>CM040421.1:154123814-155432301 GCA_022702705.1 Papilionanthe hookeriana x Papilionanthe teres | reverse complement strand
ACGACTGGTGTGCACTCGTGACCGTCCACACTAAAATCCTAAGATCTCACTCGATTCTTAATGGATTTTCGTGTTCTTATGCTCTATGAATTTGTCTTGAAGAGACGAACACATCCATACGGTTTATAGGCTATGAAATTAACCTAAACAAAATGGAGAATCGCTGGAAGCTCGGGAGGAAGAATGTGTTCATACCTTTGCTCAGAGAAGTGAAGCTTCGATCTGAGAGTTGTGTCACCTTTGATTGAGTCCAGGCAAGCTCCAGATGAAGTCTCTGGCTCTGGGGAATTATCTAAGTATGAAAGTGACCAAGGCCGATCACAAAGCTTGGAGGCTGGAAGCAATGGCTGGCCTGGTGAGGGGGCTTTTGTTGGGGAACTTCTCCTCTTGGTCTAGTGAAGGTGTAGGACCAATCAATTTGGAGTTTGGCTCATTGTGGTGAAGTGTACTATTTTTTGGGTGGATTTTTCAACTCAGAAATTGAGCTCACAGAGAGGATTTTAGGGCTGGATTTCAGTGGGGATCAAGTTCTATATGTCTGGAGAGGGGTCTGGAATGCTTTTGGCAGAGTTTTGGTAAGGTTTGGTTCAACTCCTTATTTGGCCAAGAGGTGGTGGTCTTTAAATAGGAATGGTTAGAGGGCTTCCCAGGGGGGGTTTGAAGGCTAGGATCAGCTGCTCAGGGGAGGAGAAGAACAGCCATGGTGTCCATTTGGGACAGCTCAGCCAGGGAGAATTGAAAAATTTGGCTCACATGGAGCTCTCGACCATGGTGTTTTCCGGCGACCCAGGCGGCTGGCCGGCCAGGCATTGGTCACCATCTTGACCAGTGAGGTCAGGGCTGGGGTTTGGTGCAAGCAATTGGCTATTGCCATATGTAAGGAGGTTTGATTAAAATGGCATGGGGTAAGAGTCGTTTTGGCTTAATTTGGTCCAATGCATGGATTAAGCTAGGTGCACCTCCCCAAGGCTGGTTTGGGCTGAAGAGAAAGTCATTTGGATCAGCTTGATTAGTGGGGTCAAGTCACACTCCAAGTACAATTAAGCTTAAGCATGAGTTAGGGGAGACATGGGAATGGTTAATGACTCTTAAGGAGTGCTTAAAGGATCTCCTCCTTTTTCCATTTATGGGGTGTTGACAATCCTAAGATTCTCATGGCTCTCATGTGGCTTTTGCATGGCTCCAAGGCTTGCTCATGGCTTAGGAAAGGCTTGGCTCACTTGCATGAGAAAGGGATTTTGGGATTTTTTAAATTTAGGGGTATTTTGGCATGTTGCTTGATTTTGATTTATTTGATGATGGAATTGGAACTTAGGGAATGATTTTGATTAAATGGATGACAAATGAAAATGTCATATGGGCTTTAGAATCAATTTTGGGCTTTTGAAATTGTCTTGGGATGGGCTTTTAAAGTGGTTTAAGGAGGTGGGCTTTTGGATTTAAAATAAATTTGGGATGAAAATTTTGTAAAGGATTATGCTAAATAAATGTTGCAATTGGTTTAGGCATGTGTCATGAGTGATTTGGAACAAATTTAAAGTAATTTTGAATTGAATTGTGTTTAATGTGGGCCTTTTTGGTAAAGGGGCCAAGGTGGGCCAAATTGGGCTAACTTGGGTTATGTTTGGGGCAAAGTTGGATTTGATGTAAAATTAATGTTGAGAAATGTTCATGGGAGTGTCACAAAGAGTTTACAACTTTTGTTGGGCTCTAATTTTGGGATTTGGGCCCATTTGGATTAGGTTTAGGCTTAGGTCAATTTAAGGGATTTTGTTTTTGGGTTAGGTTTGGGTGGAGTATAGGTTCAAATTTTGGGAAAATAAAGTTAGTTTTTTGTTTATGGGGGTGTTAGGAAGGCTTTAGAAAAGATTTGGGGCCAATTGGACTTGAATTGGATGGGTTTGAGCTAGGTTTAGGTCATGGGCCAAAATTTGGTCTTAGGCTTTAAATTGAATTGGGCTCAAATGTCAATCAAATTGGCCTTGGATTTGGTCTAAATTGATATTGGGGATATTTATTTGAAGTTTAGAATTGAATTGGACCAAAATTGAGGTCAATTGGGGTGGTTTGGTTTGACATTGGGTTCACTTGGGTTAAAAATGGGTCAAATTGGGGGTTTTGGTAAAAGTGGGGTAAATTGGAAAAATTGGCCCATGGTGTAGTTGAACAAAATGAAATTGGGAATATTTGGGATTTTCTAGAATTTTTTGGGAAGTTTCTGAATTTTTGGATTTTTGGGCTAAGAAGGGCATTTTGATAATTTTGGGGGCGTATAGGGGTATTTTTGGAATTTTTGGTATTTTTTGGCTATGTATGATCAATTTGAGTGGGGGGAAATGTTTAGGATTGATTTTGAGGAATTTTGGGTAATTTAGGTGATTTTGTAAATTTTAGGTAGTTCCAAGGGCTTTTGGTAGGTTTAGTAGGTGTAAGGCCCCGGGGGTCAAAAATTGAAATTTTGTAAAAATGAAGATTGATCAAATTTGAGTAAAATGGAATCTCTTTGGTTGAGCCATGAAGCCATATTAAGCCCATATGAGCCATGAGAGGACTCATTTGAGGCATTCACTATGTTGTTCCTAACCCTCTTAGCCAGGGGCTTAGGGGAGTGAATTACCTACATGAGTCAGGAAGTCAAGTTGGGTGAGAGTGTGGTTTTAGGACTTAGAATGTGTGTGAGAATGTAGTGTATGTGCAAGTCAACCCTCACCAGACCAGGCCACCCAAGGTATTCCTAAGGCCAAGAAGTCTTATAGGGAACTCTTCCTTTAAACCTCCACATTTGATTTCAACCCTCTAGGTGATTAGGGGTCTACAATCAAGCTTGTGGGGTTTGTAGGGAGTCAAGAGGTGTTTGAATTTCTAATGGGTGGGTTCCTCTTCTAGTCCTCTAAGATTAGTCAAAGGAAAAGCCTAAGGCTAGATCCTAAGTACTAAAGAGAGAAGCAAAAGACCTCATCAAAAATGAGGTCAATACATGAATATTAACATGGTGATAAGAATCAACCATGTCAAACAAAATATCCATGAGGTTGGATATAGGATATGAATCCATTTCATAGTGATGCTTTCTCACCAAGAACAGACTAAAAAGTTAATAAGGTTCTAGATATGGAGGCACCAGATCTTAGTCAGGTTCAGATTAACTGATTGACTAAATCAAATGCTTAGACATGTAGAATGATCTTAGCAAAGAAATGCTCTCATCAAAAGCTTAGCCAAAAGGCAAACATAGCTCAAAATAAATTAGGAACTCTCAACAACCTGGGAGATGTGCATCCAGACTAAACATGGATCGACTAAGACTAGCAAAATGGTATAGTCAATACAACATGTTATCAACAAGATATTTTTAGGGGTGTTCTCCCAATAAGAGTATAAAACATCCATTATAGCCTTGCTTAATAGGTGGAAAGTGGTAGGATAAATCACTCTTCAAAGCAAAGGCGAGTAAACCCCTCGCCGTCAAATGTAGAAAGTCATTCTACATACAGCTTCGGGATATCAAGAGACATGGTGGCAATAATTTGCTTAACCCAATGGATATTCACTAATATACGATGATCAACTTTTGTCCTCAAATAAGGTGAGAATCGATGGGGGTGCGCCGCGGATCGCCCTTTATCAACACAGGGTAAATTCATCTAGTGTGATGAAGTGGAAGCCACAAAATTTTTCTTATGACTTGTGGAAAGATTTAGCACATCAAAATACGGGCAAAAGCCACTTCAACAAGATCATCAATGATACCTAGCACAACATCTGACAAGTGGCACTATGTACCATGCCAAGGGTTCCATGCAACACCTCGATGGGTCTCATGGCCTGCACAACATATGGGGAAACATCTAAATCTCGTAATGGACTGAGAGGTATATCTCAGTCTCTTATTATGAGAATCGTAGGAATATGGTAAGTAGAGTGAATTCCTACACAACATGCTAAATATTTCAGAGATCTAAGCAAGGAACTCATCTATAGAAATTGGACGCTGTCCTCTTAAAGTTGAAACTAGATTCTCAACAAGTAAAGAGACCTGTGGCTGAGTCAACCACTATGATTGCAGCAGTTTGTTCCTATTCTTCTGGACGCCCTTGCCTAAGGTAGGGACAGGTGAGACCTCAGAGAAACTAGAACAACTGGGGCTGGGACAGTCGTTAAACCATCAAAAACCTTTTTCTCTTAAAGAGGAGGTTGCTCCTACAATCTTCTAACTCAAAGAACTCGTAGTAGCAACAATAGTACGGACTGCAAGGTGAGAACAACTTGCATCCGGAAGAGGGAAAATCCCAAGCAAACCTGACTGGAGTGTAGTCTAAATAACCAGATAGAGGAGAGAAAATGATTCTCAGCTAACGAGATATTAGCATCATCACGTGCTATAACCGAAATAAGTCATGGCGGGGACATACCAGACCACCAGGGGATGGAAAAGGCGATTCTCAGCCGAAGGGATTTAGCACCATCCCGGGCCAGAACCAAAACGTGTTGTGACGTTGACATGGTCCACAACGTTGGAGGACGAGAAAGGTGATTCTCAACCTTCAAGTTTTAAGTATAAATCTTGGGCCGGAACCAAGACAAGTCATGGCGGAGACCCGGTCCATGCCACGAGAGGACGGTACCATAATAGGTAACTCTAGCACTCTTACATAATACAACATCCGCGAGGATGGAAATCCTTAACATATGGAAGGAACAAAATAGAGGCTAGTAAACAGGAAAGAGCGTTGTAGCGTATCGCCATCTGACACTAATCCTTTCCTCGAGGGAAAAGTAACACCAATACGAGTTGCTACAACGAAAGTAGTACTACATGCACAACTCCTTTTCAAAGGAGGGCATGTAGCAAATGTCCCATAGGGATGTGGTCTGCTCAAAGGGGACAACAGCCGAAGGCACCTCAATCGGAGTCAGAATAGGTATAGAAACTTGATACAAGAAATGCTGCTAAATTTGCAGCAATCTATTCCTAGTCATCCTGGCCTTCCTGCCTAATCTAAGGACAGGTAGATCCTCAGGGAAAACTAGAACAGAAAGAAAGAGAACCGGGATAGAAGTCACGATGGAGACAGTGGTGACAAACCTACTGCTGAAAGGAGACTCACCTACTGTTAATAAAAGACTCACCTACCTATGGCAAGGAGACAAGTGAGAACTCGGAGGGACAAGTATAGAAAAGACTGTCAGGTGCTGCGGCGTATCGTTACCAAGCAATGACCTCTTTTTGCAAAAGAAACAGACGCGACGCGAGCCACTGCAGCAAAAATAGCCAAATGTGTACAACTCCTCTTTTAATGAAGAAGACACTGTTGACCTCATTTTTGGTGAGGTCTTCTCTTCTTCTCTTTAGTACTTAGGATCTAGCCTTAGGCTTTTCCTTTGACTATCTTAGAGGATTAGAATTGGGACCCACCACTTAGAAATTCAAACCACTTCTTAACTCCCTGCAAACTCCACAAACTTGATTGTAGACCCCTAATCACCTAGAGGGTTGAAATCAAATGTGGAAGTTTAAAGGATGAGTTCCTATAGGACTCTTTGGCCTTAGGACTGCCCTGGGTGGCCTGGTCTGGTGAGGGCTGACTTACACATACACTACATTTATACACTACACTTTCATACACCTCCTAAAACCACACCCATACCCAACTTGACCTCCTGACTCATGTAGGTGATTCACATGGATGGTCCTTAACCCCTAAGCCCTCGCTCAAGAGGGTTAGGAACAACATAGTGAATGCCTCAAATGAGTCCCTTCATGACTCATGTGGGCTTGATATGGCTTCATGGCTCAACCAAAATGATTTCATTCCACTTACATTTACCCAATCTTCAATTTTCCAAATTTTCAATTTTTGACCCCAGGGGACCCTACACCCGCCTAGCCTACCCAAAGCCCTTGAAACTACCCAAAATTTGTAAAATCACCTAAATTACCCAAAATTCCTCAAAATCAATCCCAAGCATTCCCACATTACTCAAATTGATCATACATACCCAAGAATTCCAAAAATACCTCCCAATACCCTCCAAATACCCAAAATACCCCTCTTGACCCAAAAATCCAAAAATTCATAAAATTCCCAGAAAATTCCAGAAATTCCCAAATATTCCCAATTTCATTTTTTTCAACTACACCATGGGCCAATTTTGTCCATTTACCCCACTTTTATCAAAACCCCCAATTTGACCCATTTTAACCCAAAGTGAACCGAATGTCAAACCAAACCTACCCAATTGACCCAAATTCTGGTCCAATTCAATTCTAAACTTCAATTCAACATTCCCAACACCAATCTAGACCAAATCCAAGTCCAATTTGATTGACATTTGGATCCAATTTCATTTTTGGCCTTAAAGCCCAATTTGGACCCATGACCCAAACCTAACCCAAACTCACCCAATTCAGCTCCAATTGACCCCAAATCTTTTCTAAACCTTCCTTAACATTCCCACAAACAAAACACTAACATGATTTTCCCAACATTTAGACCCAAACCCCATTTAAATTCAATCAAAAGCCAAAAAGCCCAATTTGACCTACATTGGCCCATTCACCAAAGGGGTCCAAATCAAACCCAAATCACTCCAAACTTGTTTCAAATCACTCATGACACATCCTTAAACCAAACCCAACAATTATTTGGCCCAAGCCTTTGCCAAAATTTCATCCTAAAATCCATTTTAAAATCCAAAAGCCCACTTCCCTAAACCATTTTAAAAGCCCATCTAAAACCATTTCAAAGAGCCCAAAATCTACCCTAAAGCCCACATGACATTTCCATTTGCCATCCATTTAATCAAAGCCATTCCCTAAGTTCCAATCCCATCATCAAATAATTCCAAATCAAGCCTCATGCCAAATCACCCCTAAATACCAAAATTTTTCTTAAATCCATTTCCATGAAATTGACTCAACTTTTCCCAAGCCAAAGGTGAGCCATGAAGCCATTCTTAAGCCACATGCAAGCCATGTGAATTGTTTGACATGTGACCATACCACATTGGGTAAGAGGAGAGGGAGCTTTCCTTAATTCCTAAAAGTCTTTAACCTCACCCATGATACCCCTTAACCAAGATTTAATCCAAATATTCTTGGATAAAGACATCACCACCTTTCGATCGGCTAACCTAACCGATCTTCTCGGCCCAAGGCTAGCCATGGGGAGGTGAACCCAGCCCAAACAAATGTGTTGACCAAACCTAGCCAAAATTAGCCATATCCCCATTCCATTTTGATCCAACCATTTTACACTTGGCAACTGCCAATTGAATACACTAAGCCCCAGCCTCGACCTCCCTGAGCTTGATGGTGACCAATGCCGGAAAACACCACACCCGAGAGCTCACATGTGAGCCCAAACTTGAAATTCTCACCTGCTGAGCTGCCCCATCCCCAATGGCCATTGTAGCTGTTCTTCCCATGCTCAGAGCAGCTGATCCCAACCCTTGGCCATCCCTGTGAGGCCCTCCAACCACCTCTATTTAAACCCGACCCCCTCACGGCCATGAGAGGAGAGTTGCACAAACCTTGCCGAAACTCTGCCAAAATTGTTCCAAACCCTTCTCCATCCTTAGAGCGGTTGATCCCCGGTGTCGATTTGCCCTAATCCCCACCAACGAATCCAATTTCTCAACTGAAATTTCACCCAAAACCAGGATACTTTGCCACGGTGAGCCAATCCTCAAATCGATCGGTCCTACACCTTCACCGGACCAAGAGGAGAAGTTCCCCACTGAAAGCCCCATCTCCGAGCCACCCGGTTGCTCCAGCCTCCAAGCTTTGTGATCGACTATGGTTGAAATCCTACCTAGACAATTCACCAGGCCAAGGGACTTCATCTAGAGCTTACTGGGATCCAATCGAAGGTGACACAAACCTCAGATCGAAGCCACACTTCTTTGAGCAAAGGTATGGCCTCACTCTTCTTCCCGAGCTTCTGAACATTCTCCATTTTCATTGAGTCAATTTCATGCCACATAAACCGTATGGATGTGTTCGTCTTCTCGAGACAAATCCATAGAGCATAAGAACGTTAAATTTGGTCAAGTATCGAGTGAGATATTAGGCCTAGAAGACAGACGATTCTCGGGTAAGGACGCCTGGGGATGATGAACGGATGTCGTTCATTTAATACACACGCGGACGGACGGCCAGGATCGCACCGGATCAGGAGACGGAATGACACAGCGGGCCCCCGGAGCGCTGAGTCAGATGGCGGCGTCGAATCGAAGAGCGCCACGCGGCGTTTCGGAGCTGCCGAGGTTGACGCGGTGCCGCGTGGATAAATAGAAAATTAGGGTATTTTTCTATTTATTTAATTCCCTAAACTTCAAAAATCCATAACTTTGAGTAGGAAAATCAGAAAAATAAAATAAAAATACCCTCTTGCTCAGTGAACAGAGGAGAATAATGTGGAAAAGAAATCATTTAATTTCATCAAGTATTTTATTTTTAAAGATTTATTTCCCTTCTGCATTGTTTTAATTCTCCATGCATATAAGAAATTCACCATGGAATGAGACCATAGGGCTTTTGAAGCCTCTAAATTTGGGAACATTCCCTGAATTTTCCAAAGTCAGAGGCCATCCCTATGAGAAGTTATTGATTTTTCAAATTCATGTTACTATTTTGAGTATTTTAATTCCAATAATTAGCATGTTGTGAAATAAATTCTAGGAAAATTTGGTGATGTTTCTTATGACCAGAGGACCCTAGGAAAAATAGATCTTGGATTAGTTTATTTAAAATAACCTAATTGGTTTAAACACCCAAAATATCTCCTTAATTAATTAGAGCTAACCATACATCAAATTGACTTGAAATCAATTCTCCACTGACCTTTAGGATCAGAGGAACCCACCATAAAAATTTGAAGTCAATTGGACTTGGTTAGCCCTACTAAATGTGTTGATTAAGCCATTTAGCCATTTTAAACTTTAAAAATTCATAACTTTCAAAATACCTTTCAAAAATTCACCAAATTGGTTTTGAAGCCTCTCGATATCAGGGGAATTTAAGGAAATTAAAATTTCAATCTTCTAAAAAATTTAATTTTTTGCATTATTTTAATATTTTAATAATTAAAAAATAATAAAAATCATAAAAATAATAAAATTCACCAAAATGTCAAATTTTGAATTTTAATCACTTAGGAACAAATCCCATATTTTTCTTAGGTCTATTTAATGAGATATTAAATTTTAAAGCCATAGGGTAATTTTAAAATTAAAAAAAAATGTATTTTCTAGCATTTTCACTAAAATAATTATAATAAATCAAAGAAAAATCAGAAAATTGCAAAAATTGATTCTCTGATTTCCTTGATATCAGAGAGATTTTTGAAAAATATAAATTTCATTTTTCAACCTTTATTTTATTTTTAAATTAATTAATACTCCAAAACTTAAAATAATTATAATAAAAATAATATAATTCAAAAAATCACCAAAATTGGTCCAAGTGGTCCTCTAGTCATTAGGAATGTCCCATAATTTTCTTAAGGACAGAAATTCTCCCTTGGTCATATTATTAAGTTTTCCTTGGAAATCTCTATTTTCTACCAAAAATAATTACATAAATAAATTAAATATAGAAAAATCACATTTTCTCCTCTCATGTCTTTATTGGCATATGAGTGAAGTCACATAAAAATTTCAAGTTCATTTAAGCTCAATTTAGTGAGTTATGAAATTATTAAGCTTGAAGGGCAAAATGGTAATTAAAAATTTTAACCCTTAATTAAAACTTTAGGTTTAATAAAATTAACATGTAAAATATTTGATCTTAATCTGATTTGGATGATTGAGATTTAAATAATTAAAGGGTAGAAACCTACTAAACAATTTAAAATAATTGAAATAAACTTTAATTAAATAATTGATTAAATTTGGGAGAATAATGAAATTAGAATTATTAAAATAGGGATGTTATTAGGAAGAAATTTTTTCTTTAATTTAAAAATCCCTAAATTAATCATCTCAATAATATTTAATTCCTAATTAAAATGGTAATTCAAATTTAAGTTTTAAAATGTCAAAGGACTTAATCATCAAATTAAATTAAAAGTAAATTATTAAACTCTTTTTAGATTTTCAATTAATCTAAAATTAAGAATAAAATTAAATTAAAGATCAATTTAAATTAAATCAAATTAAATTAAATTAAATTAAATTAAATTAAATTAAATTAAATTAAATTAAATTAAAACATATTAAATTAAATTAAATTAAATTAAAACATATTACATTAAATTAAATTAAATTAAAATTAAATCAAATTAAAATAAAATAAAAATAAAATAAAATCAAATTAAAATTAAAATTAAAATTAAAATTAAAATTAAAATTAAAATTAAAATTAAAATTAAAATTAAAATTAAAAATAAAAATTAAAACTAAACCAAATTAAATTAAAGTTAAATTAAATTGAATTAAATAACATCACCTAAGACATAAAGAAATTAAATATGAAGTAACTTGAACACTATTCCAAATTTAAATCGATAACTGAAATTAAATTAAATCACAAACCATTTGAACATCAATTTGCCCTCGAAAGCTTTGGTTACCATAACTCCTAAACAGAACATTAAATGAAATGTTACTTCACTTATAGGATATTCAAATGTCCTAGTTCACTGAGCAAGATAACAACAAAACTAAACTAAACCTCGGACGATTACTTCACCTGATTAATTAAATCCATTTGGACTTAAAACAATCCTAGCAGTATTGAAAATATGTTTAAGATTCTTCTTAAACACTTTCTCAATATGATAGGATACTTATAAGAACAATTGAACTTAATTGTTCTTTGATGAAGAAAATCGTCCTCAAACCAAAACACAAGAACCTAGACGTCATAGGAAATGACTAGCTATAGGATTAGGAATTTGGTAGAAAACCATAACCTTTCCCTTAGCTTTACCTAGGAACTTGCTTAAATATTCTAAATTGTGTTTAAGTGCTGCTTGGGATGATGGGAAGACCCTCCAGGTACGCTTTTATTTTATTGCAATTTACTTTTCTTTTAATTTATTTAATCGCATCGCACTTACTTTTCTTGCATGATAACAACTGTTGCATGAAAACCCACACCTTTAGGATAGTCCCTAAAACTGAAACCAAAACTAAATTAAAAGTCATTGCAAGATAAAATTCACCGCCACAATATTTCAAAATATAAAACAACTCAAAATTTAATCACAAACGTAACACAAAACTACAATTACAACTAAATTAAAACATCCTGTTGGATGATCGGGAATACCTCGGATGATGTAACCTACGTGTTGCTAACGGGATTTCCCACGGTCTAAATGAAAGTGTGGAACTCATTCGGTTGAGTTTAGCAAATTCATCCGGACTAAGTGAATCCGATAAAAATAACGATGCCGGAAGGATGGAACCGTGGGATCTTAACCGGTGTCGTTATAATCAACTTTAAAATTTGTTTTAATTAAAATATTAAAAACACTTGGATTTTAAGACTTCTATAAACCAGAACACTTTTCTCATCCCTTGATTTTCGTCTTCTATAACTAAACCTCTGCAACAACAAGGAGCTCGAAGCATGGTGGGCAGCACGGCCATCGTAATCAGCAAAACCTGAGTCTACTTCAGCAGAACTTTCTTAGAATTAAATAACCAAGCTATAGGACTTCGAGGTAGTTTGCCTAGTGTAACATAAATCCTCAACCTTTTGTTAGGCATTTGCATTGCAAATTAAGCCCTAACCGGTCTTAGGATTCCGAGGTAGTCGTCCGATACGACATAAACCCTCACATTTTCGAGGCTATTTGTATGATTTTATCATACAAATATAAGTCCTAATTAATTAAAATTGGCAAGATCAAAACATTAAATAAATATTAGGACTTTCCTAAATCCAAGCCAAACAATAGGATAGTCAGGGAATTACCGAAGTTCGCTTCGAATCTGTGATTTATCCTACCTTTCTTCCTTTGAATTCCCAAAACAAAATGTTCCAAATTTGATCCATTCCCTATTGAAATTCCAAAATTCAATCCCTTGAAAACTCTAAACTTTGAAATTCTTGAGAGCAGAATTACTGATTACTATCGAGAGTTTTCTTAGGTGATTCCCGTCTAAGATGTAATTAACTATAGGGGCTTGCCCTTATATGGAATTTTAAAGAACCCAGGTAATATAAACCCTGTTTAATGCTTTCATATTAAACAGGGGAATTTGTCGGCTTATAAAATTGGTTCGCAGACCAAATGGATGTCACAAATCTTCTAGTTTATTTAATTGAGCCCCATCACCAAACAGTGTGTATATTCTTCGAGATAGATACACGGTTTGTGATGCGGTGCTCGTTTATATAAACTATTCGGGATGTGAGATCAGTTTGATTTCATATCTTAAAATTTTTTAAACTTAAAATTACTTTCCAAATCAAATACTACTTTTCAAATTATTTATTTAAATTAAATTAAAAATTCGCCGACAATTTCTCTTAGGCGACCCCTTTTCAAAATTCAACACACAACCTAAAAATAAGCCGTACAGACACAGAGGAAAATGCCTCAGAGGGCGTAGGGATAACTCAATATGCACGTCTCCCCTTTTAAGGGGGAGGGCACAGAGAAAATGCCTCAAAGGGCGAATGAACGACTCAATGTGCGCTTCTCCCCTTTTAAGAGGGAGGGCACAGAGCAAATACCTCAAAGGGCGTAGGATTACATAAGGTAACCCCACAGGGGTGCTCGAAAGAACTGAAGGTTAGGACACCCTCAAGAGCATAGAAAACGCTCGGGGAGAGGGGAAAGAGCTCCCCCTGGTGGCAGCGATCATGTCCATCTTTCTGCTCTTCCACATAGTGAGGCAAAAAGGGACAACGATCAAAAGCAAGGAAAGGTTATGAAATCAATCACAAACTACAACGACATCGATGCATGCGATAATGCAGCAACTGAACTGTCGAGGGTGAGAGAAGGGACAAAATGCATAGAGTTGCTACCCCTAGCAACTGACACATGGACTGAAAACCAAGGTCTCACAAAAGGCTCAACTGTATCTCGAAGGAAGAAAACTAGGTCACGATAATATTAGTGAAACTCCTAGTATGGAGAGAGCCTATAACCCTAGAAAAAGCGAAGCTCCAAGTATGGACAGAGAGACTTCTCCCTAGCGGAGTCGCCAATTTGTTTTCGCCATTCTTTTCTCTTTTTTATTTTAAAGGAAAGGATTCGCCAGCTTGTCAATCATCGTATACTTCCCTTATTCGAATAAATCTCCCTCCGGAATTAAATAAGTAATTCAAAGAGGAGAGGAACCGAATAAGAAGGGACATAAAACAAAAACGACAAACAAGAGAAAAGAAAAACATGGAGAGTCTATGTGTGATAAACCTCGCAAGGATAAGTCAGGCATGTTCACCCAAACAAGATCGGGTGGAGGCACCTTGAACCAATATCCGCGAAAGAAGTATCTACGTAGACCACCCATAACCAGAGAATCAAGTGTATGTACCAGTTCTGGGGTTAAGAGCAGTCCCAGAGGAATTTTTACTCCTACTGATTAATTACATCTTGGGGAATACCCAAGAATACTCTCGATAAAGGAGTTTCGCTTTATATTATCATAGAACTGGGGTATAGGTAATCAAAGGAAGATTATTCCGTGTGGGAAAGTCTCGACGCTTCAAAGCTCTCACTATGCCATCGGGCAGAGAGTGAGTCTCTCACATCCCAAATGGGGTAGTGGCTCATCAGCATACGAAGCCCACGAAATAACCTAAATCATCTTGACGGGGATATTCTAACACGTCAAAGCACGTTCGGGCCATAAGGGCAGAGTACGAATCTTCGTATCCCAAACGGGCGGCAGCTCATCGGCATCGGGCCGTCAAAATGATATCAACGAAGTCAAGGAGTGAAATGACTCAATAGGTGTAGTCAAAAGAAGGGAGGAGTAATCCTAAAGGGGTAGAGATAGCTAAGTCGGGGTACCACGGACCCGTCATCCCAAGTAGTAGGACCCTAAGTCTACCCGATCGTGGAGGTAGTCGACCCAACACGTCCTGAGATCCCCGGTCAGCAATCCAAGAATTGCATTACTCACGGGGACCTCGGTAGCCCTAAGGTCAGAGGAAAGAAACTCTATCGTATGACTATAAGCTAGAGCTCCAAGAGGTGGGTGTTACACCTGCCAAAGTGACAAGAATGCCTCAGGAAAGAAGAGAAATAGAGGTTTAGCTACAAAGCTGCAAACACTCCAAACAAAAGAACCTACACCCCGTTTGGGTCTGGTAGCCTTCTAACACCCTAGGCGCACTAGACAACCACCTATAAAGGTATGCTAGGCCAGTCAGGTTGGAGAAGTACGGGGACTCTCCTCGGGACATGCAAATATGAATGCAGTTATCTGGAGCAGTCCTTTAGTAATGTGGAGGCCCTATTAGTATGACTTGGGCGATAGCCATGCAATGCAACCCCTTTAAAATCTAGCCCGAAGGCCATGCAAGAAAGTAAAAGTGCAGATTTTAAAATCTTGAATATTTTAATCCTAAAATCATTTATCTTAAATATTTTATTAGGATTTTTAACATAGAAAGTTTACAATTTTAGGTTCCTTAAAGAGCTTAAATGGTATCACAAAATCCCAGATCACAGAAAGAAACTAGTAAAACACATGCAGGCATGCAAGTATGCAATAAAAGAAATAAAGAAAGCACTCCATAATAAAATAAAAGAGGCCAAAATACCGTTGGACCGGAAACATATTCTAGAAAAAGAAAAATGTGGCCGGACTCCACACATACATGCCCGATCCTTATTCTATACATCAATATAAAAATGCAGAATTAAGATACGGGGCACGAGCATCTGCTCCTAGTCCCCTCCACGTGGTTCCCACATCAAAGCACCTCGGAACCCGTGCCTGTATCTTATTTCTACTACAAGACTCTCCTAGACTCTAAAAGTACAAAGGAAAAGAAAAAATACTCAATCCTGAATGAAAATAAGTGTTAGCTGAAAAACTCACATTCAAATGGCATATAATGAGCCATGCCTTATAAGTGGGGAAGCTAAATAGCACCTGCAAGCAAATTGTTAGAAATCATCACTTGCTCCCCCTATAACGGTACCTGTGCGCACATAGAAGCATGACTCCTTGCAGAAAAGCGCCTTAACACACTACCATACATACGCAGCATGCAATCACATCACAGGTAAAGTGCAAAAGAAAGATATTTGACTAGGGAAACCAATCCAGCAAAGAACAATAGTCAGGCATCAAAAAGATTACCTAGCAACCTAATCCTAGCCTAGCACACCATCTAATGAAAGTGCACAAACCTAGTGCATAAGTGCGGGGTAAGTCTGGGTATAGTATGACTTTGACGGGGTCGCCATACCGGCCCTGACCTAAAAATTTGAAGGATCTGAAGGGCGTCACGAAGAGGGGTGACACAAGTTAGATCCAATGGATCCTTAGCATAGTCATACTTGTGTCGATCCCGATGACTTAACTCGCATTGCTCATTGGGATCAACCCAGCAAGCAATGCTCGTTAAGGCATCGCAACAGACACATGGTCACTCTCCAAACGAGTAGGACAAGCCATCAAGGAATGGGTAAGCAAATGGTCATGCAAGAATCCCACATTGTGATTGCTAGACCAAAGTACGAAGTAATCACAACGGGTGCCCAAAAGGATGAACACAAATCATGCAAATGAATGCAAGGATGCTACATGCAAAGAGGATGCACCAAAGTGGTGAGGGTGAGTATACTAGGAAGGCAGTGAATCAGAAAGAGCGGGCATGCCATAGCGGCAGCGGCTTGGAGGTGGGCATGCCGTAGCGGCAGCGACCCGAGCAAATGTGCAACACGAACAAGTGATAATGCTTATGCAGGTAAACATACACAATATTTGATGCAAAATGCAAGCATACCAACATGCACATGCATATAAACATGCAATATGATGCAATAGGTGATTAGATGCAAAAGAATGCAACAAGGTGGACCATGTATATGCAACACAACCCCAACGCTCGACGACATGTCGAACTCGTCCTAATGACCTCACATAGGAACTTAAGGTTAACACTCTTGGATGTGCGACATCGCCGCCTCCAGTTTTGGCATGGCTATGTGGAGGGCTTCCCCCTCCCGATTTCTCTTAGTGGAAAACTCGCCTCTGTTCATAGGGCAGACTAGCTACAAAGCTTTTCCCACTCTACGAACGCCTCTATTTTATAGAACGAACTAGCTACAAAGCTTTTCCAGTCCTCTAAGATCGAACTCAATTAATCCCTCCAAGGGAGATTAGGAGCGCCAAAACTCTGGGAAAATGGGATTCTGACCCAGCAAGATTAAGATCTAAAGCTCAAAAACAAGGAATCACTAGGCTACGAATAGGACTGGCCAACGCACAAGATTCCTAACCTATAGATCACTCTAGGTAAATCAATAATCCATCACATAGGCGGCTCGACCGATCAACACATGTCGTCCGACACCTCCACCCCACGTGGGCGATCGAACCCACGTGCCTAGGCCAGACTAAACCTAGGGCCAGCTAAGGGAAAAGAAAGTCTCACCACCGCGACGGTTAAAGATACGTTCTCTTTATACTGAAGGAGAGCCCACGCTTTCGGCGTACCGCCAGTGTTCGGTCCACGTGCCGACACACTTCGCAATATGTACCTCGTCGAGCATGCAGGGAATTAGAGGAAGGCTCAATGAGGGCAAGAGGCCCACTTCCCCGTGAATCTCGCAGCAACAAACATGGGAAGCAGGATCGAGTGAGCAGTCGACACACCTTGCAACAAAACCATGCCAACAAGGGAGGTAACACGTGAGGTATGCGAAGTTCTAAAAAAAAATAATGTTGGTATATAAAAATATGACCAAAATGTACCTTCAAGAAGGGTTCGGTCGACGGGTTCAATGCAACGCAACGCTGTCGTTAATTTGCAAGGGGTCGTTGCTTTAGCGAGGCTCCCAACCGAATGGGAGAGCATGCCGGTGAGGTTGCCGCTGCCTCTAGTCGAAAGGGACAAACACCATTGTGAAAGCTTCCCCGTGAGAAGGAGAACCGACAATGGGGACAGTTGGCCTACAGTTAGCATCACCGACACGAGGAGGTTTCAGCAAGGAAAAAGATCAGTAGTCTTTGGCCACTGAAAAGAGCAGCGGTGCTGAAAGAGAGGTTGCGGAGTGGTGAACGCCTGCTGCCTCGCAAAGAAGAAAGGAGCCGAGACTGCTAGAGCTTTGCCGGCAAGAGGGAGACGACATGCAAGTAGAAAAGGGGCGGTTGGCCATGAGGACGAAGAAGGAAGAGCCGACGGAGTTAGAACGTCGGCGGCTAGAGAAAGAGGTCGACGGCTAGAGGACATCGGTGACTTTATTCACCGGAGAGGAGGAGTCGTCGGTGAGTTTTGGGTGAGATGGCGAGCTTCAGGAGAAGGTGGCAACACGGCTAAAGCTTGCCAGGAGAGTTCGGCCGAGGGCCTAGCCGGCAGGAACACCGGCGGCGGGGCATCCTTTGGCGGCGAGGAAAACTGGCGGAGAGCTTCAAGGCAAAGGTGGAGATGCTGGACAGTGCCCGGATTTAGGGTTCGAGAGAGGTTGGGGTGACGGCGCGGGCTGTGTCGCGATAGATAGGGCTGGTGTGCGATTCTTTTTTTTTGGGAGAGATATATGCGATAGTTATATTAGAAATATTGTATAATGTTATATATATTATATAATATTATATGTGATAATAATAAAATTATAATTATCATCCACATACTCTTAATCCGTGCACGCCCTCGCAATGAAAGATATATCCTTCCTGGCTAAAATTGACGCTCCGGACGCACTGGAGCAGTCCGTTTCGCCATCCGGGGTCGTTCAGGGCCACTCGGGCCACTTTTTGAGCAATTGGGCCAAAAAAGAATAATTCGCAAATTTTAAGCCTGGTCGCGGCGTCGTAGCAAAATGAACATCCTCCGTAGGTAAAATCAACATCCCGGACACAATCGTGTGATCCATTTCATCATCCAGAGTCATTTGGGTGATTTTTAATGATATAATTTTCATAATTTTTACCTCGCCTGCGAGGCCGTAGCAAAATACACATCCTTCTTAGGTAATATCGATGTCCCGGACACACTCGTGTGGTTCGTTTCATCATTCGAGGTCATCTGAACAAGCTTGCCGGTGGATGGGACAATTTGAGCCAATTTTCTGTGTGACACGTCAAGTAACACCTGTCGACCCGACCAAAGCCATCTGATATGTGAAATGCTGACCGACCTTCACTAGCGAAAGCTAAAGTCTAGCAGAATGACCTCGATTGCATGCCCTTCAACATGCATCGAAAGGTCACAAATGGATGTCTGGAGCTACGGGTGACTTATTTGTATAAAATACGACCCGATGCGATCGAGTGGACATCCCACACGTGTGATATAAAAAAATGATGCCAACAATCATCTTGGATCCATGATCTCCCTTAGTTCTTCCTCCCTTGGATTCCTACAACAACTGTTCCAAAATTTGCACCTTTCACCTATTGGACTCCGAATATCACATTCATTGAAGAATACTTAGCCTTTTGAAGTCAAATTGTAAAAATAACTTTCCTGATTTAAATCGAGAGTTTTCTTAGGTAACTTCGACTATCTAAGATGTAATTAAATATAGGGGCTTGCCATTATAGGAAAAAAAAACGAACCCTGCATTAATATAAACCCCATTTAGTTCTCTTCTATATTAAATGGGGGAAACCTGTCGGTCAAAACACAAGTTCCGCAGACCAAATGGATGTCATGAATTTTTCTAGTTCATTTAATCGAGCCGTATCGTTAAGCAACATGCTTATTCTTCGGGATAAATGCGTGGCTTAAAGTACAGTGCTCGGCTATTTGAACTATTAGGGATATGATATCAGTTTAGCTGTATTCCTTCCCGAAATTAAATCTACGTATAAATTAAATTAAACGTCGTCCTTTTGGAGTGGGTGAGGCAACCGAAAGCTTCTGCTTGGTGACTCTTAAAATAAGAACACACACACGCAACACGACTCAAAAAAGCCTCGACAGGATTTCTGGTGACTTCGCTTGGGAAGCGTTTCTCTCTCCATTAAAATTAGGAAATTTATTTTTATACATTAGTAATGCATCTATGTCCCTCAAAGGCCAGATTACCATTCTTTTGTTTATATGCTTCGCCCATTTCTTTCTTGGGAAGGTACAATCGACTCTCTTTGACTTCACGACTGTTCATTTAAATCACTTTTAATTGAGAGGGTCCAAAAGGCTTTTAGAAATTTTTCTTTGATCTTGTGGGGTCGGACCCCCAATTGGTGTGTTAGTGTGCAGGGTGCGTTGTGGAATCAGCCTCGGGATGGGTCCTGAATTTCACTTTTACTTCATGTTTCTCGGGTTTGATTCGATACCGACAAATTGAACCAAGTTTCTTTACTCTCGCACCTCCTTAAATTTTAAAATTAAGTAAAATTCGTTAATACATATACATGAGTCACATTTCAATGTTCGGGAATAAAGATGAAATAAATTGTCAAAACAAGAAAAATACATATAAAAGAAAAATTGCTCAGTTTACTGTACAGGTGCGTTAACTAGAGTGCTCCCATTGAACTGCAAGCATGGGACGTCACTAACTTCCATAATTTCTCTCCAACTGACAGGAGCAATGTATTCGCAAAATTTGATCTTTTCTTTCACCTCCGTGATGGAGTTCACTGTCAATAGGGACGAATTTCCTGACCTGGTAGTTATTAAGTTTGAACAAGGGTTCGACGATTTTGAAGTCAAATTTGTGGATGTGGCCGTCGCAATGACGAAGCTTGAAACGAACAAGTCTGTTTAGCCTGTTGTAGAGTTCAACCTGAAGTCTGTTGAGGAACTCCCAATGCCAAAGAAGGAAT
The DNA here is from genome assembly GCA_022702705.1 of Papilionanthe hookeriana x Papilionanthe teres. Taxonomy (NCBI): domain Eukaryota; kingdom Viridiplantae; phylum Streptophyta; class Magnoliopsida; order Asparagales; family Orchidaceae; genus Papilionanthe; species Papilionanthe hookeriana x Papilionanthe teres. The sequence continues at coordinate 155,412,384 of CM040421.1, read as the reverse complement.
GGATTGAAAAGAACTCTGATGTCATTAGGAACGTTGGGACATCTCCTATGGCTATTTCTGCTCCTACTACAGGATTCGCCGTCACTGCACCAGGTACTCTGCTAAATAAAGGAAAGAAGATTCTACGTGGGGAAGAGTCAGTCGATACCTGTATCCCGCCATTTTTTGAATTCAAGATTGGGTATGATTCAAAATCCATACAACTGATAAAGGCACAGGAAAGGAGGCGTAGCTAGGGAATTCTAAAAGTCAAACAGCCGTGACAGCCTCGCCAACACTTGCAGTAGTTCGATCAACAGTCAACTCAGCACAGATCGTTTCGTACAAATAAAAAGCTATATATAATGATGAATTAACGATTAAGCAAGGTATACCCATTTAAAGAAGAGTCAACATCAAAGATATTCCGTTACTTAATATAGAAGCTAGAATTTAGACTATTAGAGCCGAAGAAGCTGGAGGAAGTGGACAAGAAAGGCCATCCCAACTATTGTCCCTACCACATATTACTTGGACATAAGATAGATGGATGCATCATTTTCAAGGATTGGCTCAAGGAGAATTTCAAAAGTGAAAATGTAATGATCCCGAAGGATTATTTAAAAGAACTTGAAAAATGTTCTATCATTACGATTTCAGAGGATTTAATCGACTTCTACACTACGCAGGTGCCCGAGGAAGTAAGCGATGTTGCTCGAAAATCTTTAGCTGACCATAAAATTCTCAAAGGAAAATCGATTGAGTCAGCCTTAGAAAAACTCCGAGTTGACATTGTGCAGTTGTCTAAAGATCAGAAAGAAGATATTGAAGATGAAGGTTACAACTTAAAAGATTACATGGAAGGTGATTTTGCAGAAATCAACGTCGTCGAGACTAGGGCCACATCATCTACGTGTGAGGATCCTCTGCCTGAGAAGAACACGGCAAAAGAGTGCCAAAGGGCCATCCAGCAAAGAGATGAGTAGATCAGTCGCCTCAAGAAGGAGATCGAAGATATGATGACCGCCATGACTACAATGCAAAGACAGTCATAACCACCTCAGATGGTGCCTCTAGAAACAAGCCAGCCAGAAGCCATTCATGTTATAGATGAAAGAAGAGAGTTCACCTCTGACAAACAACTAAAGAAGGATTTAGTTCAGGGTCTGATGCTGGAAAATAACATTAAACAGAGGGTTGAACTACAGGTGAAAGAAGCCCTGGAGGAATCAAAAGGAGGGACATCAATTATGAAAGGTATGCCCTACCCAGAGGAGTTTGATGCTGTCTAATACCCCAAGGGTTTTGTATCACCTTTGTTCAAAACTTTCAACGGGGCTGGAAATCCTCAACAGCACATTGCACACTTTCTGGCAAGTTGCTGCAATGCGGGGGGTAGTGATGCGCTACTATTTTGATAATTCGTGAGCAGTCTTTCGGGGATCGCTTTCGACTGGTACGCAAAATTACCGAACGGTTCAGTGAAGACTTTCATGGAATTGAAAAACCTTTTTGTCAAGAAATTTGCTGGAATTCAGCACCACGACCTATAGGCAATCTTGTGGAAGAGAAGCAGAGGTCAGACGAAACATTGGTAGAGTACATTCTGCGTTGGATAAATCTTAGCATGAAATGCAAACCATAGCTTCAGGAGCAACACACAATTGTGATTCTTCTAAAGAGCATCCACAGTCCAGTAGGTTACTTACTCAAGGGACTTACGATTAAGACTTTCGAGAAGCTACTCAGTAAAGCCGAAAATCTACAATAAGAGGTTAAGCAACTTGGTTTTCTAAAGAAAACAGATGAGCTAGAGCCAATGAAGACATTTGGGAAGAAATCTGGAATAGTCGCAGTGGTTCATAGGAGCAAGAGACCGTTGCAAATACTGTCCGAACAACATCAGCGGACCTTCCAACATCCTCGTCAGAATGGTCAACAATCATTTCAGCAGATACCTCACCAGACAGATGAAAGACAAGTACCAACCGTGGTTGATCGATCAAATAGAATATACTATTTCAATGATGAAGCAGTGAGGAAGATGTTCTGCAGTTTGATCAAGAATCTAGTATTCAGGTTGCCCAAACCAAAGAAACTGGACGAGGTTAACAAGAAAGGACATACAAAATATTGCCCGTACCACAGGTCCATTAAACACACCATAGAGAAATGCTTCAGCTTCAAAGACTGGCTTGAGGAGAACCTCAAGAATGGGAACATAACAATCCCAGAAGAATATTTCAAAAGAACTTGAAAGAGGTTCTATCAATATGATTTTGATTGATCTGTTTGTTCCAACTGTCTTCTAGCAACTTAAAATGGATGAGACGCCTCTTTACTATTATTGTATTACTACTACTAGTGTAGAGGGACTTTACCAAGATTGATGTTAGTTTCCCCCGTCCCTCCCACTGCTATGAATGAAAGAAAATAAATGGTTTGTTGTTGTTCAAAATTATTAAATATTTAGAAAGCTCATCAACTCAAAATAAAATTTGGATATTTTGATAAGACTGTGACTTCAGGGAAGAATGAAATTAATGCCCTAATAACTGACTCCCTTCAATTTAAGGAATTTGAACTGTTTCCTAAGTAGATTTCAAAATGAAATAGTGCGGTTGAAATACGGGTAATTGACTTGGGATATCACGAGCCTTTTAAAGTTCTGCCATGCTTTTGAGTCCAGACTTTCAGATAAGTTATAATATTCGAGGATTCATGTTAAAGAAATTTCAGAATTATTAATTTGGGGTGTTTCGACATTTAAAATCTTTAAAAGAAATATGCTCTACCTGATATAGTAATTCTCACAGAACAAAATAAGCACAATAAAAAGAAGAAAGAAAAAGGAAAAAGCTTTTTTTTTGTGAAAGTCCAACTGAGAAGAAGCTTGAGGTGAGCACATAAATAAAAAAAATAGTGTCCCAATTCAGGCATTCAAAATCTTTAACATGTTCTCCACCAAATATAATAATTCTTAATATAAAAGAACAAATAAAAAAATTTTACAAAAAGCTCAATAAGAAAAAAAAAGAAAACAAGAAGGCTCCCTGAGAAGAAGCTTGAGGCAAGCATATGATAAAAAATTGGTGTCTTAATCCTCCCCCGATTAATAAAACTTGAAAGGCCACCTTAAGAAGATTCCTCTGATATTATGCTTGGAAAAGAGTCAAGTGACTTTATGCCTTTTGGTCGTTAATTAATTTGCTTAGAAATATCTTTGAACAGTGAAAAATATTTTTTATCACATGAACATAAATTTTGAAATCTGCTTAGACTCAGGAAGAAGGAATTAAAAGGAAGGGTTATGTTATTAACAATTAATGCAAATTCAACTCTGAAGTCATATCCTTCAGTGCCTAACAAATACAATTCCAACATCAATTCATAGAATGTTAGAGCAATTTCTCAAACACAGTGTGAACAATCTTAACGAGATCTGTAAGAAAGCAGACAACAACCACTACAAACGAAGCTACAAAGTGGCTGCCTCTCCAGCTGTGGTGTCCTTAGAGATAACACGTCTTTATAGGTACTTGAAAGAATATAATTCCGATAGCACCTTAAAAAGTGGGATATTCTCTAAACGCTTGCCATCAGTCAGTGGACGATACCTCGAAGAGTACTGTACATCGTGATGTTTTAAAGACAAAACTTTGTCCTACGAAACACAGGTGCAACACTTGTTTAATAATTGGGTCTGAATATTAACAAAAAAAAATAAAAATACAAGGAAAGAAAACTCATAAAATAAAAAAAATAAATAGAATGAAATAAATCACCAATATGAAATTGACAGTTATAAAATAAAACAAAAAGATAAAAGAATAGAAAAATAACAACAAAAATTCAAAATTTAAGCTTCTCGCAAAATTTCGCACCTCATAAATTTTCATAAATCTCTACACGGACTTTCCCACAGGATCCTGCACTGCATAAGCTCCACAAATCTTCTACAAAATTCAAATTTCAAATTCTAGAGGTTGAGGATTTTACATCCAATTTCGCGTTCCTTTAGAATCTCCACTTATTGCGATCTCTCAAATATCAAATTTTAGAGGTTGAGAATTTTACATCCGATTCCGTGTTGCTCTAGGATCCTCTCCTATTGCAATCTTTCAAATTTTAAATTCCAGAGGTTGAGGATTTTACATCCAATTCTGTGTTGCCCTAGGATCCCCTCCTATCACAATCTTTCAAGTGTTGAGTTCTAGAGGTTGAGGATTTTATATCCGATTTCGCGTTGCTAGGATCTCCTCCTATTGGAATCTCTCAAGTTTCAAATTATAGAGGTTGAAGATTTTACATCCGATTTCACGTTGCTTTAGGATCTCCTCCTATTGCAATCTCTCAAATGTCAAGTTCTAGAGGTTGAGGATTTTACATTCGATTCCGTGTTGCTTTAGGATCTCCTCCTATTGCAATCTCTCAAATATCAAGTTTTAGAGGTTAAGGATTTTATATCCGATTCCGCGTTGCTCTAGGATTACCTCCTATTGTAATCTCTCAAATTTCAAGTTCTAGAGGTTGAGAATTTTACATCCGATTCTGTCTTGCTATAGGACCTTCTCTTATCGCAACCTTTCAAATTAAATTCCAGAGATTGAGGATTTTACATCTGATTCCACGTTGCCCTAGGATCCTCTCATATCCCAATCTTTCAAGTGTTGAGTTCTAGAGGTTGAGGATTATATATCCGATTCCGCATTGTTTTAGGATCTCCTTCTATTGCAATCTCTCAAGTTTCAAATTCTAGAGGTTGAGGATTTTACATCCGATTCCGCGTTGCTTTAGGATCTCCTCCTATTACAATCTCTGAAATGTCAAGTTCTAGAGGTTGAGGATTTTACATCCAATTTCGCGTTGCTTTAAGATCTCCTCCTATTACAATCTCTCAAATATCAAGTTTTAGAGGTTGAGGATTTTATATCCGATTCCGCGTTGCTCTAGGATCCTTTCCTATTGCAATCTCTCAAATTTCAAGTTCTCGAGGTTGAGGATTTTACATCCTATTTCGTGTTGCTATAGGACCTCCTCTTATTTTAACCTTTCAAATTAAATCCCAGAGATTGAGGATTTTACATCCGATTCCCTGTTGCCTTAGGATCTCCTCCTATTGCAGTCTTTTAACTGTTGAATTCTTGAGGTTAAGGATTTTACATCAGATTCTACATTGCTTTAGGATCCCCTCCTATTGCAATCTCTCAAATTTTAAGTTCTAGAGGTTGAGGATTTTATATCTGATTCCGCGTTGCCCTAGGATCCCTTTCTATTGTAATCTCTCAAATGTCAAGTTCTAGAGGTTGAGGATTTTACATCCGATTCCACGTTGCAGTAGGATCTCCTCCTATCACAATCTCTCAAACACTAAGTTTTAGAGGTTGAGAAATTTATATCCGATTCCGCGTTGCTCTAGGATCCTCTCCTATTGCAATCTCTCAAATTTCAAGTTCTAGAGGTTGAGGATTTTACATCCGATTCCACGTGCTATAGGACCTCCTCTTATCGCAACCTTTCAAATCAAATCCCAGAGGTTGAGGATTTTACATCTAATTCAGCATTGCCCTAGGATCTCGTCCTATCACAATCTTTCAAGTGTTGAATTCTAGATGTTGAGGATATTACATCCGATTCCGCGTTGCTTTAGGATCCCCTCCTATTGCAATCTCTTAAATTTCAAGTTCTAGAGGTTGAGGATTTTATATCCGATTCTGCGTTGCTCTACGATCCCCTCCTATTGCAATCTCTCAAATTTCAAGTTTTAGCGGTTGAGGATTTTACATCCGATTCCACGTTTCTCTAGGATCCCCCTCTTATTGCAATCTTTCAAGTGTTGAATTTTAAAGGTTGAGGATTTTACATCCGATATTGCGTTGCTATAGAACCTCCTCCTATCGCAACCTTTCGAGTGTCAAATTTTAGAGGATGAGGATTTTACATCTCAGCCCGCATTGCTTTAGGATCTCCTCCCATCACAAACTTTCAAATCAAATTCTAGAGGAGGAGGATTTTACATCCGATACTGCGTTGCTATAGGACCTCCTCCTATTGAAACCTTTCAAATCAAACTCCAGAGGATAAGAATTTTACATCTCAGTCCGCGTTGCTATAGGAATTCCTCTTATCGCAACCTTTCAAATCAAACTCCAGAGGTTGAGGATTTTACATCCGATACTGCGTTGCTATAGGACCTCCTCCTATAATAACCTTTCAAGAGTCAAGTTAAAGAGGATGAGGATTTTACATCTCAGTCTGTGTTATTTTAGGATCTCCTCCTATCACAACCTTTCAAATCCAGTTTCAGAGGTTGAAGAGTAAGTCTGTCAATTCAATCGAGGCATCCGATTACAAATTATGTTTTAGGATCGATGCAGAGTCATCCGATTCCTTACACTTACTTTACATTCCCCTACATTCCCCATACAGTTTCCATACACTTTTCACATGTCAGGTCTTCCGTGAGCGATGCAAGGTCGTTCGATTACCTTCAACTTTCTGAATCAAAATCTATAATTCAACGAAAAAGAAAGACATAATACCATTTACATTAAATTGAAAATTGCAAACTAAAAATTCAAAAATAAAATTTCAAAATTAAGTTCCAAAAATTATTTCAAATCACTTCCTAAATGCAAGTTCAATTTCAAATTCAGATCTGATTGGGGCCCCTTCAAAATATAGAAGAGTGATTTCTTTGCTGCATTTTGAAGGCTTTCACCCACTATTCCTCAGCCGAAGTTAGCTCTTCCCTAGCGGAAGTTTAATCCCTAGCAGATGCTCTCCTGTTGAAATTCCTGCATCCTGTCTTGAGTTTTGACACATACTGTTATGTTGATTTTTTTGATCCCGTCGGTCAACACCAATACGTGCGGCGTGCTCTTCTTGCACACCACACCTATTGGGGTTCCATTTGTTGACCTCACTTTTGGTTGAGGGGTAGTTTCTTCTTAGATAGCCTACGGTCTAGCCATAGGACTCTTTTGGTGACTTTTCTTAGAAGACTAGCAATGGAACCCTACCACATAGAAATTTCACATGCTTGCTTTTCTCACTTGGAGCTTTCACATGTTAAAGCCTAACCTCTAATGATCAGAGGAAAGAAACTAAACATAAGGAAGGCCAAGTGAAATCCCCTATAGGTGGTCAGGCCTTAGGATTGACCCTGGGAGGTCCGAGACTCATGTTCTACACTCACACACTACACACTTACAACTCTGAACCAATCACATCCTACTTTGAGCCCTTAACTCTTTGGAAACTCAAATGGGTGGTCCCACCAACCCTAAGCCTATGACTAAGATGGCTAGGACCAACACATGGAGGACTAAAGAGAGCCACTTTTGATCCTTAACCCAAATAACTTGACATCCCAAATTGAATTCTGAAAGCTACCAAACTCTCCCAGTTTTGACTACTAGCCCCTAAACTCCACCAAATGACCAAAATGCTCCCAAAACCCAAAACTTCACAGAATCAACCAAGCTCTCCAAAAATCATTCCAGAGCATTACTCCCATTAAATGATGAAGTTTAACTGTAAACATGCCATACTTTCGAGGAACCGGTGTATGCCTCGCAGCCGAAGAAGTCGATAAATGGAAAAGCGCTCTGAGATTCACAAAACTCTCCACGTTGGTCAGAAATGCCCCCGGACACTGCCATTCAATTACAAATTCTATTTTGAACCAATTTGGACCTTTTAATTAAACTTTTGATCAAATTTCCAAAAAATCACTGAAATTACCAAAATACCCCTGCTTAGCCAAAAATTCAAAAAATTCTAAAAATTCCCATAAATTCCCAAAACCTCTAAAATATTCCTAATTTCATTTTCTCCAACTACACCATAACCTCAAATTGTCAAGTTAGGCCAATTTAATCAAAAGCTCCAATTTGACCTAAGCTCCGATTTGTTCCGAATTGAACCCAATGTTGACCAATTTCTTCTCAATTTGAATTTTAAACACTTCGACACATCCGCCTAAACTAAATGCAATGTTCAATCGCCACCAATTTGGCCTTGAGTTTCACCAAAATCCGATTTAATCGAAAAAACTACAAATTTGTCCTCTTTTTGACCCGTTTCAATGACGAGGTTGCCCAAACGACCTCGAATTCCCAAATGGACTGCGCCGTTGCGTACAGAACATAGAAATTACTTAGGAAGCATATATAATCTGCTACGGTTCAACGCATGAGTGAACGACGTCGAAATCGGCATCGCCGGGTGAGTAAATAACTAATAAAATAATTTTTTTTTGTTCTCACACTTAACCTAGTCGAACCCCTCTTCTTCCCCCTCCTTTCTAATTCGCAAACCAGCACCCTTCTCCTCCAAAAATGGCGTAAGTTTAACCCTAGCCAAGCCTCACATGGTTTGGCTCCTTCCCCTTTTCTTATTTTCTAAGGCATGACTTTCTCCCTCCCCTAGCTTCAATCTAATCAATGACAGCTTTTGGGTCACTTCTCCTTTCACTTCTATCACCTGAAAATGGTTTCATGGCTGCCTTATTCTTGCTACCAAAGGTCCTTACCCGTTGGTAAATTCAATGGCTCACTTTTTCCCTTCTTTTTCTTCCTTTTATTTGCCTATTTTATGGCCTTTCTATGCCTTACTTAAGTTGGCCGAATTTTGCATAAGGAAGGGGGAGGTGCTGCCATTTTTCTTCTTAAGCCAAATCATAGGTAAAATTATGTTTAAATTATGTTGGAGCTAAGTGCTTTGCCATTCTTTCACCTCTCTTTGTCTTGGTTGACTTGTCTTAGCCATTAAAGCATGTTTTTTCCCCTCTCATGGCTTATATTTTCTTGCTTTTTGGCTAATGAGTTATATGGTGGGAATTGAAGTTTATGCTTGAGTTTTTGGAAGCTTTTCATGTGGAAAAGGTTTGAAATTTATGCTTGAATTCTTGAAGTACTTGTCAAAGGCTAATGTTTAGAATTCATGCTAAGCTTGGGACATCTTTCAAGTGGCAAAATTTAGAATGTTTGCTAAGTTTTGGAAAGGCTTTCATATAAATACAAATATTTGAGTTTCATATTTAGCCTTAGGACTATTTCACATGCCAAACATTTTATGTTTCTTTAGCAAAAAAAAAAAGAGAGAAAAAAATGAAGTTTCTTACATGTTCCCTATATGCTTGCTCTAATTTATGTTGCTTGACTAAAAAAAAAGTGTAAAAAAAAGTGTAAAAAAAAGAGAGAAAAAAATTCTTGAAGTTGGTTGGCTTAGTTTTGCATTAATTAGCTCTTACATACTTGCTTGGGTTTTATTTAGGCTTGATTAAGCCTTCTTCATGCTAGCTTAAGTTCCTACATGTTTGCTTATATTTCCTATATGCTTCTTCTCATGTAGGTATGCTTAGAGAAAATGTGTAAAAAATTGATTTCTAGGGGAAATGCTGCCGATTATTTATTTAAATTTAGTCGATTTTGCTCCCTAAGCAAGTTTGATATATGTGGGGCTAGGACCTTAAATGACAAGATTTTTTCTTTGTATTTCACATAGAGATTTGTAGTTGGGTTAGCTCATGATATGTTTCATGGTGCTTTCTTATATAATTTGGATGGCTAAACTCATGTTCAAAATGTGTAGAACTTTTGTCATTTCTATGAGCAAGTTGGAGGGCTTGTTGGAAAGTTCCTTTGCTTTTTTTTAGAGCCAAAGCTTATGTATCAATTGCATAAAGCTTTTGTTATTTGCATGTGTAAATTGGAAATGAAATTGGCTTAGTGACATATTTTGCAATTTTCGGATTGGAAAATATTCACTCTTGGAACACTTGCAAATGTGACCCTAAATGCTTGCCTTTCACTTATTTCATCAAGTCATCATATATACAACACATGGGCATTATTTTTACACACATTCTACCCCATTCCATACATGAAATTAGCTTGGTGATACCTTTTAGATGTTGGAAAGTGCTTAAGGCTTGATACACCTTACTTAGAAGAGGTCACATATTTCTCTTTTATTATTTGGGAGATTTTGGCTTTAGAGATATGTATTTTCGAAGCATGAAAAAGTTGTTCAATTTATACGATTTTAGGATTTCAAGGTAACACCACATGTAACACCCAAAATATGAAGAAATAGGTGCCTCTTTTCACTCTTTTCACTAGGCCTTTGCACGTATAACATATAGGCTTTATTTTCTTACACATATTGCATCTTTCCTCATGCACAAAATGTTATTTTTGATGGCAAAAAAACTTGAAAGTTTTGTACATTTGGTATCTTTTTCCTATAGTGCCTTTATGTTGAAAGCTTACACTTGGAAAGTTACATATTGCTTGAAAGTCACTTGCTCAATTGTTTCTCATGTGAACTTGTCACTTCTCTACTACATGTATTACATGGATTTGTGGGGATTCAATGTTATCTTGTACTTATTGGTTTGCAAGTAAATGATTTGATAAAATTTGTACAATTTTTGGATCTAGAGATAGACACATGCATAACTATCAAAATTTGAACACATGTGTGATTGTTTGTTTCACTTACTTCCTCAAGTATTCACGTGTATAACATCCAAGCTTGGTTTTCACACATATCCTACTTTATTCTATGCATTTATTAAGCTTTGCATTGGTTGGAATACCACAAAACAATTTGGTCAAATATTTGCAATTTTCGGATTCAAACGCGTTCACTCATGAAACATCAAAATTTGAACACGCCCACATTTGTTTTTCATCTATTTAAACATTTATTTACATATGCAACATCAAAGCTATAATTCTACATATGTTTCACCTTATTCTATACACAAAAATCATGTTTTACTTGTAGAAATTCAAAATTCTTTTTTTCATACAAGTCATCCCATAGTTTTGAGGTGTTTACATATCACATACATGAAGTGCACTTTTCACATTACAATCCACCTTCACTTCACTTTATTTTTCAAATGCTTGCATGTGTTTCTCATGGAAGTTACTATGAGCATCAAATACTTGATTGGAAATGTTGTCCATTGCTACATGAATGCCTATAGCCCCTTTTGGTGATGTCTATTGCACAGATGAGAGAGTGCCATTGTTCTTATGTTACCATTAAGTGAAAATCTGCACTTTTGTACTTATTTTGAATTGATTTGGATTACTTCCTTGCTGTCCCTATGCAAAATATACTTGATTTTGCTTGTGGTAAGTTGGTTCTAAGTGCTATTTTGTTGCCCCTATGTTGAGAAACTCATGAATGATAACCATGCAAGTTTACTTTAAATGTTCCCTTGCTGCCCTCACTTAAAATTTACATTATTAAGCATCATTTAAATTGCTTTAAGTGAGAAAAAAGGAAAGAAAAGGAGGTGGCATGTTAACATTTCAAAAAGGGAGAAAGTTGGGATATACTATTCATGCTCAGTTTGCCTAAGACTCACATACTCATGTTGAGTGCCTTTACATTCTTATACATGCTCTCCTACTTGTTTAATATGCTTGGAATGGTGTGTCATATTCTCATGTCACTTCACTATCATGTTGTTGCGAATGTGGGAAACTCAAAATTGGTGAAATTTTTGAATGTTACATATATACATGCTTGTGGCACTTCTTTTATCCAAATTGCACGTGTGAAAATTTCATTTTTTATGCCGTTATGCTGACCAATTTTTCTCAATCAAATTCGGTTTTCCTACGTTGTTCACTGGTTTTGATTTTACACGTCTTCTTTTGCCTTGCATTACTACACCACTTACATTATCTCACATCCATACACTATATTACCCCATATACTACATTACTTTACATCACACCACATGCTACATCACTTTACACATCACATGCTACATTACCCTATATTACCCTACATACCACATCACATCATATGCTACATTATCTCACATCCATACACTACATTACCCCATAAACTAAATTACATTAGATCACAACATATGCTACATTAGCTCACATCCCTACACCACATTACCCTACATGCCACATTGCCTCTAGTCTTACTCTATCCCACCTCCTACATCACTTTACGCATCATATCCCTACACCACTTCACTCACTACATTACCTTATTTGTGACATCGTCTTTTCTTTTATGACTTTATGCACATGAAAGGATTTAAGACTTTTGCATCCTTGTTCTTAGCCATTTATGGGCTTGGTCTTGTTGCCTTTCACAGCTACCCCTTGCACCATGATGGAGGGGCTTAGCCTACCTGTTTCACATGTCTCACTGTTACCTCTCATTACCATGTTGGGAGAGATTTTGCTGCTTTGACATGTGTTTTGGTTTTTCTACAATTTTGAGGAACAACCTACCTCTTTTACGACATCATGTTAGGTGGATTGTTTTCTCCCCTTTCTTCTGCTTGATCCCCCTGTCCTTTGTTTCTTCTCGTTTCTTGAAGTCACGTGTTTATGCAGGACACATAAGTGCGCATGTATAGCCTTCCGTTTTATATGAGGTCATCAAGCAAGGCTGTAAGTAGGATGGATGGGGGAGGACGGTAATGACAATGCATTAGAGAAGGATACGAGAGAATCCCTAGAATAGTGCCTCCTGACTCAAAGACCCTGGAGAGGGTAGAGGAAGGAATTCACGACACTATTCATCCACCCTCGGGGTATCTACCACCGTCACCCTTAGGTTGCTAGTAGTCCTAACTCGATATGGGTAGTCAACTTGTGGATCAAATTACATAATAAAATATACATGTACATTTTTCAAAATACAAAACTACCTTCACTACAAGATAGCCTTTCACCCATACATTTTTACTTGCATGAAATCAAAATTGAAATGAATGAAAAATATACAATGGTCCACGATTGACTGTCTGGATAGATTTAGGATTGCCCTCCGTAGATTGTCAGCTGGTAGTCAGCACCTAAGGTTGGAATATAAAACACAGCTCTGAGTCCTCTGCGCCATCGTACTTGCGTTCCTCCCAGACTTGTAGTTCGTTCTTTGTGGCTTTCACGAGTTTTCTTAAGAGTTTTTTTCGAGCATTTTCCGAGCTATCTACAGACTTTGTTTTCGATGTCTTTAATTAAACTTTCTACATATTGATTGTCTTTTCAACTATTTCTACACACCTTTACATTCTTACATACACCACAACACACATTTGCACCACTTGTGCGCTACTACCATTTTACTTTGCTATTTGTGCCGTTACTACTGTTTGTCTCCCTACTGTACTTTTACTTTTTTTACTTCACTGTACATTTACTATATTGCAAATTGCGACACTTGCTTGTGAAAATTTAAATCAACTCACAACATTTAAAATATAAAACAACTCAAAATTTAATCACAAATAATATAAGACTTGTAATTATAACTAAATTTAAGACGTCTCATTGGATGACCGTGAATCCCTCAGACAACGTAACCTACGTGTTGCTGACGAGATTTCCCACGGTCTTGATGAAAGTATGAAACTCATTAAGTTGAGTTTAGTAAATTCATCCAGACTAAGTGAATCTGATGAAAATGGTGGTGCCAGAACGAGGGAACCGTGGGATCATAACCAGTGTCACCATAATCAACATAAACATTTGTTTTAAAACACTAAGACATCTTGATTTTCAGCCTTCTAAAACATGACACCTCTCTCATCCTCTGATGTCACTTCTTAAACTAAACATGCTACGATGAGGGAGCGTGTAGCATGCATTATGGGCAGCATGACCATCTTTAACAGTAGAACATGTCTACGCCAGCTGAATCATTCCTTAGAATTAAATAACAAGCCATAGGACTTCGAGGTCGCTTATCTAGCGTAGCATAAATCCTCACCTGATCCTTTAGGCATTTACGCAGCTCTGCTGTGAAATATAAGCCTAACTCGTCTTAGGATTTTGAGGTCTTCATCAGATGTGACGTAAATCCTCCTATCTTCCAGGCTATTCACATGATCGGTATCAAGTGAAAGTTTGCCTTAAATAATTAAAATAGGCAGGATGAAATATAGAAAAATATCTTCTCTACCTAAATTGAGCCAAACAATAGGATAGACTGGAAAGTCACCAAGATATCCTCTTAGATCCATGATCTCCCCTAATTCTTCCTCCCATGGATTCCTACAACAATTGTTCCAAAATTTGCACCTTTCACCTATGGACTTTGATTATCACATTCATTAAATAATCCTTAGCCTTTTGAAGTCAATTCGTAAAAATATCTTTCTTGATTTAAATTGAGAGTTTTCTTAGGTGACTTCGATTATCAAAGATGTAATTAACTATAGGGTCTTGCACTTATAGGAAACGAAAATGAATCCAGTATTAATATTAACCCCTTTTAATTCTCTTCTGTATTAAATGGGGGAAACCTGTCGGTCAAAACACAGGTTCTGCAGACCGAACATATGTCGTGAATTTTTCTTATTCTTTTAATCGAGCCGTATCGTTAAGCAACATCCTTATTTTTCAGGATAAATGCGTGGCTTAAGGTACAGTGTTCGGCTCTTTGAACTATTAGGGATATGATATCAGTTTAGTTGTATTCCTTCCCTAAATTAAATCTGCATATAAATTAAATTAAAACGTTATCCTTCCGGGGTGGGTGATGAGATTTCGATTCTGGTAACCGACAACTTCTACTGGGTGACTCCTAAAATAAAAACACACACACACGACGCGACGCAAAAAAGCCCCGACATGGTATTGGAATGTTCTTCACTTATATTAGCTTAAACATTAGAAATGTAACCCAAACAACACAATACACAAAGATCTGCATTAATTTCGATGCATATGAAATAATAATCTGTCATACATTACAATGAATTTGACAAATTAAACAAATTTTTATAATGAATCTTGATACGTTTAAGCTCATTTATTGCATCCATAAGTAGTCTAGTGAGTGTTTCAGTTGATATTTTCTTTGGATAATATTCCTGTGAAGTTGGAAACAAAAAGCCATTTTAGAGAAAACATATTCAGAGACAAGTATGAATGAAAGAATCCGGGGATTTCAGTTATATACCTGGCTAAGGAAGTCATACAAAATTGGATCGGATGGAACAATAGGTTCCCGGTTTGTTGATCCTTCATGTTGTTTTCCTGTATGCAATGGTTAGAGAAAGTAGAACAAACATATATTGAACAAGTTCATGTAATGTAAAAATATTTACTTTTGCATCTCTTAATTTTCTCCCAGTAAGTTTTCGGCCTAAAAGTTGAAACTCCTTTTGCTCTCATCTTTGCTGGGTCAGCAACACTGCAATCTACATCTGACTTTTTTTCTTTTTATTTTTTATACTAACAACATGTGTTTCTCCAGATTTTGCTTCATTAAGATCTAGAACTAATTTTTAAAATGTTTTCCAAAGCATCTGCTCAATAAATTCTTCTCCTTGTCCTTTACTGATTAGTTGGTACGCAAACTTCTGAGATTGTGAGCAAAACAGGAGTCCGCTGGAAGAAACATTCATAATTTGGGACTGCCTGACATGTTTGTATTCGAATATGTTATAGACGTCCCGTTTAGCATTAAGAGACCATCGTAGTATCAAATATTTCTTAGGACTCAAATTTACTTTAACCACATTCAGAACATGTAGTGTGTGTAAACACAACCGCCCCTTCATTTCAAATTTTTGGCAACTGCAAGTGACATTGGAATTAACTTGGTCAAAATTCACAACCCATGTCTTGGATGTCCTATCACTATCCAAATTGCGTATATACTGAATTCCAATACTCAAATTACAATTAAAGTTTAATGTTTACTTCTACTACCAAGATGCAGAAAATAGTAACAATTAAGCAAACTACAATTACTTCTAATATCTTTAAAACATAATTAACTAACAGACACACACTAAGCTATGTATTTAAAAGGTTTTGATATATAAGAAAAGTATCTTTCCTCTTGCAATGAGAATATCATGTGTGGATTATATGAAATGATTGTCTATAGTATTATGCCAAATAGGAGCATAATTGTTACTTTACCCTCAAAAGAGTATCCCCTCTTCCAAGCATGAAAAGAACATTTACATATCCTAAGTTTAGTTACTAAATCTAAGGCTATGCTGGGAGGCTACCGGCTGTCACTACGGAGCTCCCACTCACCCTTCACTTGAAGGCTAACTTTTGAGTTTAGTTACTAATCTTAGGACCAAATTGTGGATCTCAGCCTGTCACCCTGAAACCTTCAATTTGACGTCCATCAAAACACATTTCCCTATTTATTTACACTCAATTCCCATGAACCACACAATTCATCCATGAAAATTGAATGGGTTCTCCATTGTTGTTGTAAGACACTAAATCCTTTCAGGGTTAATGTTCAACAACATATTCTAACAATTCAATTGGCTAGATCGAAAAGTAAATTAAGTTCGAAATGAAAAACCATCACAATTTCTTCAATACTTTAAAAACACTTCAAATCCACATCAAAACATCATCACATCTCTATGCAAGAAGAAAGACAAAGGAGACTACTCAGAATTCATAGAGAAGACACAATAAAACATGGATTTTATATATAAAAAAAAGTCATACAAACCACAAAAGAAAATACAACTTATCTCTTTCTCTTCCCCAATGCAATTCCCTTGAAGTTCCTTTGAATCCTTTTCTCTCTTCTTTGCAATACTCAATTCCCTCTTTAGAATGGAAAGGAAGAAGCAATCTCTCACTTTAATCCTTCTCCTTCACTCCTTAGAGAAGAATCCCTTTCAAATTCTCACTTCTACACACTTCTCTCCTAAGCCCTAACACTCAACACACACTCTCCCTAACTAGCTCTCCCTAACTAGAACACATAAGACACACACTATTTTTCGTCCAAAAACAGTTACTTATAAGTTAGGAACGAAATTCCAAGAGTTTCCATAGGCATCCCATCAAAAAGTCGCCAAAACTCTTCAAATTTAAAACCCACCGACATTGGAGGCCAACAGTGGCGCCAGAATCTGTTTTCCTCCTTTTTGCTCCTTTTTGCTTCGAATTTGTTCCTTTTCGCTTATTTTCGCTCCAATCACCTAAAATCATCATACCTGCAACAAATCATGAAAAATACCTTTCTTTAAAGTGCAATATCACCAAAAATACGTAAAATTATATAACAAAAACAGTATATATTTTTGGTGCATCAAAATCCCCAAACTTAACTATTACTTGTCCTCAAGTAATCCTTCTACTACATAAAAATATAACTCTAGGCAATGCACTATTCACCTGTAAGATACTAAAATTTTTCATTCAAAAGAATATATTGGTTAGACTTTTAGAAAGAAATTTAGTAACTTAGGTCAACACTACATGTATAAGAATATTCAACAATCAAGTCTAAGGGTTCTAGTCTTCTATTTATTTCAAGATAAACCATAATTTGTCACATTAAGAGTGCCTTGAAAGATTATATGAAAAAGGAGTTCATGCAAACTTCATCAGAATATAGGCCAATACTTTAAATATGAATTCTATAATGAAATCAAGTTCTCTCTTTAGGGTGAATCAAGTGAAGCCAATTTTTGATTAGGCATCGCCTCAAGCTTCTCCCCATAAATATTTTTTCTTTCTTTTTCTTTTCTTTTCTTTTTTTTGGGATTGTTTTTCAATCCTTCTTTCCTTTTCTCTTTTTTTAATGAGAATTACTATATCTGGATAGCCTGTAATGATTTTGAGCTTCACTCTCCTCTTTCTAAAGTTCAAACCTGAAATACCTCCTTACTTTATAATTAGGTATGGCTTTATTATTCATCATAAAGTCACAATCTCTTCTTGACACACAACACTTTAAGTCTCTTAACATTTCAAAAATATAGTTTTCTTTAATTTAAATAGTTAACTATAATCAAATCCTTTCATACCAAATATCTTACATCTATAAAATTAACCTTTATTACTAAAAACTTTCATCCAATCCTTCCATAATATTCAACTCAAAATAAAAAGTTTTAGTTACCTACAGTGAAGTTCAACTGCCAAAAGTTATGCTAATAATTTTTTGAAAATATAATAATTGAGAACAAATAAGAGTTAATATTTTTCTATCCTCCCCTAAATTTAAATTTTTCAATAAACTAACCTTTTTGTGTTGGGATCTTGAAATCTTCAACAACTATCTAGTATTAGTCAAAATTTACAACTAGCAGGCATGAAACAGTTAGTAACAGAGATATATAAATATTTTAAACATTTGCATGGGTAAAGAGAAATTAACTTTGGACATCTAAACATCCAATCAAAACACCACAATACTAAACAACTATCACATCACTACACTGTTCATTTAACAATTTCAACATAACAGTACATCAATAGGTTTACACATCACATGAAAGCAAATAACTACTACATCACAACAATACAATACAACACACAACAAGAAAAAAAAAACAGAAACCAACAAACTATCAATCTTCATCACCAGGTTCATCAGCAGGGTCAGCATGATCAGGTCTATACAGTGTATAGCTGAGGCAGGTAGGAAATACCACATTAGTCTCCCCCTCATGAATCTAACCTGATCATCATGATAGGAAATATCGACTCAAATCTTCTTCTTATATAATCTTCATTCACATCACTTCTATCCTCAAACACAAAATCCTGCCATGGAGTCTATCCAGACTAGAACTCTGTAATCTCAGCTGCTCCATAATATCAGATAATGTAGGGGGCTTAGATGTAGATGGAACGTCATAACTTGTAGTAGGAATTTCAGTACTCCAACTCTCATCTAGGGCTCCTACATGAGACTCATAAGTATGAATAATAGTCTTTGTAATCGATCTCAGTGGAATAGCTGTCTCTTCAGAACTACTGAACTCTACTCCAGACTGAACACACAAGGCATGAACTAGGGCAGGATGTCCTAATCCTCTAGTGGTCTCGCCTCTAGCAATAGTCTGAATGTTCTTAAAGACAATAGCTCCAATATCAATCTTCTTCATCTTCTGAATATAATAGTTCAGAATTCCTCTATCCCTTGTAACTTCACTGTGGTGATAAGAAGGTAACAGTCTTGCTGAGATGAAATAGTGCCAAAATTTTTATGCAACATTTAACTTGGAAGCAGGGAAATTAATCATCGATTTTTGACTTATTTTCCATTTGCCTCTTTCATCCATCAGAAAAGCAATCACTGCCTTCATATTTTCCTCTTGAGTATCAAACTTTTCATATTCACAAACAAATGGTTCCCGAGTTTGATAAAAGGCATTGATACGCTGAGGAGTCAATTCAACAATTTTTCCTCTAACTAACACATACTTAGTTTCAGTCCAGGGCACATTTGAATAGAACTCTCAAACAACTCCCATAACAGCATTTCCAGTAACATAACAAAATCGTTCCCAGTTCTGCTCGGCAATTAACATTTCTATAGATCCACTAGGATTATTAAATGCCAAATCCTGAATACACTTCTTATTGTAAAGGTAAGAAATTGCGCTTTAACATTAGCAATTTTTTCTTCATCAAAATCTAATTTTCTCTTCCCTTTACTCATTCTTGGAGCCATGTGAATTTCTAAAAATTGCAATAAAATTCCAATAAATTATAAATCCACAATGTAACAAACTCCAAATACTATTCTAAACAAGTAAGAACAAATTTCATTGTAGGAAATCTGAAAATTTCTTCAAAAATTCACAAATTCCAATCTAAGCAATGTGAGAGAATTCAGTTGAAAATAAAAAATATTGAACTTAAAGTGAAGCTCTTACCAAAAGAGGTGTGGATCCGATCTCGAAAAGCTTTTAAATCACTTCAAATCTGAGATCTAGCAAGCCCTAGGTCTTCAAAATCGTAAAAAATGGAGGAGGAAGACTATAGCAATGGAGAAAACCGCGGGTCCCAGGGTTCGCAAAATAAAGGATTTTTAGCCTTTTACTGTATTTAGGCATCGGCGGGGCCAGTCCAAAAATTTTTCTGGGTCCGAATTTTTTTTTTAATTTCAATCATTTCGACCTCCACAATGACATTTAACTCTTCATTAAGCATCTATTTCATCACGCAAGCAATAACTAACACAATTCTTACACAAACAATACAAAACATACTTATATATATAAAATCCACATTACATCATAAACACTAAATATGTTCATCAAATTAAACCAACAACTCTTTAGATTTTTAGTGTTGCAAGTACGATACGATATGCAAACACTATAATCTAAGCACACATAATGAAATTAAGCATAGAAAATCCAAATTCAAATTACAAAGCAAAACAAAGTAAATACTAAACATACTAAACAAAATTAAGCAAAGTAAACTAAACACACAGCAAACAAAAGCAGAATCCAATAATCACTCCACATCAGTTTCAGAACCAAGCATCAACAATCTTCAAAGTTGGAAATAACTTTGCCTAAATAAAGTAATGCCACTACTTTGACACCAGATTTAAAGATGCAGAAGAGAAACTAATATATCCATTTTCTCTAACTTCCCAATCTTCATTCTCAACCGTCAAGCAACGATACACATCATTTATATTATCACTTGTGGCATTGAAATTAGCATAGTGGCAAATAGGTACATTCTAAGTCATAAAGAGATCATTAATTCTTGCAGGAGTGAATTGTACAAACCTACCTCGCACAAAGACAAATCCTTGGTTGATCCCGTGAGATTTGCATAGAATTCCTTCACAACTGGAATGACTACGGCACCGGTAGCGAAAAATAACACTTCCCAACATCTTTCCTTAATTATCTCTTCAATTCTTATAGTAGGATTATCCATACCTCAATTTATTAAGCCTCTTTCCTTGATAATCCTCCTCTTCATCATCACTTTGTTGAACAATCGCTGCGCCTAGAAACTTATAAACTTCCTTCGGTTGAAAATGCGAGATCGAGAGGTTTCTATAGAGTAGGAATCCATGGGATGCGAATTAGGAATGGTAGTTTTTGTTTATCTGGAGTTTGGAAGTCTAAAATGGAGTTTAGGGAGTTATAAGGACGAAGATCTCGCTCAAAACAGCCAAAACTCACAGTTTGAAACTCCAAAAATCGTCAACAGGTTTTGGGCGCCGGAGGCGCTCAAACCTGAAATTCAGCAATTCTCTTTGCAATTGGGTGCCGACGGCGTCCATTCTGGCGCCGGCGGCGCCAGTGGTAAAAAATCTCACCTAACTTCGTTTGTCCCAAAATATTCCAATATCTCAATTTGATCATATATTTATCAATTTTAAAACTATTTAGAAGCGATTAGGATTCACAAATTACAATCTAAAAAGCACAACGACAACAAACAAGCAAACACAACATAAAGATACATATGGGTTGCCTCCTATAAAGTGCTTGGTTTAACGTCGTCAGCCCGACAAACCATTCAGTTAATTGAGATGACTCAGTATTAAAACATCTTTGAAGTCAAGTTGAAACCCGTCAAAGTAAGGCTTTAATTGATGCCCATCGAGTTTAAAAATCTTTCCAATAACAGGATCTTTAATATGAACAGCTCCAAAAGAATGACATTTTACAACTTTAAAAGGTCCCAACCATCTATACTTGAGCTTTCCAGAAAATAACTTCAATCTTGTGTTGTATAAAAAAAAATTTTACCCAAATTCCAATTTCTTTTTCAATATCTTCCGATCATGCCAAAATTTCATTCCCTCTTTATAGATCCTGTCATTATGATAAGATGCATTTCTAATTTCTTCCAATTCATTCAATTGCATAAATCTTTTTTCTCCAGCATTTTTCAAATTAAAATTCAACTCTTTTATCGCCCAATATGCTTTATGCTCCAATTCAACCAGTAAATGACAAGTCTTACCAAACATTACTCTATAAGGAGACATTCTAGTAGGGGTTTTAAAAGCAGTCCTATAAGCCCATAATGCAATATCTAATCGAGCAGACCAATCTAATTTATGATTATCCATAGCTTTCACCAAAATTCTTTTAATGTCACAATTAGACACTTCTGTTAATCCACTAGTCTAGGGATGATAAGCAGTAGAGATTCTATGAATAATATTATATTTCTCAATCAATCTCTTAGTTTGACTGTTCCTGAAATGAGATTTACCATCAGTTATAATCACTCTCGGCATTCCATATATCGCAAATATATTTTTCTTTAAAATTTTGAAACACTCCGAGCATCACATTTTGGTAAAGCAATAGCTTCAATCCATTTCGAGACATAATCAACTGCAACCAGTATATATAAATTCCCAAATGATGGGGTAAATGGTCCCATAAAATCTAATCCCCATACATCAAAAATTTCAACTTCCAAATTATAATTTAGAGGCATTTCATTTCTTCTAGAGATATTACCTACTCTCTAACATCGATCACATGATTTAATAAATTTGTAAACATCCTTAAAAAGAGTAGGCCAATAAAATCCATATGTTAAAATCTTAAAAGCAGTTTTATCAACACCAAAATGACCTCAAAATTTAGAATCATGATATCGTTGAATAATTAAATTCATTTCTTCTTATGGCACACATCTCCTAATAATCAGATCCTTACACTATTTATATAGATAGGGCTCATCGCAAAAATAAAATCTTGCATCATATTTAAACTTCTTTTATTGTTGCCTTGTTAAATCAGTTGGTACAATATCACTCACAATATAATTCACAATATCAGCATACCAAGGTAAGTTTCTTCCCATAATAGTATAAAGTTGTTCACCAGAGAAAGTTTCTGTAACTTCCTTCTTAAATTTAGATAATTTATCATGCTCTAATCTCGACAAATGATCAGCTATTTGGTTTTCAGATCCCTTCCTATCAACCATCACAAAATTAAATTTTTACAGAAGAAGTATCCATCTAATTAGTCTAGGTTTCACATCTTTTGCATGAAATATTTGATAGCTGAATGGTCTGTATGCATAATACTTTTAGCTCCAATTAATAAGGTCTAAACTTTTCAAAAACAAATACTATAGCTAATAACTCTATTTCAGTAGTGATATAATTAATTTGAGCTTCATTAAGAGTTTTACTAGCATCGTAAATGACTTTGAAAACTTTATCATGCCCTTGCCCCAATGCTACTCCGATCACATAATTACTAGCATTACACATGAGTTCAAATGGTTTCTCCCAATCTGGTGAAACAATTATAAGTGCAGTGATTATTTTCTCATTCAATAATTCGAAAGCATTCAAACATTCGTCATTAAAATCAAACTTTCTATCACATTCTAAAAGTTGGCACAAAGGTTTAGTAATTTTAGAAAAATCATTAATATATCTCTTTTAAAATCCAGCGTGTCCTAAGAAACTTCTCACCTCTCTTACCATAGTGGGTGGTGGAAATCTCTCAATCACTCTAATTTTAGTAGGGTCGACCTCCATACCATGTTCAGAAATTTTATGCCCAAGCATAATTCCTCCTGCAACCATAAATTGACATTTCTCCCAATTCAGAACTAAATTTGTTTTCTCACAAAGCTCCAAAACTTTTGCTAAGTTTTCTAAGCAGATTTCAAATGAAGTCCCTAATACAGAGAAATTATCCATGAAAACTTCTATTCCATTATCTATCATAGTACTAAAGATAGACATCATACATCTCTGAAATGTTGCAGGTGCATTACACAGTCAAAAAATGCATTCTTCGAAAAGCAAAGGTTCCGTAAGGGCTAGTAAATGTTGTCTTTTCTTGATCCTCAGGAGCAATAGGTATTTAATGGTAACCAATATATCCATCCAGAAAGCAGTAGTACTTATGTCCAACAAGTCTATCCAGCATTTGATCCAGAAAAGGAAGAGGAAAGTGATCTTTTTGGGTGGTGGCATTTAATTTTCTATAGTCAATACAAATTCTCCATCCATTAATTTGTCTTGTGAGTATATTTTCATTATATTCATTCACTTCAACATAAACTCTTCCCTTTTTCGGTACACAATGTATTGGACTCAAGAAGCACTATCCGATATAGGATAAATTATTCGAGCATCCAGCCGTTTTAAAATTTCCTTCTTAACTACTTCTTTCATTATTAGATTCAATCTCCTCTGCGGATCAACTCTCGTTTTATGTTCCTCATCAAATAAAATTCTGTGCATACAAATCGAAGGACTGATTCCTTTAATATCTGTTATAGTCCATCCAAAAGCTTTCTTGTAACTTTTTAAAATTTCCAATAACTTCTGTTCTTGATAATCTTTTAACTTCGAAGATATAATAACTGACAGGGTAGATGATTCTCCTAAAAACATATAATTCAAATGATTAGGGAGAATTTTCTTCTCAAGTTCAAGAGGTTTTATTATAGATGGAATTAAGCTTTTATTTCCACCTTCCATAATGTCTAATACTTCAAATCTCTTCTGAACAGACTCCAAATCTTTATTCTTTTTACTATCTGAATTTTCTTCATTTTCAATTTCTTCTTCAAACATATTTTCATACTCCACTTCTTTTTCAAATATATTTTCAAAATGATCATTTCTCAAATATTCACAGACCTCCATCCTAAAACATTCATTATCTTTTTCCAATGAGGGATACTTCTTAGATTTAAAAATATTAAATGTCGCCTCTTGATCATTAACTCTCATAGTTAATTATCCTTTTTGAACATCAATCATTGCTCTTCCAGTAGCAAGGAATGGTCTTCCTAAAATGATTGGAATTTCTTTATCTTCCTCCATATCAAGTACAATAAAATCCAGAGGAAAGATAAATTTATCCACTTTCACTAACACATCTTCCACCACTCCTTTAGGGTAAGTAATGGAATGATCGGCTAACTGAAGAGTTACAGATGTAGGAGAAATTTCTCCTATTCCCAACCTTTTAAAAGTTGATAAAGGCATAAGATTAATACTAGCTCCCAGATCACAGTAGGCTCTTCCAAAAAATTTTTCTCCTATAGCACACGAGATAGTGGAACTACCAGGATCTTTAAGTTTTTCCAGAAGCTTCTTCTGAATAATTGTACTACACTCTCTGCTGAGTGCAACAGTTTCATGATCTGTAAACTTTATTTTCTTTTTCAGAATATGCTTCAAAAACTTAGCATAATCAGAAATATGCTCTAATGCTTCAACAAAAGGAATATTTATCATTAATTTCTTAAGAATCTCCAAAAATTTTCCAAATCTGTTATCCCTATTTTGTTGCTTCAATCTTTGAGGAAATGGAGGCGGTGGTTTTTCAACAGTAATCTTCATTGGTTCAAGAGGATAATCCAAGTCTGAAAAAATCTTGTTTAAACCTTTTTCAATATTCACCTTCTCCTTTTCTATTTCAACTTCTTTTTGCATTCTTGTTTCTAATTCCTTTCCATACCTTAATTGAATAGCCTTAAGTTGTTCCTTGTTTTGATCTCCTGGAATGATCTCAACATTACTTGGAAGTGTTCCAGAAGGTCTATTATTAAGTGCAGTTAACATATGCCCCAATTGATTTTCAATATGTTTCATCACAACACCTTGAGCTTGTAATTGATTTCCCATATTCACATTCATTTCTTCAGTAGACAACTTCTTATCCTTAAATTGCAGGTTACTATTAAATCCAGGAGGATAAGATGGTCTAAAATTGGTATTTCCTTGATTGTTCGAATTTCCAACTGGATGTATTGAACTGTTTCCCAAATGTGGGTTAACATTGGCATTGCTATCATCTACTTGAAGTTTAGGTGATTCTTCCAACCAAAATTATAATAATTCGAATGAGGATTGTTAGATCTATTAATAGCAATCAAAGTCTCATAAGGTGTTTGAGATTATGTTATATGTCCAAATGAATTTTCCTCTAACACTTGGGGTGGTTGATAATAATTCATTCCATATTGATCTATTTTCTTAGAAAGGGCTGCAATTTGAGAAACTATCATAGTCATCATATATGAATCATGAACACTAGCTACACTTTTAGGATTTACTCGTTCAGAGAGCCATTGAAAATTAGTTGTAGTCATTTCTTCAATTAATGCGTATGCTTCATCAAAAGGTTTTGACATTAACGATCCACCAGCAGCAGCATCTATAATCAATCTCAATGATCCCACTAATCCATTATAAAATGTTTGAATTATTAACCAATCTGGTAAATCATGATGTGGGCACTTCCTAAGAAGATCTTTAAATAACTCCCAAGCTTCATATATTGGTTCCCCTTCAAACTGACCAAAAGATGTGATATCATTTCTTAGCTTAGCAGTATTTGATGGAGAAAAATATTTTGATAGAAACTTTTGAGATAATTCTCCAAATGTTCTAATAGATACAGGTGCTAACAAATTTAACCACGCCATAGCTTTATCTCTTAATGAAAAAGGAAAAAGTCTAAGTCTGACTGTATTACTCGATACTCCGTCATATTTATAAGTAGCACATAGTTCTAGAAAACTAGCGAGATGTAAATTTGGATCCTCATTAGGTGTTCCTCCAAATTGATTATTTTGAACCATTTGGATAATAGCAGGTTTAAGTTTAAATGAATTAGCAGCAACATCAGGATTTTGAAAAGTTACATGAATTTCATCTGCTATTGGGTTGGCATAATATCTTAAAGGTCTTAGCAAATTTCCAATATCATTTCTCTGATTATCTTGATTATTCGCCATTTCACAAGGATTTTCAGTTTGTTTTTGTTGTTTTCAAATTTTTCTAATAGAAGACTCTAACTCTGAATAGTAAGGTTGTAAACCTATAGATCCACTACGACACATATAAAATCTCACAAATACTTTAAAACATATTCAGAGACAAGTCCAATTGAAAGAATATGGGGATTTCAGTTATAGACTTGGCTAAGGAAGTCAGACAAAATTGGATCGGATGGAACAATAGGTTCCTGGCTTATTGATCCTTCATGCTGTTTTACTGTATGCAATGGTTAGAGAAAGTAGAACAAACATATATTGAAGCAGTTCATGTAATGTACAAATATTTACTTTTGCATCTCTTAATTTTCTCATAGTAAGCTTTCGGCCTAGAAGTTGAAACTCCTTTTGCTCTCATCTTTGTTGGGTCAGCAACACTGCAATCTACATCTGTCCTTTTTTTTATTTTTATTTTTTCTACTAACAACATGTGTTTCTCCAGATTTCGCTTCATTAGGATCTACATATAATTTTTTAAATGTTTCCTAAAGCATTTGCTCAGTAAATTCTTCTCCTTGTCCTTCAACGAGTAGTTGGTACGCAAACTTATGAGATTGTGAGCAGAACAGGAGTCCGCTGGAAGAAACAATCATTATTTGGGACTGCCTAACATGTTTGTATTTGAATATGTTATACATGTCCCGTTTAGTATTAAGAGACCATCGTGGTAGAAAATATTTCTCAAGACTCAGATGTACTTTAACCACATTCAGAACATCCAGTGCGTGTAAACACAAACGAACCTTCATTTTAAAATTGTGCCAATTGCAAGTGACATTGGAATTAACTTGGTCAAATTCTTAACCCATGTCTTGGATGTCCTATCACTATCCAACCTGCGTATATAATATTGCGACCCACTATCTGCGGTGAATTCAAGGGTAAGTCCACATAAGCCATTAAGTAGCTCTAGCTCGATCATTGAGTAAAGCTTTCTCGTATAGAAGAACGATGCTTGCCACAAAACTGGGTTGACTTTAACCATTGTCGTAGTGACCTATTGGCCACACTTGAAATCCTCATCCTTCTTGTTCCTGCGCCATGATTTCATTATATTTTCTAGGCCGATAAAATAATCTGTCAGAGAGCTTGTAGTCTTCGTTGTTTATGAACTTACTTCTTTGAGTTGATAGGATTCTGATGTGGGCTGGACGTTAATATTGCAAGAACTTATGAACTCAAATTTATATATATTTATAATAATTTTTGTAAAGTCCACACATTCAATGCAAGTGTACGTATCATATCAAGTAATATAGGGCTCTAATGGAGTCCTGGTTATCGATTCCATAGTGAAGGAGTAAATCTTACTATAGATAATGTAATACTGAATTCCAATGCTCAAATTGTAATTAAAGTTTAATGTTTACTTCTACTACCAAGACGCAGAAAATAGTAACAATTAAGCAAACTACAATCACTTCTAATATCTTTAAAACAAAATTAACTAACAGAAACACACTAAGCTATATATTTGAAAGGTTTTGATATATAAGAAAAAGTATCTTTCCTCTTGCAACGAGAATATGAAGTGTGGATGATATGGAATGATTATCTATGGTATTGTGCCAAATTGGAGCATAATTGTTTCTTTACCCTCAAAAGAGTACCCCCTCTTCCAAGCATGAAAAGAACATTGACATATCCTAAGTTTAGTTACTAAATCTAAGGCTAGGCTGGGAGGATACCAGCTGTCACTACGGAGCTTCCACTCAACCTTCACTTGAAGGCTAACCTTTGAGTTTAGTTACTAATCTTAGGACCAAATTGAGGATCCCAGCCTGTCACCCTGAAACCTCCAATTTGACGTCCATCAAAACACATTTCCCTATTTATTTGCACTTAATTCCCATGAACTATGCAATTCATCCATGGAAATTGAATGGTTTCTCCATTGTTGTTGTAAGACACTAAATCCTTTCAGAGTTAATGTTCAACAACATATTTTAACAATTCAATTAGCCAGATCAAAAAGTAAATTAAGTTCAAAATGATAAACCATCACAAATTCTTCAATACTTTAAAAACACTTTAAATCCACATCAACACATCATCACATTTCTATGCAAGAAGAAAGACGAAGGAGACTACTCAGAATTCATAAAGAAGACACAATAAAACATGGATTTTATATATAAAAGAAAAGTCATACAAACCACAAAATAAAATACAACTTATCTCTTTCTCTTCCCCAATGCAATTCCCTTGAAGTTCCTTTGAATCCTTTTCTCTCTTCTTTGCAATACTCTATTCTCTCTTTAGAATGGAAAGGAAGAAGCAATCTCTCACTTTACTCCTTCTCTTTGACTCCTTAGAGAAGAACCCCTCTCAAATTCTCACTTCTACACTCTTCTCTCCTAAGCCCTAACACTCAACACACACTCTCCCTAACTAGAACACACAGGACACATACTATTTTTCGTCCAAAAACAGTTACTTATAAGTTAGGAACGAAATCCCAAGAGTTTCTATAGGCATCCCTTCAAAAAGTCGCCAAAACTCTTCAAGTTTGAAATCCATTGGGCGTCGGCGGCGCTCTATCGTCTAAATAATTGCAGTGCTCTCGAGAAAATGGCGCTGGCGGTGCCATTCTGGCACCGGCGGCGCCATAATCTGTTTTCCTCCTTTTTGCTTCTTTTTGCTCCGAATTCATTCCTTTTCGCTTCTTTTCACTCCAATCACCTAAAATCATCATACATGCAACAAATCATGAAAAATACCTTTCTTTAAAGTGCAATATCACCAAAAATAGTTAAAATTATATAACAAAAATAATATATATTTTTGGTGCTTTAGATTCCCATTCCAAATATGTCCTTATTGAAGGCAGTGGACTGTTTGTGTCTGATCTTGTAGATATCATGCAACCACGCATTACTATGGAGGTTACCTACGTCAATCATTAAGGAACAAGTTTCTTCGAACTCCTCCTCCGAATCACATTTAGTCATGCATTTATAAAAATTGCAGGTGTTGCTCTTCATAACAACTCCACAATGCACTTTTGAAGTTTTTTTTTGCAGATGTGCTATTGGCATAATCTATGCCATGTCTGTGGGAGACATTCTTCAATGGCCCTTGCCATTGCCTGAACTTGATCAGTGAAAATAATTATTGGATGCTTACCACCCGTTATTCGGACAAAAGCATTCTATAAACATTTAAACGAATCAATAGTTTCCTCGGACAAGAAGCCAACCCCAAACATGACGTTTGCCAATGGTGGTTGACACCAACAAAGAGAGCGCAACATAAGTTGTACTTATTTATTCTATAGCTTGTATAAAAAATTATTACATCCCCAAAACAGTTATAATCTAGCCCAGAAAAACCATCAGCCTAAAAAAAACTTGTTAATCTACCATACTCATCAGTTTGGAAATCCCATCCATACATGTTATCGTCAGCTTATCTCTCCATAAATAATTGTACTAGAGAATTGACATTTCCTTGTTCAATTTTTTGTCTTCTTTCTATTTGAATGAAATTTAATGCATCCTCTTCGTGCATTCCAAATTCTCCACACCACCAACCTCCGTAGCTATGAAGTTATATGCATGCATTGCTTTGATACCTGATCCTGTCATTGATCACATCACATTTGCATTTAAGTCACTTATCCTTCTACTGGAATGAAGAAGATGTTTATCACTACATTCAACCAGAGGATGTTTGTGACTCTCAAGGAATTTCTTCACTGTCCAGTTGCCTTCAAGATCAACTGCATAGCGAACCATTGCTTGACAACCAGTCCTCATGTTTAACTTATTGTTCTTAACTGGTTTCATAACGTTAGACTCCTTCTTCTGACCGAATTTTCCATAAAGGTAATCTTTGGACTTCATTTACTTGGAATTTGGCCAATAACTATTGTGGTCCTTCCGAACACTAAATCCTACATGCTGTACATAGGTGCAATATTTTTCATAAGCTTCTTGATCATTGTGGACGGTGGTGCTGAGAAACTTCTCTATAATTGGATCACTACAAACAGTTCTCTGCTCAGGTGACTGCAAATTTGAAAAAATTCAGTCCATTGTCAGCAGGATGAGAAAAATCCAAAAAACACAGAGACAAGTTCTTAATAAAAAATAGAATAAAAACACTATTATAAAGGAGCGTTAACACAATATCAGTTCCACAAACCTTCATAACACCTATATAATGCCAAAGTAACACTAGAATAACACAACAAATAAGTAGCACACAAGCATACATGAGAATAATTTAAGGATAAAATTAAATAACCAACAAATTAACAGCATAATAACAACAACATTAACTCACAAGAAAAACATAACATCACTACCACAACAAGACTAAAAAAGGTATACAATAATGCCATAATACCACAACAAATTAGT
Source organism: Papilionanthe hookeriana x Papilionanthe teres (assembly GCA_022702705.1). Lineage (NCBI taxonomy): Eukaryota > Viridiplantae > Streptophyta > Magnoliopsida > Asparagales > Orchidaceae > Papilionanthe > Papilionanthe hookeriana x Papilionanthe teres. The sequence goes on along the minus strand of CM040421.1, from coordinate 155,381,504 downwards.
TAAATAACACAACAAGAAAACATAAAAAATACATCAAATTAACACTACAACTTACCACCTGAACAAAACCAATATTATACCACATTAACAAACATAAACCATAAACCTAGAAAAATAGTAACCTCGCCCTAAAACCGGAATAACAGTACAATAACATCGTAAAACCTAGCAGCCATACATAAGAATAACACTAGAGTAATACCACTAAACAAAACCACAACGAAACTTAAAAATAACACAATAATAAAAACCAAAAGAACAGATAATAAAAACATAACATTACCACCAAAATAAGAGTAACTAAAGCACTATCATACCAGATTAAGAATTCTTAAACCCAAACCCAAAGATCACATATTAACCCAGCGTAACACCATAATAACATGAGAATAACACAGCAAAACCTAAGAACCACGCACAATAATAATCCTATAATTATACCATTATACAACACCCTAAACCCTAACATAGAACTAAATACTCATTTCATTTTTGACGTACGGTGAGATTAATGGCTGCATCGTCTCCAGCATTTCATCGTTCGGCGAGGAGTCCATCAAAACCCTAAACTCAAAGGCAATGTAACAATAGCTATTCAGTTGGGTGCACATAAGCTGGGCGTGGCAAAATAAAAGTCTGAAAGAATAAATTATTGGGAATGGGTCGGGCCGGGCACCACAACATTTTTTTTCCGTCAAGTTTCTTGTGGGGTCATACACACCACGTGTCAGTATATCATTCATCTTTGCACCTATCTCTACATTAGGAGTTCTGATGATCCTTTGGAAAAATTATTCCATACAAACGACAACGCACCTAATAGTAGGAAGATGTAGGATGTGGACCCGCATGCATATTAGGAATCCTTGGCTCGCATGCAAAAATTATTAAAAATACATATTTTTATTATCTGCCTGGCCCAACCTAGAATTTTTTAGCCTAAAAAGCGGAGCATTATTCCCATCCGACAAAAAAATCAAAGCATTTATTGTCAGCTTCCCGCTAATTTATTCTCGAGTGCTGATGCGACTTTTTATATGTATGTAAGAATTATAACCTCAGATTTATATATTTATAATGATTTTTTAAAGTCATAATTTAAAACGCAAGTATATGTATCGTATCAAGTAATACAGGGCTCTAATGGAATCCTGTTTATTGATTCCACAGGGAAGCTAGGTAAGAGGTTCTTAGTCAAATTATAGTCTACTACTAACAGCCTTAGTTTGGAATGGTGATATAAGTAGTTTTTTTAACAACTACTCCTAAATGCAGATGATTACATGTAAGGATAATAACTACTCCTAAATGCAAATATTACTTCTAAAGATAACTCTTTTTGGGGAAACTAGTTTGGTAAATTTTGAGATAAAAAAATCTACTATTCTTATGTTATGAATTGGATAAAAATTAGGAATGAGATGCATTAAATATTGTATTTGCCAAATAGGAGCATAAATGTTTCTTTACCCTCAAAAGAATACCCCCTCTTCCAAGCATGTAAAGAACATTGACATATCCTAAGTTCAGTCACTAAATCTAAGGCTAGGCTAGGATGATACCAGCTGTAACTACGGAGCTCCTACTCACCTTCCACCTGAAGACTAACCTTAGACATTAGTTACGAATCTTAGGACCAAATTGGGGATCTCAGCCTGTCACCCTGAAACCTCCAATTCGACGCCCATGAAACCATATTTCCCCATTTATTTGCACTAAATCCCCATGAACGATGCAATTCATTCACAGACATTGAATGTGGTTTCACTTTGTTGAGAATTACACCGGTCTTTTGGGACAAGGTAATTATAACAAATTTTAAAAATACAACGGGCCCTTTTTGTAATGTAAATGAAGTGCAAGTAAAAACCATCACATTTATAATTAAAACATTTTTAGCAAGCATCCCAATAACCTAAACATGAGTCCTACTCATTGTAAAAGAAAAGTAGAGTGAAAACAATGACATAAATTTCTTATGCCACTATTTCGAAACAAGATGAACGAGTAAGAGAAAGACATTACAAAGCACGAAGAAAACACAACGAAAAACTTCATTTCAAAGCAAATCCACAAAATAAGTGTTTACAAAATCATAATATAATGAAGAACACAATACTTAGCTTTTTCCCCTTGGAAGAAAGATGAAAATCTCTCCCACAAAGCCTCCCATGGGTCCATGTAATGCTAGAACATTTTCTTATAAATTCTCTCAAAATCCCCTCTCCAATCTCTCTAAAAAGGTAGAAATCTTCATTTCTTCTCCTATTCTAAGATCTTTAATCATTCTATAAGTTTTTCCTAACATTCCTCTTTTCTCCTCTTCACTTTTGGCTTCAAATTCAGTTTAAAATAGAGTAGGGACAAATTTCCCAAGAGGTGCATGGAGAAACCCTCCAAAAAGCGTCCAGATTCGATGTATTTGGCCAAAAACCGCCTAATATCGCATCCAGGTAGTCTCGGGCATCGCCGACGCTGAATAGGGAGCTGCCGGTGCCCTATTTTTCATGCCCTCAGGTTTCTGGCTCTGCCGACACTAGTTTGGAGAAATCCATCCTGCGCAGCTCCACCATTTTGCTCCATTTGGCTCCGTTTTAGCTCTGATTAGCCTCGTTTCAGCTGCGTTGCGTTCCTAACAGATAGCCCTACAAAATAAGCATAAAATCAACCTTAATTTAAAGTATAATATCATTCAAAAATATACAAGAAGTGTAAAAGAGATTAAGTACATAAAGACTTATCGAAAGGTGTAAAGCCTAAATTTGTTTTCTTGCTCGTTTTTGCTCCGAATTGCATCGTTTTTGCTCCTATCACATTTCTTGTACCTAAAACCAAAAAACATACAAAATACCTTCCTTTTAAAGTGTAATATCACCAAAAATGAGTAAAATCATATAGCAAAAACCGTATATATTTTTGGTGCATCAAAATCCCCCAAACTTAAATGTTACTTGTCCTCAAGTAACACTATAACTTTAAAAACCAAATATATTGACTTGTGGTTGTGCGCTTAAATAGAGTTCCCTATAATTTAATCTCAGAAATATTATAGTATAACATAGGAAAAAATCTAACAAATCAACCTAGGACTAGAGTTTAAGAATATCTCATATTCAACTTAGGAATCCTGATTTTTTTATTTACTTCAAAAGTTATTGAATATTGTCAACCTAAAGATTCATAGAAAGTATAAAAACAGAATTTAAGCAACTTATCAATACCAATTTAACCAATACTTTTTGAAATAAGAATAAGCTTAGGATTATATTTAAGTCATTTCATTTAAAAATATTCAAGTGAAATCAATTTTTAATTAGGCTTCTCCTCAAGCTTCTCCTCACTTATTTTCTCATTTTTTTCTTTTTTTTGGGATCATTTTCTATCCCTTTTTTTTAATTTTTTTTTCTTTCTTTCGGGATCATCTTTAATCCCTTTTTTTTACTTTTTTTATGTGAGGATTACTATATCTGGATAGGCCTTTAATAATTTTGAATTTTACTATTCTCTCTCTAAAATCCAAAACTCAAAACTTTCCCTCACTTTTTATAAGTGCAAGTATTAGTTTGAAAAAGGTTTTCAATAAAGGCTCAATTCCCATTAAGTATAAGTCTAAGATTTTAGCTTCCCAAATTTTCAACTCATTTCTACCATAAATAGAAAAATCATTTTTCCAATGTTTCCTACAAAATATCTTAACTCTAGAACAGCTTTTTCACTAAGGATTTCAACTAGATTATTTTTCTAACATTCCTAAAATTGAAATTATAGTAACCTAAAGGTAACACCACATACCCCAAGTCATTTTAAAAGTGATATCAAATTAAATATAGGCTACTGAGGACAATTAAAGTTACATTTTAAAAATTTTTCTTCCCCTCAAACTTAAATTTTAAAATATTATGCAATTAATTCCATAAAATGTTGTAGGAAGTAAAAGTAAAGGTTGAATCTACTTACTACTACAACATCTTATAAAATTCATATACATGCATAATCATGATAGAATGACTGTAGGAGAAAGAAAATCTAACCTAAAACGTGCTTGTAATAAAATTACACTAAAAGGAAGTATTTTCATTTTAAAATTTTATTTTCCTTCCTACCCCCAAACTTAATTTTTAACATATATAACATTTAGTACAGAAAACATAAGCAGGAAGAAAAACAATTTAGAAATTCTATCTACCACAAATGTCTATCAAAACCATTTACAAGTATTCATTAGGATAGAACAATATGGAGCAGAAAGTAAATCTAAACTAATCATGCCAGAATAAAATTCATTAAATAAAAGTTTAACTAGCTTAGCAGGTATCAACAAGGGAATAAAAATGTTCTACAATTATTATATAAAATTGTAACACAAACATAAACAGACATAAGATAAATGAGGTTAATTCATCCTTTAACTCATCACATCACACTAATTTACTTCCAATTTCTAACAGAATCACTACACTAATAAATTAGGTACATTTTAAAATGATTTTATAGATTATAATACCAAAGATAAGATTATCCCTGATATATTGATTTCCGGACACCAATCTCAGGCATCATCTAATCCCTTTAAATAAGCACATTTAACAGTTACATATTGTAGTGTAAGATCATCATAATGTTATTCATCAAATATGTTCACGACTCCTACCAAATGAAAATAAAGTTAGAGAAAGGAAGTAACAAAATTATGATGGATCTAACACTGTTCAAATTCATGATATTCCTGTAAAACTCAAGTCCGGGTAAGACCCGAATCATAGTGGACTCATCAATCCAACTACTACAAGAGAAATTACAAGTCTAACCATAATAAGAAGTTAAACAATCACCTCCCTCATGACACACAAAGATAAAATCCAACTACTAGCAATCCAAACATCTACCAACAACAATCAAACTGATCAATCCATAATGACACATAAAGATCAAGTTAATCCACTCAAAAGAAAACACTATACAACACTAACAATCATGAATCTCAAGCACACTAAATCAAAGTACATTGATAACTATGGGTTGCCTCCCATAAAATGCTTGGTTTTAACGTTGCGGGCCCGACAAATTATTCATCCTGGATCAAAATTCTAATTAAGTAATTCTCGATCAATCGCCCAATCCTTTTCAGATCCAGGGATTTCTACAAAATCTTCAAATTGTAATTTTTCTTTCAGCTCTTCTTTTTTAGATTGATTTATATCATTGCTCTTCATATTTCTTTCTAGAATCCAATATTCTTCTATTAATTTTCTGGATTTGCATATTAATATCATCCTTGAAATTTATAAGAAATGGATCTCTATAAGATAATTCAAGATCTCCCAAATTTTGGATCGAATTCTCTCTAGATAATTCATATTCAGGATCAAATTATTCTATGTCACTCTTCTATTTCAAATCATCTTCCAATTCTTCCCCTTTATAATTATTAAATGATGGAATATCTATCTTAGTTGAGGAAATATGTTTTTCTAATTCCTTAGGAATTTCTTCCAATGATCTTCCAATATGCTTATCCTCTTTTCTCAACTCAAGGTTCTTTTGATATTTATTCACAAATTCTCTTCCAAGTCCTAGTTCAATAACTTTATCTTGTTCATCATTCAATTCATGTTTTTCTTGTAATTGAGTTAAATATGAAAATATAAAGACTGGTGGTGTAGATGAGTTGCTTAAATAGGTAGGCTTTAAAATTGTATGGGGTACATCCATCTAAAGTTCATGAGAATTTTCAACATATGGAATTATAAGTTCACTATTTTTGGTAGCTTCCATCATTTCAGACCTCTCTTGAACATACCTACAGTCTTCTTCAGATAATGTTTTCAACTCATCATGAAAATTAATTCCAACCTCATCTGTTATCTTACTCTCAAAAAATTCTTGGAAATGGTCTTTATTTTGATAATCAATTTCATCTATCCAAAAACATTCATAATCTTTTCTCTCAGTTGGAAATTTCATTGTCTTCAACACATCAAAAGTCACTTCCTGGTCATTAATATTCATAATAAACTCTCCTTTTTGCACATCTATCTTAGTTTGTACAGTAACAAGGAATAGTTTTTCATTATCGTTCTCATTAGGTTTGATCTCAGTGTTGCTAGGAAGTGTTCCTTTGGGTCTATTGCTAAGTGAATTAGCAATTTCTCCCAGTTGATTCTCTATATTTTTAATAACAACATTTTGACTTTGCAACTGGTTTCCCATTTGCAATACCACTTTATCTATAGACATCTTCTTATCCTCAAATTGTTGATCAATATTAGAGTCCAGTGGATGTGAAGGTCTATATCTTGTGTTACCCTGCCTATTCCAACTTCCATTAGGATTTGCATGATTGATTTCCCATTGTTAGTTTCCACCCTCAGTAGTATTATTCCAGTTAAAATTAGGATGGTTCTTTCAACATGGTTTGTAAAAGTTAGAATATAGATTTTTTATGGTATTTAAAGTCTCATATAATAAGTTGGAATCAATCATATGCTCTAATGAACTTTCCTCACTTACAACAGTAAATTGAGGTTTGTTCATTCCAAATTGGTCCAACTTTCTTGATATTGCAGCAACCTGAGATGCAAGAATTGCAATCGCATCTGTATCATGAACACTAGCTACATTTTTATGATTTACCCTTGTAGAGGGCCATTGAAATTAATGTGTAGCCATTTCTTCAATTAATGCATACACTTCATGAAATTTTTTTGACATTAATGAAACACCAGCAACAACATCAATATTGGACCTAAGCGATCCTACTAACCCATTATAAAAAGTTTGAATGATTAACCAATTTGGCAGAGCATGATGTGGACACTTTTCTAGGCTTCGTATATTGATTCCCCTTCATATTGACAAAATGAGATAATATCGTTTATAAGTTGAATAGTCCTTGAAGGTGGAAAATACTTAGCTTGCAATTTCTGAGTTAACTCCTCCCAATTTTTAATAGAACCAGGTGCTAATGAGTATAACCACATTTTAGCTTTATCCCTTAGTGAGAAAGGAAAAAGCCTTAGCCTAACAGTATCGTCTGACATGCCATTATAACAAAATGTAGCAAAAAGTTCTAGAAAACTAGATAATTGTAAATAGGGATCCTCCGAAGGAGTTCCCCCAAACTGGTTGTTCTGCATAAGGTGGATAATCGATGGATTTAGTTCAAATGATTCAGCTTCTACAATAGGATTTTGTATACTTGAAAGAATTTTATCTATCATAGGATTTACATAATCCCTCAATGACTTATAATGATTTTTCAAGTTATTATTTTGAATGTTTTCCATTTCCATTTCTAGTTTTTCAAGTCCTTTCTGTTTTTTATTTTTTTCCATTTTTCTAACTTGGGAACATAAGAAAAAAGTCCTAGAGATCCTTTGTTTCGCATATGTAACACAACAAATAATACATTAACAATTAAACAAATAATAGATGAAATATATTCAACACAACAAAACATTTTCACAAACACCTTATTTTTCACACAAACAATTTTTTCACAACACTTTCTCATATAAAAAAAAAACCTTTTCACACAAACACAATTTTATGACACTAAAGTTTTCCAATTCTAAGACTAATTACTTCAACTAATATTCTCTTAAAATTCTTACCGAAACTTCCCCGGCAACGGCGCCAAAAACTTGATGCGACTTTTTTTATGTATGTAAGAATTATGACCTCAGATTTATATATTTATAATGATTTTGTAAAGTCACAATTTCAAACGCAAGTATATGTATCGTATCAAGTAATACAAGGCTCTAATGGAGTCCCATTTATCGATCCCATAGGGAAGCAAGATAAGAGATTCTTAGTCAAATTCTAGTCTACTACTAACAACCTTAGTTTGGAAGGGTGATATAAGTGGTTTTTCTAACAACTACTCCTAAATGCTGATGATTATATGTAAGGATAATAACTACTCCTAAATGCAAATATAACTTCTAAAGATAACCCTTTTTGGGGAAATTGGTTTGGTGAATTTTGAAATAATAAAATCTACTATTCTTATGTTATGAATTAGATAAAGTTTAGGAATGAGATGCATTAAATATTGTATGTGCCAAATAGGAGCATAAATGTTTTCTTACCCTCAAAAGAGTACCCCCTCTTCCAAGCATGTAAAGAATATTGACATATCCTAAGTTCAGTCACTAAATCTAAGGCTAGGCTGGGAGGATACCGGCTGTCACTACGGAGCTCCCACTCACCCTTCACCTGAAGGCTAACCTTCGACTTTAGTTACCAATCTTAGGACCAAATTGTGGATCTCAACCTGTCACCCTTAAACCTCCAATTCGACGCCCATGAAACCATATTTCCCTATTTATTTGCACTCAATCCCCATGAACTACGCAATTCATTCACAGACATTGAATGTGGTTTCACTTTGTTGAGAATTACACCGCCCTTCTGGGATAATGCAATTACAACGAATTTAATAATACAACGGGCCCTTTTTATAATGTAAATGAAGTGTAAGTAAAAACCATCACATTTATAATTAAAACATCTTTTAGCAAGCATCCCAATATCCTAAACATGAATCCTACTCATTGTAAAAGAAAAGTAGAGTGAAAACAATGACATAAACTTCTTATGGCACTATTTCCAAACAAGAAGAACGAGTAAGAGAAAGACATTATAAAGCACGAAGAAAACACAACGTAAAAACTTCATTTCAAAGCAAATCCATAAAATAAGTGTTTACAAAATCATAAGATAATGAAGAACACAATACTTAACTTTTTTCCCTTGTAAGAAAGATGAAAATCTCTCCCACAAAGTCTCTTGCAAATCCATGCAATGCTAGAACATTTCCTTACAAATTCTCTCAAAATCCCCTCTCCAATCTCTCCAAAAAGGTAGAAATCTACATTTCTTCTCTTATTCTAAGATCTGTAATCATTCTATAAGTTTTTCCTAACCTTCCTCTCTTCTCTTCTTCATTTTTGGCTTCATATTTGGTTTAAAATAGAGTAGGGATGAATTTCTCAATAGGTGCATGAAGAAGCCCTCCAAAAAGCATCCAGATTCGATGTATTTAGCCAAAAACCGCCCAATATCACATCCAGGCTGTCTCGGGCGCCGCCGGCGCTTAATAGGGCACTGCCGAAACCCTATTTTTCGTGCCCTACGGTCTATGGAGCCCCCGACACCAGTTTGGGCGCCTCCGATGCCAGTTTGGGCGCTCCCAGCGCCCATCCTGTGCAGCTCCACCATTTCGCTCCGTTTAGCTCCGTTTTAGCTCTGATTTGCCTCGTGTCAGCTGCTTTACGTTCCTAACAGACATCCCTACAAAATAAGCATAAAAACAAACTTTCTTTAAAGTGTAATCTCATTCAAAAATATGCAAGAAGTGTAAAAGAGATTAAGCATAGAAGGACTTATCGAAAGGTGTAAAGCTAAAATTTGTTTTCTTGCTCGTTTTTGCTCCAAATTGCACCGTTTTTACTTTTTTTTGCTCCAATCACATTTCTTGTACCTAAAACCAAAAAATATACAAAATAACTTCCTTTTAAAGTGTAATATCACAAAAAATGAGTAAAATCATATAGCAAAGACCGTGTATTTTTTTGGTGCATCAAGTGCGAAAGGAGGCAGCTTACCATTACCCCAATTTCCCATTTTAGGGTTTCGACGATCTGAGATGGAGTACCTTTGATTGAAGATGGTTTTCAAATGTGAATGAAGCTAAAAAACATCATATTTAGCTGAGATGGACCGATCTCTCATGGACATCGATATAGAAGTGAGTTTAGCTCAGAATGTTTTTAATATCACAAAGCCATTGTTATGACTTAGGTTTAAGAGTTTATGTGGTTATCTTTGGGGTTGGGTGGTGTTTTTGATTTATTTATTAGGGCTTAGGGTGGTGTTATTCTTTAGTTAGTTGTTAATGATGTTACTGTAGTGTTACTATGGTGTTATCTGGTGATTATTCTTATGTTATATTGTTGACGCTGGATGGTGGTTTTTAGATGAGGTTTTTGTGGTATTATGGTGGTTTGATTGAAGTCATATTGTTGTGTTATTATAGTTGCTTTATTTGGTGATTATTGTCATGATATTTTGTACAGGTGGGATGGTGTTGTTTATGTGAGATTTTTGTGGTATTAGTTTGGTTTTATTGTGGTCGTTTCGTGGTGTTATTATCATTGATTTGTCTGGTGGTTTTTAGGTGATGTTTCAGTGGTATTATTATGGTTTGTTATGGTTGGATTGAGATGTTTTTAAAGACAGTGTTATTGCTGTGGTTTTGTGGTGTTATTGTAGTGTTATTTTGTTTTCTTTTCAATGCTGTGTTAGTAGACGAAACATATTGTTATTTTTGGTAATTTGGTTTTTTCGGATGGGTATTCTACTTTTTTTATGGAATTATTTCAGATTTTTTTGTGGTATTGCGATGTTATGCTTGGGGTGATTCTCTTGCAGACAAATTTAAAAAAAGTGTATTTCGTTATGCATCAGTGCACTTTTATTAACTTAAATCATTGCATGCAGGAAAGAAAGAAGAAGCGTCAACAAGTGATGAACCACTTTTCCCATTTGAAAAAAAATTGTCAGCATTCAAATTTTAGTGAATTGAAGGACTCATTGAAGGTGCTGTCAGAATCATTGTACATGCCAGGAAGCTGCTCATGAGTCAAATAAGTTTAGGTGGAAGTGAGTGTTCTTTGATTGCTAGAGTCAGGTCCAAGGCTGTTAGACATCATCAAAAGTAGTAAGATTGAGTTATTTAGCGACTCACCTAATTGTAAAAGATCAATGGTTAAGAAATTCATTTAGTAGAATGAGAAAGGTTACAATAAGAGGAAGTTCCAGATTGTTCAAACAATAAGAATTAGGTGATAATGATGAAGATGTGGTTTGTAGCAGATAAGTGATGGGGTAGAGATTTGATAAATGGTGCAAAAATATTAAAATACTATTGTAAGTTACGATTCTTTAGACTTGTTAAGTCTCATGTGAATGATGTTCCATCTGGTGAACCATTTGGCACACCATTTACATGAGAATTTTGAAGTCCAAAACATCATAACTCACATATGTATTTTATTCTGTATCTTTTTTCAAATCTGTTACAAATCCCTTATTCGATACAAACCACATCTTCTTCATTACACCTAATTCTAAAACTCCCTCATTTTTAGATGTTGGAACAATCTAAAACTTCCTCTTATTGTATCTTTTCCCATTCCTCCGAATGAAGTTCTTAACAATAGATCTTTCACAATTAGTTGAGTCGCTAAATAACTCAATCTCGCTGCTTTTAATGATGTCTAATAGCCTTGGGCTTGTCTCTTGCCATCAAAGAACGATCCCTTCCATCTAAACCCATATGACTTATGAGTAGCTTTCTCGACATGTAAAATGAATCTCAAAACGACTTCAACGAGTCCATCAATTAATTTAAATCTGAGTGCAGACAATATCACAAACAGAGACAATCCTGAATCTAGGAACGAAATCACTCTCCTTTTGGGCTAATATAATTGATGTGTATAATGGAATGTCATTCATATATTAGTGTAGTATTCGGTGGATAATGGAACATTATTCCTGTATTAGTGTAGTACTATTAGTGAATTATTCAAATATTATTGTTGTATTATACTTCTATTACGCCGGTGTTATCGGAGTGCTTTTAAAGCATTATTCGATTAATATTGTTATATAATTTTTAGTTTAATTGCAGTATTATTCCACTCCTATGGTGTTATTGGAGGGTTACTAAAGTTTAAGTATTACTGCTTTAGGATTTAGCTTTTATTGTGGTATTATTCAAGTGTTATTCCAATTCTCCATGGTGTTATTATTGTTATTCTGGTGCTCATTACTCATGATGTATTTTTGTTGTTTTATCGCGGTGTTATTGGAGGGTTATTAAAGTTTAGTTATTACCGATGTATGATTAATGTTTTATTTTGGTATTATGCGAATCGGTGGTGTTATTATTGTTATACTGGTGGTATTATTGTTGATTTGTTATTCTTGTTTTACTGTGGCATTACTATGATATCATTTCTACTTATTGAATGACACGTGTAAATGGGGCCCCAACACTTATCATTGTAAAAATGTATTTCAATGTCATGTTTTAAAAGTCTTAGTATAGTATTATTACTATATTATTCGAGTATTTGCGGTGCTGTTATCGTTGTTGTATTATTCATGTTTCCATTTTATCGAGGCAATATATTGTTATTATTTGAATGTTTGAAATGTTACGTGTAAATGTGGGCCCCAACTCTTAAGAATTAAATACTACATTTTGATTTGATGTGGGACCCATCCCCAATCCCACTCGAAAGCCTGGAAAATATAACCGGCCTAAACACAAAAAGGAAACGACGATTCGTTGAATATACCAGAGGATAACCGAGGGGATGCGCCACTACTTTCCTCCTTTGCAGAATGTTTCCAGTGTTTTGAGTTGCCGTTAACCACCCTGAACTACATTCTCCATTTCCACTAGCTTACAGAGATGTAATCCGAACGCATCCAGATGAAAATCCAAGGAAGTCTGACGACAATGGAAACGGAGGTGTCGTTAAGGGAAACCGATCAGCCTAAAACCGAACAGCCTTCGAAAATGGACACTGAAGAGCAGAAGAAGAAAAAGCCAGTGGTCGTATGAAGGTTATTAACGAGAGTTTATCGAGGTAATTTTTTTTTATTTTTGTGGTCGTATTTTTATGTAAAAGAATGTTTAAACCGATTTCATATATTATTCGATGCAGTAATACTAGAACATATTTAAGTTTTACTTTGGTATTAAAAAACAGATGTTGTCTTCAATAATACCAAAGTAAACCTAATCAATGCCAAAGTAAAAGCTCAATAATATCAAAAAGAACCTAAATAATAATAAAATAAATCCTAAATATTACCAAAACCAAACATAAACAATATTTTACTATGCTACTTTCAAGACTACCCAAATAATACCAACATAAAACCTCAATAATACTAGCCATCATTTTTCTGAACACTTTCAGTACTCTCTAAATAAAACCAAAATAAAACCTAAATAATACCAAAATAAATCCTGAATATTACCAAAACAAACCGTAAATAATACTTTACTATGCCACAATCAGTACTACCCAAATATACCAGCATAAAACCATAAAAATACCAGCCATCATTTTTTTGAACACTCTAAATAAAACCAAAATAAAACCTAAATAATACGAAAATAAATCCTAAATGTGACCAAAATTGTAATAATAAATTGCTATGTTTTTCTGAATTAACACCTTTATGGTAGCTATAATAAATTGCATTCTTTTGTTTTTGATGTTTTATTGACCTAAGGTCTATGACTTGTTGATGCCGACCATCCATAGTGAGAGATTTACTTGATCAGGTTAGGCTTATAATATCTTTGGAGATGAGGAATAGCCTTAGAGTAATGAATGTTGCCCAGTTGTTTGATCCACCTCCTTATCCTCAAGAGAATGTCATGACACTTCAAATTCTGTAATGTTTGCATTATGAGAAAATGTTATTCCAAATGGGAGGAAAAAAGAAAAGACTACTACCTGATGAAGTTGTCCTGCTGATCGGCATGCCAAATAGATGACAAGTACCAAATTGGAAGAAAAGTCCATCGTCCGCTATGGATGCTATGAAGATGAAATATAATCTTCTAACCTTTGCAAGTGGGGACTCTTCGACCCCCTTTAATAAATTGTTCATAAAATTTCTGTTATTAAATTTATTTTTTTCTTCTAGAAATTTTAGTGTACCAAAAGAACTTGAGACCTTTGGGGAAAATGTACAAACTTTCTCCTCGCATAACTGGCCATCTACTCACCTTGAATACCTTATAAAGCAACTTAATGCAGTGGCTATCAAAATAAAGCGGAGCCGACCCATTGGATACATAAATGGATTTTTGTTTTTTCTAACGGTTAGTATCTCGCTTAAACATCATAAATGCATTATTGTCTATGAGCAAAGTTGAAAATTTCATATGTTTTACCCAGCTCTGGTTTTGCGAGCACACTTTTTTGGTCACTCCCGTCGCTCCCGAGGCCACAACCCGAATGTTAAGATGGCTAAGAATCGTTAGTTGGAATTCCTCATAGATTGATCTTGTCTTTAAGAGGTTGAAAACCAAACTTGCAAGTCATTTACATCTCTGTTATTAAAGGATTTCTTTCTAAAATAAATCATAGGTTTACGATAAATTTTGTTGACCTGAAAGTGGGAGAGTTTATTTTTCTTACTAATCCATATGAAGAACTTCCTAGTCCATTCCCAACCCATGAAGTTGAAGTTAGACCTCAATCACATGTTTCATATGATATGGGTCCAGTTGCTTCAAGCGCAACACAGTTGCTCCCGTGTTAACCACAATGAATCAGAATATGGAGATCATGATTGAACTACTAAGAGGGCAAGATAAATGGTTCATGGAATTCCAAGGAACCATGAATATAGTTAATGTTGGAGTGTTGATCCTCGATAAATGAAATGGCGCCAAAAACTTGGAACCATCCGGTAAATGCGCTGATGATTTAGATATGAAACTTATGATTTTATAATATGGGATACTACGCAAGTATACATATTGTTTATCAAGTAATATAGGACTTTCTGATTAAGTCCCGAGATATCGAACCCACAGAGAAAATTTTAAAATCTTTAAAGAAATCAGAAAATTATCTTTTTACTTTTTTTATGGCTTTTGAAAGTATGTCTTGATTTTGAAAAGTTTTGAAAGTTGATTTGTCTTTTGAAATTTTCTAAATAAAACGTTAAGCAATGAAATTAAAATTATAATAACTAATAACACTGGATGTAAAATACTATTAACTAGAATATCTTTTTCTTTCTTTTAATGAAGTAGTAATAATTCTTAAAGTATTGTTGTGGAAGTATTTAAATTTGTTGTGACAAATAGAAGCAAATGTGTTCTTTACCCTTACTTAGTTCTATAAAGAACATAGGTTAATTTGAAATTTTTATTATTTTGAACATGGTTAGGCAGGGAAGATACCCGTCTCTCACTCTAGAGTTCCCTCGATTCCCACCACCTGGGGGCTAACTTCTCAGAATAATACTCAAAATTTCAAACCAAATTAGGGGGTTTTAGCCTGTCACTCTAAAATCCTCTAATTTTACTCCCTTTCATAAAAATATCTTCTAATATTACATTCAATTATATGGACTACAATTCTCACCCATATAATTGCATCTGATTCTTAATAACTTTTATGAGACAATATCACATTGGATCTTACATAATCTCAAGAAATTCTACAACTTAACAGGCCAAATTAAGAAGTAAACAAAGTTTTCAGAATCAATCTTCACAACTTCTTCCAACTTTTAAACGCTTATACTTTCCACAAAAATTCTTTATAAATTAATTACTTCTCCTTTTAAGAAAGAAAAAGATAAGGTAAACTACTCAGAATGCATTGGGAAAATACAAAAACACATTGATTTGAAATTAAAAACAATAAGAAAAATAACAAACGAAAGCAAGTATTAATAAAAAGATTAAAAGTGAACACTTATTTGAAAATCCTCTCCATAAGACTAAGGAAATTCCTCTGAAATTTTGACTCTTCGCTAAACTACTCCTCAAAGCAAGTCTCCTAACTCCGATGACTCAGAATACATACTTCAGACTTCAACAAAAACTAAATTAAAAGAAAGAAAAGAAGTGGAAAGAAGAAGACTTCACTCCGACGCTTTTCTCCTTTCTACTCTCTACTCCTACTCTTAATAAAAACTCTTAAAATGTAGTGGAAGAACAATGGAAGTACCCTTCAAAACGCAGTGGAAGTGCCTCCTAAAGCCTGCCCTAATCTTTCCTAAGACTCTCTTTAAATAGTAAACCAAAAGGTGCCTTGGTGTCTCTTCAAAATGTGTCCAAATTTAATGTATCTACCAAGGAACGTACCCCTTCATTCAAACTTGCCACCTAAACGAAGTAATGGTAGTTACCACCAAGAGTTGCATCCCATCCCCTTTGAAATTGGCACCAAATTCATTTGAATTTCGATTTTTAACTGTGGCGTGTAAGCGCTGGCCCAGCGGTGCTTAGTCGCAAGTGCCAAAATTTTGATTTTTTATTATTTTTGCTCCAAATTTGATCCAATTTTTCTCCTTCCATCATAACCATCCATTTTCATTATACCTGCAAGAAAAACACAAAATACCTTCCCTTAAAGTGCAATATCATTAAAAATTGGTATAAAAATGTGCATAAAAATACTATATATTTTAGGTCTATCTAAATCCCCCAAACTTAAAATGTTACTTGTCCTCAAGTGACAGTTAATCTCATAGAATATTTTAGCATGCAAATTATGTAATGAGTTTCTTAGGAAGATAACAAAATTTTGTTCTAGAAATGGAATAGTCCAATTTAGAAAAAATTTCAGTAATTAAAACCAACCTAAAGTTTAGAAAGTTCTTAAGTAAAGAAAAATGACAAATATAAGTCTCAATCTATTTCAGAATTATTTGTAGATTCTTCAAAATATATGATTCAAACATTTATTTTTCTCACTTAAAAATCTTTATTTGAACATAATTTTACTTACTATATTTTAACCTTAAGTTTTAGATTTTCTCTGAACTTATATCTTAAACTTTAGGTGTGAAACCAATTTTTGATTAGGCCCTTAAATCCTCAAGCTTCTCCTCCCTTTTCATATACTATTTTTCACTTTTTCTTTTTGTTTGCTTTTTTTTATAAGGCAAGGATTACTATATCTGGATAGATCATTAATGATTTTGAATTCCATCCTTCAATTTAAAATAATAATCAGATTTATGTCTTTCACTTAAAAGTCATAATAATAGTATCTGAAAATTACTTTTCAATAAAAGAAATTTAAGCTTTGAAGAATAAAAGTCAAATGTTCTATTTAACCAAAAATACAAAACTTCTTACTAAAGATAGTTTAACTTTATCTAACACTTCTTCAATAAGAAAATTTTAACTTTAAGTTTTTCATGATTACTATAAATTTTGACTAAATTATTTTATTCATTTCTATTTTGAAAATTTTGTTCCCCTAATATAACTTCATGTACGTAATTGTTCTGAATCAAAAATAATATTTATTTTTAAGTATTCTTGAGAATCAAATAAAATTTTAGGTTTTTGAAAATCTTTATTTTTTTTAAAATCCCCCCAAACTTTAATTTTTTAATTAAAATAAACATTTAAGCATAAGAAATGATATATGGGTGAGAAATAAAAACTAACATATCATGCTTGCAGGAATTTTTAATATCCTAATATGCTAGTATAACAATTTAAATAACAGTAGTAAAATGAAATCAAATTTAGTTTTCTCAAAACAATATATATATATATATATATATATATATATATATATATATACATATATATACATATATATATATATATATATATATATATATATATATATATATATATATATATATATATATATATATATATATATATATATATATGTATATATATATATATATGTATATATATTATAATAAAAAAAGTAAAAATTCTAGAAGACTTCTACAATGGAGGAGGTTTTCAAAGCAAATACACACCAACTAGAAAAACACACTGATACAGATAACAAATGATAGTGAAATTTGAAAAAAAAATTTAAACATATAGTTTCCTAAGTAGAAGTTCTTAATAGTAGTTTATAATCTCCTAACAGTTTTTGAATTAAGGTACACAATTTTAAAAACTCTGACATAACATACGCATAAAAATATTTACTATTACACACTATCACAAAGCAACATATAAATCCACAATAAAACAACAACAATACCTGAATATGCATAACAGATAAATAGTACAACTACAATCTGCATACTATCAAGGTTCACATCACAACACAATCATCAAACAAAACACTAGATAAAGTACACAGTAACACAGTATAACAACACAATAACTGAAACAAACAACATACATCTACTCTTCAGCCTCATCATCATCATCTTGCTCATTCCAATTCCTGGATGGCACATCAGGCATGTAGAATGGATGAGGTGGCATCTCAGCACTCTGATCACCTCTAATTAGTTTATCCAAATATTGCTGATAACTCTCCTCATATTCATCATGTTTTATAATATATCTCTCCACATTATCTAGCTTACCATCAATATCTTCCATATGCTCTCGAGTAAGACTCACTTTTTTAAAAATCTTTCTTAATAAACCAGTCTGTGAATCAGTAGATGATGAAGCACATGAAGTAGTAGCACGAGAAGTAGATGCAGCAGAAGCAGAAACAGTAGAAGCCTTACCAAATCCTCCTCTCCAACCAAACTCTGAATGTACAGTGTAAGAATCAACGTTTACACTGATAATTGGTCTCAATGGCTGAATTACCTCTTCCCAGGTATTAAACTTCACTCTAGATCGTTCACATAGTGAATGAATCAAGGAAGGAAATCCCATACTTGCAGTCGTGGTTGATCTAGCACAGTTCAAAACATAATAAAAAATTATACCTCCAATGTCAATAGGCTTCCCTTGCTGAATACAATGGTTCAACACAGCTCTTTCTCTCCTTACTTCACTAGTATGACTCAAAGGTAATAACTTAGATGAGATAAAATAATGCCATGCCTTAGAAATGGCATTCAATTTGGAAGCAGGAAAGTTCACTCTTCTACCATTTGTTATTTTCCATAATCCTCTTCCATCAGTCATGAATTCCATGATCTCATCTAATTCCCCTTCCGAAGGATGATAGTTAGAATAAAAACAGAACATGTCAGGAGGTAGTCCATAAAAAGTATTGTTTGCCCCAGAAGAAATGTTGACCTCATGTCTCCTAACTATCACTTGATTCTCTTCTGCAACAGGTAAATTTGCATAAAATTCTCTAACCACAGAAACAATAGCGACATCAGAGAAGCAACAATAATTCTCCCAGTTTCTTCTATCAATCATATCTTTAATCACCTCTCCTAGCTTACTTAAAACACACTCAGGAATCAACTTATGTGATTGCAATGCATCAACGTATTGTTCCTCAGCCCTCATACTAACAAATTTGTCAGAATCAAACTTCATCTTTTCTCGTGCATGCTTTGACTTTGGAGCCATCTCTAAAAATTCACGAAAGATTCACCATAAATTCCAAAATCAAACTAAACTTGCTACATTATATTCCAAAAGATATTTTCACTAAATCCAAGCAATTTCTCAAGTTTTTCCTCAAATTTTCATCATGAATAGTGATTTTAAGATTTTTCATAATGTACTCAAAATACATGATGAAAATAAAAAATTTTACTTAGGAGTAGTACTCTTACCTCAAGGAATCCAAATCTAACAATTTTTGTTGAGATCGGCTCTTAAAGGATCCACAATATAATGCCCTAGTCTCCTCTTTCAAGGTAAACTGAAGGTTGAAGATGATGGGGTGGATGAAAATGACAATTTTCAAGTTTCTAACTTTTGGGAACCAATTTTTGCGAACTGGCGCCTAAGCGCAAACTCTCGGCGCTTAGCCGTGAAATCTGGCGCTTAGCCACCAATACCCAAATATTCATAATTAAGGTATATGCACTAAATCACTTGGTTAATCACCCTTAATTACTCCAAAATAATTATTTCTCCCCACAAATCTTCCAATACTGCAAATCAAAATTTAATAACCATTGATTCCACACAACATTCACAAAAACAAAAACTTATATTAAAACAAACATAACACATAATACAATACTAGAATTTCTATCCAAACATAAAGGTTGAAATTCTCTAAATACAAGAGACATTAATCTCAAACTGATAAGTATACATCTCTAGGATGTAACCATCACATCATCAGGCTTAGTTAATATTTAAATAAAAACACTAAACACACCAAACATGAACTCACAAGAACACTAAACATAACACATAAGAACATTAAACAAACAAAACACTCTTAATTCCATTCTCCATTAGGCGAATTATATCCCGGACCACTATTATTCTCATTTGACCCTTCTGGAATATAAATTTGAGAGAATGGGCGATAATTGTTCATTCTTACATCATCTTTTTCAATCCATTTTTTCTTCACAAATATCGCCTTATCTATTTCTTCCACATACCTTGAATGATTGAATTGCATCTTGAGTTGCCATCCATATGTTCCAAATGTAAGTTAGTATCATTGATCTTTGCTTCCATTGAAGTCACTCGGGCTTTAATTTTTGCAATCATTTCTGCAGTACCCTGAATACTAACAGCGAGATATCCATTAAATAACTCTTTAGCACTATCATTAATGAACTTACTTTTGTTAGAATATTGCTTCTTCTTCATCTCATTCTCCCAGGAAGACATGATGCACTCAAAATTCTCTTCTTAAGACTTCATAAATGAAAATAGGACTTGGGGCAAGTGTTTCTCTTAAGTCAGGTCCTTTTTTATAGACTTGGGAAATGTTAGAACAACCCCAAGACGTTTAGAAACTCCAAAATAACTCCCAAAACTTCTCCCCCACGATCTAGGCTTATAGATCCACATTTTTCACATTTTTTTATAATTGCGGCGCCTAAGCGCCAACTAGTCGGCGCTTATCCGCCAGTGCACAATTTAGCACAGGTCTGCTAAATGTCCAAATTTTCATTCTGACTTTTCTAAATCATCAATTAAGGTTAAATAAACTCTACTTAAATTTAAAAGCTCTAAATTACTATCACTAAAAACATAAAAACAAACCAAACAAAGCAAACAAAACACACTAAACAAACATAAAGCAAAGCACACTGATAAATATGGTTTACCTCCAATAAAGCGTTTGTTTTAAAGTCTTCAGCCTGACATACCCAAAACTCATTTTGAGTGACACAACATCAAATTCTCATTAGATTTAGATTTATTGACTGAAAAATAGTCTATGTCCATTAACTTTAAATATTTTTCTAGTCTTAGGATCTTGAATATCTACAGCTTCATAAGAATAAACTTTTATCACAATAAATGGACCCATCCACCTGGACTTAAGTTTTCCAGAAAATATTCTCAATCTAGTATTATACAACAAAACTTGTTGTCTTGGTACAAGATTTTTGGTAAGAATCTTCCGATCATGCCATAACTTCATCTTTTCCTTATAAATCTTAGCATTTTCATTAGATTCATTCCTTATTTGTTCAAGCTCATTCAATTGCTATAATCTCTTTTCAGCAGCATCTTTCAAATTATAATTGAACTCTTTAATAACCCAATACGCTTTATGCTCAAGTTTAAAAGGTAAATGACAAGCTTTTCCAAAAATCAGCCTATATGGGGACATTCCTATAGGTGTTCTGTAAGCAGTCTTATAGGCCCACAAAGCATAATCCAGTTTAATTGATCAATCCTTTCTATTTGGATTAACAGTTTTTCTAATATTCTTTTAATTTCACGAGTGGATAATTCAACCAAACCACTTGTTCGGAGATGATAAGCAGTAGCATTGCGATAATTAATATGATATTTCTTTGCTAAATTTCCAATAATCACATTTCTAAAATGAATTCCCCCATTAGTTATGATTACTCTTGGTGTTCTAAATCTGCAAAATATATTCTTTTCTAAAAACTTTGTAACACTTTGAGCATCACATCGAGGTAAAGCAATATCTTCAATCCATTTGGAAACATAGTCTACTGCTATCAAAATATAAACATTTCCGAAAGATGGTGTAAATGGTCCCATAAAATCTAGTCCCCAAACATCAAATATTTCAACTTCCAACATATATTTGAGGGGCATCTCATTTCTTCTAGAAATATTGCCTACACGCTGACATCTATCACAATTTTTAATATAAACATTCACATCCTTAATAATTGTAGGCCAATAAAATCCTGATTGTAATATTTTATATGAAGTTTTATCACTTCCAAAATGTCCCCCATAATCAGAATCATGACATTTTGAATAATTTCATAAGTCTCTTCCAAAGGTACACATCTTCGAATTATAAGATCCTTTCTTTGTTCATATAAAAATGGGTCATCCAAAAAATAAGACTTAGCATCAGACAGAAATTTCTTCTTTTCATGATATGTCAAACCATAGGGTATAATATTACTAACAAGAAAGTTTACTATGTCTGCATACTACGGAACATGCCATTCTTTAATAGTGAACAGTTTTTCATTAGGAAAATGTTCATTAATTTCTTCAATATCACAGAGAGATTTTTCAATTTCAAGCCTGGACAAATGATCAGCAATTTGATTATCAGAACCTTTTCTATCTACTATCTCAAAATCAAATTCTTGCAAAAGAAGAATCCATCGTATCAGTCTCAGTTTTGCATCATTTTTCTTCATTAAGTATTTAATAGCAGAATGATCAGTATGCCCAACAAATTTAGTTCCAATTAAATATGATCAAAATTTATTAAAGGCAAATACTATAGCTAATAACTCTTTCTCAGTAGTGGTATACTTAATTTGAGCTTCATTAAGAATTTTACTAGCATAATAAATTACTTTGAAAATTTTATCATATTTTTGACCCAAAACAACCCCAATAGCATAATCACTAGCATCACACATTAATTCAAAAGGTTTTCCCAACTTGGTGAAATTATTACAGGTGCAGTGATTAATTTTTCTTTTAATGTTTGAAAGCCTTTACGACAGTCATCATCAAAATTAAAAATTGCATCCTTTTCCAGTAAATGACATAAAGATTTTGCAATCTTTGAAAATTTTTTGATGTAACACCTATAGAATCCAGCATGTCCTAAAAAACTTCTAATTCCCCTTACATTGACATTTTTCTTGAATTTTTGCAGGATCTACCTTCAAACCTTTTTTTGAAATCCGATGTCCCAAAACAATTCCTCCTGCTACCATAAATTGACATTTTTCCAAATTAAGGACCAAATTAGTTTCTTCACAGTGTTTTAGAAATTTAAAAATATGTTCTAAACATGATTCAAATGAAATCCCAAACACTGAAAAATCATCCATAAAAACTTCAATCCCTTTTTCAATTAAATCACAAAAAATAGCCATTATAGATCTCTGAAATGTAGCACGGGCATTACATAAACCAAAGGACATTCTTCTAAAAGCAAACGCACCATAAGGACTGGTAAACGTAGTTTTCTCTTAATCCTCAGGAGCAATTTAAATTTGATGGTAACTAGTATATCCATCCAGAAAACAAAAGTATTTATGCCCAGCCAGTCTATCCAACATTTGATCTAGAAAAGGGAGTGGAAAATGATCTTTCCTTGTGGCCAAGTTTAATTTTCTATAATCAATGTATATTCGCCAACCCTGTAACTTGTCTTGTTGGTATCATTTCATTCTTTTCATTAACAATCACAGTTACTCCTCCTTTCTTAAGAACACAGTGAATAGGACTAACCCATGCACTATCTGAAATAGGGTAGATAATTACAGCATCCAACCATTTTAAAATTTCTTTCTTAACAACGTCTTTCATAATAGGATTTAATCTCCTTTAGGGATCAGCCCGCGGATTGCAATTATCTTCCATAAGAATTCTGTACATACAAATTGAAGGACTGATTCCTTTAATATCAGTAATTGTCCATCCAAAGGCTTTCTTGTGCTTCTTCAAAATTTCAAACTAACTATCTTCTTCTTTTTCAGTTAATTGAGAGGAAATTATAACAGGCAAGATTGAGGATTTACCTAGAAAAACATAATTCAAATGATCAGGAAGCATTTTTAACTCAAGTTCAGGAGGTTTTTCAATTGATGAACCAAAAGATTTATCTTTCTCCGTCATATCCAACAATTCAAAACTTTCACGAACAAACATTAAATCTTCCTCTTGAAAATCTTTAGAATTAAATAACTCCTCTTCTTGCTTACATTCAAATTCTTCTCTTTCAGCTTTCTCTTCATAAGTTGATTTGAAATGACATTCACTTAAATATTCAATAACATCCATTCTATAACACTCATCTTCTTTAACTCTAGCAGGATATTTCATCGATTTTGAAATATTAAATGTAATGATTCGATCATTAACCCTCATCGTTAATTCCCCTTTTTGCACATCTGTCATGGCTCTGCCTGTAGCTAGAAAAGGTCTCCCTAAAATTATGGGTATCTCTTTATCTTCCTCCATATCTATCACAATGAAATCCACAGGAAAAATAAATTGATCCACTTTTACCAAAACATCTTCTATAACTCCTTTAGGATATATGATCAAACGATCTGCTAATCGCGAGTTATAGTAGTTAGGGTTATTTCTCCTAGTCCCGCCTTTTGAATATTGATAGAGGCATAAGGTTAATGCTTGCACCCAAATCACATAAAGCTTTTCCACAAAATCTTTCTCTCGATTACACATGGAATTTTGAAACTACCAGGATCTTTAAGTTTTTCGAGAAGCTTTTTCGAATTATCGCACTCGCACTCCTCACTAAGTGCAACAGTCTCATTTTCTTCAAACTTCCTTTTTTTATTAAGAATATCCTTCATAAATTTCACATAGCTTGGCATTTGTTCTAGGGCTTCAGGAAATGGAATATTAATGGTAAGCTTTTTTAATATCTCCAAGAATTTTGAAAATTACTTATCCAACTTTTGTTAATGAAGTCTCTGAGGAAATGGTGGTGGTGGTTTTTCTAAATCAACCTTAGGTGGAGAAATAGATCTTTCAAAACCTTTTGGAGCGTCCTCTTTAAGTTTTTCAATATCTTCTTTCTCTACTTCAGTCTTTTTGAACTCTACCTTCCAATTCTTTTCCACTTCTCAGTTGAATTGCCTTCACTTGTTCTTTATTCTTTTCTCTTGGATTCACTTCAGTATTACTTGGAAGCATTCCTTGGGATCTATTACTTAAGGCATTTGCAATTTGTCCCAATTGATTTTCAATATTTCTGATGGTTGCTCCTTGAATTTGTAATTGATTTCCTATATGTGATACTACTTCTTCCATAGATAACTTCTTCTCCTTATTTTGTAAAGCATTATTATAACCCGAAGGATAAGTTAATCTATTATTATTATTACCTTGGTTGTTCCAATTACCCAATGGGTTTACTTGGGTGTTCCCCCATTGTTGATTAACACCACCCTGATTATTGTTATTCCAGTTAAAATTTGGATGATTCTTCTAACCTGGGTTATAATAATTGGAATATGGGTTGTTAGGTTTGATTATAGCATTCACAGTTTCTGGTGAAGAATAAGAATCAACCATTTGGTCTAATGAATTTTCTTCAATCATGAGATTTGGCTAAGAAAAATTCATCCCAAATTGGTTTATCTTGCTTGATACAACAACAACTTGATTTGCTAACATTGTAAAAGCATCATTTTTATAAACACTGGCTACCTTTTTAAGATTTAACCTTTCAGAAGGCCATTGAAAATTATTAGTAGCCATTTCTTCAATTAAAGCATAAGCATCAGAAAATGGTTTAGACATTAATGATCATCTAGCAGTAGCATCGATAATTGATCTAAGAGATCCAACTAATCCATTATAAAAAGTTTGAATTATTAACCAATCTTGTATCGCATGATGTGGACATTTCCTGAGGAGATCTTTAA
The DNA here is from genome assembly GCA_022702705.1 of Papilionanthe hookeriana x Papilionanthe teres. NCBI lineage: Eukaryota > Viridiplantae > Streptophyta > Magnoliopsida > Asparagales > Orchidaceae > Papilionanthe > Papilionanthe hookeriana x Papilionanthe teres. The sequence goes on along the minus strand of CM040421.1, from coordinate 155,355,974 downwards.
ATCTTTTCCATGCTTCATATATTGATTCCCCTTCAAATTGACAAAAAGATGTTATATCATTTCTCAACTTAGCAGTCTTAGATGGTGGAAAATATTTAGCAAGGAACTTTTGTGACAGTTCACCCCAAGTTCTAATTGATCCAGGTGCTAACGAATGTAACCACATTTTAGCTTTATCCCTTAGTGAGAAAGGAAAAATTCCAAGTCTAATAGCATCATCCAAAACACTATCATATTTAAAAGTAGCACAAAACTCTAGAAAATTAGCAAGATGCAAATTATGATCTTTAGTTGTTGCTCCCCAAACTGATTATTAGACACCATTTGGATAATAGCAGGTTTAAGCTCAAAAGAATTAGTAGCTACAGCAGGGTTTTGAATACTAGCACGAAGTTCATCTACTGTAGGGTTAACATAATCTCTAAAAGGTCTTAATTCTTGATGGATGCCAAAATTTGCTCTTGATGATTTGCCATTTCTTGAATATTTTTATCTTTTTCTGTATTTTTAATTTTTTGATTTTTCTCATAGTTCTTTCTAATTTAGAATCGTAAGACACAAGTCCTTCTGAACCTGAACTATGCATACAACAATAAAACAAAACAAAACACAACACACTAACAAAAACAAAGAAAAGTAAAAATTTAAAATTTCTTAATTCTCTTTAAAATGCAATTTAAATTAATTTTCCCCGGCAATGGCGCCAAAAACTTGATCCACGATAAATGCAACGACGCCAAAAACTTGGTACCGTCCAGTAAATGCGCTGATGATTTAGATATGAAACTTATGATTTTATAATATGTGATACTACGCAAGTATACGTATCGTTTATCAAGAAATATAGGACTTTCTGATTAAGTCCCGAGATATAGAACCCAAAGGGAAAATTTGAAAATCTTTAAAGGAATCATAAAATTATCTTTTTACTTTTTTTATGGATTTTGAAAGTATGTCTTGATTTTGAAAAGTTTTGAAAGTTGATTTGTCTTTTGAAATTTTCTTAGTAAAATGTTAAGCAATGAAATTAAAATTATAATAACTAATAACACTGGATGTAAAATACTATTAGAATATTATTTTCTTTCCTTTTATGAAGTAGTAATGATTCTTAAAGTATTGTTGTGGAAGTATTTAAATTTGTTGTAACCGATAGAAGCAAATGTGTTCTTTACCCTTACTTGGTTCTATAAAGAACATAGGTTAATTTGAAATTTTATTATTTTGAACATGGTTAGGCAGGGAAGATACCAGTCTCTCACTCTAGAGTTCCCTCGATTCTCAGCTCCTGGGGGCTAACTTCTCATAACAAAACTAAAAAATTTAAACCAAATTAGGGGGGTTTAGCCTGTGACTCTAAAATCTTCTAATTTTACTCCCTTTCATAAAAATATCTTCTAATATTACATTCAATTATATGGACTACAATTCTCACCCACATAATTGCATGTGATTCTTACTAACTTTTATGAGACAATACCCCATTGGATCTTACATAATCTCAAGAAATTCTACAACTTAACAGGCCAAATTAAGAAGTAAACAAAGTTTTCAGAATCAATCTTCACAACTTCTTCCAACTTTTAAATACTTATACTTTCCACAATAATTTTTTATAAATTAATTACTTCTCCATTTAAGAAAGAAAAAGATAAAGTAAACAACTCAGAATGTATTTGGAAAATACAAAAACACATTGATTTGAAATTAAAAACATAAGAAAAATAACAAACGAAAGCAAGTATTAATAAAAAGATTAAAAGTAAACACTTATATGAAAATCCTCTCCACAAGACTAAGGAAGTTCCTCTGAAACTTTGACTCTTCGCTAAACTACTCCTCAGAGCAAGTCTCCTAACTTTGATGACTCAGAATACAGACTTCAGACTTCAATAAAAACTAAACTAAAAGAAAGAAAAGAAATGGGAAGAAGAAGACTTCACTCTGACCCTTTTCTCCTTTTTACTCTCTACTCCTACTCTTAATAAAACTCTTAAAATGTAGTGGAAGAACAATGGAAGTACCCTTCAAAATGTAGTGGAAGAGCCTCCTAAAGCCTCCCCTAATCTTTCCTAAGACTCTCTTTAAATAGTAAACCAAAAGGTGCCTTGGTGTCTCTTCAAAATGTGTCCATATTCAATGTATCTACTAAGGAACGCACCCCTTCATTCAAATTTGCCGCCCAAAGGAAGTTATGATAGTTACCACCAAGAGTTGCATCCCATCCCCTTTGAAATTGATGCCAAATTCATTAGACTTTCGATTTTTAACTGTGGCGGCTAAGTGCAGGCACAGCGACGCTTAACTGCCAGTGCTAAAATTTTGATTTTTCATTATTTTTGCTCCAAATTTGATCCAATTTTGCTCCTTTCATCATGACCATCCATTTTCATCATACCTGCAAGAAAAACACAAAATACCTTCCCTTAAAGTGCAATATCATTAAAAATAGGTATAAAAATGTGTATAAAAATACTATATAGTTTAGGTGTATCAGTGTTAGGGATGCAGGAGCAAATGTCTGCAATGCAAAATGAATTTGAGAAGATTGAGAAAGATTTAGCTAATAAAGGCATAGTGCTGGTAGAGGAATATGCCCAACCATCCTCTCCACCTAATTTAGACAAAGATAATGAGTAGAATGAACATGAAACACATGACATATCCCATCCTGCGGAAATCCCTACTGTTGACAAGCAAAATGAGCTGAAAGATGAGGGCATGTCAATAGCAGAAGATGGATCTCATGTTGATATTGCTCCTGAAGTCACACCCTCCATTACGAGTCTAATATAAAGGGTTAAGGGCTGACTGAGTTGACAAAAGAAGGTAGTGAGTTCCCCTCTCACTGCTTTCCAGTTTAAAAGAAGAAAAACAACAAAGGACCCAGAGGAGCACCCTCATCCTGAAGAACCAATATTAGATAAAGAAAACTCCCGCTCAAAAGAGCAAGCTAATGCACAGATATCAACCACTATTGAACAACTACTGGATGACACTTTTGCCACCTTAAAACAGCCAGCTGTACGAACTACTGCAACTGGAGGTGAAAAAAATGTACATAATCTGATGACAACAGATAAAGAGATTGTAAATACCTCTTCAAATACAGATTAAAATATTTTAGATACTCAAGCAGAGAAGGGCTTTCAAATAGTTGTATTTGCACCTTCTGAACTTGCGCAAGTACAAGAAGCAGTAAATGAACAAGCATTAGCGGTAATTCTAAAATCATTCTTAAAGATCTCCTATATGTTGTCTTTTAATATCAGATTTTTCATAAGTTTTATCCATGTGTAGCCTACTTTGACGAATTCACAGATTGACTATCCTGAGCGAGCACTGATTTCTATTGAAATGCAAGAAGAAAGTGATCGGTGCATATCAGAGTAACCCAATAAGTTAGTAAATCTTCAGCTTCCTCATGCTTTACAAGTCTGTTAAAGTTAAGTGACACATTTATTTTATGCTTGCTCTGCAGGAACGATATCCTTGTGAACCTTCGTGTATTTCTTATTTACCGCAGTATGTTGGAGGATTTACTATTAGATCGAATAATTGGAACTGATCATGTTGATGCCTTAGCCACCATTTTGAGTGAGAGGAAGAGTCGAAGTCCAAATTTATTCCGGAAATACCATTATGTGTCGCCGTTGTTCTGGATAATCAAATAAATGTCATTTTAATATTTTTATATACTCCATGAAAATATTATATGTGTGCCATTTCATGCAGATTTATCATAAAATGAGCAACGGTAGCTCGAGGTTTTTGAGGTAGATCACAAAGACTGTGGTGATTTTGATTCATGTTGTAAAAAATGACCATTGAATTTTATTAGTTGCTGACTCTCACCGGATATTTACTTTTATGTTTTAGAAATGAAATTGTACTTTAATTATTTATAATATGGTATACTATGCAAGTATACATATCGTTTATCAAGTAATATAAGACCTTTTAATTAAGCCCCGAGATATCGAACACACAGGGAAATGTCTAACAAATTAAAGAAATAAGAATAACAACTTTTTTCTTTTTAAAATGATTTTGTAAAGTATGTTTTAAGAGATAAAGTTTTTCAAATTTGTTTTTGATATTTTGTGAATAAAAAGTAAAACAAACGACTAAAGTTAACATAACTATAAAATATTATGAAAGAAAATGAGAATAAGATATCTTTTTCCTCTTTCAATGAATCAGTAATAGTTATAAAATTTCATTGTGGAAGTATCTAAAATGTGTTGTGCCAAAGAGAAGCAATTCTATTCTTTTCCCTTACTTAGTTCTATAAAGAACATTGGTTAATTTGATAATTTGAAATCTTATAGATGGGTTAGGCATGAAAGATACTAGCTCTCACTCTAGGGTTCCCTTGATTCCCTCCACCTGGGGGCTAACATCTCATAACAAAATTTTTCACATCAAACCAAATTAGGGGGCTTTAGCCTGTCATTCTAAAGTCCTCTAATTTTACTTCCCTCTATAAGCATATTTTCCTATTTATTTACACCCAATCATATGGACTACAATTCTCTTCCATACAATTGCATGTGATTCATTCCAATTATTGATTGAGACAATACTGCAATGAATCTTACATAATCTCCCAATAAATTTTAACATCTTAATTGACCAAATCAAGAAGTAAATGAAGTGTAAGGAAGTGAATCATCAAAACATCTTCCAAAATTTAGATCCTATACTTCACACAAATTCCTTCAATAATTTAATTACTTCATCATTTAAAAGGAAAAAGATAAAGAAAACTACTCAGAATCCATGGAGAAAACACAATCACAACTTGATTTAAAAGTAGAAATCATAGTTAAAACACATAGAGAAAACAAAATCACAACTTGATTTAAAAGTAGAAATCATTGTGAAAACACAACAAGTTTTACTTAAAAACCAAATGTAAAACAAAGATAAACACTTATCTGAAAATCCTCTCCAAGGGACCCTTGAAGTTCCTTTGAAACTTTGCTTTCCCCTTACAAGACACAATAGAGGTTGGCGCCCAACTCAGTTGACTCTGAATCTCTATTCTACTCTTAATAAAATCTAGATACAATTCATAATAAAAGTGGTGAAGTGGAAAGGTGAAATCTCAATAACTCTCTAGCATAAACTTGACTCTTAATGCTAATCACACCCTCCAACAACAACCCTTTTTCTGATCTTCAAGTCTTATTTTTAAAATTTTTCTAAAGGTGCATTGGTATCTCTTCAAAATATGTCCAGATTCAATATATCAACCATGAATGCATTCATCCGTTCAAAATTTAAATGAGTTTTAACACTGATGGGAAGTTAGTGAATTTTAAACCGAAGGATGCACTAAAAACCCATTCAAATACGCGCCAAAACCAAATAAATTCGTCACTTTAACTGTGGCGCCTTTGTGCCAGCCAGCCGACGCTTAGGCGCCTGAGGCCAATTTTGCACATCTTTCAATTTTTGCTCTAAATTTGATCCTTTATTGCTCCTTTAATCATAGTCACTCATTTTAATCATACCTACAAGAAAAACATAAAAAATACCTTCCATTAAAGTACAATATAATAAAAAACAGGTATAAAAATGTGCTTAAAAACACTATATGTTTTAAGTATATCAAAATCCCTCAAACTTAAAATGTTTCTTGTCCTCAATTGGAACTTAATCACATAGAAAATATTAACATGCAAATTATGTAAATGAGTTTCTTTAGGAAGGTTTCAAAATTTTGTTCTAGAAATGAAATAGTCTAATTTAGAAAAAATTTTAGTAAGTGAGACCAACTTAAAGTTTAGAATATTCTTAAGTAAAGGATAATGAAAAATATTAGTACCTATTTAATTCAGAAATACTTGTAGATTTTTCAAATTATAGGATTCAAACATTTTATCTTCCTCACTTAAAAATTTTTATTTGGAAATAATTTTACTTACTATATTACAACCTTAAGCTTTAGATTTTCTCAAAACTTATATTTTAAACTTTAGGTATGAAACTAATTTTTGATTAGCCCCTCAAATCCTCAAGCTTTTCCTTCCTTTCTACATACTATTTTTCTTTCTTTTTCTTTTTCTTTTTTTTTCTTTTTCTTCTCTTTTTATAAGGCAATGAATACTGTATCTGGATAGACCTTTAATGATTTTGAATTCCACCCTTTCATTTACAACAAAGGTTTGATATATATCCTTCACTTTAAAATCATAATAATAGTGTTGAAAATTATTTCTCAATAAAAGAAATTTAAGTTTTGACAAATAAAAGTCAAATCTTCTATTTATCTAAAAATACAATACTTCTTACTAAAGATAGTTTAACTATATTTAACATTTCTTTACTAAAATAATTTGAAATTTAAAATTTTCATAATTACTATAAATTTTAACTAATTTCTCTTACTCATTTCTATATTCAAAATTTTTCTCCCCTAATATAACTTCATATACATAATTGTCTTCAATCAAAAATCAAATTTTATTTAAGTGTTCTTGTGAATAAATAAAGTTTTAGTTTTTGAATTTTTTTTTAAATTCCCACTAAAATTTAATTTTTTAATAGTATAAAAAATTTAAGCATAAAAATGATACATGGGTAAGAATTAAAAAAAAAAAACTAGAATAACATGCTTGCAGTAATTTTAATATTTTAAATATGCAAGTATAACAGATTCAAAAAATAAGGAGTAAAAAGAAATCAAATTCAGTTTTTCAGTTTTTCATAAAATAGAAATTTCAAAATTTAAAAGGACTTCTACAATAGGGGAGGTTTTCAAAGCAAATACACACCACCACAAACCACAACATACTAGAAAATAAATGGTAGCAAATTTTAAAAAGTTAAACATGCTACATACATAGTGGTTTCTAATAGTGTTTAAAATTTTTATAATATTTATAGAAACTAAATTAGACACTACGAAAAACTTAAAACACTAAAAACAAATAAAAACATTTACTACCACAAACACATTACATATTACATCATAAAACTTCAATCCAACACATAAGCATCTGAATGTGCATAATAAAAAATAGTCCAAATATAATCTACACAACGCAGAGTCCATAGTAAAATACATCACATCACATATGAAAACCTTAAACTAAAAGCATCAAAACACATAATTAAATCACGTAACAACATCATAAACTCAACACAACAATCCTAATCATCATCCTCATCCTCATCATCTTCATTCCAGTCTCTGCATGGCACATAAGGTATAAAAAAAAGATGATGGGGCATCTCAACACTGTGATCTTCTCTAATCACTTTGTCCTTGTACTGCTGATAATTCTCCTCATATTCATCATGTTTTACAATATACCTTTCAATATTTTCAATCTTACCATCCATATATCTAACATGCTCTCTGGTAAGACTCACTTTCTTTAAAATCTTTTGTAATAATTCAGTTTGTGAATCTCTGTAATATGATGCATATGTAGTAGAAGCACGAGAAGTAGAAGCAGCAGAAGCAAAAGCACTGCAAGCTCTAACAAATCCTCATTTCAAGCCAAATACAGAATATACAGTAAGTGTCACATTTACACCGGTAATAGGTCTAAGTGGCTGAATAACCTCTTCTCATGTTTCAGACTTAACACCAAAATGCTCACAAAGTGAATAAATTAAAGATGGAAATCCCATACCCGTAGTAGTAGCAGCTCTGGCACAGTTTATAATATAATAAAAAATAATAGCCCAAATATCTAAAGGCTTTCCCTGCTGAATACAATGGTTCAGAGTAGCACTCCCTTGTAACTTTACTGACATGACTTGAAGGCAGAAGTTTAGATGAGATAAAATAATGACATGCCATATAAGTGGCATTCAATTTAGAGGCTTGAAAATTCAATTTTCTATCATTTTTAATCTTCCACAAACCTCTTCCATCAGTAAGAAAGGCCATAAACTCATCTAACTCTCCCTCAAAAGGATGAAAATTTGCATTAAAACAAAACATCGCAGGAGGTAATCGGTAAAAAGTATTAATTACCACAGATGAAAAATTCACTTGTTGCCCCCTAAACCATCACTAAATTATCTTCTACTGCTGGCAAGTTAGCATAAAACTCTCTCACTACAGAAACAACTACAACATCGGAGAAGCAACATTATCTTTCCCAATTCCTTCTAGCAATCATCTCTTCAATTTCTCCTCTTGGCTTACTAAAAACTCGTTATGGAATCAACTTCCGTGATGCGAGTGCGTCGACGTAACGATTCTACGCTTTAGAACTAACAAATTTGTCGGAATCAAATCTTTCCTTTGTTTTCGATCGTTTTGACTTTGGAGCCATCTCTAAAAATTCACAAAAAATTCACCATAAATTCCAAATAAACTAAACTTGTTAATTCAACTTCCAAATTCAAACTCCACTAAATCCAAGCAATTTCTCATGCTTTTCTCAAATTTTCACCATGAATAGTGAGTTTTAGACCTTTCAATAATGTACTCAAAATACATGGTGAAAATAAAAAAAAATTTTACTTAGGAGTAGTGATCATACCTTAAGAAACTCAAATACAACAAATTTCGACGAAATCGGCTCTAAAATGATCTAAATATTGATGCACTAGGCTCCTATTTTGCGAAACCAAGAGGTTAAAGGTAATGGGGATGTTAAAAATGAAAAAATTTGGGTTTTTAACTGCCGAAAATCAATTTTCACGAACCGACACCTATGTGCGAGGAATACGGTGCTTAGCCGCGAAATCTGGCGTTTATGCGCGAGTGCCCAAATTTTGAAAATTAAGTTAATTCCATCAAAAATACGAGTTAGTCACCTTTAATCACTTCAAATAATTATTTCTCCCCATAAACTCTTCTAATACTCCAAGAGTACACTAAAATTTCAAATGATTCCACACAAATTTTTACACAAACACAAACCTATATTTCATTAAATACTAAAACACATTTAATACAAACTACAATTTCTATCCAAACACTTTGGATGAAATTCTCCAATACATAAGTTCAAACACATGTAATTAAACACTAATTTTATATCATTGAGATGTATGAAACACATGTAAAGTGCAACAAATACAAACAATAATTAAAATGACACTGAAAACACTAAACACACATAATCACAAGACCACACATAATTTAATTCCAATCTCCATTAGGTGGAATATATCATGAACCACTATTAGTTCCATTTGACCCATTTGGAATGTAAATCTGATAAAACAGGTGATGATTAAAAACTCTTACATCTTCTTCTTCCATCCATTTGTTCTTCAGATACATCGCTCTATTTTCTTATTCCACATGACTTGTATGACTAAATTGCATTTTGAGAAGCCATCCTATGTGCGCTAAATGAGCATTAATTTCATTTACCTTTGCATTGATAGAATCCACATCGGCCTCAATCTTTGTAATCCTTTCTGCTATTCCTTGGATACTCACAGCCAGAAATCGTTATATAACTCTTGCGCACTGACCACAAGAAAATATATTGAGAAATTCATACCAATTTCACATGAAATTACACTTTAAAGAAAGGTATTTTCTGTGTTTTATTGCAGGAATGAAAATTTATAGGTCCTGAGAGAAAAAAGAGCAATAAGGCACGAATCCGGAGCAAAAATGATGAAAATAGATGAAAATTAAACTGTCCCGCCGACGACGAGATTTAGGCCACCGACAGCGAAATTTAGGCCGCCGATGGCGAGATTTTCTCGAAAGTTTTGAATATATTATACTAGAAGCCCGCCGACGGTGAGATCGAGCCCGCCAACAGCGAGCCTGAATGGTTAGCCTTTCTTTTAGAAGCCCGCCGACGACAAGATCGAACTCGTCGACTGCTAGACAGTTGATTCAAGCCAAATACGATGAATCTGGATGTGTTTTGAAGAGGTGTGTTGACCTCATTTTTGATGAGGTCTTCTCTTCTCTCTTTAGTACTTAGGATCTAGCCTTAGGCTTTTCCTTTGACTATCTTAGAGGACTAGAAGTGGAACCCACCCTTTAGAAATTCAAACCACTTCTTAACTCCCTGCAAACTCCACAAACTTGATCGTAGACCCCTAATCACCTAGAGGGTTGAAATCAAATGTGGAAGTTTAAAGGATGAGTTCCTATAGGACTCTTTGGCCTTAGGACTACCCTGGGTGGCCTGGTCTGGTGAAGGGCTGACTTACACACACACTACACCTATACACTACACTTTCACACACATCCTAAAAAACACACCCATACCTAACTTGATCTCCTGACTCATGAAGGTGATCCACATGGATGGTCCTTAACCCCTAAGCCCTTGGCTAAGAGGGTTAGGAACAACATAGTGGATGCCTCAAATGAGTCCCCTCATGGCTCATGTGGGCTTGATATGGCTTCATGGCTCAACCAAAATGATTTTATTCCACTTACATTCACCTAATCTTCAATTTTCTAAATTTTCAATTTTCTAAATTTTCAATTTTCTAAATTTTCAATTTTTGACCCCCGGGACCCTACACCCGCCTAGCCTACCTAAAACTCTTGAAACTACCCAAAATTTGCAAAATCACCTAAATTACCCAAAATTCCTCAAAATCAATCCCAAACATTCCCACATTACTCAAATTGATCATCCATACCAAAAAATACCAAAAATTCCAAAAATACCTCCCAATACCCTCCAAATACCCAAAATACCCCTCTTGACCCAAAAAAATCCAAAAATTTAGAAAATTCCCAGAAAATTCCAAAAAATCCCAAATATTCCTAATTTCATTTTGTTCAACTACACCATGGGCCAATTTTGTAAATTTATCCCACTTTTGTCAAAACCTCCAATTTGACCCATTTTAACCCTAAGTGAACCCAATGTCAAGCCAAACCTACCCAATTGACCCAAATTCTGGTCCAATTCAATTCTAAACTTCCATTCAACATTCCCAACCCCAATCTAGACCAAATACAAGTCCAATTTGATTGATATTTGGATCCAATTTCACTTTTGGCCTTAAAGCCCAATTTGGACCTATGACCCAAACCTAACCCAAACTAACCCAATTCAACTCCAATTAACCCCAAATTTTTTCTAAACCTTCCTTAAAATTCCCAAAAACAAAACACTAACATGATTTGCCCAAAATTTAGACCCAAACCCCACTCAAATTCAACCCAAAGCTAAAAGGCCCAATTTTGACCTAAACCCAAACCTAACCCAAATAAGCCCAAACCCCAAAATCAAAAACCAACGAAAGCCAAAACCTCTTTGAAACACTTCCATAAACATTTCCCAACATTTATTTTACATCAATTCAACCCTAGCCCAACATTGGCCTAAGTTAGCCCAATTTGACCTACATTGGCCCATTCACCAAAGAGGTCCAAATCCAACCCAAACCTAGCACAAACACTTCAAGTTTATTCCAAATCATTCATGAAACATTCCTAAACTAAATTCAACATTCATTGGATCCAATCCTTTGCAAAATTCCCATCCTAAAATCCATTTTAAAATCCAAAAGTCCACTTCTCTAAACCATTTTAAAAGCCCATTTCCACCAAATACAAAAGCCCAAAATTGGCCCTAAAGCCCACATGGCAATTTCTTTTCATCATACCTTTAATTGATATCACCCCTAAGTTTCAAAATCATCATTAAACCATTCCAAATCAAGCTTCATCCAAATTTACACCAAAATTGCCAAGATTCCTAAAATCTACTTCCATGAAATTGACTAAGCTTTGCCCCAAGCCAAATGGAGCCATGAAGCCCCATGCAAGCCATGAACAAGCCACATGAAGACATGGAAGGTTTGACATGTGATCAAGCCATTAATGGCAAAAGGGGAACCCTCCCTTAAGCAATTTTAACCCTTTTTTATGCAACACCTAAACCCAAGATTTACATAAACCAAGTTGATAGGGACTTTGGAGGGTGCACCATGCCCAAAACCATGGGTTGACCCAAACTAAGCTAAAATGATCCCTCCCCCTTTCTACTTTGATTCAACACCTTTACATATGGCCAACTGCAATTGATTTCACCATTGCCAAGACCTGACCTCCCTGAGCCTGAGGGTGACCCGACCTCGGCCGGCCGACCACCACGCCCGCCGGAAACCACCGTGCCGAGAGCTCGCATGTGAGCCCAAACTTGGAATTCTTACTCGCTGAGCCGCCCCATCCCCAGTGGCCATTGTAACTGTTCTTCTCTTGCCAAGAGCAGCTGATCCCAAGCCCTAACTCCCCCTGGGAGGCCCTCCACCCTCTCCTATTTAGACACCACCCCCTCTCGGCCATGAAAGGTGCTGAACCAGATCTTTCTGAAACCCTGCCAAAATTGTTCCAGAACACTCTCCATACTTAGAGCAGTTGATCCCCAGTGACAATTTGCCCTAATCCCCACCAATAGAGCCCAATTTCTCAGCCAAAATTCCACCCAAAACCAGGACACTTCTCCACAGTGGATCAATCCTCAAATTGATTGGTCCTACACCTTCACCAGACCGAGGAAGGAGTCCACCAGCAAAAGCCCCCTCCCCGTGCCACCCATCCGATCCGGACTCCAAGCTTTGTGATCGGGCTTGGTCGAAATCATACCTAGGCGATTCACCGGACCAGGAGACTTCATCTGGAGCTTGCTGGGATCCAATCGAAGGTGACACAACCCTCAGATTGAAGCCACACTTCTCTGAGCAAAGGTATGATCTAATTCTTCATCCCGAGCTTCTAGGGATTCTCCATTTCAAATGCTTTAATTTCAATGCATGATCACTATATAGATGTATTCGTCTCTTCAAGATGAATCTGTAGAGCACAAGAACATGAAAATACGTTGAGAAATGAGTGAATTCTTAGGGTTTTAGTGTGGACGGCTCTCGGGTGAGAACGGCTTGGGATGATGAACGGATGCCGTTCATTCCTTACACGCGCGGACGGACGGCCAGGATCGCGTCGGATGAGGAGACAGAACGATATGGCGGGTCCCCGGAGCGCTGAGTTGGATGGCAGCGCTGAATCAGAAGGCGACGCGTGTGCGTTCGGAGCTGCCGAGGTTGAGCTGGCGCCACGTCACTTAAATAAAAAATTAGGGTATTTTCTTATTTATTTAATTCCCTAAGCTTCAAAAATGCATAACTTTGTGTAGAAAAATCAGAAAAATAAAATAAAAATACCCTCTTGCTCAGTAAACAGAGGAGAATAATGTGGAAAAGAAATCATTTAATTTCATGAAGTGTTTTATTTTTAATAATTTATTTACTGTCTGCATTGTTTTAATTCTCCATGCATATATGAAATTCACCATGGCATGAGACCATAGGGCTTTTGAAGCCTCTGAATTTGGGAACATTCCCTGAATTTTCCAAAGTCAGAGGCCATCCCTATGAGAAGTTATTGATTTTTTAAATTCATGTTGCTATTTTGAATATTTTAAATCCAATAATTAGCATGTTGTGAAATAAATTCTAGAAAAATTTGGTGATGTTTCATATGACTAGAGGACCCTAGGAAAAATAGGTTTTGAATTAATTAACTTGGAATAATCCTAATTGGCCTAAACACCCAAAATAGGTCCTTAATTAATTAAAGCTAATAATACATAAAATTGACATGAAATCAATTCTCTACTGACCTTTAGGATTAGAGGAACCCATCATAAAAATTTGAAGTCAATTGGACTTGGTTAGCCCTATTAAATGGGTTGATTAAGCCATTTAGCCAATTTAAACTTTAAAAATTCATAACTTTCAAAATACTTTTCAAAAATTCACTAAATTAGTTTTGGAGCCTCTCGATATCGGGGGAATTTAAGAAAAATAAAATTGTAATTTTCTAAAAAAGTTGATTTTTTGCATTATTTTAATATTTTAATAATTAAAAATAATAAAAATCACAAAAATAATAAAATTCACAAAATTGTCACATTTTGAATTTTAATCACTTGGGAACAAATCCCATATTTTTCTTAAGTCTCTATAATGAGATATTAAATTTTAAAGCCTTAAGGTAATTTTAAAATTAAAAAATGTATATTTTTAGCATTTCCACTAAAATAATTCTAATAAATCAAAGAAAAATCAGAAAATTATAAAAATTGATTCTCTGATTCCTTGATATCAGACAGATTTTTTAAAAATATAAAATTTATTTTTTAACCTTTATTTTATTTTTAAATTAATTAATACTCCAAAACTAAAAATAATAATAATAAATATAATATAATTCAAAAAATCACCAAAATTGGTCCAAGTGGTCCTCTAGTCATTAGGAATGTCCAATAATTTTCTTAAGGACAGAAACTTTCCCTTGGTTATATTATTAAATTTTCCTTGGAAATCCTTATTTTCCACCAAAAATAATTACATAAATAAATTAAATATAGAAAAATCACATTTTCTCCTCTCATGTCTTTATTGGCATATGAGTGAAGTCACATAAAAATTTCAAGTTCATTTAAGCTCAATTTAGTGAGTTACGAAATTATTAAGCTTGAAGGGCAAAATGGTAATTAAAATTTTAACCCTTAATTAAAACTTTAGGTTTAATAAAATTAAAGAGTAAAATATTTGATCTTAATCTGATTTTGGATGATTGAAATTTAAATAATTAGAGAGTAGAAACCTACCAAACAATTTGAAAATAATTAAAACAAACTTTAATTAAATAATTGATTAAATTTGGAAGAATAATAAAATTGGAATTATTAAAATAGGGATTTTAATAGGAAGAGATTTGTTCTTTAATTTAAGAATCCCTAAATTAATCATCTCAATAATATTTAATTCCTAATTAAAATGATAATTCAAATTTAAGATTTAAAATGTTAAAAGACTTAATCATTAAATTAAATTAAAGTTAAATTATTAAACTCTTTTAAAATTTCAATTAAATTAAAATTAAAAATAAAATTAAATTAAAATTTAAATTAAATTAAATTAAACAAATTAAAAATAAAATAAAATAAAATAAAATTAAATTAAATTAAACAAATTAAATTAAATTGAATTAAATTAATATAAATTAAATTAAATTAAATTAAAATTAAAATTAAATTAAATTAATTAAATAAAGTTAAATTAAAACATATCAAATTAAATTAAATTAAATTAAATTAAATTAAATTAAATTAAATCAAATTAAATTAAATCAAGTTAAATTAAATTAAGTTAATTCACATCAAATCAAACTAAATTGAATTAAATTAAAATTAGATAATAGAATCAAGTTAAAATTAAATCAGATTAAATTAAATAAAAGTTAAAACTAAACTAAATTAAATTAAATTAAAGTTAAATTAAATTGAATTAAAAATACCATCACCTAAGACATAAAGAAATTCAAAAATAAATATGAAGCAACTTAAACACTATTCCAAATTTAAACCCGTTAACTGAAATTAAATTAAATCACAAACCATGTGAACATCAATTTGCCCTCGAAAGCTTTCGTTGTCATAACTCCTAAACAGAACGTTAAATGAAATGTTACTTCACTTATAGGATATTCAAATGTCCTAGTTCACTTAGTAAGATAACAACAAAACTTAACTAAACCTCGGACGATTACCTCACCTGATTGATTAAATCCATTTGGACTTAAAACAATCCTAGCAGTATTGAAAAGATGTTTAAGATTCGTCTTAAGCACTTCCTCAATATGATAGGATGTTTATAAGAACAATTGAATTTAATTGTTCTTTGATGAAGAAAATCGTCCTCAAACCAAAACCCAAGAACCTAGACGTCATAGGAAATGACTAGCTATAGGATTAGGAATTTGGCAGAAAACCATAACCCTTCCCTTAACTTTACCTAGGAACTTGCTTAAATATTCTAAATTGTGTTTAAAGTTCAGCTTGGGATGACGGGAAGACACTCCAGGTACGCTTTTATTTTGTTGCAATTTACTTTATCGCAATTTATTTAATCGCATTGCACTTACTTTTCTTGCATGATAAACAACTGTTGCATGAAAACCCACACCTTTAGGATAGTCCCTAAAACTGAAACCAAAACTAAATTAAAAGTCATTGCAAGATAAAATTCACCGCCAAAACATTTCAAAATATAAAACAACTCAAAATTTAATCACAAACGGAACACAAAACTACAATTACAACTAAATTAAAACGTCTTGTTGGATGATCGGGAATACCTCGGATGATGTAACCTACGTGTTGCTAACGGGATTTCCCATGGTCTAAATGAAAGTGTGGAACTCATTCAGTTGAGTTTAGCAAATTCATCTGGACTAAGTGAATCCGATAAAAATAACGAGGCCGGAAGGATGGAACCGTGGGATCTTAACCGGTGTTGTTATAATCAACTTTAAGATTTGTTTTAATAAAATATAAAAAACACTTGGAAATTAAGATTTTCTCTAAACCAAAACACTTTTCTCATCTCCTGATTTATGACTTCTATGACTAAACCTCTGCGACAACAAGGAGCTTGGAGCATGGTGGGCAGCACGGCCATCGTCATCGATAAAACCCGAGTCTACTTCAGCAAAACTTTCTTAGAATTAAATAACCAAGCCATAGGATTTCGAGGTAGTTTGCACTAGTGCAACATAAATCCTCGACTCTTCGTTAGGCATTTGCATGATCATGTCATGTAAATTAAGCCTCGACCGGTCTTAGGACTCCGAGGTAGTTGTTTGATACGATATAAACCCTCACATCTTCCAGTGCTATTTGTGTGATCATATAATATGAATATAAATCCAAATTAATTAAAATTGGCAAAATCAAAACATTAAATAAACATTAGGACTTTCCTAAATTCAAGCCAAACAATAGGATAGTCGGGAAATTACCGAAGTTCGCTTCGAATCTATAATTTCTCCTACCTTTCTTCCTTTGAATTCTCAAAATAAAATGTTCCAAATTCGATCCATTCCCTATTGAAATTCCAAAATTCAATCCTTTGAAAACTTAAACTTTTAAATTCTTGAGAGCAGAATTACTGATTATTATCGAGAGTTTCTTAGGTGATTCCGGTCACTTAAGATGTAATTAACTATAGGGGCTTGCCCTTATAGGGAACTTTAAGAACCAAGGTAATATAAACCCTGTTTAATGCTTTCATATTAAGCAGGGGAATTTGTCGGCTTATAAAATTGGTTCGCAGACCAAACGGATGTCACAAATCTTCTAGTTTATTTAATCGAGCCCCATCACCAAACAGTGTATCTATTCTTTGAGATAGATACATAGTTTGTGATGTGGTGCTCGCTTATATAAACTATTCAGGATGTGAGATCAGTTTGATTTCATATCTTAAAATTTTCAAATTTAAAATTATTTTCAAAATCAAATACTCCTTTTCAAATTATTTATTTAAATTAAATTAAAAATTCGCCGACAATTTCTGTTAGGCGACCCCCCTTTTTCAAAACACATAACCTAAAAATAATGCCGACAAGGTTCTTAAACAACCTTTGAAAATATGACACCTTCTATAAATAGAGTTGATTTTGTGTGTATGTGTGTGTCAGTTGGTGTCAAATTAGTGTTTCCTTTTGTAGTAAGAGTTAGTGTTTAGTGTCTTGGTGAGTTTCTAAGTGTGTTGTACAAGAAGGAAGAGTCAAAGGAACTTTAAGGAATCTGCTTGGAGAGAAGATTTGAGAAAAGTATATTTGTTTATTGTTTTATAACTTTAAATGAAATCCAAGATCTGTGTTGTTTTTCCCATGCAGTCTGAGTAGTTTTCTTTGTCTTTCTCCTTGTTGTTGAGGTTTTGTGAAATGAAGAATTAAATGAATTGTGCCTAATAATATTAAATAGAGATTGTGATAATCTTTTACTTAAATCTTAAGCCTTGGAAGGAGGGTGCAAATAAATAGGGAAATAATTAATTATTGGGCGAAGAAGTGAACATTTTAGTGTGACAGACTAAAATCTTAAATTCGGTCCTATTATTTGGGAGCTGAAGTGTAGATGTTAGCCTTTAGGCAAGGGGAACGTGGGAGATCTGAAGTGGCAGCCAGTATCCTCCCAGCCTAGCCACATATTCAGTAACCAATCATAGGATTAGTTAATGTTCTTTCTACCTGGACCAAAGGGTAAAGAATAAGAATGTTCCTATTTGGCACAATATTATTCTAAACTCATTTAATTATTTATTCACTCAATCCTCTTAACAAGGAGAAAGATACTTTTCTAAATTGACTTATATATTCTGCCCTTAAGTAATAGTTTTAAGTTTAAGCGTTCTTCATTTTTCGTATACTATACTAATTTAGATTAGTGTCGGCATATTTTTAGGTTGTATTGTATTTTAAAAGGGGGTCGCCTAACAGAAGTTGTCGGCGAATTTAAATTTTAAATTTGATTTAAATATATATATAATTTAGAAAGTAGTATTTGACTTTGAAAATAATTTTAAATTTGAAAGTTTTAAGATATGAGATTAAACCGATCTCACATCCCAAATAGTTTATATAAATGAGCACCGCACCACAAACCGTGTATCTATCCCTAAGGATAAACACACTGCTTGAGGGTGGAGCTCGATCAAATAAACTAGAAGTTTTGTGACATTCGTTTGGTCTGCGAACCAATTTTATAAGCCGACAAATTCCCCTGCTTAATATGAAAGTATTAAACAGGGTTTATATTACTCAGGTTCTTTAAAATTCCCTATAAGGGCAAGCCCCTATAGTTAATTACATCTTAAGTGACGGGAATCACCTAAGAAAACTCTCGATAATAACCAATAATTCTCGCTCTCAAGAATTTCAAAGTTTAAGGTTTTCAAAGATTGAATTTTGGAATTTCAATAGGGAATGGATCAAATTTGGAACATTTTTGTTTTGTGAATTCGAAGGAAGAAAGGTAGGAGGAATCACTGATTCGAAGTGAACTTCGGTAATTTCCCGACTATCCTGTTGTTTGGCTCGAGTTTAGGAAAGTCCTAATGTTTATTTAGTATTTCAATCTTGCCAATTTTAATTAATTAGGGCTTATATTTGTATGATAAAATCAAACAAATAACCTAGAAAATGTGAGGGTTTATGTCGTATCAGACGATTACCTCGGAATCCTAAAACCGGTTAGGACTTAATTTGCAATGCAAATGCCTAACGAAGAGTTGAGGATTTATGTTGCACTAGGCAAACTACCTCGAAGTCCTATGGCTTTGTTGTTTAATTCTAAGAAGGTTCTGCTGAAGTAGGTTCAAGTTTTGTTGATGACGATGGCCGTGCTGCCCACCATGCTCCAAGCTCCTTGTTGTTGCGAGAGGTTTAGTTTTAGAAATCATAAATCAGGGGATGAGAAAAGTATTTTGGTTTAGAGAAGATCTTAATTTCCAAGTGTTTTGTATTTTGATTAAAACAAATCTTAAAGTTGATTATAACGACACCGGTTAAGATCCCACGGTTCCATCCTTCCGGCATCATTATTTTTATCGGATTCACTTAGTCCGGATGAATTTGCTAAACTCAACTGAATGAGTTCCACACTTTCATTTAGACCGTGGGAAATCCCGTTAGCAACACGTAGGTTACATCATCCGAGGTATTCCCGATCATCCAACGAGACGTTTTAATTTAGTTGCAATTGTAGTTTTGTGTTCTGTTTGTGATTAAATTTTGAGTTGTTTTATATTTTGAAATGTTGTGGTGGTGAATTTTATCTTGCAATGACTTTTAACTTAGTTTTGGTTTCAGTTTTAGGGAATATCCTAAAGGTGTGGGTTTTCATGCAACAGTTGTTTTATCATGCAAGAAAAGTAAAGTGCATCTGCAATAAAGTAAATTGCAGGGAAGTAAATTGCAAGAAAGTAAATTGCAATAAAATAAAAGCGTACCTGGAGGGTCTTCCCGTCATCCCAAGCTACACTTAAAACACAATTAGAATATTTAAGCAAGTTCCTAGGTAAAGCTAAGGGAAAGGTTATGGTTTTCTACCAAATTCCTAATCCTATAGCTAGTCATCTCCTATGACGTCTAGGTTCTTTGTGTTTTTGTTTGAGGACGATTTTCTTCATCAAAGAACAATTAAGTCCAATTGTTCTTATAAATATCCTATCATATTGAGGAAGTGCTTAAGAAGAATCTTAAACATCTTTTCAATATTTCTAGGATTGTTTTAAGTCCAAATGAATTTAATTATATAAATGAATCAATCGTCCGAGGTTTTCAAGTTTTGTTAACTTGCCAAGTGAATTAAGACATTTGAATATCTTATGAGTGAAGTAGCATTTCATTTAATGTTTCATTTAGGAGTTATAATAATCAAAGCTTTCAAGGGTAAATTAGTATTTAAATGATTTGATTTAAGTTAAAAAGCTGCTTTATATTTAATTTCTTTTATGTCTTAGGTGACGTTATATTTAATTCAATTTAATTTAATTGAGTTTTAATTTAACTTAATTTAATTTAATTTGATTTGATGTTTAATTAATTTGATTTGATTTAATTTAATTTAATTATTTAATTTAATTTAATTTAATTTAATTGTTTAATTTAATTTAATTTAATTATTTAATTTAATTTAATTTAATTTAATTTAATTGTTTAATTTAATTTAATTTTAATTTAATTTAATTTAATTTAATTTAATTTAATTGTTTAATTTAATTTAATTTAATTATTTAATTTAATTTTAATTTAATTTAATTTAATTTAATTTAATTTAATTGTTTAATTTAATTTAATTTAATTATTTAATTTTAATTTTAATTTAATTTAATTTATAATTTTAATTGAGATTTTAAAAGAGTTTAATGATTTAATTAAGTCTTTTAATATTTTAAATTTGAGTTATCATTTTAATTAAGAGTTAAATGTTAATGATATAATTAGTTTAGGGATTTTTTTAAATTAAAGAATAAATCTCTTCCTAATAAATATCCCTTATTTTAATAATTCCAATTTTATTATTCTTCCAAATTTAATCTATTATTTAATTAAAGTTTAATTATTTTAAAATTTGTTTAATGAGTTTCTACCCTTTAATTAGTTAAATTTCAATCATCCAAATCAGATTAAGATCAAATGTTTTACTTGTTGATTTTTTATTAAACCTAAAGTTTTAATTAAGGGTTGAAAGTTTAATTACCATTTTACCCCTTAAGCTTAACAATTTCATAACTCACTAAATTGAACTTAAATGAACTTGAAATTTTTATGTGACTTCACTTATATGTCAATAAAGACATGAGAGGAGAAAATGTGATTTTTCTGTATCTAATTTATTTATATAATTATTTTTGGTGGAAAATAGAGATTTTCAAGGAAAATTTGATAACATGACCAAAGGAAAGTTTCTGTCCTTAAGAAAATTAGGGGACATTTCTAATGACAAGAGAAGCACTTGGACCAATTTTGGTGATTTTTTGAATTATATTATTTTTATTATAATTATTTTGAGTTTTGGAGTGTTAATTAATTTAAAAATAAAATAAATGTTGAAAAATAGATTTTATATTTTTCAAAAATCTCTCTGATATCAAGGAAACCAGAGAAACAAATTTTGCAATTTTCTGATTTTTCTATGATTTATTATAATTATTTTAGTGAGAATGCTAGAAAATACATTTTTTTTAATTTTAAAATTACCCTAGGGCTTTAAAATTCAATATCTCACTAAATAGACCTAGGAAAAATGTGGGATTTGTTCCTAAGTGATTAAAATTCAAAATGTGACATTTTGGTGAATTTTATTATTTTTGTGATTTTTATTATTTTTTTTATTTTTTAATTATTAAAAATATTAAAATATTATTAAAAATCAACTTTTTTAGAAAATTGAAATTTTAATTTTCTTAGGTTCCCCTGATATCAGAGAGGCTCCAAAACCAATTTGGTGAATTTTTGAAAAGTATTTTAAAAGTTATGAATTTTTAAAGCTTAAAATGGCTAAGTGACTTAATCAACCCAATTAGTGGGGCTAACCAAGTCCAATTGACCTCAAATTTTTATGGTGGGTTCCTCTGATCCTAAAGGTCAGTGGAGAATTGATTTCAAGTCAATTTGATGCCTGGTTAATTCTAATTAATTAAAGACCTATTTTGGGTGTTTAAGCCAATTAGGGTTGTTTTAGTTGAACTAAGTCAAAACCTATTTTTCCTAGGGTTCTCTGGTCATAAGGAACATCACCAAATTTTCCTAGAATTTATTTCACAACATGCTATTTACTGGAATTAAAATACTCAAAACAGTGATCTGAACTTGAAAAATCAAGAACTCTTCATAGGGATGGCCTCTGACTTTGGAAAATTCAGGGAATGTTCCCAAATTCAGAGGCTTCAAAAGCCCTATGGTCTCATGCCATGGTGAATTGTATGCATGCATGGAGAATTAAAACAATGCAGAGAGTAAATAAATTATAAAAAATAAAATATTTGATGAAATTAAGTGATTTCTTTTCCACATTATTCTCCTCTCTTCACTGAGCAAGAGGGTATTTTTATTTTATTTTTCTGATTTTCCTACACAGAGATATGAATTTTTGAAGTTTAGGGAATTAAATAAATTAGAAAATACCCTATTTTTATATTTATCCACGCGGCGCCGCGTCAACCTCGGCAGCTCCGAACGCACACGCGTCGCGCTCCCATTCGACGCCGCCACCTGAGTCAGCAGCCCGGGCCCCGCGGTTCTCGTACCGTCTCCTGGTCCGACGCGATTCCGGCCGTCCGTGCGCGCGTGTATTGAATGGACGGCATCCGTTCATCGTCCCCAAGTGTTCTCGCCCGAGAGCCGTCCACACTAAATCCCTAAGATCTCACTCGATTCTCAATGGATTTTTACGTTCTTATACTCTATGGATTCGTCTTGAAGAGACGAACACATCTATACGGTTAACATGCATTGAAATTAAAGCACTTGAAATGGAGAATCTCCAGAAGCTCGGGATGAAGAGTTAGCTCATACCTTGGCTCAGAGAAGTGTGGCTTCAATCTGAGAGTTGTTGCACCTTCGATTGGGTCCCAGCAAGTTCCAGATGAAGTCTCCCGGTCCAGTGAATTGTCCGGATATGATTTCGACCAAGCCCGATCACAAAGCTTGGAGGTTGGAGCAACCGGGTGGCTCTGGAGATGGGGCTTTTGATGGTGGACACCTTCTCTTGGTCCGGTGAAGGTGTAGAGCCAATCAATTTGGGAATTGGCTCACTCGTGGAGAAGTGTCCTGGTTTTGGGTGGAATTTCAACTCGAAATCGAGCTTACGGAGGAGAAATGGCGGGGGGATTTCACTGGGGATCAAGTGCTCTAAGGATGGAGAAGGGTCCGGAACAATTTTGGCGTAGTTTTGGCAAGGTTTGTGCTTCGCTCCTCTCATGGCCGAGAGGGGTGGAGTTTAAATAGAGCTGGCTGGGGGGCCTCCCAGGGGGAGTTAGGGCTTGGGATCAGCTGCTCTGGTGAGGAGAAGATCAGCCATGGTAGCCACTGGGGATGGGGCAGCTCGGCAAGTGAGAATTTCAATGTTGGCTCACATGTGAGCTCTCGGCCATGGTGTTTTCCGGCGGCCTGGTGGCCGGCCGGCCGAGCATGGGTCACCCTCAAGGTCGAGGTGGGTCGGGGCTGGAGGTTTGTGCAATCAATTGGCCATGGACATGTGTAAAGGCTTTGATCCAAAGTGGAATGGGGCATGGCTAGATTTGGACCTAAATGGGTCAACCCACCCATTTGGGCTAGGTGCACCACCCGAGGCCTGGTTTAGGCTGAGGAGAAAGTGATTTGGATCAGCTTGATTAGTGGGGTCAAGTCACAATCCAAGTACAATTAGGCTTAAGCATGGTTTAGTGGAGTCATGGAAGTGGTTAATCACCTTTAGGAATTAAGGAAAGAGCCTCTTCCTTTTGCCCAAAATGGCATGGTGACATGTAAAGAGGCTCTCATGGCTTCCATGTGGCTCATGCATGGCTTCATGGCTCACCTTTGGCTTGGGAAAAGTGAAGTCAATTTCATGGAAATGGATTTAAGGAAAATTTTGGTATTTAGGGGTGATTTGGCATGAGGCTTGATTTGGAATTATTTGATGATGAATTTAGGACATAGGTGATGGCTTTAATTAAGTGAATGGTAAATGGAGATGTCATGTGGGCTTTAGGGTGGATTTTGGGCTTTTTGAAAGGGTTTTAGATGGGCTTTTAAGATGGATTAGGAGAGTGGGCTTTTGAATTTTAAAATGGATTTTGGGATGAAATTTTGTAAAGAGGTTGGGCCAAATAATTGTTGGGTTTAGCTCATGGATGTGTCATGGGTGACTTGAAGCAAATTTGGGGTAGTTTGGGCTTGAATTGGGTTGGATTTGGATTCTTTTGGTGAATGGGCCAATATAGGTCCAAGTGGGCCAAGTTGGGCCCATGTTGAGCTAGGGTTGAAATTGATGTAAAATTAATGTTGAGAAATGTTTATGGGAGTGTTTCAAAGAGGTTTTGGCTTTGATTGGGTTTTGATTTTGGGGTTTGGGTTCATTTGGGTTAGGTTTGGGTTTAGGTCAAAAATGGGCCTTTTAGCTTTGGGTTGAGTTTGAGTGGGGTTTGGGTTCAAATTTTGGGCAAATCATGTTAGGGTTTTTTTTGTGGGGATGCTAAGGAAGATTTAGAAAAGATTTGGGGTTAATTGGAATTGAATTGGATGAGTTTGAGTTAGGTTTGGGTCATGGGTCCAAATTGGGCTTTAAGGCCAAAAGTGAAATTGGATCCAAATGTCAATCAAATTGGACTTGGATTTGGTCTAGATTGGTATTGGGGATGTTGAATTGAAGTTTAGAATTGAATTGGACCAAAATTGGGGTCAATTGGGTAGGTTTGGTTTGACATTGGATGCACTTAGGGTTAAAATGGGTCAATTTGGGGGTTTTGACAAAAGTAGGGTAAATTGACAAAATTGGCCCATGGTGTAGTTGGACAAAATGAAATTGGGAATATTTAGGATTTTCTGGAATTTTCTGGGAATTTTCTGAATTTTTGGATTTTTAGGCCAAGAAGGGTATTTTGGGTATTTGGAGGGTATTGGGGGTATTTTTGGAATCTTTGGTATTTTTGGGTATGGATGATCAATTTGAGTGATGTGGAGATGTTTGGGATTGATTTTGGAAAATTTTGGGTAATTTGGAAATTTTGCAAAAATTTGGGTAATTTCAAGGGTTTTGGGTAGGTTTAGTAGGTGTAGGGTCTCGGGGGTCAAAAATTGAAAATTTGGGAAATTGAAGATTGGGTGAATTTAGGTGGAAAGAAATCATTTTGGTTGAGCCATGAAACCATTTCAAGCCCATATGAGCCATGAAAGGACTCATTTGAGGCATTCACTATGTTGTTCCTAACCCTCTTGCGCAAGGGCTTAGGGGTTAAGGACCATCCATGTGAATCACCTACATGAGTCGGGAGGTTAAGTTGGGTATGGGTGTGGTTTTAGGAAGTGTGTGGAAATGTAGTGTGTAAGTGTAGTGTAAGTCGGCCCCTTCACTGGACCAGAGCCACCTGAGGCAGTCCTAAGGCCAAAGAATCCTATAGGAACTCATCCTTTAAACTTCCACATTTGATTTCAACCCTCTAGGTGATTAGGGGTCTATAGTCAAGTTTGCGGAGTTTGCAGGGAGTTTAGAAGTGGTTTGAATTTCTAAAAGGCGGGTCCCAATTCTAGTCCTCTAAGATAGTCAAAGGAAAAGCCTAAGGCTAGATCCTAAGCACTAAAAAGAAGAAGGGAAGACCTCATCAAAAATGAGGTCAACAATTAGTGATCGACTTTTACTAAAAATTAGTCTTTAAATCTCTAACTTCCTTGTGGGATCGATATCTAGGACTTCAATAGAGCCCTTTTTTACTAGAACGATACTTATACTTGCGTTGATTAAAAGGGGAGAGAGTACAATTGCTATTTTACTCTGAAAAACATCTATAACTTTATTAAGCTTAACAATTATATGCTTCCTTCAATTTCTACCCTGCTCTCCCCCGAGACTGAATTCTTATATTTGCAGCCGAAGGTCAAGTTTTTGGCGCCGTCGCTGGGGAAGAAAAGTAATTATTCAAATAAAAATATATAAATATGTAAATATAATTACTAGACTAACGAACTATTTTATTATTATTTTTAGTTGTGTATGCGTAAATTTAGAACCGAAGGTTTAAAACCTTACGATTCAGAATTAGAGCGCACTATTAAAAGAAGTAGAAAACAGAAAAGAGAAATCATAAAATTAAATTAAATGGCAAATAATCCAGAAATTGAAAATATAAACCAACCAAGACCTTTGAAAGATTACGCTAACCCTACATTAGATGAAATTCACATAACTATCCAAAACCCTGATGTAGCGGCTAACTCATTTGAGCTTAAACCTGCAATTATCCAAATGGTACAGAATAATCAATTTAGTGGTTCACCAAATAAAGATCCTAATTTACATCTTACGAGTTTTTTAGAGCTATTTACTATTTTTAGATATGACGAAGTATCTAATGACGCTGTTAGAATTAGGCTATTTCCTTTTTCTTTAAGAGATAAGGCTAAGATGTGGTTAAATTCATTAGCACCTGAATCAATTAAAACTTGGGGAGAATTATCACAAAAATTTCTATCCAAATATTTTCCTCCTTCAAAAACTCGCAAAGCTTAGAAATGACATAACTTCTTTTAGTCAGTTTGACGGAGAATCAATATATGAAGCTTGGGAGAGATTTAAAGATCTTCTTAGGAAATGCCCACATCATGCATTACCAGATTGGTTAATTATACAAACTTTTTATAATGGTTTAGTAGGATCTCTTAGATCGATCATTGATGCTGCTGCTGGAGGTTCATTAATGTCAAAACCTTTTGATGAAGCTTATTCATTAATTGAATAAATGGCTACTAATAATTTTCAATGGCCTTATGAAAGGTTATATCCTAAAAAATAGCCAGTATACATGATTCTGATGCAATATCTATGTTAGCTTCTCAAATTGCTGCTATATCCAAAAAATTAGATCATTTTGGAATGAATTATTCTCCTAATATAACAGAAGAAAATTTATCTGGACAACTTATAGATGCTCAATCTTCATATGAAACAATAAATGCTGTTAATAATAGACTCAATAATCCTTATGCAAACTATTATAACCCTTGATGGAAAAATCATCCAAATTTTAATTTGAATAATAATTTTGCTAATCAGCAATGGATGAACAATTCAATAAACCCAATAGGAAATCCATCTAATCAAGGAAATTCTAATTATAAACCTTATCCAACTGGATTTAATAATAACTCTTAATTTAAGGATAAGAAATTATCTAAGGAAGAATTAATATTAAATATGGGTCAACATTTGCAGAATCAAGGTAATCAGTTACAAATTCAAGGAAACCAATTACAAACTCAAGGAACAACAATTAAAAATATTGAAACTCAACTTGGACATATCACTACTACGCTTAATAATAGAATTCCTGGAACTTTTCCTAGTAATATGGAAATAAATCCTAAAGATCAAGGAAAAGAACAAATTAAAGCGATACAGTTACGAAGTGGAAAAGAGTTAGAAACAAGAATGCAAAAAGAAACGGTAAATCAGAATGAGGAGGTAGAAATTGAAAAAGGATCATAAAGATCAAAATCTAGAATATCCATTAATACCTATGAAAATTTATGTAGAAAAACCACCACACCATTTCCTCAGCGACTAAGGCAACTTAAAAAAGATAAGCAATTTTCTAAATTTCTTGAAATTTTGAAGAAATTAAGGTTAAACATTCCTTTTGTAGAAGCATTGGAACAAATGTCCAATTATGTGAAATTTATGAAAGATATTTTAAATAAAAAAATAAAATTCACAGACAATGAAATTGTTGCACTTAGCGAAGAGTGTAGTGCAATTATTCAAAAAAAGCTTCCTGAAAAATTAAAAGATCCTGGTAGTTTCACTATACCTTGCGCTATTGAAGAAATATTTTATGGGAAAGTATTATGTGATTTTGGAGCCAACATAAATCTAATGCCTTTATCAATCTTTAAAGGATTAGGATTAGGAGAAGTTTTACCTACTTCAGTAACTCTTCAGTTAGCTGATCGTTCAGTCACATATCCTAAAGGAGTTATTGAAGATGTGTTAGTGAAAGTGGATAAGTTTATCTTCCCAGTAGACTTTATTGTTCTAGATATGGAGGAAGATAAAGAAATAACCATAATATTAGGAAGACCCTTCTTAGCTACTGGAAAAGCTATGATTGATGTTCAAAAAGGAGAATTAACTATGAGAGTAAATGATCAAAAAGTAACTTTCAACATTGCAAAATCAATGAAATATTCTTCTATAGAAAAAGATGATGAATGTTTTCAAATGGAAATTGATGAACATCTACAAAATGAACATTTTAAAGAATACTTTGAAAAAAAACTAGAAATAGAAAATACTGAATTAATTGAAGAAACAAACAATGAAGAATTAGATTATATACAAGAAAGATTTGAATTAATGGATAATACAGAAAATACCGAAAATAATATAGTTCTATCAATTATTAAACCTCCTGAACTTGAATAAAAAATTTTACCTACTCATTTGAAGTATGCTTATTTAGGAAACTCTTCAACTTTACAAGTTGTTATATCAGCAGAATTAAATAAATCACAAGAGCAAAAACTTTTGGACACATTAAAAAAATATAAGAAAACTTTTGGCTAGACTTTAGCAGATATTAAAGGAATTAGTCCTTTAATCTATATGCATAGAATTATTTTAGATAATGAACACAAACCAAGAGTTGATCTCTAAAGGAGATTAAACCTGATTATGAAAGTGATAGTCAACAAAGAAATATTTAAATGGTTAGATAATGATATTATATATCCTATTTCTGACAGTGCTTGGGTAAAGCCAATTTACTGTGTTCCTAAGAAAGGAAGGGTGACTGTTAAAGCTAATAAAAATAATGATTTAATACCTATAAGACAAGTTACTGGATGGCTTATATGTATTGACTATAGAAAATTAAATGCAGCCACCAGGAAAGATCACTTCCCTTTACCATTTCTAGACTAAATGTTGGATAAACTAGCTGGACATAAATATTTTTATTTTTTAGATGGATATACCGGTTATCATCAAATTCCTATTGCTCCTGAGGATCAAGAAAAAACTACATTTACCAGTCCTTATGGAACATTTGCTTTTCGTAGAATGCCTTTTGGATTATGTAATGAACCTACAACATTCCAGAGATGTATGATGTCTACATTTAGCAAATTAATTGATGATATAATGGAAATATTTATGGATGATTTCTCTGTATTTGGAACATCATTTGATGTATGCTTGAGTCATCTTGAAAAAGTCTTAGAGGTATGTGAAAAAACTAACCTAGTTTTAAATTGGGAGAAATGTCAATTTATGGTTTGTCGGCATATTTTTAGGTTGAGTGTTGTATTTTGAAAAGGGGTCGCCTACGGAAATTGTCGGCGAATTTTAGATTTTAAATTTAATTTATATATATATATATATGTATGTATGTATATATAATTTAGAAAGTAGATTTTGATTTTGAAAATAATTTTAGGTTTGAAAATTTTAAGATATGAAATCAAACAGATCTCACATCTCAAATAGTTTATATAAACGAGCACCGCATCATAAACTGTAAATCTATCTCGAAGAATAGACACACTGCTTGATGATGGGGCTCAATTAAATAAACTAGAAGATTTGTGACATTCGTTTGGTCTGCGAACCAATTTTAAAAGCCGACAAGTTCCCCTGTTTAATATAAAGAAGTTAAACAGGGTTTATATTACCTGGGTACTTAAAGTTCCCTATAAGGGCAAACCCCTATAGTTAATTACATCTTAAATGATAAGAATCATTTAAGAAAACTCTCGATAATGATCAGTGGTTTTGCTCTCAAGAATTTCAAAGTTTAAGGTTTTCAAAGGATTGAATTTTGGAATTTCAAAAAGGGATGGATCAAATTTGGAACAGTTATTTTCAGGAGTCCAAAGGAAGAGAAGTAGGAGAAGCTGAGGATCCAAGAAGAATCTTAGCGACTTCCCAAACTATCCTATTGTTTGGCTTCAATTTGAGAGTTTATTTAATGTTGCAATCCTGCTAATTTTATTTATTTAGGTCTTATATTTGTATGATATAATCACACAAATAGCCTGGAAGATATGAGGGTTTATGTCGTACCAAACAACTACCTCGGAGTCTTAAGACTGGTTAGGACTTAATTTGCATGACATGATCATGCAAATGCCTAACAAAGAGTTGGGGATTTATGTTGCACTAAGAAAACTACCTCGAAATCCTATGGCTTTATTGTTTAAAACTAGGAAAGGTTTGCTGAAGTAGACTCAGGTTTTGCTGATGATGGTGGCCGTGCTGCCCATTATGCTCCAAGCTTCTTATTGTTGCAGAGGTTTAGTTTTAGAAGTCATAAATCAGGAGATGAGAGAAGTGTTTTGGTTTAGAGAAAATCTTAAAATTCATGTGTTTTTTAATATTTTAATTAAAACAAATCTTAAAGTTGTTTAAACAGAACCGATTAAGATCTCACGGTTCCGTCATCCCGGCACCGTTATTTTAATTGAATTCACTTAGTCCAGATGAATTTGCTAAACTCAACTGAATGAGTTCCACATATTCATTTAGACCGTGGGAGATCCCGTTAGCAACACGTGGGTTACATCATCTGAGGTATTCCTGATCATTCAACAAGACGTTTTAATTTAGTTGCAATTGTAGTTTTGTTGTTCTGTTTGTCATTAAATTTTGAGTTGTTTTATATTTTGGAATGTTGTGGCGGTGAATTTTATCTTGCAATGACTTTTAATTCAGTTTTGGTTTCAGTTCAGGGACTATCCTAAAGGTTTTGGTTTTCATGCAACAGTCTTATTTATCATGCAAGAAAAGAAAGTACAGTGCATGTAAGTAATTTGCAATAAAGTAAATTGCAATAAATAAAAAGTGTACCTGGAGGGTCTTCCCGTCATCCCAAGCTGCACTTAAAACACATGTTAAGGAATTTAAATATTTCGACAAATACCTAGGTAAAGCTAAGGGAAGGGTTTTGGTTGTATACCAAATTCCTAATCCTATTGCTAGTCATCTCCTATGATGTTTAGGTTCTTGTGTTCTGCTTATGGATGATTTTCTTCATCAAAGAACAATTAAATTCAATTGTTCTTTTAAAACATCCCGTCATATTGAGGAAGTGCTTAGGACAAGTCCTAAACATCTTTTCAATACTTCTAGGATGATTTTGAGTCCAAGTAAATTTAGTTGCACATATGAATTAATCATCCATGAGTTTAGTTAAACTTTGTCTTTTGCTCAGTGAACTTGGGTACTTGATTACCTGATAAATGAAGTGACATCTCACTTAATACTCTATTTAAGAGTTATAATAATTAAAGCCTTTAAGGGCGAGTTGGTTTATCGAGAATTTTAATCATACTTAATTAAAGGTTTGAGTTAATGATTAAAAGTGTTTTAATTTAATTATGAGGTTTTAATTAATAATTTTTATGTTCGGAATAGTGTTCAAATTATTTTAGATTTAATTTAAATTTTTACATTTTCAGTTATTTTAGTATTCCAAATTGATGTTCAAGTTTCAAATTTACTTAGATAGAAAGAGGTGTTGAAATTATTGATATGTTTTGATTTAACTCTTAATGATTTCACTTAGGTTTGTTGTTAATTGATTTTAATTTAATTTAATTCAATTTAATTTTAATTAAATTTAAATTAAATTAAATTTAATTTAATTTAATTTTAATTTTAATTTTAATTTAATTTAATTTAATTTTAATTTAATTTAATTTTGGTTAAATTTAAATTAAATTAAATTTAATTTTATTTAATTTTAATTTTAATTTTAATTATTAATTTTAGTTTAACTTTAATTTTAATTTAATTTAATTTAATTTTAGTTTTAATTTTAGTTTTAATTGTAATTTGGATTATTATTTTAATTTTTAATTAAGAACTAAATATTGTTAAAGTGACTTATTTAGGGATTTTTAAATTAAAGAATAAATATCCTCTTAATAATATCCCTATTTTAATAATCCAAATTTTAAATATATTCTTTCCAAAATTTAAATCATTTAATTAATTAAAGTTTCATTTTGATATTTTTAAAGTGTTTAGTGGGTTTCTACCCCTTAATTTCCCTAAGTTTCAATCATCCAAGAGAAAGTTAAAATCAAATATTTTACCCCCCATTTTGATTAAACCTAAAGCTTTAATTATAGGTTAAAATTTTTTAATTACCTTTATGCCCTTTTAAGCTTATTTATTTCATTACTCACTAAATTGAGATCAAATGAATTTAAAATTTTTATGTCACCTCACTCACATGTTAATTAAGACATTAGAGGAGAAAATGTGATTTTTCTGAATTTAATTTATTTATATAATTATTTTTAGTAGAATAGGGGTTTTTCAAAGAAAATTCAAAAACATGACTAAGGAAAAGTTTCTGTCCTTAAAAAAATTATGAGATGTTCCTAATGACCAGAGGACCACTTGAACCATTTTTTGTGATTTTTTGAATTATATTTTATTTATTATAATTATTTTAAATTTTAGAGTATTAATTAATTTTAAAATAAAATAAAAGTTGAAAAATAGATTTTATATTTTTCTTAAATTTCTTTGACCTCAAGGAGTCTAGAGAAACAAATTTTATTATT
The DNA here is from genome assembly GCA_022702705.1 of Papilionanthe hookeriana x Papilionanthe teres. Taxonomy (NCBI): domain Eukaryota; kingdom Viridiplantae; phylum Streptophyta; class Magnoliopsida; order Asparagales; family Orchidaceae; genus Papilionanthe; species Papilionanthe hookeriana x Papilionanthe teres. The sequence continues at coordinate 155,323,387 of CM040421.1, read as the reverse complement.
TTCTGATTTTTCTTTGATTTATTAGAATTATTTTAGTGAAGAAGGTTGAAAATTCATTTTTTAATATTAAAAATCACATTAAGCCTTTAAAATTCAATATCTTACCCTAGGGACTTAGGAAAAATATTTGGTTTGTTCCTAAATAATTAGGAGTCAAAATGTGACATTTTTATGATTTTTAATATTTTCATGATTTTTATTATTTTTTAATTATTAAAATATTAAAATATTGTGAAAAATCAACTTTTTTAGAAAATTTCAATTTTAATTTTCCTGAACTCCCCTGATATTAGAGAAGCTCCAAAATAATTTTTGTGAATTTTTGAAAAGTATTTTTGGAGTTATGAATTTTTAAAGTTCCATTTTGCTTATGAGGCTTAATCAATCCATTTGGTGGGGTTAATCAAGTCCAATTGATTTCAAAATTTTATGTATGGTTCCTCTAACCCTAAAGAGTAATGGAGAATTTTTTTCAAGTCAATTTAATGTGTGGTTAACCCTAATTAATTTAAATTCAATTTTAAGGGTTTGGGCCAATTAAGGTTTTTATGAATGAATTAACTCAAAATATATTTTTCATAGGGCCCCCTGGTCTTAAGAAACATCAACAAATTTTCCTAGAAATTATTTTACAACATGCTAATTATTGGAATTAGAATACCTAAAATAGTGACATGAACTTGAAAAATCAATAACTTTTCACAGAGATGGCCTCTGACCTTGAAAAATTCAGGGAATGTTCCCAAGTTCAGAGGCTTCAAAAGCCCTATGGTCTCATACTATGGTGAATTGTCTATGCAAATGGAGAATGAAAACATTGGAAACAGTAAATAAATTATTAAAAATAAAATACTCATCCAATTAACTTGATATTTTTTCCACATTATTCTCCTCTATTCACTGAGCAAGAGGGTAATTTTATTTTATTTTTGTGATTTTCTTATGCAAAGATATGAATTTTTGAAATTCAGGGCATTTAAATAATTTAAAAAATACCCTAATTTCCTACTTATCCACGCGGCGCCGCGTCAATCTCGGCAGCTCCGAAAGCCCACGCGTCGCGCTGTGATTCGGTGCTGCCATCAGACTCAGCTCTCCAGGGGCCTGTGGTTCACGTACCATTGCGCTGTCCGGCTTGATCTCGATCATCCACTCGATACACGCGTGATCCAACTGCTCCTGGTCATCGTCTACGACTGGTGTGCACCCGTGACCATCCACACTCAAACCCTAATATCTCTCTCGATTCTCAATGGATTTTCGAGTTCTTATACTCTATCGATTCGTCTTGAAAAGACGAACGCATCCATACGGTTTATAGGCTATAAAATTAACCCAAACAAAATGGAGAATTGCTGGAAGCTCAGGAGAAAGAATGAGTTCATACCTTTGCTCAGAGAAGTGAAGCTTCGATTTGAGAGTTGTTTCACCTTTGATTGAGTCCAGGCAAGCTCCAGATGAAGTCTCTGGCTTTGGGGAATTGTCTAAGTATGAAAGTGACTAAGGCTGATCACAAAGCTTGGAGACTGGAAGCAATGGATGGCCTGGTGAGGGGGCTTTTGTTGGGGAACTTCTCCTCTTGGTCTGGTGAAGGTGTATGATCAATCAATTTGGAGATTGGCTCACTGTGGTGAAGTGTCCTATTTTTTGGGTGGATTTTCAACTCAAAATCGAGCTCACGAGAGAGGGTTTTAGGGCTGGATTTCAGTAGGGATCAAGTTCTCTATGTCTGGAGAGAAGTCTGGAATGATTTTGGAAGAGTTTTGGTAAGGTTTGGTTCAACTCCCCTTTTGGCCGAGAGGTGGTGGTGTTTAAATAGGAATGGTTAGAGGGCTTCCCAGGGCCAATTGTAGACTAGGATCGGCTGCTCAAGGGAGGAGAAGAACAGCTGCAATGGCCATTAGGCATGGGACAACTCAGCAAGTTCAAATTAAAATTTTGATTCAAATTGAGCCTCTCGGCCTGGTGTTTTCCGACGGCTGTTGTGGTTGGCCGGCTAGGCATGGGTCACCCTCAGGGTCAAGGAGGTCAGTGCTTGAGTTTGGTGCCAACAATTGGCTTTGGACATGTGTGAAGGAGTTGGATTGAAATAGCATGGGAAGAAGGTCATTTTGGGTTTAAATGGGTCAACCCATGGTTTTGGGCTAGGTGCACCACCCAAGGCCTAGATTTAGGCTGAAAAGGTTCATTTTGTTCAGCCAAGAGGAAATGGTATAGTCTCCATCAAGGATTAGGTGGCTAACTTGGTTTAGTGTGTATCATGGATGGGGTTAAAAAGGCTTAAGGAAGGCTTAAAAAAGGGGCTCCTCCATTTGCCATTTATGGGATGGTCACATGTCAAACTTCTCATGGCTTTACATGGGACTTAAGGATGGCTTCATGGCTTCATGTGGCTTGGGAATGGCTTAGCCAAGTTTCATGAAAATGGGTTTTAGGGATTTTTGGCATTTAGGGGTGATTTGGCATGAGGCTTGATTTGGAATCATTTGATCATGGATTTAAAACTTAGGGGTTAATTTTGGTTAAAAGGATGACAAAAGAAAATATCATGTGGGCTTTAGGATAGATTTTGGGCTTTTGAAATGGTTTTGGATGGGCTTTTAAAGTGGTTTAAGGAAGTGGGCTTTTAGATTTTAAAATGGGCTTTTGGATGAACGTTTTGTGAAGGACCATGCCAAATAAATGTTGGGTTTAGTTTGGGGATGTGTCATGAGTGATTTGGAACAAACTTGAAGTGATTTTGAATTAAATTGGGTTTAATGTGAGTCTTTTAGTAAAGGGGTCAAAGTGGTTCAAATTGGGCTAACTTGGTTTAAGGTTGGGCTAAAGTTGGATTTGATGTAAAATTAATGTTTAGAAATGTTTATGGGAATGTCACAAAGTGTTTTCAACTTTGGTTGGGCTTTGATTTTGGGATTTGGGCCCATTTGGGTTAGGTTTAGGCTTAGGTTAATTTAAGGTATTTTGGTTTTGGGTTAGGTTTGGGTGGAGTTTAGGTTCAAATTTTAGGCAAATCAAGTTAGTGTTTTGTTTATGGGGGTGTTAGGAAGGCTTTAGAAAAGATTTGGGGCCAATTGGAGTTGAATTGGATTGGTTTGAGCTAGGTTTAGGTCATGGGCCAAAATTGGGCCTTAGGCTTCAAATTGAAATTGGGCTCAAATGTCAATCAAATTGGACTTGGATTTGGCCTAAATTGATGTTGGGGATGTTAAATTGAAGTTTAGAATTGAATTGGACAAGAATTGAGGTCAATTGGGGTGGTTTGGTTTGACATTGGGTTCACTTGGGTTAAAAATGGGTCAAATTGGGGGTTTTGGTAAAAGTGGGGTAAATTGGCAAAATTGGCCCATGGTGTAGTTGAACAAAATTAAATTGAGAATATTTGGGATTTTCTGGAATTTTGTTTTGGAATTTTCTGAATTTTTGGATTTTTGGGGTAAAAGGGTATTTTGGTAATTTTTGAGGGTATTGGGGGGTATTTTTGGCCAAAGATGGTCAATTTGAGTGGTGGGAAGTGTTTAGGATTGATTTTGAGGGATCTTGGGTAATTTAGGAGATTTTGCAAATGTTGGGTCATTTCAAGGGTATTTGGTAGGTTTGGTGGGTCCGGGGCCATGGGGGTCAAAAATTGAAATTTTGAAAAAAGGAAGATTGATCAAGTGTGAGTGAAATGGAGTCATTTTAGTTGAGCCATGAAACCACATTAAGCCCATATGAGCCATGAGAGGACTCATTTGGGGCATTCACTATTTTCTTCCTAACCCTCTTAGCCAGGGGCTTAGGGGTTAAGGACCATCCATATGAATTACCTACATGAGTCAGGAGGTCAAGTTGGGTGAGAGTGTGGTTTTAGGACTTGGAATGTGTGTGATAGTGTAGTGTATGTGCAATTCAACTCTCACCAGACCAGGCTACCCAGGGTATTCCTAAGGCCAAAAAGTCCTATATGGAACTGAACACATCCTTTAAACCTCCACATTTGATTTCAACCCTCTAGGTGATTAGGGGTCTACAATCAAGCTTATGGGGTTCACAGGGAGTCAATAGGTTTTTGAATTTCTAAGTGGTGGGCTCCATTTCTAGTCCTCTAAGATTAGTCAAAGGAAAAGCCTAAGGCTAGATCCTAAGTACTAAGGAGAGAGAAGCAAAAGAACTCATCAAAAATGAGGTCAACATGGTTGCAGGAGGAATTGTATTAGGGCATAAAATTTTGGAAAATGGCATGGAAGTAGATCCTGCAAAAATCCAAGTTATAGCTAAATTACCACCTCCTACTACAGTAAGAGGGGTAAGAAATTTTCTTGGACATGCCGGTTTTTACAGACGCTACATAAAAGATTTTTCAAAAATTAGTAAACCTCTATGCCAACTTTAGAAAAGGACAAGAAATTTGAATTTACAACAGAATGCTTAAATTTTCTTGAATTAATAAAAAATAAATTAATCACAACACCTATAATAGTTTCCCCTGATTGGGAGGAACCATTTAAACTTATGTGTGATGCTAGTGATTATGCTATAGGAGCTGTTCTTGGACAAAGATATGATAAAATTTTTAAAGTCATATACTATGCTAGTAAAACTCTCAATAATGCTGAAATCAACTACACAATTACAGAAAGAGAATTATTAGCAATTGTTTATGCTTTTTATAAATTTAGATCTTACCTAATTGGAACTAAATGTACTGATCACTCTACTATTAAATATTTAATGCAAAAGAAGGATACCAAACCAAGATTAATCAGATGGATATTACTGATGCAAGAATTTGATTTTGAAATTGTTAATAAAAACAAAACTGATAATCAAATTGCAGATCATTTATCAAGACTAGAATATAATGAATTATCTGACACTGATAATGAAATTACAGGCCATTTTCCTAATGAAAAACTTTAGAATATAAATGAGTAGAAAATACCTTGGTATGCTGATATAGTAAATTATATTGTAAGTGATGTTTTACCACCCATGCTAACATTACAACAACAGAAAAAAAATTCATTCATGATGCTAAAACATATTTTTGGGATGAACCAAATTTATATAAGCAATGTAAGCATTTAATAATTAGAAGATGTGTGCCTTATGAAGAAACTGAACAAATCATTCAAAAATGTCACGATTCTGAATTTGGAGGACATTTTGGAACGGATAAAACTGCTTATAAAATTTTACAATCTGGATTTTATTGGCCTACTCTTTTTAGAGATGTTTGTAGATATATCAAAACTTGTGATAAATGCCAACGAGTAGGTAATATATCTAGAAGAAATGAAATGCCTCTAAATTTTATATTAAAAGTTGAAATTTTGATGTTTGGGGATTATATTTCATGGGACCATTTATACCTTCATTTGGAAACTCATATATATTAGTTGCTGTTGATTATGTTTCTAAATGGATTGAAGCACAAGCCTTACCTCGATGTGATGCTTAGAGTGTTTCAAAATTTTTGATGAAAAATATTTTTACAAGATATAGAATGCCGAGTGATTATCACTGACGGAGGATCCCATTTTAGGAACAAACATATTCACAAATTAGTAGAAAAGTTTAATATTATTCATAAAATGTCAACTGCTTATCATCCACAAACCAATGGATTAGCTGAATTTTCTATTCAAAAAATTAAACAAATTTTAGAAAAAACTATAAACCCTAATAGATTAGATTGGTCTACAAGACTAGACACTACATTATGAGCATACATGACTACTTATAAAACTCCGATTGGAATGACTCCTTACATGCTTATTTATGGAAAAACTTGTCACTTACCAGTTGAATTAGAGCACAAAGCATATTGGGCGAATAAAGAATTTAATTATAATTTAAAATAAGCTGGTGAGAAGAGATTATTACAGTTGAATGAATTAGAAGAATTAAGAAATGAATCTTATAATAAAGATAGAATCTATAAAGAGAAAATGAAATTATGGCATGATCGAAAGATTAAACAGAAAAATTTTGTACCAGGACAAGAAGTTTTGCTCTATAATACAAGATTAAAATTATTTCCTCGAAAATTGAAATCTCGATGGTTAGGACCTTTCACTATAACTCATATATTTACTTACGGAACTATAGAAATTAAAGATCCAAAGATTGGACACAAATTTAAAGTAAATGGACATAGATTAAAACCATATTTTGAAGGAAGAAGACCAAATTTTAAAGAGGTTTTAATGTTCAGTCAACCTGATTAACAACCAAAATAGGTCAGGCTCACGACGTTAAACCAAGCGCTTTATAGGAGGCAACCCATAGTAGTCTTAAATTATAGTTTATTTACTTAATTTATTGATAATTATAGTATAAATGAATTCTACTACTCATATTTATTTTTATAATCATCACAATATTAAGATTAATAAAAGAAATTAAAATTTTCAGAACCAAAACGAAAATGGACAATTTTTCCTTAGCTCACGGCGAAATCAACGCCGCCGATGGCGAGATATGCGTGCCTTAATTCAATTTAAAATTATAACTATCCCGCCGACGACAAGATCGTTACCACCAATGACAAGACTGGTACAAGAGCATTTTTAAGGAGTTATTTTGGCTGGTTCTGTCAATTTTAAGTGTTTTTCTCTATATAAGACGCCTAGAACTCGAAATCTTCACTTTCTACTTCTTAAAAATAAATAGAAACTCCACAAAAACAAGAAATTATGGCATCCAATCCACTTAAAATTATGAAATCCCAAGTGTTCAATAGGAGAAAGTTTGTCAGTTATGAGGCACAACGGATATTCAACAAGGTTATGACGAAAAAGCGACTGATTAAAGAAAGATGATTCGTTAATAGGGGAGCAGAGAATTTGACAACATCTATTGAGGAAATGATTAATCGACGACGTTGGGAGGTATTATGTTATACAACTTCTATAGTAGTTATTCCTGTAGTCAAAGAATTCTACTCCAATCTTCATGGGATCAATAATGGAAGCGTTTTTGTACGAGGCAGATAGGTAACTTTCACTCCTTCAAAAATTAATGAGTTGTATTCAATTGAGAATACACATGTTTGTCACTATTCAAATTTCGTCCCTACAAGATATAATATGAATGAGATTTATCGATATTTGACTGATGAACCAGAAGATTGGGAAATGCGAGAAGATGGGTACGTTAGTTTTTCTGCATCACTTCTTAACCGCGTCTCTAAGCACTAACACTTCTTTATTTCCTCAAAATTATTACCCACTATGAGAGTAAATAAAGTCTCTAAGGAATGTGAAATTTTAAATTATTGTATTCAAACTGGATTACCCATCGATGTTGGAACTATTATTGTGAAGTCTGCCTTAGGCCTAATTGTGCATGGATCTATTCATGGGCTCGGACATCCTTCAACAATTTTCACATAATGTAGTCAATACCAAGTTTCTTACGAAGCTTGGGAAAATGTACCATTGCCTTGGAAACCATTAGATCCGACTGATATGTTTCCTACTTTGGATAAAGATAAAGAGACAGCCATTATTATGGATCAAGCATCTCAAAACAATTCTTCAAAAAGACCCTTGACTGATAGAACTAACATGATCTTACAGAAAGTTAAAGGATTGAAGAATGAAATATAAAATGTGATGAATTCCATTAACAATATCTCTAATTTATTTGATCACATTGACTGGAGAATAAAGGAGCACTTTGATCATTCAGGACATCTGGTGGCTAGTTTTATATGACTTTCCAGAAGGTAGTGATGGATTGAAGAAGATTCTATCGAAGAATTCCCTTTCAGGACTTTCTATAATTTTTTCATGCATTTATGTTCTATTAGAAATATTAGAGAAGAATTAAGTTCAGATCTTGATGAGTAGAAGATATTCATTTGTACTTATTTGTGTGTGATTGTTTGAATTTAGTTTTATTTGCACATTATATAGTTAATCTTAGTCTAGATAAGATTATGTTATTTGTTTAGTCTCGGTGTTTTGAGTATTGTAGTATGGATTGCGACGCTGAATTGTGTGTTTGTTAATATTTTTAAAGCAATTTGTTAGTAATGTAATGTGTAAAATTTGTAATCACCTGGATTTCATATATAAAGTTATAATGTTTGTGTTGTGTAAATGTATGTGTTAAAATAGAATCTAATCATGATAAAGTATATTTAATAAAGTGATCGGATATAAAATAAGGCTTAAAATGAATTGAAAATATTATAAATCTTAAAAAAATTAATTAAAAATTAAAAATTGGAAAATCCCACCGACGGCGAGATTTTTCAAAAACTTTAGACCTATGTAATTAATTAGCTCGTCGACGATAAAAAATTTCTCGCTGACAGTGAGATTCTGTAAAACACTATATTTTGACCGGTAAACAGTCACTATTCATCATCCCCTTCCTCAAAACTTCGAAAAACCGACCTAAGGCTCGATAGATCGTGGATTTGGAGCAATTTCAACACATCTTGACACCGGATTTCATCTTCCCTTGGTAAGTGCTTCCATCCTATGTAAAAATTTTTGATTTTCGCCATGAATTTCTTCCACATTGAGGAATTTTGGAAAAATTTAAAATGTGGAGAAAAGATTTGGAAGAAGTTCATGGAACATGATTTAGAGTGATTTTAGTCATCTTTGGAAGCCATTTTAGTAATATTTTGGAGATTAGTTGAGATTTTCATAAAATTGATAGATCGAAAAATGGCTCCGTGACAAAAGAAGCGAATGGATTATGAAGAAACATGATTTATAAGTGCTCGAGCACAATCAATATACTTCCACAATATCCAAGCAAGGAAGTGCATACAAGATTGCGTCTTTAAGAATCCAGGAGGAGAAGTGGAACAAACAATAAAAGAGAGGAGGAGGGAAAATTTCTGTTATACAACAAATAGAGCTGCAGTGGAAGTAGTGAAGGAATTTTATGCCAACTTAACTAAAATAGAAGATGCACCAATAAAGGTTAGAGGATTTTTAGTCGATTTAAATGCTGCAAGAATCAATTTTTTCTATGAAGTACGTGACCTGTATAACAGCGAGTATGATACTTTTGGAGCAATGGATAGACAGCTGGAAGAAGTAATCAACATTTTCATTGATGGGAAAGGGGTTTGGAAAATCAAGCAGCGTGAACAGGTAAACTTCCCTCGTTCTATGTTGAATGCAATATCTAAAGTTTGGCACTATTTTATTTGTTCTACCTTGTTACCTACCTATCACCGTAGTGAAGTAACAAGAGATAGAGCAGTTCTAAATTTCTGTATTCAGAACCAAAGAAGTATTAATATAGGAAGTATTATTTACAAGAATGTATTAGCCACTGCAAGAAGTGAGAGTGGAGGAGGACTAGGACATCCCGGTCTAATTTATGCACTCGCCGGTTATCCGGAGTAGAGCGAGAGATGATGAGGAATGGGTGGAGCCTATGAAACCCATTACCCAGGCTAATATAAAAACCTATGAGTCCCACGAAGGATGGAGATCTGGGACTAGGAGTTACGTACCTTCAACTAGTAAGAATATTTCCTCTACCAGTTGTGATCCTCCTACTTATAGTTCTCCTACCCTTCATGACTTGATGAATGAAACGACCCTGCAACGAAAGAGTTTTGAAAAGATTGAGGAAAAATTGGAGCATATTGATCAGAGAATTGGAGGATTAGAGCGAAGGCATGATTATGATAGCGAGTATCTCCAGAGACATTCAGAGTTTGAGATAGCTTATTATGATGCTGAGAATCGTTACAGGAGAGGAGAGCTAGATGTTATATTTCCTGAGTGCCCCATTACAGTCATTACTAGCTTACTCCACCTTCTGATCAAGGAAACGATGATATAGTTTGGGACTTTGATGCGGAAGATTAGAATATATGTTTATTTAAGTTAAATTTGTTTAGTTGTTTAATTTAAAACATTGATTATTATGATGTTATGATTGATTGTACGTCTTTCTTAAAACATCAGTATTAATGTTTAGTTGATGAACTTGATTGACATTTGGTGTTAGACTTTTTAAATATTGTTGTTAAAGTTATATAGTTTTTAAATTTCAATATTTCAGACTTTTATTGTAACCTTAAACTGAAATAGTCAATTGTGTGTGTTTAGCATTAGATTAAATATAAGTTGTGATAATATTTTGTACTTATTTCAAAACTTCTTCACCCAGATATTAACAGTACAGGTTAATTAAGTAATGGATAGAACCTGCAGAACTTCAAAAAGGAGAAATACCTAAAGCACAAAGGTATGATTTAAATTTATAGTTTATTTTCTTTTCACCCTGTATAGATAGAAAAATTTAAGTTTGGGGGAAGAAAAAAAATACAAATTTAATTATTAAATTGTTCTCAAATTATATTTTCAAAAATTATTATAGAATGATTTTCTATAGTAATTTTAATTCAGTAAACTAGAATTAATTCATTTAATTATTATAGAAAGTTAAAAGAAATATTTTTAATGATTAACTAATTTTGTAGATTAAAGATATTTAGTATAAGGGAATAAAAATATAGTTAACTATTTAAAGTAAGGAAAACCATATTTTCAAATATAAAATTCTTAGGTATTTAGTTGAGAAAGAAAAGATTGAAACTCAATGAAGTAAAAACTTTGAAATACATATAAGAGAAGTAAATGTTTCAAGTTTCAAATTTAGGAAGAGGAAAATGAAGTTCAAAATTATTAATAGGCTAACCAAAAATAGTGATCCTAACTTGAAAAAAAAAGGGGGGGGGGATTGAAAATCAATCCAGAAAGAAAAAAAAAGAAAAGAAAAGACATAAGAAAAAATATATATATATATAAGTGAGGAGAAGCTTGAGGAATTGCCTTATAAAAAAGTGGCTTTATTTGAATTAACCTAAAGGGTAAACTTTAGTTACATTTCTGAACTTATATATATGGATTAGTATTTTACTAAGTAGTGCTTTCATGAAATTCCTATCATCTAAAAATCTTAAGTAATTTAATATTGAAAAATATAGTCATTCTTGAAATAAAGGGAAAACTAGAAATCTTAAACATGATGACTAAATAACCCTACATCTACAGACTTAATTTAATTGTCTAAAAATATTTCTAGAAAATTTTACAATAATATTTATTTGAATCAAATTCATAGTAATTCTGAATTAAAACTTTACTACAAATAATCATTACTTTTATGTAGTAACCAAATTACTTGAGGACAAGTAATAATTAAGTTTGGAGGATTTTGACCACAAGAAAATATATTGAGAAATTCATACTAATTTCATATGAAATTACACTTTAAAGAAAGGTATTTTCTGTGTTTTATTGCAGGAATGAAGATTTATAGGTCTTGAGAGCAAAAAGAGCAAAAAGGCATGAATCTGAAGCAAAAATGATGAAAATAGATGAAAATTAAACTGTCCCGCCGACGGCGAGATTTTCCCGAAAGTTTTGAATATATTATAATAGAAGCCCGCCGACGGAGAGATCGAGCCCGTCGACAGTGAGCCTGAACAGTTAGCCTTTCTTCTAGAAGCCCGCCGACGGTGAGAGCGAGCCCGCCGACGGCGAGACAATTGATTCAAGCCAAATACGATGAATCTGGACGCGTTTTGAAGAGGTGCTTAAACAACCTTTGGAAATATGACTCCTTCTATAAATAGAGACGATTTTGTGTGTCAGTGTGTGTCAGTTGGTGTCAAATTAGTGTTTCCTTTTGTAGTAAGAGTTAGTGTTTAGTGTCTTGGTGAGTTTCTAAGTGTGTTGTACAAGAAGGAAGAGTCAAAGGAACTTTAAGGAATCTGCTTAGAGAGAAGATTTGAGAAAAGTATATTTGTTTATTGTTTTATAACTTTAAATGAAATCCAAGATCTGTGTTGTTTTTCCCATGCGATACGAGTAGTTTTCTTTGTCTTTCTCCTTGTTGTTGAGGTTTTGTGAAATGAAGAATTAAATGAATTGTGCCTAATAATATTAAATAGAGATTGTGATAATCTTTTACTTAAATCTTAAGCCTTGGAAGGAGGGTGCAAATAAATAGGAAAATAATTAATTATTGGGCGAAGAAGTGAACATTTTAGTGTGACAGACTAAAATCTTAAATTCGGTCCTATTATTTGGGAGCTGAAGTGTAGATGTTAGCCCTTAGGCAAGGGGAACGTGGGAGATCTGAAGTGGCGGCCGGTATCCTCCCGGCCCTAGCCACATATTCGATAACTAATCATAGGATTAGTTAATGTTCTTTCTACTCGGACCAAAGGGTAAAGAATAAGAATGTTCCTATTTGGCACAATATTATTCTAAACTCATTTAATTATTTATTCACTCAATCCTCTTAACAAGGAGAAAGATACTTTTCTAAATTGACTTATATATTCTGCCCTTAAGTAATAGTTTTAAGTTTAAGCGTTCTTCATTTTTCGTATACTATACTAATTTAGATTAGTGATCGACTTTTACTAAAAATTAGTCTTTAAATCTCTAACTTCCCTGTGGGATCAATATCTAGGACTTCAATAGAGCCCTTTGTTACTTGAACGATACGTATACTTGCATTGATTAAAAGGGGAGAGAGTACAACTGCTATTTTACTCTGAAAAACATCTATAACTTTATTAAGCTTAACAATTATATACATCCTTCAATTTCTACCCTGCTCTCCGCTGAGGCTGAATTCTTATATTTGCAGCCGGAGGTCACGCACTATCACAAATAAACTTCTTCTTGTTGGCTTCCTCTTTCTTCTTAACTTCGCTCTCCCAAGAAGACATTTTTGCACTCAAAATACTCTTTCAAAAGACTTAGGAATGAAAATAAGAACTGGGGCAAGTATTTCATAAATTTAGGGCCTTTTTATAGACTTGGGAAGGCACAAAATTGACCCTAGACTTGTTAAAACTCCTTAATAACTCCAAAAACTGCTCACTCACGATTTTGGCTTCTAGAACCTCATTTTTCATGTTTTTATATCTGTGGCCCCTATGCGCCAACCAGAGGCGCATAACTGCCAGTGCACATTTTTGCACAGTTCTACCAAATGTGAAAATCTTCATTCTGATTATTATAAGTCATTAAATAAGGTCAAATAAATAACACTATAACATAAAAAAAACTCCAATATGCTACCACATTTCTTAAATCAAACCAAATAAAAGAACAAAAAACAAACATAAAATAAAGAACACCGAAAAATAAGGGTTGCCTCCTCATCCCTGAATATTTACCCTTATGTTTTTCATTTTGTATTTCTTTTTAATGATATTATCTCTTCCTTTGCAACAGATGCCAAAAACTTGACTCTGAAGCAAATAAGAGATATATATTAATTATTTATAATAATATGGGATACTACGCAAGTATATGTATCGTTTATCAAGTAAGATAAAGCTTTTTGATTAAGCCCCGAGATATCGAACCCACAGGGAAATGTCTAAAATATTAAAGAAATAAGAAAAATAACATTTTACTTTTTAAAATGATTTTGTAAAGTATGCTTTAAAATATAAAGTTTTTCAAATTTATTTTTAGTATTTTCTGAATAAAAAGTAAAGCAAACAACTAAAGTTAACACAACTTTAAACTAGTATGAAAGCAAATGAGAATAAAATATCTTTTTCCTCTTTCAATGAATCAGTAATAATTATGGAATTTTATTGTGGAAGTATCTAAAATGTGTTGTGCCAAATAAAAGCAATTATATTCTTAACCCTTACTAGGTTCTATAAAGAACATTAGTTAATTTGATGATGTGAAATCTTGTAGATGGGTTAGGAGGGGAAGATACTAGCTTTCACTCTAGAATTCCCTCAATTCCCACCACTTGGGGGCTAACATATCATAACAAAAATTTTCACATCAAACCAAATTAAGGGGCTTTAGCCTGTCACACTAAAGTCCTCTAATTTTACTCCCCATTATAAGTATATCTTTCTATTTATTTGCACCCAACTATATGGACTAAAATTCTCATCCATACAATTGCATGTAATTCTTTCCAATTGTTGATTGAGACAATACTGTAATGGATCTTACATAATCTCCCAACAAATTTTAACATCTTAATTGGCCAAATAAAGAAGTAAATTAAGTGCAAGGTAGTGAATCATCACAACTTCTTCCAACATTGAAATCCTATACTTCACACAACTTCCTTCCATAATTTAATTACTTCATCATTTAAAAGGAAAATGATAAAGAAAACTACTCATTATCCATGGAGAAAACACAATCACAACTTGATTTGAAAGTAGAAATCATAGTGAAAAACAACAAGTTTTACTTTAAAACCAAATGTAAAATAAAGTTAAACACTTATCTGAAAATCCTCTCCATAAGAATCTTGAATTTCCTTTGAAACTTTGCTTTCCCCTTACAAGACACAATAGAGGTTGGCGCTCCACTTTGTTGACTCCAAATCTCTATTCTACTCTTAATAAAAATTAGATACAATTGATAATAAAAGTGGTGAAGTGGAAAGATACACTCTTAATAACTCTCTAACATAAACTTAACTCTTAACACTAATCACACCTTCCAAAAACAACCCTTTTTCTGATTTTCAAATCTTCATTTTAAAATTTCCTAAAAGGTACCTTGGTGTCTCTTTAAAATGTGTCCAGATTCAATGTATCCATCAAGAATTCATCCATCTGTTCAAAATTTAAATGTGTTTTAGTGTTGATGGGAAGTTAGTGAAGTTTAAACTAAGGATGCTTCAAAATCCACTTCAAATTTGTGCCAAAATCCAATATAATTTGTCACTTTAACTGTGGCGCCTATGCGCCAATGGTCCGCCGCTTAGGCGTCAGAGGATAATTTTTCACACCTTTCAATTTTTGCTCGAAATTTGATCCTTGATTGCTCCTTTCATCATAATCACTCATTTTAATCATACCTGCAAGAAAAAAATAAAAATACCTTCCATTAAATTGCAATATTATCAAAAATAGATATAAAAATGTATTTAAAAATATTATATATTTTATGTATATAAAAATCATCCCAAACTTAAAATGTTACTTTTCCTCAGGTGACGCTTAATTTCATAGAAAATCTTAACATGCAAATGATGTAAATGAGTTTCTTTAGGAAGGTTTCAAAATTTTGTTCTAGAAATAAAATAGTCTAATTTAGAAAAAATTTTAGTATATGAGACCAACTTAAATTTTAGAAAGTTCTTAAGTAAAGGATAATGAAAAATATTAGTTCCTATCTAATTTAGAAATACTTGTAGATTTTTCGAAATATAAGATTCAAACATTTTATCTTCCTTAAAATTTTTATTTGGAATAATTTTACTTACTATATTATAACCTTAAACTTTAGATTATCTCAAAACTTAGATTTTAAACTTTAGGTATGGAACCAATTTTTTATTAGGCCCTTAAATCCACAAGCTTATCCTTCCTTTTTACATACTATTTTTCTTTCTTTTTCTTTTTTCTTTTCTTTTTTTCTTCTTGTTTTTTTATAAGGCAAAGATTACTATATCTGGATAGGCCTTTAATGATTTTGAATTCCTCCCTTTCATTTACAACAAAGGTTTGATATATATCCTTCACTTAAAATCATAATAATAGTGTTGAAAATTATTTCTTAATAAAAGAAATTTAAGCTTTGAAAAATAAAAGTCAAATCTTCTATTTATCCAAAAATACAACATTTCTTAAAATATATAGTTTAACTATGTTTAACATTTCTTTACTAAGTAAATTTTAACTTTAAAATTTTCATCATTATTATAAATTTTAACTAAATTCGCTTACTCATTTCTTTATTCAAAATTTTTCTTCCCTAATATAACTTCATATACATAATTATTTTCAATCAAAAATCAAATTTTATTTAAGTATTCTTGTGAACAAATAAAATTTTAGTTTTTAAAAATTTGTTTTTAAATTCCCCCCGAACTTTAATTTTTAACTAGGATAAAAAATTTAAGCATAAAAATGATACAAAGGTATGAATAACATGCTTGCAAGATTTTTCATATCCGAAATATGTAAGTATAACAGTTTAAAAATAAGGAGTAAAACTAAATCAAATTTAGTTTTTTCAATTTTTCATAGAATAGAAATCTTAAAATTTCAAAGGACTTCAACAATAGTGAAAATTTTCAAAGCAAATACACACAAACACAAATCACAACATATTAGAAAATAAATGGTAGTAAATTTTGAAAAGTTTAAACATGCTATATAAATAGTGGTTTCTAATAGTGTTTTAAATTTTTCTAATATTTATAAGAATTAAATTAGAAAATACTAAAAACACATAAAAAAATTTACTACCACAAACACACTACAGATTACATCATAAAACATCTGAATGTGCATAATAAAAATAGTTCATCTAAAATCTTCACAACATCAGAGTCCATAGCAAAATACATCACATCACATATAAAAACATCAAAATAAAAACATCACAACACATAAGAAAATCACAACACAACATCACAAACTCAATACAACAATCCTAATCATCATCCTCATCATCGTCATCTTCATTCCATTCTCTAGATGACACATAAGATATATAAAAAGGATGAGGGGGCATCTCAGCACTGTGATCTCCTCTAATCACTCTGTCCATGTACTGCTGATAATTTTCCTCATATTCATCATGTTTTACAATATACCTTTCAATATTTTCAATCTTACCATCTATATCTCTAACATGCTCTCTCGTAAGACTCACCTTCTTGAAAATCTTCTGTAATAATCTAGTCCGTGCATTTCTTGAAGATGATGCATGTGCAGTAGAAGCACAAGAAGTAGAAGCAGCAGAAGCAAAAGCATTGGAAGCTCTAACAGTTTCTCCTTTCCAGTCAAATGCTGAATGTACAGTGTAAGTGTTCACATTTACACTGGTAATAGTTCTAAGTGGCTGAATAACCTCTTCCCATGTTTCTGACTTAACGCCAGACAGCTGACAAAGTGAATAAATTTGAGTTGGAAATCTCATACCTGCTGTAGTAGCAGCTTTTGCATAGTTAATAATATAATACAATGGTTCAGAATAGCTCTCCCCCTTGTAACTTCACTGACATGACTTGAAGGTAGAAGCTTAGATGAGATAAAGTAATGCCACTCCTTTGAGGTGGCATTCAATTTAGAGGCTAAAAAATTCACTCTTCTGTCATTTGTTATCTTCCACAAACCTCTTTAATAGTAAGAAAGGCCATAATCTCATTTAATTCTCCCATAGAAGGATGATGATTTGCATAAAAACAAAACATTGTAGGAGGTAATCAGTAAAAAGCATTAATTACCGCAGATGAAAAATCCACTTGTTTCCCCCTAACCATTACCAAATTGTCTTTTGCTGCAGGGAAGTTAGCATAGAACTCTCTCACCACAGAAACAACTGCTACAGTGGAGAAGCAACGGTATCATTCACAATTTCTTCTAGCAATCATATCTTCAATTTCTTCTCCTGGCTTACTAAAAACTCGTTCTGGAACCAATTTCTGTGATGTGAGTGCATCGACGTAATGATTCTCAGCTTTAGAGCTGACAAATTTGTCATGATAAAAATTTTCTTTCCTTTCGAGCATTTTGACTTTGGAGCCATCTCTAAAAATTCACAAAACTTTCATCATAAATTCCAAATTTAAACTAAACTTGCTAATTTAACTTCCAAATGCAAACTCCACTAAATCCAAGCAACTTCTTATGCTTTTCTCAAATTTTCACTATGAATAATGATTTTTAGATTTTTCCATAATGTACTCAAAATACATGGTAAAAATAAA
This sequence comes from Papilionanthe hookeriana x Papilionanthe teres, assembly GCA_022702705.1. Classification (NCBI taxonomy): domain Eukaryota; kingdom Viridiplantae; phylum Streptophyta; class Magnoliopsida; order Asparagales; family Orchidaceae; genus Papilionanthe; species Papilionanthe hookeriana x Papilionanthe teres. The sequence continues at coordinate 155,305,687 of CM040421.1, read as the reverse complement.
AAAAATTTACTTAGGAGTAGTGATCATACTTAAGGAACTCAAATCCAACAAATTTCGGCGAAATCGGCTCAAAAATGATCCAAATATGGATGCCCTAGGCTCCTATTTTTTGAAATCGAGAGGATGAAGGTGTTGGGGGTGTTAAAAATGGCAAATTTTAGGTTTTTAACTGTCGAAAATCATTTTTTGCAAACCGGCGCCTATGCGCGAGGCGTACAATGCTTAGCCGTGAAATCTGGTGCTTAGGTGCCATTGCCCAAATTTTGACATTTAATTTCATTGCACCAAAACACATAGTTAATCCCCCTGAATCACTTCAAATAATTATTTCTCCCCATAAACTCTTCTAGTACTCCAAAAGTACTTTTTAATTTCAATGATTCCACAAATTTTCACACAAACACAAACTTATATTAATAACAAACTACACTTAATATAAACTACAAATTCCTATACAAAATACTTTGGATGAAATTCCCAAATGGATAAGTTCAAACACATGTAATTAAACAGAAACTTACATGATTAAGATGTAGCAAACACATGAAAGTGGAACAAACACAAATATTAAAGAAAATATACTTAAAACATTAAACACACATAATTAAACCACAAGACCACACATAATTTAATTAGAATCTCCGTTTAGTGAAATATATCCAGAACCACCATTAGTTCCATTTGAACCATCTAGAATGTAAATCTGACAAAACGGGCGATGATCAAAAGCTCTTACATCATCTTCTTCTATCCATTTGTTCTTCAGAAACATTGCTCTATTTGCTTCTTCCACATAACTTATATGACTGAATTGCATTTTGAGTTGCCATCCAATGTGTGCTAAATGAGCATTAATTTCATTTACCTTTGCATCAATAGACTCTACATCAACCTTGATCTTTGTAATCATTTCTGCTATTCCCTGGATACTCACAACCAAAAATCCATTATATAACTCTTGCGCACTATTGAAAATAAACTTCTTCTCATTGGCTTCCTCTTTCTTCTTAATTTTGCTCTCTTAAGAAGACATTTTTGCACTCAAAATACTCTTTTAGAAGACTCAAAAATGAAAATAAGAACTGGGGCAAGTATTTCATAAATTCAAGACCTTTTTATAAACTTAGGAAGGCACAAAACCGACCCTAAACGTGTTAAAACTCTTTAATATCTCCAAAAACTACTCACCACGAGTTAGGCTTCAAGAATCTCATTTTTCACGTTTTTTATAATTGTGGCGCCTATGCACCAACTAGCGGTGCATAGCCTCCAGTACACATTTTGCACAATTCTTTCAAACGTCAAAATCTTCATTAAGACTCCTTTAAGTCATTAAATAAGGTCAAATAAACACTACAATAACATAAAAAACTCCAAAATGCTACCACATTTCTAAAATCAAACCGAATAAAAGCACACAAAGCAAACATAAAGCAAAGCACACCGATAAATATGAGTTACCTCCCAAAAGCGATTGGTTTAACGTTATCAACATGACATACCCAAAGCTTATTATGAGTGACCCAACATCAGATTCTCATCGGATTTAGATTGATCGACTGAAAAGTAAGGTTTAAGTCTATGACTGTTCACTTTTAATATTTTTTCAGTTTTAGGATCTTTAATACCCACAGCTCCATATGAATAAAATTTTATCACAATAAACGGGTTTGTCCACCTAGACTTAAGTTTTCCAGCAAAAATTCTCAATCTAGCATTATATGGCAAAATGTTTTGCCCTGGCTCAAGATTTTTAGTAAGAATCTTTCGATCATGCCATAACTTCATATTTTCTTTATAAATCTTAGCATTTTTATAAGATTCATTCCTTATCTCTTAAAGCTCATTAATTGCGAAAATCTCTTTTCGTCAGAATCTTTCAAATTAAAATTAAACTCTTTAATAGCCCAATATAATTTATGCTCAAGTTCAACTGGTAAGTGACAAGCTTTTCCAAAAATTAACTATATGGGGAAATTCCTATAAGAGTTATGTAGGCAATCCTATAGGCCCTCAAATCATAATCCAGTTTGATTGACCAATCCTTTCTATTTGGATTAACTGGATTTTCCAATATTCTTTTAATTTCACATTGGGATACTTCAACCAACCACTTGTCTGCGGATGATAAGTAGTAGCAATGTGATGGTTAATACGATATTTCTTTACTGACTTTTGCGTAAAATAATTTTTAAAATGACTTCCCCCATCAGTTATGATTACTCTCGGTATTCCAAATCTGTAAAATATATTCTTTTTTAAAAACTTTGCAACACTTTTGAGCATCACATCGTGGTAAAGCAACAGCATCTATCCATTTAGATACATAGTCTACTGCTATCAAAATGTATGTATTTTTGAAAGATGGTATAAATGGTCCCATGAAATCTAATCATCAAACATCAAATATTTCAACTTCCAACATATAATTGAGGGGCATCTCATTTCTTTTAGAAATATTGCTTACACGTTGAAAGGCAAATACTTATAGCTAATAACTCTTTCTCAGTAGTGTTATAATTAATTTGAGCTTCATTAAGATTTTTACTAGCATAGTAAATTATTTGAAAATTTTATCGTATTTCTGACCTAAAATAGCTCCAATAGCATAATCACTAGCCTCACACATTGATTCAAAAGGTTTTTCCATATTAGGTGAAACTATAACAGGTGTAGTGATTAATTTTTCTTTTAAAGTTTCAAAAGCTTTTAGGCATTCATCATCAAAATTAAAAATTGCATCTTTTTCTAGTAAACGGCATAATAACTTCAAAATTTGTGAAAAGTCTTTAATATAACGCCTGTAGAATCCAACATGTCCGAGAAAACTTTTAATTTCCCTTACATTAGTTAGGTAAAGTAATATAGAGAACACTTGAATTTTTGTAGGATCTACTTCCATACCATTTTCTGATATACGATGTCCCAAAATAATTCCTTCTGCTACCGTAAATTGAAATTTCTCCCAGTTAAGAACCAAATTAGTTTCTTCACAGTGTTTCACAAATTTAGATAGATGTTCTAAACATGATTCAAATGAAATTACAAACACTGAAAGTCATCCATAAAAATTTCAATTCCGTTTTCTATTAAATCACATAAAATTGCCATCATGCATCTCTGAAATGTAGTAGTGGCATTACATAAACGAAAGGGCATTCTTCTAAATTCAAATGTACCATAAGGACTGGTAAAATTTGTTTTCTCTTGAATCTCAAGAGCAATTTGAATTCAGTGGTAACCAGTATATCCATCTAGAAAACAAAAGTATTTATGCCCAACTAGCCTATCCAACATCTGATCTATAAAAGGAAGTGGAAAATGATCTTTCTTAGTGGCAAAGTTTAATTTTCTATAATCAATGCATATTTGCCATCCTCTAATTTGCTTTACTGGTATTATTTCATTCTTCTCATTAACATTCACAGTAACTCCTTTCTTAGGTACACAGTGAAAAGGACTAACCCATGCACTATCTGAAATAGGGTAGATAATTTCAGCATCCAACCACTTTAAAATTTCTTTCTTATCCACTTCTTTCAAAATAGGATTTAATCTCCTTTGAGGATCAACCCGAGGTTTGCAATTATCTTCCATAAGGATTCTATGCATACAAATTGAAGGACTAATTCCCTTAATATCAGCTATTGTACATCCAAAGGATTTCTTAAATTTCTTTAAAATTTCAAGCAAACTCTCTTCTTCTCTTTCAGTTAATTGAGAGGAAATTATAACTGGTAAAGTTGAGGAATCACACAAAAAGACATACTTTAAATGATTAGGAAGCATCTTTAAATCAAGTTCAGGATGTTTCAATTGATGGGCCAAAAGATTCATTATTTTCAGTCATGTCCAAAATTTCAAAATTTTCTTGAACATAATTTAAATCTTCCTCATGAAAATCTTCAGAATCTTGTAATTCCTCTTCTTTCTTCTATTCCAATTCTTTACTTTAAGATTTTTCTTCATAAGTTGACTTGAAATGACATTCACTCAAATATTTTGTGACATCCATCCTATAACATTCATCCTATAACATCCATCCTATAACATTCCTCATCTTTAACTCTTGCAGGATATTTCATTGACTTTGAAATATTGAATGTAACAGTTTAATCATTAACTCACATCGTCAATTCCCATTTTTGCACATCTATCATTGCTCTTCCTATGGCTACGAAAGGTCTCCTTAAAATTAAGGGTATCTCTTTATCTTCCTCCATATCCAACACAATGAAATAAACTGAAAAAATAAATTGATCCACTTTCACCAAAACATCCTCTATTACTCCTTTAGGATATGTGATCGAACGACCGGCTAATTGCAGAGTTACAATAGTGGTTATTTCTACAAATCCAAGTCTATTGAATATTGATAATGACATAAGGTTAATGCTTGCACCCAAATCACATAAAGCTTTTCCAAAAAATCTGTCACCAATGGTACATAGAATTGTGAAACTTCTAGGATCATTAAGCTTTTCAGGAAGTTTTTTCTGAATTATTGCATTGCACTCTTCACTAAAAGTAACAATATCATTATCTTCTAACTTCCTCTTTTTGTTGAGAATATCTTTCATAAATTTCCATAGCTTGTCATTTGTTCTAAGGCTTCAGCAAATAAAACGTTGATTGTAAGCTTCTTAAACATCTTCAAGAATTTTAAAAATTGCTTATCCAATTTTTGTTGTCGAAGTCTCCGAGGAAATGGAGTATTTGGCTTTTCTAAATCAACCTTAGGTGGATAAATAGGTTTTTCCAAACCTTTCAGAGCATCCTCTTTTGGTTTTTCAATTTCTTCTTTCTCTACTTCAGTCTCTTTTTGAACTCTAACTTCCAACTCTCTTCCACTTCTCAACTGAATAACTTAAACTTGCTCTTTAGTCTTCTTTCTTAGATTTACTTCAGTATTGATAGGAAGCGTTCCTTGGGATCTATTACTTAATGAATTGATAATCTGTCCTAATTGATTCTTAATATTTTTGGTTGTAGCTCCTTGACTTTGTAATTGATTTCCCATTTGTTGCACCACTTCATCAATAAACAACTTCTTCTCTTTAAATTGTGAAGTATTATTAAAACCTGGAGGATAGGTTGGTCTATAATTATTATTCCTTAGTTTTTCTAGTTTTCTAATGGGTTTACTTGGCCCCCATTTTTGATTACTACCACCTGATTATTGGTATTCCGGTTAAAATTGGATGGTTTTTCTAACCTAGGTTATAATCATTGGAATATAAGTTATTAGGCTTACTTATGACATTCAAAGTTTCTGGTAAAGTTTGAGAATCAACCATTTGGTTTAATTAATTTTCTTCAATCATGGATATTTGTTGAAAAAAATTCATCCCAAAATGGTCTATCTTCCTTGAAATTGCAGCAGCTTGATTTGCTAGCATCGCAAAAGCATCATTTTCATAAATGTTGGCTACCTTTTTAGGATTTAACCTTTTAGAAGGCCATTGAAAATTATTAGTAGCCATTTATTCAATTAAAGCTAAGCATCAACAAATTGTTTAGACATCAATGAACCACTAGCATCGACATCGATAATAGATCTAAAAGATCCAGCTAATCCATTATAAAAGGTATGAATTATTAACCAATCTGGTATTGAATGATGTAGACACTTTCTCAGGAGATCTTTAAAACGTTCCCATGCTTCATATATAGATTCCCCTTCAAAGTGACAAAAAGATGTGATATCATTTCTAAGTTTCGCAGACTTCGATGGTGGAAAATATTTAGTAAGGAATTTTTGTGCTAAATCACTCCAAGTTCTGATAGATCCAGGTGCTAACAAATTTAACCAAAACTTAGCCTTATCTCTTAGTGAAAAAGGATAAAGTTTAAGTCTAATAGCATCATCCGAAGCACCATATTATTTAAAAGTAGTGCATAATTCAAAAAAATTGGCAAGATGTAAATTAGGATCTTATGTTGGAGCTCCCCCAAATTGATTATTAGATACCATTAGGATTTTAGCAGGTTTAAGTTGAAATGAATTAGCAACTACAGTAGGGTGTTGAATACTACCATGAAGTTCATCCATTGTAGGGTTTGCATAATCTCTTAAAGGTCCAAATTCTTGATAGATTTCAACATTTTGATGATCTTGATTTTCCATTTCTTGAATATTTTTATCTTTTTCAGCTTTTTTATTTTTTTGATTTTTCTGATAGTTCTCTCTAATTCAGAATAGTAAGGCACAAGTCCTTCAGAACCTGAACTACACATACAAAATTAACAAAATAAAATAAAATACACTAACAAAAAAATGAAAAGTAAAAACTTAAATTTTCATAAATTTTCTTTAAATAAAATTTTAATTAATCTCCCCAGCAACGGCGCCAAAAACTTGATCCCCAAATATTTACCCTTATGCTTTTTGCTTTATATTTCTTTTTAATGATATTATCTCTTCCTTTGCAATGGACGCGAAAAACTTGACTCTGAAGCAAATAAGAGATATATTTTAATTGTTTATAATAATATGGGATGCTACGAAAGTATACGTATCATTTATCAAGTAATACATGACATTTGATTAAGCCCCGAGATATCAAACCACAGGGAAATATCTAAAATATTAAAGAAATAAAAAAATTAAATTTTAACTTTTTTAAATGATTTTGTAAAGTATGCTTTAAAATATAAAGTTTTTCAAATTTATTTTTGGTATTTTCTGAATAAAAAGTAAATCAAAAAACTAAAGTTAACACAACTTTAAACTAGTATGAAAGCAAATGAGAATAAAATATCTTTTTCCTCTTTCAATGAATTAGTAATAATTATGGAATTTCGTTGTAGAAGTTTCTAAAATGTGTTGTGCCAAATAGAAGCAATTATATTCTGTACTCTTACTTAGTTCTATAAAGAACATTGGTTAATTTGATGATTTGAAATCTTGTAGATGGGTTAGGTAAGGAAGATACTAGCTTTCACTTTAGAGTTCCATCGATTCCCTCCTTATGGGGGCTAACATCTCTTAATAAAATTTTTCACATCAAACCAAACTAGGGGGCTTCAGCCTGTCACACTAAAGTCCTCTAATTTTACTCCTTATTATAAGAATATCTTATATTTTATTTGCACATATCGACATATTTTTAGGTTGAAAGTTTAATTTTAAAATGGGGTCGCCTACAGAAGTTGTCAGCGAATTTTAGGTTTTAATTTAAATATATAAATATAATTTAGAAAGTAGCATTTGATTTTGAAAATGATTTCTAAGTTTAAAAATTTTAAGAATTAAACTAGAAGATTTGTGACATCCTTTTGGTCTGCGAACCAATTTTATAAGCCAACAAGTTCCCCTGCTAAATAAAAAGGAATTAAGCAGGGTTTATATTACTTTGGATTCTTAAACTTCCCTATAAGGGCAAGCCCCTATAGTTAATTACATATTAAATGTCCGAAGACACTTAAGAAAACTCTCAATAATGACCATTAGTTTTGCTCTCAAGAATTTCAAAGTTTAAGGTTTTAAACAAATTGGATTTTGAAAATTTCAATAGGGAATAGCTCAAATTTGGAACAATTTATTTTAGGAGTCCAAAGGAAGAGAAGTAGGGGATGTCACGGACCAGAAGTGAACTTCAGTGACTTCCCGATTATCCTATTATTTAGCTTCAATTTGAGAGTATTATTTAATGTTTCAATCCTGCCAATTTTAGTTAATCAGGACTTATATTTGTATGAAATAATCACACAAATAGCCTCGAAGATGTGAGGGTTTATGTCGTACCAAACAACTTCCTCGGAGTCCTAAGACCGATTAGGGCTTAATTTACATAATATGATTATGCAAATGCCTAACAAAAAGTTGAGGATTAATGTTGCACTAGGCAAACTACCTCGAAATCCTATGGCTTGGTTATTTAATTCTAGGAAAGGGTTTGTTGAAGTAGACATAAGTTTTGCTGATAACGATTGCCGTGCTGGCCACTATGCTCCAAGCTCCTTGTTGTTGCAGAAGTTTAGTCTTAGAAGGTGAAAATCAGGAGATGAGAAAAGTGTTTTGGTTTAGAAGAGTCTTAGGTTCAAATATCTTTAATGTTTTATTAGGGGAATCTTAAAGTTGATTATAACAACACCGGATAACATCTCACGGTCCCATCATTCCGGCACCTTTATTTTTATCGGATTCACTTAGTCTAGATGAATTTGCTAAACTCAACTGAATGAGTTCAACACTTTCATTTAGACCGTGGGAAATCCCGTTAGCAACATGTAGGTTACATCATCCGAGGTATTCCCGATCATCCAACGAGATGTTTTAATTTAATTGCAATTGTAGTTATGTTGTTCTATTTGTGATTAAATTTTGAGTTGTTTTATCTTTTGAATGTTGTGGCGGTGAATTTTATCTTGTGTTGATTTTTAATTTAGTTTTGGGTTTCAGTTTTGTGGCTTTCCTAAAAGTTTCAATTTTCATGCAATAATCTTGTTTAACTTGCAAGAAGAGTGAAGTGTAGCTCATATAAATAAACTGCAATAAAGTAAATTGCAATAAAATAAAAGCGTACCTGGAGGGTCTTCTCATCATTCCAAGCTGCACTTAAAACACATGTTAAGGCATTTAAATATTTATAGCAAGTACCTAGGTAAAGCTAAGGGAAGGTTTTGGTTGTCTATCAAATTTCTAATCTTATTGTTAGTAATTTCCTATGACGTCTAGGTTCTTATATTTTTTTAAGGATGATTTTCTTCATCAAAGAACAATTAAATTAAATTGTTCTTCAAAAACATCTCATCATATTGAGAAAGTGCTTAGGACGAGTCTTAAACATCCTTTCAATACTTCTGAGATTATTTTGAGTCCAAATGAATTTCTTTGTTTAAGTGAATCAATCATCCAAGAATTTAATTAAGTTTTGTTTCTTGCTTAGTGAATTAGGATGTTTGATTATCCTATGAGTGAAGTGACATTTCACTTAATACTATATTTAAGAGTTATATTAATGAACACCTTTAGAGGCAAATCAGTTTGTTAAAGAATTTAACCGTTTTGATTTAAGATTGAATTGATGATTTAAAATGATTTAATTTAGTTTTGAAATTCAGGTTGATCTTCTTTTAAGTGTTTAAACAGTTTGGATTGAAAGAGGTGTTTAGATTATTCAATTTGGTTAAACTTTTAATGATTTAAATTTGATTTCACTTAATTGTAGTACTTTAGGTCAATTTTTGGTTTGATTTTTTAATTATGAATTATTTTGAGATTGATTTTTAATGTTTCAAATTTGTTTAAAGTTTGTTTTTAAGTGATTTCAAGTAGATTTTAATGTTTTAGATTTGATTTAATTTGACTATTAAATTACTTAATGTTTTAAACTTTAATTGAATTGAGGGTTATTTTCCTTTTAATTATTTAATTATTAATTCCAATTAACATCTTACATTTAATTCAAAGTTAAATATTATTAAAATTATTTATTTAGGGATGTTAAATTAAAGAATTGATATCTTCTTAGGTCATATCCCTAACCTTAATAATCCAAAATTTTAATCTATTCTTCCAAAATTTAAATTATTTAATTAATTAAAGTTCACTTCAAATATTTTCAAGATAATTAGTGGGTTTCTATCCCTTAATTCCCTAGGTTTCAATCATCTATGAGAAAAGTTAAGATCAGATATTTTACCCTCCCTTTGATTAGACCTAAATATTAATTAGGGTTAAAATCCTTTAATTACCTTTATGCCCCTTTAGGATTATTTATTTCATAACTCATCAAATTAAGCTCAAATGAACTTAAATTTTTATGTCACTTCACTCATATGTCAATTAAGACATTAGAGGGGAAAATGTGATTTTTCTGAATTTAATTTAATTTATATAATTATTTTTGTGATAAATAATTGTTTTCAATGAAAATTCAACAACATGACCAAGGTAAGGTTTCTATCCTTAGAAAAATTATGGCATGTTCCTACTAACCGGAGGACCACTTGGATCAATTTTGGTGATTTTTTGAATTATTTTTTATTTATTATAATTATTTTAAATTTTAGATTTTTAATTAATTATAAAATAAAATTAAAGTTGAAAAATGAATTATATATTTTTCATAAATCTCTATAATAGCAAGGAGTTCAAAGAAAAAAATTTAATATTTTTTTGATTTTTCTTTGATTTATTAGAATTAATTTAGTGAAAATGTTGAAAAATCCATTTTTTAATATTAAAAAATGTCTTAAGGTTTTAAAATTCAATATCTTTACTTTGAGGCTTAGGAAAAATATTTAGTTTGTTCCTAAGTGATTAAGAATCAAAATATGACATTTTTATGATTTATAATATTTTTTGTGATTTTTATTATTTTTTAATTATTAAAATAATAAAATATTGTGAAAAAATGACGGTTTTTAGAAAATTCTAATTTTAATTTTTTTAGACTCCCCTAACTTCAGAGAAGCCCCAAAACTATTTTTGTGAATTTTTAAAATGTATTTTTGGAGTTATAAATTTTCAAAGTTTAATTTTACTCATGTAACCTAATTAATCCATTTAGTGGGGCTAATCACCTCCAATTGGTTTTAAATTTTTATGTGGGACTCCTCTGACCCTAAAGATCAGCGGGGAATAGTTTTCAAGTTCTTTTGATGTGTGGTTAACCCTAATTAATTAAAGTTCATTTTTGAGTAATTAGGCAAATTAGGGTTTTTCTTAATGAATTAACTCAAAAGATAATTATCCTAGGGTCCTCTGGTTCTTAGAAACTTCCCCAAAATTTCCTAGAATTTTGTAAGCGCTATGCATATTAATGGAATTAATATACCAAAAACAGTGACATAAAATTGAAAAATACATAACTTTCCATAGAGATAGCCTTTGACCTTGAAAAATTCAGGGAATGTACCTAAGATCAGAGGCTTCAAAAGCTCTATGGTATCATGCCATGGTGAATTGTCTATGCAAATGGAGAATTGAAATACTAAAATGAGTAAATAATTAATTAAAAATAAAATACTCATCAAATTAACTCAATTCCTTTTCCACATTATTCTCCTCTGTTCACTGAGCAAGAGGGTATTTTTATTTTATTTTTGTGATTTTTCAACACAAGGATATGGATTTTCTAAGCTTCAGGCATTTAATTAAATCATAAATTCCAAATTTTCCTACTTATCCGACTCAGCGCCACGACAACCGTAGAATCTCCGAAGCTCCACGCGGTGCGCTCTTATTCACCGCCGCCATCCGACTCAGCGCCACGTAGCCAGCGGTTCACGTACCGTTCCCTGGTCCGACGCAATTTGAGCCATCTAGTCGATACACGCTCGATCCAACGGCGGCTGGTAGTCATCTCCGACTGGTGTGCACCCGTGACCGTCCACACGCAAACCCTAATATCTCCCTCGTTTCTCAATGGATTTTCGTGTTCTTATACTCTATGGATTTGTCTTGGAGAGACGAACACATCCATATGGTTTACATGCATTGAAATTAACTCAAACGAAATGGAGAATCACTGGAAGCTCTCAGGGAGGAGGAGTATCCATACCTTGGTTCAGGAGGTGAGGCCTCAACAGAATGTGCTTGGCACGTTCGTTGGAGCAGGAAGAGCCTAGGGATGAAGCCTCTGGCCCTGGTGAAAGGTCTAATCAGTCTGAAAGTGACCAGGCCCGATTTCATACTTTGGAGGCTAAAGCAATTCGGTGGCCTGGAGAGGGGGCTTTCACTGGGGAACTCCTTCTCTTGGTCTTGTGCAGGTGTGAGTGAGTTTAATTTAATTTTGGTGGAGGTTTGAGAGATGTCCTGTTCTGGACTGAGAATTGAGCTCCAAAATTGAGCTCAATTAATGGGATTTAGGGCAGGAGAACAGTGGGGATGGATTTCTCTTAGCTAGGGGAAGCTCTGTGAGAAGTTTGGAGGGATTCTATGAAGGTTGATTTCAGCCAACCTTTTGGGCAAGAGGGGGTGGCTGGTTTAAATAGCCATGGCCGGGGCTTCCTGGGGCCATTGATGGGCGGGATCGACTGCTAGGGGAGGAGATGAAGAGCTGTGGTGGCCAATTGGAGTGGGGCAGCTCAGCAGGTGAGAATTTGAAATTTGGCTAATTCCAAGCTCCTCGGCCATGGCATTTTCCGGCAGCCTGGTGGCTGGCCGGCAAGAGTCAGGTCACCATCTAACTCAGGGGAGTCTGGGTTGGGGTTTGGTGTAGTCAATTGGCTTTAGCCATGTGTAAAGGATTTGATTTAAGTGGAAAGGGTGGAAGGCTTATTTTGGCTTGATTTGGTACAAGGCATGGTTTAGGCAAGGTGCACCTCCCCAAGGCTTGACTTTGGGCTGAAAGGAATCATTTGGGTCAGCCAAGGGAAGGTGGTGTGGTCTCCATCCATGGTGAGGTGGCTAAGATTGATTTAGAGTGTTGCATAAATGAGGTTAAAAATGCTTAATGAAGGTTTAAGAAAGATCCCCCCCCTTCTTGCCATTAATGGCATGGTGAGGTGGAAAGGGCTCCTCATGGCTTGCATATGGCTTATGCATGGCTTCATGGCTCCATTTGGCTTGGGGCCAAGCATAGTCAATTTCATGGAAATGGGTTTTAAGAATTTTAGATATTTAGGGGAAAATTGGCACATGGCTTAGTTTAGAAAAGTTTAATGATGAATTTGAAACTTAGAGAGTGATTTAAATCAAAGGGATGATGAGGTGAAAGTTTCATGTAGGCTTTGGATTGACTTTGGGCCTTTTGAAATCATTTTGGATGGGCTTTTAAAATGGTTTAGGAATGTGGGCCTTTAGGTTTGAAAACAAATTGGTGGATGGAAATTTTGTGAAGGATTGGGCCAAACAAATGTTGGGTTTAGTTTAGGGATGTGTCATGAGTGATTTGAAACCAATTTGAGGTGATTTGGAGTTGAATTGGGTTTGATTTGGGACTTTTTGGTAAAGGGGCTAAAGTGGGTCAAATTAGGCTAACTTGGGCTAAGGTTGGGCTAATGTTAGATTTGATGTAAAATTAATGTTGAGAAATATTTATGGGAGTGTTACAAAGAGTTTCCAACTTTGGTTTGGCTTTGATTTTGGGATTTGGGCCCATTTGGGTTCATGGTGTGTTTAGGCCAAAATTGGGGATTTTGGTTTTGGGCTAGGTTTGAGTGGAGTTTGGGTTCAAATTTAGGGCAAATCTTGTTTGTTTTTTGTTTTTGGAGATATTAGGAAGGTTTAGGTAATGATTTGGGGTTAATTGGAGTTGAGTTGGGTTAGTTTGGGCAAAGTTTAGGTCATGGGCCAAAATTGGGCTTTAAGCTTTAAATTGAAATTGGATCAAAATGTTAATCAAATTGGGCTTGGATTTGGTCTAAATTGATATTTGGGATATTAAATTGAAGTTTAGAATTGGATTAGATCAACATTGAGGTCAATTAGGTTGATTTGGTTTGACATTGGACTTACTTTGGGTCAATTTGGGGTTTTGGAAAAAGTGTATTAAATTGACAAAAGTGGCCCATGGTGTAGTTGAATAAAATAAAATTGGGAATATTTGGGATTTTTTGGAATTTTTTGGGAATTTTTGGAATTTATGGATTTTTTGGTTAAAAAGGGCATTTTGGGTATTTGGAGGGTATTGGGGGGTATTTTTGGAAATTTTGGTATATTTGTCTAAGGATGATCCATTTGAATGGTGGGAAGTGTTTAGGATTAGTTTTGAGGAATTTTGGGTAATTTTGGGTAATTTTGGTAATTTTGCAAATTTTGGGCATCTTCAAGGTCATTTGGTAGGTTTGGTGGGTGTAGGGCCCTGGGGGTCAAAAATTGAAATTTTTTAAAAAAAAGAAGATTGATTGAATGTGAGTAGAATGGAATCACTTTGGTTGAGCCATGAAGCCATATCAAGCCCATAAGAGCCATGAGAGGACTCATTTGAGGCATTCACTATCTTCGTTCCTAACCCTCTTAGCCGAGGGCATAGGGGTTAAGGTCCATCCATATGAATTACCTACATGAGTCAGGAAGTCAAGCTAGGTATGAATGGTTTTAGGATTTGGAATGTGTGTGAAAGTGTAATGTGTGCAGGTTAACCCTCACCAGACCAGGCCACCCAGGGTAGTCCTAAGGCCAAAGAGCCCTATAGAGAACTCATCCTTTAAACCTCCACTTTTGATCTTAACCTTCCAAGTGATTTAGGGGTTTACAATCAAACTTATGGGGTTTGAAGGGAGTTAAGAGGTGTTTGAATTTCTAAGTGGTGGGTTCCATTTCTAGTCCTCTAAGATATTCAAAGGGAAAGCCTAAGGCCAGATCCTAAGTACTAAGGAGAGAGAAGAGAAAAGACCTCATAAAAAATGAGGTCAATAAATGGACCCCCAATAGGTGTGGTGTGCTAACCAAGCACACCGCGCATATTGTCGTTGACCGAAGAGATCAACAAAACCAACATAAACGTCTAAGTGACACACTTAGAACAGAGTAGAAACAAATTTTTGTTGGGGAGTATCGAGTATATCTCCAAGACTGGAGATCCCTGAACTCTCGCTGGGGAAAAGAAAAAGAGGTGAATTCCAGATCATAAGGTCTGGGGAAATTTGATTTAGATTTCATTTCATTTTCTATTCAGTTTTTTTTATTGTGTGAGTTTAGATTTCAATTTGTTATGAGTTTCAATTTCAGTTGATGTTTAATTTAAAATCAATTCACGGAAATCTGGATTTGAAATGAGAATTGGGACCTAGGTTCCAACCTCGGGATTGCGAAGAGAACTGAAATTTAGGTACCAGCCTTAGAGCGAGAATCAGAGTTGAAATTTGGTATCAATCTTGGGAAGAGAGTCGGAATTTGGTACCGACCTTGAAAGGAGAGAATTGGAATTTGGTACAGTCTCGCAGGTTTAAAGAGAACTGGAATCTGGTTCCAGTCTTGAAGGTTTAAAGAGAACTGGAATCTGGTTCCAGTCTTGAAGGTTTAAAGAGAACTGGAATTTGGTTCCAGTCTCGAAGGTTTAAAGAGAACTTGGAATCTGGTTCCAGTCTCGAAGGTTTAAAGTGAACTGGAATCTGGTTCCAGACTCAAAGGTTTAAAGAGAACTTGGAATCTGGTTCTAGTCTCGAAGGTTTAAAGAGAACTGGAATCTGGTTCCAATCTCGAAGGTTTAAAGAGAACTGAAATATGGTTCCAGTCTGTCTCGAAGGTTTAAAGATAACTGGAATCTGGTTCCAGTCTCGAAGGTTTAAAGAGAATTGGAATCTGGTTCCAGTCTTAAAGGTTTAAAGAGAACTGGAATCTGGTTCCAGTCTCGAAGGTTTAAAGAGAACTGAAATCTGGTTCTAGTCTCGAAGATTTAAAGGGTTGAAATTTGCTTTGGAGATTTGAGTTTAGCGGAAGATTTGGAATGAGACGTGAAAGTGTTTCACGTCTCACGAGAATCGATCAAAGTCTGATTATTTGGTGAAGGATATGAATCCATGCCATCAAAACCAAATCATAAATTTTCGTGGTTCTGTGTCAGTAGATTCAATCAACCTTCTCAAAAGAGGGAAGGAAATATGGAGAGTCAAAAAGAGATTTGAGAATAGCCGAAGGCTAGGGATTTCAGATTCGGGAATTTGTCTTAGTTGCTTGTTGTGGTTTGATTTTTAGCATTATTTTCAATTTAGAGTTTACGTTTATTTAGAGTTTGTGTTTATTTGTAGTTTGTTTTGACATTCAGATTTTTTTTAAAAGAGTTCTCATTTTTTTTAATTTTTCCTTTGTTCTTTGTTTGAAGTTCTTTTAATTTAATGGCGTTTTCCAATCAATTTGCACAAAAAGAGGTGAAGGCAAAACATGACATTGTCACTTTCATTCCAATCTTGTTGAAAATACATCATACAACTTGATCCAAAACATGATGATATTTTCTCTGAGAATTCAATATCTCATACAATCCATATAAATCCAAAACGGATTGTGTAAGATTCTTGCAAGTTGTTTCGAAAAGCATCTGTGAAAATCTATGTCTGAATAGTGAGATACATGGACAATAACATCACCTTCCATGCCACCCTTAGCAAGAATGTCATACGGATGTGCATTGGAGGTGTGCTATCTCCCATGTAACTCACATCTCGTAAGGCTGGAGGCTCTCTAACTCTGGATCTGGCTGAAAGTGAATAGGAATCTATCTGTCATCCATTCTCCGGAAAGTAACAGAGATCCGCTCAACAGGCACTCCTGGAATGAAATGCTTTGCGATGTCTGCTTCATTCCCTTTTAAAACCATGACGAAACCTACCTGTAATGGTATCTCCACTAGAACTCAGAATTCTCCGGGGCCTTATATCCGGAGGTCAGATCTGAACATGATATTGCACTGGTTGACAAAAGAAACTGTGCAGAAAGTTCTAACGAAATCATGATGGTCTATGTGTGGAGGTATGCAGTCTCCCTCCGTGTAGATGTTAATGATGCACTCGTTGGGTATGCGCTCGCGGGCAATACCTTCCATGTCACCATCCTCTTTACCATTCTTTTAATAATATTCGACATCAGATCCACCTCACTGCGATGGAGTATCCCTGGTGGATTTCCTTTTCTGTCTACCGCAAAGTTGTAGTAGCACCCACATTGGATCGTAACTCTTCCTTTTTCTGGCATCCATCTTCGGGGTTCTAAATAAGTTTTCTCCCTCAGACGACCAGCCTGACCCATTTTTTGATGTTCAATGATGCAGTCTACAATTTGCTGTTGTTCGTAGTCTGAAAACACATATGTATTTAGCTCAAGGCCTTCCAAGATGTTAATCCTCTTGCCACAGATTCTTTCAAAGTATTCAAAAGTTTTCTTTTCAACATTCTGCATCTTTTCCAGCTCATATTCCAGAATTATCTGCAACTGGCAAGGTCTAGTAACGTACTGTGGGATGTATGGTTCAACTCCAGCACGTTCTCCTGCATGTCTTGGCTCCTCAGAGATAATCTCTGTCGGGACATCCTCCGGGGTTGCTTTCACAACAAGACTCTTTAAAACTGGTGCATTTGGCTGGCTTCGTGGCACAGATTCTGTTTCTGATCTTCTTAAAATTTCTTTTATCTTTTCTATTGTTCTTGGAGATGGTCTCCTCTTTTCTGGTTCCTGACGAATGGGCTTCTTGGAAGTGCTTGCACTGACGGTAGCAGCTGTCTCTTCACGTTGATCTGCCGCTAGCTGGGTTAGCATCTTGCGAATGCGTCGGTTCTTGTTTCTTCGCTGGGTCAGAGTGAGATTAGCTCTCCTTACTTCTTGAATTTCTGTGGGCATTGCGCTGACGAGCCTGCCTTCTGCTGTAGCAACCACGGACTTAACTTTCTTGTCCTCTCCCGCTGCATGAGCGGTATATACTTTTCTCTTCTTGCTGGTAGATGGTTGACTTGAGCCTCCCAATTTCATCACTGTATGGCTACGGAGCTCTTCTCGATCAATCAGAGTGCAATCATTTTCTTCGTACTATAGCCCGGCTGGTGTGAAGTCAGAGTTGATCTCAATTACGGGTCCATCCTTCATCTTTTTTTTATCGAGTGCTAGACTCACACCATTCTTAAAGTTCAGACATTTCCCTCTGAAAAATAAGGAAAGGATCAGGGGCTGTACTAAGAACAAGAATAATAAAAAAATTTATTAATGGAAAATTTTATTTGTTTCTTTCAAATTTCAACAAGAGTAGGAAAAGATGAAGGAAGATCAAGAGTGAGACTCGATTTGAAAGGAAGGATAAAAACTTTATTATCATGATTTCACATGTTTTCTTTTAACACTTTTTTTTTAACGATTTTCTTTATCATCCACTTTTTTTATATTTTTGGGTTCGGACCCAGTCATAAGTAATTACTGTGCCCGTGCTTCTAGGAATGAGGATTCATCCTTCGAAATATCAGGTTGGGTAATACTTCTTTAGATATCATTCATTAATTGGAAGCATAGGTCGTTCTCCACGGCAATTTATCAGTTGATATGAACCTCCAAAGTAGATTGTCTCGACCACGAATGGCACTTTCCAAGTCGGTTCAAATTTACTACCTATCTTGCGATGTGCAAAAATAGGTCTTCTGAGAACCAATACCAAGTCATTGACTTTAAATGTCCTTGGACAGACTAATTTATCATGGGCCTGGATCATCTTGGCTTGATACAGTTCCAAATTCTGCTATGCTGAAAGTCTTTTCCCTTCCAGGCTTTCCAACTCTTCTAGTCCTAGTTTGACATTTTCTTCTGCAGTGATCTTGTTTGCAACTGCAATTCTGAGGGACGGAAGCTGAACCTCCAAGGGTAGAACTGCCTTGGACCTGTACACTAAAGCATAAGGCGTAGACTGGGTGGGAGTTCTGAAAGTCGTCCTGTAGGACCATAAGGCTTCTAACAATTTCTCATGCCAATTTCTCTTATTGTCGTCCAAAGTTTACTTTAGGATTTGGACGAGAGTTGTATTAAAAGCCTCAGCCAAGCCGTTCGCTCTTGGGTAGTAGATTGTTGAATAGTGCCAGTCGATCCCGTGTCTTCTGAAAAAATTGTTGATGTTCGTGCTTCTGAATGCGGACCCGTTATCTGAGATAATTCTGCTCGGTACCCCAAAACGGTAGACGACTTGATTTTTGAAGAATTATAGCACGTGATGTGCTTTCACTTCTCTGAGCGGTACTGCTTCTGCCCACTTAGAAAAGTAATATGTAGCTGCAAGAATGAAGCGATGTCCTCTTGAAGAAGGCGGTTCTATCGGACCCACAATATCTGTGCCCCAACACTCAAATGGCCACGACGCGATTGTCGGATGTAGCACATTTGGAGGTTAATATAGAACCACTCCATGCACTTGGCACTGGTGACAACTTTTGGCAATCTTCATGCAATCGGTCATCATCGAGGGCCAGTGGTACCCTAGCCTCTTAATCTTCATTTTCATCTTCGGACCCGATTGATGAGCGCCACAAAGTCCTGAGTGTACTTCTTTAACAATTTCACGAGCCTCAGACTTGCTCAAGAACCTTAGCCACATCTGATCAAAAGACCTTCTGTATAATGTATTGTTTATTAATGCATAAGATAGAGTTCTTTTCTTGATCTGATGAGCTAACGAATTATCGTCCGGTAGGTTTCCTATTTATAAGTAGTCTATTAATGGTTGCCGCCAATCTTCTGTAACTTCTGTTACCGCTGCAATTGATTCTTTTTCTTTTCCTTCTGATTTGTGTATTGTATCCATGTCGAGCTGTGATAGGACCTGTCGTCCTTGAACTGACATTTGAACTGACTCATCCTGTAGGTAGGAAAATTCTTTTGCAAGGTGGGCTAACACATCTGCTAGAGCATTTTCTCTTTTGGGAGTCTTGTAGATCATTACATTTGGAATTCGCTCCAACAATTTCATGGCATATTGGAAGTACTGCTCAAGCCTTGGTTTTAAAATCCTGTACTGTCCGGTGACCTGTTGAATGATACTATGGGAATCTCCATAGATGTTGAAGTCTATTATCCCCATCTGAATGGTTAATTCCAGTCCGATTATAAGGGCTTCGTATTCTGCCTCGTTGTTTGTACACGGTTCTGTTAGATGGTAGGAATACCTTAACTTCCCCCGCTCCGGTGCTATAAAAATTAGTCCGATTCCTGCCTTACCGGGCACTATTATTTGCGATTCATCGTCTTTCTGTGCTTAGGATGCTCTGTTGAAGTACAATTCGCAACGTTGATCATCGGGGTCTTCTAGGCTTATTATCTGCTCGTCTGGCAAATCATCGTTGATAGGCGATTCTGCCGGTAAAGGGTGTGCTGCCAGAAAGTCTGCTAGGACTTGTCCCTTTATGGTACGAAGCATCACGAAAGTTATATCGAATTGCAATAGTTTTATCGATCACCTGGCAAGTCTGCCGGAAAGCATTGGTCGGGTCATCAAATATTGCAACGGATTGAACTTCGAAATAAGCTTGAACTT
Organism: Papilionanthe hookeriana x Papilionanthe teres; assembly: GCA_022702705.1. Classification (NCBI taxonomy): domain Eukaryota; kingdom Viridiplantae; phylum Streptophyta; class Magnoliopsida; order Asparagales; family Orchidaceae; genus Papilionanthe; species Papilionanthe hookeriana x Papilionanthe teres. The sequence goes on along the minus strand of CM040421.1, from coordinate 155,285,795 downwards.
TTGAGAAAGCATGTAATGCCTGAGCTTTTGAGCGGAGAAGATCAGGGCCAAACAATACTTCTCAATCGAAGGATACTTTACTTCCGTCGAAATTAGACGACGACTTAAGTAGTAGAGAGCATTTTCTTTTCCCTCATCATTGACCTGGGATACCAGGGCTCAGAGAGAGTCATGTAGAGCTGCGGTATAAAGTATCAACGGTCTACCCGAGACTGGGGCTGCTAAAATAGGAGGTGTCATTAAGTACTGTTTGATGTCATCGAAGGCATATTGACATTTGGAGTCCCAAGTAAACTTGGCATCCTTCTTAACCAAAGCAGAAAAAGGCTGACACCTTCCTGAAAAATTCGAGATAAAGCATTGAAGATACGCTAACTTCCCTTGAAAGGATCGTAGTTGTTTCAAGGTTTTGGGAGGCGGCATTTCTAGGATAGCTTTAATCTTCTCCCGATTGATTTCAATTCCATGATGTCGAACAACAAATCCTAAGAATTTCCCAGAGGTGACGCCGAAGGCGCATTTCAAGGGATTCATCTTAATGTTATATTGTCTTAACCGCTCGAAAAAAATTCTCAAATCATACAAATGATCTTCTTTTAGTTTGCTTTTGATGACTACATCATCCACGTAGCAGTTGACTTGGTTGTGAATGAGATCATCAAAAATCCATGTCATTGCTCTTTGATAAGTTGCCCCTGTGTTCTTTAATCCAAACGACATCACTGTGTAGCAGTATACCCCGATTGGCGTTCTGAGGGCTGTAAGCTTTTCATCTTCTGGTGCCATCTTTATCTGGTTGTATCCTCATGATCCATCCATGAATGAGAAGACTTCATGTGTTGAAGCAATGTCGATCATCAATTCTGGAATGGGTAGAGGGAATTCTTCCTTCGGACATGCTTTGTTCAAATCTCTGAAATCCACACAGATTCTGATCTGACCATTCTTCTTTCTAATTGGTACCACATTGGCTAACCAAGTTGGATATTGTTCCTCACGGCCAAATTTAGCATCTATTAGCTTCTTAACTTCAGCTATAACTTGTTGTTCAATCTCCAGACGCATTCTTCTCGGAGCTTCTCTGACTGGAATGGCAGTGGGATCTACTCCTAACTTGTGAACTGCGACCTTTGGAGCTAATCCTGGCATTTCATCATAACTCCAAGCAAAACAGTCTTTGAGTTCCATTAATACCTTGATTATCTCTTTGGAGTCTTCTTTATTGTGTAAGGAGCTAACAAAGGTCGGCCTAGGCTCTTCGCTAGTACATAAGTTAACTTACATTAACTCGTCTATTGTAGATTTAATTTCTTCTTCGAATTCTGGTGGAGCATTTCCAATTGATAGATCCTCGAGATCATCTAAAGCATCTAGGAAACTTTCATCATGCTCGTGAGTGACAACTAAGAAAAATCCCGAATCATTAACAGATCCTACTGTGCCGAATCCGAGACCATGTTTTGAATTGGGAGGCCGACTAACATTGTTCCATAATTTTTCGAAGTGTTATAATCAACCTTTTGTCCATTATTTAGGTAAGACACCACGTTGAATCAAAATTTTGAACACAGGGAGAGTACCACTCAAAAGGTAATTCCATTAATTCAGAAGAAGTAACATCTTCAAATTGTACATCTTTTTCAGTATTGGAAGAAGAAGCACCACGGTAGAATTTGATCGGTTTAGTACCACCACGTACTTCTTTGACCACCATACCCTCGATCTTATTAGAATGGATCGGGGTCAGAGTCATAGTATGTACATAATGGTTAATCTTTTCGTACATTGATTTGTATTCTTCATTCCTTTCATCTTCTAGAGAGATCTTGAACTGAGGTTTCTTTTGATTTACTATTGCTCCTTTCTTGATTTCTTCTTCTTCAGAATATCTCTCCCAATGAATGTCGATGACTAGTTTTTTTCTGTCCAACTGTTCCAACGTCTCTTCCTCGACCTCGTCCCCGGCCTCGACCTCGGGTGCAAGTTCTGGAGAAACCTTCACCATCTCGCTGTAAGGGAGTAGTGAGTAACTGTTGGACTAGAATCCCAGGTTCTTCATCGTCTTGCACTTCTTTTGCTTCGTTTGGTGTGGTGTTTCTGGAGAATATTATTTTCTTCAGAGGCGCATAGTAGGTTGCATCTTCATGAATTCCGATTTCATGTACGGAGAACGGCTGCAAGTCACCTTTGATACACTGTTCTCCTCCTTCGCAATACTTTATGCACTGATGCAGAGATAACGGTACCATCCAGTTCTCATGGATCCATGGCCGACGCAGTAGAGTGTTGAATGATGTTTCAGAATCAATTATATGGAATTTTGCGGTTTTCTTTGCCAAATCACCGGTCTTTATGAACAATTTTATTGATCCCAGTGCTCTTTCTCCTTTCTAATTGAACCCTCTTAATAACATCTTGTTCGCTTCAAGTTCGCGAGCATCAATTTCCAAATATGCTAACATTCGAAGGCTCATTATGTTGATTGATGCTCCCGGATCAACTAACACCCTGGAGAGCGTAAACTTTCTGATAGTGACTGAAATGTACAACGGTTGATTGTGATTAGCCGTTCCTAGTAGTAGATCATTGTCCGTGAAGGTAACACCTCACTGTTTTGTTAACGAGCAAACCTCATCTAAGGAATTACCGACCATTTGAGCTAAACAAATTTCTGGATCAAGTAAAGCCTTGATCAGAGTTTCCCTCATCTCCTTTGACAGGATCAGAGCGTCGTAGATACTCAATTTAGCTGGTAGCTTCCTAAGATGGGCTAGCACGTTATAATCCACTTTATTACTAGGTTCTTCAATTTCTTCCCGAATGGGCAGTTCCTCTGCTGGGGTTGGCTCTTCCTGAGTTACCACCTGCTTTCCTTTATCTTTTGGACCCATTCTTGGGGGTAGAACTTTTTCGCTTCTTAAATTAAATTTTGTTATTTCTTCTGCATCTGGTACTGAATCTGCTGGTGTATCCTCTTGAATTGGAATGACTGGCTCTTCTGCAGTCGCTTCGGAATCTGATGACTCTAATTCTATCGTAATCGGAGCTCCTCAAAATTCACAAATAGACTCGTCGCTTGTTGATCTTTCATTGCCATCCTTGTGAACGTCTTCTCCTTTGTCGTGGTCATTAAGGTTTAGTATGATTTGAGAATCGTTATTTATATCGGAATCGAGATCCGGACCAGGTTGGTTTTCGTTAGTTACATAATCGTTAGAAACTGTCAAAACGTAGCCAACACCAAAACTCTTATCATTATAAGATCCCGCTGGGGCGAGAGAATAATCATACAGAGTCAGAGGTTCGAGGGATTTGTCCCCCGAATCGAAAACAACTATCCTAGGATAAGCAGCCCCTAGTCTACTCTTTGGAGCCTCGGTCTTCTTTTCTTTCACGATCTTCTCTTCCTTCTGGGGTGGTTATTCAATCACAAGCGATAGCACCGGCTCGGCAAGTTTCAAACTTTGAGTTGAAGCATGCACCGAAGCATTCTGGATATGATCTAAGATTTTCTTTGAAGACTTTGTCCAGACGACACTCCATCCATCATGGGTCGTGTAAGGGTCTATCGGAACAATAGGATCCGTTAAAATAACATTGACGGAACCTCCCTTTTGGGGTTCCTTCATGTATTCCTTTGGGATCGTTATGTTCCCTTTTCGGAGATTGTCATCAAGCCAAATCTTAAAAGTGATACAGTCCTCTATCTTATACCCGAGCATCCGGTGGTAAGGGCAATAGTTTGGATGATCTTTATTATTGACTTCTTCTGGCCTCTTGGGCTCTGGTAGCTGAAAATCGGGTGTCTTCATTAAACTGCGGAACATCCTTGCTACTGCTTCAATATTGAATGGATATTCCTTATTCAGAAAATCTATCAGGGTACGCTGTGGACGAGGCAGTTGTTTATAATGCTGAGGCAACTGATAGCTCGGTCGAGGCTATTGATAAAATTGCTGAGGTTGTTGGTAAGTACGTTACGGTGGTTGATAGCTAGGTTGTGGCCGCTCTAGCTGTATCTGAACTGGCTGCTTGCCCTTATCTACTGCCGTGACGATTCCGGACTTCTTTTCGAATCGTTTCACTGGTTTCAGTTTATTGGTCTTGTCCACGAAACTTAGCCGCTTTGCTTCCTCTTGTAAGCGCCCGGCTTTGCTAAGTAACTTCTCGAAAGTCTTGATTGTAAATCTTTTATGGAGAAGTGCTATCTGGTCGTGGATACTTTTTAGCAAAATATCGATTGCATGCTGTTCCTGTAGCTGTCGTTCACACTTCATACTTAAATTTCTCCATCGAAGTATGTAATCTACTAGAGTTTCGTTCGGTTTCTGGTGCTCCACCACTAGATCACCGATAGTGATGTGGTGCCGAGCTCCGGCAAACCGCTTAACGAAAAGGTTTTCTAACTCAAAAAAGGTCTTAACTGAGCCATTTGGCAATTCTGCATACCAGTTGAAGGCGATCCTTGACAAACTGCTGAGGAACTGTCAGAAGAGTAAAGCGTCACTCCCACTAGCATTGCAGCAACTAGCACGAAAATGTGCAACATGCTGCCGGGGGTTTCATGTTCCATCAAAAGTCTTAAACAGAGGTGGTACGAAGCCTTTTGGGTATTGGACGACATCAAATTCTTCATGGTAATGTCTATCCATCTGAATAGATGCTCCACTCTTGGATTGTGCTAAAGCTTCTCGCACCTGCTGTTCTACCATGTTTTGATGTCCTTTTTAAGAATCATGCTCTGTGCAGAATCCTTCTTTGGTTGCCTGTCTCCTTTGACAGATGTAATCTCTTTCACTCCATCTACAACATGGATGAATTCTGGGGGTGTTTCTTTTTGAGGTTGTACCTGACTCTGGAGAGTGGCTAAAGTAGTAGCCATCTCTTCCATCCTCTTTGCCATCTGGGAAATTGTGTCATCTCTTTTCCAAAGCTATGCTCTCATCACTTCCGGTTCATCTCTTTCTGCTGCTGTCGAAGCACCTTACGAAGCTGACGATGCTCGTGTTTCAACCATGTTGACTTCGACAACCTCTTCATCCATAAATTCTGATGAATCAACTTAATTTTCTAACTTTTCTCCTCTTTCTCTTGCTAACCGGCGGATATCCGTTCTTAACTTTCCTATAGCATCCTCTAGTTGCCTCTTCAACACGGTCTTGCGGTTGTCGTGTGACGACTGTTGAATGTCTTTCTCAGGAGTTTCTTTCATTGTAGTTGTTGACCTCATTTTTGATGAGGTCTTCTCTTCTTCTCTTTAGTACCTAAGATATAGCCTTAGGATTTTCCTTTGACTATCTTAGAGGATTAGAATTGGGACCCACCACTTAGAAATTCAAACCACTTCTTAACTCTCTGCAAACTCCACAAACTTGACTGTAGACCCTTAATCACCTAGAGGGTTGAAACCAAATGTGGAAATTTAAAGGATGAGTTCCTATAGGACTCTTTGGCCTTAGGACTGCCCTGGGTGGCCTGGTCTGGTGAGTGGCTGACTTACACATACACTACACTTTCACACACCCATACCCAACTTGACCTCCTGACTCATGTAGGTGATTCACATGGATGGTCCTTAACCCATAAGCCCTTGGCTAAGAGGTTTAGGAACAACATAGTGGATGCCTCAAATGAGTCCCTTCATGGCTCATGTGGGCTTGATATGGCTTCATGGCTCAACCAAAATGATTTTATTCCACTTACATTCACCTAATCTTCAATTTCCCAAATTTTCAATTTTTGACCCCCGGGACCCTACACCCGCCTAGCCTACCCAAAACCCTTGAAACTGCCCAAAATTTGCAAAATCACCTAAATTACCCAAAATTCCTCAAAATTAACACCAAGCATTCTCACATTACTCAAATTGATCATCCATACCCAAAAATACCAAAAATTCCAAAAATACCTCCCAATACCCTCCAAATACCCAAAATACCCCTCTTGACCCAAAAATCCAAAAATTCAGAAAATTCCCAGAAAATTCCAGAAAATCCCAAATATTCCCAATTTCATTTTGTTCAATTACACCATGGGCCAATTTTGTCAATTTACCCTACTTTTGTCAAAACCCCCAATTTGACCCATTTTAACCCAAAGTGAACCCAATGGCAAACCAAACCTACCCAATTGACCCAAATTCTGGTCCAATTCAATTCTAAACTTCAATTCAACATTCCCAATACCAATCTAGACCAAACCCAAGTCCAATTTGATTGACATTTGGATCCAATTTCACTTTTGGCCTTAAAGCCCAATTTGGACCCATGACCCAAACCTAACCCAAACTCACCCAATTCAACTCCAATTAACCCCAAATCTTTTCCAAACCTTCCTTAACATCCCTACAAATTAAACACTAACATGATTTTCCCAACATTTAGACCCAAACCCCACTTAAATTCAACCCAAAACCAATAAGCCCAATTTTGACCTAAACCCAAACCTAACCCAAATAAGCCCAAACCCCAAAATCAAAGCCCAACCAAAGCCAAAACCTCTTTGAAACACTCCCATAAACATTTCCCAACATTCATTTTACATCAATTTCAACCCTAGCCCAACATTGGCCCAAGTTAGCCCAATTTGTCCTATATTGGCCCATTCACCAAAGAAGCCCAAATTCAACCCAATTCAAATTCAAATCACTCCCAATTTGCTTCAAGTCACTCATGACACATCTATGAGCTAAACCCAACAATTATTTGGCCCAAACTTCTACAAAATTCCCATCCATAAATCTATTTTTAAACCAAAAGCCCACTTACATGAAACCTTCCTAAAAGCCCAAATTTCATGCTAAAGCCCATATGACAAATTCTTCTCATCATACCCTTGATTAAAATCAATCCCTAAGTTTGAAAATTCATCATGAAGCCATTCCAAGTTAAGCCCCATACAAATTCCCATCAAATTACCAAAAATTTCTAAGTTCCATTTTCATGAAATTGACCAAGCTTTTCCCCAAGCCAAAGACAAGCCATGAAGCCATGCATGAGCCCCATAGGAGCCATGAGAGCCATGGAATCCACTTTCCACCTCACCAAACCATTAATGGTAAGAGAGAGGGTCTCTTTCTTAAACCCTTTTTAAGCCCTTTTTACCTTAAGCATGATACACTCTAAACCAAGTTTAGCCACCTCACCATGGATGGGGACTTCACTACCACAATTCAGCTGACCCAAATGATTCCCCCTCGGCCCAAGGTCAAGCCTTGGATGGTGAACCAAGCACAAATACTTGGGTTGACCTAAACCAAGCCAAAATCACCCCTTTCCCATTCCATTTCAATTCACCACCTTTACACATGGAAACCATCAATTGAACTCACGAGAATCAAGCTCGACCTCACCGACCCCGAGGGTGACCCATGCCCTGTCGGCCACCGCACGGGTCGCCGGAAAACACCACACCCGAGAGCTCACATGTGAGCCGACTTTGGAATTCCACCTTGCCGAGCCGCCCCATGCCCAATGACCACCATGGCCGTTCTTCCCATGACCAGAAGCAGCTGATCCCAACCCTCGGCCATCCTCGCGAGGCTCTCCAGCCACCTCTATTTAAACCCGACCCCCTCACGGCCATGAGAAGAGAGTTGCACAAACCTTGCCGAAACTCGCCAAAATTGTTCCAAACCCTTCTCCATCCTTAGAGCGGTTGATCCCGGTGTCAATTTGCCCTAATCCCCACCAACGGAATCCAATTTCTCAGCCGAAATTTCACCCAAAACCAAGTACATTTTGCCACGGTGAGCCAATCCTCAAATCGATCGGTCCTACACCTTCACCTGGACCAAGAGGAGAAGTTTCCCACTGAAAGCCCCATCTCCAGGCCACCCAGTTGCTCCAGCCTCCAAGCTTTGTGATCGGCAATTCACCAGACCAGGAGACTTCATCTGGAGCTTGCTGGGATCTAATCGAAGGTGACACAACCCTCAGATCGAAGCCACACTTCTCTGAGCAAATGTGTGGCCTCCCTCTTCTTCCCGAGCTTCTAAACATTCTCCATTTTGATTGAGTCAATTTCATGCCACATAAACCGTATGGATGTGTTCGTCTTCTCGAGACGAATCCATAGAGCATAAGAACGTTAAATTTGGTCGAGTATCGAGTGAGATCTTGGGCTCAGAAGACGGACGGCTCTCGGGTAAGGACGCCTGGGGACGATGAACGGATGCCGTTCATTTAATACACACGCGAACGGACGACCAGGATCGCGCCAGATCAGGAGATGGAACGACACAGCGGGCCCCCGGAGCGCTGAGTCAGATGGCGGCGTCGAATCGGAGAGCGCCACGCGGCGTTTCGGAGCTGCCAAGGTTGACGCGGCGCCGCGTGGATAAATAGAAAATTAGGGTATTTTTCTATTTATTTAATTCCCTAAACTTAAAAAATCCATAACTTTGTGTAGAAAAATCAGAAAAATAAAATAAAAATACCCTCATGCTCAGTGAACAGAGGAGAATAATGTGGAAAAGAAATCATTTAATTTCATCAAGTATTTTATTTTTAATGATTTATTTCCCTTCTGCATTGTTTTAATTCTCCATGCATATAGGAAATTCACCATGGCATGAGACCATAGGGCTTTTGAAGCCTCTGAATTTGGGAACATTCCCTGAATTTTCCAAAGTCAGAGGCTATCCCTATGAGAAGTTATTAATTTTTCAAATTCATGTTGCTGTTTTGAGTATTTTAAATCCAATAATTAGCATGTTGTGAAATAAATTCTAGGAAAATTTCATGATGTCTCTTATGACCAGAGGACCCTAGGAAAAATAGGTTTTGAATTAGTTCATTTAAAATAATTAAACACCCAAAATAGCTCCTTAATTAATTAGAGCTAACCATACATCAAATTGACTTGAAATCAATTCTCCACTGACCTTTAGGATCAGAGGAACCCACCATAAAAATTTGAAGTCAATTGGACTTGGTTAGCCCTACTAAATGGGTTGATTAAGCCATTTAGCCATTTTAAACTTTAAAAATTCATAACTTTCAAAATACCTTTCAAAGATTCACCAAATTGGTTTTGGAGCCTCTCGATATTAGGGAATTTAAGGAAATTAAAATTTCAATTTTCTAAAAAATTTAATTTTTTGCATTAATTTAATATTTTAATAATTAAAAAATAATAAAAAACATAAAAATAATAAAATTCACCAAAATGTCACATTTTGAATTTTAATCACTTAAGAACAAATCCAATATTTTTATTAGGTCTATTTAATGAGATATTAAATTTTAAAGCCCTAGGGTAATTTTTAAATTAAAAAATGTATTTTCTAGCATTTTCACTAAAATAATTATAATAAATCAAAGAAAAATCAGAAAATTGCAAAAATTGATTCTCTGATTTCCTTGATATCAGAGAGATTTTTGAAAAATATAAATTTCATTTTTCAACCTTTATTTTATTTTTAAATTAATTAATACTACAAAACTTAAAATAATTATAATAAAAATAATATAATTCAAAAAATCACCAAAATTGGTCCAAGTGGTCCTCTGGTCATTAGGAATGTCCCATAATTTTCTTAAGGACAGAAACTTTCCTTGGTCATATTATTAAATTTCCCTTGAAATCTCTATTTTCCACCAAAAATAATTACATAAATAAATTAAATACAAGAAAATCACATTTTCTCCTCTCATGTCTTTATTGACATATGAGTGAAGTCACATAAAAATTTCAAGTTCATTTAAGCTCAATTTAGTGGGTTATGAAATTATTAAGCTTGAAGGGCAAAATGGTAATTAAAATTTTAACCCTTAATTAAAACTTTAGGTTCAATAAAATTAACAAGTAAAATATTTGATCTTAATCTGATTTGGATGATTGAAATTTAAATAATTAAAGGGTAGAAACCTACTAAACAATTTAAAATAATTGAAATAAACCTTAATTAAATAATTGATTAAATTTTGAAGAATAATAAAATTGGAATTATTAAAATAGGGATGTTATTAGGAAGAGATTTATTCTTTAATTTAAAAATCCCTAAATTAATCATCTCAATAATATTTAATTCCTAATTAAAATGATAATTCAAATTTAAGTTTTAAAATGTTAAAGGACTTAATCATTAAAATTAAATTAAAAAGTTAAATTATTAAACTCTTTTTAAATTTTCAATTAAATTAAAATTAAAAATAAAATTAAATTAAAGATTAAATTAAATTAAATCAAACAAATTAAATAAAATAAATTAAATTAAATCAAATAAATTAAATTAAATTAAATAAAATTAAATTAAAAAAAAATAAATAATTAAATTAAATTAAATTAAATTAAATTAAATTAAATTAAATTAAATTAAAATTAAATTAAAACATATTAAATTAAATTAAATTAAATTAAATTAAAATAAAATAAAATCAAATAAAATTAAAATTAAAATTAAAATTAAAATTAAAAATCAAAATTAAATTAAGATTAAAACTAAACCAAATTAAATTAAATTAAAGTTAAATTAAATTGAATTAAATAACATCACCTAAGATATAAAGAAATTAAATATAAAGCAACTTGAACACTATTCCAAATTTAAATCCGATAACCGAAATTAAACCAAATCACAAACCACTTGAACACTAATCGCACTCGAAAACTTTGGTTATCATAACTCCTAAATAGAACATTAAATGAAATGTTACTCCAATTATAGGATATTCAAATGTCCTAGTTCACTGAGTAAGATAACAACAAAACTTAACTAAACCTCGGACGATTACTTCACCTGATTAATTAAATTCATTTGGACTTAAAACAATCCTATCAGTATTGAAAAGATGTTTAAGATTCTTCTTAAGGACTTTCTCATTATGATAGCATACTTACAAGAACAATTGAACTTAATTATTCTTTGATGAAGAAAATCGTCCTCAAACCAAAACACAAGAACCTAGACGTCATAGGAAATGACTAGCTATAGGATTAGGAACTTGGTAGAAAACCATAACCCTTCCCTAAGCTTTACCTAGGAACTTGCTTAAACATTCTAATTGTGTTTTAAGTGCAGCTTGGGATGATGGGAAGACCCTCCAGGTACGCTTTTATTTTATTGCAATTTATCTTATTGCAATTTATTTAATCGCATCGCACTTACTTTTCGTGCATGATAAACAACTGTTGCATGAAAACCCACACTTTTAGGATAGTCCCTAAAACTGAAACCAAAACTAAATTAAAATTCATTACAAGATAAAATGCACTGCCACAACATTTCAAAATATAAAACAACTCAAAATTTAATCACAAACAGAACACAGAACTACAACTACAACTAAATTAAATTGTCTCGTTGAATGATCGGGAATACCTCGGATGATGTAACCCACGTGTTGCTAACGGGATATCCCACGGTCTAAATGAAAGTGTTGAACTCATTCAGTTGAGTTTAGCAAATTCATCTGGACTAAGTGGATTCAATGAAAATAACGATGCCGGAAGGATGGAACCGTGGGATCTTAACCGGTGTTGTTATAATCAACTTTAAGATTTGTTTTAATTAAAACATAAAAAATACTTGGAAATTAAGATTTCTCTAAACCAAAACACTTTTCTCATCTCCTGATTTATGACTTCTATAACAAAACCTCTGCAACAACAAGGAGCTCAGAGCATGGTGGGCAGCATGGCCATCGTCATCAGCAAAACCTGAGTTTACTTCAGCAAACCATTCCTAGAATTAAACAACAAAGCCATAGAATTTCGAGGTAGTTTGCTTAGCGCAACATAAATCCTCAACTTTTCGTTAGGCATTTGCATAATCATGTCATGTAAATTAAGCCCTAACCAGGTCTTAGGATTTCAGAGGTAGTCGTCCGATACGACATAAACCCTCACATCTTCGAGGCTATTTGTATGATTATGTCATACTAATATAAGTCCTAATTAATTAAAATTGGCAAGATCAAAACATTAAATAAACATTAGGACTTTCCTAAATCCAAGCCAAACAATAGGATAGTCGGGAAATTACCGAAGTTCGCTTCGAATCTGTAATTTCTCCTACTTTTCTTCCTTTGAATTCCCAAAACAAAATGTTCCAAATTTGATCTATTCCCTATTGAAATTCCAAAATTCAATCCTTTGAAAACTTAAACTATGAAATTCTTGAGAGCAAAATCACTGATCATTATCGAGAGTTTTCTTAAATGATTCCCGTCATTTAAGATGTAATTAACTATAGGGGCTTGCCCTTATAGGGAACTTTAAGAACCTGGGTAATATAAACCCCGCTTAATTCATTTATATTAAGCGAGAGAACTTGTCGGCTTATAAAATTGGTTCGCAGACCAAACGGATGTCACAAATCTTCTAGTTTATTTAATCGAGCCCCATCGTCGAGCAATGATGCCTATTCTTCGGGATAGATACACGGTTTGTGGTACGGTGCTCTTTTATATAAACTATTTGGGATGTGAGATCGGTTTGATTTCATATCTTAAAATCTTCAAATTTAAAAATTATTTTTAAAATTAAATACTACTTTTCAAATTATTTATTTAAATTAAATTAAAAATTTGCCGACAATTTCTGTAGGCGACCCCTTTTCAAAATACAACACAACCTAAAAATATGCTGACAGTAGTAGCACTTCCTTCATATTCAAGCCTCCTGACGAGACTTTTCTTCCTAGAATGCTCCGATGGTTTCAGTTCACCAATAATAGGTTTTCACACCATCCTTTTCGCAGTATGTGGCCTAGGACAAGATGGTCGGTCGGCTGTGCGTAGGTAGGTGGTGTCCTCCCTAATATGGTGTCCCGATACGATAACAGGCAAACTCCTTTCGTTGGTTTGTGCCTTTTTCCTTGGGTTTTCCTTAGCAATGACCGGGTTTACTCGTGGTCCAAGGCGGGATTTGGCTGGCACCCGTCCCATTCTCCTCAGAATCTCAGATACGGGGCATCTCTCTTTCTTTGCTAACTTTTCTACTATAGCTTGCAGTCGAGTGAGCGGCATAGCCCTAGCTCTTTTTCTTTTGCTGTCACTGTAATATGCAGGTCGGGGTAACGTAGCAGCGATCCTCCGGGCATCTTCTTCATCAGCTGCAGCAGAGAGAGGGTGGAACCTACTTCCTCCTTACAGTGGTGAATAATCAAGTAGCTCAACTCTTTCCTCAGGAATTTCCTCTAGAAAAGCAACTTCAGCAGCTTTGGTTTTTTCAATCCTGGTGATCTTTCTGCCTCTGTTTCTTCTCTGAGTCCGAGTCAGGGGTGTAAACTTTGAACTGGACCCGATTTCAAAAAAAGATGGTATTGCAGCAAAATTCGTACCCTCCACGGTGGCAGGTTCATTATAAACTTGGACTCCCTTCCCTTTCAGTTGGGCGGGAATTGAGGCAGGTGTAGAGACAACTAGACCGGTGGGCGTAGAGATTACAGTCCTCTTACGAACAGTGGTACCTTTTTCAGCTGGAACCCTTCGCAGGGGAGAAAATTCTCGAATCGATTTCAGGTTGAACTCAAGCACGGGTTTCTCAGTGTCTAGTGCTTTGTCCATTAGTGTAAAAAGAGTGACATCAGCGAACTTGATTTCTGTATTGTTAAATCCTTGTCCAAAATGGATGATTCCATTGTCGGGCAGCTCATCCTTGTAAATAGCGAAGTCCATTCTGTTGGTGAAGGATAAGATTAACTTTGGGGCAGACATTTTCTACAGAGTAGATTCTGAGTATTAGTCTCGAATTATGCTTCCTTTTGTCACAAAATTTAGGAAGAAAAAGAATGAGTTCGAACACATTTTTGTTTATCTTAACACATTTGTGATCTAAAATAGTTTATTTATTAAAGGGTTCTTTATTAGAAGATTTGTTTCTTAGGAACGAAATGTTTAAAGAACGGAGGTTTATAGAAAAAGGAAGGGACCCAGTTCAGAATTGAAAAAGGAGAGAAATTCTCATAAGGCTTCTCATTCCGAAGGATTACTCCTAAGCTAACACCTATTGAGGGTCCACCCCACATCTTAAGAGGTAAAAGGATTTCGAAACTGTTTAGGGGTGTATAAAGGGTGGCTCCTAAATCCAAAAGGGAGTCGACTATACTTGCTCAAGACAGAAAAGAGAGAGGTATGCCAATGGAAGAATGATAGTTTGGTCCACTAGGGATATGGACTCACTATCGATTTATGAAAGAAAAACCATCTGATCAGGATGGTGAGAAGAACTAGTCCCCAACGGAGTCGCCAGAAGTTTTTGACATGTTTTTAGGTTGTAAGTTTAATTTTAAAAGGGGTCGCCTACGAAGTTGTCGGCAGATTTTAGGTTTTAATTTATATATATATATATATATATATATATATATATATATATATATATATATATATATATATATATATATAATTTAGAAAGTAGCATTTGATTTTGAAAATGAATTTTAAGTTCAAAAATTTTAAGATATGAAATTAAACCGTTCTCACATCCCGAATAGTTTATATAAACGAGCACCGCACCACAAACCGCATATCTATCTCGAAGAATAGACACACCGCTTGATGATGGGGCTCGGTTAAACAAACTAAAAAATTTGTAACATCCTTTTGGTCTGCGAACCAATTTAATAAGCCGACAAGTTCCCCTACTTAATATTAAGGAATTAAGCAGGGTTTATATCACCTGGGTTCTTAAAGTTCCCTATAAGGGCAAGCCCCTATAGTTAATTACATCTTAAATGTCAGAAGACACTTAAGAAAACTCTCGATAATGATCAGTGGATTTGCTCTCAAGAATTTCAAAGTTTAAGGTTTTAAATAAATTGGATTTTAGAAATTTCAATAAGGAATAGCTCAAATTTGGAACAGTTTATTTTAGGAATCTAAAGGAAGAGAAGTAGGGGATGTCATGGACCCAAAGTGAACTTCGGTGACTTCCTGACTATCCTATTGTTTGGCTTCAATTTGAGAGTATTATTTAATGTTTCAATCCTGCCAATTTTAGTTAATCAGGACTTATATTTGTATGATATAATCACACAAATAGCCTTGAAGATGTGAGGGTTTATGTCGTACCAAACGACTACCTCAGAGTCCTAAGACCGATTAGGGCTTAATTTACATAATATGATTATGCAAATGCCTAACAAAAAGTTGAGGATTTATGTTGCACTAGGAAAACTACCTCGAATTCCTATGGCTTTGTTATTTAATTCTAGGAAAGGGTTTGCTAAAGTAGACACAAGTTTTGCTATCGACGATGGTCGTGCTGTCCACTATGCTCCAAGCTCCTTGTTGTTGCAGAGGTTTAGTTTTAGAAGGTGAAAATCAGGAGATGAGAAAAGTATGTTGGTTTAGAAGAGTCTTAGGTTCAAATGTCTTTAATTTTTATTAGGGGAATCTTAAAGTTGATTATAACAACACCGGTTAAGATCCCACGGTTTCATCATTCTGACACCGTTATTTTTATCAGATTCACTTAGTCTAGATGAATTTGCTAAACTCAATTGAATGAGTTCCACACTTTCATTTAGACCGTGAGAAATCTCGTTAGCAACACGTAGGTTACATCATCCGAGGTATTCCCGATCATCCAACGAGATGTTTTAATTTAATTGCAATTGTAGTTTTATTGTTCTGTATGTGATTAAATTTTGAGTTGTTTTATCTTTTGAATGTTGTGGCGGTGAATTTTATCTTGTGTTGATTTTTTATTTAGTTTTGGGTTTCAGTTTTGTGGCTATCCTAAAAGTTTCAGTTTTCATGCAACAATCTTGTTTAACATGCAAGAAAAGTGAAGTGTAGCTCATATAAATAAATTGCAATAAAGTAAATTGCTAAAAATAAAAGTGTACCTGGAGGGTCTTCTCGTCATTCCAAGCTGCAGTTAAAACACATGTTAAGGCATTTAAATATTTATAGCAAGTACCTAGGTAAAGTTAAGGGAAGGTTCTGTTTGTCTACCAAATTCCTAATCCTATTGCTAGTCATTTCCTATGACGTCTAGGTTTTTGTATTTTGTTAAGGATGATTTTCTTCATCAAAGAACAATGAAAATCAATTGTTCTTCTAAAACATCTCATCATATTGAGAAAGTGCTTAGGACGAGTCCTAAACATCATTTCAATACTTCTGAGATTATTTTGAGTCCAAATGAGTTTCTTTGTTTAAGTGAATCAATCATCCAAGAATTTAATTAAGTTTTGTTTCTTGCTCAGTGAATTAGGATGTTCGATTATCCTATGAGTGAAGTGACATTTAACTTAGTACTCTATTTAAGAGTTATAATAATGAAAGCCTTTAGAGGTAAACCAGTTTGTTAAATAATTTAACCATTTTGATTTAAGATTGAATTGATGATTTAAAATAATTTAATTTAGTTTTGAAATTCAGGTTGATCTTCTTTTAAGTGTTTAAACAGTTTGGATTGAAAGAGGTGTTTAGATTATTCAATTTAATTAAAATTTTAATAATTTAAATTTTATTTGACTTAATTGTAGTACTTTAGGTCAATTTTAATTGGTTTGATTTTTTAATTAGGACTTATTTTGAGATTGATTTTTAATGTTTTAAATTTTTTTTAAGTTTGTTTTCAAGTAATTTCAAGTTGATTTTAATATTTTAGATTTGATTTAATTTGATTATTAAATTACTTAATGTTTTAAACTTTAATTGAATTGAGGGTTATTTTCCTTTTAATTATTTAATTATTAATTCCAATTATCATCTTACATTTAATTCAAAGTTAAATATTATTAAAATGATTCATTTAGGGATTTTAAATTAAAGAATTGATATCATCTTAGGTCATATCCCTAACCTTAATAATCCAAATTTTTAATCTATTCTTCCAAAATTTAAATTATTTAATTAATTAAAGTTCACTTCAAATATTTTCAAGTTAATTAGTAGGCTTCTACCCCTTAATTCCCTAGGTTTCAACCATCTATGAGAAAAGTTAAGATCACATATTTTACCCTCCCTTTGATTAGACCTAAATATTAATTAGGGTTAAAATCCTTTAATTACCTTTATGCCCCTTTATGTTTATTTATTTCATAGCTCATAAAATTAAGCTCAAATGAACTTAAAATTTTTATGTCACTTCACTTATATGTCAATTAAGACATTAGAGGGAAAATGTGATTTTTTTGAATTTAATTTAATTTATATAATTATTTTTGTGAAAAATAAGGGTTTTCAATGAAAATTCAACAACATGACCAAGGTAAGGTTTCTGTTCTTAGGAAAATTATGAGATGTTTTTACTGACCAGAGGACCACTTGGACCATTTTTCATGATTTTTGGAATTATTTTTTATTTTTTATAATTATTTTGAGTTTAGGAGTGTTAATTAATTATAAAATAAAATTAAAGTTGAAAAATGAATTTTATATTTTTTATAAATCTCTCTAACCTCAAGGAGTTCAAATAAATAAATTTTATATTTTTTTGATTTTGCTTTGATTTATTAGAATTAATTTAGTGAAAATGTTGAAAAATCCATTTTTTAATATTAAAAAATGTCTTAAGGTTTTAAAATTCAATATCTTTACTTTGAGGCTTAGGAAAAATATTTGGTTTGTTCCTAAGTGATTAGGAATCAAAATATGACATTTTTATGATTTTTAATCTTTTTGTGATTTTTATTAATTTTTAATTATTAAAATATTAAAATATGGTGAAAAAATGAAGATTTCTAGAAAATTTTAATTTTAAATTTTTTAGACACCACTAACATTAGAGAAGCCCCAAAACCATTTTTGTGAATTTTTAAAATGTATTTTTGGAGTTATGAATTTTCAAAGTTTAATTTTACTCGTGTAACCTAATTAATCCATTTAGTGGGGCTAATCACCTCCAATTAGTTTTCAAATTTTTATGTGGAACTCCTCTGACCCTAAAGATCAGTGGGGAATTGTTTTCAAGTTCTTTTGATGTGTGGTTAACCCTAACTAATTAAAGTTCATTTTTGAGTAATTAGGCCAATTAGGGTTATTCTTAATGAATTAACTCAAAAGATAATTATCCTAGGGTCCTCTGGTCCTGAGAAAATTTTTCAAATTTTTCTAGAATTTTCTAAGAAATATGCTAATTAATGGAATTAAAATACCAAAAAACAGTGACATAAACTTGAAAAATACATAACTTGCCATAGAGATAGCCTCTCACCTTGAAAAATTCAGGGAATGTTCCTAATATCAGAGTCTTCAAAAGTCCTATGGTCTCATGCCATGGTGAATTGTCTATGCAAATGGAGAATTGAAATACTGAAATGAGTAAATAATTAATTAAAAATAAAATACTCATCAAATTAACTCAATTTTTTTTTCACATTATTCTCCTCTGTTCACTGAGCAAGAGGGTTATTTTATTTTTGTGATTTTTCTACACAAAGATATGGATATTCTAAGTTTCAGGCATTTAATTAAATCATAAATTCCATATTTTCCTACTTGTCCGACTCAGCGCCACGACAACCTTAGCATCTCCGAAGCTCCACACGGCGCTCTCCCATTCACCGCCGCCATACGACTCAGCGTCACGTGGCCCGCGGTTCACGTACCATTCCCTGGTCCGACGCAATCTGAGCCGTCTAGTCGATACACGCTCGATCCAACGGGTGACCGTCCACACTCAAACCCTAATATCTCCCTCATTTCTCACTGGATTTTTGTGCTCTTATACTCTATGGATTCGTCTTGGAGAGACGAACACATCCATGCGGTTTACATGCATTAAAATCAACTCAAACGAGATGGAGAATCACTGGAAGCTCTCGGGGAGGAGGAGTATCTATACCTTGGTTCAGGAGGTGAGGCCTCAACTGAATGTGCTCGGCACGTTCGCTAGAGCTGGAAGAGCCTAGGGATGAAGCCTCTGGCCCTGGTGAAAAGTCTAGGTATGAAAGTGACCAGGCCCGATTTCAGACTTTAGAGGCTAGAGCAATTCAGTGGCCTAGAGAGGGGGCTTTCACTGGGGAACTCCTTCTCTTGGTCCTGTGTAGGTGCGGGTGAGCTTAATTTGATTTTGGTGGAGGTTTGAGAGATGTCCTATTCTGGCCTGAGAATTGAGCTCCAAAATTGAGCTCAATTAATGAGATTTAGGGCAGGAGAACAGTGGGGATGGATTGTTCTTGGCTAGGGGAAGCTTTGTGAGAAGTTTGGAGGGATTCTATGAAGGTTGATTTCAGCCAAACTTTTGGCCGAGAGGGGTTGGCTGGTTTAAATAGCCATGGCCAGGGCTTCCCAGGGGAAATTGATGGCTGGGATCAGCTACCTAGGGGAGGATATGAAGAGCTGTGGTGGCCAATTGGAGTGGGGCAGCTCAGCAGTTGAGAATTTAAAATTTGGCTCATTCCAAGCTCCTCAGCCATGGCGTTTTCCGGCGGCTGGTGGCTGGCTAGTTAGAGTCAGGTCACCATCTGACTCAGGGGAGTCCGGGCTGGGGTTTGGTGCAGTTAATTGGCTTTGGCAATGCGTAAAGGATTTGATTTTAGTGGAAAGGGGGAAAGGCTTATTTTGGCTTGATTTGGTACAAGACATGGTTTAGGCTATGTGCACCTCTCCAAGGCTTGACTTTGGGCTGAAAGGAATAATTTGGGTCAGCCAAGAGAAGGTTTTGTGGTCTCCATCCTTGGTGAGGTGGCTAAGCTTGGTTTAGAGTCTTGCATAAATGAGGTTAAAAATGCTTAATGAAGCTTTAAGAAAGATCCCCCCTTCTTGCCATTAATGGCATGGTGAGGTGGAAAGGGCTCCTCATGGCTTGCATATAGCTTATGCATGGCTCCATGGCTCCATGGCTCCATTTGGCTTGGGGCCAAGCTTAGTCAATTTCATGGAAATGGGTTTTAAGGATTTTAGATATTTAGGGGTAATTTGACACATGGCTTAGTTTAGAAAAGTTTAATGATGAATTTAAAACTTAGGGAGTGATTTAAATCAAAGGGATGGTGAGGTGAAAGTGTCATGTAGGCTTTGGATTGACTTTGGGCCTTTTGAGTTCATTTTGGATGGGCTTTTAGAATGGTTTAAGAAAGTGGGCCTTTAGGTTTGAAAACAAAATTGGTGGATGGAAATTTTGTGAAGGAATGGGCCAAACAAATGTTGGGTTTAGTTTAGGGATGTGTCATGAGTGATTTGAAACAAATTTGAGGTGATTTGGAGTTGAATTGGGTTTGATTTGGGACTTTTTGGTAAAGGGGCTAAAGTTAGTCAAATTGGGCTAACTTGGGCTAAGGTTGGGCCAATGTTAGATTTGATGTAAAATTAATGTTGAGAAATGTTTATGGGAGTGTTGCAAAAAGTTTTCAACTTTGGTTGGGCTTTGATTTTGGGATTTGGGCCCATTTGGGTTCATGGTGTGTTTAGGTCAAAATTGGGGATTTTGGTTTTGGGCTAGGTTTGGGTGGAGTTTGGGTTCAAATTTGGGGAATATCTTGTTAGTGTTTTGTTTTTGGGGATATTATGAAGGTTTAGGAAAAGAGTTGGGGTTAATTGGAGTTGAGTTGTGTTATTTTGGGCTAAGTTTAGGTCATGGGCCAAAATTGGGCTTTAAGCTTCAAATTGAAATTGGATCCAAATGTTAGTCAAATTGGGCTTGGATTTGGTATAAATTAATATTAGGGATATTGAATTGAAGTTTAGAATTGGATTGGATCAACATTGAGGTCAATTAGGTTGATTTGGTTTGACATTGGGCTTTCTTTGGTTAAAGATGGGTCAAATTGAGGGTTTTGGCAAACGTTGATTAAATTGACAAAATTGGCCCAAGGTGTAGTTGAGAAAAATGAAATTGGAATATTTGGGATTTTCTGGAATTTTTTGGAAATTTTTGGAATTTATGGATTTTTTGGTTAAAAAGGGCATTTTGGGTATTTGGAGGGTATTGGGGGTATTTTTGGAAATTTTGGTATATTTGGCTAAGGATGATCAATTTGAATGGTGGGAAGTGTTTAGGATTGGTTTTGAGGAATTTTGGGTAATTTAGGTAAATTTGCAAATTTTGGGCATCTTCAAGGGCATTTGGTAGGTTTGGTGGGTGTAGAGCCCCGAGGGTCAAAAATTGAAATTTTTAAAAGAAGATTGATTGAATGTGAGTAGAATGGAATCACTTTGGTTGAGTCATGAAGCCATATCAAGCACATAAGAGCCATGAGAGGACTCATTTGAGGCATTCACTATGTTGTTCCTAACCCTCTTAGCCAAGGGCCTAGGGGTTAAGGTCCATCCATATGAATTACCTACATGAGTCGGGAAGTCAAGCTAGGTATAAATGGTTTTAGGATTTGGAATGTGTGTGAAAGTGTAATGTGTGCTGGTCAACCCTCACCGGACCGGGCTACCCGGGGTAGTCCAAAGGTCAAAGAGTCCTATAGGGAACTCATCCTTTAAACCTCCACATTTGATCTTAACCCTCCAAGTGACTTAGGGGTTTACAATCAAACTTATGGGGTTTGCAGGGAGTTAAAAGGTGTTTGAATTTCTAAGTCGTGGGTTCCATTTCTAGTCCTCTAAGATAGTCAAAGGGAAAGCCTAAGGCTAGATCCTAAGTACTAAGGAGAGAGAAGAGAAAAAACCTCATAAAAAATGAGGTCAACAGCACCCAACTATATGGACTACATTCTCATCCATACAATTGCATGCGATTCTTTCCAATTGTTGATTGAGACAATACCGCAATGGATCTTACATAATCTCCCAACAAATTTTAATATCTTAATTGGCCAAAACAAGAAATAAATTAAGTGCAAGGTCGTTAATCATCACAACTTCTTCCAACATTGGAATCCTATACTTCTCACAACTTCCTTCCATAATTTAATTACTTCATTATTTAAAAGGAAAATTATAAAGAAAACTACTCAGAATGATTTGAAAGTAGAAATCATAGTGAAAACACAACAAGTTTTACTTTAAAACCAAATGTAAAAACAAGTTAAACACTTATTTGAAAATCCTCTTTACGAGACTCTTGAAGTTCCTTTGAAATTTTGTTTTCCCCTTACAAGACACAATAGAGGTTGGTGCCCAACTCTGTTGACTCCAAATCTCTATTCTACTCTTAATAAAAACTAGGTACAATTAATAATAAAAGTGGTGAAGTGGAAAATGTACTCTTAATAACTCTCTAACATAAACTTGACTCTTAACACATTTTGAAGACAACACATAAAATCTTAAAATCTGGATTTTATTTGTGCTATAATTTTTAAGGATGTTAATGTTTATATTAAAATTGTGATCGATGTCAACGTGTAGGCAATATTTCTAGAAGAAATGAGATGCCCATCAATTATATTTTGGAAGTTGAAATATTTGACGTTTAGGGATTAGATTGCATGGGACCATTTATACCATCTTTCAGAATTACATACATTTTGATAGCAGTAGACTATGTATCTAAATGAATAGAAGCTATTGCTTTACCATGATGTGATGCTCAAAGTGTTGCAAAGTTTTAAAAAAGAATATATTTTACGGATTTGGAATACCAAGAGTAAAAACAAGTTAAACACTTATTTGAAAATCCTCTTTACGAGACTCTTGAAGTTCCTTTGAAATTTTGTTTTCCCCTTACAAGACACAATAGAGGTTGGTGCCCAACTCGTTGACTCCAAATCTCTATTCTACTCTTAATAAAAACTAGGTACAATTAATAATAAAAGTGGTGAAGTGGAAAATGTACTCTTAATAACTCTCTAACATAAACTTGACTCTTAACACATTTTGAAGACAACACATAAAATCTTAAAATCTGGATTTTATTTGTCTATAATTTTTAAGGATGTTAATGTTTATATTAAAATTGTGATCGATGTCAACGTGTAGGCAATATTTCTAGAAGAAATGAGATGCCCATCAATTATATTTTGGAAGTTGAAATATTTGACGTTTAGGGATTAGATTGCATGGGACCATTTATACCATCTTTCAGAATTACATACATTTTGATAGCAGTAGACTATGTATCTAAATGAATAGAAGCTATTGCTTTACCATGATGTGATGCTCAAAGTGTTGCAAAGTTTAAAAAAAGAATATATTTTACAGATTTGGAATACCAAGAGTAAAAACAAGTTAAACACTTATTTGAAAATCCTCTTTACGAGACTCTTGAAGTTCCTTTGAAATTTTGTTTTCCCCTTACAAGACACAATAGAGGTTGGTGCCCAACTCTGTTGACTCCAAATCTCTATTCTACTCTTAATAAAAACTAGGTACAATTAATAATAAAAGTGGTGAAGTGGAAAATGTACTCTTAATAACTCTCTAACATAAACTTGACTCTTAACACATTTTGAAGACAACACATAAAATCTTAAAATCTGGATTTTATTTGTGCTATAATTTTTAAGGATGTTAATGTTTATATTAAAATTGTGATCGATGTCAACGTGTAGGCAATATTTCTAGAAGAAATGAGATGCCCATCAATTATATTTTGGAAGTTGAAATATTTGACGTTTAGGGATTAGATTGCATGGGACCATTTATACCATCTTTCAGAATTACATACATTTTGATAGCAGTAGACTATGTATCTAAATGAATAGAAGCTATTGCTTTACTATGATGTGATGCTCAAAGTGTTGCAAAGTTTTAAAAAAAGAATATATTTTACAGATTTGGAATACCAAGAGTAATCATAACTGATGGGGGAAGTCATTTTATGAATTATTTTACGTAAAAGTTTGTAAAGAAATATCATATTAACCATCACATTGATATTGCTTATCATCCGCAGACAAGTGGATTGGTTGAATTATCCCAATGTGAAATTAAAAGAATATTTGAAAAGCCAATTAATCCAAATAGAAAGGATTGGTCAATCAAACTGGATTATGATTTATGGGCCTATAGGACTGCGTACAGAACTCTTACAGGAATTTCCCTATATAGGCTAATTTTTGGAAAAGCTTGTCACTTACCAGTTGAACATGAGCATAAATTATATTTGGCTATTAAAGCGTTTAATTTTAATTTGAAAGATGCCTACGAAAAGAGATTGTTGCAATTAAATGAGCTTGAAGAGATAAAGAATGAATCTTATGAAAATACTAAGATTTATAAGGAAATTATGAAGTTATGGCATGATTAGAAGATTCTTACTAAAAATCTTGAGCCAGGGCAAAACGTTCTGCTATATAATGCTAGATTGAGAATTTTCTGGAAAACTTATGTCTAGCTGGACAGACCCATTTATTGTGATGAAATTTTATTCATATAGAGCTGTGGATATTCAAGATCCTAAAACTGAAACAGTATTGAAAGTGAACGAGCATAGATTTAAACTTTACTTTTTAGTCAATCAATCTAAATCTGATGAGAATCTGATGTTGGGTCACTCATAATAAGCTTTGGGTATGTCAGGTTGATGACGTTAAACCAAGCGCTTTGTGGGAGGCAACCCATATTTATCAGTGTGCTTTGCTTTATGTTTGCTTTTGTGTGCTTTTATTTGGTTTGATTTTAGAAATTTGGTAGCATTTTGGAGTTTTTTATGTTATTGTAGTGTTTATTTGACCTTATTTAATGACTTAAAGGAGTCAGAATGAAGACTTTGATGTTTGGAAGAACTGTGCAAAAATGTGCAATGGCAACTATGCGCCGCTAGTTGGTGCATAGGCACCACAGTTATAAAAACATGAAAAATGAGATTCTAGAAGCCTAACTCGTGGTGAGTAGTTTTTGAAGTTATTAAGGAGTTTTAACATGTCTAGGGTCGGTTTTGTACCTTCCCAAGTCTATAAAAAGGCATTGAATTTATGAAATACTTGCCTCAGTTCTTATTTTCATTTCTGAGTCTTTTGAAAGAGTATTTTGAGTGAAAAAATGTCTTCTTGAGAGAGCAAAATTAAGAAGAAAGAGGAAGCCAACAAGAAGTTTATTTTCAATAGTGCGCAAGAGTTATATAATGGATTTTTAGTTGTGAGTATCCACGGAATAGCAAAAATGATTACGAAGATCGAGGCCGATGTGAAGTCTATTAATGCAAAGGTAAATGAAATTAATGCTCATTTATCACACATTGGATGACAACTCAAAATGCAATTCAATCATATAAGTCTAGTGGAGGAAGCAAATAGAGCAATTTTTCTGACGAAAAAATGGATATAAGAAGATGATGTAAGAGCTTTTGATCATCACCCGTTTTGTCAGATTTATATTCCAAATGGTTCAAATGGAACTAATGGTGGTTATGGATATATTCCACCAAAAAGAGATTGGAATTAGATTTTGTGTGGTCTTGTGGTTTAATTATGTGTGTTTAAAGTTTTAAGTATATTTCTTTAATATCTGTGTTTGTTGCACTTTACATGTGTTTGCTACATCTCAATGATGTAAGTTTGTGTATAATTACATGTGTTTGAACTTATCCATTTGGGAATTTCATTCAAAGTATTTTGTATAAGAATTTGTAGTTTGTATTAAGTGTAGTTTGTTATTAATAGAAGTTTGTGTTTGTGTGAAAATTTGTGGAATCATTGAAATTAAAGAGTACTTTTGGAGTATTAGAAGAGTTTATGGGGAGAAATAATTATTTGAAGTGATTAAGGGGGATTAACTAATTGTTTTGGTGCAATTAAATTAAATGTCAAAATTTGGCCACTGGCACCTAAGCACCAGATTTTACGGCTAAGCATTGTATGCCTCGCGCATAAGTGCCGGTTCGCGAAAAATGATTTTCGACAGTTAAAAACATGAAATTTACTATTTTTAACACCCCATCACCTTCATCCTCTAGATTTCACAAAATAGGAGCCTAGGGCATCAATATTTGGATCATTTTAGAACCGATTTCGCTGAAATTTGTTGGATTTGAGTTCCTTAAGGTATGATCACAACTCCTAAGTATATTTTTTTATTTTCACCATGTATTTTGAGTACATTATGGAAAAATCTAAAAATCATTATTCATGGTGAAAATTTGAGAAAAGCATAAGAAGTTGCTTGGATTTAGTGGAGTTTGTGTTTAGAAGTTAAATTAGCAAGTTTAGTTTAAATTTGGAATTTATAATGAAAGTTTTGTGAATTTTTAGAGATGGCTCCAAAGTCAAAATGTTCGAAAGGAAAAGAAAATTTTGATTCCGACAAATTTGTCAGTTCTAAAGCTGAGAATCGTTATGTCGATGCACTCGCATCACAAAAATTGATTCCAAAACGAGTTTTTAGTAAGCCAAGAGGAGAAATTGAAGATATGATTGCTAGAAGAAATTGTGAATGATGCTGTTGCTTCTGCACTGTAGCAGTTGTTTCTGTGGTGAGAGAGCTCTATGCTAACTTGCTTGTAGCAAAAGATAATTTGGTAATGGTTAGGGGGTAACAAGTGGATTTTTCATCTGCGGTGATTAATGTTTTTTACCGATTGCCTCTTGCAATGTTTTGTTTTTATGCAAATTATCATCCTTCTGTGGGAGAATTAGATGAGATTATGACCTTTCTTACTATGGAATAGGTTTGTGGAAGATAACAAATGACAGAAGAGTGAATTTTTCAGCCTCTAAATTGAATGCTAACTCAAAGGCGTGACCTTACTTTATCTCATCTAAGCTTCTACCTTCAAGTCATGTCAGTGAAGTTTCAAGGGGGAGAGCTATTCTAAACCATTGTATTATATAATGAACTGTGCCAGAGCTGCTACTACAGTGGGTATGAGTTATCCAACTCTGATTTATTCACTTTGTGAGCAGTCTGGTGTTAAGTCTGAAACATGGGAAGAGGTTCTTCAGCCCCTTAGAACTATTACCCGTGTAAAAGTGAACATTTACACTGTACATTCAACATTTTGCTGGAAAGGAGGATCTGTTAGAACTTCCAATGCTTCTACTTCTGCTGCTTCTACTTCTTGTGATTCTACTGCACATGCATCATCTTCAAGAGATGCACAGACTGGATTATTACAGAAGATTTTGAAGAAGGTGTGTCTTAAGAGAGAGCACGTTAGAGATATGGATGGTAAGATTGAAAATATTGAAAGGTATATTGTAAAACATGATGAATATGAGGAAAATTATCAGCAATACATGGACAGAGTGATTAGAGGAGATCACAGTGCTGAGATGCCCCCTCATCCTTTTTATATACCTTATGTGTCATCCAGAGACTGGAATGAAGATGATGATGATGAGGATGATGATTAGGATTGTTGTGTTGAGTTTGTGATGTTGTGTTGTGATTTTCTTATGTGTTGTGATGTTTTTATTTTGATGTTTTTATATGTGATGTGATGTATTTTGCTATGGACTCTGATGTTGTGAAGATTTTAGATGAACTATTTTTATTATGCACATTCAGATGTTTTATGATGTAATTTGTAGTGTGTTTGTGACAGTAAATTTTTTTTATGTGTTTCTAGTGTTTAAGTTTTTAGTATTGTCTAATTTAATTCCTATAAATATTAGAAAAATTTAGAACACTATTAGAAACCACTATTTTTATAATATGTTTAAACTTTTCAAAATTTGCTACCATTTATTTTCTAGTATGTTGTGATTTGTGATGGTGTGTATTTTCTTTGAAAATTTTCACTATTGTAGAAGTCCTTTGAAATTTAAAGATTTCTATTTTATGAAAAACTGAAAAACTGAATATGATTTTTTTTTTACTCCTTAGTTTTAAACTGTTATACTTGCATATTTAGGATATGAAAATTCCAGCAAGCATGTTATTCTAGTTTTTTTTATTCTTACCCCTGTATCATTTTTATGCTTAAATTTTTTATCCTAATTAAAAATTAAAGTTTGGGGGGAATTTAAAAACAAATTTTTAAAAACTAAAATTTTATTTGTTCTCAAGAATACTTAAATAAAATTTGATTTTTGATTGGAAATAATTATGTATATGAAGTTATATTAGGGAAGCAAAATTTTGAATATAGAAATGAGTAAGCGAATTTAGTTAAAATTTATATTAATGATGAAAATTAAGAAGTTAAAATTTACTTAGCAAAGAAATGTTAAATATAGTTAAACTATCTTTTGTAAGAAATGTTGTATTTTTGGATAATTAGAAGATTTGACTTTTATTTTTCAAAGCTTAAATTTTTTTTATTGAGAAATAGTTTTCAACACAATTATTATGATTTTAAGTGAAGGATATATATCAAAACTTTGTTGTAAATGAAAGGGTGGAATTTAAAATCATTAAAGCCCTATCCAGATACAGTAATCCTTGCCTTATAAAAAAAACAAGAAGAAAATAAGAATAGAAAAAGAAAAAGAAAGAAAAAGAGAAAAGAAATAAAATTAGTATGTAAAAAGGATGGAGAAGCTTGAGGATTTAAGGGCCTAATAAAAAATTGGTTCCATACCTAAAGCTTAAAATATAAGTTTTGAGAAAATCTAAAGCTTAAGGTTATAATATAGTAAGTAAAATTATTTCCAAATAAAAATTTTTAAGGAAGATAAAATGTTTGAATTCTATATTACAAAAAATCTAAAAGAGTTTTTGAATTAGATAGGAACTATTATTTTTCATTATCCTTTACTTAAGAACTTTCTAAAATTTAAGTTGGTCTCATATACTAAAATTTTTTCTAAATTGGACTATTTCATTTCTAGAACAAAATTTTGAAACATTCCTAAAGAAACTCATTTTGATAATTTGCATGTTAAGATTTTCTATGTGATTAAGCGTCACCTGACTACAAGTAACATTTTAAGTTTGGAGGATTTTGATATACATAAAATATATAATATTTTTAAATACTTTTTTATATCTATTTTTGATAATATTGCACTTTAAGGGAAGGTATATTTGTGTTTTTCTTGCAGGTATGATTAAAATGAGTGATTATGATGAAAGGAGCAATAAAGGATCAAATTTGGAGCAAAACTTAAAAAGGTGTGAAGAATTAGCCTCTGACGCCTAAGCGCCGGACCATTGGCGCATAGGTGCCACAGTTAAAGTGACGAATTATGTTGGATTTTGGTGCAAATTTGAAGTTGATTTTAAGGCATCCTTAGTTTAAACTTCACTAACTTCCCATCAGCACCAAAACTCATTTAAATTTTGAACCGATGGATGCATTCTTGATAGATACATTGAATCTGGACACATTTTGAAGAGACACCAAGGCACCTTTTGGAAAATTTTAAAATGAAGAATTGAAAATCAGAAAAAGGGTTGTTGTTGGAGGGTGTGATTAGTGTTAAGAGTCAAGTTTATGTTAGAGAGTTATTAAGAGTACATCTTTCCACTTCACCACTTTTATTATCAATTGTATCTAGTTTTTATTAAGAGTAGAATAGATATTTGGAGTCAATAGAGTTGGGCGCCAACCTCTTTTGTGTCTTGTAAGGGGAAAGCAAAGTTTCAAAGAAAATTCAAGATTCTTGTGGAGAGGATTTTTAGATAAATATTTATCTTTATTTTACATTTGGTTTTAAAGTAAAACTTGTTGTTTTTTATTATGATTTCTACTTTCAAATCAAGTTGTGATTGTGTTTTCTCCATTGATTCTGAGTAGTTTTCTTTGTCTTTTTCCCTTTAAATGATGAAGTAATTAAATTATGGAAGGAAGTTGTGTGAAGTATAGGATTTCAATGTTGGAAGAAGTTGTGATGATTCACTACCTTGCACTTAATTTACTTCTTGATTTGGCTATTGCGGTATTGTCTCAATCAACAATTGGAAAGAATCACATGAAATTGTATGGATGCGAATTGTAGTTCATATAGTTGGGTGCAAATAAATAGGAAGATATTCTTATAATGGGGAGTAAAATTAGAGGACTTTAGTGTGACAGGCTAAAGCCCCTTAATTTGGTTTGATGTGAAAAATTTTGTTATGAGATGTTAGCCCACAAGTGGAGGGAATTGAGGGAACTCTAGAGTGAAAGCTAGTATCTTCCCCGCCTAACCCATTTACAAGATTTCAAATCATTAAATTAACCAATATTCTTTATAGAACCAAGTAAGGGTAAATAATATAATTGCTTCTATTTGACACAATACATTTTAGATACTTCCATAATGAAATTCCATAATTATTATTTATTCATTGAAAGAGGGAAAATATATTTTATTCTCATTTGCTTTCATACTAGTTTAAAGTTGTGTTAACTTTAGTTGTTTGCTTTACTTTTTATTCAGAAAATACCAAAAATAAATTTGAAAAACTTTATATTTTAAAACATACTTTACAAAATCATTTTAAAAAGTAAAAAGTTATTTTTCTTATTTCTTTAATATTTTAGACATTTCCTTGTGGGTTCGATATCTTGGGGCTTAATAAAAAAACCTTATATTACTTGATAAACGATACATATACTTGCGTAGTATCCCATATTATTATAAATAATTAAAATATATCTCTTATTTGCTTCAGAGTCAAGTTTTTGGCATTTGTTGTAAAGGAAGAGATAATATCATTAATAAGAAATATAAAATGAAAAATATAAGGGTAAATATTCAGGGATGAGGAGGCAACCCTTATTTTTCAGTGTTCTTTATTTTATGTTTGTTTTGTGTATTTTTATTTGGTTTGATTTGAGAAATGTGGTAGCATATTGGAGTTTATTTATGTTATAACAGTGTTTATTTGACCTTATTTAATGACTTATAAGAATCAGAATGAAGATTTTGACATTCGGTAGAACTGTGCAAAAATGTGCACTGGCGGCTATGCGCCTCTGGTTGGCGCATAGGCAATACAGTTATAAAAAACATGAAAAATGAGGTTCTAGAAGCCAAAATCGTGGGTGAGTAGTTTTTGGAGTTATTAAGGAGTTTTAACACTTCTAGGGTCGGTTTTGTGCCTTCCTAAGTCTATAAAAAGGCCCTAAATTTATGAAATACTTACCCCAGTTCTTATTTTCATTCCTGAGTCTTTTGAAAGAGTATTTTGAGTGTAAAAATGACTTATTGGGGCCGAAGCGCTGGCACTCCTCACTAAGGGCAACAGTCTCATTATCCTCAAAATTCCTCTTTTTGTTGAGAATATCTTTCATAAATTTCTATAACTTGGCATTTGTTCTAAGGCTTCAGCAAATAAAATGTTGATTGTAAGCTTCCTAAATAACTCCAAGAATTTTAAAAATTACTTATCCAATTTTTGTTGTCGAAGTCTCTGAGGAAATGAAGGAGGTGGATTTTCTAAATCAACCTTAGGTGGAGAAATAGGTTTTCCCAAACCTTTCAGAGCGTCCTCTTTTGGTTTTTCAGTTTCTTCTTTCTCTACTTCAGTCTCTTTTGAACTCTACCTTCCAACTCTCTTCCACTTCTCGACTGAATAACTTAAGCTTGCTCTTTAGTCTTCTCTCTTAGATTTACTTCAGTATTGCTAGGAAGAATTCCTTAGGATCTTTTACTTAATGAATTGACAATCTGTCCCAATTGATTCTCAATATTTCTGGTTGTAGCTCCTTGACTTTGTAACTGATTTTCCATTTGTAACACCACCTCTTCAATAGACAACTTCTTCTCCTTAAATTGTGAAGTATTATTAAAACCTAGAGGATATGTTGGTCTATAATTATTATTCCCTTAGTTGTTCTAGTTTTCCAATGAGTTTACTTGGTTATTCCCCCACTTTTGATTACTACCACCTGATTATTGGTATTCCGGTTAAAATATGAGTTATTAGGCTTACTTATGGCATTCAAAGTTTCTGGTAAAGTTTGAGAATAAAAAATTTGGTTTAATGAATTTTCTTCAATCATGGATATTGGTTGAGAAAAAATCATCCCAAATTGGTCTATCTTCCTTGAAAATGCAGCAACTTGATTTGCTAGCATCGCAAAAGCATAATTTTCATAAATTTTGGCTACTTTTTTAGGATTTAACCTTTTAGAAGGCCATTGAAAATTATTAGTAGCCATTTCTTCAATTAAAGCATAAGCATCAACAAACTGTTTAGACATCAATGAACCACCAACAGTGGCATCGATAATAGATCTAAAAGATCCAACTAATCCATTATAAAAGGTATGAATTATTAACCAATCTGGTATTGAATGATGTGGGTACTATCTTAGGAGATCTTTAAACCATTCCCATGCTTCATATATAGATTCCCCTTCAAATTGACAAAAATATGTGATATCATTTCTAAGCTTTGTAGTCTTCGATGGTGGAAAATATTTAGCAAGGAATTTTTGTGCTAAATCACTCCAAGTTCTGATAAATCCAGGTGCTAACGATTTTAACTAAAACTTAGTATTATCCCTTAGTGAAAAAGAAAAAAGTCTAAGTCTAATAGCATCATTCGAAACACCATCTTATTTAAAAGTAGTGCACAATTCTAAAAAATTGGTAAGACGTAAATTTGGATCTTTTGTTGGAGCTCCCCCAAACTGATCATTAGATACCATTTGGATTTTAGCATGTCTAAGTTGAAATGAATTAGCAACTATAGTAGGGTGTTGAATACTACTATAAAGTTCATCTACTATTGGGTTAGCATAATCTCTTAAAGGTCTAAATTCTTGATGGATTTCAACATTTTGATGATCTTGATTTGCCATTTTTTGAATATTTTTATCTTTTTCTAGGTTTTTATTTTTTTGAATTTTTTGATAGTTCTCTCCAATTCAGAATAGTAAGGCACAAGTCCTTAAGAACCTAAACTACGCATTCAAAATTAACAAAATAAAATAAAACACACTAATAAAAATAATGAAAAGTAAAAACATAAATTTTCTTAAATTTTCTTTAAATGAAATTTTAATTAATCTCCCAGGCAATGGCGCAAAAAACTTGATCTCAGAATATTTACCCTTATTTTTTTCACTTTATATTTTTTTTTAATGATATTATCTCTTCCTTTACAATGGATGCGAAAAACTTGAATCTGAAGTAAATAAGAGATATATTTTAATTATTTATAATAATATGGGATACTATGCAAGTATACGTATTGTTTATCAAGTAATTGTTGACCTCATTTTTGATGAGGTCTTCTCTTCTTCTCTTTAGTACTTAGGATCTAGCCTTAGGATTTTCCTCTGACTATCTTAGAGGACTAGAATTGGGACCCACCTTTTAGAAATTCAAACCACTTCTTAACTCCCTGCAAACTCCACAAACTTGACCGTAGACCCCTAATCACCTAGAGGGTTGAAATCAAATGTGGAAGTTTAAAGGATGAGTTCTATAGGACTCTTTGGCCTTATGACCGCCACGGGTGGCTCGGTCCGGTGAAGGGGCTGACTTACACACACCACACTTATACACTACACCTACACACTACACTTCCACATACCTCCTAAAACCACACCCATACCTAACTCGACCTCCCGACTCATGTAGGTGATCCACATGGATGGTCCTTAACCCCTAAGCCCTCGGCAAGAGGGTTAGGAACGGCATAATGAATGCCTCAAGTGAGTCCCTTCATGGCTCATGTGGGCTTGATGTGACTTCATGGATCAACCAAAATGACTTCTTTCCACCCAAATTCACCCGATCTTCAATTTCCCAAATTTTCGATTTTTGACCCCGGGACCCTACTCCTATTAAACCTACCCAAAACCCTTAAAATTACCCAAATTTCTCAAAAATTTCCAAATTACCCAAAATTCTCCAAAATCAATCCCAAACATTTCCACATCACTTAAACTGATCATCCATACCCAAAAATACCAAAAATTCCAAGAAAACCTCCCAATACCCTCCAAATACCCAAAATACCCCTCTTGGCCAAAAACTCCAAAAATTCAGAAAATTCCTAGAAAATTCCAAAAAATCCCAAATATTCCCAATTTCATTTTTTCCAACTACACCATGGGCCAATTTTGTCAATTTACCCTACTTTTGTCAAAACCCCCAATTTGACCCATTTTAACCCTAAGTGCACCCGATGTCGAGCCAAACCTACCCAATTGACCCCAATTTTGGTCCAATTCAATTCTAAACTTCAATTCAACATCCCCAATACCAATCTAGACCAAAGCCAAGCCCAATTTGATTGACATTTGGATCCAATCTCACTTTTGGCCTTAAAGCCCAATTTGGACCCTTGACCTAAACCTAACCCAAACTCACCCAACTCAATTCCATTTAACCCCAAATCTTTTCTAAATCTTCCTTAACATTCCCATAAAAAAAATACTAACATGATTTGCCCAAAATTTAGACCCAAACCCTACTCAAACTCAACCCAAGGTTAAAAGGCCCATTTTTGACCTAAACCCAAACCTAACCCAAATGAGCCCAAACCCCAAAATCAAAGCCCAACCAAAGTCAAAACCTCTTTGAAACACTCCCATAAACATTTCTCAACATTGATTTTATATCAATTTCAACCCTAGCCCAACATTAGCCCAACTTAGCCCACTTGGACCTACATAGGCCCACTTACCAAATAAATCTAAATTCAAACCAATTCAACTCCAAATCACACCAAATTGATTCCAAGCCCTTCATAGAACATCCCTAAACCAATTATGACATTTATTTGACAAAGTTCTTCACAAAATTTTTATCCAAATACCCATCCTAAAATCAAAAGGCCCATTCCTTAAACCATTTTAAAAGCCCACTTCCACCAAATCCAAAACCCCAAAAATTCTTCCAAAGCCCATATGACATTTCCCCTCATCATACTTTCAATTAAAATCATCCCTAAGTCCTAAACCAATGATCAAATTATTCCAAATCAAGCTTCATCCAAATTTCCACCGAATTATCTAAAATCCTTAAAATCCTTTTTTATGAAATTGACCAAACTTTTTGCCAAGCCAAAGGTGAGCCATGAAGCCATGCATGAGCCACATGTGAGCCATGAGAGCTTTGGACACTCCACCATGCCATATTGGGTAAGAAGAGGGGGGCTTTCCTTAATCCCTAAAGCTCATTAGCCTTAATCATGTTTCACCTAAACTTAAATTTAATCCAAATATATTTGGATGGAGACTTCTCCATGCCAAACCAGCTGATCCCTTTGATCCTCCACAACATCCAAAGCCACCTTGAAGGGTGCACCAAGCCCAAATGGGTGGATTGACCCATTTAGACTCAAAACTAGCCATGCCCCATTCTACTTTGAATCAAAGCCTTTACACACGGCAATGGCCGATTGCTTACACCAAGCCCCGACCACGACCCACTGACCTTGAGGGTGACCCATGCCTAGCCGGCCGGCCACCAGGCCGCCGGAAAACACCATGGCCGAGAGCTCACATGTGAGCCAACTTTGAAATTCTCACCTGCTGAGCTGCCCCATCCCTAGTGGCCATTGTAGCTGTTCTTCTCTTGCCAAGAGCAGCTGATCCCAAGCCCTAACTCTCCCTGGGAGGCCCTCCACCCTCTCCTATTTAAACTCCACCCCTCTCGGCCATGAGAAGGGCTAAGCACAAACCTTGCCAAAACTCCGCCAAAATTGTTCCGAGACTTCTCCCCATACACGAGCACTTGATCCCCAGGTGAGATCCCCCTGCCATTTCTCCTCTGCGAGCTCGATTTCGAGTTGAAATTCCACCCAAAACCAGGACACTTCTCCACGGTGAGCCAATTCCCAAATTGATTGGTTCTACACCTTCACTGGACCAAGGGAAGGTGTCCACCAAGCAAAAGCCCCATCTCCGAGGCCACCCGGTTGCTCCGGCCTCCAAGCTTTGTGATCGGGCTTGGTCGAAATCACATCCGGACAATTCACTGGACCGGGAGACTTCATGCGGAGCTTGCCGGGATCCGATCGAAGGTGCAACAACTCTCGAATTGAAGCCACACTTCTGCGAGCAAAGGTATGAGCTAATTCTTCATCCCGAGCTTCCGGAGATTCTCCATTTCAAATGCCTTAGTTTCAATGCATGTTAACTGTATAGATGTGTTCGTCTCTTCAAGACGAATCCATAGAGCATAAGAACATGAAAATCCATTAAGTATCGAGTGAGATCTTAGGGATTTAGTGTGGACGGCTCTCGGGTGAGGACGCTCGGGGACGATGAACGGATGCCGTCCATTCAATACACGCGCGGACGAACGGCTCAGATGGTGTCGGACCAGGAGACGGTACGAGAACCGCGGGGCCCG
This sequence comes from Papilionanthe hookeriana x Papilionanthe teres, assembly GCA_022702705.1. Classification (NCBI taxonomy): domain Eukaryota; kingdom Viridiplantae; phylum Streptophyta; class Magnoliopsida; order Asparagales; family Orchidaceae; genus Papilionanthe; species Papilionanthe hookeriana x Papilionanthe teres. The sequence continues at coordinate 155,249,881 of CM040421.1, read as the reverse complement.
GGCTGCTGACTCAGGTGGCGGCGTCGAATGGGAGCGCGACGCGTGTGCGTTCGGAGGCTGCCGAGGTTGACGCGGCGCCGCGTGGATAAATAGAAAATTAGGATATTTTTCTATTTATTTAATTTTCTAAACTTCAAAATTCATATCTCCGTGTAGAAAAATCGGAAAAATAAAATAAAAATACCCTCTTGCTCGGTGAACGGAGGAGAATAATGTGGAAAAGAAATCATTTAATTTCATCAAGAATTTTATTTTTTATAATTTATTTACTCTCTGCATTATTTTAATTCTCCATGCATGCATACAATTCACCATGGCATGAGACCATAGGGCTTTTGAAGCCTCTGAATTTGGGAACATTCCCTGAATTTTCCAAAGTCGAGGCCATCCCTATGAAAAGTTATTGATTTTTCAAATTCGAGTTACTGTTTTGAGTATTTTAATCCCAATAAATAGCATGTTGTGAAATAAATTCTAGGAAAATTTGGTGATTTTTCTTATGACCAGAGAACCTTAGGAAAAATAGGTTTTGACTTAGTTCATTTAAAACAACCCTAATTGGCTTAAAAACCCAAAATAGGTCTTTAATTAATTAAAGTTAACCATGCAACAAATTGACTTGAAATCAATTCTCCACTGACCTTTAGGATCAGAGGAACCCACCATAAAAATTTGAGGTCAATTGGACTTGGTTAGCCCCACTAATTGGGTTGATTAAGCCACTTAGTCATTTTAAACTTAAAAAATTCATAACTTTCAAAATACCTTTCAAAAATTCACCAAATTGGTTTTGGAGCCTCTCCGATATCGGGGAACCTAAGAAAATTAAAATTTCAATTTTCTAAAAAAGTTGATTTTTAATAATATTTTAATATTTTTAATAATTAAAAAATAATAAAAGTCACAAAAATAATAAAATTCACTAAAATGTCACATTTTGAATTTTAATCACATAGGAACAAATCCCACATTTTTCTTAGGTCTATTTGGTGAGATATTAAATTTTAAAGCTTTAAGGTAATTTTAAAATTAAAAAAAATGTATTTTCTAGCATTTTCACTAAAATAATTATAATAAATTATAGAAAAATCAGAAAATTGAAAAATTTGCTTCTCTGGTTTCCTTGATATCAGGGAGATTTTTGAAAAATATAAAATTCATTTTTAAACATTTATTTTATTTTTAAATTAATTAACACTCCAAAATTTAAAATAATTATAATAAAAATAATATAATTCAAAAAATCACCAAAATTGGTCCAAGTGCTTCTCTGGTCATTAGGAATGTCCTCTAGTTTTCTTAAGGACAGAAACTTTCCCTTGGTTATGTTATTAAATTTTCCTTGGAAATCTCTATTTTCCACCAAAAATAATTATATAAATAAATTAAATACAGAAAAATCACATTTTCTCCTCTCATGTCTTTATTGACATATGAGTAAAGTCACATAAAAATTTCAAGTTCATTTGAGTTCAACTTAGTGAGTTATGAAATTATTAAGCTTAAAGGGTAAAATGGTAATTAAAATTTTAACCCTTAATTAAAACTTTAGGTTTAATAAAAAATTAACAAGTAAAATATTTGATCCTAATCTGATTTGGATGATTGAAATTTAAATAATTAAAGGGTAGAAACCCATTAAACAATTTAAAATGATTAAACCTTAATTAAATAATTGATTAAATTTGGAAGAATAATAAAATTGGAATTATTAAAGTAGGGATATTATTAGGCGAGAGATTTATTCTTTAATTTAAAAAATCCCTAAATTAATTATCTCATTAATATTCAATTCTTAATTAAAATGATAACTCAAATTTAAAATATTAAAAGACTTAATTATTAAACTCTTTTAAAAATTTCAATTAAAATTAAAAATAAAATTAAATTAAAATTAAATTAAATTAAATTAAATTAAATTAAAATTAAATTAAATTAAATAAATTAAATTAAATTAAATAATTGAATTAAATTAAAATAAATTAAATTAAATTAAATTAAAATTAAATTAAATTAAATTAAATCAAATTAAATTAAATTAAATCAAATTAAATTAAAATTAAATCAAATCAAATTAAATTAATTTAACATCAAATCAAACTCAATTGAATTAAATTAAATTAAAACTCAATTAAATTAAATTAAATTGAATTAAATATAACATCACCAAAGACATAAAGAATTCAAAATAAATCTAAAATAACTTGAACACTATTCCAAATTTAAACTCTTTAACTTAAACCAAATCATTTGAATACTTAATTTACCCTCAAAAGCTTTAGTTATCATAACTCCTAAATAGAACATTAAATGAAATGTTACTTCACTTATAGGACATTCAAATGTCCTAGTTCACCGAGTAAGATAACAACGAAACTTGAATTCTCGGACGATTAATTCATTTATATAATCGAATTCATTTGGACTTAAAACAATCCTAGAAATATTGAAAAGATGTTTAAGATTCTTCTTAAGCACTTCCTCGATATGATAGGACATTTATAAGAACAATTGAATTTAATTATTCTTTGATGAAGAAAATCGTCTTCGAACAAAAATACAAAGACCTAGACGTCATAGGAAATGACTAGCTATAGGATTAGGAATTTGGTAGAAAACCATAACCCTTGCCTTAGCTCTACCTAGGAACTTGCTTAAATATTCTAATTGTGTTTTAAGTGCAGCTTGGGATGACGGGAAGACTCTCCAGGTACGCTTTTATTTTATTGCAATTTACTTTCTTGCAATTTACTTTCCTGCAATTTACTTTCTTGCAAATGTACTTTACTTTTCTTGCATGATAAAACAACTGTTGCATGAAAACCCACACCTTTAGGATAGTCCCTAAAGCTGAAACCGAACTAAGTTAAAAGTCATTGCAAGATAAAATTCACCACCACGACATTTCAAAATATAAAACAACTCAAAATTTAATTACAAACGAACACAAAACTACAATTACAACTAAATTAAAACGTCCTGTTGGATGATCGGGAATACCTCGGATGATGTAACCTACGTGTTGCTAACGGGATTTCCCACGGTCTAAATGAAAGTGTGGAACTCATTCGAGTTGAGTTTAGCAAATTCATACGGACTAAGTGAATCCGATAAAAATAATGATGCTTGGAAGGATGGAACCGTGGGATCTTAACCGGTGTCGTTATAATCAACTTTAAGATTTGTTTTAATTAAAACGTAAAAAACACTTGGAAATTAAGATTTTCTCTAAACCAAAACACTTTTCTCATCCCACGATTTATAATTTCTAAAAACTAAACCTCTGCGACAACAAGGAGCTCGGAGCATGATGGGCGACACGACCATCGTCGTCGACAAAACTTGAATCTACATCAGCGAAAACTTTCCTAGAACTAAACAACAAAGCCATAGGACTTCGAGGTAGTTTGCCTAAGTGCAACATAAACGCTCAACCTTTGTTAGGCATTTGCATGATCGGGTCATGTAAATTAAGCCCTAGCTTGGACTTAGGATTCCGAGGTAGTCGTCTGATACGACATAAACCCTCACATCTTCGAGGCTATTTGTATGATTCTATCATATAAATATAAGTCCTAATTAATTAAAATTGACAAAATCAAAACATTTAAATAAACATTAGGATTTTCCTAAATTTAAGCCACACAATAGGGTAGTCGGGAAATTACCGAAGTTCACTTTGAATCTGTGATTTCTCCTACTTTTCTTCCTTTGGATTCACAAAACAAAATGTTCCAAACATGATCCATTCCCTATTGAAATTCCAAAATTCAATCCCTTGAAAACTTAAACTTTGAAATTCTCGAGAGCAGAATTATTGATTATTATCGAGAGTTTTCTTAGGTGATTCCCGTCACTTAAGATGTAATTAACTATAGGGGCTTGCCCTTATAGGGAATTTTGAAGAACCCGAGTAATATAAACCCTTTTTAATGTTTTCATATTAAGCGGGGAATTTTGTCGGCTTATAAAATTGGTTCGCGGACCAAACGGAGGTCACAAATCTTCTAGTTTATTTAATCGAGCCCCACCGTCGAGCGGTGTCTATCCTTAGGGATAGATACACGGTTTGTGGTGCGGTGCTCGTTTATATAAACTATTTGGGATGTGAGAATCGGTTTAGTCTCATATCTTAAAACCTTCAAATTTGAAATTATTTTCAAAATTAAATACTACTTTTCAAACTATTTATTTTAATTAAATTAAAAATTCGCCGACGATTTACGTTAGGCGACCCCTCTTCAAAATAAAACACAACCTAAAAATATGCCGACGCAGTTTCGGCGACTCCGTGAGGAAAATTCCTCTCTCCATTATAATCGGATAATTCTCGCTTTCAAAAATCGGAAGTGTATCCATGTCCCTTGTGGATCAAACTACCCTTCTTTCCGTTGGAATACTATGTTCATTTCTATCTTGAATGAGTATAGCCAACATTCTCTCGGATTTAGGAGCCACTTGTTTAGACACCCCTAAACAGAGAGGTTTCGAGATCCTTTTACCTCATTTACGAGGTGGGGTGGACCCCAATAGGTGTTAGTTTAGGAATGATCCTTCGAGTCGAGAAGTCTTGCTTAAGACTTTCTTTTCCTTTCCAACTCGAATCGGATTCCTTACCTTCTCTACACTTTTGAACATTCCGTTCTAAATAAACAAACCCTCTAATAAGTGACTCTTTTAACAAATGATTCCCTCTTATAAATACATGAACAAAAAACGAGTTCGGACTCTTTTCAATTCCTTTCTTTTCGTCCTAAAGAAAAGAAGCATAACTTGGGACTGACAACCGAATCTACCTTGCGAAATGGAAGCCCCGAAGCCGATTTTCTCCTTCACCAACGGATCGGACTTTCGTTGTCTATAAGGATGAGCTGCCCGACAATGGGATCATCCGATTTGGACGAGGATTTGAAAACACGAACGTCAAGGTCACCGACGTCTCCCTCTTTGCACTGACGAAGAAGGTATCTGAAGCTGAGGAGCCACTGCTTGAGTTCAACCTTAGGTCGACCCAAGAGTTTCCTCCCCTACAAAGGGTCCCGACTAGGAGGAGTACTGCTGTCCGCAGGAGGACTGTTCTTACTACCCCCACTGGTCTAGTTGTTTCGCACCTACCCCGACTTACGCCAAATCGAAGGGGAAAGAAATCCGAATTATGGTAAACCCGTTACCGTGGAGGGTACGGATCTTCCTGTAAGACCTTCCGTTTTCGAAATCGGGTCCAGTTCAAAGATTCGTCACCGACAAAGACCCAAAGAAGAAACGAAGTAGAAGGATCACCGGAGAAGCCGTAGCTGCTGAAATTGCTTTCCTGGAGGAAATTCCGCAGTTGCCGGAATATACACCATCGCCGACTACATACCACTTTTGGGAGGAAGCGGGTTCCATCCCTCTCCGCCGCGGAGGATGAGGAGAATGTTCGCAAGATTCGTCGCCACATTACCTCGGCCCGCATACTACAACGATAGCCGCAAGAAAAGAACTAGAACTACGCCGTTTGCTCGACCGCAAACTTTGGTAGAAAAGTTAGCAAGGAAGGAAAACGCGCCCGTATCGGAAATTCTACGAAGGATAGGGCGGGTGCCGGTCAAATCCCGTCTTGGGCCCCGAGTAGAGCCCGCCGTGATGACGGAAAAGCCGAGCAAGAGAATGAAGGCTAGCCCGCCTGTCGTAGTCTCGGGATTACGGATTAGGGAGGATACCACCTTCCGAGCATTTGGCCGACGGACCGTCCGGTCCTAGACCTTCTGCTGCTAGAAAGATGGTATGGCGTCCCACTACGGGGCGATTGAGATTGAAACGACGAGCCCGAGAAAGAAAGTCTCGCCGGGAGGCCGGAATGCGAAGAAAGTGCTACTGCGATAAAGGGGACTCGTGAAAAAGGGACCCGACAGCTATCGCATGACAACCGCAAAGACACACAGAAAGCTCCACTGGAAGATGCCATGGAAAAGTTGAGAACCGATATCCGACGGTTGGCAAAAGAAAGAGAAGAAAAGTTCGGAGATGAGATCGATTCATCGGAGTTCATGGACGACGAATATGTAGAAATCAATATGGTTGAGACACGAGCTTCATCAGCTTCGCAAGGTGCTCCTGCAGCCGCAGAAAGAGAGGAGCCGGAACTGATGAGAAGACAACTTCAGGAAAAGGACGACACGATCGCTCAAATGGCGAAAAGGATGGAAGAGATGGCCGTAGCTCTGGCCACTCTCCAGAGTCAAGTACAACCACATGAGAGACACCCCCGGAGGTCATTCACATTGTAGACGGAGGAAAGGAGATTACATCCGTCAATGGGGATGACCAGCTGAAAAGGATACAACACAAAGTATGATCCTCGAAAAGGATATCAAGAACTTGGTAGAACAGCGAGGTGCGAGAAGCCTTAGCACAATCGAAAAACGGGACATCCAATCGGACGGGTAGACCTTACCCGGAAGAATTCGACGCTCGTCCAATACCCGAAAGGCTTCGTACCACCTCCGTTCAAGACATTCGAAGGAACCGGAACCCCCGACGGCATGTTGCACACTTTCATGCCGGTTGTTGCAATGCCGGCGGGAGCGATGCGTTACTTTTCCGACGGTTCGTCGGCGAGTCCGTCGGAATCGCCTTCGGCCGGTATGCGGAGTTACCCAATGGCTCGGTGAAGACATTCTCAGAGCTAGAGAGCCTCTTCATCAAGCGATTTGCCGGAGCTCAGCACCACATCACTATAGGTGATTTAGTGGTAGAGAAACAAAGGCCGAATGAAACTTTGGTGGATTACATATTTCGATGGAGAAACGTAAGCATGAAGTGTGAACCACAACTGTAAGAACAGCATGAAGTCGGCATCTTGCTTAAAAGCATTCATGGCCCGATAGCACTTCTCCTCAAAGGGTTCACTATTATGACTTTTGAGAAGTTGTTAAGCAAGGCCGGAAGCTTGCAAGAAGAGGCGAAGCAATTAAGTTTTGCCGACAAGACGGACAAGCGAAGCCGGTGAAGACCTTCGAAAAGAAATCCGGGATCATTGCGACGAGTTGACAAAGGCAAGCAACCGATGCAAATACCACCGTAACGGCCGCAGCAACCACAACAGAATTACCAGGCAACCCCGGTCCAGCTATCGAGTCGTCTCCGCCAGTATGAACAACCGTCCCGTCCGCAACGTACATTGAGGGAGCTTCGAGCGAGAGAATATCCGTTCAAAAATGAAGCGATGCGAAGATGTTCCGTAGCTTAATGAAAAGTCCGGATTTCCAGTCGCCGAACCTAAAAGACCGGAGGAAGTCAACAAGAACGGTGATCCCAACTTTTGCCCCTACCATCGGATGCTTGGGCACAAGATAGAAGATTGCGTTACCTTTAAAAGTTGGCTCAACGACAACCTTCGGAAAGGAAATATAACAATCCCGAAGGAGTACATGAAGGAACCCCAGAAAGGAGGTTCCGTCAATGTTATCTCAACCGATCCCGTCATTCCGATAGATCCCTATGCGGTCGACGATGGATGGACTACCGCTCAGACGAGGTCTTCGAAGAAGATTTTAGACGACATCCGAACCGCTTCGGTGCGAGCTTCAATTCGAGTTCGAGACCTGTTGAACCAGTACTATCACTTGCGATAGAAGGACCACCTCGACAGGAGACGATCGAAGAAAAGAAGAAAATTGACGAAGAAGAGGGGACCGAGATTCCTAAGGCTAGACTAGGAGTCGCTTATCCTAGGATAGTTGTTTCCGATTCGGGGAGAAATCCCTCGAACCTCCGATTTTGTATGATTATCTCGCTCACTTCGGTGGGATCATATAATGATAAGGGTGATGGCGTTGGCTACGTTTTGATCGTTTCTAACGATTACGTAACTAGCGACAATCCGGACATCGACTTCGATGCCAACAACAATTCTCAAATCATACACGATCTCGACAATCAAAATAACGAAGAAGACATCCATCAAGGAGGCTACGAGAGTTCAACAAGCAACGGATCTATCTGTGAGTTTCGAGGAGCTCCAGTTACGATAGAGTTAGAGCCTTCAGATTTTGAAGATAATCTGGAAGAGCCTGTCATTCCGATTCAGGAGGAGACACCGGCAAGTTCAACACTAAATTCAGAAGAAATTACAGAAGTCAACTTGAGAAGTGGAAAAGTTCTACCTCTAAGAATGGGTCCAAAAGACGAAGGAAAGCAGGTGGTTGTTCAAGAAGAACCAACCCCAGCAGAAGAAATACCCATTCGAGAAGAAGTCGAGACACATGGAAACAAAGTGGACTACAACGTGCTAGCCCATCTTAGGAAACTACCGACCAAGCCGAGCATTTACGACGCCCTCATCTTATCAAAACGGATGAGAGAAGCTCCGATCGAGGCCTTACTTGATCCGAAATTTGCTTAGCTCAAATGGCCTCGAGATTCCTCGGATGAGGTTTGCTCGTTAAAGGAACAACGAGGCGTTACCTTCACGGACAATGACCTACTACTTGGGACGACGGATCACAGCCGACCGTTGTACATTTCGATTACAATTGGGAAGTTTACGCTCTCCGCAGTATTGGTGGATCCGGGAGCATCAATCAATATAATGAGTATTCGAACACTAGCGATACTTGGAAATTGATGCTCGCGAGCTCGAAGCGGACAAAATGTTATTAAGAGGATTCAACCGAGAAAGGAGAAAGAGCCCTCGGGTCAATAACGCTATCGATGAAGACCGGTGACTTAGCAAAGACAACCGCAAAATTTCACATAATTGATTCGAAACGTCGTTCAATGCTCTGTCGGGCCGACCATGGATACATGAAAACGGGATGGTACCATCATCTGCGCACCGAGTGCATCAAATACTACGATGGAGGGGAATAGTGCATCAAAGGCGACTTGCAACCATTCTCCGTACATGAGATTGGAATCCATGAAGATGCGACTTATTATGCACCGCCAAAGAAAACGATCTTCTCCGGAGATACCGTAACAAATGAAGCAAAGAAAGTTCGGGATAACGAAGAACCCGAGGTTCTAGTCCAACGAGTCACTCACCACTCCCTTACGGCGAGATGGTGAAGGTTTCTCCACAACTCGCATCCGAGGTCGAGGCCGGGACGAGGTCGTGGTAGAGACACTAGGACAATTGGACGGAAGAAACCAGCCATCAATGTTGATTGGAATGATAGTTACGAAGAAGAAAAGGAAATCAAGCAAGAAGCGGCAACAATAAGTCGAAAGAAGCCGCAATTCAAGATCTCCCTCGAAGATGAAAAGAACGAAGAATATAAATCGATGTACGAGAAGATTAACCACTACGTACATACTATGACCCTAACCCCGATCCATTCTAATAAGATCGAGGGTATGGTGGTCAAAGAGGTACGTAACGACGGTGCAAGGCCAATCAAATTCTACCGTGGTGCTTCTTCCTCCAAAGCCGAAAATAATGTACAATTTGAAGATGTCACTTCATCAGAATTAATGGAATTACCTTTTGAGTGGTACTCTCCCTGTGTTCAAAATTTAATTCAACTTGGTTTCTTACCTCGACATTGGACAAAAGGCCAATCACAACATTTTGAAAAATTATGGAATAACTCCGGTCGTCCACCCAATTCAAAACATGGTCTCGGATTCGGCACAGTAGGGTCAGTTGACGATACTGAATTTTGCTTGGTTGTCACTTGCAAGTCCAATGAAAACTGCATGGAAACTACAGACGAACTCGAAGATTTACAAATTGGAGACGCTCCACCAGAATTCGAAGAAGAAATCAAATCTACAATAGATGAGTTAACGAAAGTTAACTTAGGTACTAACGAAGAGCCTAGACCTACCTTTGTTAGCTCCTTACTCAACAAAGAAGACTCCGAAGAAATAATCAAGTTATTAATGGAATTTAAAGATTGTTTTGCTTGGAGCTACGATGAAATGCCAGGATTAGCTCCGAGAGGTCGCAGTCCATAAGCTAGGAGTGGATCCTACTTGTTCCGGTCGGACAAGGTCCCAGAAGAGTGCGTCTAGAAATCAAACAACAAGTCATAGCCGAAGTTAAAAAGCTAATAGACGCTAAATTTGTCCATGAAGAACAATACCCGACTTGGCTAGCCAATGTGGTGCCAGTCAGAAAGAAGAATGGTCAGATCAGAATCTGTGTGGACTTCAGAGATTTAAATAAGGCATGTCCAAAAGATGAATTCCCTCTACCGATCCCAGAATTAATGATCGACATTGCTTCAATGCATGAAATATTTTCATTCATGGATGGATCTTCGGGATACAACCAGATAAAAATGGCTCCAGAAGATGAAAAGCTTACAGCATTCAGAACGCCGATCGGAGTATTTTGCTACACGTTGATGCCATTCGGATCGAAGAACGCAGGAGCAACCTACCAGAGAGCAATGACAAGAATTTTTGATGATCTCATCCACAATCAAGTCGAATGCTACGTGGACGATGTGGTCATCAAAAGCAAAGTAAAGGAAAACCACCTGTATGATTTGAGAATTGTTTTCGAATGATTAAGACAATTTAACCTTAAGATGAATCCCTTAAAATGCGCCTTCGGCGTCACCTCCAGGAAATTCTTAGGATTCGTTGTCCGACATCGTGGAATTGAAATCGATCCGGAAAAGATTAAAGCTATCTTAGAAATGCCGCCTCCCAAAACCTTAAAACAACTACGATCTTTTCAAGGGAAGGCGGCATATCTTCGACGCTTTATCTCATACACTGTCGGTAGGTGTCGGCCTTTCTCGGCACTAGTTAAAAAGGACGCCAAATTTATTTGGGAAGAGAAATGCCAGAAGGCCTTCGAAGACATTAAACAATATTTAATGACACCTCTCGTCTTAGTAGCCCCGAGTCTCGGGTAGACCGTCGATACTTTACACCGCGGCTTTAGATGACTCTCTCGGAGCCCTGTTGGCCGGTGTTAATGATGAGGGTAAAAAATGCTCTTTACTACTTAAGCCGTCGTTTACTTCCGACGGAAGTAAGGTATCCCGCAATTGAAAAGCATTGTTTGGCCTTGATCTTCGCCGCTCAAAAGCTCAGGCACTACATGCTTTCTCATAAGGTTAACCCGATCTCGAAGTTTAATCCATTGCAATACTTGATGACTCGTCCAACACTTTCCGACAGACTTGCCAGATGTTCAATGATATTATTGCAATTCGATATAACTTTCGTGCCTCTGCGTGCCGTAAAGGGACAAGTCTTAGCGGACTTCCTCGCAGCGCACGCCTTTGCCTGGCAGAATCTCCTCTCAATGATGATTTGCCGGATGAACAAATAATGAACCTAGAAGGCCCTGATGATCGACGTTGGGAATTATATTTTGAAGGAGCATCTTCAGCACACAAAGACGAAGAATCGCAAGTGATAGTTGCCATACAGCTGTTGAAACAGATTCCAGTATGCAATACTGCTGTTGGAACAGATTCCAAATGTGACAATCTACAAAATTCCCAGAAAAGAGAATGCTTTAGCAGATGCTTTAGCCCGTCTCGCAAAAGAATTTGCCTGTTTGCAAGATGAATCGATGGAAGTGTCGGTTCACGGATGTCGGGTCCTATCACGGCTCGACATAGACACAATACACAAATCGAAAAAGAAAAAGAAGTAGTTGCAGCGATGATGAGAAAACACGAGAAGATTGGCGACGACCATTGATAGACTACCTGCAAACAGGAAAGCTACCAGACGATAGGTCACAGCCCATCAGATCAAGAAAATAACTCTATCTTACGCATTAATAAACAACACATTATACAGAAGGTCTTTTGATCAAATGTGGCTAAGGTGCCTAAGCGGGTCCGAGGTCCGAGGCCCGTGAAATTGTTAAAGAGGTGCATTCAGGACTCTGTGGCGCTCACCAGTCGGGTCCAAAGATGAAAATGAAAATTAAAAGACTAGGGTACTACTGGCCCTCGATGATGACCGATCGCATGAAAATCGCCAAGAGCCGTCACCAATGCCAAGTGCACGGAGTGGTTCTACACCAACCTCCAAATGTGCTGCACCCGACAATTGCGTCGTGGCCATTTGAATGTTGGGGCACGAATATAGTGGGTCCGATAGAACCACCGTCTTCAAAAGGACATCGCTTCATTCTTGCGGCTACCGATTACTTTTCCAAGTGGGCGAAGCGGTTCCACTTAGAGAAGTGAAAGCACACCACGTGCGACGGCTTTTCAAGAACCAAGTTGTCTACCGTTTCGGAGTGCCACGCGAGATCATCTCGGATAATGGGTCGGCATTCGAAGCACACAAATCAACAATTTTGTCGGGAGACACGGAATCGGCCGGCGATACTCAACAATTTACTACCCAAGAGCAAACGGTCTCGCCGAGGCTTTTAATAAAACTCTCGTTCAAATCTTAAAGAAAACCTTGGACGATAATAAGAGAAATTGGCACGAGAAATTGTTAGAAGCCTTATGGGCCTACCGGACAACCTTCGAGACTCCTACTCGAAGCTACACCTTACGCTCCGGTGTATGGGTCCGAGGCGAGTGTTACCTTTAGAGGTTCGGCTTCCTTCACTCGGAATTGCAGGTTGCGAACAAGATCACGACAGAAGAAAATGCCGGATTACGACTCGAAGAATTAGAAAGCTTGGAAGGGAAAAGACTTGCGGCGCAACGGAATTTAGAACTATACCAAGCTAAGATGGTTCAAGCCCATGACAAATTGGTCCGCCCAAGAACCTTGAAAGTTGGTGACTTAGTTCTCGTTCTCAAGAGACCTATTCTTGCACACCGCAAGATAGGAGGAAAATTTGAACCCACTTGGGAAGGACCATTTGTGGTTGAAGCGGTATACTCGGGAGGTTCCTACCGGTTAGTGAATTGCCGGGGAGAACGACATATGCTTCCGATCAACGGACGATACTTGAAAAAGTATTACGCTGCCCGATGTTTCGAAGGAATGAATTCTTCATCCCTAAGAAACACGGGCGAAGTAATTACTTATGATTGGGTCCGAACCCAAAAATAATAAAATGTGTTAAAATAAATAAAGTCATGATAATATGTTTTCCTTGTTTTCTTTTCCAAATCAAAATCTCTTCCCTGATCTTATCCTACTTCATTCCTGTTAAATTTGAAAATAAAAAAATATATATATAAAAAAAATGTGTCTTTAATAAACATTTTCTTAATGTTCTTGTTCTTAGTACAGCCCCTGATCCTTTTCCTTGTCTTTTCGCAGGGAAATGTCGAACGGGCGGTTGGTCCTGAACTTTAAGAATGGCGTAAGCCTTGCACTCGATGAAAAAAGGGTGAAAGATGGAGCGATAATCGAGATTGACTCGGATTTCGCACCAGCAGGCCTACAGTACGAGGAAAGTGACTGGGTCTCAGTTGACCGAGAAGAACGCCGCAGGCAGACGAGTGATGAGAGTGGGTGGCCCAAGCTACCAATCCAACAACGAAAAGAAAAGCAAACACCGAAGAAGATAAGAAAATGAAGTCCGTAGTCGCTACGGCGGAGGGCGAGCTTGTCGGCGCCGCACCCACGGAGATTCAAGAAGTGCGGAGAGCTACTCTCGCGACCACGCAATGAAGAAATAAGAATCGCCGCATCCGTAAGATGTTAACAAAACTAGCTGCGGACCGGTGCGACGAGACAATTGCTAATGCCGGCACACACATTTCGAGGACACCGGTTCACCGAGAACTCGAAGAAAGGAGGCCGGCTCCTAGGATAACGAAAGAACTAGGGAAATCTCCGGAAGATCGAAGAAAGAAGGCTACCACGCCACCGGATAGAACCACCAATAATGCATGACCTTGTTGCAGAAGCAACCCCGGGGATGTCCCGACGGGCATCATCCCCGAGGAGCCGAGGTATGCGAGGGGAACGTGAAGGGATTGAACCATATATCCCACAATATGTCACAAGGCCTCGCCATCCGCAGATCATTCCGGAATACGAGCTGGAGAGAATGCAGAATGTTGAAAGAAGACCTTTGAATACTTCGAGAGAATTAGAGGCAAAAGGATCAACATACTAGAGGGCCTCGAGCTACATACCGACGTATTCTCAGAGTATGAACAACAGCAAATCGTGGATTGTATCCGGGATTTGAAGAGAATGGGCCGAGCAGGCCGCTCGAGGAAAACACATACTCGGAACCCCGGAGATGGATGCCGGGGAAAGGAAGAATCACAATACAATGCGGATGTTGCTACAACTTCGTTGAAGACGAAAGGGAAACCCACCGGGGATACTCCGTCATGGGCAAGTAGATCCGATGCCATTAGTCATCGGGAGAATGGTAAAAAGAATGATAACATGGAGGGTACGCCGGCGGATTGCATACCCAATATCTGCATTATCAACATCTACAAACAGGGTGATCGCATACCCCCACATATAGATCACCACGACTTCGTCGGACCTTCTCGCACGTCTCTTTCTTGAACGAGTGTGACATCATGTTCGGATCCGACCTCCGGATAGCAGGCCCGGTGAGTTCGAGAGCCGATAAAGATACCTTTACCGGTGGGTTCCGTCATGATGCCGAAGGGCAACGGAGCGGACATCGCTAAGCATTGCATACCAGGAGTGCCGGTGGAGCGGATCTCGGTTACTTTCGGGAGAATGGACGACGAGCAAGATACCTTACCATTTCCAACTGGACCCGCAGCTAGAGAACCTCCGACCTTACGAGTCGTGAGTTACATGGGAAATATCACACCTCCAACGTACATCCAGTCGGCATCCTTGCCGGGGATGGCTTGGAAGGTGATGTTATTAACCATGTACCCCACTATTCGGACATGGATTTTTTGACAAATGCTTCTTTTGATGGACCAACAAAGATCATACATAGTCCGTTTTGAGTCTACATGGATTGTATGAAATGTATTCCGAGATCGAGTTGTATGATGTATTTTCAACATGATTGGAATGAAAGTGACCATGTCACGTTTTTGGCCTTCACCTCTTTTGTGCAAATTGATTGGGAAACGCCATTAAAGTTAAATGAACTTCGAACAAAGAACAGAAAAGAAATAAAGAAAGAAGGATAAAAGAAAACTTTCTTTAAAGATCTAAAAATGACAAACACCAAATTCACATGAACATTAAATAAACGATAAAATAAAATTTGAATCATTAAAAGATAAACGAAATCAACATAAATGTTAAATCAAATCACAAATCAAATTCTCAATCAAATTCCAAATCCACTCTCGATCAAATTTCAAATTTGATCTTCCCAAATCTCAAATCAAATTCTCGACCGAATTCCAAATCCAATCTCGATCAAATTTCAAATTTGATCTTCCAAATTTCAAATCAAATCTTAAATCAAATTTCGATCGAGTTCAAACTCATCCTTCCAAATTTCAAATTCAATCTTTCCAGATTTCGAGTCTCGATCAAATTCAAATTCAATTTCTTCCGGATCTCGAATCAAATATCAATCAAATCAAATTCAAACTTTTGGGTCGAGGATTTTACATCCAAGATCGCACTCTGCTTTAGGATTCTTTCCTATTGCACTCTGAAATACATCAAATTCAAACTTTTGGGTCGAGGATTTTACATCCAAGATCGCCTTTGCTTTAGGATTCTTTCCTACTTGCACTTGAAATACATCAAATTCAAACTTTTGGGTCGAGGATTTTACATCCAAGACTCGCACTGCTTTAGGATTCTTTCCTATTGCACTGAAATACATCAAATTCAAACTTTTGGGTCGAGGATTTTACATCCAAGACCGCACTGCTTTAGGATTCTTTCCTATTGCACTGAAATACATCAAATTCAAACCTTTTGGGTCGAGGATTTTACATCCAAGACCGCACTGCTTTAGGATTCTTTCCCTATTGCCCTGAAATACATCAAAATCAAACTTTTTGGGTTGAGGATTTTACATCCGATATCTGCATCGCTTTAGGATTCTTTCCCTATTGCCTTTGAAATACATCAAAATCAAACTTTTTGGGTCGAGGATTTTACATCCAAGATCGCATCGCTTTAGGATTCTTTCCCTATTGCCATTGAAATACATCAAAATCAAACTTTTTGGGATGAGGATTTTACATCCGATACTGCACTGCTTTAGGATTCTTTCCTATTGCACTGAAATACATCAAATTCAAACCTTTTGGGTCGAGGATTTTACATCCAAGACTGCACTGCTTTAGGATTCTTTCCTATTGCACTGAAGTACATCAAATTCAACCTTTTGGGTCGAGGATTTTACATCCAAGACTGCACTGCTTTAGGATTCTTTTCCTATTGCACTGAAATACATCAAATTCAAACTTTTGGGTCGAGGATTTTACATCCAAGACTGCACTTGCTTTAGGATTCTTTCCTATTGCACTCTGAAATACATCAAATTCAAACCTTTTGGGTCGAGGATTTTACATCCAAGATCGCACCGCTTTAGGATTCTTTCCTATTGCCTTTGAAATACATCAAATTCGAACTTTTGGGTAGAGGATTTTACATCCAAGACTGCATTGCTTTAGGATTCTTTCCTATTGCACTTGAAATACATCAAATTCAAACCTTTTGGGTCGAGGATTTTACATCCAAGACTCGCCTGCTTTAGGATTCTTTCCTATTGCCTTGAAATACATCAAGTTCGAACTTTTGGGTCGAGGATTTTACATCCAAGACTGCACTTGCTTTAGGATTCTTTCCTATTGCACTGAAATACATCAAATTCAAACTTTTGGGTCGAGGATTTTACATCCAAGACCTGCATCGCTTTAGGATTCTTTTCCTATTGCACTTGAAATACATCGAATTCAAACTTTTGGGTCGAGGATTTTACATCCAAGATCGCACTTGCTTTAGGATTCTTCCCTATTGCCTCGAAATACATCAAATTCAAACCTTTTGGGTCGAGGATTTTACATCCAAGACTGCACTGCTTTAGGATTCTTTTCCTATTGCACTGAAATACATCAAAATCAAACTCTTGAGGTTAAGGATTTTACATTCAACACCGCATTACTCTGAGATCTCTTCTCATTGCAACGATTCTATCTAATAAATTCAATTTTATTTCGAGGTTGAAGATGTTACATCTAAAACCTCAGAATTCCAATTTTCATTTCAAATTAAATCCTTCAAATTAATTTTGACAAACTCCAATCTAAATTGAAACTCTAAATTGAAATCTAAACTCACACATCAAAACTTAAATTGAGACAAAATAAAATCTAAATCGAAATTCCCCCAGGTCAAGTGATTTGGAGTTTACCTCCTTTTCCTTTCCCTGGCGAGAGTTCGGGAATCTCCGGTTTCGGAGATATACTTGCTTACTCCCAGCGAAAACTCCTCTATTTCATCCTAAGTTTGTCACTTGGATGTTTGTGTTGGTTTTGTTGATCGCTTCGGTCAACACCAATACACGCGGTGTGCTCCGTCAGCTCACCACACCTATTGGGGTCCATTTGTTGACCTCATTTTTGATGAGGTCTTCTCTTCTTCTCTTTAGTACTTAGGATCTAGCCTTAGGCTTTTCCTCTGACTATCTTAGAGGACTAGAATTGGGACCCGCCTTTTAGAAATTCAAACCACTTCTTAACTCCCTGCAAACTCCACAAACTTGATCGTAGACCCCTAATCACCTGAGGGTTGAAATCAAATGTGGAAGTTTAAAGGATGAGTTCCTATAGGACTCTTTGGCCTTAGGACCGCTCACGGGTGGCCTGGTCCGGTGAAGGGGCCGACTTACACACACCACACTTATACACTACACCTACACACTACACTTCCACATACCTCCTAAAACCACACCCATACCTAACTCGACCTCCGACTCATGTAGGTGATCCGCATGGATGGTCCTTAACCCCTAAGCCCTTGGCTAAGAGGTTAGGAACAGCATAGTGAATGCCTCAAGTGAGTCCCTTCATGGCTCATGTGGGCTTGATGTGACTTCATGGCTCAACCAAAATGACTTCTTTCCACCCAAATTCACCCGATCTTCGATTTCCCAAATTTTCAATTTTTGACCCCCGGGACCCTACACCTACTAAACCTACCCAAAACCCTTAAAATTACCTAAATTTCTCAAAAATTTCCAAATTACCCAAAATTCTCCAAAATCAATCCCAAACATTTCCACATCACTTAAACTGATCATCCATACCCAAAAATACCAAAAATTCCAAGAAAACCTCCCAATACCCTCCAAATACCCAAAATACCCCTCTTGGCCAAAAAATCCAAAAATTCAGAAAATTTTCAGAAAATTTCAGAAAATCCCAAATATTCCCAATTTCATTTTGTCCAACTACACCATGGGCCAATTTTGTCAATTTACCCTACTTTTTTCAAAACCCCCAATTTGACCCATTTTAACCCTAAGTGCACCCAATGTCAAGCCAAACCTACCCAATTGACCCCAATTTTGGTCCAATTCAATTCTAAGCTTCAATTCAACATCCCCAATACCAATCTAGACAAAATCCAAGCCCAATTTGATTGACATTTGGATCCAATCTCACTTTTGGCCTTAAAGCCCAATTTGGACCCATGACCTAAACCTAACCCAAACTCACCCAACTCAATTCCAATTAACCCCAAATCTTTTCTAAATCTTCCTTAACATTCCCATAAACAAAATACTAACATGATTTGCCCAAAATTTAGACCCAAACCCTACTCAAACTCAACCCAATGTTAAAATGCCCATTTTTGACCTAAACCCAAACCTAACCCAGAATGAGCCCGAACCCCAAAATCAAAGCCCAACCAAAGTCAAAACCTCTTTGAAACACTCCCATAAACATTTCTCAACATTGATTTTATATCAATTTCAACCCTAGCCCAACATTAGCCCAACTTAGCCCACTTGGACCTACATAGGCCCACTTACCAAATAAATCCAAATTCAAACCAATTCAACTCCAAATCACACCAAATTGATTCCAAGCCCTTCATAGAACATCCCTAAACCAATTATGACATTTATTTGACAAAGTTCTTCACAAAATTTTTATCCAAATGCCCATCCTAAAATCAAAAGGCCCATTCCTTAAACCATTTTAAAGCCCACTTCCACCAAATCCAAAACCCCAAAAATTCTTCCAAAGCCCATATGACATTTCCCCTCATCATACTTTCAATTAAAATCATCCCTAAGTCCTAAACCAATGATCAAATTATTCCAAATCAAGCTTCATCCAAATTTCCACCAAATTATCCAAAATCCTTAAAATCCTTTTTTATGAAATTGACCAAACTTTTTGCCAAGCCAAAGGTGAGCCATGAAGCCATGCATGAGCCACATGTGAGCCATGAGAGCTTTGGACACTCCACCATGCCATATTGGGTAAGAAGAGGGGGGCTTTCCTTAATCCCTAAAGCTCATTAGCCTTAATCATGTTTCACCTAAACTTAAATTTAATCCAAATATATTTGGATGGAGACTTCTCCATGCCAAACCAGCTGATCCCTTTGATCCCCCACGGCATACAAAGCCACCTTGAAGGGTGCACCAAGCCCAAATGGGTGGATTGACCCATTTAGACTCAAAACTAGCCATGCCCCAATTCTACTTTGAATCAAAGCCTTTACACATGGCAATGGCCGATTGCTTGCACCAAGCCCCGCACCGACCCACCGACCTCGAGAGTGACCCATGCCGGCCGGCCGGCCACCGGGCCGCCGGAAAACACCATGGCCGAGAGCTCACATGTGAGCCAACTTTGAAATTCTCACTGCTGAGCCGCCCCATCCCCAGTGGCCATTGTAGCTGTTCTTCTCTTGCCAAGAGCAGCTGATCCCAAGCCCTAACTCTCCCTGGGAGGCCCTCCACCCTCTCCTATTTAAACTCCACCCCTCTTGGCCATGAGAAGGGCTAAGCACAAACCTTGCAAAAACTCTGCCAAAATTGTTCCAGACTTCTCCCCATACACAGAGCACTTGATCCCCAGTGAGATCCCCTGCCATTTCTCCTCTGTGAGCTCAATTTCAGAGTTGAAATTCCACCCAAAACCAGGACACTTCTCCACGGTGAGCCAATTCCCAAATCGATTGGTTCTACACCTTCACTGGAACAAGGGAAGGTGTCCACGCACAAAAGCCCCATCTCCAGAGCCACCCAGGTTGCTCCGGCCTCCAAGCTTTGTGATCGGGCTTGGTCGAAATCACATCCGGACAATTCACTGGACCGGGAGACTTCATCCGGAGCTTGCGGGATCCAATCGAAGGTGCAACAACTCTCGGATTGAAGCCACACTTCTCCGAGCAAAGGTATGAGCTAATTCTTCATCCCGAGCTTCCGGAGATTCTCCATTTCAAATGCCTTAGTTTCAATGCATGTTAACCGTATAGATGTGTTCGTCTCTTCGAGACGAATCCATGAAGCATAAGAACATGAAAATTCATTAAGTATCGAGTGAGATCTTAGGGATTTAGTGTGGACGGCTCTCGGGTGAGGACGCTCGGGGACGATGAACGGATGCCGTCCATTCAATACACGCGCGGACGAACGGCTCAGATGGCGTCGGACTAGGAGACGGTACGAAAACCACGGGGCCCGGGCTGCAGACTCAGGTGGCGGCGTCGAATGGGAGCGCGACGCGTGTGCGTTCGGAGCTGCCGAGGTTGACGCGGCGCCGCGTGGATAAATAGAAAATTAGGATATTTTTCTATTTATTTAATTCCCTAAACTTCAAAAATTCATATCTTTGTGTAGAAAAATCGGAAAAATAAAATAAAAATACCCTCTTGCTCGAGTGAACGAGAGGAGAATAATGTGGAAAAGAAATCATTTAATTTCATCAAGTATTTTATTTTTTATAATTTATTTACTCTCTACATTATTTTAATTCTCCATGCATGCATACAATTCACCATGGCATGAGACCATAGGGCTTTTGAAGCCTCTGAATTTGGGAACATTCCCTGAATTTTCCAAAGTCGCAGGCCATCCCTATGAAAAGTTATTGATTTTTCAAATTCGAGTTACCTGTTTTGAGTATTTTAATCCCAATAAATAGCATGTTGTGAAATAAATTCTAGGAAAATTTGGTGATGTTTCTTATGACCAGAGAACCTTAGGAAAAATAGGTTTTGACTTAGTTCATTTAAAACAACCCTAATTGGCTTAAAAACCCAAAATAGGTCTTTAATTAATTAAAGTTAACCATGCATCAAATTGACTTGAAATCAATTCTCCACTGACCTTTAGGATCAGAGGAACCCACGATAAAAATTTGAGGTCAATTAGACTTGGTTAGCCCCACTAATTGGGTTGATTAAGCCACTTAGTCATTTTAAACTTAAAAAATTCATAACTTTCAAAATACCTTTCAAAAATTCACCAAATTGGTTTTGGAGCCTCTCGATATCAGGGGAACCTAAGAAAATTAAAATTTCAATTTTCTAAAAAAATTGATTTTTAATAATATTTTAATATTTTTAATAATTAAAAAATAATAAAAGTCACAAAAATAATAAAATTCACCAAAATGTCACATTTTGAATTTTAATCACATAGGAACAAATCCCACATTTTTCTTAGGTCTATTTGGTGAGATATTAAATTTTAAAGCTTTAAGGTAAATTTAAAATTAAAAAAATGTATTTTCTAGCATTTTCACTAAAATAATTATAATAAATTATAGAAAAATCAGAAAATTACAAAATTTGCTTCTCTGGTTTCCTTGATATCAGAGAGATTTTTGAAAAATATAAAATTCATTTTTAAACATTTATTTTATTTTTAAATTAATTAACACTCCAAAACTTAAAATAATTATAATAAAAATAATATAATTCAAAAAATCACCAAAATTGGTCCAAGTGCTTCTCTGGTCATTAGGAATGTCCCCTAACTTTCTTAAGGACAGAAACTTTCCCTTGGTCATGTTATTAAATTTTCCTTGGAAATCTCTATTTTCCACCAAAAATAATTATTTAAATAAATTAAATACAGAAAAATCACATTTTCTCCTCTCATGTCTTTATTGACATATGAGTAAAGTCACATAAAAATTTCAAGTTCATTTGAGTTCAACTTAGTGAGTTATGAAATTATTAAGCTTAAAGGGTAAAATGGTAATTAAAATTTTAACCCTTAATTAAAACTTTAGGTTTAATAAAAAATTAACAAGTAAAATATTTGATCCTAATCTGATTTGGATGATTGAAATTTAAATAATTAAAGGGTAGAAACCCATTAAACAATTTAAAATGATTAAACCTTAATTAAATAATTGATTAAATTTGGAAGAATAATAAAATTGGAATTATTAAAGTAGGGATATTATTAGGAAGAGATTTATTCTTTAATTTAAAAAAATCCCTAAATTAATTATCTCATTAATATTCAATTCTTAATTAAAATGATAACTCAAATTTAAAATATTAAAAGACTTAATTATTAAACTCTTTTAAAAATTTCAATTAAAATTAAAAATAAAATTAAATTAAAATTAAATTAAATTAAATTAAATTAAATTAAAATTAAATTAAATTAAATAAATTAAATTAAATTAAATAATTGAATTAAATTAAAATAAATTAAATTAAATTAAATTAAAATTAAATTAAATTAAATTAAATTAAATTAAATTAAATCAAATTAAATTAAATTAAATCAAATTAAATTAAAATTAAATCAAATCAAATTAAATTAATTTAACATCAAATCAAACTCAATTGAATTAAATTAAATTAAAACTCAATTAAATTAAATTAAATTGAATTAAATATAACATCACCAAAGACATAAAGAATTCAAAATAAATCTAAAATAACTTGAACACTATTCCAAATTTAAACTCTTTAACTTAAACCAAATCATTTGAATACTAATTTACCCTCAAAAGCTTTAGTTATCATAACTCCTAAATAGAACATTAAATGAAATGTTACTTCACTTATAGGACATTCAAATGTCCTAGTTCACTGAGTAAGATAACAACGAAACTTGAATTCTCGGACGATTAATTCATTTATATAATCGAATTCATTTGGACTTAAAACAATCCTAGAAATATTGAAAAGATGTTTAACATTCTTCTTAAGCACTTCCTCAATATGATAGGACATTTATAAGAACAATTTAATTTAATTATTCTTTGATGAAGAAAATCGTCTTCAAACAAAAATACAAAGACCTAGACGTCATAGGAAATGACTAGCTATAGGATTAGGAATTTGGTAGAAAACCATAACCCTTGTCTTAGCTCTACCTAGGAACTTGCTTAAATATTCTAATTGTGTTTTAAGTGCAGCTTGCGATGACGGGAAGACCCTCCAGGTACGCTTTTATTTTATTGCAATTTACTTTCTTGCAATTTACTTTCCTGCAATTTACTTTCTTGCAAATGTACTTTACTTTTCTTGCATGATAAAACAAGCTGTTGCATGAAAACCCACACCTTTAGGATAGTCCCTAAAGCTGAAACCGAACTAAGTTAAAAGTCATTGCAAGATAAAATTCACCACCACAACATTTCAAAATATAAAACAACTCAAAATTTAATTACAAACGGAACACAAAACTACAATTACAACTAAATTAAAACGTCCTGTTGGATGATCGGGAATACCTCGGATGATGTAACCTACGTGTTGCTAACGGGATTTCCCACGGTCTAAATGAAAGTGTGGAACTCATTCAGTTGAGTTTAGCAAATTCATCTGGACTAAGTGAATCCGATAAAAATAATGATGTCGGAAGGATGGAACCATGGGATCTTAACCGGTGTCGTTATAATCAACTTTAAGATTTGTTTTAATTAAAACGTAAAAAACACTTGGAAATTAAGATTTTCTCTAAACCAAAACACTTTTCTCATCCCCTGATTTATAATTTCTAAAAACTAAACCTCTGCGACAACAAGGAGCTCGGAGCATGATGGGCAGCACGGCCATCGTCGTCAGCAAAACTTGAATCTACATCAGCAAAACTTTCCTAGAACTAAACAACAAAGCCATAGGACTTCGAGGTAGTTTGCCTAGTGCAACATAAACCCTCAACCTTTGTTAGGCATTTGCATGATCGGGTCATGTAAATTAAGCCCTAACCGGACTTAGGATTCCGAGGTAGTCGTCTGATACGACATAAACCCTCACATCTTCGAGGTTATTTGTATGATTCTATCATATAAATATAAGTCCTAATTAATTAAAATTGACAAAATCAAAACATTTAAATAAACATTAGGATTTTCCTAAATTTAAGCCACACAATAGGGTAGTCGGGAAATTACCGAAGTTCATTTTGAATCTGTGATTTCTCCTACTTTTCTTCCTTTGGATTCACAAAACAAAATGTTCCAAACTTGATCCATTCCCTATTGAAATTCCAAAATTCAATCCCTTGAAAACTTAAACTTTGAAATTCTCGAGAGCGAGAATTATTGATTATTATCGAGAGTTTTCTTAGGTGATTCCCGTCACTTAAGATGTAATTAACTATAGGGGCTTGCCCTTATAGGAAATTTTGAAGAACCTGGGTAATATAAACCTCTGTTTAATGTTTTCATATTAAGCGGGGAATTTTGTCGGCTTATAAAATTGGTTTGCGGACCGAACGGATGTCACAAATCTTCTAGTTTATTTAATCGAGCCCCACCGTCGAGCGAGTGTCTATCCTTAGGGATAGATACACGGTTTGTGGTGCGGTGCTCGTTTATATAAACTATTTGGGATGTGAGAATCGGTTTAGTCTCATATCTTAAAACCTTCAAATTTGAAATTATTTTCAAAATTAAATACTACTTTTCAAACTATTTATTTTATTTAAATTAAAAATTCGCCGACAGATTTCTGTTAGGCGACCCCTCTTCAAAATAAAACACAACCTAAAAATATGCCGACAGTAATATAGAACTTTTTGATTAAGCCCTGAGATATCAAACCACATGGAAATGTGTAAAATATTAAAGCTATAAGAAAAATAACTTTCTACTTTTTAAAATGATTTTGTAAAGTATGCTTTAAAATAAAAAGTTTTTCAAATTTGTTTTTGGTATTTTCTAAATAAAAAGTAAAACAAAAAACTAAAGTTAACACGACTTTAAACTAGTATGAAAGCAAATGAGAATAAAATATCTTTTTCTTCTTTCAATGAATTAGTAATAATTATGGAGTTTTGTTGTAGAAGTATCTAAAATGTGTTGCGCCAAATAGAAGCAATTATATTCTTTACCCTTACTTGGTTCTATAAAGAACATTGGTTAATTTTATGATTTGAAATCTTGTAGATGGGTTAAGAAGGGAAGATACTAGCTTTCACTCTAAAGTTTCATCGATTCCCTCCTTCTGTGGGCTAACATGTCATAACAAAATTTTTCACGTCAAACCAAATTAGGGGGCTTTAGCCTGTCACACTAAAGTCCTCTAATTTTACTCATTATAAGCATATCTTCTATTTTATTTGCACCCAAATATATGGACTACAATTCTCATCCATACAATTGCATGTGATTCTTACCAATTGTTGATTGGGACAATACTGCAATGGATCTTACATAATCTCCCAAAAAATTTTAATATCTTAATTGGCCAAACTAAGAAGTAAATTAAGTGCAAGGTAGTTAATCATCACAACTTCTTGCAACATTGGAATCCTATACTTCTCACAACTTCCTTCCATTATTTAATTACTTCATCATTTGAAGAGAAAAAGATAAATAAAACTACTCAGAATCCATTGAGAAAACACAATCACAACTTGATTTGAAAGTAGAAATCATAGTGAAAATACAAGTTTTACTTTAAAACCAAATGTAAAACAAAATTAAACACTTATTTGAAAATCCTCTCCACAAGACTCTTGAAGTTCGTTTTAAACTTGATTTTCCCCTTGCAAGACACAATATATGTTGGCGCCCAACTCTGTTGACTCCAAATCTCTATTCTACTCTTAAAAAAAACTAGGTATAATTGATAATAAAAGTGGTGAAGTGGAAATGTGTACTCTTAATAACTCTCTAACATAAACTTGACTCTTAAGATAATCACACCCTCTAAAAACAACCCTTTTTTGATCTTCAAATCTTCATTTTAAAATTTTCCAAAAGGTGCCTTGACATCTTTTCAAAATGTGTCCAGATTCAATGTATCCATAAAGAATGCATCCATTTGTTCAAATTTTAAATGAGTTTTGGCGCTGATACGATGTTGGTGAAGTTTAAACCAAATGATGCTTCAAAATTCCCTTTAAATTTGTGCCAAAATGAAATAAAATTTGTCACTTTAACGGTAGTGCTTATGAACCAGTGGTCCGTCACTTAGGCGCCAGAGGCTAATTTTTCACACCTTTTAATTTTTGCTCCAAATTTGATCCTTTATCGCTCCTTCCATCATAGTCACTCATTTTAATGATACCTGCAAGAAAAAACACAATAATACCTTCCATTAAAGTGTAATATTATCAAAATTAGGTATCAGAATGTATTTAAAAAAACTATATATTTTATGTATATCACCTCCCACAAAGCACTTGGTTTAATGTCTTCAGCCTGACATACCCAGAGCTTATTTTGAGTGACCTAACATCAGATTCTCATCAGGTTTTGATCGATCGACTGAAAAGTAAGGTTTATGTCTATGAAGGTTCACTTTAAATATTTTTCCAGTCTTAGGATCTTGAATATCCACAGCGCCATATGAATAAACTTTCATCAAAATAAATGGGTCTGTCCACCTGGACTTAAGTTTTCCAGCAAAAATTATCAATCTAGCATTATAAAACAAAAAAATTTTGTCCTGGCTCAAGATTTTCAGTAAGAATCTTCCGATCTTGCTAAAACTTCATGTTTTCTTTATGAATTTTAGTATTTTCATAAGATTCATTCCTTATCTCTTCAAGCTCATTTAATTGCAATAATCTCTTTTCTCCAGCTTCTTTCAAATTAAAAATTGAACTCTTTAATAGCCCAATATGCTTTATGCTCAAGTTCAACTGGTAAATGATAAGCTTTTCCAAAAATTAGCCTATATGGGGATATTCCTATAGGATTTCTGTATGAAGTCCTATAGGCCTACAAAGAATAATCCAGTTTGATTAACCAATCCTTTCTATTTGGATTAACAGTTTTTTCTAATATTCCTTTAATTTTACAATTGGATAATTCAGCCAAACCACTTGTGTGCGGATGATAAGTAGTAGCAATGTGATGGTTAATATGACATTTCTCTACTAACTTTTCCATAATCGCATTTCTAAAATGACTTTCCCCATCAGTTATGATTACTCTTAGTATTCTAAATCTACAAAATATATTCTTATTTAAAAACTTTGCAACACTTTGAGCATCACATTGAGGTAAAGCAACAGTTTCTATCCATTTAGATACATAGTCTACTGCTATCAAAATGTATGTATATCTAAAAGATGGTATAAATGGTCCCATGAAATCTAATCCCCAAATGTCAAATATTTCAAAATCCAACCTATAGTTGAGGGGCATCTCATTTTGTCTAGAAATATTGCCTACACATTGACATTGATCACAATTTTTAATATAAACATTCACGTCATTAAAAATTGTAGGCCAATATCTCCAAAATGTCCCCCATAATCAATATTATGAAATTTTTGAATAATTTCATAAGTTTCTTTTAAAGGCACACATCTTTGAATAATCAAATCCTTTCATTGTTTATATAAAAATGGGTCTTCCAAAAATAAAGTCATAGCTTCAAATATAAATTCTTCCTCTCCTGTTATGTCAAAACATAGGGTAAAATATCACTGACAATAAAGGTTACAATGTCGACATACCACGGAACACCCCACTCATTAACAACAAACAATTTTTCATCACAAAAATTTTCATTAATTTCTTCAACATCACAGAGAGAATTTTTTGTTTCAAGCCTGGACAGATGTTTCCTATCTACTATCTCGAAATCAAATTCTTGCAAAAGAAGAATCCATCTAATCAATCTTGGTTTTGCATCCTTCTTCTTCATTAAATACTTAATAACAGAATGATCAGTATGCACCACACATTTAGTTCCAATTAAATTTGATCTGAAATTATTAAAGGCAAATACTATAGCTAATATCTCTTTCTCAGTGGTGGTATAATTAATTTGAGCTTCGTTAAGAGTTTTACTAGCATAGTAAATCACTTTGAAAATTTTATCATATTTCTGACCTAAAACCGTTCCAATAGCATAATCACTAGCATCACACATTAATTCAAAAGGTTTTTCCCAGTTAGGTGAAATTATAATAGGTGCAGTGATTAATTTTTCATTTAAATTTTTAAAAGCTTTTAGGAAATCATCATCAAAATTAAAAATTACATCTTTTTTGCACTAAACAACATAAATGCTTTGAAATTTTTGAAAAATCTTTAATATAACGCCTGTAAAATCCAACATATCTTAGAAAACTTCTAATTCCCCTTACATTAGTTGGGCAAGGTAAATTAGAGATTACTTCAATTTTTGCAGGATCTACTTCTGCACCATTTTCTGATATACAATGTCCTAAAACAAGTCCTCCTGCTACCATAAATTAACATTTCTCCTAGTTAAGAACCAAATTAGTTTCTTTATAGCATTTCAGAACTTTAGATAGATGTTCTAAACATGATTTAAATGACATTCCAAACACTAAATAGTCATCCATAAAAACTTCAATTACTTTTTCTATTAAATCACATAAAATTGCCATCATACATCTTTGAAATGTAGCAGGGACATTACATAAACCAAAGGGCATTCTTCTAAAAGAAAATGTACCATGAGAACTGGTAAACGTTGTTTTCTCTTGATCCTCAGGAGCAATTTGAATTTGGTGGTAACCAAAATATCCATCCAGAAAACAAAAGTATTTATGCCCAGCCAGTCTATCCAAAATCTGATCTAAAAAAGGAAGTGGAAAGTGATCTTTCCTGGTGGCAAGGTTTAATTTTCCATAATCAATGCATATTCACTATCCTGTAACTTGTCTTACTGGTATTATTTCATTCTTTTCATTAACAATCAAAGTAACTCCTCCTTTGTTGGGAACACAATGAATAGGACTAATCCATGCACTATCTGAAATAGGGTAGATAATTTTAGCATCCAAATACTTTAAAATTTCTTTCTTAACAACTTCTTTCATGATAGGATTTAATCTCCTTTGAGGATTAGCTTGAGTGTTGTAGTTATCCTCCATAAGGATTCTATGCATAGAATTTAAAGGATTGATTCCTTTAATATCAACTATTGTCCATCCAAAGGCTTTCTTATATTTCTTTAAAATTTCTAACAAACTCTCTTCTTCTTTTTAAGTTAATTGAGAGAAAATAATAACTGGAAAAGTTGAGGAATCACCTAAAAAGGCATACTTTAAATGATTAGGAAGCATCTTTAAATCAAGTTCAGGAGGTTTTTTCAATTGATGGACTAAAAGATTCATCTTTTCCAGTCATGTCTAAAATTTCAAAATTTTCATGAACATAACTTAAATCGTTCTCATGAAAATCTTCAGAATCTTGTAATTCCTCTTCTTGTTTGTGTTCCAATTCTTCACTTTCAGATTTTTCTTTATAAGTTGACTTGAAATGACATTCACTCAAATATTTGATAACATCCATCTTATACCATTCATCATCTTTACCTCTTGTAAGATATTTCATTGACTTTGAAATATTGAATGTAACAGTTTGATCATTAACTCGCATCGTTAATTCCCCTTTTTGCACATCTATCATTTCTCTGCCTATGGCTAGGAAAGGTCTCCCTTAGTTTATGGGTATCTCTTTATCTTCCTCCATTTCCAACACAATGAAATCAACAGGAAAAATAAATTGATCCACTCTCACCAAATCATCCTCTATAACTCCTTTAAGATATGTGATCGAACAATCAGCTAATTACAAAGTCACATTGGTAAGGTTTTTTATCCTAGTCTCAGTCTTTTGAATATTGATAATGGCATAAGGTTAATGCTTGCGCCCAAATCATATAAAGCTTTTCCAAAAAAGTCTATCACCAATTGCACATATAATTGTGATTCTTCCAGGATCTTTAAGCTTTTTAGGAAGCTTTTTCTGAATTATTGCACTGCACTCATCACTAAGGGAAATGGTCTCATTATCTTCAAACTTCCTCTTTTTATTGAGAATATCCTTCATAAATTTCACATTGCTTGGAATTTCTCCTAAGGCTTTAACAAATGGAATGTTGATTGTAAGCTTCTTAAATATCTCCAGGAATTTTGAAAATTGCTTATCCAATTTTTATTGT
Source organism: Papilionanthe hookeriana x Papilionanthe teres (assembly GCA_022702705.1). NCBI lineage: Eukaryota > Viridiplantae > Streptophyta > Magnoliopsida > Asparagales > Orchidaceae > Papilionanthe > Papilionanthe hookeriana x Papilionanthe teres. The sequence continues at coordinate 155,219,713 of CM040421.1, read as the reverse complement.
TGAAGTCTCTGAGGAAATAGAGGTGGTGGCTTTTATAAATCAAGTTTAGGTGGAGAAATTGATTTTTCCAAACCTTTCGGAGCATCCACTTTTGGTTTTTTAATTTCTTCTTTCTATACTTCAGTCTCTTTTTAAACTCTACCTTCCAACTCTCCTCCACTTCTCAACTGACTAGCTTGTACTTGCTCTTTAGTTTTGTCTCTTGGATTTACTTTTATATTACTAGGAAGCATTCCTTGGGATCAATTACTTAATGAATTTGTAATTTGTCCCAATTAATTCTCAAAATTTCTGGTTGTAGCTCCTTGACTTTGTAATTGATTTCCCATTTGTAACACCACTTCTTCAATAGACAACTTATTCTCCTTAAATTGTGAAGTATTATTAAAATCTGGAGGTTAGCTTGGTCTATAATTATTATTCCCTTGGTTGTTCCAGTTTCCCAATGGGTTTACTTCGTTGTTCCACCATTGTTGATTACTACCACCCTGATTATTAGTATTCCAATTAAAGTTTGGATGATTTTTTCAACCTGGGTTATAATAATTGGAATATGGGTTATTAGGCTTACTTATAACATTTAAAGTTTCTGGTGAAGTTTGAGAATCAACCATTTAGCCTAATGAATTTTCTTAAATCATGGAAGTTGGCTGAGAAAAATTCATCCCAAATTGGTCTATCTTCTTTGAAATTGCAGCAACTTGATTTGCTAGCATCGCAAAAGCATCATTTTCATAAATTTTAGCTACCTTTTTAGAATTTAACCTTTGAGAAGGCCATTGCAAATTATTAGTAGCCATTTCTTCAATTAAAGCATAAGCATCAACAAACTGTTTAGACATCAATGAACCACCAGCGGCAGCACCGATAATAAATCTAAGAGATCCAACTAATCCATTATAAAATGTCTGAATTATTAATCTGTCTGATATCAAATGATGTGTACACTTTCTTAAGAGATCTTTAAAACATTCCCATGCTTCATAGATAGATTCCACTTCAAACTGACAAAAAGATGGTATATCATTTATAAGCTTCACAGTCTTTGATGGTGGAAAATATTAAGCAAGGAATTTTTGTGCTAAATCATCCCAAGTTTTGATAGATCCATATGCTAACGAATTTAACCAAATCATAGCTTTATCTCTCAATGAAAAAGGAAAAAGTTTAAGTTTAATAACATCATCCGAAACACCATCAAATTTAAAAGTAGCAAACAATTCTAGAAAATTGGCAAGATGTAAATTAGGATCTTTAGTTGGTGCTCCCCCAAATTGTTTATTAGATACCATTTGGATAATAGCAGGTTTAAGATGCATTAGCAACTGCAGCTAGGTGTTGTATACTACCATGAAGTTTATCCATTGTAGAGTTAGCATAATCTCTTAAAGGTCTAAATTCTTGATGGATTTCAACATTTTGATGATCTTGATTTGCCATTTCTTGAATATTTTTATCTTTTTCTAAATTTTTAAATTTTTTTAATTTTCTGGTAGTTCTCTCTAATTCAGAATCGTAAGGCACAAGTCCTTCAGAACCTGAACTACGCATACAAAATTAACAAAATAAAATAAAATACACTAACAAAAATAATTAAAAGTAAAAACTTATTTTTTCTTGAATTTCCTTTAAATGAAATTTTAATTAATTTCCCCGGCAACGATGCCAAAAACTTGACTCCTGCAAGATATTTACCCTTAAGTTTTAGAAATGAAATTGTATTTTATTATTTATAATATGAGATACTACGCAATTATACGTATCGTTTATCAAGTAATATAGGACTTTTTAATTAAGCCCTGAGATATCGAACCCACACATAAATGTCTAAAAATAGAAAGAAGTAAGAAACTAACATTTTTCTTTTTAAAATGATTTTGTTAAATATTATTTAAGATATAAAGTTTTTCAAATTTGTTTTTGATATTTTTTTAATATAATTTAAAACAAACAACTAAAGTTAACACAATTATAAAATAGTATGAAAGCAAATGAGAATAAAATATCTTTTCCTCTTTCAATGAAGTAAGCAATTATATAAATGGGCAGAAAGAAAAAAAAAAATTGGATAAAAAAGATCCTAAAAAAAAATTGCTAGGAGAAGCTTGAGGAGAGGTCCTAATAAAAAATTGGTTTCAATTGAGTCTTTCTAGAGTAAAGAACTTAGAACAATACTAAGGTTGCTTTTTATACTTATATTAGTAAAATTTATTTTTAAGAGAGTTCTTAAATTTAGAAAGTAAAGTTCATAGGATCCGATGTTTGGAAAATATGCATATTTTTCTAAATTAGATAGGAAAACAAATTCCAAAATTTGATGATAAATATTTTAGAACCTGGGCTTGTTTGATTCACTAGATATTCTTCTAGGTTGAACTATCCATTTTTAGAACAAAATTTTAGCAATTCTAAAGGGTGACCGATTAACTTTAATCTAAAAAATTATTTTAAATGTGTAGTATTACTTAAGGACAAGTAATGTGTAAGTTTAGGGATTTTGATCAACCTAAAAATATAACTTTTTATGCTATATTTTATAATGATATTGCACTTTAAATGTATGTTTTCTTGTTTTTTTTATTGTAGGCACATCAAATTGAAGAATTTGGAGTGATTAGAGCAGAAGGAACAAAAATGGACCAAAATGGAGCATACCGGAGTAAAACGGGTCGAATCAGAGCATACCAAAGCAAAACAGGTCGAACCAGACACTTATGTACCTGTGTTTGGCACCTAGTTACCACTAGATGGCGCTTAGCTGCTAGGAAGTGGTGCCTATGCACCCAATCATCGACGCATAGCCGCCAGTTATGGTTTTTGGCTTAACTTCTAGTAGAAACGTCGGATTTAGACGATTTTTGAAGCGTTGTGAAGTGTTTCTCTTGGGAAATTCATTGGGAATGATAAAAAAAAAATTATAGAAGCGTTTGGGTCAGTTAGAAGGAGTTATTATGGAAGATATGTGTCTCTTGGAGTGAAAAGGCTCTTAAGGCACCCTCTGGAAGATTCATTGAATAAGGACGCTTTTGTAGATACACTTAAGCATCTCTTAGGAAATTATAAATACTCTTGAACTCTTGGAGAAGAGGATAATTAGAGAGGATAATTATGAGGAGAAGATTATAAGAGGAGAAGAATGCTTGGAGAAGAAGTGAAGGCTTGGGCGTAAGCCCAAGTGGAGTTACAAGGTGAGAGAGAAAGAAAGAGTGCGAGAGACTTTATTTCTTTTCTTTTCACTTTGTTCTTGGAGAGGATTAGAAGGAGTTACTTTTTCTATACAAGGAGAGTTTGATTTTCATCAGAGATAAGTTTTTTCATTGTATTTTGATTTGAATTCAGTTGTTTGTTTGTATTGTTTCAAAGACTTGTTTAATGAAAAGTTCTTGTTGTTTCTCTATGTGTAGAGAGTAGTTTTCTTTACTCTTCCCTCTTACAATAAATTAGTATGCATGTGTAGGATACATAATTCAATAGAGTGAGAATATATTGTGATGATTTTACTTTGATCTTCACTTAAATATAAACTTGATCAACTTGCATGTTAAAATCTGTTGTGAGAACATGTAAGAACCAATGCGGTATTTCTCAGTCAACTATTGGTAAGAATCACATGAGATTATATGGGTGAGAATGTAGTCCATATGGTTGAGTGCAAATAAATAGGGAGATTTTCATGTTTAAGAGGTGTAGAATTAGAGGACTTTAGGGTGACAGACTAAAGCCCCTAATTTGGTTTGATGTGAAAGGTTTTGTTATGAGATGTTAGCCCTAAGTGGAACTCTAGGGTGAGAGCTAGTCTCTTCCCTGTCTAACCCATTTACATGATTTCAAATCATCAAATTAATCTATGTTCTTTATAGAACCAAGTAAGGGTAAATAATATAATTGCTCCTATTTGTCACAATCTCTCTCGCTACTTGTTTTATTTTTACACTTGTCACTACTTTAATTGCATGAGAAAGAGTACTTTTAGTATATATAAACCCCAAGTCTCTGAGGAAATGGAGGTGGTGGCTTTTCTAAATCAACTTTAGGTGGAGAAATTGATTTTTCCAAACCTTTCAGAGAGTCCTATTTTGGTTTTTTAATTTCTTCTTTCTCAACTTCAGTCTCTTTTTAAACTCTACCTTCCAACTCTCTTCCAGTTCTCAACTGAATAGCTTGTACTTGCTCTTTAGTTTTGTCTCTTGGATTTACTTTTATATTACTAGGAAGTGTTCCTTGGGATCAATTACTTAATGAATTGGCAATTTGTCCCAATTGATTCTCAATATTTTTGATTATAGCTCATTGACTTTGTAATTGATTTCCCATTTGTAACACCACTTCTTCAATAGACAACTTCTTCTCCTTAAATTGTGAAGTATTGTTAAAATCTGGAGGTTAGGTTGGTCTAAAATAATTATTCCCTTAGATGTTGCAGTTTCCTAATGTGTTTACTTGGTTGTTCCCTCATTGTTGATTACTACCACCCTGATTATTGGTATTCCAATTAAAGTTTGGATGATTTTTCCAACCTCGGTTATAATAATTGGAATATGGGTTATTAGGCTTACTTATAACATTCAAAGTTTATGGGAAAGTTTGAGAATCAACCATTTAGCCTAATGAATTTTCTTAAATCATGAAAGTTGGCTGAGAAAAATTCATCCCAAATTGGTCTATCTTCTTTTAAATTGCAGCAAATTGATTTGCTAGCAGCACAAAAGCATCATTTTCATGAATGTTGGCTACCTTTTTAGGATTTATCATTTCAAAAGGCCATTGAAAATTATTAGTATCCATTTCTTCAATTAAAGCATAAGCATCAGCAAACTGTTTAGACATCAATGAACCACCAGCGGCGGCATCGATAATAGATCTAAGAGATCTAACTAATTCATTATAAAAGGTCTAAATTATTAATCAGTCTGGTAACAAATGATGTGTACACTTTCGTAAGAGATCTTTAAAACGTTCTCATGCTTCATATATAGATTCCACTTCAAACTAACAAAAAGAAGTCATATCATTTCTAAGCTTCACAGTCTTCGATGGTGGAAAATATTTAGCAAGAAATTTTTGTGCTAAATCACCCCAAGTTCTGATAGATTCAAATGCTAACGAATTTAACAAAATCTTAGCTTTATCCCTCAATGAAAAAGGAAAAAGTCTAAGTTTAATAACACCATCCGAAACAACATCAAATTTAAAAGTAGCGAACAATTCTAGAAAAATGGCAGGATGTAAATTAGGATCTTCAGTTGTTGCTCCCCCAAATTTTTTATTAGATACCATCTGGATAATAGCAGGTTCAAGATGAATTAGTAGCTCCAGCAAGGTGTAAAATACTGTCATGAGGTTTATCCATTGCAGGGTTAACATAATCTCTTAAAGGTCTAAATTCTTGATCGATTTCAACATTTTGATGATCTTGATTTACCATTTCTTGAATATTTCTATCTTTTTCTAAATTTTTAATTTTTTTTATTTTCTGATAGTTCTCTCTAATTCAGAATCGTAAGGCACAAGTCCTTCAGAACCTGAACTATACACACAAAATTAACAAAATAAAATAAAATACACTAACAAAAATAATTAAAAGTAAAAACTTAATTTTTCTTGAATTTTCTTTAAATGAAATTTTAATTAATATCCCCGGCAACGGCGCCAAAATTTTGACTCCTGCTGGATATTTACCCTTACGTTTTGGAAATGAAATTGTATTTTATTATTTATAATATGGGATACTAAGCAAGTATACGTATCGTTTATCAAGTAATATAGGACTTTTTAATTAAGCCCCGGGATATCAAACCCACAGGGAAATGTCTAAAAATATAAAGAAATAAGAAAATAACATTTTACTTTTTAAAATGATTTTGTAAAGTATGATTTAAGATATAAAGTTTTTTAAATTTGCTTCTGATATTTTTTGAATAAAATGTAAAACAAAGAACTAAAATTAACACAACTATAAAATAATATGAAAGCAAATGAGAATAAAATATATTTTTTCTCTATAAATGAATCATTAATATATTAGGAATTTCATTGTAGAAGTATCTAAACTGTGTTGTAACAAATAGAAGTAATTATATTCTTTACACTTACTTGGTCCTATAAAGAACATTAGTTAATTCGATGTTTTGAAATATTGTAGATGAGTTAGGCAGGAAAGATACTAGCTCTCACTCTAGAGTTCCCTCGATTCCCTTCACCTGTGGGCTAGCATCTCACAACAAAATTTTTCACATCAAACCAAATTAGGGGGCTTTAGCCTCTCACTCTAAAGTCCTCTAATTTTACTCCCCATTATTAGCATATCTTCTTATTTATTTGCACCCAATCATATGGACTACAATTCTCATCCATATAATTGGATGTGATTCTTTCTAATTATTGATTGAGACAATACCGCAATGGATCTTATATAATCTCTCAACAAATTTTAACATCTTAATTGGCCAAATTAAGAAGTAAATGAAAAGAAAGATAGTGAATCATCACAACTTCTTCCAACATTTAAATCCTATACTTCACACAATGAACCCCGATAGATATAAATGCAACGGATGCCAGAAACTTGGTTCCGCTGGATAAATGCGCTGATGATTTAAGATATGAAAATAATGATTTTATAATATAGGATAGTACACAAGTATACGTATAGTTTATCAAGTAATATAGGACTTTCTGATTAAGCCCTGAGATATCGAACCCACAGGGAAAATGTGAAATCTTTAAAGGAATCAGAGAAATTATCTTTTTATTTTCTTTAATTGTTATCGAAAAAGTATGTCTTGATTTTGAAAAGTTTTGAAGGTTGACATGTCTTTTGAAATTTTCTTAAAAAAATGCTAAACAAGAAATAAAATTACAATAACTAATAATAATGGATGTAAAATACTATTAACTAGAATATCTTATTCTTTCCTTTCATGAAGTAGTAATAATTCTTAAAGTATTGTCGTGGAAGTATTCAAATTTTTGTTGTGACAGATAGAAGCAAATGTGTTCTCTACCCTTACTTGGTTCTACAAAGAACATATGTTAATTTGAACTTTATATTATTTTGAACACGGTTAGGCAGGGAAGATACCAGTCTCTCACTCTAGAGTTCCCTCGATTCGCACCACCTGGGGGCTAACTTCTCATAACAAAACTCAAAACTTCAAACCAAATTAGGGGGTTTTAGCTTGTCACTCTAAAATCCTCTAATTTTACTCCCTTTTATAAAAATATCTTCTAATATTACATGCAATTATATGGACTACAGTTCTCACCCATATAATTTCATGTGATTCTTACTAACTTTTATGAGAGAATACCGCATTGGATCTTACATAATCTCAAGAAATTTTACAACTTAACTGGCCGAATTAAGAAGTAAACAAAGTTTTTAGAATCAATCTTCACAACTTCTTCCAACTTTTAAACACTTATACTTTCCACAACAATTCTCTTTAAATTAATTACTTCTCCATTTAAGAAAGAAAAAGATTAAGTAAACTACTCAGAATGCATTGAGAAAATATAAAAACACAGTGATTTGAAATTAAAAACAACGATAAGAAAAATAATAAACGAAAATAAGTATTAATAAACTAAATAAAAGTAAACACTTATCTTAAAATCCTCTCCACAAGACTAAGGAAGTTCCATTGAAACTTTGACTCTTCATTAAACTACTTCTCAGAGCAAATCTCCCTACTCCGTTGACTCAGAATACAGACTTCAGACTTCATTAAAAACTAATCTAAAAGAAAGGAAGGAAGTGGGGAGAAGAATACTTCACTCTGACCCTTTTCTTCTTTCTACTCTCTACTCCTACTCTAAATAAAAACTTTTAAAATGCAGTGGAAGAACAATGGAAGTACTCTTCAAAATGAAGTGGAAGAGTCTCCTCAAATTGCCTCCTCTAAATCTTTCCTAAGACTCTTTAAATAGTAAACCAAAAAGTGCCTTGGTGCCTCTTTAAAATGTGTCCAGATTTGACGTATCTACTAAGGAAAGCACCCCTTCATTCAAACTTGCCGCCCAAAGGAAGTTATGGATGTTACCACCAAGAGTTGCATCCCACCCCCTTTGAAATTGGCGCCAAATCCATTTGAATCTCGATTTTTAACTGTGGCAGATAAGTGCCGGCCCAGCGACGCTTAGCCGCGAGTGCCAAATTTTTGTTTTTTCATTTTTTTGCTCCAAAATTTAATCCAATTTTTGCTCCTTTCATCATGACCATCCATTTTCATCATACCTACAAGAAAAACACAAAATATCTTTCATTAAAGTGCAATATCATTAAAAATAGGTATAAAAATGTGCATAAAAATACTATATATTTTAGGTGTATCAAAATCCCCCAAACTTAAAATATTACTTGTCCTCAAGTGATAGTTAATCTCATAGAATATTTTAGAATGCAAATTATGTAATGAGTTTCTTAGGAAGATACCAAAATTTTGTTCTAGAAATGGAATAGTCCAATTAAGAAAAAAATTCAGAAATTAAAACCAACTTAAAGTTTAGAAAGCTCTTAAGTAAAAGAAAATGATAAATATAAGTCTCTATCTATTTTAGAAATATTTGTAGATTTTTCAAAATATAGGATTCAAACATTTATTTTTCTCACTTAAAAATCTTTATTTGAAAAATAATTTTACTTACTATATTACAACTTCAAGCTTTAGATTTTCTTTGAACTTATATCTTAAACTTTAGGTATGAAACCAATTTTTGATTAGGCCCTTAAATCCTCAAGCTTCTCCTCCCTTTTCATATACTATATTTTTCACTTGTTTTTTTTAAGGAAAGGATTACTATATCTGGATAGACCTTTAATGATTTTTAATTCCATCCTTCCATTTAAAATAAAGATCAGATATACATCTTTTAGTTAAAAATCATAATAATAGTATCTGAAAATTACTATTCAATAAAAAAAATTTAAGCTTTGAAGAATAACAATCAAATCTTCTATTTATCCAAAAATACAAAACTTCGTACTAAAGATAGTTTAACTTTATTTAACACCTCTTCATTAAGAAAATTTTAACTTTAAGTTTTTCATGATTACTATAAATTTTAACTAAATTCTTTTATTCATTTCTATATTCAAAATTTTGTTCCCCTAATATAACTTTATGTACATAATTGTTCTTAATAAAAAAAACATTTATTTTAAGTATTCTTGAGAATCAAATAAAATTTTAGGTTTTTGAAAATCTTTGTTTTTAAAATCCCCCCCCCCCAAATTTTAAAATTTTAATTAAGATAATACATTTAAGCATAAGAAATGATACATGGGTAAGAAATAAAAACTGACATATCATGCTTGCAGGAATTTTTAATATCATAATATGCAAGTATAACAATTTAAATACATGAGTAAAATGAAATCAAATTTAGTTTTTCAAAACATTTTTTTTTAAATAATAAGAAAAGTAAAAATTTCAGAAGACTTCTACAGTAGTGGAGGTTTTGCAAAGCAAATACACACCAACTAAAATAACACACTGATACAAATAACAGATGATAAGGGAATTTGAAGAATTTTAAACATGTAGTTTTCCTAAGTAGAAGTTTCTAATAGTGGTTTATAATTTCCTAACAGTTATTGAAATTGGAAATACATACTACTAAAAACTCTGACATAACATACACATAAAAACATTTACTATTACACACTACCACACAACAACATATAAATCAACAATAAAACAACAACAAAACCTAAATATGAATAACAGATAAACAGTACAATTACAATCTGCATACTATCAAGGTTCACATCACAACACAATCATCAAACAAAATACTAGATAAAGTACACTGTGACACAACACATCAATACAACAACTAAAACAAACAACATACATCTACTCTTCATCCTCATCATCATCATCATCTTGCTCGTTCCAATCTCTGGATGGCACATAAGGTATATAGAATGGATGCGGTGGCATCTCAGCACTCTGATCTCCTCTAATCAGTTTATCCAAATATTACTGATAATTCTCCTCATATTCATCATGTTTTACAATATATCTCTCAACATTATCCAGCTTACCACCCATATCTCTCACATGCTCTCGAGTAAGACTCACTTTTCTCAAAATCTTTCTTAATAGTACTCGACTCGTGAATCAAGCAGATGACGAAGCACGTGAAGTAGTAGCACGAGAAGCGTATGCAAAAGCGTAAGCAGTAGAAGCCCTACCAAATCCTCCTCTCCAACAAAACTCTGATTGTACAGTGTAAGCACCAACGTTTACACTGGTAATTGGTCTTAATGGTTGAAGTACCTCTTCCCAGGTTTCAAATTTCACTCCAGATCTTTCACATAGTGAATGAATCAAGGAAGGAAATCCCGCACCTGCAGTCGTGGTTAATCTAGCACATTTCAAAACGTAATAAAAAATTATGCTTTCAATATCAATAGGCTTCCCATTCTGAATACAATGGTTCAACATTGCTCTTTCTCTCGTCACTTCACTGGTTTGACTTGAAGGTAACAACTTATATGAGATAAAATAATGTCATGCCTTAGAAATGACATTCAATTTGGAAGCAGGAAAGTTCACTCTTCTATCAATTGTAATTTTCCATAATACTCTTCCATCAGTCAGAAACTCCATAATCTCATCTAATTCTCCTTCCGAAGGATGATAGTTAGAGTAAAAACAGAACATGTCAGGAGGTAGTCCATAAAAAAGTATTTATTGCACCAGAAGAAAAGTTTACTTCATGCCTCCTAACCATCACCTGATTTTTTTCTGCAGCAGGTAAATTTGCATAAAATTCTCTTACCACAGAAACAACAGCAACAGTAATTCTGCCTGTTTCTTCTTGCAATCATATCTTCAATTACCTCTCCTGGCTTACTAAACACTCGCTCAGGAATCAACTTACGTGATTGCAATGCATCGACATATCGTTCCTCAGCCCTCAAACTAACAAATTTGTCAGAATCAAACTTCGTCTTTTCTTGTGCACGCTTTGACTTTGGAGCCATCTCTAAAAATTCACGAAAAAATCACCATAAATTCCAAAATCAAACTAAACTTGCTAAATTATCTTCCAAAAGATATTTTCACTAAATCCAAGAAATTTATCAAGTTTTTCCTCAAATTTTCACCATGAATAGTGATTTTAAGATCTTCCAAAATGTACTCAAAATACATGGTGAAAATAATAAATTTTTACTTAGAAGTAGTGCTCTTACCTCAAGGAATCCAAATCTAACAATTTTTGTTGAGATCGGCTCTTAAATGATCCACAATATGATACCCTAGGCTCCTCTTTCGCGGCAAAGCAAAGGTTGAAGACGATGGGCCGGTTAAAAATGACAATTTTCAGGTTTTTAACTTTCGGGAATCAATTTTCACGAACTGGCGCCTAAGCACGAACTATCGGCGCTTAGCCGCGAAATCTGGCGCGTAAGCGCCAGCATTCTGGCGCTTAGCCTCCAGTACCTAAATTTTTATAACTAAGGTATATGCACTAAATTACTTGGTTAATTACCCTTAATTACTCCAAAATAATTATTTTTCCCCACATGAATCTTCTAATACTCTAAATCAAAATTTAATAACCATTGATTCCACATAAATTTCACAAAAACAAACTTATATTAAAAAAAAAGTAACATTCAATACAATACTAGAATTTTTATCCAAGCATAAAGGATAAAATTCTCAAAATACAAGACACTATAATCTTAAACTAATAAGTGTACATCTCTAAGATGTACACATAACATCATCAACATATATAAAAACATTAAACACACCAAACATGAACTCATAAGAACACTAACATAACACATAAGACACTAAACAATTAGAATCAAAACACTTTTACTTTCACTCTCCATTAGGCGGAATATAACCAGGACCACTATTATTCTCATTTGACCCTTTAGGAATATAGATTTGATAGAACGGGCGATCATTATTCATACTTATATCATCTTCTTCAATCCATTTGTTCTTCACAAAAATCACCTTATCTATTTCTTCCACATACCTTGAATGATTGAATTGCATCTTGAGTATCCATCCAATGTGATCCAGTTGAAAAGTAATATCATTGATCATTGCTTCCATTGAAGTCACTCGGGCTTTAATTTTTGCAATCATCTCTGCAATACCTTGAATGTTAACAACTAGATATTCATTAAATAACTCCTTAGAACTATCACTAATGAACTTACTTTTATCAGAATCTTACTTCTTCTTCATCTCGTTATCCCAGGATGACATGGTGCTCAAAATTCTCTTCTTAGACTTCAGAAATGAAAATAGGACTTGGGGCAAGTGTTTTTCTTAAGTCAGGACCTTTTTATAGACTTGGGAGATGCTAGAGTATTCTCCAACAAGTTTAGAATCTCCTAAATAACTCCCACAACTTCTCCCCCACGATCTAGGCTCTAAATTCACATTTTTCACATTTTTTTATAACTGTGGCGCTTAAGCACCAACTAGTCGGTGCTTAGCCGCTAGTGCACAATTTAGCACAGGTCTGCTAAGTGTCCAAATTCTCATTCTGACTTTTCCAAATCATCAAATAAGGTCAAATAAACTTCACCTAAGTTTAAAAACTCCACATTACTACCACTAAAAACCCAAAGACAAACAAATCAAAGCAAACAAAACACACAATACAAACATAAAGCAAACACACAGATAAATATGGGTTACCTCCCACAAAGCGCTTGTTTTAACGTCTTCAACCTGACATACCCAAAACTCATTTTGAGTGACCCAACATTAAATTCTAATCAGTTTTAGATTTATTGACTAAAAAATATGGTTTAAGTCTATGTCCGTTAAATTTAAATATTTTTCCAGTCTTAGGATCTTGAATATCTACAGCTCCATAAGAATAAACTTTTATCACAATGAATGGACCCATCCACCAAGACTTAAGTTTTCCAAAAAATATTCTCAATCTAGCATTATACAATAAAACTTTTTGTCCTCGTACAAGATTTTTGGTAAGAATCTTCCGGTCATGCCATAACTTCATATTTTCCTTATAAATCTTAGCATTTTCATAAGATCCATTCCTTATTTCTTCAAGCCATTCAATTGCAATAATCTTTTTTCAACAGCATCTTTCAAATTATAATTGAACTCTTTAATAGCCAAATAAGCCTTATGCTCAATTTCAAAAGGTAAATGACAAGCTTTTCTAAAAATCAGCCTATATGGGGACATTCCTATAGATTTTCTGTAAGTAGTCCTATAGGCCCACAAAGCATAATCCAGTTTAATTGACCAAACCTTTCTATTTGGATTAATAGTTTTTTCCAATATTCTTTTAATTTCACGATTAGATAAATCAACCAAACCACTTGTCTTCTGATGATAAGTAGTAGCAATGCAATGATTAATATGATATTTCTTTTCTAACTTCCCAATAATCGCATTTCTAAAATGACTTCCTCCATCAGTTATGATTACTCTTGGTATTCCAAATCTGCAAAATATATTCTTTTCTAAAAACTTTGCAGCACTTTGAGCATCACATCGAGGTAAAGCAATAGCTTCAATCCATTTGGAAACATAGTCTACTGCTATCAAAATATAAACGTTTCTGAAAATGGTGTAAATGGTCCCATAAAATCTAATCCCCAAACATCAAATATTTCAACTTTCAACATATAATTGAGGGGCATCTCATTTCTTCTAGAAATATTGCCTACACACTGACATCTATCACAATTTTTAATATAAACATTCACATCCTTAAAAATTGTAGGCCAATAAAATCCTGATTGTAATATTTTATATGCAGTTTTATCACTTCCAAAATGTCCCCCATAATCAGAATCATGATATTTTTTAATAATTTCATAAGTATCTTCCAAAGGTGCACATATTCGAATTATAAGATCCTTTCCTTGTTTATATAAAAATGGGTCATCCCAAAAATAAGTCTTAGCATCAGACAAAAATTTCTTCTTTTCATGATATGTCAAACCATAGGGTATAATATTACTAACAATAAAGTTTACTATGTCTGCATACCACGGAACACTCCATTCTTTAACAGTGAACAGTTTTTCATCAGGAAAATGTTCATTAATTTCTTCAATATCATGAAAAGATTTTTCAATTTTAAGCCTGGACAAATGATCAGCAATTTGATTATCAGAACCCTTCCTATCTACTATCTCAAAATCAAATTCTTGCAAAAGAAGAATCCATCTTATAAGTCTCGGTTTTGCATCATTTTTCTTCATTAAGTATTTGATAGCAGAATGATCAGTATGCACAACACATTTAGTTCCAATTAAATATGATCGAAATTTATCAAAGGCAAATACTATAGCTAATAACTCTTTCTTAATAGTGGTATAATTAATTTGAGCTTCATTAAGAGTTTTACTAGCATAATAAATTACTTTGAAAATTTTATCGTATTTCTGATCCAAAACAACACCAATAGCATAATCCCTAGCATCACACATTAATTCAAAAGGTTTTTCCCAATTTGGTGAAATTATTACAGGTGCAGTGATTAATTTTTCTTTTAATGTTTCAAAGGCTTTATGGCAATCATCATCAAAATTGAAAATTACATTCCTTTTCTAGTAAACGACATAAAGGTTTTGTAATCTTTAAAAAAATCTTTGATGTAACGCATGTAGAATCCAGCATGTCCTAAAAAACTTCTAATTCCCCTTACATTGGTTGGGCAAGGTAAATTAGATATAACTTGAGTTTTTGCAGGATCTACCTCCAAACCTTTTTCTGAAATCCGATGTCCCAAAACAATTCCTCCTACTACCATAAATTGGCATTTTTCCCACTTAAGGACCAAATTAGTTTCTTCACAGTGTTTTAGAACTTTAGATAGATGTTCTAAAAATGATTAAAATGAAATTCCAAGCACTAAAAAGTCATCCATAAAAACTTCAATCCCTTTTTCAATTAAATTACAAAAAGTAGCCATCATACATCTCTGAAATGTAGCAGGGGCATTACATAAACCAAAGGGCATTGTTCTAAAAGCAAACGTACCATAAGGACTGGTAAATGTAGTTTTCTCTTGATCCTCAGGAGCAATTTGAATTTAGTGGTAACCCGTGTATCCATCTAAAAAACAAAAGTATTTATGCCTTGCCAGTCTATCTAACATTTGATTTAGAAAAGGGAGTGGAAAATGATCTTTCCTTGGGGCAATGTTTAATTTTCTATAATCAATGCATATTCGCCACCTTGTAACTTATCTTGTTGGTATCATTTCATTATTTTCATTAACAGTCACAGTTTCTCCTCCATTCTTAGAAACACAATGAATAGGACTAACCCATGCACTATCTGAAATAGGGTAGATAATTCCAGCATCCAACCACTTTAAAATTTCTTACTTAACAACATCTTTCATTGTGGGATTTAATCTCCTTTGGGGATCAGCCCGCGGTTTGCTATTATCTTCCATAAGAATTTTGTGCATACAAATTGAAGGACTGATTCCTTTAATATCAGTAATTGTCCATCCAAAGGCTTTCTTGTGCTTCTTCAGAATTTCAAGCAAACTCTCTTCTTCTTTTTCAGTTAATTGAGAGGAAATTATAACAGGCAAGGTTGAGGATTCACCTAGAAAAACACACTTTAAATGATCAGGAAGCATTTTTAACTCAAGTTCAGCAGGTTTTTCATTTGATGGACCATAAGATTTATCTTTTTCAGTCATATCCAACAATTCAAAACTTTCACGATCATACATTAAATCTTCTTCTTGAAAATCTTCAGAATCAAATAACTCCTCTTCTTGCTTATATTTAAATTCCTCTCTTTCATCTTTCTCTTCATAAGTTGATTTGAAATGACATTCACTTAAATATTCGATAACATCCATCCTAAAACACTCATTTTCTTTGCCTCTTGCAGGATATTTCATCGATTTTGAAATATTAAATGTAACAGTATGATTATTAACCCTCATCGTTAATTCCCCTTTTTGAACATCTATCATGGCTCTGCCTGTAGCTAGAAAAGGTCTCCCCAAAATTATGGGTATCTATTTGTCTTCCTCCATATCTAACACAATGAAATCCACAGGAAAAATAAATTGATCCACTTTTACCAAAACATCTTCTATAACTCCTTTAGGATATGTGATCGAACGATTTGCTAATTGCAAAGTTACAGTAGTCGAGGTTATTTCTCCTAGTCCCAGTCTTTTGAATATTGATAGAGGCATAAGGTTAATGCTTGCACCCAAATCACATAAATCTTTTCCACAGAATCTTTCTCCGATTGCACATGGAATTGTGAAACTACTAGGATCTTTAAGTTTTTCAGGAAGCTTTTTCTGAATTATCGCACTGCACTCCTCACTAAGTGCAACAATCTCATTTTCTTCAAACTTCCTCTTTTTATTAAGAATATCCTTCATAAATTTCGCAAAGCTTAGCATTTGTTCTAAGGCTTCAATAAATGGAATATTAATGGTCAGCTTCTTTAATATCTCAAAGAATTTTGAAAATTGCTTATCCAACTTTTGTTGACTAAGTCTCTGAGGAAATAGTGGTGGTGGTTTTTCTAATTCAACCTTAGGTGGAGAAATAGATCTTTCAAAACCTTTTGGAGCATCCGCTTTAGGTCTTTCAATCTATTCTTTCTCTACTTCAGTTTCTTTTTGAACTCTACCTTCCAATTCTTTTCCACTTCTCAGTTGAATTGCTTTCACTTGTTCTTTATTCTTTTCTCTTGGATTTAGTTAAGTATTACTTGGAAGAATTCCTTGGGATCTATTACTTAAGGTATTTGCAATTTGTCCCAATTGATTTTCAATATTTCTGATGGTTGCTCCTTGAATTTGTAATTAATTTCCCATATGTGATATTACTTCTTCCATAGACAACTTCTTCTCCTTATTTTGTAAAACATTGTTACAAACTAAAGGATAAGTTAATCTATTATTATTATTATTACCTTGGTTGTTCCAATTCCCCAATGGGTTTGCTTGGGCGTTCCCCCATTGTTGATTAACACCACCCTGATTATTGTTATTCCAGTTAAAATTTAGATGATTCTTCCAACCCGGGTTATAATAATTGGAATATGGGTTGTTAGGTTTGATTATAGCATTCGCAATTTCTGGTAAAGAATAAGAATCAACCATTTGGCCTAATGAAATTTCTTCAATCCCAAATTGGTCTATCTTCCTTGATACAACAATAACTTGATTTGCTAACATTATAAAAGCATCATTTTTATAAACACTGGCTACCTTTTTAGGATTTAACCTTTCAGAAGGCCATTGAAAATTATTAGTATCCTTTTCTTCAATTAAAGCATAAGCATCAGAAAATAGTTTATACATTAATGATCCACCAGCAGCAGCATCGATGATTGATCTAAGAAATCCAACTAATCCATTATAAAAATTTTGAATTATTAACCAATCTAGTATCGCATGATGTGGGCATTTCCTGAGGAGATCTTTAAATCTTTTCCATGCTTCATATATTGATTCTCCATCAAACTGACAAAAAGATGTTATATCATTTCTCAACTTAGCAGTCTTAGATGGTAGAAAATATTTAGCAAGGAATTTTTGTGACAGTTCACCCCAAGTTCTTATTGATCCAGGTGCTAACGAATGTAACCACATTTTAGCTTTATCCCTTAGTGAGAAAGGAAAAATTCTAATTCTAATAGCATCATCTAAAACAACATCATATTTAAAAGTAGCACACAACTCTAGAAAATCAGCAAGATGTAAATTAGGATCTTCAGTTGTTGCTCCTCCAAACTGATTATTTGACACTATTTGGATAATAGTAGGTTTAAGCTTAAAAGAATTAGCAGCTACAGTAGGGTTTTGATGATTTTCCATTTCTTAAATATTTTTTTCTTTTTCTGTATTTTTAATTTTTTTTCATTTTTTTGGATAGTTCTTTCTAATTCAGAATCGTAAGGCAAAAGTCCTTCAGAACCTGAACTACGCATACAATAATAAAACAAAAAAAAAATACAACACACTAACAAAAACAAAGAAAATTAAAAATTTATAATTTCTTAATTCTCTTTAAAATGCAATATAAATTAATTTCCCCGGTAACGACTCCAAAAACTTGATCCCCGATAGATATAAGTGCAACGGATGCTAGAAACTTGGTTCTGCTGGATAAATGTACTGATGATTTAAGATATGAAAATAATGATTTTATAATATGGGATACTACGCAAGTATACGTATTGTTTATCAAGTAATATAGGACTTTCTGATTAAGCCTCGAGATATCGAACCCATAGGGAAAATGTGAAATCTTTAAAGTAATCAGAGAAATTATCTTTTTACTTTCTTTAATTGTTTCGAAAAAGTATGTCTTGATTTTGAAAAGTTTTGAAGGTTGATATGTCTTTTGAAATTTTCATAATAAAATTCTAAACAAGAAATTAAAATTACAATAACTAATAACACTGGATGAAAAATACTATTAACTAGAAGATCTTTTTCTTTCCTTTCATGAAGTAGTAATAATTCTTAAAGTATTGTTGTGGAAGTATTCAAATTTTTATTGTGACAGATAGAAGCAAATGTGTTCTTTACCATTACTTGGTTCTATAAAGAACATATGTTAATTTGAAATTTATATTTTTTTAAACATGGTTAGGCAGGGAAGATACCAGTCTCTCACTCTAGAGTTCTCTCGATTCCCACCACCTGGGGCTAATTTCTCATAAAAAAACTCAAAACTTCAAACCAAATTAGGGGGTTTTAGACTGTCACTCTAAAATCCTCTAATTTTAATCCCTTTTATAAAAATATCTTCTAATATTACATTCAATTATATGGACTAAAGTTCTCACCCATATAATTTCATGTGATTCTTACTAACTTTTATGAGACAACACCACATTGGATCATAAATAATCTCAAGAAATTTTACAACTTAAAATGCCAAATTAAGAAGTAAACAAAGTTTTTAGAATCAATCTTCACAGCTTCTTCTAACTTTTAAACACTTATACTTTCCACAACAATTCTCTTTAAATTAATTACTTCTCCATTTAAGAAAGAAAAAGATAAAGTATACTACTCAGAATGCATTGAGAAAACATAAAAACACATTTATTTGAAATTAAAAACAATGATAAGAAAAATAATAAACAAAAATAAGTATTAATAAACTAAATAAAAGTAAACACTTATCTGAAAATCCTCTCCACAAGACTAAGAAAGTTCCTCTGATACTTTGACTCTTCGCTAAACTACTTTTCAGATCAAGTCTCCCATCTCCGTTGACTCAGAGTACATACTTCAGACTTCAATAAAAACTAATCTGAAAGAAAGAAAAGAAGTGGGAAGAAGAATACTTCACTCCGACCCTTTTCTCCTTTCTACTCTCTACTCCTACTCTAAATAAAAACTTTTAAAATGCAGTGGAAGGACAATGGAAGTACTGTTCAAAATGCAATGGAAGAGTCTCCTCAAATTGCCTCCTCTAAATCTTTCCTAAGACTCTCTTTAAATAAGTAAACCAAAAGGTGCCTTGGTGCCTCTTCAAAATGTGTCCGCATTCGATGTATCTACCAAGGAACACACCCCTTCATTCAAACTTGCCGCCCAAAGGATGTTATGGATGTTACCACCAAGAGTTGAATCCCATCCCCTTTGAAATTGGCACCAAATCTATTTGAATCTCGATTTTTAACTGTGGCAGCTAAGCGTCGGCCCAGCGGTGCTTAGCCGCCAGTGCTAAATTTTTGATTTTTCATTTTTTTCGCTCCAAATTTTGATTCAATTTTTGCTCCTTTCATCATGACCATCCATTTTCATCATACCTGCAAGAAAAAGACAAAATACCTTCCATTAAAGTGCAATATCATTAAAAATAGGTATAAAAATGTGCATAAAAATACTATATATTTTAGTTGTATCACACAACTTCCTTTTATAATGTAATTACTTCATCATTTAAAATGAAAAAGATAAAGAAAACTACTCATAATCCATGGAGAAAACCCAATCACAACTTGATTTAATTGTAGAAATAATAGTGGAAACACAACAAGTTTTACATAAAAACCAAATGTAAAACAAAGATAAAAATCCTCTTCATAAGAATCTTAAAGTTCCTTTGAAACTTTTCCTTCCCCTTACAAGACACAATAGAGTTGGCGCCCAACTCAGTTGACTTCGAATCTCTATTCTACTCTGAATAAAAACTAGGTACAATTGATAAAAAAAGTGGTGAAGTGGAAAGGTGTACTCTCAATAACTCTCTAACATATACTTGACTCTTAACACTAATCACACCCTCCAATAACAACCCTTTTTCTAATCTTCAAGTTTTCTTTTTCAAATTTTTGAAAAGGTGCCTTGGTGTCTCTAAAAAATATGTCCAGATTCAATGTATCCACCAAGAATGCATCCATCCATTCAAATTTTAAATGAGTTTTGGTGTTGATGGGAATTTAGTGAAGTTTAAACCAAAGGATGCTTCAATAACCCCTTCAAATTTGTGCTAAAATCAAATAAATTTGTCACTTTAACTATGGTTTCTATGTGACAGCCGGCCGACGCTTAGGCGCCAGAGGCCAATTTTGCATCTTTCAATTTTTGCTCTAAATTTGATACTTTATTGCTCCTTTCATCATAATCACTCATTTTAATCATACTTGTAAGAAAAAACTCAAAAATACCTTCCATTAATGTGCAATATCATCAAAAATAGGTATAAAAATGTGCTTAAAAATACTATATATTTTAGGTATATCAGTTGCAAATTTGACAGTAAAGAAATGGAGAATGTATGATTCCTTATTCAACGAGAGGCATAAGACAGTCTGCCAAAACATTATGAATATATTCAACACAATAAATAAATTCCATGCAGGCTTCTCGATTCAATAATAATTTTGTCTTTAAATTTTGTAGATTAAATTGTTTGCAACCAATGTCCCACAATGTTTTATGGGGAAACTAGGAACATGGCAGATTGCAACCGTTAAAGGCATTCCCATTCAAAATGATATTATTGATTGTGGTATTTTTATCTGTAAGTACGTGGAGAATGTAGTACATAATAACCCAACTAATTGGAGTCAAGAGCTGAACAGACAAGCAGACATGCCAAGATTCAGAGCACAGCTAGCCTATGAACTTTGTATGTGGTTTCCGTCAGTTAAATTTAAATGAACTGATGTGTTATTATTATTTGTGGTTTTATTATGTTATTGTTAGTCCATTTTCAGGTTAACCACAACTGCTTCTTCCTTGATTAAACATGAGATGGTGTCACAAAAATTATTAATGTATTGTTCGTCTGTTATTGTTATGACTGTCTTTGTGCATTATTGTTGTAGGAGTGATCAAACTAAAAAGTATACTACTTTTTATGCTATATTTTATAAAGATATTACACTTTAAAGGTATGTTTTCTTATGTTTTTTGTTGTAGGTACATTAAATTAAAGAATTTGGAGTGATTAGAGAAAAAAGAACAAAATAGACCTAAATGGAGCATACCAGAGAAAAACGGGTAGAACCGGAGCATGCCAGAGCAAAACAGGTAGAACCATACACTTATGTACCTATGTCTGGAACCTAGGCACCACCAGATGGTGCTTAGCCACCAGGCAGTGGCGCCTATGCGCCAAACCGTTGGCGTTTAGCCGCCAGTTTTGGTTGTTGGCATAACTTCTATTAGAAACGTTGGATTTGAACTATTTCGAAGTGTTGCGAAGTGTGTCTCTTGGGGAATTTATTGGGAATGATGAATTAAACTTTCTAGAAGGAGTTATTATGGAAGATATGTGTCTCATGGAGTGAAAAGGCTCTTAAGGCATCCTTTGGAAGATTCATTGAATATGGACACTTTTGAAGAGAAACTTAAGCATCTTTTGGGAAATTATAAACACTCTTGAACTCTTGGAGAAGAGGATAGATAGAGAGGATACTTAGGAGGAAAAGAATATAACAGGAGAAGAAGGCTTGGAGAAGAAGTGAAGGCTTGGGCGTGAGCCCAAGATGGACAACAAGGTGAGATAGAAAAAGAGAGTGTGAGAGACTTTTTTCTTTTCTTTTCACTTTGTTCTTGGAGATGATTACAAGGAGATTGCTTTTTATATATAAGCAGAGTTTTATTTTCATTAGAGATAAGTATTTTTATTGTATTTTGATTTGAATTTAGTATTTTATTTGTATGGTTTCAAAGACTTGTTTAATGAAAAGTTCTTGTTGTTTCTCTATGTGTAGATAGTAGTTTTCTTTACTCTTCCATCTTACAATGAATTAGTATGTATGTGTAGGATATAGATTTCAGTAGAGTGAGTATATATTGTGATGATTTTACTTTGATCTTCATTTACATGTAAACTTGATCAACTTTCATGTTAAAATCTGTTGTGAGAACATGTAAGAAACAATGCGGTATTTTCTCAATCAACTATTGGTAAGAATCACATGAGATTATATGGGTGAGAATGTAGTCCATATGATTGAGTGCAAATAAATAGAGAGATATGCATGTTTAAGAGGTGTAAAATTAGAGTATTTTAGGGTAATAGACTAAAGCCCCTAATTTAATTTGATGTGAAAGGTTTTGTTATGAGATGTTAGCCCCTAAGTGGAGGGAGTAGAGAAAACTCTAGAGTAAGAGCTAGTATCTTCCTTTTCTAACCCATCTACAAGATTTCAAATCATCAAATTAACATATGTTCTTTATAGAACCAAGTAAGGGTAAAGAATATAATTTCTCCTATTTGTCACAATCTCTCTCACTACTTTTTTTATTTTTACACATGTCACTACTTTCATTGCATGAGGAAGACTACTTTTAGTATATATATAAACCCCACTTTATAATTTTCTCTAAGTATTTTAGTTTAGGAGTAGAAGTAATATTGTAGAGAAAATTGAGGGATATAATTAAAACCAAACTTTTATCGACTTCCAAGCTAGGGCGTGTTATTATAGACTAGAACCTCTCTTGAACGCCACCGTGATTAACCAGGATCTTCGTGGTATCGATATTCGGGGCTTAATCAGAAATATCTATATTACTTGATATTGATAAATATAATTGCATAAAATCCCTACTATTTAAAGACATAATTGAAATCTTACTTGCTTTGGAGTCAAGTTTTTGGCACCGTTGAAAAGGAAGAAAATTAAACAAAAAAATTAAAGGATTAAAATCTTATATATTGTAAATCGGGGATCAAGTTTTTGGCGCTGTTGCCGGGGATCACAACGTTTGATCTTAACTTTTAGGAGGGTTTTAGTTGAAGTATTTATTCGTAAACTTGGAAAATTTTAAGGTCATAAAAATTGTTTTGTGTGAAAGTATTTTTTGTTTGAAAAAGTGTTGTGAAGAAACTGTTTGTGTAAAAAAACAAGGTGTTTATGAAAATGTTTTCTTGTGTTGAAAATATTTTTTGTTTAATTATTAATGTATTGTATGTTGTGTTATGTATGCAAACTAAAGGATCTTTAGGACTTGTGCCTTATTATCTTCAGTTAGAATAATTGAAAAAAATCAAAAAATAAAAAGAACTTAAAAACTAGAAATGGAAATGGAAAACATTCAAAATAATAACTTAGAAAATCATCATAAATCATTGAGGGATTATGTAAATGGTACAATAGATGAAATTCACTCAAGTATACAAATCCCAATCGTAGAAGATGACTCATTTGAACTAAATCCATCGATTATCCAGCTGGTGTAGAACAACCAGTTTGGGGGAACTCCTTCCGAGGATCCCTATTTACACTTATCATGTTTTCTAGAACTTTTTGCTACATTTCGTTATAATGACATGTCAGACGATGATGTTAGACAAAGGCATTTTCCTTTCTCACTAAGGGATAAGGCTAAAATGCAGTTACACTCGTTAGCACTTGGATCTAATAAAAATTAGGAGTTAACTCAGAAATTCCTAGCTAAGTATTTTCCACCTTTAAGGACTACTAATCTTAGAAATGATATTTTCTCATTTTGTCAGTATGAAGGGGAATCAATATACAAAGCCTGGGAAAGATTAAGGGAACTCCTAAGAAAGTGTCCTCACCATGCTCTGCCTAATTAGTTAATCATTCAAACTTTTTTTAATGGGTTAGTAGGATCCCTTAGGTCTATAATTAACACTGTCGTTGATGGTTCATTAATGTCAAAACCATTTGATGAAGCATATGCATTAATTAAAAGAATGACTACAAAAAAAATTTGAATGGACCACTGCAAGGGTAAATCCTAAAAAGGTAGCAGAGTTCATGATACAAATGCTATTGCAATTCTTGCATCTCAGGTTGCTACAATATCAAGGAAGTTGGACCAATTGGAATGAACTAGCCTCGATTTACTCCAGTAAGTGAGGAAAGTTCATTAGGGCATATGATTGATTCTAACTTTTCATATGATATTTTTAACAACATATACAACCCTTATTCTAACTTTTGCAACCCATGTTGGAAGAACCATCCTAATTTTAACTAGAATAGTACTACTGCAGGTGGAAACCAACAATGGAAAAATAATCATGCAAACCCTAATGGATGTTGGAATAATCAAGGGAATACAAATATTGACCTTCATATCCTCCGGACTCTAAAAATGATCAACAATATGAGGATATGTAGATGTATATAGAAGAAGTGATATTACAAATGGGAAACCAGTTGCAAAGTCAAAATGATGCGATTAAAAATATAATGAATCAACTGGGATAAATTGCTAATTCACTTAGAAATAGACCCCAAGAAACACTTCGTAGCAACATTGAGATCAATCCTAAAGAGAACACTAATGAACAAGTAGAGGCTGTCTGATTAAGAAGTGGAAGAGAGATAGAGGATGTGGTTAGGAAAGATAAAAAAGTTGTGCGAGAAATAAAAGAAACTAAAATACCTAAAGAACATGATTCTAAGGACATGGAAAAATTAATATATCCAACTTAAATCAATTTAGAAAGACCACCACCTCCATTTCCTCAAAGGCATAGACAACATGAGTTGGATAAACAATTTTCAAAATTCTTGAAAGTACTTAAGAAGTTAACGATTAATATTCCTTTCGCTGATACTTTGGAACAGATGCGAATTTATAAAAATTTTAAAAAGGAGATATTAAACAATGAAAGGAAACTTGGGGATTGCTAGACAGTTGCACTAAGTGAGGAGTGGCGCTATACTTCAGAAAAAGCTTCCTCAGAAACTGAAAGATCCTAGTAGCTTTACAATTCCTTGTACAATTGTAGGAAAATTATGTGGAAAAGCTTTATGTGTTTTAGGAGTGAGCATTAATGTGATGCCTCTATCTATATTTAAATGGTTAGGTTTATCTGATATTTCTCCCCCTACTGTAACACTTCAGTTAGCTGATCGATCTATCATTTATCCAAAAGGAGTTATAGAAGATGTGCTTGTTAAAGTGATTAAATTTATCTTTCTTATGGACTTTATTGTATCAGATATGGAGGAAGATAATGAAAATCCAATTATTTTACGGAGACCTTTATTTGTTACGTGAAAAGCTATGATAGATGTGCAAAAAGGAGAGTTGAGTATGAATATTACTAACCAGAATTTAACTTTTGATATATTAAAGACTATGAAATATCCAACTGAAAGAAAAGATGATGATTGTTTTCGGATGGATGAAACTGATTATCTAAGTAAAATCTATTTCCAAGAGAGTTTTGAGAATAAGTTAATAGATGAGATCGAAATGGACATTCATGATGATTTGAAATATTATTTAAAGAAAACTGTATTTATGTTTAGAAGAGGTATGAAATGATGAGTGTTACTTGTTGACCTCATTTTTGATGAGGTCTCCTCTTCTTCTCTTTAGTACTTAGGATCTAGCCTTAGGCTTTTCCTTTGACTATCTTAGAGGACTAGAATTGGGACCCACCTTTTAGAAATTCAAACCACTTCTTAACTCCCTGCAAACTCCAAAAACTTGACTATAGACCCCTAATCACCTAGAGGGTTGAAATCAAATGTGGAAGTTTGAGGATGAGTTCCTATAGGACTCTTTGGCCTTAGGACCGCCCGGGTGGCCTGGTCTGGTGAAGGGGCTGACTTACACACACACTACACTTATACACTACACTTTAACACACCCATACCCAACTTGACCTCTCGACTCATGTAGGTGATTCACATGGATGGTCCTTAACCCCTAAGCCCTTGGCTAAGAGGGTTAGGAACAACATAGTGAATGCCTCAAATGGGTCCCTTCATGGCTCATGTGGGCTTGATATGGCTTCATGGCTCAACCAAAATGATTTCACTCCACGTATATCAACCCAATCTTCAATTTCCCAAATTTTCAATTTTTGACCCCCGGGACCCTACACCCGCTTAGCCTACCCAAAACCCCTGAAATTACCCAAATTTTTCAAAATTTCCTAAATCACCCAAAATTCCTCAAAATTGATCTTAAACATTTCCACATTACTCAAATTGATCATCCATATCCAAAAATACCAAAAATTCCAAAAATACCTCCCAATACCCTCCAAATACCCAAAATACCCCTCTTGGCCAAAAAATCCAAAAATTCAGAAAATTCCCAAAAAATTCCAGAAAATCTCAAATATTTCCAATTTCATTTTGTCCAACTACACCATGGGCCAATTTTGTCAATTTACCCTACTTTTGTCAAAGCCCCCAATTTGACCCATTTTAACCCTAAGTGAACCCAATGTCAAACCAAACCTACCCAATTGACCCAAATTCTGGTCCAATTCAGTTCTAAACTTGAATTCAACATTCCCAACACCAATCTAGACCAAATTCAAGTCCAATTTGATTGGCATTTGGATCCAATTTCACTTTTGGCCTTAAAGCCCAATTTGGACCCAGACCCAAACCTAACCCAAACTCACCCAATTCAAACTCCAATTAACCCCAAATCTTTTCTAAACCTTCCTTAACAATCCCACAAACAAAACACTAACCTAATTTTCCCAACATTTAGACCCAAACCCCACTCAAATTCAACCCAAAGCTAAAAGGCCCATTTTTGACCTAAACCCAAACCTAACCCAAATGAGCCCAAACCCCAAAATCAAAGCCCAACCAAAGTCAAAACCTCATTGAAGCACTCCCATAAATATTTCTCAACATTAATTTTACATCAATTTTAACCCTAGCCCAACATTGGCCCAAGTTAGCCCAATTTGACCTACATAAAGCCCACTTACCAAATAAATCCAAATTCAAACCAATTCAACCCCAAATCACACTAAATTGACTCCAAGCCCTTCATAGAACATCCCTAAACCAATTATAACACTTATTTGACAAGGTCCTTCACAAAATCTTCACCCAAATGCCCATCCTAAAATCAAAAAGCCCATTCCCCTTAAACTTTCCTAAAAGCCCACTTCCTTCAAATTCAAAAGCCCCAATTCATCTAAAGCGCATATGGCACTTCCCCTCATCATCCATTTAATCAAAATTACCCCTAAGTTTCAAAGTCATCAATTAAACAATTCCAAATCAAGCCCCATACAAATTCCCATCAAAATATCAAAATTTTCTTAAATCCCTTTTTATGAAATTGACCCAAGCTTTTCCCAAGCCAAATGGAGCCAAGGATGAGCCATTCACAAGCCATATGGAGCCATGAAAGTTTGGCATGTGACCATGCCATTAATGGTAAAAGGAGGGGCTCCTTTCCTAATCTTTCATTAAGCTTTTTAACCTTTTCCATGACACACTCTAAACCATGTTTAGCCACCTCATCATGGATAGTGACCACACCATTCTCTCTTGGTCGACCCAATCGATCCTCTCGGCCCAAAATCGAGCCATGGGGAGGTGCACCCAACCCAAACCAATGGGTTGACCAAATTGAAGCCAAAATGACCCCTTCTCCATTCCATTTTAATTCAAAGCCTTTACACATGTCAAACTCCGATTGACTTCACCAACTTCAATCCCCGCACTCCACGACCACCGAAGGTGACCCATGCTCGCCAGCCCGGCCGCCTGGATCGCCGGAAAACACCATGGCCGAGACCTTGGGAGGAGCCAAACTTTGGAATTCCACCTTGCTGAGCTGCCCCATGCCCAATGGCCACCATGGTTGTTCTTCCCATGACCAGAGCAGCTGATCCCAACCCTTGGCCATCCCTGGGAGGCTCTCCATCCACCTCTATTTAAACTCGACCCCCTCACGGCCAAGAGAGGAGAGTTGCACAAACCTTGCCAAAACTCTGCCAAAATTGTTCCAAACCTTCTCCACCCTTAGAGCAGTTGATCCCCAGTGTCAATTTGCCCTAATCCCCACTGATAAAATCCAATTTCTCAACTGAAATTCCACCCAAAACCAGGACGCTTCTCCACAGTGAGCCAATCCCAAATTGATTGGTTCTACACCCTCACCAGACTAAGGGAAGGTGTCCACCAGCAAAAGCCCCATCTCCAGGCCACCCAGTTGCTCCAGCCTCCAAGCTTTGTGATCGGGCTTGGTCGAAATCACATCTAGACAATTCACTGAGACCGGGAGACTTCATCCGGAGCTTCGTCGAGATCCAATCGAAGGTGCAACAACTCTCAGATTGAAGCCACACTTCTCTGAACAAAGGTATGAGCTAATTCTTCATCCCGAGCTTCTAGAGATTCTCCATTTTAAATGCTTTAATTTCAATGCATGATAGCCGTATAGATGTGTTCGTCTCTTCAAGACGAATCCATAGAGCATAAGAACATGAAAATCCATTGAGTATCGAGTGAGATATTAGGGATTTAGTGTGGACGGCTCTCAGGTGAGGACACTAGGGGACGATGAACGGATGCCGTTCATTTAATACATGCGCGGACGGATGGCCAGGATCGCGTCGGATCAGAAGACGGAACGATACAGCGGGCCCCGGGAGCGATGAGTCAGATGGCGGCGTCGAATGGGAGCGCGCCACCCGGCTTTTCGGAGCTGCCGAGGTTGACGCGGCGCCGCGTGGATAAATAGAAAATTAGGGTATTTTTTGATTTATTTAATTCCCTAAACTTCAAAAATTCATAACTTTGTGTAGAAAAATCAGAAAAATAAAATAAAAATACCCTCTTGCTCAGTGAACGAGAGGAGAATAATGTGGAAAAGAAATCATTTAATTTCATCAAGTATTTTATTTTTTATAATTTATTTACTCTCTACATACTTTTAATTCTCCATGCATGTATACAATTCACCATGGCATGAGACCATAGGGCTTTTGAAGCCTCGAGTTTGGGAACATTCCTCGAATTTTCCAAAGTCGAGGTCATCCTATGAAGAGTTATTGATTTTTCAAATTCATGTTACTGTTTTGAGTATTTTAATTCCAATAAATAGCATGTTGTGTAATAAATTCTAGGAAAATTTGATGATGTTCCTTATGACCAGAGAACCCTAGGAAAAATAGGTTTTGAGCTAGTTCATTTAAAACAACCCTAATTGGCTTAAACACTCAAAATAGGTCTCTAATTAATTAGAGCTAACCATAGATTAAATTGACTTCAAATCAATTCTCCACGGACCTTTAGGATCAGAGGAACTCACCATAAAAATTTGAGGTCAATTGGACTTGGTTAGCCCCACTAATTGGGTTGATTAAGCCACTTAGTCATTTTAAACTTTAAAAATTCATAACTTTCAAAATACCTTTAAAAAATTCACCAAATTGGTTTTGGAGCCTCTTTGATATTAGGGGAATCTAAGAAAATTAAAATTTCAATTTTCTAAAAAAGTTAATTTTTAATATTATTTTAATATTTTTAATAATTAAAAAATAATAAAAATCACAAAAATAATAAAATTCACCAAAATGTCAAATTTTGAATTTTAATCACTTAGGAACAAACCCCATATTTTTCTTAGGTCTATTTAGTGAGATATTAAATTTTAAAGCTCTAGGGTAATTTTAAAATTAAAAAAAATGTATTTTCTAGCATTTGCACTAAAATAATTATAATAAATCATAGAAAAATTAGAAAATTACAAAATTTGCTTCTCTGATTTCCTTGATATCAGAGAGATTTTGAAAAATATAAAATTCATTTTTCAACATTTATTTTATTTTTAAATTAATTAATATTCCAAAACTTAAAATAATTATAATAAAAATAATATAATTCAAAAAATCACCAAAATTGGTCCAAGTGGTTCTCTGGTCATTAGGAATGTCCCCTAATTTTCTTAAGGACAGAAACTTTCCCTTGGTCATGTTATTAAATTTTCCTTGGAAATCTCTATTTTCTACCAAAAATAATTATATAAATAAATTAAATATAGAAAAAATTCATTTTCTCCTCTCATGTCTTTATTGACATATGAGTGAAGTCACATAAAAAGTTCAAGTTCATTTGAGTTTAATTTAGTGAGTTATGAAATTATTAAGCTTAAAGGGTAAAGTGGTAATTAAAATTTTAATCCTTAATTAAAACTTTAGGTTTAATAAAAAAATTAACAAGTAAAATATTTGATCCTAATCTGATTTGGATGATTGAAATTTAAATAATTAAAGGGTAGAAACCCATTAAACAATTTAAAATGATTAAACCTTAATTAAATAATTGATTAAATTTGGGAAGAATAATAAAATTGGAATTATTAAAATAGGGATATTATTAGGAAGAGATTTATTCTTTAATTTAAAAAAATCCCTAAATTAATTATCTCATTAATATTCAATTCTTAATTAAAATGATAACTCAAATTCAAAACATTAAAAGACTTAATTATTAAACTAAAATTAAATTATTAAACTCTTTTAAAATTTCAATTTAAATTAAAAAAAATTAAATTAAATTAAAAATTAAATTAAAAATTAAATTAAATTAAGTAAATTAAATTGGATTAAATTAAATTAAGTTAAATTAAAATTAAAAGTTGAATTAAATTAAATTAAATTAAATTAAATTAAATAAACAAATTAAATTAAATTAAATTAAATTAAATCAAATTAAATTAAATTGAATTAAATTAAATTAAATTAAATTAAAATTAAAAGTTGGATTAAATTAAAGATTAAATTAAATTAAATTAAATAAACAAATTAAATTAAATTAAATAAATAAATTAAATTAAATTAAATTAAATTAAAAATTAAATTCAATTAAATTAAATTAAATCAAATTAAATTAAAATTAAATCAAATCAAATTAATTTAATGTAACATCAAATCAAACTAAATTGAATTAAATTGAATTAAATAGAATTAAAACTCAATTAAATTAAATTAAATTAAATTAAATTGAATTAAATAACATCACCTAAAACAGAAAGAAATTAAATATAAAACAACTTGAACACTATTCCAAATTTAAACCCATTAACTTAAATCAAACCATTTGAACACCAATTTACCCTCAAAAGCTTTAGTTATCATAACTCATAAACAGAATATTAAATGAAATGTTACTTCATTTATAGGACATTCAAATGTCCTAGTTCACTGAGCAAGTTAACAAAATTTGAATCCCTGGACGATTAATTCATTTATATAATTAAATTCATTTGGACTTAAAACAATCCTAGAAATATTGAAAAGATGTTTAAGATTATTCTTAAGCACTTCCTCAATATGATAGGACATTTATAAGAACAATTGGACTTAATTGTTCTTTGATGAAGAAAATCGTCCTCAAACCAAAACACAAAGAACACTAGACGTCATAGGAGATGACTAGCTATAGGATTAGGAACTTGGTAGAAAACCATAACCCTTCCCTTAGCTTTACCTAGGAACTTGTTTAAGTATTCTAATTGTGTTTTAAGTGCAGCTTGGGATGACGGGAAGACCCTCCAGGTACGCTGTTATGTTATTGCAATTTACTTTCTTGCAATTTACATTATTGCAATTTATTTAAGCGCATTGCACTTACTTTTCTTGCATGATAAACAACTGTTGCATGAAAACTCACACCTTTAGGATAGCCCCTAAAACTGAAACCAAAACTAAATGAAAAGTCATTGCATGATAAAATTCACCGCCACAACATTTCAAAATATAAAACAACTCAAAATTTAATCACAAACAGAACACAAAACTACAATTACAACTAAATTAAAACGTCCTGTTGGATGATCGGGAATACCTCGGATGATGTAACATACGTGTTGCTAACGGGATTTCCACGGTCTAAATGAAAGTGTGGAACTCATTCAGTTGAGTTTAACAAATTCATCCGGACTAAGTGAATCCGATAAAAATAATGATGCGGAAGGATGGAACCGTGGGATCTTAACCGGTGTCGTTATAATCAACTTTAAGATTTGTTTTAATTAAAGTATTGAAAACACTTGGAAATTAAGATTTTCTCTAAACCAAAACACTTTTCTCATCTCCTGATTTATGACTTCTAAAATTGAACCTCTGCAACAACAAGGAGCTCGGAGCATGGTGGGCAGCACGGCCATCGTGATCAGCAAAAACCGAGTCTACTTCAGCAAAATTTTCTTAGAATTAAAATAACCAAGCCATAGGACTTCGAGGTAGTTTGCCTAGTGCAACATAAACCCTCAACCTTTGTTAGGCATTTGCATGATCAGGTCATGTAAATTAAGCCCTAACCGGTTTTAGGATTCCGAGGTAGTCGTCCGATACGACATAAACCCTCACATCTACGAGGCTATTTGTATGATTGTGTCATACGAATATAAGTCCTAATTAATTAAAATTGGCAAGATCAAAATATCAAATAAACATTAGGACTTTCCTAAACTCAAGCCAAACAATAAGATAGTCGGGAAATTACCGAAGTTCGCTTCGAATCTGTAATTTCTCCTACTTTTCTTCCTTTGAATTCCCAAAACAAAATGTTCCAAACTTGATCCATTCCCTGTTGAAATTCCAAAATTCAATCCTTTGAAAACTTAAACTTTGAAATTCTTGAGAGCGAACTACTGATTATTATCGAGAGTTTTCTTAGGTGATTCCCGTCACTTAAGATGTAATTAACTATAGGGGCTTGCCCTTATAGGGAATTTTAAAGAATCCGAGTAATATAAACCCCGTTTAATGCTTTCATATTAAGCGAGGGAATTTGTCGGCTTATAAAATTGGTTCGCGGACCAAACGGATGTCACAAATCTTCTAGTTTATTTAATTGAGCCCCACCGATCGAGCGAGTGTGTCTATCCTTAGGGATAGATACACGGTTTGTGGTGCGGTGCTCGTTTATATAAACTATTCGGGATGTGAGATCAGTTTGATCTCATATCTTAAAACCTTCAAATTTAAAATTATTTTCAAAATCAAATACTACTTTTCAAAATTATTTATTTAAATTAAATTAAAAATTTGCCGCACAATTTCTGTTAGGCGACCCCCTTTTTCAAAACAAACAACCTAAAAATAATGCCGACAAATTTCTGGCGACTCCGCTGGGGACAATTCCTCTCTCCATTATAATCAAATAATTCTGCTTTCAAAAATCGGTAGTGCATCCATGTCCTTAGTGGATCAAACTACCCTTCTTTCCGTTGGAATACTATGTTCATTTCTACCTTGAATAAGTATGGCCAACATTCTCTCGGATTTAGGAGCCACTCGCTTAGACTCCCCTAAACAGAGAGGTTCCGAGATCCTTTTACCTCATTTCTGAGGTGGGGTGGACCCCCAATAGGTGTTAGTCTAGGAATGATCCTTCGAGTCGAGAAGTCTTTCTTAAGTCTCTCTTTTCCTTTCCAACTCCGAATCAAATTCCTTGCCTTCTCTACACCTTTGAACATTCCGTTCTAAATAAACGAACCCTCTAATAAATGATTCTTTTAACAAATG
The DNA here is from genome assembly GCA_022702705.1 of Papilionanthe hookeriana x Papilionanthe teres. Lineage (NCBI taxonomy): Eukaryota > Viridiplantae > Streptophyta > Magnoliopsida > Asparagales > Orchidaceae > Papilionanthe > Papilionanthe hookeriana x Papilionanthe teres. Next base: position 155,185,992 of record CM040421.1, on the reverse strand, counting down.
ATTCCTTCTTATAAATACATGAACAAGAATGTGTTCGGACTCTTTTCAATTCCTTTCTTTTCGTCCTAAAGAAAAGAAGCATAACTTGGGACCGACTACCGAATCTACCTGCAGAAATGGAAGCCCCGAAACCGATTTTCTCCTTCACCAATGGATCGGACTTCGCCGTCTATAAGGATGAGCTGCCCGACAATGGGATCATCCGATTCGGACAAGGATTTGAAAACACGAATGTCAAGGTCACCGACGTCTCCCTCTTTGCACTGACGAACAAGGTATCTGAAACTGAGGAGCCGCTGCTTGAGTTCAACCTTAGGTCGACCCAAGAGTTTCCCCCCCTGCAAAGGATCCCGACTAGGAGGAGTACTGCCGTCCGCAGGAGGACTGTTCTTACTACCCCCACTGGTTTAGTTATTTCTGCACCTACTCCGACTTCTGCCAAATCAAAGGGGAAAGAAATCCAGAACTATGGTAAACTCGTTACCGTGGAGGGTACAAATCTTCTCGTAAGACCTTCTATTTTCGAAATCGGGTCCGGTTCAAAGATTCCGTCACTGACAAGGACCCAAAGAAGAAACAGAAGTAGAAGGATCGCTAGAGAAGCCAGAGCTGCTGAAATTGCTTTCATGGAGGAAATCCCAGAACTGCCAGAATACACACCGCTGTCTGAATATACACCGCTGCCTGAATATACACCGCTGCCTGACTACATACCACTTTTAGGAGGAAGCAGGTTCCATCCCCTCTCCGCCGCAGAGGATGAGGAGAATGTTCGCAAGATTGCTTGCCACATTACCTCGGCCCGCATATTACAACGATAGCCGCAAGAAAAGGACTAGAACTACGCCGTTTGCTCGACTGTAAACTTTGGTAGAAAAGTTAGCAAAGAAGGAAAACTGCCCCGTATCGGAGATTCTATGAAGGATAGGGCGGGTGCCAGTCAAATCCCATCTTGGGCCCCGAGTAGAGCCCGCCATCATGACAGAAAAGCCAAGTAAAAGTATGAAGGCTAGTCCGCTGTCGTAGTCTCAGGATTACAGATTAGGGAGGATACCACCTTCCAGCATTTGGCCGACAGACCATCCGGTCCTAGACCTTCGTCGCTAGAAGGATGGTATGGCGTCCCACTACTCGGACGAGTTAAGATTGAAACAGCGCCCGAGAAAGAAAGTCTCGCCAGGAGACTTGAATCTGAAGAAAGTGCTACTCGCGATAAAGGGGACTCGTGAAAAGGGGACCCGGCAGCTATCGCACGACAACCGCAATGACACACAGAAAGCCCCGCTAGAAGATGCCATGGAAAAGTTGAGAACCAATATCCGACGGTTGGCAAAAGAAAGAGAAGAAAAGTTCGGAGACGAGATTGATTCATCGGAATTCATGGACGAAGAATATGCAGAAATCAACATGGTTGAGACACGAGCTTCATCAGCTTCGCAAGGTGCTCCTGCAGCCGCAGAAGAGAGGAGCCGAGGCGATGAGAAGACAGCTTCGGGAAAAGACGACACGATCGCTCAAATGGCGAAAAGGATGGAAGAGATGGTCGTAGCTCTGGCCACTCTCCAGAGTCAAGTACAACCACAAAGAGAGACACCCCCAGAGGTCATTCACATTGTAGACGGAGGAAAGGAGATTACATCCGTCAATGGGGATGATCAGCTGAAAAAGGATACAACACAAAGTATGATCCATGAAAAGGATATCAAGAACTTGGTGGAACAGCAGGTGCGAGAAGCCTTAGCACAATCGAAGAGCGGGACATCCATTCGGACGGGTAGACCTTACCGGAAGAATTCGACGCCGTCCAAGCACCCAAAAGGCTTCGTACCACCTCCGTTCAAGACCTTCGACGGAACCGGGAACCCCCGACGACATGTTGCACATTTTCGTGCCGGTTGTTGTAATGCCGGCGGGAGCGATGCATTACTCTTCCGACGAGTTCATCGGCGATCCGTCGGGAATCGCCTTCGGCCGGTATGCGGAGTGCCAAACGGTTCAGTGAAGACGTTCTCAGAGCTAGAGAACCTCTTCATCAAGCGATTTGCCGGAGCTAAGCACCACATCACTATAGGTGATTTAGTGGTAGAGAAACAAAGGCCGAACGAAACTTTGGTGGATTACATACTTCGATGGAGGAACTTAAGCATGAAGTGTGAACCACAACTACAAGAACAACATGCGATCGGCATTTTACTTAAAAGCATTCACGGCCCGATAGCACTTCTCCTCGAAAGGATTCACTATTAAGACTTTCGAGAAGTTGTTAAGCAAGGCCGGAAGCTTGCAAGAAGAGGCGAAGCAATTAAGTTTCGCCGACAAGACGGACAAGCGAAGCCGGTGAAGACCTTCGAAAAGAAATGCGGGATCGTTGCAGCAGTTGACAAAGGCAAGCAACCGATGCAAATACCACCAGAACGGCCGCATCAACCACAACAGAATTACCAGCTACCCCGGTCCAGCTATCAGTCGTCTCCGCAGTATGAACAACCGCCTCGTCTGCAACGTACATTAAGGGAGCTTCTGAGCAGGGAATATCCGTTCAAGAATGAAGCGATGCCAAAAATGTTCCGTAGTCCGATGAAGACTCCAGATTTCCAGTGCCAGAGCCTAAAAGACCGGAGGAAGTCTACAAAAAAGGTGATCCCAACTTTTGCCCCTACCACCGGATGCTTGGGCACAAGATAGAAGATTGCATTACCTTTAAAAGTTGGCTCAACGACAACCTTCGGAAAGGGAATATAACAATCCCGAAGGACTACATGAAGGAACCCCAGAAAGGAGGTTCCGTCAATGTTATCTCAACTGATCCCGTCGTTCCGATAGATCCCTATGCAACTGACGATGGATGGACTACCGCCTGGACAAAGTCTTCGATGAAGATTTTAGACAGCATCCGAACCGCCTCGGTGCGAACTTCAATTCAGAGTTCGAGACCTGTTAAGCCGGTACTATCACTTGCGATAGAAGAACCACCTCAACAGGAGACGGTTGAAGAGAAGAAGAAAATCTACGAAGAAGAGAGGACCGAGACTCCTAAGGCTAGACTAGGGGCTGCTTATCCTAGGATAGTTGTTTCCGATTCGGGGGAGAAATCCCTCGAACCTCTGATTTTGTATTATTATCTGCTCACTTCGGTGGGATCATATAATGATAAGGGTGATGGCGTTGGCTACGTTTTGACTGTTTCTAACGATTACGTAACTAGCGACAATCCGGACATCGATTTCGACATCAACTACAATTCTCAAATCATACACAATCTTGAGGATCAAAATAATGAAGAAGACATCCATCAAGGAGGCTACGAGAGCTCAACAAGCAACGAATCTATCTGTGAGTTTCGAGGAGCTCCAGTCACAATAGAGTTAGATCCTTCAGATTCTGAAGCTAATCCAGAAGAACCTGTCACTCCTATTCAAGAAGAGACACCGGCAAGCTCAATACTAGATTCGGAGGAAATTACAGAAGTCAACTTGAGAAGTGGAAAAGTTCTACCTCCGAGAATGGGTCCAAAAGACAAAGGAAAGCGGTGGTTGTTCAAGAAGAACCAACCCCGGCAGAAGAAATACCCATTCGAGAAGAAGCCGAGACGCATGAAAATAAAGTGGACTACAACGTACTAGCCCATCTTAGGAAACTGCGGCCAAGGCGAGCATTTACGATGCTCTCATCTTATCAAAGGAGATGAGAGAAGCTCGATCGAGGCCTTACTTGGATCCGGAAATTTGCTTAGCTCGAATGGCTGGAGATTCCTTAGATGAGGTTTGTTCGTTAAAGGAACAACGAGGTGTTACCTTCGCGGACAATGACCTACTACTTGGGACAACGAGATCACAACCGACCGTTGTACATTTCGATTACAATTGGGAAGTTTACGCTCTCCGGAGTATTGGTGGATCCGGGAGCATCGATCGATATAATGAGTCTTCGAACGCTAGCATACTTGGAAATTGATGCTCGTGAGCTCGAAGCAGACAAAATGTTATTAAGAGGATTCAACCAGAAAGGAGAAAGAGCCCTCGGGTCAATAACGCTACTAATGAAAACCGGTAACTTAGCAAAGACAACCGCAAAATTTCACATAATTGATTCGAAACGTCGTTCAACGCTCTACTTGGGCCGACCATGGATACATGAAAACGAGGATGGTACCATCATCTCTACATCGAGTGCATTAAATACTACGATGGAGGGGAACGAGTGCATCAAAGGTGACTTGCAACCATTCTCCGTACATGAGATTGGAATCCATGAAGATGCGACTTATTATACACCACCAAAGAAAACAATCTTCTCCGGAGATACGCGTAACAAATGAAGCAAAGAAAGTTCGGGACAACGAAGAACCTGAAGTTCTAGTCCAACGGTCACTCACCACTCCCTTACGGCGAGATGGTGAAGGTTTCTCCACAACTCGCATCCGAGGTCGAGGCCGGGGACGAGGTCGTGGTAGAGACGTTAGGACTGTTGGACAGAGGAAACCGACCATCAATGTTGATTGGGAAGATAGTTACGAAGAAGAAAAAGAAATCAAACAAGAAGCAGCGACAATAAGTCGGAAGAAGCCGCAATTCAAGATCTCTCTCGAAGATGAGAAGAACGAAGAATATATATCGATGTACGAGAAGATTAACCACTACGTACATACTATGACCCTAACCCCGATCCATTCTAACAAGATCGAGGGTATGGTGGTCAAAGAGATACGTAGCGACGGTGCAAGGCCAATCAAATTCTACCGTGGTGCTACTTCCTCCAAAACTGAAAATAATGTACAATTCGAAGATGTCACTTCATCAGAATTAATGGAATTACCTTTTGAGTGGTACTCTCCACGTGTCCAAAATTTAATTCAACGTGGTTTCTTACCTCGACAATGGACAAAAGGCCAATCACAACATTTTGAAAAATTATGGAATAACTCCGGTCGTCTACCCAATTCAAAGCATGGTCTCGGATTCGGCACAGTAGGATCAGTTGACGATACTGAATTTTGCTTGGTTGTCACTTGCGAGCCCGATGAAAGCGCATGGAAACTACAGACGAACTCGAAGATTTACAAATTGGAGACGCTCCACCAGAATTCGAAGAAGAAATTAAATCTACAATAGATGAGTTAACGGAAGTTAACTTAGGTACTAGCGAAGAGCCTAGACCTACCTTTGTTAGCTCCTTACTCGATAAAGAAGACTCCGAAGAAATAATCAAATTATTAATGGAATTTAAAGGCTCGCTTTGCTTGGAACTATGACGAGATGCCGGGATTAGCTCCGAGAGGTTGCGGTCCATAAGCTAGGAGTGGATCCTACTTTTGTCCCAGTCAGACAAGGTCCTAGAAGAATGCGTCTAGAAATCGAACAACAAGTCATAGCCGAAGTTAAAAAGCTAATAGACGCTAAATTTGTCCGTGAAGAACAATACCCGACTTGGTTAGCCAATGTGGTGCCGGTCGAAAGAAGAATGGTCGGATCGGAATTTGTGTGGACTTCGAGAGATTTGAACAAGGCATGTCCAAAGGATGAATTCCCTCTATCGATCCCGGAGCCGATGATCGACATTGCTTCGACACATGAAATATTCTCGTTCATGGATGGATCTTCAGGATACAACCAGATAAAAATGGCTCCAGAAGATGAAAAGCTTACAACATTCAGGAAGCCGATCGGAGTATTTTGCTACACAGTAATGCCATTCGGACTGAAGAACGCAGGAGCAACCTACCAAAGAGCAATGACAAGAATTTTTGATGATCTTATCCACAATCAAGTCGAATGCTACGTGGACGATGTGGTCATCAAAAGCAAAGTAAAGGACAACCACCTGTATGATTTGAGAATTGCTTTCGAACGGTTAAGACAATTTAACCTTAAGATGAATCCCTTAAAATGCGCCTTCGGCGTCACCTCCGGGAAATTCTTAGGATTCGTTGTCCGACATCGTGGAATTGAAATCGACCCGGAAAAGATTAAAGCTATCTTAGAAATGCCGCCTCCCAAAACCATAAAACAACTACGATCTTTTCAAGGAAGGCGGCATATCTTCGACGCTTTATCTCGAACACTGTCGAGTAGGTGTCGGCCTTTCTCGGCACTAGTTAAAAAGGACGCCAAATTTATTTGGGAAGAAAAATGCCGAGAAGGCCTTCGAGGACATTAAGCAATATTTAATGACACCTCCTGTCTTAGCGGCCCCAGTCTCAGGTAGACCGTTGATACTTTATACCGCGGCTTTAGAAGACTCTCTCGGAGCCCTGTTGGCCCAGGTCAATGATGAGGGTAAAGAAAATGCTCTTTACTACTTAAGCCGTCGTTTACTTCCGACGGAAGTAAGGTATCCCGCAATTGAAAAGCATTGTTTGGCCCTGATCTTCACCGCTCAAAGCTCGGGCACTACATGCTTTCTCATAAGGTCAACCTAATCTCGAAGTTTAATCCATTGCAATACTTGATGACTCGTCCAACACTTTCCGGCGAGACTTGCCGGATAGTCGATGATATTATTGCAATTCGATATAACTTTCGTGCCTCTGCGTGCCGTGAAGGGACAAGTCTTAGCGGACTTTCTCGCAGACACACCCTTTGCGGCAGAATCTCCTCTCGATGACGATTTGCCAGATGAACAAATAATGAACCTAGAAGACCCTGATGATCGACGTTGGGAATTATATTTCGACGGAGCATCTTCAGCACACAAAGATGAAGAATCGCAAGTGATTGTGCCCGGTAAGGCAGGAATCGGGCTAATCTTTATAACGCCGGAGTGGGGGATGTTAAGATACTCCTACCACTTGACAGAACCGTGTACAAATAACGAAGCAGAATACGAAGCCCTCATAAAAGAACTGGAATTAACTATTCAAATGGGGATAACAGACATCAACATCTACGGGGATTCGCAGTTAATCATTCAACAGATCGTCGGACAATACAGAATTTTAAAGCCGAGACTCGAACAATACTTCCGAGTATGACATACAAGTTGTTGGAACAGATTTCAAATGTAACGATCTACAAAATTCCCGGAAAAGAAAATGCTTTAGCGAGATGCTTTAGCCCGTCTCGCAAAAGAATTTGCCTGTTTGCAAGATGAATCGATGGAAGTGTCGGTTCACGGACGTCGGGTCCTATCACGACTCGACATAGACACAATACACAAATCGAAAAAGAAAAAGAATCGGTTGCGACGGTGACAAAAAACACGAGAAGATTGGCGACAGCCATTGATGAACTACACGCAAACAGGAAAGCTACCGGACGATAGGTCGCTAGCCCATCGGATCAAGAAAAGAACTGCGTCTTACGCATTAATAAACAACACACTGTACGGAAGGTCTTTTGATCAAATGTGGCTAAGGTGCCTAAGCGGGTACGAGGCCGTGAAATTGTTAAGGAGGTGCATTCGGGACTGCGTGGCGCTCACCAGTCGGGTCCGAAGATGAAAATGAAAATTAAAAGATTAGGGTACTATCGGCCCTCGATGATGACGAGATCGCATGAAAATCGCCAAGAGCCGTCATCAATGCCAAGTGCGAGGAGTGGTTCTACACCAACCTCCAAATGTGCTACATCCAACAATTGCGTCGTGGCCATTTGAATGTTGGGGCACGGATATAGTGGGTCCAATAGAACCACCATCTTCAAAAGGACATCGCTTCATTCTTGCGGCTACAGATTACTTTTCCGAGTGGGCAGAGGCAGTTCCACTTAGAGAAGTGAAAGCACACCACGTGCTACAATTTTTCAAGAACCAAGTTGTCTACCCTTTCGGAGTACCGCGCATGATCATCTCAGATAATGGGTCAGCATTCAGAAGCACGTAAATCAACAATTTTGTCAGGAGACACGGAATCGACTGGCGATACTCAACAATTTACTACCCAAGAGCAAACGGCCTCGGCGAGGCTTTTAATAAAACTCTCGTTCAAATCTTAAAGAAAACTTTGGACGATAATAAGAGGAATTGGCACGAGAAGTTGTTAGAAGCCTTGTGGGCCTACCGGACAACCTTCGAACTCCTACTCGAAGCTACACCTTACGCTCCGGTGTATGGGTCCGAGCGAGTGTTACCTTTAGAGGTTCGGCTTCCTTCACTCGGAATTGCGAGTTGCGAACAAGATCACGACGGAAGAAAACGCCAAATTACGACTCAGAAGAATTGGAAAGCCTGGAAGGGAAAAGACTTGCAGCGCAGCAGAATTTAGAACTATACCAAGCTAAGATGGTTCAAGCCCATGACAAACTGGTACGCCCAAGAACCTTCAAAGTTGGTGACTTAGTTCTCGTTCTCAAGAGACCTATCCTTGCGCATCGCACGATAGGAGGAAAATTTGAACCCACTTGGGAAGGACCATTTGTGGTTGAAGCAGTATACTCAGGAGGTTCCTACCAGTTAGTGAATTGCCAGGGAGAATGACATATGCTTCCGATCAACGGACGATACTTGAAAAAGTATTACGCTACCTGATGTTTCGAAGGAATGAATTCTTCATCCCTAAGAAACACGGGCGAAGTAATTACTTATGATTGGGTTCGAACCCAAAAATAATAAAAATGTGCTAAAATAAATAAAATCATGATAATAAAGTTTTTCTTGTTTTCTTTTCCAAATCAAAATCTCTTCCCTGATCTTATTCTACTTCATTCCTGTTAAATTTGAAAATAAAAAAATTTATATAAAAAAGAATGTCTTTAATAAACATTTTCTTAATGTTCCTGTTCTTAGTACGACCCCCGATCCTTTTCCTTGTCTTTTCGCGGGGAAATGTCGAACGGGCGGTTGGTCCTGAACTTTAAGAATGGCGTAAGCCTTGCACTCGATGAAAAGAGGGTGAAAGATGGAGTGATAATCGAGAATGACTCGGATTTCGCACCGGCGGAGCCTACGGTACGAGGAAAGTGGCCGGGTCCCGATTGACGAGAAGAACTGCCCGGGCGGACAGGTGATGAAAGTGGGTGGCCCAAGCCACCAATCCAACGACAAGAAAAGAAAGGCAAATGCGAAGAAGACAAGAAAATGAAATGCGCGTAGTCGCTACGGCGAGAGGGCGAGCTTGTCGGCGCCGCGCCCACGAGAGATTCAAGAAGTGCGGAGAGCTACTCTCACGGCAACGCAACGAAGAAATAAGAATCGCCATATCCGTAAGATGTTAACAAAACTAGGCTGCGGACCGGCACAACGAGACGAGTTACTACGCCGGTACGTACACTTGCGAGGGCACCGGTTCACCGGGAACTCGAAGAAACGAGGCCGGCTCCTAGGATAACGAAAGGACCGGGGAAATCTCACAAAGATCGGAAGAAAGAAGGCTACCACGCCACCGGATAGAACCACCGGTAATGCATGACCTTGTTGCGGAAGCAACCCGGGGGATGTCCCGACGGGCATCATCCCCGAGGAGTCGAGGTATGCGGGGAGAACGTGAAGGGATTGAACCGTATATCCCACAATATGTCACCGAGCCTCGCCATCCGCGGATCATTCCGGAATACGAGTCGAAGAGAATGCGAGAAAGTTGAAAAGGAAACCTTTGAATACTTCGAGAGAATTAAAGGTAGAAGAATCGATATACTTAGAGGGCCTCGAGCTACATACGGACGTATTCTCGGAGTATGAACAACGACAAATCATGGATTGTATCCGGGATTTGAATAGAATGGGCCGAGCGAGGCTGCCTGAGGAAAATACCTACTCGGAACCCGGAGATGGATGCCGGGGAAGGGAAGAATCACGATACAATGCGGATGCTTGCTACAACTTTCGTTGAAGACAGGAAGGGAAACCCACCGGGAATACTCCGTCATGGGCAAGTGGATCCGATGCCATTAGTCATCAAGAGAATGGTAAAGAGATTGATAACATGGAGGGTACTGCGACGGATTGCATACCCGATAGTTGCATTATCAACATCTACAAACAGGGTGACTGCATACCCCCACACATAGATCACCACGACTTTGTCGGACCCTTCGCACGGTCTCTTTCCCGAACGAGTGTAACATCATGTTCGGATCCGACCTCCGGATAGCGAGCCCGGGTGAGTTCCGAGGGCCGGTGAAGATACCTTTACCGGTAGGTTCCGTCATGATGCCGAAGGGCAACGGAGCGGATATCGCTAAGCATTGCATACCGGGAGTACCGGTGAAGCGGATCTCGGTTACTTTCGGGAGAATGGATGACGAGGAAGACACCTTACCATTTCCGGCCGGACCAGAGCTAGAGAACCTCCGGCCTTACGAGCTGTGAGTTACATGGAAAATATCACACCTCCAATGTACATCCATACGGCATCCTTGCCAAAGATGGCTTGGAAGGTGATGTTATTAACCATGTACCCCACTATTCAGACATGGATTTTTGACAGATGCTTCTTTGATGGATCAACAAAGATCATACATAGTCCGTTTTGAGTCTACATGGATTGTATGAAATGTATTCCAGATCGAGTTGTATGATGTATCTTCAACATGATTGGAATGAAAGTGACCATGTCACATTTTTGGCCTTCACCTCTTTTGCGCAAGTTGACTGGGAAACGCCATTAAAGTTAAATGAACTTCGAACAAAGAACAGAAAAGGAAAAAAAAGAAGAATAAAAGAAAAACTTTCCTAAAAAAATCTTAAAAAATGACGAACACCAAATTCACATGAACATTAAATAGACGATAAAATAAAAATTTGAATCATTAAAGGATAAACAAAATCAACATAAGTGTTAAATCAAATCTCAAATCAAATTTCAATCAAATTCCAAATCAAATCTAAATCAAATCTCAAATTCAATCTTTCCAGATTTCAAATCTAAATCAAATCTCAAATTCAATCTATCCAGATTTCAAATCTAAATCAAATCTCAAATTCAATCTTTCCAGATTTCAAATCTAAATCAAATCTCAAATTCAATCTTTCCAGATTCCAAATCCAATCTCGATCAAATTTCAAATTTGATCTTCCAAATTTCAAATCAAATCTTAAATCAAATCTCAACCGAGTTCAAACTCATCCAATCAAATTTCAAATTCAATCTTTCCAGACTCCAAATCTACGTCAAATCCAAATTTTTTTGGGTCGAGGATTTTACATCCAAGACTGCACTGCTTTAGGATTCTTTCCCTATTGCACTGAAATACATCAAATTCAAATTTTTGGGTCGAGGATTTTACATCCAAGACTCGCACTGCTTTAGGATTCTTTCCCTATTGCACTCTGAAATACATCAAAATCAAACTTTTTGGGTTGAGGATTTTACATCCGAGATCCACCTTCTTTAGGATTCTTTCCTATCGCACTCGAAATACATCAAATTCAAATTTTTGGGTCGAGGATTTTACATCCAAGATCTGCACTCGTTTAGGATTCTTTCCCTATTGCACTGAAATACATCAAATCCAAATTTTTTTGGGTCGAGGATTTTACATCCAAGACTGCACTGCTTTAGGATTCTTTCCTTATTGCACTGAAATACATCAAATTCAAATTTTTGGGTCGCGGATTTTACATCCAAGACTGCACCGTTTCTAGGATTCTTTCCCTATTGCACTTCGAAATACATCAAATTCAAATTTTTGGGTCGAGGATTATACATCCAAGACCGCACTTGCTTTAGGATTCTTTCCCTATTGCTACTGAAATACATCAAAATCAAACTTTTTGGGTCGAGGATTTTACATCCAAGACTGCCTTGCTTAGGATTATTTCCCTATTGCACTGAAATACATCAAATTCAAACTTTTGGGTCGAGTATTTTACATCCAAGATCGCATCGCTTTAGGATTCTTTCCCTATTGCACTGAAATACATCAAAATCAAACTTTTTGGGTTGAGGATTTTACATCCGAGACTGCACTGCTTTAGGATTCTTTCCCTATTGCACTAAAATACATCAAATTCAAATTTTTGGGTCGAGGATTTTACATCCAAGACTGCACTGCTTTAGGATTCTTTCTCTATTGCACTGAAATACATCAAATCCAAATTTTTTTGGGCCGAGGATTTTACATCCAAGACTGCACTGCTTTAGGATTCTTTCCCTATTGCACTGAAATACATCAAATTCAAATTTTTGGGTCGAGGATTTTACATCCAAGATGGCACTGCTTTAGGATTCTTTCCCTATTGCACTGAAATACATCAAATTCAAATTTTTGGGTCGAGGATTTTACATCCAAGACTGCACTACTTTAGGATTCTTTCCCTATTGCACTGAAATACATCAAAATCAAACTTTTTGGGTCGAGGATTTTACATCCAAGACTCGCATCGCTTTAGGATTCTTTCCCTATCGCACCGAAATACATCAAAATCAAACTTTTTGGGTCGAGGATTTTACATCCAAGACCGCACTCGCTTTAGGATTCTTTCCCTATTGCACTGAAATACATCAAATTCAAACTTTTGGGTCGAGTATTTTACATCCAAGACTGCACTGCTTTAGGATTCTTTCTCTATTGCACTGAAATACATCAAAATCAAAATTTTTGGGTCGAGGATTTTACATCCAAGACTGCACTGCTTTAGGATTCTTTCCCTACAGCAATGAAATACATCAAAATCAAACTCTTGAGGTTAGGGATTTTACATCCAATACCGCATTGCTTTGAGATCTCTCCTCATTGTAATGATTCAATCCAATCAATTCAATTCTCTTTTGCGGTTATATCTAAAACCACAAAATCCAATTTTTATTTTAAATCAAATCCCTCAAATTAATTTTGACAAAACTTCAATCTAATTTAAAACTCCAAACTAAAATCTAAGCTCACACATCAAAACTTAAATTGAAACAAAATGAAATCTAAATTGAAATTCCCCCAGATCATGTAATTCGGAATTCACCTCCTTTTCTTTTCCCAGCGAGAGTTCAGGTATCTCCAGTTTTGGGAACATACCCGATACTCCCCAGCGGAAACTCTTCTACTTCGTCCTAAGTTCGTCACTTGGACATCTGTGTTGGTTTTGTTGATCACTTCGGTCAACGCCAATACGCGCGGTGTGCTCCGTCAGCTCACCATACCTATTGGGGGTCCATTTGTTAACCTCATTTTTGATGAGGTCTCCTCTTCTTCTCTTTAGTACTTAGGATCTAGCCTTAGGCTTTTCCTTTGACTATCTTAGAGGACCGGAATGGGGACCCATCTTTTAGAAATTCAAACCACTTCTTAACTCCCTGCAAACTCCACAAACTTGACTATAGACCCCTAATCACCTGAGAGGGTTGAAATCAAATGTGGAAGTTTGAGGATGAGTTCCTATAGGACTCTTTGGCCTTAGGACTGCCCCGGGTGGCCTGGTCTGGTGAAGGGGTTGACTTACACACACACTACACTTATACACTACACTTTAACACACTCATACCCAACTTAACCTCCTGACTCATGTAGGTGATTCACATGGATGGTCCTTAACCCCTCAGCCCTTGGCTAAGAGGGTTAGAAACAACATAGTGAATGCCTCAAATGGGTCCCTTCATGGCTCATGTGGGCTTGATATGGCTTCATGGCTCAACCAAAATGATTTCACTCCACTTACATCCACCCAATCTTCAATTTCCCAAATTTTCGATTTTTGACCCCGGGACCCTACACCTGCCTAGCCTACCCAAAACCCCTGAAATTACCCAAAATTTTCAAAATTTCCTAAATCACCCAAAATTCCTCAAAATTGATCTTAAACATTTCCACATTACTCAAATTGATCATCCATACCCAAAAATACCAAAAATTCCAAAAATACCTCCCAATACCCTCCAAATACCCAAAATACACCTCTTGGCCAAAAAATCCAAAAATTCAGAAAACTCCCAGAAAATTCCAGAAAATCCCAAATATTTCCAATTTCATTTTGTCCAACTACACCATGGGCCAATTTTGTCAATTTACCCTACTTTTGTCAAAGCCCCCAATTTGACCCATTTTAACCCTAAGTGAACCCAATGTCAAACCAAACCTACCCAATTGACCCAAATTCTGGTTCAATTCAGTTCTAAACTTCAATTCAACATTCCCAACACCAATCTAGACTAAATTCAAGTCCAATTTGATTGGCATTTGGATCCAATTTCACTTTTGGCCTTAAAGCCCAATTTGGACCCATGACCCAAACCTAACCCAAACTCACCCAATTCAAACTCCAATTAACCCCAAATCTTTTCTAAACCTTCCTTAACACTCCCACAAACAAAACACTAACCTGATTTGCCCAACATTTAGACCCAAACCCCACTCAAATTCAACCCAAAGCTAAAAGACCCATTTTTGACCTAAACCCAAACCTAACCCAAATGAGCCCAAACCCCAAAATCAAAGCCCAACCAAAGTCAAAACCTCTTTAAAACACTCCCATAAATATTTCTCAACTTTAATTTTACATCAATTTTAAACCTAGCCCAACATTGGCCCAAGTTAGCCCAATTTGACCTACATAGGCCCACTTACCAAATAAATCCAAATTCAAACCAATTCAACCCCAAATCACACTAAATTGACTCCAAGCCCTTCATAGAACATCCCTAAACCAATTATAACACTTATTTGACAAGGTCCTTCACAAAATCTTCACCCAAATGCCCATCCTAAAATGAAAAAGCCCATTCCCCTTAAACTTTCCTAAAAGCCCACTTCCTTCAAATTCAAAAGCCCAAATTCATCTAAAGCCCATATGGCACTTCCCCTCATCATCCATTTAATCAAAATTGCCCCTAAGTTTCAAAGTCATCAATTAAACAATTCCAAATCAAGCCCCATACAAATTCCCATCAAAATATCAAAATTTTCTTAAATCCCTTTTTATGAAATTGACCCAAGCTTTTCCCAAGCCAAATGGAGCCAAGGATGAGCCATTCACAAGCCATATGGAGCCATGAAAGTTTGGCATGTGACCATGCCATTAATGGTAAAAGGAGGGGCTCCTTTCCTAATCTTTCATTAACCTTTTTTAACCTTATCCATGACACACTCTAAACCATGTTTAGCCACCTCATCATGGATAGAGACCACACCATTCTCTCTTGGCTGACCCAACCGATCCTCTCGACCCAAAATCGAGGCCATGGGAGGTGCACCCAACCCAAACCAATGGGTTGACCAAATTGAAGCCAAAATGACCCCTTCTCCATTCCATTTTAATTCAAAGCCTTTACACATGTCAAACTCCAATTGACTTCACCAACTTCAAGCCCTGGACTCCCTGACCATGAAGGTGACCCATGCCTGCCAGCCAGCCACCTGGATCGCCGGAAAACACCATGGCCGAGACCTCGGGAGGAGCCAAACTTTGGAATTCCACCTTGCTGAGCTGCCCCATGCCCAATGGCCACCATGGCTGTTCTTCCCTTGACCAGAGCAGCTGATCCCAACCCTTGGCCATCCCTGGGAGGCTCTCCAGCCACCTCTATTTAAACCCGACCCCCTCACGGCCAAGAGAGGAGAGTTGCACAAACCTTGCCAAAACTCTGCCAAAATTGTTCCAAACCTTCTCAACCCTTAGAGCAGTTGATCCCCAGTGTCAATTTGCCCTAATCCCCACTGATAAAATCAAATTTCTCAACTGAAATTCCACCCAAAACCAGGACACTTCTCCACAGTGAGCCAATCCCCAAATTGATTGGTTCTACACCTTCACCAGACTAAGGGAAGGTGTCCACCAGCAAAGCCCCATCTCCGAGCCACCCAGGTTGCTCCAGCCTCCAAGCTTTGTGATCGGGCTTGGTTGAAATCACATCTAGACAATTCACCAGACCAGGAGACTTCATCTGGAGCTTGCTGAGATCCAATCGAAGGTGCAACAACTCTCAGATTGAAGCCACACTTCTCTGAGCAAAGGTATGAGCTAATTCTTCATCCCGAGCTTTTAGAGATTCTCCATTTCAAATGCTTTAATTTCAATGCATGATAGCCGTATAGATGTGTTCGTTTCTTCAAGACGAATCCATAGAACATAAGAACATGAAAATCCATTGAGTATCGAGTGAGATATTAGGGATTTAGTGTGGACGGCTCTCGGGTGAGGACACTTGGGGACGATGAACGGATGCCGTTCATTTAATACACGCACGGACGGATGGCCAGGATCGCGTCGGATCAGAAGATGGAACGATACAGCGGGCCCCGGGAGCACTGAGTCAGATGGCGGCGTCGAATGGGAGCGCGCCACCCGGCGTTTCGGAGCTGCCGAGGTTGACGCGGCGCCGCGTGGATAAATAGAAAATTAGGGTATTTTTTGATTTATTTAATTCCTTAAACTTCAAAAATTCATAACTTTGTGTAGAAAAATCAGAAAAATAAAATAAAAATACCCTCTTGCTCGAGTGAACGAGAGGAGAATAATGTGGAAAAGAAATCATTTAATTTCATCAAGTATTTTATTTTTTATAATTTATTTACTCTCTGCATACTTTTAATTCTCCATGCATGTATACAAATCACCATTGCATGAGACCATAGGGCTTTTGAAGCCTCTGAATTTGGGAACATTCCCTGAATTTTCCAAAGTCAGAGGTCATCCCTATGAAGAGTTATTGATTTTTCAAATTCATGTTACTGTTTTGAGTATTTTAATTCCAATAAATAGCATGTTGTGAAATAAATTCTAGGGAAATTTGATGATGTTCCTTATGACCAGAGAACCCTAGGAAAAATAGGTTTTGAGCTAGTTCATTTAAAACAACCCTAATTGGCTTAAACACTCAAAATAGGTCTCTAATTAATTAGAGCTAACCATACATTAAATTGACTTCAAATCAATTCTCCACTGACCTTTAGGATCAGAGGAACCCACCATAAAAATTTGAGGTCAATTGGACTTGGTTAGCCCCACTAATTGGGTTGATTAAGCCACTTAGTCATTTTAAACTTTAAAAATTCATAACTTTCAAAATACCTTTCAAAAATTCACCAAATTGGTTTTTGAGCCTCTCTGATATTAGGGTAATCTAAGAAAATTAAAATTTCAATTTTCTAAAAAAGTTGATTTTTAATATTATTTTAATATTTTTAATAATTAAAAAATAATAAAAATCACAAAAATAATAAAATTCCCCAAAATGTCACATTTTGAATTTTAATCACTTAGGAACAAACCCCATATTTTTCTTAGGTCTATTTAGTGAGATATTAAATTTTAAAGCTCTAGGGTAATTTTAAAATTAAAAAAAACGTATTTTCTAGCATTTGCACTAAAATAATTATAATAAATCATAGAAAAATCAAAAAAATTACAAAATTTGCTTCTCTGATTTCCTTGATATCAGAGAGATTTTTGAAAAATATAAAATTCATTTTTCAACATTTATTTTATTTTTAAATTAATTAATATTCCAAAACTTAAAATAATTATAATAAAAATAATATAATTCAAAAAATCACCAAAATTGGTCCAAGTGGTTCTCTGGTCATTAGGAATGTCCCCTAATTTTCTTAAGGATAGAAACTTTCCCTTGGTCATGTTATTAAATTTTCCTTGGAAATCTCTATTTTCTACCAAAAATAATTATATAAATAAATTAAATACAGAAAAATCACATTTTCTCCTCTCATGTCTTTATTGACATATGAGTGAAGTCACATAAAAATTTCAAGTTCATTTGAGTTCAATTTAGTGAGTTATGAAATTATTAAGCTTAAAGGGTAAAGTGGTAATTAAAATTTTAATCCTTAATTAAAACTTTAGGTTTAATAAAAAAATTAACAAGTAAAATATTTGATCCTAATCTGATTTGGATGATTGAAATTTAAATAATTAAAGGGTAGAAACCCATTAAACAATTTAAAATGATTAAACCTTAATTAAATAATTGATTAAATTTGGGAAGAATAATAAAATTGAAATTATTAAAATAGGGATATTATTAGGAAGAGATTTATTCTTTAATTTAAAGAAAATCCCTAAATTAATTATCTCATTAATATTCAATTCTTAATTAAAATGATAACTCAAATTCAAAACATTAAAAGACTTAATCATTAAACTAAAATTAAATTATTAAACTCTTTTAAAATTTCAATTAAAATTAAAAAAAATTAAATTAAATTAAGTAAATTAAATTGGATTAAATTAAATTAAGTTAAATTAAGATTAAAAGTTAAATTAAATTAAATTAAATTAAATTAAATAAAATAAACAAATTAAATTAAATTAAATTAAATTAAATCAAATTAAATTAAATTGAATTAAATTAAATTAAATTAAATTAAAATTAAAAGTTGGATTAAATTAAAGATTAAATTAAATTAAATTAAATAAACAAATTAAATTAAATTAAATGAATAAATTAAATTAAATTAAATTAAATTAAAAATTAAATTCAATTAAATTAAATTAAATCAAATTAAATTAAAATTAAATCAAATCAAATTAATTTAATGTAACATCAAATCAAACTAAATTGAATTAAATTGAATTAAATAGAATTAAAACTCAATTAAATTAAATTAAATTAAATTAAATTGAATTAAATAACATCACCTAAAACAGAAAGAAATTAAATATAAAGCAACTTGAACACTATTCCAAATTTAAACCCATTAACTTAAATCAAACCATTTGAACACCAATTTACCCTCAAAAGCTTTAGTTATCATAACTCCTAAACAGAATATTAAATGAAATGTTACTTCATTTATAGGACATTCAAATGTCCTAGTTCACTGAGCAAGTTAACAAAATTTGAATCTCTGGACGACTAATTCATTTATATAATTAAATTCATTTGGACTTAAAACAATCCTAGAAATATTGAAAAGATGTTTAAGATTATTCTTAAGCACTTCCTCAATATGATAGGACATTTATAAGAACAATTGGATTTAATTGTTCTTTGATGAAGAAAATCGTCCTCAAACCAAAACACAAAGAACCTGAGACGTCATAGGAGATGACTAGCTATAGGATTAGGAACTTGGTAGAAAACCATAACCCTTCCCTTAGCTTTACCTAGGAACTTGTTTAAGTATTCTAATTGTGTTTTAAGTGCAGCTTGGGATGACGGGAAGACCCTCCAGTGCGCTTGTTATGTTATAGCAATTTACTTTCTTGCAATTTACATTATTGCGGTTTATTTAACTGCATTGCACTTACTTTTCTTGCATGATAAACAACTGTTGCATGAAAACTCACACCTTTAGGATAGCCCCTAAAACTGAAACCAAAACTAAATTAAAAGTCATTGCAAGATAAAATTCACCGCCACAACATTTCAACTCAAAATTTAATCACAAATAGAACACAAAACTACAATTACAACTAAATTAAAACGTCCTGTTGGATGATCGGGAATACCTCGGATGATGTAACCTACGTGTTGCTAACGGGATTTCCCACGGTCTAAATGAAAGTGTGGAACTCATTCAGTTGAGTTTAGCAAATTCATCCGGACTAAGTGAATCCGATAAAAATAATGATGCCGGAAGGATGGAACCGTGGGATCTTAACCGGTGTCGTTATAATCAACTTTAAGATTTGTTTTAATTAAAGTATTGAAAACACTTGGAAATTAAGATTTTCTCTAAACCAAAACACTTTTCTCATCTCCTGATTTATGACTTCTAAAATTGAACCTCTGCAACAACAAGGAGCTCGGAGCATGGTGGGCAGCACGGCCATCGTCATCAGCAAAACCTGAGTCTACTTCAGCAAAATTTTCTTAGAATTAAAATAACCAAGCCATAGGACTTCGAGGTAGTTTGCCTAGTGCAACATAAACCCTCAACCTTTGTTAGGCATTTGCATGATCAGGTCATGTAAATTAAGCCCTAACCGGTTTTAGGATTCCGAGATAGTCGTCCGATACGACATAAACCCTCACATCTTCGAGGCTATTTGTATGATTGTGTCATACGAATATAAGTCCTAATTAATTAAAATTGGCAAGATCAAAACATCAAATAAACATTAGGACTTTCCTAAACTCAAGCCAAACAATAGTGATAGTCGGGAAATTAACGAAGTTCGCTTCGAATCCGTAATTTCTCCTACTTTTCTTCCTTTGAATTCCCAAAACAAAATGTTCCAAACTTGATCCATTCCACGTTGAAATTCCAAAATTCAATCCTTTGAAAACTTAAACTTTGAAATTCTTGAGAGCAGAACTACCGATTATTATCGAGAGTTTTCTTAGGTGATTCCCGTCACTTAAGATGTAATTAACTATAGGGTCTTGCCCTTATAGGGAATTTTAAAGAACCCGAGTAATATAAACCCCGTTTAATGCTTTCATATTAAGCAGGGAATTTGTCGGCTTATAAAATTGGTTCGCGGACCAAACAGATGTCACAAATCTTCTAGTTTATTTAATCGAGCCCCACCGTTAAGCGTGTGTCTATCCTTAGGGATAGATACACGGTTTCGTGGTGCGGTGCTCGTTTATATAAACTATTCGGGATGTGAGATCAGCTTGATCTCATATCTTAAAACCTTCAAATTTAAAATTATTTTCAAAATCAAATACTACTTTTCAAAATTATTTATTTAAATTAAATTAAAAATTCACCGCATAATTTCTGTTAGGCGACCCCCTTTTTCAAAACACACAACCTAAAAATAATGCCGACAGTTACCAAAAATAATAAATTTTTAATTCCATCTGTTGAAAAATCTCATGAAATTAAGATGAATGCACCACATACAATATTAAAGCCTACCTATTTA
The DNA here is from genome assembly GCA_022702705.1 of Papilionanthe hookeriana x Papilionanthe teres. Taxonomy (NCBI): domain Eukaryota; kingdom Viridiplantae; phylum Streptophyta; class Magnoliopsida; order Asparagales; family Orchidaceae; genus Papilionanthe; species Papilionanthe hookeriana x Papilionanthe teres. The sequence continues at coordinate 155,165,355 of CM040421.1, read as the reverse complement.
GGGAATTCATCAACACCACTAGTCTTTATATTTTCAAATTCAATTCAATAATAAGAAGAACCTAAATTGAATGATGAAATCTGTAAAATATCTCTTAAGAAAGTGTTATTCAAATTCACTGAATGGCATATTCCATGGTATACAGACAAAATGAACGAGATTTTGATGTCGGAGCAACCAGAGTAAACATTGGATACATCGGGTCGTCGATGTTAGACTAAGCGCTTCGTGGGAGTCAACCCATGGTTATCTTTGTTATATGTTTAGTGTGATTGTTGTTATGTTGGATTGGATAATAGTGAGATGTTGGACTTTGATCCATGTTTGATGTGTAAGAGTAGTTCGTGTTAATGTTGTGAGGTTATGCCTTGGTCTTGCCTAAATTTTTTTATGACTTCTGGTAGTAGCAGACTGACGAGTCTGTTATGACTTAGTTCTCAATAAGAGCTAAGCATTGCCTTGAAGCATGTAGAGATTGAACTTGGACCACTCCTAGTCAACTCTATTACTTCCTTTGTTTGACTTTGTCTTTACTGAGTGAGGTCATGAAATTACATAGTGAACAACATATAGATGAACTGCAGTACTTTTATTTACCAAATTGTGTGTACCTTAGACTTAGAGTAAACCTGAAATTGGAAACACATGATTTTTTATAATAGGGGAATTCTAGTCCAAGGATGATAACCATATAAAAAATTATATAATACACCCACATTATTAGTGTAGTTTTTTCTGTTAGAAATTGAAACTATGGAGGGGTAATGTGAGTAGAAGGGAGATCAAATTAACCTCAGTTGTTGTTTGTTTATAAAATCTGTGAGTCTATGTATTAGAGTTTGTGTGCCTATGTTTGTGAGTCATGTTGAATGAGTCATTGCAGACAACAAAACTTATCTTAATATTTTAAACTTGTTAGCATCCAACAATTTTTTTTAAAAAGTTTAAATTGTGTTCTTGTTTAATCTTTAGTTTTTACATATTCTGCAATTTAAAATTCCTTTATAGAGTTATGTCAAACATGTTTAGGCTAAATTTACTTTCTAATGCAATATTCTACCAAGTGCTATTTGTTGATATTTTTGTAGGATTTGCAGTAAATTGTAAAAGTAATCTTTCCTTGTCGCATATTTTTGTACTTCATTGTTACACATGTTTGAGCTTAAGTTTGGGGAAGAAAGAAAAATGTTTCAAATTTAAAGCTTACTTGGTTTCAAGACTACTATAAATAAATTTGTATTTTATTACTAATAATTTTTGTTATGTAGAGTCATCTTAAGATTGTTAGAATATTAAGTATATAAATGGATTAGAAAAACTTAGTTGATATTTTTAGTGAAAAGGGTGAACCTAGAGTTAAGGATATTTAGTGGAGAGCATGGGAAAATGAATAACTATCTTTAGTAGGAAGAAGTGTATTTTTTAAAAACTAAGGATTCTTAGAAATTTTATTTTCAAACATTTAAGTCTCTTTTAGAAAGTATTTTAAAAAATACATCTTTTCAAGTGAAGGAAATTAATAAGTTTTATCTTTAGAGGAGGATAGTAGAATTCAAAATCATTTAAGGACTTCTCTAGATATAGTAATCCTCACAAACACACACACACACACACACACACGATATATATATATATATATATATATATATATATATATATATATATATAAGAGCAGAAAGAAAAATAAAGTTGATAAAGAAGATCCTAAAAAAAAAATGTGAGGAGAAGCTTGAGGAGAGGTCCTAATAAAAAAAATTGGTTTCAATTGAGTCTTTCTAGAGTAAAGAACTTAGAACAATCCTAAGCTTTCTTTTTATACTTATATCAGTAAAATTATTTTTAAGAGAGTTCTTAAATCTTGAAAGTAAAGATCATAGGATCCGAGGTTTGAAAAATATGCATATTTTTCTGAATTATATAAGAAAATAATTTCCCAAATTTGATGATAAATATTTTAGACCCTGGGCTAGTTTGATTCACTAGATTTTCTTCTAGGTTGAACTATCCATTTTTAGAACAAAATTTTAGCAATTCTAGAGGGTGACCTATTAACTCTAATCTATAAAAAATATTTTAAATGTGTAGTATTACTTGAGGACAAGTAATGTTTAAGTTTGGGGGATTTTGATCAACCTAAAAATATAATACAATTTATGCTATATTTTATAAATATATTGCACTTTAAATGTATGTTTTCTTATGTTTTTGGTTGTAGGCACATCAAATTGAAGAATTTGGAGTGATTAGAGCAAAAGGAACAAAAATGGACCAAAATGGAGCATACCGGAGCAAAATGGGTCGAATCGGAGCATACTAGAGCAAAACGGGTCGAACCGGACACTTATGTACCTGTGTTTGGCACCGAGTTTCCACTATATGGCGCTTAGCCACCAGGAAGTTCCGCCTATGCACCAAATCATCGGCGCATGTCCGCTAGTTACGGTTTTTGGCATAACTTCGAGTAGAAACGTCATATTTGGATGATTTTTGAAGTGTTGTGAAGTGTGTCACTTGGGAAATTCATTTGGAATGATAAAATAAAATTTATAGAAGATTTTGGGAGAGTTAGAAGGAGTTATTATGGAAGATATGTGTCTCTTGGAGTGAAAAGGCTCTTAAGGCACCCTTTGGAAGATTCATTGAATAAGGACACTTTTGAAGATACACTTAAGCAACTCTTAGGAAATTTTAAACACTTTAAAATTATGGAGAGAGGACAATTAGGAGGAGAATATTATAAGAGGAGAAGAAGGCTTGGAGAAGAAGTGAAGGCTTGGGCGTGAGCCCAAGTGGAGTGACAAGGTGAGAGAGAAAGAGAAAGTATGAGATACTTTTTTCTTTTCTTTTCACTTTGTTCTTGGAGAGGATTTCAAGAAGGTTGCTTTTTCTATACAAGGAGAGTTTGATTTTCATCAGAGATAAATATTTTCATTGTATTTTGATTTGAATTTAGTAGTTTGTTTTTATGGTTTCAAAGACTTGTTTAATGAAAAGTTCTTGTTGTTTCTCCATGTGTAGAGAGTAGTTTTCTTTACTCTTCCCTCTTACAATGAATTAGTATGCATGTGTAGGATACATAATTCAATAGAGTGGGAATATATTGTGATGATTTTATTTTGATCTCATTTACATGTAAACTTGATCAACTTGCATGTTAAAATTTGTTGTGAGAACATGTAAGAACCAATGTGTTATTTCTCAGTCAATTATTGGTAAGAATCAGATGAGATTATATGGGTGAGAATATAGTCCATATGGTTGAGTGAAAATAAAAAGGGAGATTTACATGTTTAAGAGTTGTAGAATTAGAGGACTTTAAGGTGACAGACTAATGCCCCTAATTTGGTTTGATGTGAAAAGTTTTGTTATGAGATGTTAGCCCTGGGTGGAGGGAGTAGAGGGAACTCTAGAGTGAGAGCTATTATCTTCCCTGCCTAACCCATCTACAAGATTTCAAATGATCAAATTAACCTATGTTCTTTATAGAACCAAGTAACGGTAAAGAATATAATTGCTCTTATTTGTCACAATCTCTCTCGCTATTTGTTTTATTTTTTCATGTCACTACTTTCATTGCATGAGAAAGTGTACTTTTAGTATATATAAACCCCAAATTCAATTTTTCTCTAAGTATTTTAGTTTAAGAGTAGAAGTAGTATTGCAGTGATAAATAAGAGATATAATTAAAACCAAACTTTTATTGACTTTCCAAGCTAGGGCATGTTATTATAGAATAGAACCTCTCTTGAAAGCTACCGTGATTAAGTGTAATCTCCGTGGAATGGATTTTCGGGGCTTAATCAGAATGCTCTATATTACTTGATAACGATATATATACTTGCGTAAAATCCCTACTATTTAAGACATAATTAAAATCTTACTTTGCTTTGGAGTCAAGTTTTTGGCACCGTTGAAAAGGAAGAAACATAAACAAGTAAATTAAAGGATTAAACTCTTTTATATTGTAAATCGGGGATCAAGGAGCTGTAAATGTTATATGTGAAATGGGGTAGGAGTTAGAACTGTGTAATATTTGCATTAGTTGTAAAATATGCCAAGGTAGATTCTAATACTATTGTATTATTATGATGATATCATGAGAAATGCAGCATTTGTGTTCCTATTTCATTAACTTTATTTGGATTTGAGTTTTGTTTTGGTGGTACAAGACTTCAAACTATGTAAAAAAATCGGGCCTTAATCTGGGCTGTGTCTTGATTTTATTGGGTTGTATTTCCGCAGTATTGGTTTTTGGTTGGAGTGATATTCTCCCATAGTATTTATGCGTTATTGAAGGTGTATCACGGGTTTACTGTGCCGCAGTGTTTCTGGCATGTTGTAATAATCCCACGGCACTTCGAAATAAGACGCGGAATATTCTGATACAACCTTTTTTTATTCCAATTAGACCGAGGATTTATTCATCTCAGCTGTATTATTACATTACCATGGCCGTACTAAGGTGGTATTTTGGAGACTTTTATTTCGCGGTCTGATTGGAATATGTCAATGTAGATTCTAATATTATTATGTTATATTTGCATTATTATGATGATATTAAGAGAAATATAGTAATAATGGTCCTATTTCATTAACTTTGTTTGGATCTGAGTTTTGGTTTGGTGGTACAGGACTTCAAACTGTATAAATAAATAGGGCCTGAATCCGTTTTATATCTTTATTTATTGTGGTTGTATTTCCGTAGTATTGGGTTTGGGATGGAGGGATATTCTCCCATTGTATCTATTCATTATTGCGGGTGTATCGCGGGTTTAATGTGTCCGTGGTGTTTCTGGCATGCTATAATAATCCCACGACACTCCGAAATAAGACGCAAAATATTCTGATACAACCTTTTTTTTGTTCCAATCAGACTTAGGTTTTATTCACCGCGACTATATTATTACATTATCATGGCTATCCAAAGGTAGTATTCTGGAGACTTTTATTTCACTGTCTGATTGGAATATGCCAATTTTGATTCTAATATTATTATGTTATATTCCATTATTACGATGATACCATGAAAAATATAGTAATAGTGGTCCTATTTTGTTAACTTGGTTTGGATCTGAGTTTTGGTTTGGTAGTATAGGACTTCGAACTATGTAGAAAAATCAGGCCTGAATCTAGGTTGTATCTTAATTTTATTGTAGTTTTATTTTCGTAGTATTGGGTTTGGGATGGAGGGATATTCTTCCATCGTATCTATGCATTATTGCAGGTGTCACGCGGGTTTACTGTGTCCGCGATGTTTCTGCATGTTGTAATAATCCCGCAACACTCCGAAATAAGATGCAGAATATTTCATTACAACCTTTTTTTTTAATTAGACCGAGGTTTTATTCTCCTTAGCCTTAGCTATATTATTACATTATCACGACCGTATTAAGGTAGTATTCTAGAGACTTTTATTGTGCGTTCTGATTGAAATATGTCGCAGAATATTCCAATACGACCAGCTTTCGGGATGGAATACCGTACGGCTTACAGAAATAACACGCAGAATAATCTGATACTACCTTATTTTGAAATGAGGTTTTATCCGCCGTGGTTGTATTATTGCATTATTACGATAGTATTAAGGTAGTACTTTAGAGACAATTTTATTCCGCGGTCTGATTGGAATAAGCCGCGGAGTATTCCAATACGACTGGCGGAAAGACCAAATAGCGCATGAACTAGAATACAATGATAATAAACCAAAAATATAACCTCAATAATACCAATGTTTTTGTCATAAAACTAAATCTAAACAGTATCTTTAAACAATCACACAACAATTCAGTCTTAGTAATTACAGCTTTATTTCAGTAAAGTTGTATAATTTCGATTCACGAGCTTTGGATTTTCAGTTGGGTTGTATTTTGGAATTACCGCGATATTATAATGTTGTATTCGTGTTTTTTGAGGGAACAAATACTGCAGTGTTATTGGAATATTCCATGAATTATTCCAATAGCACCACATAATGGATTGAATAACACTTGGCATGAAATATTCACGTCGTATTCTTCTATATTAAGGTAGTATCCATATTGTATTCCTTTCTTGAGAAGGAATTACTCAACACCGTAGGAAATATAATAATACCATAATAAAACCAGAATAAAACTACAATAACAGAAAAGTCAACATTAAGAGAAAGAAAGAAATAAATAAATACACAACATATCTAGAACATTCCCACATTCTCCTTATTACAAAGCATTTTCCAAACATATCATCCTATATATCATCGTCTAGGTCCATTAATAAGCTTGTATATGTCTCCGTACGTTTTGATGTAGGCAGGTCCTATTCATTTTGAGTAGTTATGAGTAAAGGTCAGGAATAAATAAGAAGTATTGTTCAAATAAAAAAACGTACTGCACAAAGTTTCAAATTTTTATTTTTGTATCTGAATAAATGAGACAGATACTGAAAAAACTTTTTGCTCACATGGGGAAACTCCTGGTTGACTTGAACCATGATCTTTCTCCTTTCCTGTATACAAATAATTTATCATGTCAGGGACTAATAATGCAGCTTATGGAAACATATGTTTAACAATGATGGAGTTCGTCTAATTTTTATTCTCTTATTCTTTTCCCAATATCCTTTTAGCCTTGAATTCGATATTCTTTTTCGGCGCACTTTCGTTGGGTCATTCACTTTTATCCCTTTAGACAGTGCTCTCTTCTTATCTGATTTTTACCTTTTCTTAAGGTTATCTCCTAATCAGTACAACATCAACATCTAATGTAAGTTTCTTTAATGTCTCCAGCACAAATTTCTCAGCCACTTCATTACCTTGCATTTCCACACGAGGAACTTGGTGACATATGTGACTCCTTAAGATGTCTATAATCATACGTGTTGTATATGTCTCATTTTGTAGTAACAGTCCACCATAGTAATATGTATTTATTAGGTATTTTTGCTATATTTTAATGATGAAGAACCCTTAAAGTGTAAGCACATAATAAACCCATCATTTCAAATTTCTTGCAACTGCAGATAATTTCAGAATTGCCTTTGTCAAGTTTAACAATCCAGGGTCTGCCTGTGTCCTTATTTTCAAATTTTTGAATGTAAAATTCTGACTCTTTGTTGGCAGCACACTCCACAGAAAGCCCACACAAACCACGTAGAAACTTTGCTTTGATCATTTTGCTTATAACTTCCTCGTATAAATTAAAGCAACCTGCCTCAAAGCATTGCTACTTTTCACATTTGGAACAATTACTGACTGTTCACATTTAAAATCTTCATCCTTCTCAATTCTTCTCCAAGATTTCATGACATTATTGAGAGTAAAAAAATATTGAGTGAGGGAGGTTGTTGCTTTACAGAAACTATGGCGGATGTTATTGGTGGAATCACTTTTTTGGGTTGATAGGATCCCCATTCCAAATATATCTTCATTGAAGGATGTTAACCACTTATGAGATGCACCAAAAATATGTTAGATTATTGTTATATAATTTGTACTCATTTGAAATTGTACATTAAAGGAAGGCATTCTTCATGTTTTGCTGTAGGTATGATGATTTTCATGTGATTGGAGCAAAAAGAGGCAAAATGATGAAATCCGCCTACTGGCACCTTCGATGACAGAATGGACATCACTGATGCCCAAATACAAAGATTTCAAAATTTAAATGGCGGCCCAGCACCACCGGCAACCTATGCAGTGCTGCCGGCACCCTATCCAGTGCTGCCGGCGCCTTATGTCGGTTTAAGTCAAGTTTAATGCATTTGGATGATTTTGAAGGTTTGCTTGAGGAAACTCTTGGGGAATTCATTTCTAAACTATTTCAAATAGATTTTGAAGCCAAGAAAAGAGAGAGGAGAGGGAGAGAAGTTTTTGAAAAGAGGAAAGTGTGTTAGGGTAAGTGTGTAGAAGTCTTGTTTTGTGAGGGATTCTTTTCTAAAGTGTGTAGGAGAAGGAGGAAAGTAAGAGATTGATTCTTCCTTACTATTCTAAAGAGAGAATTGAGTGTTGTAGTGAAGAGAGAAGAGGATTCAAAGGAACTTCAAGGGATTTACTTAAGGAAGAAATCTAGATAAGTTGTATTTAATTTTGTGGTTTGTATGACTTTGCTTTTATATATAAAATCCATATATTGTTGTATCTTCCTCATGAATTATGAGTAGATTTCTTTTTCTTTCTTCTTGCAATGAGATGTGGTTAAGTGTTGATGTAGATTTGATGTGCCATAAAATGTTAAGAAATTGTGATGATTTTTCGCTTTGAACTGCATTTACTATTCGATCTGGCAAATTAATTGTTAAAATTTGTTGTGAAACATTCAATTTGAAAGGACTAAGTAGTGGAGATTTCATTCAATGTCCATGAATGAGTTGCGTAGTTCATGGGAATTGAGTGCAAATAAATATGAAATGTGGTTTGATGGGCACCGAATTGGAGATTTTAGAGTGACAGGCTGAAATCCCCAATTTAGTCTTAAAGTTTGGTAACTAAAGCTAGGTTTAGCCTTCAGATGAAGGGAAGTGGGAGCTCTAAAGTGAGAGCTAGTATCCTCCTAGCTTAACCATGGATTTAGTGACTAAGTCTATGATTTATCAATGTTCTTTACATAATTTTGAAGAGGGGGTACTTTGACGAGGGTAAAGAATATGAATGCTCCTATTTGGCACAATACAAACTTATTATCAAACTATATCAATCACGCATCATAGAATCATTGCAAGAGGAAAGATACATTTCTATATTCGAACCTGACCGGGATGTACGAGCAGCCTCAAAATTTAATAATCAAAAGATATTTTTAGTTTAGTTTTGCAAATATATTAATTTAATAATTAGGCAGTCACCCGTATACCCAAGTATACGTATCATTCAAGTAATACAGGGCTCTAGTAGAGTCTTGGTTATCGATCCTACCAGGAAGGCAGGAACTCCTCAAAATATATCAAAGATGTTGAAATCCAACACTCAATTCACAACACAAGTTCAAGTACTATTTAATATGTTAATGCAAAGATAAGAACAACTAGATTTACTACAAGTTACTTCTAAATTTTCTAAGCAGGATTAACTAACACACATACTAAGTTTTGTAATTGAAAGGTTTATATATGGAAAAATGTCTTCCCTCTTGCAATTATTCAATGGTGAGTGATTGATATGGATTGATAATAGAATTGTATTGTGCCAAATAGGAGCATTCATATTCTTTACCCTCATCAGAGTACCCCCTCTTCTAAGTCATGTGAAGAACATTAGCAAATCCTATGCTTAGTGACTAAATCCGTGGTTAGGATGGAAGGATATTGGCTCTCACTTCAAAGCTCCCACTTCCCTTCACTTGAAGGCTAACCCTAGCTTTAGTTACCAAACATTAGGACTAAATTAGGGATTTCAGCCTGTCACTCTAAAACCTCCAATTCAAAACCCATTAAACCATATTTCCCTATTTATTTGCACTCAATTCCCATAAACTACACAATTCATTCATGGACATTGACTAGATTCTACACTATTATTGTAGAACACTTAGTTCTTTCAGATTTGATGTTCTGTAACAGATTTTAACAATTCGATTGGCCAGATCAAAAAGTAAATGAAGTTCGAATTGAAAAACCATCACAATTTATTTAACATTTTTATGGCAAATCAAATCCACATCAACACTTCACCACATCTCATTGAAAGAAGAAAGACAAAGAAATCTACTCGGAACTCCCGAGAAAGATACAACAAAACATGGATTATATATATATGTATATATATATATATATATATATATATATATATATATATATATATAACCAAAGTCATACAAACCACAAAAGTAAATACAACTTATCTTTTTCTCTTCCCCAAGAAAATCTCTTGTAGTTACTTTGTATCCTTTTCTCTCTTCTCTTCAACAATCAATTCTCTCTTTAGAATGGTAAGAAAGAAGCAATCTCTCACTTTACTCCTTCACGGACACTCCTTAGTGAAGAATCCCTCACAATACAAGACTTCTAGACACTTTCCTCACACTTACTACAAACCTTAACACACTCTTATTAATCATATAAACTTTTCTCCCTCTCTTATCTCAAACACATCACTAAAAATGGCGTCCATAATTATCTAAAATATGTTAGAAATGAATTCCCTAAGAGTTTCCTTAAGCACCTCTTCAAAAGTGTCCAAATACATTGAATTTTGAGTTCCACTGAATTTGGACATCAGCGGCCCTGGATAGGATACCGACGGCACTGGGCCGCCAACAATTGATTGAACTCTCTGGAATTAGTCACCGGCGGCACCAAAAGTCAATTTTCTTCATTTTGCTTTTTTTTGCTCGAAATTCATTCATTTTTGCTTCCTTTTGCTCCAATCAACTAAAATCATCCTTTTCACTTCCTTTTCACTTCCTTTAAAGTGCAATATCACAAAAAATGAGTAAAATTATATAGCAAAAACCTAATATATTTTTGGTGCATCAGAACTTGGCAATACAAAACTTAGTGTGTGTTAGTTAATCATGTTCAGAAATTTAGAAAGTAATTTTAGTTTTCTTAGATTTAGTTATCTTTGGACTAGTAATATAAATAGTACTTGAACTTGCATTGTGAATTAAGTATTGGATTTCAAATCTTTACTATACTTTGAAAAGTTCCAACCTTCCTCGTAGGATCGATAACCAGGACTCCATTAGAGCCCTGTATTACTTGAATAATACTTATACTTACTTATACGAGTGACTGCCTAATTATTAAATTAGTCTTATTATGAAACTAAATTGAAACTCTTTTTTGAATATTTATGTTAGAGGGAGGCACCGGATCAAGTTTTTGGTGCCATTGTTGGGGAAGGTATAAAACGGTAACTATTAAAATTGTAGTATTTAAAAACCTTTACTTTGTATTTTACAATTGTGTGTGCTTGCTTATTTTTATTAATGTGTTTTGTGTGATTTTATATGCATAGGACTGGATCAATAGGTTTAGTGCCTTACAATTCATAATTAGACCGTACTATTAGAAAAATTCAAAAACAAAAAAAAAACAATCTAATGATCCTCACAAAATGGCGAGCAACTTTGATAATCAAAAAAATGAAAATGAAAATTTACCAAGACCTTTAATAAATTATGCTAACCCAACATCAGATGAAATTCACTTAACTATCCAAAATCCTGATGTTGTTACTAATTCATTTGAGCTTAAACCTGCTATTATCCAAATGGTACAAAATAATAAATTTGGAGGAACACCTAATGAAGATCCTATATTATATCTCGCTAGTTTTCTAGAACTGTGTGCTACTTTTATATATGATGAAGTGTCGAATGATGTGTCAGACTTAGACTTTTTCCTTTTTCATTAAGGGATAAGGCCAAAGCGTGGTTAAATTCAGTAGCACCTGGATCTATCATAACTTGGGGAGAACTTTTACAAAAATTTCTGTCAAAATATTTGCCTCCATAAAAAACTGCTAAGCTAAGAAATGATTCCATCTTTTGGTCAGTTTGAAGGGGAATCAATATATGAAGCTTGAAGAAGATTTAAAGATCTCCTTAGGAAGTGTCCACATCATGCTTTACAGATTGGTTAATAATTCAAATATTTTATAATGGATTAGAGGGATCTCTTAAATCGATTATAGATGATGCTGCTGGTTGATTAGTGGGATCATCTACCTTACCAATTATTGTATATTTGGATTTTAATGAATATCAAGAACAAAAATTATTTGATACTTTAAAAAGATACAAAAAGGCTTTTGGTTGGACCTTAGCTGATATTAAAGGAATCAGTCATTCAATCTATATGCATAGAATTTTTTTGGATGAATAACATAAACCTAGAGCTGATTGCAAAGGAGATTAAATCTAATGAGGAAAGAAGTACTTAAGAAGAAAATTTTAAAATGGCTTGATGCTGGAATTATTTATCCAATTTTAGAATTTACTTGGGTAAGTCCAATTCATTGTGTCCCTAAGAAAGGAGGAGTGACTGTTGATGTGAATGAACATAATGAAATTATACCAACAAGTCATATTATTGACTGACAAATTTGTATTTATTATAGAAAATTAAATGCCACCACTAGGAAAGATCACTTTCCTCTTCCTTTTCTAGAAGAAATGTTGGATAGACTTGCCAGACACAAGTACTATTGCGTTTTGAATGGATATATTGGTTATCATCAAATACTCATTGCTCTTGAGGATTAAGAAAATACTACATTTACTAGCCTTTATGGAACTTTTGCTTTTAGAAGAATGCCCTTTGGATTATGTAATGAACCTGCAATGTTTCAAAGATGTATGGTGTTTATTTTTAGTAATTTCATTGATAATGGAATAGAAGTATTTATGGATGATTTTTCTATATTTAGAACTTTATTGGACATATGTTTGATAATTTAGAAAAAAATTTGGAGCTTTGCGAGAAAACAAATTTAGTTCTAAATTAGGGAAAATGTTAATTTATGGTTGTAGGATGAATTGTACTTGAGCATAAAATTTCTGAACTTGGTATGGAGGTTGAATCTACAAAAATTCAGATTTATGAGAAATTACCACCTCCTACTACAGTGAGAGGGGTATGGAGTTTCTTTGGACATGATGGGTTTTATAGGAGTTATATTAAAGATTTTTTGAAAATTACAAAACCTTTGTGTCAACTTTTAGAAAAAAAAATATGAAATTTGATTTTAATGAAGAATGTTTGAATGCCTTTAAACTATTAAAATAAAAACTAATCACTTCCCCTATAATTGTTTCACCTGATTGGGAGAAACCATTTGAACTTATGTTTGTTGCCAGTGATTTTGAGATTTGAATTACTTTAGGGCAAATGTATGAGAAAATGTTCAAGGTTATTTACTATGCTAGTAAAACTCTTAATGAAGCTCAAATTAATTATACCACTAAGAAATGATAATTATTAGCTATTGTGTATGCTTTTGAAAAGTTTAGACCTTATCTGATTGGAATTAAATGCATAATGCATACAAACCATTCAGCTATCAAATATTTAATGCAAAAGAAAGATGCCAAACCAAGATTAATAAATGGATACTTCTATTGCAAGAATTTGACTATGTGATAGTTGATAGAAAAGGAACTGATAATCAAATTGCAGACCATTTGTCTAGACTGGAGTATTATAAACTACTAAATTTGAGAAGGAAGTTATAGAAACTTTCGCTGATGAACAACTTTATATCATTAAGGAATGGAATTTGCGTTGGTATGCTGATATTGTGAATTATATAGTAAGTGATATTTTGTCACCTGGTTTAATAAGGCAACAACAAAAGAAATTTAGATATGATGCTAAATTTTACTTTTTGGATGAGCTCTACCTTCATAAACAGTGTAAGGATCTTATTACTAGAAGATGTGTGCCATATGAAGAAATTGAACCAATTATTTGGAGTTGTCATGATTCAGAAATTGAAGAACATTTTGGTACTTATAAAACTGTTTATAAGATTTTACAATCTGGATTTTATTGGCCTACTCTTTTTAGGGATGTATATAAATATATAAAATCATGTGATCGATGTCAGAGAGTAGGTAATATTTCTAGAAGAAATGAAATGCCTCTAAATTTTACTTTAGAAGTTGAGATCTTTGATGTCAGGTTAGATTTTATGGGACCATTTACTCCTTCATTTAAAAATATATATATATATTGGTCGCTTTTGATTATGTCTCAAAATGGATTAATACAATTGCATTACCTAGATGTGATGCTCGGAGTGTTTCAAAATTTTTAATGAAAAATATTTTTACAAGATATAGAATGCCGAGAGTGATCATAACTGATGGTGGATCTCATTTTAGGAATAATCTGATTTAGAGATTGGTTAGAAAATATAATATTATTCATACAATCTCTACTGCCTATCATCCCTAGACTAGTGGTTTAGCAGAAGTATCTAATCATGAAATTAAAAGAATTTGGGATAAAATTATGGATCTTCACAAATTAGATTGGTCTGTGAGATTGGATACTGCATTATGGGATTTTATAGTACTACTTTTAAGACCCCTATAGGAATGTCTCCTTATAGACTACTATTTGCAAATACTTGCCAATCACTTGTAGAATAAGAGAATAAAGCATATTGGGCGATAAAAGAGCTGAATTTTAACTTAAGGAATGCAGGTGAGAAGAGATTTCTAGATTTGAATGAATTGGAAGAAATTAGAAATGAATCTTATCATAATAATAGGATTTATAAGGAGAAAATGAAATTATGGCATGATCGGAAGATATTACTAAAGAAATTTGAACCTGGACAGAAAGTTTTGCTATATAATATTATTTTCTAGAAAACTAAAGTCTAGGTGGATATGATCTCTTATTGTTATAAAAGATTCTTCTATTGGAGTTGTTGATATTGAGGATTCTAACACTGTAAAGATATTTAAAGTTAATGGGCATGAATTAAAACCATATTTTGAAGGGTATCAACCAAAATTTAAAGTGGTTTTAATATTAAGTCATCCTGAATAACTGAATGGTTTGTCGGCTGATCCCCAAATATTTATGCTTACGATTTAGATATGAAATTATACTTTAATTATTTATAATATGGGATAATACACAAGTATACGTATCGTTTATCAAGTAATATATGACTTTTTGATTAGCCCTGAGATATCGAACCCATAGGGAAAAGGTCTAAACTTTTAATGAAATAAGAAAAATAACTTTTTACTTTTAAAAATGATTTTGTAAAGTATGTTTTAAGATATAAAGTTTTTCAAATTTATTTTTGGTATTTTTTGAATAAAAAGTAAAGCAAACAATTAAAGTTAACACAACTATAAAATAATATGAAAGCAAATGAGAATAAAATATCTTTTTCCTCTTTCAATGAATGAGTATTAATTATAGAATTAAGTATCTAAATGTTTTGTTCCAAATAGAAGCAATTATATTCTTTACCCTTACTTGGTTCTATAATGAACATTAGTTAATTTGAAGTTTTGAAATAATGTAGATGGGTTAGGAGGGGAAGATACTAGCTCTCACTCTAGAGTTCCTTTGATTCCCTCCACCTGGGGGCTAACATCACATAACAAAATTTAAAACATCAAACAAAATTAGGGGGCTTTAGAATGTCACTCTAAAGTCCTCTAATTTTACTCCCTATTAAAAACATATATTTCTATTTATTTGCACCCAACCATGTGGACTACAATTCTCACCCATACAATTGCATGTAATTCGTTCCAATTGTTGATTGAGATAATACATCATAGGCTCTTACATGTTCTCACATGAAATTTAACATCTTAATTGGCCAAATCAAGAGGTAAATGAAGTGCAAGTTAGTGAATCATCATAACTTCTTCCAAAATTGAAATCCTATAATTCACACGACTTCCTTCCATAATTTAATTACTTCATCATTTAAAAGGAAAAAGATAAAGAAAACTACTCAGAACTCATGGAGAAAACACAAACATAACTTGATTTGAAAGTAGAATTCATAGTAAAAACATAATAAATCTTTCTTTAAAACCAAATGTAAAATAAAGATAAACACTTACTTGAAAAATCCTCTCCACAAAACTCTTGAAGCTCCTTTGAAACTTTACTTTCCCTTTACAAGACATAATAGAGGTTGGCACCCAACTCCATGGACTCCAAATCTCTATTCTACTCTTAATAATAACTAGATACAGTGATGATAAAAGTGGATGAATTGAAGAGGTGTGCTCTCAATAACTCTCTAACATAAACTTGACTCTTAACACTAATCATATGCTCCAACAATAACTCTTCAAGTCTTCTTTTTAAAATTTTCCAAAAGGTGCCTTGGTGTCTCCCCAAATCATGTCCAGATTCAATGTATCCATCAATGAATGCATCCATCCATTCAAATATGCTGCCCAAAAAATGTTAAGGATATTTAAACCAAAATTTTCTTCAAACACCCCTTGAAAATGGAGCCACATTTGAGTTAATTCATATTTTTTAACTGTGGAACCTATGCGCAAAGCGTCTAGAGCTTAGGAGCCAAAGGCCAAAGTGTTTCATTCTTCAATTTTTGCTCCAAATTTGATCCTCTTTTGCTCCTTTCATCATAGTCAGTCATTTTAATCATACATACAAGGAAAACACAAATATACCTTCCATTAAATTTCGATATCATCAAAATAGGTATAAGAATGTATCTAAAAACACTATATATTTTAGGTGTATCATCGGGCTGATGACGTTAAACCAAACACTTTACTGGAGGCAACCCATATTTATCTTCGTTATAATTTCTTGCTTATTTTTAGTAGTTGTACTTGTATTTAGTCATATTTGAGTTCTATTCACTCTTAAATATCATAGAAGATTTGGAATTATTGGGTCATATCGAAGAATTGGAATATTTCAGACCAAAATAAAGTTCGGTGCATTTTTAAACACTGGCGCCACTGGTGCCCTATTCCATAGAGCAGCACCTTATTTCAGGATTTGGGTGTCGACGACACCCTATCCGGCGCCTCCTGCGCCGAAGGTTTGGTGACAGTTTTTGGAGTTTAAAATTGCGATTTTTAGCGGTTTTAGGTGGGATTTTCTTTCTTTTAACTCCCCAAACTTGATTTTAAACTCTTAAACTTCAGAAAAACAAGAAGTTTAATTATAAATTTACATCAAATGAATTCCAACTCTGTAGAATCCCTGTGATTTAGACTTTTCAATCGACGAAAGTTCATCAGTTTCTTAGCGCAGTGATTATTCAACAAAGTGATGATGAAGAGGAGGATTACCAAAGAAAGAGACTTTTTGAATAGAGGTTTGGATACTAGAAGTACTCGAGTAGAAGAGATTATTATGTAGAGGCATTGGGAAGTTTTATGCTACATTACTGCCGCTGTAGTCGTTTCTATTGTGGAAGAATTTTATGCAAATCTTCATGAAAACCAAGGATTCATCTATGTGCGAGGAAGGTTTGTACCATTTAATCCTTCGAAGATTAACGATTTGTTTATAATTGAGAACATGCCTATCTGCCATTATACAAATTTTGATGCGACGAGAGATAACATAAATGAAATTTATCGCTATTTGACAGATGAAGGTGAAGATTGGGAGATATGAAACAAAGAATTTGTATGTTTTTCTACTGCATTTTTAAATCTGGTGTCGAAGCAATGACATTACTTCATTTCTACAAAGTTACATCCAACTATGAAAATTAGTAAAGTGACAAAGGAAAGTACAATCTTAAAGTACTGCATTCAAACTGGAAGACTGATCGATATTGGTACTATAATGTGAAATATCTATTTGGATTGATTGTTGATGGATCTAAAAATGGGCTTAGACATCCTTTCACCATATTCTTTGATGCCAGTCATAGGTTTGATATGAAAGTTAGGAAAAAGTGCTTCTTCCCTTGAGGCCTAAAGACCCAACTAATCTTTATGACTGTCAGGCAACAGAGGATGAGAATGATATGAGCTCATTGTAGATCAACTATTTCAGAGTTCACGACCAATTAAGCCTTACTTTCCTGAAAGTTCCCAAGTGATTTAGAAGAAGATCAAGAAGTTGGAGATATAGGTACAGAATCTTATGAATTCTATTAATAATATCTCTGATTTATTTGATCACTTGAATTGGAGGATGAAAGAACAATTTGATCACAATGAGCGAATTGAAGAAAGTTTGATAAATCATATTAAAAGGAATTCTGTGATTACTAAGATTTGACACATGAATTCCTGTATCATCCCTTCTTTAATCTATTTGTGCAGAGTCAATCTATGGGAGATATCAAAAGAGAAGATAGTACTGAGAATGACGATGAGTAATGACTCAACTTTATATTTAGTATTTGGTATTTTTATTATGCTTTGGTGTGCTCAGTGTTGGCTTGATTGACTTTTTAGAATGTGTTTAGACTTATTATGCTTGGATTTTGTGTTTGTGTTTAGTTTTCAGCGTTAGAGTATCGTAGTGTGTTTGCGATGTTGAGTTTATATGGCTTGATGAACTTATATGGTGAATGCTTAAGTGTTTGTGTTTGTAATGTGGATTTTTTATATTAAAGTGATGTTTTGTGTTGTTTATGTAAAAGTGATGTTAGTTAGTTGCTTAATTGATAAAATAGATACTTAAAGAGGCTAATTATGTGATGGTGTAACCTTGAAACGATCAAAATTGCAAAAAAATTCACAGACCCAAAAATTGAACTAGCACCGCTGGCGCCCAAATACAAAGAGTTAAGCAATTAAAGTTATATAGAGCATCACCAGTGCCCTATCCAACATGGCTGACATCTTCTCTAGCATGGTCGGCGCCCTATCCAGCGTCACCGGTGCCCGATTACAGAAAAGGCCCAAAACACTTTATATTCTCGATTTTTTTCCCTAGGACCATCCTATTTCACCATTTTCATAGTCTTCTACCTCCAGCCAACACATATTTGGAATTTAAGACTTGTTAGATCAAGAATTTTAAGCAATTTGAAGGCTTAAAAAGAGTAGATCTTGAGTTCTCTTGGTAAGAGCTTCACCTTAAACTAATTTTTTTTTTCACCATGAA
The DNA here is from genome assembly GCA_022702705.1 of Papilionanthe hookeriana x Papilionanthe teres. NCBI lineage: Eukaryota > Viridiplantae > Streptophyta > Magnoliopsida > Asparagales > Orchidaceae > Papilionanthe > Papilionanthe hookeriana x Papilionanthe teres. The sequence goes on along the minus strand of CM040421.1, from coordinate 155,146,839 downwards.
AATTTCTCACATTATCTAGATCTAAAATTTGGAATTTTTTATGAAGGTTTGAGATTTTACACAGTGATTTAAGCTCTTACTTAGAGTTACTTAAGGAGTCTCCTACATTTTGATTTTAAAATTTATTGGATTTTCTTGCAAATTTTTAGAAAATTTCAAATGACTTCTAAAACATGTAGAGGTAAGAGAAAGATGGATTTTGATGAAGATTGATTTGTTGATGTGAAAGCACAATTTCATTTCAATTCATCCTTGTATAACAAAAAATGTATTGAAGATTGGGCTTTTGAAAATTCAGGCAGATCTGTAGAGTAGTTAATTTCTGATCAAAATTAGGAATTTTTTTGTTATTTTACTGCCAATGCTATTATGGGTACTATTAGAGAAGTTTATGTAAATCTGCCTTGGACTAAAACTGAATATGTGCTTGTTCGTGGAAAAATGGTAGAGTTTACCCTTGAGTGTATTAATACTTTTTATCAGTTAAGTGGGACTTCATATTGCTAATATGAAAAATTTGGTACTACGAAAGTTGAAATGAATGAAGTTATTTCATTTCTTACTGATGGAAAAGGGGAATGTAAAGTAAAACAAAGACAAATGATTGATTTCCCTGCTTCCAAGTTAAATATTCCATCTAAAGCTTGGCAGTACTTCATCTCTAATAGATTACTACCTTCGTATATCACAACGAAGTGATCCCAGATATTTATGCTTATGTTTTTTATAATTTATATTTCCTTTCAATTATATCTCTTTCTTCACAACAACGCCAAAAACTTAATGCCGATGTAAATGAGAGTTTAATTGATATCTTTAAAGGGATTCTATGCAAGTATACGTATTGTTATAAAGTAATATAGAGCTTTTACGGTTAAGCCCCAAATATCGATCTCACGGAGATCACAGTTAATTACAAAGGCTTTCAAGAGAAGTTCTAGTCTACAATAACACGCCTTAGCTTGGAAGGTCGATAAAAGTTTTGTTCTAATTATTTACTACATTTATCAATACAATACTACTTCTAATGCTAAAATACTTAATGAAAATCAGAAAGTGGGGTTTAATTATATTAAAATTACTCTTCCTCATATAATGAAATTAGTGAAATGTGTAAGAGTAAAACAAGTACCAAGAGAGATTGTGACAAGTAGGAGAAATTATATTCTTTACCATTACTTGGTTCTATAAAGAACATAGGTTAATTTGATGATTTGAAATCATGTAGATGGGTTAGGTAGGGAAGATACTAGTTCTCACTATAGTTCCCTCTTCTCCCTCTAACTAGAGGCTAACATCTCATAACAAAATTTTTCACATCAAACAAAATTAGGGGCTTTAGTCTGTCACTTTAAAGTCCTCTAATTCTACACCTCTTAAACATGCATATCTCCCTATTTATTTGCACTCAACCATATGGACTACATTCTTACCCATATAATCTCATGTGATTGTTACTAATAGTTGACTGAGACAAGTTGATCAAGTTTACATGTAAATGAAGATCAAAGTAAAATCATCACAATATTTTCTAACTCTACTCGATTATATATCCTACACATGCATACTAATTTATTGTAAGAGGGAAGAGTAAAGAAAACTACTCACTACTTATGGAGAAACAACAAGAACTTTTCATTGAACAAGCCTTTGAAACCATACATACAAAGTACTAGATTTGAATCAAAATAAAATGAAAATACTTATCTATGATGAAAATAAAACTCTCCTTGTATATCCAAAGTAATATCCTTACAATCCTCTCCAAGAACAAAGTGAAAAGAAACGAAGAAATTCTCACACTCTCTCTTTCTCTCTCACCATGTTGCCCCACTTGGGGCTCACGCCCAAGTCTTCTTCTTCTCGGCCTTCTTCTCCTCTTCTAATAGTTACTCTCCCTTCTATAAATCTTCTTCTTCAAGACTTTGCAAGACTTAATTATAATTTTCCAATACATGCTTAAGTGTCTCTTCAAAAAGAGTCCACATTCAATGAATCATCCAAAGGGTGCTTAAAGTGCCTTTTTGACTCCAGGAGGCACATCCCTTTCATAATAACTTTCTATAACCAACCAAAACTCTTCTAGAAAGTTTATTTTATCATTCCCAATGAATTCCCCAGAAAAAATATTTACAATGCTTTGAAAATCATCCAAATCCGACATTTCTACAAGAAGTTATGCCAAAAACTGTCACCAACCATCTTCTGGTGCCTATGCACTGATTTCTGGCACTTAGGTGCCATTTATGGCGCCTATGCGCCAACTGCCTGAAGCTTAGGTGCCTGAGATAGGTACATAAGTGTCCATGTCTACCCGTTTTTCTCCGGTATGCTCCGGTTCGACCTGTTTTTCTTCGGTATGCTCTATTTTGGTCCATTTTAGTTCCTTTTGCTCCAATCACTCCAAGTTATTCAATTTGATGTACCTACAACAAAAAATACAAGAAAAAATACCTTTAAAGTGCAATATCATTATAAAATATGGCATAAAAAATAGTAAAATTTTAGGTTAATTACGAAGTCAATAGAGAGAGAGCGATTCTCATTTATTGTATTCAGACTATAAAATAAATTGATATTGGATCAAACATCTTTAAGAATATTTAGACTATTGCTAGAGGAGAAACCAATGGTGGGTTAGGACATCCTACCTTGATTCATTCATTATGTGCACGGTCTAGAGTTGAGTTTGATAGTACTGAGGAGGTAGTCCATCCACTGAGGCCTATTACTGACCAATTAAAAATATGATGAGATTTTCATGCCTATTTTATATTAATTTTGATGATATTCCACTTTAAAGAAAGGTATTTTTGATGTTTTATTGTAGGTATGTTGATTTATGGACATTAGAGCAAAAAGATGCAAAAATGAGCGAATTTGGAGCAAGAAGGACCAAAATATGAATATTTAAATTTAGGCGCCGACGGCGAGATCGACGACGCCAACGACAGATTTTTCTTGAGAGTTCAAAAAATATATTACAAAGAAGGTCACCGACGTCGAGCTCGACTCCGCCTACAACGAGCCTTAACAGAGAAGGTCCAATACCTAGTATTCTAGAAGCTCGTGAGATCGAGTCAACGGCGAGTATGTCGGTTCTCTCACGATGTGCATCGAATGTGGATGAATTTTGAAGGGATGCTTGGGAAACTCTTGTACAACTTTAAAAGAAACAATTTGAGGTTGAAAAAGTGTGTCCACAGAGTTTGTTAGTGTGGTGGTGCCATTAGAGTTAAATAGAGTTAGTTTAATCAGTGTTAATGGTGAGGAATTCTTCGAGAGATTGTAAAAGTGGAAGGAAAGTGAGAGATTTCTTCCTGCTTGCCACTTCGAAGGAGAATTATGTGTGCCGTAAAGAAAGGAAGAGATTCAGAGGAACTTCAAAGAGTTTTCTTAGGGAGGAATTTGAGATAAGTTGTATTTACTTATTATAGTTTGTATAACTTTGGTTTTATATATAAAATTCAACTTTTGTTGTATCTTCTTCATGAAATTTGAGTAGTTTCTCTATCTTTCTCCTTGTTTTGAGATTTTGTGAAATGGTGATTTGAGTTTTTTGTGCCAAGAGAATGTTAAAGAAGTTGTGATAATCTTATCACTTCAATCTTAATTTACTTTCAATCTGGCCAATTGATTTGTTAAAATATGTTGATTTTTACAACTAAAGTGAAGATTACATCCAAGATTCCAGGAGGTCAAAGTCCTTAAAAGTAGGGTGCAAATAAATAGGGAAATATTATTTATCGGTCGTAGAATTAGAGATTTTAGAGTGACAAACTAAAATCCTCAATTCGGTCTTATCATTTTCGTGCTGAAGTGTAGATTTTAGCCCTCAGGTGAGGGGAACGTGGGAGCTCCGAAGTGAGAGCTAGTATCCTCCCAGTCTTGCCGCAGATTCAGTAACCAATCATAGGATTAGTCAATGTTCTTTATGCCTGAACCAAATGGTAAAGAATAGGTATGCTCCTATTTGGCACAACAGTTTTAAACTCTTTCTAATTATCCATTCACTTAATTTCTTAACAAGGAGAAGGATGGTTGCTTATATATTGAACCTCACTTTATTAGTAAAAGTAATTAATCGTTAGTAGAATTAGTTTATTAAAATTACATCTTATTTACAATAGCTTATTAGTGACAAATAGGCAATTTATACTAACAAGGTTTTGATTCTATATTAGTTTCTGAATTCCTAGTTCGTAGCCTCTGAAATATTCCCTGTGGGATTGATATCTAGGACTCTAATAGAGCCCTGTATTACTTGAGCGATACAAATACTTGCGTTGATAAGAGTAACTCTGTGATTATTAAAAATTTTATACACTTCTATATCAAATTATTGTAATATTAAGCTTACATAAAGTGTACGGAGTGGATCAAGTTTTTTGGCGTCGTTGCCGGGGAATATAACATAATTAGAGTAACAGATAATTTAGTACTATTAGAAAACTTTTTAATAGAATTGCAACTTATTATCATATTTAGTCAACTGTTTTTCTGTGAATTGATTTCGATTGTATGCATAAATTTGGACCTGAAAATCTTATACCTTATAATTCAGAATTAAAGCGCACTATTAGGAAAATTAGAAAACTGAGAAAAGAACCTAGAAAACCTGAGACAATGGAAAATAACATAAACAACCAAAGAATAGAAAATGGACATCAATTTGGACCTTTAAGAGATAACGCTAACCCTACATTTGATGAAATTCACTTAACTATCCAAAAACCTGATGTAGCTACTAATTCATTTGAGCTTAAACCTACAATTATCCAAATTATACAAAACAATCTATTCTGCGGAACTTCTAATGAAGATCCTAATTTACATCTGGCAAGTTTTCTAGAACTTTGTGCTACTTTTAAATAAAATAGAGTGTCTGATGATGCTATCAGACAGACTTTTTCCTTTTTCACTAAGGGACAAGGCTAAGGCTTGGTTAAATTCATTAGCACCAGGATCTATTAGATCTTGGGGGAACTTTCACAAAAATTGTTATCAAAATATTTTCCACCATCTAAGACTATTAAGCTTAGAAATGATATCGCCTCTTTCAGTCAGTATGAGGGAGAATTGATATACGAATCTTGGGAAAGATTTAAAGATCTTCTTAGGAGATTTCCACATCATGCTTTACCAGATTGGTTAATTATTCAAACTTTTTATAATGGATTAGTAGGATCTCTTAGATCTATCATTGATGCTACTGCTGGTGGATCACTAATGTCTAATCCTTTTGAAGAAGCTTATGCTTTAATCGAAGAAATTACTACCAATAATTTTCATAGGCCTGCTGAAAGGGTAAATCCTAAGAATGTTGCCAGTATTCATGATTCAGATGCTTTAACTATGATAGTTTCTCAAATTACTGCTCTTTCAAAGAAAATAAATCAATACAGAATGAATTGTTCTCAAATACCTTCAGTGTTAGAAGAAAATTCATTAGGACAAATTGTAGATGCTCAATCTTCATATGAAACTTTAAATTTGATAAATAATAGAAAAAATAACTCTTATTCAAACTACTATAATCTAGTTTGGAAGAATCATCCAAACTTTTATTGGAATAATCAAGGTAATGCTAATCCTCTTAATTCTCAATGGGGGAACAAACCTGTAAACCCATTAGGAAATTTAAACAATCAGGGTAATTCCATATATAGACCTTCTAATCCACCAGGTTTTTATAATAATTCACAATCTAAGGAGAAGAAGCTGTCTATGGAAGAACTAGTTTTGAATATGGGAAATCAATTACAAAATCAATGAACTACTATTAAAAACAAAGAAAACCAATTGGGGCATATTGCTACTGCACTTAGAAATAGACAAGTTTGAACTTTACCTAACAATGTTGAAGTAAATCCTAAGGATCAAGGAAAAGAACAGTTCAAGGCTATTCAATTAAGAAGTGGAAAAGAGTTGGAAACAAGGGGCCAGAAAGAAACTGTAGTTGAAAAGGAAAAAGTGGAAACTGAAGGAGAAAATGAAAGTTTATATCCTGATTATCCTCTGAAACCTATGAAAATTACTGTTGAAAGACCACCACCACCATTTCCTCAAAGACTGAAGCAACAAGACAAGGGAAAAAGATTTGCTAAATTCTTAGACATTTTAAAAAAAATTGTCAATAAATATTCCTTTTGTTGAAGCTTTGAAACAAATGCCTGGTTATGCTAAATTTATGAAGGATATACTCAACAAAAAGAGGAAGTTACTAGATCATGAGACTGTTGCACTCTGTGAAGAGTGTAGTGCTATAATTCAGAAAATGCTTCCTGAAAAACATAAAGATCCTAGTAGTTTTACTATTCCGTGTGCTATTGGTGAAAAAGTTTATGGACGAGCATTATGTGATTTCGAAGCTAGCATAAATCTGATGCCTCTATCAACTTTTATAAGGTTAGGATATATTGCACTCAGTGAAGAGTGTAGGAGATATTGCTCCAACTTTTGTAACTCTACAGTTAGCTGATTGATCTATTACACATCCTAAAGGAGTTGTAGAAGATTTTCTAGTTAAGGTTGATAAATTTATCTTTCCTATAGAATTTATCATTTTAGATATGGAAGAAGACAAGGAAATAATGACCATTTTAGGAAGACCATTCCAAGATACAGGAAGAGCCATGATAGATGTTCAAAAAGGAGAGTTGACAGTGAGAGTAAATGATTAGGAAGTGACCTTTAACAGCTCAAAGGTCAATGAAATATCCTTCAATAGAAAAAGATGATGAATGTTTTAAAATGGAGACAAGCGATTATTTTTGAAAAAAATATTTTAAGAAAATTTTGAAGAACATGAAAATACAGAAAACAATAATTATAATGAAATTGATAACAAAGAAGTTGATTATACTCAGGAACAATTTGAAACGCTCGATTCAACAACACTAGAGAATGAAATATTAGTTCTATCTATAGTAAAACCCCCTGAACTTGAATTGAAGACTCTTCCTAATAATTTGAAATAAGCATTTTTGGGAGAGTTGTCAAAATTACTAGTAATTGTATGCTCAAACTTAAATGAAATTCAAGAACAAAAATTAATAGTTACATTAAAAAAGTACATAAGAGCTTTTGGTTAGACTCTGGATGATATAAAGGGAATTAGCCCTTCGATTTGTATGCACATAATTTTATTGAACAATGAACATAAACCAAGAATTGATCCACAAAGGAGAATGAACCCTATTATGAAAGAAGTAGTTAAAAAGAGATTTTAAAATGGTTAGATGCTGGAATTATCTATCATATTTCGGACAGTGCTTGGGTAAGCCCAATTCATTGTGTTTCTAAGAAAGGAGGAGCATTTGTTGAAGTAAATGAGAATAATGAATTAATACCTATCAGGCAAGTTACTGGGTGGCGTATTTGTATTGATTATAGAAAATTAGATGCTGCCACTAGAAAATATCATTTTCCTCTTCCTTTTCTAGACCAAGTGTTGGATAGGCTTGCTGGACACAATTACTACTGCTTTCTGAATGGATATACTGGTTATCACCAAATTCCTATTGCTCCTGAGGATCAAGAGAAGACTACATTTACTAGTCTTTATGAAACTTTTGCTTTTCGAAGAATTCCTTTTGGATTATGTAATGCACCTACAACATTTCAGAGATGTATGATGTCTATATTTAGTAAATTAATTGATGATGGAATAGAAGCATTTATGGATGATTTCTCTGTATTTGGAACATCATTTGACGCATGCTTAAATCATCTTGAAAAAAGTTTTGTAGCTATGCGAAAGAACTAATTTAGTTCTAAATTGGGAGAAATGTTAATTTATGGTTGCAGGAGGAATTGTATTAGGGCATAAAATTTTGGAAAATGGCATGGAAGTAGACCATGCAAAAATTCATGTTATAGCTAAACTACCACCTCCTACTACAGTGAGAGGGGTAAGAAGTTTCTTGGACATGCTGGTTTTTACAGGCATTATATTAAAGATTTTTCAAAAATTACCAAACATTTATGCCAACTTTTAGAAAAGGACAAGAAATTTGAATTTGCAAAAGACTGCTTGAATGCTCTTTAGTTATTAAAGGATAAACTAATCATAGCACCTATAATAATTTCACCTGACTGGGAGAAATCATTCGAATTAATGTGTGATGCTAGTGATTATGCTATTAGAGCTGTTCTTAGACAAAGATATGATAAGATTTTTAAAGTTATATACTACGCTAGTAGAACTCTTAATGATGTTCAAATTAACTATATGGTTACTGAAAAAGAGTTACTGGCTATTGTGTATGCTTTTGACAAATTTAGATCTTATTTAATTGGGACTAAATGTATTGTGCATACTGATCACTCTGCTATTAAATATCTGATGCAAAAGAAGGATACCAAACCAAGATTAATCAGATGGGTACTTTTGATGCAAGAATTTGATTTTGTGGCAATTGATAGAAAGGGAACTGATAATCAAATTTCTGATCATTTGTCGAGATTAGAATATCATGAAATATATGACATCGACAGTGAAATTACAAACAATTTCCTAGATGAACAACTTTATAATATTAACGAGTGGAAAATACCTTGGTATGCTGATATAGTTAATTATATTGTAAGTGATATTTTGCCACCTATGTAACATTGCAGCAATAGAAAAAATTCATTCAAGATGCAAAAGCATATTTTGGGATGAACCATATTTTATATAAGCAATGTAAAGATCTTATTATTAGGAGATGTGTGCCTTATGAAGAAACTAAACTAATTATTCAAAAATGCCATGATTCTGAATTTGGAGGACATTTTGGGACTGACAAAACTGTGCATAAAATTTTATATGCTGGATTTTATTGGCCTACTCTCTTTAGAGATGTCTATAGATATATCAAAACTTGTGATAGATGCCAACGAGTAGGTATATAGCTAGAAGTAATGAAATGCCTCTGAATTTCATGTTAGAAGCTGAGATCTTTGATGTTTGGGGATTAGATTTCATGGGGACCATTTATTCCTTCATTTGGTAACTTATATATATTGATTGCAGTTGATTATGTATCAAAGTAGATTGAAGCACAAGCTTTACCTCGTTGTGATGCTAAAAGTGTTTCAAGATTCTTAATGAAAAACATTTTCACAAGATACGGAATGCCGAGAGTGATTATCACTGACGGAGGATCCCATTTTAGGAATAAATATATTCAGAGATTGGTAGAAAAGTTTAATATTATTCATAAAATCTCTACTACTTATCATCCTCAGATTAGTAGATTAGCTGAAGTTTCTAATCGAGAGATTAAACGAATTCTAGAAAAGATTGTAAACCCTAGTAAATTAGATTGGTCTACGAGACTGGATACTGCATTATGGGCATACAGGACTGCTTATAAAACTCCTATTGGAATGACTCCTTACAGACTAATTTTTGGAAAGACTTGCCACTTACCAGTAGAATTGGAGCATAAAGCATATTAGGCAATTAAAGAATTTGAAAAATGCAGGTGAGAAGAGATTGTTACAAATGAATGAATTAGAAGAATTAAGAAATGAATCTTATGATAACGACAGAATCTATAAGGAGAAACTGAAGTTAAGGCATGATCAGAAGATTAACCAGAAGAACTTTGAACGGGGACAAGAAGTTTTGCTTTACAATACAAGGCTGAAGTTATTCCCTGGGAAATTCAAGTCTCGTTGGTTAGGACTCTTTATTGTGACTCAAGTTTGTACTTACGCAGCTGTTGAAATTGAAGATCCAAAGATTGGGAATAGATTTAAAGTAAATGGACATAGATTAAAACCATATTTTGAGGGTAAAAGACAGAACTTTAAAGTGATTTTAATGCTTAGTCAACCTGAATAACACTTGCATAGGTCTGGCTGACGACTTTAAACCAAGCGCTTTATGTGAGGCAACCCATAGTTATCTTTATTTGTTGTGTATTTTTTTGAATTTATCATTAGTTTGTGGTAGTATTGAATTATACTACTCGTATTTACCGTTTGATCATCATGGAATTTGAATCCATAGAGAAAGTTTGGAACGAATTTGGACCACGGCGTTAATGTGAAAATTTTACCTCGGGCACCGACGACGAGCTTGATGTCGTCGACGGTGGGTTTTTTTTCGAAAGCCCAGACATTTTAATTGCACAATCGAGCCAACGGAGCCATCGAGGCTACCGACGACAAGATCGGCGAGTGAATAGTTTCTAAAGTTTGAAATGGCAGTTTTTGGCGAAATTTTTCTCCTATAAACTTCCAATGACGGTGCTTAAACTCTCCATTTCCAAAAAATGAATGGAAACTCTCTTGAATTTATCCTCAATGGCTTCCAGTTCCACAGATTACCCAAGATTTTGATTGTTCAACTGGAGAATGTTTGTTAGTGCTGAGGCACATCGAATCTTCAACAAAGTGATGACAAAGAGGAGATTAATCAAAGAAAGAGGTTTTGTGAGTCGAGGATCAAACATTCCTCCGACAGTGATTGAAGAGATGATTGTGCGGCGATGATGGGAAGTATTTTGCTACACTACTGCCACAGTAGTCGTTCCTGTGGTGAAGAATTTCTACACTAATTTACATGGAATCAACAAGGGAAGCATCTATGTGCAAGGTAGGTGGATAAATTTTACTCCTACACAAATTAATGAATTATATATGATCAAGAATGTTCCTATCTGCCATTATTCCAACTTCGTCTAGACGAGAAATCTGATGAATGAGATCTACCAATATTTAAAGGACGAAACTGAAGACTGGGAAATTAGAGAAAATGGGCATGTTAGTTTTTCAGCTACACTTTTAAATCCCGTATAAAAACATTGGCACTTTTTCATTTCTGTATAGTCATTACCGAAGATGAGGATTGGTATAGTTACCAAAGAAAGTGCTATATTGAATTATTGTATTCAAATGGGATGGCCAATTGACTTGGATCGATAATTGTGAAGTTTGTTTTGGGCCTGATCATTCAAGGATCAACTCATGGGCTTGGACATCCTTCTACAATTTGCTCACTGTATTTGGGAAAATGTACTCCTACCTTGGAAACCTTTAGACCCAACCAAAATGTTCCCAACAAATGAAGAGGAGAATGAGATGGGAGTTATTTTAGAGCAATCATCACAGAACTCAATTCCAATTTAACCTCTAGTTTCAGAAAAGACGCTGATGATCCTACACAAAATTAAGAAACTGGAGAAAGAGGTGCAAAATTTGATGAATTCAATTAACAATATCTCCGATTTCTTTGATCACATTGATTGGAGGATGAAAGAGCACTTTGATCACTCTGGACATTTCTAAGGAAGTTTGATACGCTTAATGAGAAAGATGGGATGGCTAGAAGAAGATCCTACTGAAGAATTCCCTTTCCGACCCTTCTATAACCTTTATGTTCATGTTAAATCAATGGGTGATATTAGAGGAGAAACCAGCAATGAATCGGAGGAGTTGTATATTTTCTTTACTCTGTAAGTTTCTTTATGTGTTTAGACTTGATTTGAACTTACTAGTTTGATTTCTTTTGATGTTTAATTTTTTATCTCTGTATAGTTGAGATTAAGATTGGAATGTTTGTTTTCAACATTTAGAGTGTTGTGGCTTGGATTGCGATGCTGAATTGATGAATTGAAGTTGAGAAAATACCTAACTTATGTGTGTTGTGCAATGTGTATTGTAACGCTTGGATTTTATATATAATTGTGATGTTTTGTGTTGTGAATATTTATTTGTGTTAATTCATGTCGACGAGGCTTGAAATTGATCGAAATTGCAAAAATCTAGAAATTAAACAAATTTTAAGAATCTCGCCGATGGCGCCCTCGAGGCAACCAACAGCTAGTTTTTCCCGAGTCTACTAATATTTAATTCTATTGAGTTCGCTGACAGCGTGAATGACCACGTTTGATGATGAGACCAGTGAACCGCCACTATTCATCGTCTTCTTCCTTTATTTATCAAAAATTTCGACCCAGGGCTTGAGAGATCTTGGATATGGGGAGATTTCAACTTATTTTGACACCAAATTTAATCATCACTTGGTAAGAGCTTCCCTCTTATGTAAAAATTTTTGATTTTCACCATGAATTTCTTCCACATTTAGGAATTTTGGAACAATTGAAAATGTGGAGAAAATACTTGGAAAAAATTCATGGAACTTAATTTAGAACTCTTAAAGTCACTTTCGGAAGCCATTTTATCATTATTTTAGAGTTTAATTTAGTTTTTTGTAAATTTGATAGATCGAAAAATGGCTCCTCGACAAAAGAGGAGACTTGAGTTTAATGAGGCTCGATTTGTAAATGCAAAAGCCCATTCAAGGTACACTATCTTCCAAGGAAAGAAATGTATACAAAAGAGAGTTTTTGATAATCCTGGAGGAGAAGTTGAATGAATTATCTGAGAAAGGAGTTGGGAAAACTATTGCTAAACTACAAATAAAGCTGCTGTAGAAGATGTAAAAGAGTTCTATGCTATTCTGACTCAGCTTGAGGACGAGCTTGTAAAAGTAAGAGGTTTATCTGTTGATTTTAATGCTGCCTGCATAAATTCCTTTTATGAACTTCACGATTTTTACTCTAGCGAGTATGAGACATTTGGTACCATGGAAGGTCGTTGAACGATGTCATGGACTTTCTCATTGATGGGAAAGGGACATGGAAAATTAAACAGCGTGAACGGATAAATTTTCCTCTTTCCATGATGAATGCCATAGCTAAAGCATGACATTATTTCATTTGTTTTACTCTGCTAGCTACCTACCACCATAGTGAAGTTTTGAGAGATAGAGCAGTTCTGAATTTTTGTATTCAGAACAATATGAAGCATTAATGTGGGGAGTATAATTTATAAGAATATTTTGGCCACAGAAAAGAGTGAATCAAGTGGAGGATTAGGACATCCTAGCCTCATTTATGAACTTTGCCATTTATCTGGAGTAGAAGCTAAGGATGATGAAGAATGGGTTTACCCTATGAAACCCATTAGTAAAACCAAATTAAATACATATGAATCCCATGACGAATGTAGATCTGGTAGTAGGAGTAAAGCACCTTCTACTAGTAGAGATATCCCCTCTACTAGTTATGACCCTCCTGCCTCTAGGTCCCCTACCCTTTATGATTTGATGAATGAAATGACCCTACAAGGAAAAAGTTTTGAAAATTTAGATGAAAGACTTGAGAGAATAGATCAAAGGATTGAATGACTAGAGCGAAGACACGATCATGATAGTGAGTATCTTCAGTTACATTTTGATTTTGAGATTGCCTATTACGATGCTCAGGCCAGACACTATAGAGGTGAGCCTGATGTTACTTTTCCTGAATGCCCCCAATATACTCGTTATCAGCCATATCCACCTGCTGACCAGGGAGATGAAGACATAGTATGGGATTTGGATGTTTAATCTTAAATTTGATGATTGTGATGTATGTGTGTGTGTTTTGTTGTAGTATTTTTTTAGTCTGTTATTTGAATTTTGTGTATTGTATTATTTTCTAAGATGTGTATTTTGTTTGTAGTTTGTATAACATTTCTGGATGAATTGTGATGTGTAGATTATAATTGTAATTGTGAACTCTAAGATAAAATAGTAGACTGTTTGTTATTGTGTTGTGAAATGCAAACGCTATTTGGTATTGTACTGTATAGTGTAATCAATTGTGGTTGTTAAATGTTTTAATTTATGTAATTATTTCAAAATTTCATTACCCTAGAAAAATCTCTAATCTACTATATGTGTAAAAAAGTTCCTAATATTACAGGCTAGTTGAAGTTAAAAATTTTGAGAAGAACCTGCAAAACTTCAGAAAGATGAAAATGCCTAAAGTGTAAAGGTATGATTTATATTTCGAATTTTTCTTTCACCTTATATTATTTCTATATATAGAAAAATTTAAGTTTGGGGGGGGAGAGAAAAATATTAACTATTATTTGTTCTCAATTAAAATATTTTCAAAATTTATAAATATGCTTTTTATGACAAAATTTAATTCAATTAACTATATTTAGATTTTTATTAAATATTGTGAAAGATTCAAAGAAATATTTTTGGTAATGAAAATTAAATTTATAGGTTAAGATATTTAATATAAGAGGATAAGACTATAGTTAACTTTTTAAAGTAAAGAAAACTATGTTTTAAATTATTAAGAATCTTAGAAATTAGTTGTGGAAGATAAGATTGGTGCTCAATGATGTAAAGACTATGAATTACATATAAGGTAAATGAATACATTAAGTTTCCAATTTAGGAAAAGAAGAGTGAAGTTCAGAATTATTAACAGGCTATCCAGATATAGTAATCCTCACTTGAAAAAGAAAAAAATAAAGGATTGAAAAACAATCCCTGAAAAGAAAATAAAAATATATATAGAATTGAAAAGCAATCCAAATGAAGGAAAAGAAAAAAAGTAAGTGAGAAGAAGCTTGAGGAGATGCCTTATCAAAAATTGGCTTCACTTAGATTAACCTAAAGGGAAAACTAAATACATTTCTGAACTTATATTTATAGAGTAGTAATTTTACTAGTAGTGTCCTCATGAATTTCCTACCATCTGAATATTCTAAGTGAATTGATATTGCAACATATAGTCATTCTTGAAATGAATAAAAGACTAGAACTCTTAGACTTGATGACTAAATAGCATTAAATCTAGAGAGTTAATCTAATTACTTGAAAATCTTTCTATGAAATCTTACTATAATATTTATTTAAATCAAAATTATAGTATTTCTGAATTAAAAACATACCATAATAAATCATGACTTTTATGTAGTACTAAAAATTACTTGAGGACAAGTAATAGTTAAGTTTGGGGGATTTTGACCAACTGAAAATATGTTGAGATTTTTATGCCTATTTTATATTAATTTTGATGATATTGCACTTTAAAGAATGGTATTTTTGATGTTTTGTTGCAGGTATGTTGATTTATGGACATTGGAGCAAAAAGATGCAAAAAGGAGTGAATTTGGAGAAAAAAGGAAAAAAAATATTAAGATTTGAATTTGGGCGACGAAGGCGAGATCGATGGCGCGATGGCGGATTTTTTTGGAGAGTTCAGAAAAAATATTACAAAGAAGGTCGCCGACGGCGAGCTCGACCCTGCCGACAGTGAGCCTTAACAGATAAGGTCAAAAACCTAGTATTCTAGAAGCCCTCCGACGGCGAGATCGAGGCTACCGATGGCGAGATCGAAGCCGCCGACGGCAAGTGTGTTGGTTCTCTCACGAGGTGCATCGATTGTAGACGATTTTTGAAGGGATACTTGGGCAACTCTTAGAAACTCTTCTACAACTTTAAAAGAAACAATTTAAGGCTGAAAAAAGTGTGTCCACTGTGTTTGTTTGAGTGGTGGTGCCATTAGAGTTATAGAGAGTTAGTTAAATTAGTGTTAATTATGAGGAATTCTTTGACAGATTGCAAGAGTGGAAGGAAAGTGAGAGATCTCTTCCTCCTTGCCGCTTCGAAGGAGAAATTTGTGTGCTGTAAAGAAGAGATTCAGAGGAACTTCAAGGAGTTTGCTTGGGGAGGAATTTGAGATGAGTTGTATTTATTTATTATAGTTTGTATAACTTTGCTTTTATATACGAAGTCCAAGTTTTGTCATAACTTCTCCATGAGATCTGAGTAGTTTCTCTATCTTTCTCCTTGTTTTGAAATTTTGTAAAATGGTGATTTGACTTAGTTGTGCCAAGAGAATGTTAAAGAAGTTGTGATAATCTTATCACTTCAATCTTAACTTACTTTCATTCTGTCCAATTGATTTGTTAAAATATGTTGTTTTTTACAACTAAAGTGAAGATTACTTCCAAGATTCAAGGAGATCAAAGTCTTTGAAGGTAGGGTGCAAATAAATAGGGAAATATTATTTATCGGGTGTAGAATTGGAGATTTTAGAGTGATAGACTAAAATCCTCAATTCGGTCTTATCGTTTAGGTGCTGAAGTGTAGATGTTAGCCCTCAGGCGAGGGGAACGTGGGAGCTCCGAAGTGAGAGCCGGTATCCTCCCAGCCTAGCCGCAGATTCAGTAACCAAGCGAAGAATTGGTTAAATGTTCTTTATGCCTGGACCAAAAGGTAAATAATAGGTATGCTTCTATTTGGCACAACACAGTTTTAAACTATTTCTAATTATCCATTCACTTAAATTTCTTAACTAGGAGAAGGATGCTTGCTTATATATTGAACCTCACTTTATTAGTAAAAGTAGTTAATTGTTAATATAATTAGTAAAAATTACATCTTATTTACGATTGCTTATTAGTGACAAGTAGGCAATTTTAACTACAAGGTTGTGATTCTACATTGGTTTCTGAATTCCTAGTTCGTAGCCTCTAAACTATTCCCTATGGGATTGATATCCAGGACTCCACTAGAGCTCTGTATTACTGGAGCGATACATATACTTGCGTTGATAAGATTAACTCTGCGATTATTGAAAATTTTATACACTTCTATATCAAATTATTGTAATATTAAGCTTACGTAAAGTGCGCGGAGTGGTTCAATTACCAAGATTGTTATTCGTACTTATGAGTCTCATGTAGTAGGTAGAGGAGAAATTAGGAGTACTGATATTCCTACTACTAGTCAAGACATACCGTCTTCTTTTGAGGCTCCTACATTGTTTCATGTTATGGAGCAGTTGAGTATTCAGAGTGCCAGTATTGATAGAATCCATAGCATGATGGATGGATTTGAGGCTCAAAGTGATGTTAATGAAGATGATATGAGGAGGAGAGTTGAGTATGACATTGCTTACCATGATGCTTAGGTCTAATATATAAGGGGAGACACTGGAGTGAATTTTCTACCTGCCCCAGCTATGTCCCTTACCGACCTAATGATGCAGATGAAGCTGAGGATTCTGGTGATGATGACTGGTAGTTTTATAATTTCAATTTTCATTTATGTGTTGTTATTTGTTTTTCTAACATGTGTGAAGTCGACAAATGTATCTGTGCTAAAAAAAAAGAAAATGTAATGAACTATGTGTTAGTTTGTTTAGTGATGTGGATTGAGATTGTGATGTTTTGTTGGATATTTAATGTTTAATTCTTTAATATTTCTTCACCCTACAAATCTTTAATATTATATATATCATTGCTTTTAACTGTTTCACGATTGCTAGCTTAATTTTTTGATTAATAACAGCACAACTTCTGAAGATTTCAAAATCCCTGCACAAAAATGTTAGCTTTCTTTTACTCTCTACCTTTTCAAATTTATATGTAATGG
Source organism: Papilionanthe hookeriana x Papilionanthe teres (assembly GCA_022702705.1). Taxonomy (NCBI): domain Eukaryota; kingdom Viridiplantae; phylum Streptophyta; class Magnoliopsida; order Asparagales; family Orchidaceae; genus Papilionanthe; species Papilionanthe hookeriana x Papilionanthe teres. The sequence goes on along the minus strand of CM040421.1, from coordinate 155,129,615 downwards.
AAAACATAAGTTTGGGGGAGGGTAAAATATTAACTCATATTTATTTATATAATTCCAAAAATTATTGGCATGACTTTTAGTAGTTGAACCTAACTTTAGATAACTAAATTTTTTATTTCATTTAAATATTATGGTAGATTTGGATGAAAGTTTTTGGTAATAAAGGTTAATTTAATAAGGTTAAGATATTTAGTATGAGAGGATTGGACTATAGTTGAATATTTAAAGAAAAGAAAATTGTATCTTTGAAATATTAAGAGACTTAAAGAACTATGTGTGAAGAAAGGATTGTGACTTTATGATGAATTATAAAGTCGATATATATTTATAAAGTAAAGAGGTGTTTCAAGTTTCAACTTTAGAAAGAGGAGAGTGAAGTTCAAAATTATTAAAGGCTATCCATATATAGTAATCCTCATAAGAAAAGAGAAACAAAAAGAAAGGATTGAAAAACAATCCTAAGAAAAAAGAGAAAAAAGTGAAAAAAAAGGAACATAAAAAGAAAGAAAATATATGTGAGGAGAAGCTTGAGGAGATATCTAATCAAAAATTGGCTTCACTCTAATTAACCTAAAGGAAGAACTTTGTTACATTTCTAAATTTATAATTAAAAGATTAGTCTACTTTTTGATAGAGTTTGCATGAGCTTCTTTTTCATATAATCTTTCAAGGCACCATTAATGTGACAAATTATGGTTATCTTGAAATGAATAGAAAACTAGAACTCTTAGACTTGACTACTAGATGTTCTTATATCTGTAGTTTTAACCTGAGTTGCTGAACTTCTTTCTAAAAATCTTACCATTATATTCATTTATATCAAAAATCATAGTATTCTATAAGTGAAAAGTTCACTACTTTGAGTTATATTTTTATGTAGTAAAAGGATTACTTGTGGACAAGTAATAGATAAGTTTTGGGGATTTTGATGCACCAAAAATATGTTAAATTTTTGCTATATAATTTGTACTCTTTTTTAGTGATATTGCATTTTAAAGGAAGGTATTCTTCATGTTTTTCTACAGGTATGATGATTTTAGGTGATTGGAGCAAAATGAAGCGAAAAAGAATGAATTTGGAGCTAAAAGAGGCAAAATGAAGAAATCAGCCTACTGGCACCGTCGGTACCACAATGGGCCCTGCCAGTGCCCAAATACAGAGAGTTTAGAATTTAAATGGTGGCCCAGTGAACCGAACCTGCGCTTTAATCCAATTTGAATTTACTTTAGTAACAATTAAATATTTTTATCTTTTAATCACAAAATTACTTTCAAACGCAAGTATACATATCGTTCAAGTAATATAAGGCTCTAATGGAGTCCTGGATATCAATCCCACAGGGAGAGATATTAAAGCATACGGACTTAGGATTATAAAAATCAATTCAGAATACAACTAAATCGAATTGTCTATCTGTCACTAATATTAAAAACTAGTTTAACTAATAATTTATTAATACTACTAGAGTTAAGTTCAAATATAGATAATAACAAGAATCTTTCTCCTTAGTTAAGATATTTAAGTGAAATGATAATTGTAATTAGTTTTTAATGTGTTGTGCCAAATAGGAGCATACATATTCTTTACCCTTTGGTCTAGGCATAATGTACATTGACTAATCCTATGCTTGGATTACTGATTCTGCGACTATGTTAGGAGGATACCGGCTCTCACTTTGGAGCTCCCACATTCCCCTCACCTGAGGGCTAATAATCTACACATCAGCACCCAAACGATAGGACCGAATTGAGGATTTTAGCCTGTCACTCTAAAATCTCCAATTCTACGCCCGTTAATATTATTTTCCTTTTTATTTGTACTTCTCCTTGCAAGGATTTACTCACTCTACCTTTCAAATAGAATTATGATACATACAAGTTAAAAATCCTTAGCCACGGTCAGGTCGTAAGAATTTTTCACGGATTTTAACAATTGTCGGCATATTTTTAGGTTGTGTTGTGTTTTGAAAAGGGGTCGCCTACAGAAATTGTCAGCGAATTTTAGATTTTAAATTTGATTTAAATATATATATATATAATTTAGAAAGTAGCATTTGATTTTGAAAATAATTTTAAGTTTGAAAATTTTAAGATATGAAATCAAACTGATCTCACATCCCAAATAATTTATATAAACGAGCACCGCACCACAAACCATGTATCTATCCCTAAGGATAGATATACTGCTTGATGTTGGGGCTCGATTAAATAAACTAAAAGATTTGTGACATCCGTTTGGTCTGCGAACCAATTTTATAAGCCGACAAATTCCTCTGCTTAATATAAATGAATTAAGCAGGGTTTATATTACCTGGGTTCTTAAAATTCCCTATAAAGGCAAGTCCCTATAGTTAATTACATCTTAAATGACGGGAATCACTTAAGAAAACTCTCGATAATAATCAGTAATTCTGCTCTCAAGAATTTCAAAGTTTAAGTTTTTAAGGGATTGAATTTTAGAGTTTCAATAGGGAATGGATCAAATTTGGAAACTTTTATTTTGGGAATTCAAAGGAAGAAAGGTAGGAGAAATTACAGATTTGAAGCGAACTTCGGTAATTTCCAGACTATCCTATTGTCTGGCTTGAATTTAGGAAAGTCTTAATGTTTATTTAATGTTTTGATCTTGCCAATTTTAATTAATTAGGACTTATGTTCGTATGACATGATCATACAAATAGCCTCGAAGATGTGAGGCTTTATGTCGTATCAGACGACTACCTCGGAATCCTAAGACTGGTTAGGGCTTAATTTGCAATGCAAATGCCTAACAAAAGGTTGAGGATTTATGTTTCAATAGGGAAACTACATCGAAATCCTATGGCTTGGTTATTTAATTCTAAGAAAGTTTTGCTGAAGTAGACTCAGGTTTTGCTGATGACGATGGTCGTGCTGCCCACCATGCTCCGAGCTCCTTGTTGTTGCGGAGGGTTTAATTTTAGAAAATTGTAATCAAAAGAGAAGAGAGGAGTTTGGTTTTAGAAATCTTAGAGTCCAAGTGTTTTTTAGTGTTTTAGTTAAAACAAATCTTAAAGTTGATTATAACAACACCGGTTAAGATCCCACGGTTCCATCCTTCGGCATCGTTATTTTTATCGGTTTCACTTAGTCCAGATGAATTTGCTAAACTCAACTAAATGAGTTCCACACTTTCATTTAGACCGTGGGAAATCCCGTTAGCAACAAGTAGGTTACATCATCCGAGGTATTCCCCATCATCCAACAAGACGTTTTAATTTAGTTGTAATTGTAGTTTTGTATTCTGTTTGTGATTAAATTTTGAGTTGTTTTATATTTTAAAATATTGTTGCGGTGAATTTTATCTTGTAATAACTTTTAATTTAGTTTTGGTTTCAGTTTTAGGGACTATCCTAAAGGTGTGGGTTTTCATGCAACAGTTGTTTATCATGCAAGAAAAGTAAAGTGCATTTACAATAAAGTAAATTGCAAGAAGGTAAATTGCAATAAAATAAAAGTGTACCTGGAGGGTCTTCCTGTCATCCCAGGCTACACTTAAACACAATTTAGAATATTTAAGCATTTAAAGCAAGTTCCTAGGAAAAGCTAAGGGAAGGGTTATGGTTTTCTACCAAATTCCTAATCTTATAGCTAGTCATCTCCTATGACGTATAGGTTCTTGTGTTTTGGTTTGAGGACGATTTTCTTCATCAAAGAACAATTAAGTTCAGTTTTTCTTATAAACATCCCATCGTACTGAGGAAGTGCTTAAGACGAATCTTAAACATCTTTTCAATACTTTTAGGATTATTTTAAATCTAAGAGAATTTAATTATATAATGAATCAATTATCCAGGAGTTCAAGTTTTGTTATCTTGCTCAGTGAACTAGGACATTTGAATATCCTATGAGTGAAGTAATAATTCACTTAACACTCCATTTAGGAGTTATGACAATAAGAGCTTTTGAGGGCAAACCGATGTTCAAGTGATTTGTGATTTTAATTTGATTTCAATTAATAGCTTTAAGTTTGGAATAGTGTTCAAATTGTTTTAGATTTACTTTTAAATTCTTTATGTCTTAAATGATGTTATATTTAATTCAATTTAATTCAATTTAATTTTAATTTAATTTAATTTGGTTTACTTTTAGTTTTAGTTTAATTTTATTTATTTAATTTAATTTTAATTTTATTTTAACTTGATTTTATTTTTATTTAATTTAATTTAATTTAATATGTTTTGATTTAATTTAATTTAATGTGATTTAATTTAATTTTAATTTAATTTAATTTAATTTTATTTTATTTTTATTTAATTGTTAATGTATTAATTTAATTGAAATTTTAAAAGGGTTTAATTTAAATGTTTTAATTTTTAATTTAATTTAATGATTAAGCAATTTAAGTTTTGAATTTGGATTATCATTTTAATTAGGAATTGATTATTATTGAGGTGATCAATTTAGGGATTCTTAGATTAAAGAATAAATTTCTTCCTAATAATATCCCTATTTTAATAATTCCAATTTTTTTATTCTTCCAAGTTTAAACAATTATTTAATTGAGGTTTATTTTAATTACTTTCAAATTGTTTGGTAGGTTTCTACCCTTTAAATACCTAAGTTTCAAACATCCAAAATCAACTTAATATCAAATATTTTACCCACCCTTTTAATTAAACCTGAAATTTTTAATTATAGGTTAAAATTTTAATTACCATTTTGCCCTTTATGCTTATTAATTTCATAACTCACTAAATTGAGCTTAAATGAGTTTGAAATTTTTATGTGGCTTCACTCATATGTCAATCAAGACATTAGAGGAGAAAATGTGATTTTTCTGTATTTAAATTATTTATATAATTATTTTTGGTGGAAAAGAAGAATTTTCAAGGAAAATTTAATAACATGACCAAGGGAAAGTTTCTGACCTTAAAAAAATTATGGGACATTTCTAATGACTAGAGGACCACTTGGACAAATTTTGGTGATTTTTTGAATTACATTATTTTTATTATAATTATTTTGAATTTTGGAGTATTAATTAATTTTAAAATAAAATAAAGATTAAAAAATGAATTTTATATTTTGCAAAAATCTCTCTGATATCAAGGAATCCAGAGAACTAATTTTTATAATTTCTTGATTTTTCTTTGATTTAATAGAATTATTTTAGTGGAATTGCTAGAAAATACATTTTTTTTAATTTTAAAATTACCTTAAGGCTTCAAAATTTAATACCTCATCATAGGGACCTAAGAAAAATATGGGGTTTATTCCTAAGTGATTAAAATTAAAAATATAACATTTTGGTGAATTTTATTATTTTTGTAATTTTTATTATTTTTTAATTATTAAAAATATTAAAATAATGCAAAAAATCAACTTTTTTAGAAAATTGTAATTTTAATTTTCTTAAATTCCCCTCATATCAGAGAGGTTCCAAAACCAATTTGGTGAATTTTTGAAATGTATTTTGAATGTTATGAATTTTTGAAGTTTAAATTGGCTAAATGGCTTAATCAACCCATTTGGTAGGGCTAACCAAGTCCAATTGACTTCAAATTTTTATCTCAGTGGAGAATTGATTTCAAGTCAATTTGATGTATGATTAGTTCTAATTAATTAAGGACCTATTTTGGGTGTTTAAGCCAATTAGGGTTATTCCAAGTGGATTAATTCAAAACCTATTTTTCCTAGAGTCCTCTGGTCATAAGAAACATCCTCAAATTTTCCTAGAATTTATTTCACAACATGCTAATTATTGGAATTAAAATATTCAGAATAGTGACCTAGAATTGAAAAATCAATAACTCTCCATAGGGGTGGCCTCTGACTTTGGAAAATTCAGGGAATATTCCCAAATTCAGAGGCTTCAAAAGCCCTATGGTCTCATGCCATGGTGAATTTCCTATATGCATGGAGAATTAAAACAATGCAAAGATTAAATAAATCATAAAAAATAAAATACCTAATGAAATTAAATGATTTCTTTTCCACATTATTCTCCTCTGTTCACTGAGCAAGAGGGTATTTTTATTTTATTTTTAGGATTTTTCTACACAAAGTTATGCATTTTTTGAAGTTTAGGGAGTTAAATAAATAAGAAAATCCCTATTTTTCTATTTATCCAAATCGGCGCTGCGTCAACCTTAGCATCCCCGAACAGCCACGCGGCGCTTTCTGGTTCGACGTCTCCATCCGACTCAGCGCCACGCGGCCCGCGGTTCACGTATCATCTCCTGGTCCGACGCCATCTGAGCCATCCGTCCGCGCGTGTATTGAATGAACGGCATCCGTTCATCATCCCCAAGCCTCCTAGCCCGAGAACCGTCCACACTAAAACCCTAAGAACTCACTCATTTCTCAACGGATTTTTGTGTTCTTGTGCTCTATGGATTCGTCTTGAAGTGACGAACACATCTATACAGTGATCATGCATTGAAATGAAAGCATTTGGAATAGACAATCTCCAGAGGCTCGGGATAAAGAGTTAGCTCATACCTTAGCTCGCAGAAGTGTGGCTTCGATGCGAGGGTTGTGTCACCTTCGATCGAGTCCAAACAAGCTCCAGGATGAAGTCTCCCGGCCCAGTGAATTGTCCAGGTATGATTTCGACCACAGCCAATTACAAAGCTTGGAGTCTGGAACAGATGGGTGGCCTGGAGAGGGGGCTTTCACTGGGGAACTTCTCCTCTTGACCTTGTGCAGGTGTAGGTGAGTTTAATTTGACTTTGGTGAAGGATTTGGGAATGTCTTGTCCTGGCCTGAGAATTAAGCTCCAAAATTGAGCTCAATTAGTGGGGATTAGGGCAGGAGGACAGTGGGGATCAAGTGCTCTAGGTGTGGGGAGAGTCTGGAGTGATTTTGGCAGAGTTTCCTTAAGGTTTTGTTCGAGCACCTCCTCCATGGCCGAGAGGAGTGGGGTTTAAATAGAGTTGGCTGGAGGCTCTCCCGTGGGGAGTTAGGGGTTGGAATCAGTCTGCTCCGGTGAAGAGAAGAACGACCATGGTGGCCATTGGGCATGGGGCAACTCAGCAGGTAAGAATTCCAAGCTTGGGCTCACTTGATGCTCTCGGGTGTGGTGTTTTCCGGCAGCCCAGGTGGCTGGCAGGCAGGCAAGGGTCACCATCTTGATCAGGGAGGTCAGGGCTTGGCAATGGTGAAGTCAATTGGGCTTGGACATGTGTAAAGTGTTTGTATCAAAGTAGAATGGGGTAAGGGTACATTTTGGGTTGATTTTGGTCAACTCATGGATTGGGCTAGGTGCACAACCCAAAGCCCGGTTTTGGTCGAAAAGAGTCACTGGGTCAGCCAAGAGAAAATGGTGTGGTCTCCATCCATGGTGAGGTGGCTAAGCATGGTTTAGTGTGTGACATGCTTAAGGTAAAAAAGGGTTTAAGAGGGTTTAAGAGGGTTTAAGAAAGAGATCCCCTCTCTTGCCTTTAATGGTTTGGTGAGGTGGAAAGTAGATTCCATGGCTCTCATGGCACCCATGGGGCTCATGCATGGTTTCATGGCTCCATTTAGCTTGGGAAAAGTTAAGTCAAATTTCATGGAGAAGGATTTTGTGAATTTTGGTATTTAGGGGTGATTTGGCATATGGCTTGATTTGGAACCATTTGATGATTTATTTAGGACTTAACGGATGATATTAATTGAGTGATGATGGGATGAGACTGTAGTGTGGGCTTTAGGATGAATTTTGGGCCTTGGAAATTTAGTGAAGATGGGCTTTTAAAATGGTTTAGGGAAGTGGGCTTTTGGGTTAGCAAATGGGCTTTTGAAGAGGAAAGTTTGCAATGGGCCATGCCAAATAAATGTTGAGTTTGGCTTAGGGATGTGTCATGAGTAATTTCAAATGAGTTTGGAGTGATTTTGGTTTGAATGGGGTTGGATTTGGGTTCATTTGGTAAAGGGGTTAATGTAGGTCAAATTGGGCTAATTTGTGCCAATGTTGGGCTAGGGTTGAAATTGATGTGGAATTGATGTTGGGAAATGTTTATGGGAGTGCTTAAAAGAGGTTTCAACTTTGGTTGGGTTTTGATTTTGGGATTTGGGCTTATTTGGGTTAGGGTTGGATTTAGGTCAAAATTGGGCCTTCTGGTTTTTGGGTTGAATTTGAGTGGGGTTTGGATCCAAATTTTGGGCAAATAATATTAGTGTTTTGTTTTTAGGGATGTTAGGGAAGGTTTAGAAAAGATTTGCGGTTCATTGGAGTTAAATTGGTTTGGTTTGGGCTAAGTTTGGGTCATGGGTCCAAATTGGGCTTTAAGGTCAAAAGTGAAATTAGATTCAAATGTCAATCAAATTGGACTTGGATTTGGTCTAGATTGGTGTTGGGAATGTTGAATTGAAGTTTAGAATTGAATTGGACCAGAATTTGGGTCAATTAGGTAGGTTTGGTTTGACATTGGGTTCACTTTGGGTTAAAATGGGTCAAGTTGGGGATTTGGACAAAAGTGGGGTAAATTGACACGATTGGCCCATGGTGTAGTTGGACAAAATGAAATTGAGAATATTTGGGATTTTCTATAATTTTCTAGGAATTTTTTGAATTAGTGGATTTTTGGGTCAAGAGGGGCATTTTGGGTATTTGGAGGGTATTGGGGGGTATTTTTGGAATTCTTGGTATTTTTGGCTATGAATGATCAATTTGAGTGGAGGGGAAATATTCAAGGTTAATTTTGGGGAATTTTGGCTGATTTGGAAATTTTGGAGGATTTGGGTAATTTCAAGGGTTTTGGGTAGGCTAGGCGGGTCCGAAGCCCCGGGGGTCAAAAATTGAAAATTTGCAAAATTGAAGATTGGGTAAGTGTAAGTGGAATGAAATCATTTTGGTTGAGCCATGAAACCATATCAAGCCCACATGAGCCATGAAGGGACTCATTTGAGGCATTCACTATGTTGTTCCTAACCCTCTTAGCCAAGGGCTTAGGGGTTAAAGACCATTCATGTGAATCAACTTTATGAGTCAGGAAGTCAAGTTGGGTATGAGTGTGGTTTTAGGAGGTGTGTGAAAGTGTAATGTATAAGTGTAAGGTGTGTGTGTAAGTCAGCCCTCACCAGACCAGGCCACCCAGGGCAGTCCTAAGGCGAAAGAGTCCTATAGGAACTCATCCTTTAAACTTCCACATTTGATTTCAACCCTCTAGGTGATTAGGGGTCTACAGTCAAATTTGTGGAGTTTGCAGGGAGTTAAGAAGTGGTTTGAAATTCTAGGTGGTGGGTCCCAATTCTAATCCTCTAAGACAGTCAAAGGAAAAGCCTAAGGCTAGATCCTAAGTACTAGAAAGAAGAGGAGAAGACCTCATCATAAATGAGGTCAACAACAATATAAATGGCCAATTCGTATAGTAAATTAAGTTTAGGTATAGTACCATCACAACTTCTTTTATAATTTAATTAATAAACTATTTATATAATTATTTTACAAAAACATTGAAATCGGGAGAAAGATAGAACAACTACTCAGAATTCATGATGATGATGCAATAAAACTTATATTTCATAAAATAAAATAAAGTTCTACACAATAAAAACGAATAAACACTACTTATCTTAAACTCCTCCCCTTAAAAACTCCTCGAAGTTCCTCTGGATCTTTTCCTTGAAATTTTCCTTTGAAACGTCAATGTGGAAGAGTGCTCTCACTTCCCTTCCACTCTTGCAATTCCTCGAAGAATTCCTCATAAATTCTCTATTTGAACTCACAACTCACTAAATTACACTCACTAAATGACTCACTTTACACTATGGACTCACTTACAATCACTTTAGAGACCAGAAGATGAGCCAATTTTCGGCCAAAATTCATTCATTTTAAAGTTGTAGAAGAATCTCTAAGAGTTGCGAAGGCACCCCTTCAAAAATCATCCACATTCGATGTATTTCTGGAACAATCAACCGTCCCCACCGTCGGCGGCCTCGAGGCCCCTTCGGCCGCCTTCTAAAACCATGTAATTGAACTGTCCCCGCCGTTGGTGGCCTCGATCCACGCCGTTGGTGGCCTCCATTGTAATTAATTCTGAACTGTCAGGAAAATCACGTCGTCGACAGCCTCGACCTCACCGTCGGTGGCCTAGGTCAAATTTGCATAATTTTGTCCTTTTTTGCTCCAAATCCACTCATTTTTGCATATTTTCGTTCTTTTGTCCTTAATTCTTCATACCTGCATAAAAACACCAAAAATACCTTTCTTTAAAGTGCAATATCATCAAAATCAATGAAAAATAAGCATGAAAATCTTGACCTTTTTCTCTTGGGTCAAAATCCCCCAAACTTAACTATTACTTGTCCTCAAGTAATCTTTATTACTACATAAAATTATGATTTATCGTGATAAAATTTTAATTTAGAAATACTATAATTTTGAATTAAATAAATATTATAATGAGAATTCTGAGAAAGATTTTCAGATAATTAGATTAATTCTGTATGTATAAGGCTATCTAGTCATCAAGTTTAAGAGTTCTAGTTTTCTATTTATTTTAAGAATTACTATATGTCGCAATATTAATTCACTTAAGAGTATTCAGAAGATAGAAAATTCATGAAGAAACTATAAGTAAGAAACCAATCATAAATATAAGTTTAGAAATGTTTTTAGTTTTCCCTTTAGGTTAATCTAAGTGAAGCCAATTTTTGATAAGGCATATCCTCAAGCTTCTCCTCACTTATTTTCTTTTCTTTTCTAGTCAAGGATTGTTTTTCAATCTTTTTTTTCCTTTTCTTTTCAAATGAGGATCACTATTTTTTGATAGCCTGTTAATAATTTTGAACTTCATTTTTTTTTTCCTAAATTTGAAACTTTCAGCATTCTTTACCTTATATGTACTTCATAGTTTTTACTTTATTGAATCTCAATGTTTTCTTTCTCAACTAAATTTCTAAGATACTTAATATTTCAAACTATTGTTTTCTTTACATTAAATAGTTAACTATAGTCTTATCCTCTTATACTAAATATCTTATTCTACAAAATTAATTTTCATTATAAAAAATATTTCTTTGAAGCTTTTACAATATTTAGATAAAATCTAAACATAGTATTTAGAATTAAATTTTTTCTCGTAAATCATATTAATAATTTTTTGAAAATATGTTATTTGAGAACATATAATAGTTAAGATTTTTCTTTCCATCCCCAAACTTAAATTTTTCTATAAATAGAAACAGTACATGGGTGAAAGAAAAATTTAAAATATAAAATTCATACCTTTGCACTTTAAGCATTTTTGTGTTTTTGAAATTTGCAGGTTCTTTTCAAAATCTCTAACTTCAACTATCGTGTAATATTAAAATCCTTTCTACACACATACAGTTTAGAAAATTTGTTGGGGTAATGAAAATTTAAAACAAGTATATAAGACTAAACATTAAAAAAAAACAACTAACTACACTACATAGGACATATGCATTTCACAACACAGAACAAACAGGTTACTAATTTAAATTAAGCAGTTCACAATTACACTAACTATTACAGATATCATAAACATTCAGAAATAAAAATGCAAATTACCAACTAAACACATATCACAGTAAATAATGCATAGTCCACAACACAATACAATACAAATCAAAGTCCATCAAACAAAACTAAAAACAAACAACACACAAATACTTCACATCAAATTGGACATTAAAGTCCCATGCAATGTCTTCATCACCCTGATCATCAGGAGGATTGGGTTGATACTGAGTTTATCTGGGGCACTCATGAAAAGTCACATCTGGCTCTCTTCTGTAATATCTACCCTGAGCATCATAATAAGCCATCTCAAAATCTAAATGCCTCTGAAGATACTCACTATCATGATCATGTCTTCTTTCTAGCCCTTCAATCATGTGATCAATCCTTTCTAATTTTTCATCTAATTTCTCAAAACTTTTTCTCTGCAGGGTCATGGCATTCATCAGATCATACAAGGTAGGGGAATTGGAGGCAGGAGGGTCATAGCTAGTAGAAGGGATATCTCTACTAGTAGATGGTTCTTTACTCCTACTCCCTGATATCCATTCCTCATGGGATGTATAATTCTTTATATTTCCTCTAGTAATGGGTTTCATAGGATAAACCCATTCCTCATCATTTCTTACTTTAACTCCCGACAATTGACAAAGTGCATAAATAAGGTCAGAATGCCCTAAGGATCCACTTGTCTAGCTCCTCGTAGTGGTCATAATATTCTTATAGATTATCTTCCCCCATTAATTCTTCTGTTGTTCTGAATACAAAAATTCAGAACAGCTCTCTCTCTTGAGACTTCACTATGATGGTAAGTAGGTAGCAGAGTTGAACAGATGAAATAATGCCATGCCTTAGCATTGGCATTCATCATAGACAGTGGAAAGTTAATCCGTTCATGATTTTTCATTTTCCAAACTCCTTTCCCATCAATGAGAAAGTCAATAACATCTTCCAACGAACCTTCCATTGTTCCAAAAGTTTCAAACTCACTAGTATAATAATCTTGAAGTTTGTAAAAAGTTATTAATTCTATTAGCACTAAATTTGACAGAGAAACCCCTTACTTGGATAGGCTCGTCCTCAATTTGAGTCAGATTTGAGTGAAATTCTCTAACAACTTCGACAGCAGCTTTGTTAGTTGTATAACATAAATTCTCCCATCCTCTCTCCTTGATTACTCTTTCCACCTCTCCTCCGGGATTCTCAAAAACTCTACCTTGAATACACTTCTTACTCTGGAAAAGTGAAATGTACCTCGATTGGGCTTTTGCATTAACGAATCTAGTTTCGTCAAATTCAAGTCTTCTTTTTTTGTCTTGGAGCCATCGTTCGATCTATCAATTCATAAAAATTCTAACTAAACTCTAAAATAATAACACAATGGCTTTTAAATGGGGTATAAAATAATCTAAATTAATTTCCATGAATTCCTTCCAAGTCTTTTCTCTACATTTTCAAATTTCCAAAAATTTCTCAATGTGGAAGAAATTCATGGTGAAAATAAAAAATTTTTACATAGGAGTGAAGCACTTACCAAGGGAAGATGAAACCCGCTGTTAGAATTTGTTGAAATCGCTCTAAATCCAAAATCTCTCAAGCCTTAGGTCAGTTTTTCAGGTAAAAAGGGGAAGAAGATGATGAATAGTGGCTTTTGACCAGTTCAAATCGACGTTAATAGGCATTTTTTACGACCGCGGCGTCGTCAGGCTCATTCGTGCTGTCGGCGGGCTCTATTGAGTTAATATTCTGTTTTTTTCGGGAAAAACACGCCGTCGCCGGCCTCGAGGGCGCTGTCGGCGAGATTCCTTAAAATTGAACTTTTTACGATTTTTCTCAATTTTAAGCCTCATCATCATTCGTTCCATCCTTTTTATTATATGTTTTAATTAATATAGTGATGTATTAACACAAATAAACGTACACATAAAAAAATTCACATTAATATATATGAAATCAAAGTTTTTGCAATACAAAATACCTAACACACTTAAGTATTCTTTCAACCTAAATCCATCAATCAGCGTCGCAACCCAAGCCACAACACTCAAAAGGCTGAAAAACAAACATTTCAAACATAATCTCATCTATACTGAGATTAAAAGCAAACTAATCAAACACACAACAAAAATTAATTAAATTAAACACAATAAACTAAGATAAAGTAATTAAGTCTACTACTCTTCTGAACTAGTACTGGTCTCTCCTTTGATATCTTCCATCGTTAGAACATGGACAAACAAGTTGTAAAAAGTTCGGAATGGGCATTCTTCAGTAGAATCTTCTTCAATCAGTCCCATCTCTATCATCAATCGCACTAAACTTGCTTCAAATTGTCCAATATGGTGGAAATGCTCTTCCATTCTCCAATTAATGTGATTGAAGAAATCAAACATATTGTTAACTGTGCTAGTTAAGTTCTGTACCTGATTCTCCAGACTTTTGATTTTATGCATGAGTATTGGTGTCTTGTCTGCTACTAATGGTTGAACTGGAACAGAATTATGCGAAGCTTGATCCAGGATCAAACCTACATCATTCTCTCCATCAATGGTTGGGAACATTTGAGTTGGATCTAAGGGTTTGCAAGGTATCAATATCTTCTCCCAAACATCGTATGAAATTTGAAATAAACTGCAAATTAAGAAAATTGTGGAAGGATGTCCAAGCCCTTGGGATTATCCTTGAATGATCAGGCCATAAACAGATTTCACAATAATCGATCCAATATCAATAGGCCATCCCCTTTGAATGCAGTAGTTTATGATTTCACTTTCTTTCGTAACCTTGCCAATTTTCATCATCGAAAATAATTTTGTAGAGATGAAAAAGTGCCAGTGTTTCGAAACAGGATTTAAGAGAGTAGCAGAGAAACTAACATACCCATTTTCTCTAACTTCCCATTCATCGGTTTTGTCCATCAAAAATTGATATATCTCGTTCATCTTTTCCTTTATCCGTATGAAGTTTGAAAAGAAACAGACTGGAACATTCTTAAGCATATATAATTCATTAATTCTGCCAGAATTAAATGTAATCCACCTACCTTGCACATAAACGCTTCCTCGGTTGATTCCATGTAAATTTACGTAGAATTATTTAACCACTAGAAGGACTACTGCGGCAGTAGTGTAGTAGAACACTTCCCATCTTCTTCGCATAATCATTTCTTTAATTGGTGACAATGAATCACTTTGTCCTCTATTGACAAATCCTCTTTCTTTATTTAATCTTTTCTTTGAGATTACCTTGTTGAAGAGTCACTGCATCTCTGCATTGACGAACTTTCTTCGGTTGTAAACTCGAAATCTTGGGTTGTCTATCAAATTTGAAGCCATTTGAGAAGAATTAAAAAGAGAATCCATTCATTTTTGGGAGTTTGGAATGTTTAGGAATCTTCCATAGGAGTTTATAGAGGACAAATTCGTTAAAAACCGCAAAAAAACCTTCATTTTGAACACAAAAAACTGTCCACTCGCCGATCTCACCATCGGCGGCCTCGAAGGTGCCGTCGGCAAGCCTTATGCAATTAAATACCAGAGCTCTCAGGAAAAACCTGCCGTCGGCGGCGTTGAGCTCGCCGTCGGTACCCTAGGCAAAAATTTGCATAAAAAACGCCGTGGTCTATTACGTTCCAAATTTTTTCTACGACTTCAAATTCTATGATAATCAAAGGGTAAATATAAGTAGCAGGACTTAATATTACTACAAAATAACAATAATTTCAAATAACTACACAACTATTAAAGATAATTATGGGTTGCCTCCCATAAAGCGCTTGGTTTAATGTCATCAGCCCGACCTATTTAAGGGTTATTCAGGTTGACTGAGCATTAAAACCTCTTTATAATTTGGTCTTGTACCTTCAAAATATGGTTTTAATCTATGTCCATTTACTTTAAATCTATTTCCAGTCTTCTGATCTTCAATTTCAACAGCTTCATAAGTAAAAACTTGAGTAACAGTAAAGGGTCCTAACCAACGAGACTTCAATTTCCCAGGAAATAATTTTAGCCTTGTATTGTAAAGCAAAACTTCTTGTCCTGGTTCAAAGTTATTTCGGTTAATCATCCGATTATGTCTTAACTTTAGTTTTTCCTTATAAATTCTATTATTATTGTAAGATTCATTTCTTAGTTCTTCAAATTCATACAAAAGCAGCTGTCTCTTCTCACCAGCATTTTTCATATTATAATTGAATTCTTTAATCGCCCAAAAAGCTTTATGCTCCAATTCTACTGGTAAGTGACAAGTTTTTCCATATATAAGCCTGTAAGGAGTCATACCAATAGAAGTTTAATAAGCAGTCTTGTATGCCCATAATGCGATATCCAGTCTTGCAGACCAATCTACTCTATTAGGGTTTACAATCTTTTTTAAAATTTGTTTAATCTCTCTATTAGAAACTTCAGCTAAACCACTAGTTTGAGGATGATTGGCAGTAGAGAATTTTTGAACAATACCAAACTTTTCTGCCATTCTTTGAATATATTTATTCCTAAAATGAGATCCTCCATCAGTAATAATCACTCTCAGCATACCGTATCTTGTGAAAATGTTTTTCATTAAGAATTTTGAAACACTTTTTGCATCAAAATGTGGTAAAGCTTGTGCTTCACTCCACTTTGATACATAATTAACATCAATTAAAATATATAAGTTCCCAAATGAAGGAATAAATGGTCCCATGAAATCTCATCCCCAAACATAAAAAATCTCATCTTCCAATATAAAATTTAGAGGCATTTCGTTTCTTCTAGATATATTACCTATTTGTTGGCATCTATCATAGGTTTTGATATATCTGTAAACATCTTTAAAAAGAGTAGGCTAATAAAATCCAGCTTGTAAAATTTTATAAGCAGTTTTGTTAATTCCAAAATGTCCTCCAAAATCAGAATCATGATTTTTTTGAATGATCTGTTTAGTTTCTTTTTAAGGCACACATCTCCTAATAATAAGATCATTGCATTGCTTATATAAATATGGTTCTTCCCAAAAATATGATTTTGAATCATGAACAAATTTTTGCTGTTGCTGCAGTGTTAGCATAAGTGGCAAAATATCGCTTACTAAATAATTTACTATATCTGCATACCAAGGTATTTTCCACTCATTAGTATTATAAAGTTTTTCATCAGGTAAACTTTCTATTATTTATTTGTCAGTGTCAGATAATACATTATATTCTAGTCTCGACAAATGATCAGCAATTTGATTTTCAGTTCTCTTTCTATCAATCACCACAAAATCGAATTCTTGCATTAGAAGTCTCATCTAATTAATTTTGGTTTAGTATCCTTCTTTTGCATCAGATATTTAATTGCAGAATGATCGCATATAGCAATACATTTCGTTCCAATTAAATATGATCTAAATTTATCAAAATCATATACAATAGCTAGTAACTCTTTTTCAGTAACTGTGTAGTAAATTTGAGCATCATTAAGAGTTCTACTATCGTAGTATATAACTTTAAAAATTTTGTCATATTTTTGACCATGAACAACTCCAATAGCATAATCACTAGCATCACACATTTGTTCGAACGGTTTCTCCCAATCATGTGAAACTATTACAGGTGTTATGATTAGTTTTTCCTTTAATAATTCAAAGGCATTCAAACAGTCTTCAGTAAATTCAAATTTCTTATCCTTTTCTAAAAGTTGGCATAGAGGCTTTGTAATTTTTGAAAAATCTTTAATGTAGCGCCTGTAGAAACCAACATGTCCAAGAGAACTTCTTACCCCTCTCATTGAAGTAGGAGGTGGTAATTTAGCTATTACTTAAATTTTTGTAGGGTCTACTTCCATACCATTTTCTGAAATTTTATGCCCCAATACAATTCCTCCTGCAACCATAAATTGACATTTCTACGATTTTAGAACTAAGTTAGTTATTTCGCATAGCTCCAAAACTTTTTCAAGATGATTTAAGCATGCATCAAAAGATGTTCCAAACACAGAGAAATCATCCATAAATACTTTAATTCCATTGTCTATTAATTTACTAAAAATCGACATCATACATCTTTGGAATGTTGCAGGTGCATTACATAGTCCAAAAGGCATCCTTCTGAAAGCAAAAGTTCTCTAAGGACTAGTAAAGGTTGTTTTCTCTTGGTCCTCAGAACCAATAGTTATTTGATGATAACCAGTATATCCATCCAAAAAGTAGTAGTACTTATATCCTACAAGTCTATCCAACATTTGGCCTAAGAAAGGAAGAGGAAAATGATCTTTTCGGGTGGTTGCATTTTATTTTCGATAATCTATACAAATACGCCATCCAGAAATTTGTCTGATAGGAATTAATTCCTTATTTTCATTTTCTTCAACAGTTATTCCTCCTTTCTTAGGAACACAAAGAATTGGACTTACCCAAGTACTATCCGAGATAGGATATATAATTCCAGCATCTAACTATTTTAAAATTTCTTTTTAAAATACTTCTTTCATTATAGGGTTTAAACTCCTTTGAGGGTCAATTCTTGGTTTATGTTCTTCGTCTAATAAAATTATGTGCATATAAATCGAAGGACTAATTCCTTTAATGTCAGCTGAAGTCCAACCAAAAGCTCTTTTATATCTTTTTAATGTATCCATTAATTTTTGTTCTTGAATCTCATTTAAGTCTGAGGATATAATTACTGGTAATGTTGAAAACTCTCCTAAGAATATGTACCTCAAATGATTTGGAAGATTCTTTAATTCAAGTTTAGGGGGTTTTACAATAGATGGAATTGATATTTGATTTTCTGGTGATGTAAAATTAAGCTTTTCATATTTTTCCTGAATATAATCAGTTTCTATTTCTTGATAACTATCTTCTTCTATATCTTGTTTCTCTTCATAATTTTCTTGAAAAATTCTCTTCTCAAATGATCACATATATCCATTTAGAAACTTTATCATCTTTTTCTATTGATGGATATTTCATTGACTTTGAGATGTTAAAAGTTACTTCTTGGTCATTTAGTCTCATAATCAATTCTCCTTTTTGAACGTTTATCATAGCTCTTCCTCTAGCTAGGAATGGTCTTCCTAAAATGATTGAAATTTCTTTTTCTTTTTTCCATATCTAGAATGATAAAGTCCACACAAAAAATAAACATATCAACCATGACTAAAACAACTTCTACAATTCCCTTAGGATGTGTAATAGATCGATCAGCTAATTGTAAAGTTACAGAAGTTGGTGCAATCTCACCAATTTCCAACCTTTAAAATTTTTCACCAATAGCACAAGGAATAGTTAAACTACCAGGATCTTTATGTTTTTCAGGAAGTTTTCTTTGAATTATAGCACTACACTCTTCACTGAGTGCAGCAGTCTCATGATCTAATAACTTCCTCTTTTTGTTGAGTATATCCTTCATAAATTTAACATAATCAGGCATTTGTTCTAAAGCTTCAACAAAAAGAATATTTATTGATAATTTGTTTTTTAAAATGTCTAAGAATTTAGCAAATCTTTTTCCTTTATCTTATTGCTTTAGTCTTTGAGGAAATGGTGGAGGTGGTTTTTCAATAGTAATTTTCATAGGTTTCAGAGGAAAATCAAGATAAAAACTATCATTTTCTCCTTCAGTTTTTTTTTTCCTTTTCAATTACAGTTTCGTTATGAACTCTTGTTTCTAACTCTTTTCCACCTCTTAATTGAATAGCTTTGATTTGTTCTTTTCCTTGATCTTTAGGATTTACTTCAACATTGCTAGGTAAAGTTCTAACAGGTCTATTGCTTAATGTAGAAGCAATTTGCCCTAATTGGTTTCTATGTTTTTAATAGCATTTCCTTGATTTTTTAATTGATTACCCATAATCAAAACTATTTCTTCCATAGACAAGTTCTCCTTAAATTGTGAATTATTATAAAAACCTGGAGGATTAGAAGGTCTATAATTGGAATTACCTGGATTATTTATATTTCTTAATGGGTTTACAGGATCGTTCCCCCATTGAGGGTTATTATTATTATTTTGGTTATTCCAATTAAAGTTTGGATGATTCTTCCAACCTGGATTATAATAGTTTGAATAAGGATTATTTTTTCTATTATTTATTGCATTTATTGTTTCATATGAAGATTGATCATCTATGATTTGTCCTAATGAATTTTCTTCTAACACTTGAGGTGTTTGAGAACGATTCATTCCATATTAATCTATTTTCTTTGAAAGAGCAGCAATTTAAGAAACTATCATGGTTAAAGCATCAAAATCATGAATACTGGCTACTTTCTTAGGATTTACCCTTTCAGCAAGCCATTGAAAATGCTTGGTAGCCATTTCTTCAATTAACGCATAAGCTTCTTCAAAAGGTTTAGACATTAGTGATCCACCAGCATCAACGTCTATTATAGATCTAAGATATCCTACTAATCCATTATAAAATGTTTGAATATTTAACCAATCTGGTAAAGCATGATGTGGACATTTCATAAGAAGTTCTTTAAATCATTCCCACGATTCATTTATTGATTCTCCTTCATACTGACTGAAAGATGTGATATCGTTTCTAAGCTTAGTAGTCTTAGATGGTGGAAAATATTTTGATAAGAATTTTTGTGAAAGTTCTCCCCAAGTTCTTATAGATCCCAGTGCTAACGAATTTAACCAAGCCTTAGCCTTATTCCTTAATGAAAAAGGAAAAAATCTAAGTCTGGCAGCATCATTAGACACTATCACACTTAAAAGTAGCACAAATTTCTAATAAACTTGCAAGATGTAAATTAGGATCTTCATTTGAAGTTCCACCAAATTGATTATTTTGTACCATTTCGATAATTGCAGGTTTAAGCTCAAATGAATTAGCAACTACATCAGGATTTAGAATAGTTAAGTGAATTTCATCTAATGTAGGGTTAGCATAATCTCTTAATGGTCTAGATTATTGTTCATTTTCTATTCTTTGGTTGTTTACGCTGATTTCCATTGTTTCGGAATTTCTAGGTTCTTTTCTTAGTTTTCTAATTCTCCTAACAGTGCATTCTAATTCAGAATCGTAAGGTATAAGATTTTTAGAACCAAATTTGCGCATGCACTCAAAATTAGTACACAGTAAAAACAGTGAACTAAATAAGTTGCAATTCTAAAAAGGTTTTCTAACAGTCCTAAATTGTTGTTTGTTACTCTAATTTTGTTATATTCCTATAACATATAAAATCTATCCCCGGCAACGGTGCCAAAAACTTGAACCGACCCTGCGCTTTAATCCAATTTGAATTTACTTTAGTAACAATTAAATGTTTTTATCTTTTAATTGTAGAGTTACTTTCAAACGCAAGTATATGTATCATTCAAGTAATACATGGCTCTAATGGAGTCCTGGATATCGATTCCACGAAAAGAGATATTAAAGCCTACGGACCTAGGATTAAAAAAATCAATTTAGAATTACAACTAAATTGAATTGCCTATCTGTCACTAATACACAATCGATAATAATATAAAACTTAGATTAAAAACTAGTTTAACTAATAATTTACTAATACTACTAGAGTTAAGTTCAAATATAGATAATAACAAGAATCTTTCTCCTTAGTTAAGATATTTAAGTGAAATAATAATTATAATTTGTTTTTAATTTCTTGTCTTAAATAGGAGCATACCTATTATTTACCAATTGGTCAAGGCATAAAGAACGTTGACTAATCCTATGCTTGGATTACTAATTCTGCGGCTAGGATGGGAGGATACCGGCTCTCACTTCGGAGCTCCCACGTTCCCCTCATATGAGGGCTAACAATTTATACATCAGAATCCAAACAATAGGACCAAATTGAGGATTTTAGCCTGTCACTCTAAAATCTCCAATTCTACGCCCGTTAATATTATTTCCCTATTTTTTTGCACTTCTCCTTGCAAGAATTTACTCACTCTACCTTTCAAAGAGAATTGTGTACATACAAGTTAAAAATCCTTAGCCCACGGTCAGGTCGTAAGAATTTTTCATGGATTTTAACAATACAAATGGCCAATTAGTATAGTAAATTAAGTTTAGGTATAGTACCATCACAACTTCTTTTATAATTTAATTAATATACTAATTATATAATTATTTCACAAAAACATCGAAACCAGGAGAAAGATAGAACAACTACTCAGAATTCATGAAGAGGATGCAATAAAACTTAGATTTCATAAAAGAAAATAAAGTTCTACACACTAAAAACAAATAAACACAACTTATCTCAAACTCCTCCCCAAGTAAACTCCTCGAAGTACCTCTAGATCATTTCCTTGGAATTTTCCTTTGAAACTTCAATGTGGAAGAGTACTCTCACTTCCCTTCCACTATTAAAATTCCTCGAAGAAGTCCTCACAAATTCTTTATTTGAACTCATAACTCACTAAATTACACTGACTAAATGACTCTCTTTACACTATGGACTCACTTACAATCACATTAGAGACCAGAAGAAGAGCCCTTTTTCGACAAAAATTCATTCCTTTTAAATTTATAGAAGAATCTCTAAGAGTTACGAAGGCACCCCTTCAAAAATCATCCACATTCGATGTATTTCTGGAACAATCCGCCATCCCCGCCATCGGCGGCCTTGAGGCACCGTCTGCGGCCTTCTAGAAACCATGCAATTGAACTGTCCCCGCTGTCGGCGGCCTCGGTCCACGCCGTCAGCGGTCTCCCTTGAAAGTAATTCTAAACTCTCGGGAAAATCAAAGTTTATTTGAGATAAGTATTTTTATATTTGATTCAAAGTTTATTTATTATGTTTTGCTGTTTATTTTCAATGTGTTCTGAGTAGTTAGATTACTTTCTTCCTTCAATCATGAAGAGATAGATAAGATAATATAAAGATTCGATGGAGAATTAAAATTCAAAATATTTTCAAAACATTGTGATGACATTAATACATGATCTTACTTTACTTTTTAAAATGGCCATTTAAATTGTTAAAACCTATTGAAGAGTTTTGAAACCTTGAAGGAGAAGAACTCTTAACTTGTAAATGTCACATGAATCCTTGGGTAGTTGAAGGCCATGTGCGGGCTATTCAAGGTGAAGTGCAAATAAATAGGAAGATAAGATTTAAAGGGCATAGAATTGATAAGTTTCTAGAGTGGCAGGCTAAATCCTTATAATTTGATTTATAGATCAGGAATGGGTCACTAGTAGTGCAGACCATAGCCACCCTTAGACATCTAGAAGTGAGAGTCTAGATTAACCCATTACTACTAACAATACATCCGGACTCGATCCGTAAATTAGCTCAATGTTCTTTGCGCTCGGATCAAAGGGTAAAGAATAGAAATGTTTCTATTTGGCACAATACCATAAATCAAATTCTCCAACGAATATTAAATTATCTTAAAAATCTTGGATTAATTGAAGGAAAGAAAGTTGTTAATTTATATATTTTTCGTAAATTATTCTCTTAGTATTGTTTTCTTTAATTACATCTAGTAAATTAATAGTAATTTATAGTTAATTTAAAGGATAAAAAGATATTTTTAAAATATAATATTTAGAAAATTTATTTCTATAATTTTTCCCCGTGAGATCAATACTTAGGTTATAATAGAAAACCCTATATTACTTGAAATGATACATATACTTGCGTAGTACCCCTAGTGTGTAAAGTAATTTCTAAAATTTACAATATTTTGATTTATACACTAGCCGCTTATTATAAATTGGGTCAAGCTTTGGCCATCTTTTGAAGCATATATTACTGCGTTACTTGCGGTCGGGTCAAGTTTTTAGCGCCGTTGCTGGGGAAAGAAATAAAATAGTTATAAATTTCTGTAAAAAAATATTATTTTTCTAAAAATATAAAAATATAAAAAAATATAAAATATAAAAAAATTTGTATTTTATTCCTTGTTTTATGCGAAGATTTGGTTCGAAGGATTAATACCTTTAGATTATGAATTAGAAAGAACAATTAGAAAAATTAAAAAGGGAAAAAAATTCAAAAATTTCAAGAAATGACTGCTTTATAAAATCTAATTGAACTTAATGATCAAAATGTTTATAAACCATTAAGGGATTATGCTAACCCTACAGTTGATGAACTTCATAGTAGTATTCAAATACCAACTGTAGATGCTAATTCTTTTAAACTTAAACCGTCTATTATTCAAATGGTGCAAAACAATCAATTTGGTAGAACACCAAATGAGGATCCAAATTTACATCTTGTTAGTTTTTTAGAACTTTGTGCTACATTTAAATATAACAATGTTTCTAATGATGCTATTAGACTTAGACTCTTTCCTTTTTCTTTAAGAGATAAAGCAAAGATGTGGTTAAACTGATTGCGACTTGTTCTAATAAAACGAAATTTGAAATGGCACAAAAATTCCTTGCTAAATATTTTCCTCCTTCTAAAACTGCTAAATTAAGAAACGATATTACTTCGTTTAGTCAATTTGACGGGGAGACAATATATGAAACTTGGGAAAGATTTAAAGAACTATTAAGAAAATGTCCTCATCATGCTTTGCCTAATTGGTTAATTATTCAAACATTTTATAATGGAATAATTGGATCTTTAAAATCAACTATTGATGCTGTTGCTGGAGGTTCATTAATGTCTAAATCATTTGAAGAAGTTTACACTTTAATTGAAGAAATGGCTAATAACAATTTTCAATGGCCTTTCGAAAGGATTAATCCTAAAAAGATGGCAAGTATTCACGATAATGAAGCCTTTTCTATTTTAGCTTCACAAGTAGCGAAGAATGTCTAAGAAATTAGATAGTTTTGCAATTAATATTTTGCAAAATAACTCTGCTAATATTGAAGATTCTAAAACTATTGAAACTTTACAAGCTATTGAAAGTAAAAATAATCCTTATTCAAATTATTATAATCCTGGGTGGAAAAATCATCCTAATTTTAACTGGAATAATTCACAACAATAATGGGGTAATAATCAATCACATCCCACTGGAAATTGGAATAATCAAGTTAATCCAAATTTTAAACCTCCTGGATTTAATAATCAACCGAAAAAGTTATCAATAGAAGCATTAATATTACAAATGAATAATCAATTAAAAAATCAAAATACTATTATTCGTAATATTGAAAATGAAATGGGGCAAATTGCTACTTTAATTAATAACAGACATGTAGGAACACTTCCTATTAATGTTGAAATTACTCCAAAGGAAACTGGAAAAGAACATGAACAAGCTAAAGCTGTGCAACTTAGAAGTGGAAAGGAATTAAAAGAAAGAATGCAGAATGAAATTGAAAAGAGATTAAGGTCGAAGAGATCGAAAAACCTAAAGAAACTCACTCTCCTAGTCAAGATCGATCATTATACTCGTTAATGTGGAAGTTGAAAAACCACCACCACCTTTTCCTCAAAGACTTAAACAGCAGAAACTTAATCACCAATTTTTTAAGTTCTTTGAAATTTTGAAGAAACTTACTATTAATATACCTTTTGCTGAAGCTTTGGAACAAATGCCAACTTATGCAAAATTTATGAAGGATATTTTAAGCAAAAAACAAAAATTTGAAGCTTTTGAAACTGTTGCACTAAGTGAAAAATGCAGTGCAATAATTCAAATGAAATTACCTGAAAAGCTTAAGGATCCTAGAAGTTTCACTATACCCTGTGCTATTAGAGAAAAATTTTGTGGAAAAGCTTTATGTGATTTAGGAGCAAGTATTAATCTCATGCCATTTTCTATCTTTTGAAGATTAGATTTAGGAGATATTACTCCCACCACTGTAACCCTTCGAGTTAGTGATAGATCTATCACTTATCCTAAAGGAGTTATAGAGGATGTACTTTTCAAAGTGGATAAATTTTTCTTCCCCGTAGATTTCATAAGTACTTGATATGGAAGAAGATAAAGAGATACCTATTATTTTAGGGAGACCTTTTCTAGCTACCGGACAAGCTATGATTGATGTGCAAAAAGGAGAACTAACCATGAGAGTTAATGATAAAGAAATTAAATTCAATGATCTTAAATCAATGAAGTACCCTGATAAAGAGAAATGTTATCGAATGGATATAATTGATTACTTAATTGAAAAACATTATCAAGAAAAATGTAAAGTCATTTACGAAGAAAATTTTGAATTTTTAACTGATGAAGATGAAGTTGTGGAAGAAGAAGAGACTTATTTTATAAAAGATAATTGGGAAACTTTAGACATAACTCAAAATGATATACTTTTACCATCAATAGAAAAAGGCCCTGAACTAGAATTAAAAATGTTACCTTACCATTTAAAATATGTTTTTCTTGGAAATTCATTAACTTTACCTGTTATTATTTCTTCTGAACTTAGTACAAATCAAGAATAAAAACTAATAGGTGTGTTAAAGAATTATAAGAAAGCTTTTGGTTGGACTATTGCTGATATCAGAGGAATAAGCCCTTCGATTTGCATGCATAGAATCTTAATGGAAGATAATTTTAAACCAACTATAGAATCGCAAAGACGATTAAATCCTATCTTGAAAGAGGTTGTTAAAAAATAAATTATTAAATGGTTAGATGCTGGTATTATTTATCCTATTTCGGATAGTCAATGGGTAAGTCCTATTCATTGTGTTCCGAAGAAAGGAGGAGTAACTGTCTTTGTTAATGATAAAAATGAACTTATCCCTACAAGACAAGTTACTGGATGACGAATCTGTATTTACTATAGGAAATTAAATAAAGCCACTAGAAAATATCATTTTCCTTTACCTTTCTTGGATCAAATGCTTGATAAACCAGCTAGACACTCATATTTCTGTTTCCTGGATGGATATTCTGGTTATCATCAATTACTTATTGCTCCTGAGGACCAAGAAAAGACAACATTTACAAGTCCTTATGGAACATTTGCTTTTAGAAGAATGCCTTTATGTTTATGTAATGCACCTGCAACTTTTCAAAGATGTATGATGTCAATATTTTGTGATTTGATTGATAAAGGAATTCAAATATTCATGGACGATCTATCAGTCTTTGGAACTTCTTTTGAATCTTGTTTGGAAACATTTCCAAAGTTCTGAAAAGATGTGAAGAAACAAATTTAGTTCTTAACTGGGAAAAATATCAATTCATGGTCACAAAAGGCATTATATTTGGTCACAAAATATCACAAAAAAGGATGGAAGTTGATCAAGTAAAATTAAAAATTATTGTTGAATTGCAACCACCTGCTACTGTTACTGATGTGAGAAGTTTTCTAGGTCATGCTGGATTTTATAGAAGATACATAAAGGATTTTTCTAAAATTACTAAACCTCTTTGTCATTTGTTAGAAAAAGATGCAAAATTTGAACTTAATAAAGAATGTATTAATGCTTTTAATATTCTTAAAGAAAAATTAATATCTGCACCTATCATTGTTGCACCTAATTGGAAAAAATCTTTTGGCTTAATGTGTGATGTAAGTGATTTTGCAATTGGACTTTTATTAGGACAAAAATATGAGAAAATTTTAAAAGTTTTTTATTATGCTAGTAAAACTCTCACTGAAACACAAAGAAATTACACTACCAATGAGAAAGAGCTTCTAGCTATAGTATATGTCTTTGATAAATCTAGACCTTATCTTCTTGGTACTAAATGCATAGTTCATACTGATCATTCTGCTATTAAATATCTATTATATAAGAAGGATTCTAAACTTAGACTGATAAGATGGGTTTTACTTCTACAAGAATTTAATTTTCAAATAGTAGATAGAAAAGGAACTGAAAACCAAATTGTCGATCATTTGTCTAGAATTAAAAATGATATTATTTCGAAGAAAATATAAATGAGAAATTTCCTGATGAATCTTTATATGCTATTCAAGAATATAAAATACCTTGGTATGCTGATATTGTTAATTATTTAGTTAGCAATATTTTGCCTTGTGACTTGGATAACAAATTTATTAAGAAATTTAAATATGATGCTAAATCTTATATCTGGGAAGAACGCTATTTATTTAAAATTGAAAAAGATTCTATGATTCGAAGATGTGTACCTTATGAAGAAACTTTTGCTATTATTCAAAAATGTCATGATTCCGATTTTTTAGGACACTTTGGCATAGATAAAACTGCATTTAAAATTTTAAATTCTAGATTTTATTGTCCTACCTTATTTAATGATGTGAGACATTATGTGAAAACATGTGATCGATGTCAAAGGATGGGAAATATATCTAGGAAGAATGAAATGCCTTTAAACTATATATTGGAAGTTGAAATTTTTGATATATGGGGTTTAGACTTTATGGGACCATTTGTTCCATCATTTGGAAAAATTTATATTTTATTAGCGATTGATTATGTTTCAAAGTGGATTGAAGTTGTTGCTTTACCAAACTCGTGATTCCAAAAGTGTTTCTAAATTTTTAAAGAAAATTATATTTTCAAGATTTGGAATGCCTAAGGTAATTATCACGGATGGTGGAAGTCATTTCAGGAATATAAGAATTCAATCATTACTACAAAAATTTGGAATCAAACATAGAATAGCAGCTGCTTATCACCCACAAACAAGTGGAATGGCTGAAGTATCAAATAGATAAATTAAAAGATAACAAGAGAAGACTGTTAATCCTAAAAGAACTGATTGGGTTGATAGACTTGATTATGCATTATGGGCTTATAGAACAGCTTATAAGACACCAATCGGAATGTCACCTTACCGGTTAATTTATGGTAAACATTGTCACTTATCTATAGAACTTGAGCATAGAGCTTATTGGGCAATAAAGGAGTTTAATTTTAATTTGAATAAAGCAGGAGAAAAGAGATTGGACCAAAGCACTTTAGAAGAAATGAAAATTGACCAAAAGGGTAAAGCAGATTGTGATGACCAAGACGACGTATTACTTTCTACATATGAAATCGAAACTTGTTCCAGAAACATACCTAAAATTCAACGAAGGAATAAAAGTCATTCTCTTAAATGAAAGAAATGGAATGAAAATGACAACTTCGAAATTCCTAAATTTCAAAAAAATATCTTTGATAATCCTTCTTTCTTAAAAGAAAATTGATATATTCCAATACCAATTAAGTACACTAACAATATATTCCAAGCTAAAAATTCTCCATCACTTTGTGCTGTATATTCTGTATTTAAGAGACTAGCACGAAAGGAGAAATATTCACTCTCTCAATTATTGAGCAAAATGGGTTGTGCAGTCTCCAACACAATGAAAAGGAGAAATTTGGCAATGGATAATCCTGATTATCAAGAAATGGGCTATCAGTCCCCAACTGATGAGCATTGTGTTCGAGTACCAGTAAAATTTTGACTGGGCCCTAGAATAAAAGATGTGGTAGTCACAAACGACAAAGCTAAATATGCTGAACTGATATCAAAAGCAAAAAATACAACTGCTAAAATGTCAGATCTGGTCCAAATGTTACAGAAGGCAAACCGTCCTTACACACAATACAATACACCACTTAGAATTTATTGTCCTGTACTTAGAAATAATGTATGGAAACGAGGATCGCCAGGAGGGAATTCAGATACTGTAAGCAGCCCTACAAAAAGTTCACAAGAAAAAGCTTAAGAAGAACATTCTACAAAATCATTTGAAGAAAGTCTAAAGAAATTGAAAGAAGACATTAAGCAATTTCTAATTTGGAAAAAGAAAAAATCTTCAGATAGTTCCAGTGGAAATATTGTTGAAATTCATATGGTGGAAACATGATCCACTACTGCAACATAGGAATTAAGTGAAGAAGACACGACGGAAGAACTACAAACAATTATCTGACAGCGAGACGAACAAATCAATCGTCTTGAACAAAAATTAGCATAATTAATGACAACTCTGCAACATCCACCAATTAACAAAGTACCAGTTGTTGAAATTGTCAGAACAGAAGCGATACACATTCTAGAAGACAAAAATGAACCTATAGAGATTGAAGAAAGTACAAAAAAGATAAAGGAACTCACTCAAAATGGAATTCCCGACAAAGAAATTACACAATTGGTTGAACAAAAGATAAAGGAAACAATGACACAGGTGAAAGCCGGATCATTAATTCCAAAGGGTAGACCTTATCCGAAGGAATCTGATTTCGTCCAGTACCCTAAGGGTTTTGTCCCTCCTATTTTTAAAATGTTTGACGGAACCAGTAATCCTCATCAACATCTAGCACATTTCAGAGCCAATTACTGTAATGCAGGTGGAAATGATGCTCTTTTATTTCGACAATTCGTTAATAGTCTTACAGGAGTTGCCTTTGACTGGTATGCGGAGCTTCCTAATGGGTCCGTAAAGACTTTTGTGGAACTAGAAAGCTTATTTATACAACGTTTCTCTGGGGTCCAACACCATACGACAGTGGGTGATTTAGTGGTTGAAAAGCAAAAACCCAGAGAAAACCTAGTGGATTACATTTTATGCTGGAGAATCCTCAGCATGAAATGTGAGCCACAGCTTCAAGAACAACTAGCACATTTCAGAGCCAATTACTGTAATGCAGGTGGAAATGATGCTCTTTTATTTCGACAATTCGTTAATAGTCTTCCAGGAGTTGCCTTTGACTGATATGCGGAGCTTCCTAATGGGTCTGTAAAGACTTTTGTGGAACTAGAAAGCTTATTTATACAAATCTTCATTGGGGCCCAACACCATACGACAGTGGGTGATTTAGTGGTTGAAAAGCAAAAACCCAGAGAAAACCTAGTGGATTACATTTTATGCTGGAGAATCCTCAGCATGAAATGTGAGCCACAGCTTCAAGAACAACTTGCCATTGAAATATTACTTAAAAATATTCATGGTCCTATAGCATTCATGCTTAAAAGCTTTACAATCAAAACTTTTGAAAAATTACTCAGTAAAGCTGCAAATCTTCAAGAAGAAGCTAAGTAGATGAGTATAATAGAAAATATTGAAAAGACAAAGCTCGTTAAGAAATTTGAAAAGAAGTCAGGCAAAGCAGCATATAAGGATAAGCAGCTAATGCAAGTCCAGCCTGAACAAAATAAACAACAAAATCTATCATTACAACATAAATCTTCTTAAATCCAACAACCAAAATCAGCACAAACGAATAAGAAAACAATGGTTGAATGAATGAATAAGGAATATACATTCAAGATCAAGGATTTTGGCAAGATATTTTGAAGCCTATTAAAAATGCCAGAATTTAAATTTCCTAAACCAAAAAGGCCAAAAGAAATTGACATGAAGGATAATCCCAACTATTGTCCTTATCACAGGATGCTTGGTCATAAAATTTAAGATTGTTTTGTCTTCAAAGACTGGTTAGAGCGCAATCTTAATGAAGGGAATATAACAATTCCAAAAGAATATATGAAAGAATCTGGAAAAGGTTTAGTTAATATGATTTCAGCTGAAAAACATATTCCTGATCCTGACAAACAAGATAAGAATGATATCACTTCAGGGAAATCTACTAAAGGAACTCCATCTAAAAGTGCCAAGAAAATGAACAAAGAAAGAAAAAAGAATTAGAGGTTATCCTAGCACAGGGAATACTATTTCTTTTGTATCTACTACTTTTCATAATCCTATGTCCTCTACTAGGATAGTTGAATCGGACAAAGGGTGAAAATCACTTAAGCCAATAACTCTATATGACTATCTTTTAACCACTGTGGAAAATAATAATATTTCTGATTCTGCTTACACTTTGTCTATTCTGGATGAAGCTTCTGGATATGATTTCAATCCTGAAGACAATACCCAAATTGTACATGAAATCAATCAGTTTAATGACAACCAAACTGATATTGATATTGACTCTGATAATGACATCACACTTCTATTAAAACAAATTCCAATTTCCATAGAATTGGAATCTTCTGACTCAGAGACAAAAGAGTCAAATGACAGATCAAGGGAAATAACTGAAATTAGTCTACGGAGTGGGAAAGTCTTACCTCCCAGAAAAACTCCACAAGAAAAAGAGAAAAAAACAATAACAACAAAGGAAATTATTCCTTCGATACATCAAAAATGATGATCCTCACAATAAGGTGGATAATAATGTGTTAGCCCACCTGAGAAAATTACCAGTAAAATTAAGCATTTATGATGCTCTCATACTTTCAAAAGAAATGAGGGAATCATTGATAAAAGCCCTCATGGATCCAGACATTTGCTTGACTCAACTTACTGATAGTAGCCAGAGTGAGGCTAACTCATTAAAGGAACAAGCAAGGATTACCTTTTCCGATGATGACTTGTTGCTTGGGACAATTGAACATAATCGTCCTTTGTACATTATAGTAAATATAAATGATACGACACTCTCAAGGGTGCTTATTGACCCAGGAACCTCAATTAACATAATGAATTTGAAAACTCTAGCATATTTTGATATTAATGCATCTCAACTATCAAGGAATACAATGATGCTACGAGGATTCAACTAATAGGGAGAACGAGCCCTAGGGTCAATAACATTACTCCTAAAAATGGACGATTTGATAACTACGACAAAATTCCATATAATTGATTCTGACACTTCCTTTAGTGCTCTTCTTGGTAGACCATGACTCCACGAGCATAAAATGGTTCCATCCTCATTACATCAATGCATAAAATATTTGCAGAATGGATAAAAATATTGTATTATGGGGATCTATATCCATTCTTGGTGCATGAATTTGGAATACATGAAGATGCCGCATACTACTTCCCAATGAAACAAACAGTATTTTCCAGAGAGGCCATGGTGAATACTAAAGAAAAAAACATTGAAAAGAAACAAGATTGTTCTTTTCCAATACAGACAAGTGGTAATAATTTCCATCAAACTCGCACTCGAGGTCGAGGCCGAGGACGAGGGAAAGGGAACAAAATCCAATTGTCAAAATGGAAAAGTCATCAAAGTTCAAAATTCACCTGGACTCCGAAGATGACATAAAAGGAGAAATGACATCGGTTATTTCAAAAGAACCTTAATTTAGGATACCTCTTGAAGAGGAAGACAAAGGAAAACAGCTTGAATCTTTGTATGATAAAATCAAGCATTATATACAAATTATGACCTTAACTCTAATTTCTAATTCTAGAATTGAAGATATAGTGGTCAGAGAGGTATATAATGATAACAAGAAGCGAATTAAGTTTTGACTTGGTTCTTCTTCTTCTTCTAATTTTTAAATCGATGTAAAAAAAGATGATGAAAATGTTTTGAAATCAATAAATATCCCTTTTGAGTTGTATTCTCCTTGGGCACAAAATTTTGTTCGAAAAAGTTTATCACCTGCACAATTTTCTACAAGACAAACCAATTTCATTAAACAAATGTGGAATAACAATAAACAAATTCCTAACTCCAAACAAGGCATTGGGTTTGGCACCGTGGAACCTTTAGACGATACAAAATTTTGCCTAGTCATTACTGAAGATGATGACTTTGAACAATCAGTAGATCTTCCAATTGAAAATGCCCCACCTGAATTGGAAGAAGAAATAAAATTGACAATTGATGAATTAAGAGAAATAAATATAGGGACTGATGAAAACCCAAAATAAACTTTCATTAGTTCATTCATTAACGATAATTAAGCTAAGGAAATCATTCAATTGTTAAAAGAATATAAAGACTGTTTTTCCTGGACTTATGACAAAATGCCTGGGCTACCTCCAGAAGTTACAGTCCATAAACTTGGAATAAACCAAATTGCAATTCCTGTCAAACAAACGCCAAGCAGGATGCATGTTGAAATAGAGCAACAAGTCATCACTGAAGTCAAGAAACTAATTGAAGCTGCTTTCGTTCATGAGGAAAATTACCCGACATGGCTGGCTAATATAGTGCCAGTAAAAAGGAAAAATGGAAAAATTAGAGTATGTGTGGATTTTTGAAATTTAATAAAGCTTGCCAAAAGGATGAATTTCCTTTACCAATCCCAGAACTAATGATAGACACAGTATCCATACATGCCATATTTTCCTTCATGGATGGATCATCAAGATATAACCAAATTAAAATATTTTGGGAAGACGAATCCAATACAGCCTTTAGAACACCCATAGGCATATACTGTTACAAAGTAATGCCATTTGGATTAAAGAATGCTGGTGCTACATACCAAAGAGCTATGACACAAATTTTCAATGAACTTATACATAACCAAGTCGAATGTTATGTGGATGATTTGGTTGTTAATAGCAAACAAAAAAAATGATCATGTATACGATTTGAGAATTATTTTTGATCGATTACGTCAATACAATCTTAAAATGAATACTTTAAAATGAACTTTCGGTGTTACCTCAGGAAGATTTTTAGGATTTATTGTTCGACATCGTGGAATTGAAACTGATCCTTCTAAAATTGAAGCTATCCTAAATATGCCCCCTCCTAAAAATCTAACCCAAATGCGGTCATTTCAAGGAAAATTAGCATATATACGACGATTTATATCCAATCTTTCTGGCAGATGTCGACCACTCATTGCTTTAACTATAAAGGATACTAAATTCATATGAGATGACAAATGCCAACAAGCCTTTGATGACATCAAACAATATTTGATAACACCTCCTGCTTTGATGTACTTCGTGGTAGGAAAACCTCTAATACTTTATACTGCTGCATTGGACAATTTTCTTGGAGCATTACTAGCCCAAGTAAATGACGATGGGAAAGAAAATGCATTATATTATTTGAGTCGCTGTTTACTCTCGGCTGAAATAAAATACCCGACAATTAGAAAGCATTGTTTAGCACTAATCTTTGCGGTTCAAAAACTAAGACACTATATACTATTTCACAAAATAACCATTTTTTCAAGGGTTAATCCGCTTCAATATTTAATGACACGACCCACACTCTCTGGAAGATTAGCAAGGTGGGAAATGATATTACTCCAATTTGACATAAGATTTGTACCATTACGTGCTGTCAAAAGATAAATCTTGGCAGTTTTCTTAGCAGCACACCCAATTCCAGAAGGATCACCTCTCAATGATGATTTATCTGATGAATAAATATCAGAAATAAAAATTTCAAATGTGCCATGATGGGAATTGTACTTTGATGGAGCATTATCTGCACAAAAGATAAAGACAAACAAATAGTTATACCAGAAAAAGCTGGAGTAGGATTGATTTTTATCACTCCAGATAAAGTAAGGATGCCTTTTTCTTATCATATGACTGGACCATGCACAAATAATGAATCCGAATATGAAGCTCTCATAACCGGTCTAGAATTGACAATACTAATAGAAATTAAAAATATTGACATCTATGGAGATTCTTAATTGATTATCAATCAAATTGCTGGCAAATATAAGACCCTAAAACCTTGACTTGAACAATATTCCCATTACACTCTGAAGCTGCTTCAACAAATTCCTGATGTGACATTTTTCTTAATCCCGAGATGAGATAATTCTTTAGCAGATGCTTTGGCAAAACTTACAAAAGAATTTGCTTGCCCATGTTGACCTCATTTTTGATGAGGTCTTTTTCTCCTCTCTTTAGTACTTAGGATCTAGCCTTAGGCTTTTCCTTTGACTAATCTTAGAGGACTAGAAGTGGAACCCACCCTTTATAAAGTTCAAACACCTCTTGACTCCCTGCAAACCCCACAAGCTTGATTGTAGACCCCTAATCACCTAGAGGGTTGAAATTAAATGTGGAGGTTTAAAGGATGAGTTCCCTATAGGACTTCTTGGCCTTAGGAATACCCTAGGTGGCCTGGTCTGGTGAGGGTTGACTTGCACATACACTACACTCTCACACACATTCCAAGTCCCAAAACCACACTCTCACCCAACTTGACTTCCTGGCTCATGTAGGAAATTCATATGGATGGACCTCAACCCCTAAGCCCCTGGCTAAGAGGGTTAGGAACAACATATTGAGTGCCTAAAATGAGTCTTCTCATGGCTCTTATGGGCTTGATATGGCTTCATGGCTCAACCAAAGTGATTCCATTCTATTCAAATTTGATCAATCTCCATCTTTCCAAAATTTCAATTTTTGACCCCCGGGGCCCTACACCCATTAAGCCTACCAAATGCCCTTGGAACTACCCAAAATTTGCAAAATCACCTAAATTACCCAAAATTCCTCAAAATCAATCCTAAAAATTTCCCTCCACTCAAATTGATCATCCATAGCCAAAAATACCAAAAATTCCAAAAGTACCCCCCAATACCCTCCAAATACCCAAAATGCCCCTCTTAGCCCAAAAATCCAAAAATTCAGAAAATTCCCAAAAAATTCCAAAAAATCCCAATTATTTCCAATTTCATTTTGTTCAACTACACCATGGGCAAATTTTTCCAATTTACCCCACTTTTACCAAAACCCCCAATTTTGCCCATTTTAAACCCAAGTGAACCCAATGTCAAACCAAACCACCCCAATTGACCTCAATTTTGGTCCTATTCAATTCTAAAAATCAAATAAACATCCTCAATATCAATTTAGACCAAATCCAAGTCCAATTTGATTTGACATTTGGGCCCAATTTCAATTTGAAGCCTAAGGCCCAATTTTGGCCCATGACCTAAACCTAGCCCAAACCTAGCCCAACTCAACCCCAATTGGCCCCAAATATTTTCTAGAGCCTTCCTAACACCCCCAAAAACAAAAAAATAACTTGATTTGCCCAAAATTTGAACCTAAACTCCACCCAAACCTAACCCAAAACCAAAATCCCTTAAATTGACCTAAGCCCAAACCTAACCCAAATGGGCCCAAATCCCAAAATTAGAGCCCAAACAAAGTTTGAAACTCTTTGTGACACTCCCATGAACATTTCTTAACATTAATTTTACATCAAATCCAACTTTACCCAACCTTAACCTAAGTTGGCCCAATTTGGCCCACCTTGGCCCCTTTACTAAAAAGCCCAAATTAAACCCAATTCAATTCAAAATCACTTCACACTTGTTCCAAACCACTCATGACACATACCTAAACAAATTGCAACATTTATTTGGCATGATCCTTCACAAAATTTCCATCCACCAATTTATTTTCAAACCTAAAGGCCCACTTTCCTAAACCATTCTAAAAGCCCACTTCCACCAAATCCAAAAGCCCAAAAAATCATCCAAAGCCCACATGACATTTCTCTACATCATCCATTCAATTAAAATCATCCCTAAGTCCTAAACCAATGATCAAATAATTCCAAATAAAGCTTCATCCAAATTTCCACCAAAAATGCTAAAATTCATAAAATCCATTTTTATGAAATTGACCAAACTTTTTCCAAGCCAAATGTGAGCCATTGAGCCATGTACAAACCACATAGAAGCCATGGAAGCCACTTTCCACCTCACCAAGCCAATAATGGCAAGAAGAGGGGGGTCTTTCTTAAACCTTCATTAAGCTTTTTTAACCTCATCCATGTTACCCACTAAACCATGCTTAGCCACCTCACCTTGGATGGAGACTTCACCACCCCTTCCAAGCTGAACTAAATGATTCCCTCAGCTCAAAATCAGGCCTTGGGGAGGTGCACCAAGCCTATTTCCAAGGATTGACCAAACCAAGCTCAAAATACACCCTCCTGTCAGCATATTATTTAGGCTCGAGTGTTGTATTTTTGAAAAGAGGTCGCCTACGTAAATTGTCGGTGAATTTTTAATTTAATTTAAATAAATAATTTGAAAAGTAGTATTTGATTTTGAAAATAATTTCAAATTTGAAAATTTTAAGATATGAAATCAAACCGATCTCACATCCCGAATAGTTTATATAAACGAGCACCGCACCACAAACCGTATATTTATCCCCGAGAGTAGACACACCGCTTCGATGATGGAGCTCGGTTAAATAAACTAGAAGATTTGTGACATCCGTTTGGTCTACGAACCAATTTTATAAGCCGACAAGTTCCTCTCGCTTAATATAAAGGAATTAGCTGATGGTTTATATTACCCGGGTTCTTAAAGTTCCCTATAACGGCAAGCCCCTATAGTTAATTACATCTTAAATGAAGTGAATCATTTAAGAAAACTCTCGATAATGATCAGTGGTTTTGCTCTCAAGAATTTCAAAGCTTAAGGTTTTCATAGGTTTGGATTTTTGAAATTTCAAAAGGGATTAGCTCTAATTTGGAACATTTATTTTCAGGAGTCCAATGGAAGAGGAGTAGGAGAAGCTGAGGATCCAAGAAGAATCTTGGCAACTTCCCAAACTATCCTATTGTTTGGCTCGGATTTAAGAAAATCCTAATATTATCTGATATTTCAATCTTGCCAGTTTTAATTAATTTGTACTTATATTTGTACGATAAAATCATACAAATAACCTCGAAGATATGAGGGTTTATGTCGTACTAAACGACCACCTCGGAGTCCTAAGACCGGTTAGGGCTTAATTTACATGACATGATCATGCGAATGCCTAACGAAGAGTTGAGGATTTATGTTGCACTAGGCAAACTACCTCGAAATCCTATGGCTTGGTTATTTAATTCTAAGAAATTTTTGCTTAAGTAAAGTTGTTTTGCTGACAAAGATGGTCGTGCTGCCCACCGTGCTCCAAGCTCTTTGTTGTTGCAGAGGTTTAGTTTTAGAAGATTATAATAAAAAGAGAAGTGAAGAGTTTGGTTTTAGGAATCATAAAGTCCAAGTGTTTCTTGTGTTTTAGTTAAAACAAATCTTAAAGTTGATTATAACAGAACCAATTAAGATCCCACGGTTCCGTCATCCCGGCACCGTTATTTTCAATGAATTCACTTAGTCCAGATGAATTTGCTAAACTCTACTGAATGAGTTCCACACTTTCATTTAGACCGTGGGAAATCCCGTTAGCAACACGTGGGTTACATGATCCGAGGTATTCCCGATCATTCAACGAGACGTTTTAATTTAGTTGCAATCGTAGTTTCGTGTTCCGTTTCGTGATTAAATTTTCGAGTTGTTTTTATATTTTGAAATGTTGTGGCGGTGATTTTTTATCTTGCAGTGACTTTTAATTTAGTTTTGGTTTCAATTCAGGGACTATCCTAAAGGTTTTGGTTTTCATGCAACAGTTGTTTATCATGCAAGAAAAGTAAAGTGCATTTGCAATAAAGTAAATTGCACTAAAATGAAAGCGTTCCTGGAGGGTCTTCCCGTCATTCCAAGCTGCACTTAAAACACATGTTAAGGCATTTAAATATTTCAACAAGTACCTAGGTAAAGCTATGGGAAAGGTTTTGGTTGTCTATCAAAGTCCTAATCCTATAACTAGTCATCTCCTATGACGTCTAGGTTCTTGTGTTTTGGTTTAAGGACGATTTTCTTCATCAAAGAACAATTAAGTTCAATTATTCTTATAAACATCCTATCATATTGAGGAAGTGCTTAAGACAAATCTTAACCATCTTTTCAATATTTCTAGGATCGTTTTAAGTCCAAGAGAATTTAATTATACAAGTGAATTAATAATCCGGAATTTAAGTTTTATTCTTTTGCTTCAGCTGAACTTAGGACATTTGAATATCCTATAAGTGAGGTAACACTTCACTTGATGTTTCATTTAAGAGTTATAATAATAAAAGCTTTTAAAAGGGCAAATCAAGTTATTAAGTATTTTTATGATTTAGACTTAATGATTTAATTCTAATTTTTGATTTAATTATTAAAATTAGTTTAAGTTTGGAATAGTGTTCAAGTTATTTTAGGTTTAATTCTTAATAATTTCATTTGGGTTTTGTTATTAAATGATTTTAATTTAATTTAATTTAATTTAATTTACCTTAATTTAAATTTAATTTCAATTTAATTTTATTTTAATTTAATTTAATTTAATTTAATTTAATTTTAATTTAATTTAATTTTAATTTAATTAAATTTTAATTTTATTTAATTTTAATTTAATTTATAATTTAATTTAATTTAATTTAATTTAATTTGATTTTAACTTAATTTAATTTTAATTTAATTTAATTTAATTTAAATTTAATTTAATTTAATTTTAATTTAATTTTAATTTGGATAATTATTTTAATCTTTTAATTAAGAATTAAGTATTATTGAAGTGATTCATTTAGAGATTTTTAAATTAAAGAATAAATATCCTCTTAAATAATATCCCTACTTTATAATTTCAAAAAAATTTATTAATCTTCCAAATTTAATTAATTAATTAATTAAGGTTTACCTTAATTATTCTTAAAATGATTGGTGGGTTTCTATCCTTAACCATTTAAGTTTCAATCATCCAAAATCAGTTTAAAATCAAATATTTTACCCTCCCCTTTTGATTAATCTTAAAATTTTAATTAAAGGTTGAAAATTTTAATTACCATTTTTGCCCTTCAAGCTTAATAATTCTATAACTCACTAAATTAAGCTCAAATGAACTTGAAATTTTTATGTGACTCTCTTACATGTCAGCTTAAGACATTAGAGGAGAAAATGTGATTTTTCTCGTATTTAATCTATTTATTTAATTATTTTTAATGGAAAATAGGGGTTTTTTAAGGGAAATTCAATAACATGACCAAGGGAACTTTTCTGATCTTTAGAAAATTATGGAGCATTCCTAATGACCAGAGGACCATTTGGACAAATTTTGGTGATTTTTTGAATTTTATTTTATTTATTATAATTATTTTGAATTTTGGAGTATTAATTAATTTAAAAATAAAATAAAGGTTGAAAAATGAATTTTATATTTTTCAAAAATCTTTTTGATATCAGAGAAATCACAAACCAATTTTTATAATTTTCTGATTTTTCTTTGATTTATTAGAATTATTTTAGTGAAAAGGTTGGAAAAATACATTTTTTTTAATATTAAAAATTACATTAAGCCTTTAAAATTCAATATCTTACCCTAGGGACTTAGGAAAAATATTTAGTTTGTTTCTAAGTGATTAGAATTCAAAATGTGACATTTTGGTGATTTTTAACATTTTTGTGATTTTTATTATTTTTTTAATTATTAAAATATTAAAATAAGCTTAAAAATTAACTTTTTTAGAAAATTGCAATTCTAATTTTCCTATATTCCTCTGATATTATAGAGTCTCCAAAACCAATTTTGTGAATTTTTGAAAAGTATTTTGTGAGTTATAAATTTTTAAAGTTTAATTTTACTTAAGAGGCTTAATCAAGCCATTTGGTGGGGTTAATCAAGTCCAATGGTTTTCAAATTTTTATGTAGTGTTCTCCAATCCCTAAAGGACCGTGGAGAATTGTTTTTAAGTTAATCTGATGAATGGTTAACCCTAGTTAATTAAAGTTCACTTTTGGGTATTTAGGCCAATTAGGGTTGTTCAAAGTGAATTAACTTAAAAACTATTTTTCCTAGGGTCCTCTGGTCATAAAAAACATCACCAAATTTTCTTAGAATTTATTTCTCAACATGCTAATTATTGGAATTAAAATAATCAAAACAGTGGCATGAATTTAAAAAATCAATAACTTCTCATAAGGATGGCCTCTGACCTTGGAAAATTCAGGGAATGTTCCCAAGTTCAGAGGCTTCAAAAGCCCCATGGTCTCATGCCATGGTAAATTTCCTATATGCATGGAGAATTGAAATAGTGCAGAGAGTAAATAAATAATTAAAAATAAAATACTTGATGAAATTACATGATTTCTTTTCCACATTTTGCTCCTCTGTTCACTGAGCAAGAGGGTATTTTTATTTTATTTTTAGGATTTTTCTACACAAAGTTATGGATTTTCAAAGTTCTGGTAATTAAATAAATAGAAAATAACCCTAATTTCCTACTTATCCACGCGGCGCCACGCCATCCTCGGCAGCTCCGAAAGGCCACGCGTCGTCTCCTGATTCGGCGCCGCCATCCGACTCAGAGCTCCAGGGGCCCGCAGTTCATGTCCCATTACTCTGTCTGGCGCGATCCTGGCCTTCCGCTTGATACACACACGATCCGACGGCTCCTGGTCATCGTCTACGACTGGTGTAAACCCGTGACCGTCAACCTTCTAACCCTAATTTCTCACACGATTCTCAACGGATTTTTGAGTTCTTATGCTCTCTGGATTCGTCTTGAAGAGACGAACACATCCATATGGTAAACATGTATTGAAATTGACCCAAACTAAATTGAGAATCTCTGGAAGCTCGGGAAGAAGAGTGAGTCCATACCTTTGCTAAGAGAAGTGAAGCTTCGATCTGAGAGTTGTGTCACGTTCGATTGGGTTCAAGCAAGCTCCAGATGAAGTCCCTTGGCCTGGTGAATTATCTATGTATGATTTCGACCAAGCCCGATCACAAGCTTGGAGGCTGGAAGCAATGCCTGGCCTGGAGAGGGGGCTTTTAAGGGGAAACCTCTTCTCTTGGTCTGGTGAAGGTGTAGGACCAACCAATTTGGGGATAGGCTCAATGTGGATAAGTGTCCTGGTTTGGGCTTGGATTTCAACTCTGAAATTGAGCTCACAGAGAGGAAATGGCAGGGGGATTTCAGTGGGGATCAAGTTCTCTATGTGTGGGGAGTAATCTGGAACAATTTTGGCAGAGTTTCCTTAAGATTTGTTTCAGCACCTTATTTCGTCGAGAGGTGGTGGTGTTTAAATAGGCATGGATGGAGGCTCTCCTGTGGGGAGTTAGGGCTTGGGATCGACCGCTAGGTCAAGGGAAGAACAGCCATGGTGGCCATTATGCATGGGGCAGCTCAACGAGTGGGAATTCCAAACTTCGGCTCCTCTCAAGGCTTCGGCCATGGTGTTTTCCTCGCGATCCAGTGGTCGGCCGGCAGGCATGGGTCACCCTCGTGTTCAGTGGGTCGTGGTCGGGGTTTAGAGTAGCTCAATCGGCCATGGACATGTGTAAAGGAGTTTGATTTAAATGGAATGAGAGAAGGCTCATTTTGGCTTCGGTTTGGTTCAACTCATGCATTTTGGCTAGGTTCAGCATCCAAGGCTCGACCTCGAGCCGAGGGAGAATCATTCGGGTTAGCCGAATCGAGGTAGTGAAGTCCCCATCCATGGTGAGGTGGCTAAGCATGGTTTAGTGTGTGACATGCTTAAGGTAAAAAGGTTTAAGGGAGGTTTAAGAAAGAACCCCCTCTTCTTGCCATAAATGGACTAATGACAAGTCAAAGCCCTCATGGCTTCATGTAGCTTGAGAATGGCTTGTTCATGGCTCATCTTTCGCTTGGGAAAAGTTAAGTTAACTTCATGAAAAAGGGTTTTGTGAATTTTGGCATTTTGATGGGAATTGTTATGAGGCTTGATTTGGAATTGTTTAATTGATAAATTAGGACTTTAGGAATGATTTTAAATCGAATGTGTGATGAGGGAAAGTGTCATGTGGGATTTAGATTGATTCGGGTTTTGAATTTGGTGGAAGTGGGCTTTTAGGAGGGCTTAAGGGGATGACCCCTTTAGGTTTAAGAATGAAATCATGGATGGGAATTTTGTAGAAGTTTGGGCCAAATAATTGTTGGGTTTGGTTTAGGAATATGTCATGAGTGATTTGAAATGAGTTTGGAGTGATTTGGGTTTGAATTGGGTTGGATTTGAGCTAATTTGGTAAATGGGCCAATGTAGGTCAAATTAGGCTAACTTGGGCCAATGTTGGGCTAGGGTTGAAATTGATGTAAAATTAATGTTGGGAAATGTTTATGGGAGTGTTTCAAAGAGGTTTTGACTTTGGTTGGGTTTTGATTTCGGGATTCGGGCTTATTCTGGGTTAGGTTTGGGTTTAGGTCAAAATTGGCCCTTTTGGTTTTGGGTTGAATTTGAGTGTGGTTTGGGTCCAAATTTTGGGCAAATAATGTTAGTGTTTTGTTTATGGGGATGTTAGGGAAGGTTTAGAAAAGGTTTGGGGTTAATTGGAGTTGAATTGGTTTGGTTTGGGCTAAGTTTGGGTCATGGGTCCAAATTGGGCCTTAAACTCAAAAGTGAAATTGGACCCAAATGTCAATCAAATTGGACTTTGATTTGGTCTAGATTGACATTGTCGATATTAAATTGAAGTTTAGAATTGAATTGGATCAAAATTGGGGTCAATTGGGTAGGTTTGGTTTGACATTGGGATCACTTGGGTTAAGAATGAGCTAAATTGGGGGTTTTGGAAAAAGTGGGGTAAATTAACAAAATCAGCCCATGGTGTAGTTGAACAAAATGAAATTGGGAATATTTGGGATTTTCTAGATATTTCTAGGAATTTTCTGAATTTTTGGACTTTTTGGCTAAGAGGGGCATTTTGGGTATTTGGAGGGTATTGGGGGGTACTTTTGGAATTTTTGGTATTTTTGGCTATGGATGATCAATTTGAGTGGTGAGGAAATGTTTAAGGTTAATTTTGGGGAATTTTGGGTGATTTGGAAATTTTGGA
Source organism: Papilionanthe hookeriana x Papilionanthe teres (assembly GCA_022702705.1). Lineage (NCBI taxonomy): Eukaryota > Viridiplantae > Streptophyta > Magnoliopsida > Asparagales > Orchidaceae > Papilionanthe > Papilionanthe hookeriana x Papilionanthe teres. The sequence continues at coordinate 155,085,993 of CM040421.1, read as the reverse complement.
GGATTTGGGCAATTTTAAGGGCTTTTGGTAGGTTTGATAGGTGTAGGGTCCCCGGGGTCAAAAATTGAAATTTTGGAAAAAAGAAGATTGATCAAATATGAGTGAAATGGTCCTCGGGGTCAAAAATTGAAATTTTGGAAAATAGAAGATTGATCAAATATGAGTGAAATGGAATCACTTTGATTGAGCCATGAAGCCATGAAGCCATGAAGCCATATTAAGCCTGTATGAGCCATGAGAGGACTAATTTGAGGCATTCAGTATGTTGTTCCTAACCCTCTTAGTCAGGGGCTTAGGGGTTAAGGTCCATCCATATGAATCACCTAAATGAGTCAAGGAGTCAAGTCGGGTATGGGAGTGGTTTTAGGATTTGGATCGTGTGTGCGAGAGTGTAGAGTATGAGTGTAGTGAGTGTGTAAGTCAACCCTCACTGCACCAAGCTACCCAGTGGTGGTCCTAAGGCCAAAGAGTCCTATTGGGAACTCATCCTTTAAACCTTCACTTTTGATTTCAACCCTCTAGGTGATTAGGGGTCTACAATCAAGCTTGTGGGGTTTGCAGGGAGACAAGAAGTGGTGTAAATTTCTAAAGGATGGGTCCCAATTCTAGTCCTCTAAGATGGTCAAAGGAAAAGCCTAAGGCTAGATCCTAAGAACTAAAGAGGGAAGAGAAGACCTCATCAAAAATTAGGTCAACAAATGGACCCCCAATAGGTGTGGTGTGCTAACCAAGCATACCGCGTGTATTGGCGTTGACCAAAGAGATCAACAGAACCAAAACAGATGTCCAAGTAAAAGACTTAGGACTAAGTATAAGAAATTTCCGCTGGGGAGTATCAGGTAAATCTCCAAGACTGAAGATTCCGTAACTCTTCTCGGGGAAGAAGGAGGTGAATTTCAGATCACAAGATTTCAAGAGATTGGATCTTAGATTCGTTTCATTTTCTGTTTCAAGTTTTTTTCAATTTTTGAGTTTGAATTTCAATTTGAGTTTCAAATTTGATTTTATGCGGAGAAAAGAGTAGGGCTAAGGCCCACCCGAATGCATTTGTATGCTGAGAAGGAAGCAGGACTGAACCTATTCCAAATGCTGAGGAAGAATAGGACAAAGCCTATCCGAAATGCAAAGTGCTTTGATTTCAATTTCTTGCTGAGATGATCAAATTTTGAGATTGCTGAGAAAGGAGCAGGACTGTGCCGATCCCGAGTGCTGAGAATTGCTGAGAAGGGAGTAGGGCGGAAGCCTATCCCGAATACTGAGATTTGCTGAGATGGGAGTAGGGGGGAAGCCTATCCCGAATGCTGAGATTGCTGAGATGGGAGTACGGCGGAAGCCTCATCCCGATCGCCGAGATTTGCTGAGATGGGAGTAGGGCGGAAGCCTATCCCGATTGCTGAGATTTGCTGAGATTGGAGTAGGGCGGAAGCCTATCCCGAATGCTGAGATTGCTAAGATGAGAGTAGGGCGGAAGCCTATCTAATTGCTGAGATTTGCTGAGATGGGAGTAGGGCGGAAGCCTATCCCGAATGCTGAGATTGCTGAGATGGGAGTAGGGCGGAACCCTATCCCGAATGCCGAGATTGCCGAGATGGGAGTAGGGCGGAAGCCTATCCCGATCGCCGAGATTTCGCCGAGATGGGAGTAGGCGGAAGCCTATCCCGAATGCCGAGATTGCCGAGATTGGAGTAGGGCGGAAGCCTATCCCGATCGCCGAGATTTGTGAATGCGCAGATTATGAAAACATATTGCTGAGATTTATGAATGCAGAGATTGAACATATGCTGAGATTTATGAATGCCGAGATTATGAAAACATATTGTAAAGTGCAGAGAATGAACATATTGTTGAGATTTATGAATGCCGAGATTATGAAAACATATTGTAAAGTGCAGAAATTGAACATATTGTAAAGTGCAGAGAATGATTGTAGAAGTTCATGTGGATTTGAAATTCTTTTTAATGTTTGGATTTTTATGAAAGAGAGTTCTTATTTATTTTCCTTTTCTTTTATGTTCTTTGTTAGAAGTTCATTTAACTTTAATGGCGTTTCCCAGTCAATTTGCACAAAAGAGGTGAAGGCAAAATGTGACATGGTCACTTTCATTCCAATCTTGTTGAAGATACATCATACAACTCGATCTGAAATATTTTTCATACAATCCATGACTCAAAACGGACTATGTATGATTCTCGTTGATCCATCCAAAAGTATCTCGCTAAATCCATGTCCGAATAGTAAGGTACATGGTCAATAACATCACCTTCCAAGCCACCCTTGGCAGGAATGCCGCATGGATGTGCTTTGGAGGTGTGATATCTCCCATGTAACTCACAGCTTGTTTGGCAGGAGACTCTCCAATTCTGAATCTGTTTGGAAACGATATGGTGCCTTTTTGGCGTCCATTCTTCTAAAGGTGACAGAGATCCGCTCCACTGGTACTCCTGGTATGCAATGTTTTGCGATATCCGCTCCATTTCCTTGTAGTATCATGACGTAACCTACTAGAAGTGGTATCTCCACTGGCCCTCGGAACTTGCCTGGGCCTGCTATCCGGAGGTCAGATCTGAACATGATATTGCACTAGTTGACGAACAAAATTGTGCAGAAAAGTCTGACAAAGTCGTGGTAGTCTATGTGTGGAGGTATGCAGTCGCCCTTCTGATAGATGTTGATGATGCAACTGTTGGGTATACAGTCTGCTGGCAGTATCCTCCATGTTATCATTCTTTTCACCATTCTTTTAATTATTCTTGGCATGGGATCCACCTCACCGTGACGGAGTATTCCCGGTGGATTCCCTTTTCGTCTTCTCGCGAAGTTATAGCAACATCCGCATTGTATTGTGACTCTTCCTTTCCCCGGCATCCACTTCCGGGGTTCTGAATAAGTCTTTTCTCTCAGACGGCCTGCTCGACCTATCTTCTGAAGTTCTAGAATGAAATCCACAATCTGTTGTTGTTCATATTCTGAAAATACGTCTGTATGTAGCTTGAGGCCCTCCAGGATGTTGATTCTTCTGCCTCCAATCCTTTCGAAGTATTCAAAGGTCTTCTTTTCAACTAGCTGCATTTTCTCCAACTTCATATTCTGGAATTATCCGAAGTCCTCGGTGTCCGGTAACGTATCGTGGGATGTATGGTTCAACCCCAAAGACATTCTCCCGCATGTCTCGGCTCCTCGGGGATAGTCTCCGTAGGGACATCCTCCGGGTTGCTTTCGCAACAAGACTCTCCGGTCCGGTACATCCGCTCGGCGTTGAGGCACCGACTCCATTTCTATTCTTCCTGGTATTTCTTTCATATGTTCCAACCTTTTTGGAGTTGGCTTTCTTCTTTCTGGTATTTCTTTCATCTGTTCCAACCTTTTTGGAGTTGGCCTTCTTCTTTCTGGTTCCTACCGAACCGGTCTCCTTGGAGCATTTGCACTAACAGCACTCCACTCGTCTGTCCATGTTGATCTTCTGCTAACTTGGTCAACATCTTGCGAATACGACGATTCTTATTTCGTCGGTCGGGTAGCAGTGGAGAGTAGCTCTTCTCACTCCTTGAATTTCTGTGGGCGCGGCGCTGACAAGCCCACCTTCTGCCGTAGCAACCATGGACATAATTTTCTTATCTTCTGTGGCGTTTGTTTTTCTTTTCTTGTTGTTGGATTGGTGGCTCGTGCCACCCACTTTCATCACCGTTCGTCGTGAAGTTCTTCTCGATCGACCGGGATCCAATCATTTTCTTCGTATTTTAAGCCGCTGGTGTAAAGTCCGAGTCAATCTCTATCACTGCTCCATCCTTCACCCTCTTTTCATCGAGTTCGAGACTCACGCCATTTCTAAAGTTTAAGACCAACTGCCCGTTCGACATTTCCCTGCACAAAAGACAAGGAAAGGATCAGGGGATGTACTAAGATCAAGAACATTAAGAAAACATTTATCACCGAAGATTTTTATTCACTTATTTTAATTTTTAAGGAAAGTAGGAAAAGATGAAGAAAGATCAGGAACAAGATTTGATTCGAACGGAAGGGTAAAACTTTATTATTATGATTTCACGTATTTTATTATTTTTTAGTACATTTTTTTTATTTATTTTTTGTGTTTTTGGGTTCGGACCCAGTCACAAAGTGATTGTCTCAACCGTGTTTCTAGGGATAGGACTCTATTTTAGAGGCCACCCTTTGAAACATCATGTTGCGTAATACTTTTTTAAATATCACCCATTGATTGGAAGCATTTGTCGTTCTCCTTGGCAATTCACAAGTTGGTAGGAGCCTCCTGAGTAGACTGCCTCAACTACAAACTGCCCTTCCCAAGTTGGTTCAAATTTGCCCCCTATCTTGCGATGTGCAAGAATAGGTCTTCTGAGAACAAGAACTAAGTCACCAACTTTGAAAGTTCTTCGGCGGACCAGTTTATCATGGGCCTGGATCATCTTAGCTTGGTACAGTTCCAAAATTTGTTGCGCCGCAAGTCTTTTTCCTTCCGGGTTTTCTAGTTCTTCCGATCATAATCCGGCATTTTCTTCTCGTAGTAATTTTATTTGCAACTGCAATCTTGAGTGATGGAAGCTGGTCTTCCAATGGTAACACTGCCTCGGACCCATACACTAAAGTGTAAGGTGTAGACTGAGTAGGAGTCCTGAAGGTTGTCCTGTAGGCCCATAAGGCTTCTAACAACTTCTCGTGCTAATTTCTCTTGTTGTCATTCAAATTTTTCTCTAAAATTTGAACGAGAGTTTCATTAAAAGCCTCGGCCAAGCCGTTTTCTCTTGGGTAATATATTGTTGAGTATCGCCAGTCGATTCCATGTCTCCTGACAAAATTTTTGATTTTTGTACTTCTGAATGCGGACCCATTATCTGAAATAATTCTGCGCGGTACTCCGAAACGATAGACGACTTGATTTTTGAAAAATTGTAGCACGTGGTGTGCTTTTACTTCTCTGAGTGGAACTGCTTCTGCCCATTTAGAAAAGTAGTCTGTAGCTGCAAGGATGAAGCGATGTCCTCTTGAAGAAGGCGGTTCTATCGGACCCACTATATCCGTGCCCCAACACTCAAATGGCCACGATGCAATTGTCGGATGTAGCTCATTTGGAGGTTGGTGTAGAACCACTCCGTGCACTTGGCACTGGTGACAATTTTTGGCAATCTTCATGCAATCGGTCATCATCGAGGGCCGTAATACCCTAGTCTTTTAATTTTCATTTTCATTTTCGGACCCGATCGAAGAGCGCCACAAAGTCCCGAATGCACTTCTTTGACAATTTCACGAGCCTCGGACCCGCTCGAGCATCTTAACCACATCCGATCAAAAGACCTTCCGTATAATGTATTGTTTATTAATGCGTAAGACAGAGCTCTTTTCTTGATTTGATGTGCTAATGACTTATTGCCTGGTAATTTTCCTGTTTGCAGGTATTCTATTAGCGGCTGATGCCATTCTTCTGTGTTTTCCGTCACTGTTGCAACTGATTCCCCTACTTTTTCTGATTTCTGTATCATATCCTTGTCGAGCTGTGATAGGACCTGTCGTCCCTGAACTAACACTTCAACTGACTCATCTTGTAAGCAGGCAAATTCTTTTGCAAGGCGAGCTAGCGCATCTGCGAGAGTATTTTCTCTTCTGGGGATCTTGTAGATTGTTACATTCGGAATTTATTCCAACAATTTCATGGCATACTGAAAGTATTGCTCGAGTCTTGGGTTTAAGATTTTTTATTATCCTGCGACCTGTTGAATGATCAAATGAGAATCTCCATAGATGTTGATGTCTGTTATTCCCATCTGAATGGTCAATTCTAGTCCTGTTATGAGGGCCTTGTATTCTGCCTCGTTGTTTGTGCACGCTCTGTTAAATGGTAGGAGTATCTTAACATCCCCCGCTCCGGTGTTATAAAGAATAGTCCGATTGCTGCCTTACCGGGCACTATCATTTGAAATTCTTTGTCTTTCTGTGCTGAGGATGCTCCGTCGAAGTATAGTTCCCAGCGTCGAGCATCAGTGTCTTCTAGGTTCATTATCTGTTCATCTGGCAAGTCATCATTGAGAGTTGATTCTGCCGGCAAAGAGTGTGTTGCAAGGAAATCTGCTAGGATTTGTCCCTTTACGGCACGAAGAGGCATGAAAGTTATATCGAATTGCAATAGTATCATTGACCACCTGGCAAGCCTGCCAGAAATTGTTGGACGGGTCATCAAATATTGCAATGGATTAACTTTCTAAATAAGGTTGATCTTGTGAGAGAGCATGTAATGCCTGAGCTTTTGGGCGGCGAAGATCAGGGCCAAACAATGCTTCTCAATTGGAGGATACTTTACTTCCATCGCAATCAAACGACGACTTAAATAGTAGAGAGCATTTTCTTTCCCCTCATCATTGACACAGGCTAGCGGGGCTCCAAGGGAGTCGTCTAGAGCCGCGGTATAAAGTATCAACGGTCTACCTGAGACTGGGGCTGCTAAGACAGGAGGTGCCATTAAGTATTGCTTGATGTCCTCGAAGGCCCATTGGCATTTCTCTTCCCAAATTAATCTGGCGTCCTTTTTAACTAATGCCGAGAAGGGCTGACACCTACCTGACAAGTTCGAGATAAAGCGTCGAAGATATGCCAGCTTCCCTTGAAAGGATCGTAGTTGTTTTAAGGTTTTGGGAGGCGGCATTTCTAAGATAGCTTTAATCTTTTCCGGATCGATTTCGATCCCGCGATGTCGGACAACAAATCTTAAGAATTTCCCGAAGGTCACGCCTAAGGCGCATTTTAAGGGATTCATCTTAAGGTTGTATTGCCTTAGTCACTCGAAGACAATTCTAAATCATACAGGTGATCTTCCTTCAGTTTGCTTTTGATGACCACATCATCCACGTAGCACTCAACTTGGTTGTGAATGAGATCATCAAAAATCTTTTTCATCGCTCTTTGGTATGTTGCTCCTGCGTTCTTTAGTCCGAATGGCATTACTGTGTAGCAATATACTCCTATCGGCGTTCTGAAAGCTGTGAGCTTTTCGTCTTCCGATGCCATCTTTATCCGGTTGTATCTCGAAGATCCATCCATGAAAGAGAATATTTCATGTGTCGAAGCGATGTCGATCATCAATTCTGGGATTGGTAGTGGAAATTCATCCTTCGGACATGCTTTGTTCAAGTCTCTGAAATCTACACAGATTCTGATCTAACCATTCTTCTTTCTGACTGGTACAACGTTGGCTAGCCAAGTAGGGTATTGTTCTTCACGGACAAATTTAGCGTCTATTAGCTTCTTAACTTCAGTTATTACTTGTTTTTCAATTTCTAGACGCATTCTTCTGGAAGCTTGTCTGATTGGAACGGAAGTAGGATCCACTCCTAGCTCGTGAACCGCAACTTCTAGAGCTAATCCCGGCATTTCGTCGTAACTCCAAGCAAAACAGTCTTTGAATTCCATTAATAGCTTGATCATTTCCTCAAAATCTTCTTTATTGAGTAAGGAGCTAACAAAGGTTGGTCTAGGCTTTTCGCTAGTACCTAAGTTAACTTCCATTAACTCATCTATTGTGGATTTGATTTCTTCAAATTATGGTGGAGCATCTCCAATTTGCAGATCTTCAAGCTCTTCTGTAGTTTCTAAACATTCTTCATTAGGTTCGCAAGTGACAACCAAGAAAAGTTCCGTATCGTCAACTGAACTTACTTTGCCGAATCCGAGACCATGTTTTGAATTGGGAGGCCGACCCGCATTATTCCATAATTTTTCGAAGTGTTGTGCTCGGCCTTTTGTCCATTGGCGAGGTAAGACACCATGTTGAATTAAATTTTGAACACAGGGAGAGTACCACTCAAAAGGCAATTCCATTAATTCGGAAGAAGTGACATCTTCAAATTGTACATTGTTTTCAGTATTGGAAGAAGAAGTGCCACGGTAAAATTTGATTGGCTTTGCACCACTGTTATGTACCGCTGTTATGTACTTCTTTGACCACCATACCCTCAATCTTATTATACTGGATCGGGGTCAGGGTCATAGTGTGTACATAGTGGTTAATCTTCTCGTACATCGATTTGTATTCTTTGTTCTTTTCATCTTCGAGAGAAATCTTGAATTGTGGTTTCTTCGGTTTCATCGTAGTTGCTTCTTTCTTGATTTCCTCTTCTTCCTCAGAGTTGTTTTCCCAATCAACGTTGATCATCGGTTTCTTCTGTCCAACTGTCCCAGTGTCTCTTCCACGACCTCGACCTCAGATGCGAGCTCTGGAGAAACCTTCACCATCTCGCCGTAAGGGAGTGGTGAGTGATTGTTGGACTAGAACTTCAGGTTCTTTATTGTCTCGAATTTCTTTTGCTTCATTTGGCACGGTGTTTCTGGAGAAGATCGTCTTCTTCGGAGGTGCATAATAAGCTGCATCTTCATGGATTCCAATCTCATGTACGGAGAAAGGTTGCAAATCACCTTTAATGCACTGCTCTCCTCCTTCGTAGTATTTTATGCACTGATGCAGAGACGACGGTACCATCCGGTTCTCATGTATCCATGGTCGGCCCAGTAGCGCGTTGAACGATGTTTCAGAATCAATTATATGGAATTTTGCGGTTGTCTTGCTAAATCACCGGTCTTCATTAACAGTGTTATTGATCCAAGTGCTCTTTCTCCTTACTTGTTGAATCCTCTTAGTAACATCTTGTCTGCTTCAAGCTCGCGAGCATCAATTTCCAAGTATGCTAACGTCCGAAGATTCATTATGTTGATTGATGCTCCTGGATCCACCAATACTCTGGAGAGTGTAAATTTTTCGATTGTAACTGAAATGTACAATGGTCGGTTGTGATCAGCTGTCCCAAGTAGTAGATCACTGTCCGTGAAGGTAACACCTCGCTGTTCCTTTAACGAGCAAACCTCGTCTAAGGAATCTCCGACCATCTGAGCTAAACAAATCAATTTGGCTGGTAGTTTCCTAAGATGGGCTAGCACGTTATAGTCCACTTTGTTATCATGCGTCTTAGTTTCTTCTCGAATGGGCGATTCTTCTGATGGGGTTGATTCTTCCTGAACAACCACCTGCTTTCCTTTGTCTTTTGGACCAGTTCTTGGAGGTAGAACCCTTCAGCTCCTTAAATTGACTTTTGTGATTTCTTTTGAGTCTGGTACTGAATTTACAGGTGTCTCCTTTTGAATTGGCTTGACAGGTTCTTCTGGAATTGCTTCGGAATCTGAAGGCTCTAACTCTATTGTCATTGGAGTTCCTTGGAATTCACAAATAGACTCATTGCTTGTTGAGCTTTCGTAGCCTTCTTGGTGAATGTCTTCTTTGTCATCGTGATTGTCGAGGTTGTGTATGATTTAAGAGTTGTTATTGGTATCGAAATCGAGATCCGGATTAGATTAGTTGTCGTCAGTTACGTAATCGTTAGAAACAGTCAAAAAGTAGCCAACGCCATAACTCTTATCATTATAAGATCCCGCCGGAGCGAGCAAATAATCATACAGAGTTAGAGGTTCGAGGAATTTTTCCCCCGAATCGGAAACAACCATCCTAGGATAAGCAGCCCCTAGTTTAGCCTTAGGAGCCTCTGTCTTCTCTTCTTCTATGATCTCCTTCTTTTCTATGATCTTTTCTTCCTGGGACGGTTCTTCAATTACAAGCGATAGCGCCGGCTTGACAGGTTTCAAACTCTGAGTTGAAGCATGTGCCGAAGCGGTTTGGATGCGACCCAAAATTTTCTTTGATGACTTCGTCTAAGCGGTACTCCATCCATCATCAGTTGTGTAAGGGTCTATCGGAACAATGGGATCCGTCGAAATAACATTGACAGAACCTACTTTATGGGGTTCTTTCATGTATTCCTTTGGGATCGTTATGTTCCCTTTTAGGAGATTGTTGTCAAGCCAACTTTTAAAGGTGATGCAGTCCTCTATCTTATGTCCAAGCATCTGGGGGTAAGGGCAGTAGTTGGGAAGGTCTTTCTTGTTGACTTCCTCCGGCTTCTTGAGTTCTGGCAGTCAAAAATCCGAAGTATTCATCAAACTGCGGAACATATTTGGCATTGCCTCGTTCTTGAATGGATATTCTCTATTTATGAGCTCCTTTAACGTGCGCTGTGGGCGAGGCGGTGGCTCATATTGTTGGATTGGCTGATAACCGGGTTGAGGTTGTTGGTAGTTCTGTTGAGGTTGTTGATAGCTGGACTGCGGTTGCTCCGGCTGTATTTTCATTGGTTGTTTGCCCTTATCAACTGCTGCGACGATCCCAGATTTCTTTTCGAATGTCTTCGTAGGTTTCTGCTTATCTGTTTTATCTACGAAACTTAATTGTTTCACTTCCTCTTGCAAACTCCCGGCCTTGCTTAACAACTTCTCGAAAGTCTTAATTGTGAATCCCTTAAGGAGAAGTGCTATCGGGCCGTGAATGCTTTTAAGCAAGATACCAACTACATGCTGCTCTTGTAGCTGTGGCTCACACTTCATGCTTAGATTTCTCCATCGAAGTATGTAATCAACTAAAGTCTCGTTCGGTTTCTGTTTCTCCACCACTAAGTCACCAATGGTGATATGGAACTGAGCTTCGGCAAACCGTTTCACGAAGAGATTTTCCAATTCTGTAAATGTCTTTACCGAATCGTTTGGTAACACCGCATACCAATCGAAGGCGATCCCTGACAGGCTGCTGACGAACTGTCGGAAGAGTAAAACGTCACTTCCACCGGCGTTGCAACAACTTGCATGAAAATGTGCAACATGTTGTCGAGGATTTTCGGTACCATCAAAAGTCTTGAACAGAGGTGGTACGAAGCCTTTTGAGTATTGTACTGCATCGAATTCTTCGAGGTAAGGTCTACCCGTCTGAATAGACGCTCCGCTCTTAGAGTGTGCTAAGGCTTCTCGCACCTGCTGTTCCACCATGTTCTTGATGTCCTTCTCTGGAATCATGTTATGAGTAGAATCCTTCTTTGGCTGATCGTCTCCGTTAACGGATGTAATCTCTTTTCCTCCGTCTGTAATATGAATAACTTCTGGAGGTGTTTCTCTTTGGGGTTGAACCTGACTCTGAAGAGTGACTAGAGCTGCAGCCATCTCTTCCATCTTTTTTGCCATTTGAGAGATTGTATCATCTTTTTCTCGAATTTGTGCTCTTAATGCTTCCGGTTCATCTCTTTCCACAACTGCTGGGGCACCTTGCGAAGCTGACGATGCTCGTGTCTCGACCATGTTGATCTCCACATATTCATCATCCATGAACTCCGACGAGTCAACTTCATCTCCAAATTTTTCTTCTCTTTCTCTTGCTAATCGTTGAATGTCGGATCTTAGCTTTTCCATAGCGTCCTCCAATGGTCTTTTTCATACGGTCTCACAGTTATTGGCTGTTGGATTTCCTTCTTGGGAGTCCCCTTCATCGCAGTGGCGCTCTCTTCGGATTTGAGTCTCCTGACGAGACTTTCTTTCTCAGGTCATTGTTTTGGTCTTAACTGACCGGTAGTAGGACGCCATACCATCCTTCTAGCAGCAGAAGGCCCATGACCGGATGCTCGTCGTGCTGAATGCTTGGAAGGTGGTATCCTCACCGATCCGTAATCCTGAAACAATAACAGGTGGACTGGCTTTCATCTTTTTATTCAGTTTCTCTGTGGCGCTAACGAGTTCTACTCGCGGCCCAAGACGGGACTTGGCTAGCACCCGTCCTATTCTTCTTAAAATCTCTGATACAAGACATTTCTCTTTCTTTGCTAATTTCTCTATCACAGTCTGCAGTCGAGCAAATGGTGTAGTCCTAACTCTTTTCTTTCGGTTGTCGCTATAGTATGAGGGTCGAGGCAATGCAGAAGCAATCTTGCGGACATTCTCCTCGTCAGCTGCGGCGGAAAGGGGATGGATTCTACTTCCTTCCAAAAGTGGTGTGTATTCAGGCAATGGTATGTACTCAGGTAGTGGTGTGTACTCAGGGATTTCTTCTAAGAAAGCGACTTCAGCAGCTCTGGCATTCCTGGCAATCTTCCTACCTTTGTTCCTTCTCTGAGTCCATGTTAGGGGTGGAACCCTTGAGCTGGACCCAATTTCGAAAATAGAAGGTCTTGCATGGAAGTCTGTACCCTCCACGGTAACATGTTCGTTACAAATTTGAACTTCCTTCCCATTTAGTTTGGCGGAAGCCGGGGTAGGTGCAGAGACGACTAGACCGGTGGGGGTAGAGACAACAGCCCTCTTATGGACCGTAGTATTCTTCTCAGCTGGAACCCTTAGCAGGGGAGGGAACTCTTGGGCTGACTTCATGTTGAATTCAATCAAAGGTCTCTCAGTTTCTGATACTTTGTCTGTAAGTGTGAAAAGGGTAACATCAGCGATCTTGACATTTGTGTTCTCGAATCCTTGTCCGAAATGGATGATCCCATTGTTGGGCAGCTCATCCTTGTAAACAGCGAAGTCCAGTCCATTGGTGAAGGAGAAAATCAGCTTTGGGGTAGACATTTTTTGCACGGTAGATTCTGATTGTCAGTCCCAAGTTATGCTTCTTCTCATTGGGACGAAAAGAAAGGAATCGAAAAGAGTCCGAACACATGTTTGTTCATGTATTTATAAAAAGAAGTTATAGTTTAAAAGAGTCGTTCATTAGAGGATTTGTTCATTAGGAACAGAATATTCAAAGGTATAGAGATGGTAAGGGGTTCGATTTAGAATTGGAAAGGAAGAGGAAATATCATGCAAGACTTCTCGACTCGAAGGATCACTCCTAAACTAACACCTATTGGGGGTCCACCCCACCTCAGAAAAGAGGTAAAAGGATCTCAGAACCTCTCCGTTTAGGGGTGTCTAAATAGTGGCTCCTAAATCTGAGAGGAGTTGGCCATACTCGTTCAAGACAGAAATGAACAGGGTATTCCAACGGAAGAATGGTAGTTTGGTCCACCAGGGGCATGGGCTCACTACCGATTTATGAAAGCAAAGTCATTTGATCAAAATGGAGAGAGGAACTATTCCCCAATGGAGTCGCCAGAAGTTTTCGGCATATTTTTAGGTTGAGTGTTGTATTTTTGAAAAGAGGTCGCCTACAAAATTGTCGGCGAATTTTTAATTTAATTTAAATAAATAATTTGAAAAGTAGTATTTGATTTTGAAAATAATTTTAAATTTGAAAATTTTAAGATATGAAATCAAGCCGATCTCACATCCCGAGTAGTTTATATAAACGAGCACCGCACCATAAACTGTATATCTATCCCGAGAGTAGACACATCGCTCGATGATGGGGCTCGGTTAAACAAACTAAAAGATTTGTGACATCCGTTTGGTCTACGAACCAATTTTATAAGTCGACAAGTTCCCTCGCTTAATATAAAGGAATTAAGCGGGGTTTATATTACCAGGTTATTAAAGTTCCCTATAAGGGCAAGCCTCATAGTTAATTACATCTTAAATGAAGTGAATCATTTAAGAAAACTCTCGATAATGATTAGTGGTTTTGCTCTCAAGAATTTCAAAGTTTAAGGTTTTCATAGGATTGGATTTTTGAAATTTCAAAAGGAATTAGCTCAAATTTGGAACATTTATATTCAGGAGTCCAATGGAAGAGGAGTAGGAGAAGCTGAGGATCCAAGAAGAATCTTGGCAACCTCCCAAACTATCCTATTGTTTGGCTCGGATTTAAGAAAATCCTAATATTATCTGATATTTTAATCTTGCCAGTTTTAATTAATTTGGACATATATTCGATAAAATCATATAAATAACCTCGAAGATATGAGGGTTTATGTCGTCCAAAACGACCACCTCGAAGTCCTAAGACCGGTTAGGGCTTAATTTACATGACATGATCATGCGAATGCCTAACGAAGAGTTGAGGATTTATGTTGCACAAGGCAAACTACCTCGAAATCCTATGGCTTGGTTATTTAATTCTAAGAAATTTTTGCTGAAGTAGAATTGTTTTGCTGACGAAGATGGTCGTGCTGCCCACCGTGATCCAAGCTCCTTGTTGTTGTAGAGCTTTAGTTTTAGAAGTTTATAATCAAAAGAGAATAGAAGAGTTTGGTTTTAGGAATCTTAAAGTCCAAGTGTTTTTTTGTGTTTTAGTTAAAACAAATCTTAAAGTTGATTATAACAGAACCGATTAAGATCCCACGGTTCCATCATCCTGGCACCGTTATTTTGATTGAATTCACTTAGTCCAGATGAATTTGCTAAACTCAATTGAATGAGTTCCACACTTTTATTTAGACCGTTGGAAATCCCGTTAGCAACACGTGAGTTACATCATCCGAGGTATTCCCGATCATTCAACGAGACGTTTAATTTAGTTGCAATTGTAGTTTTGTGTTCTGTTTGTGATTAAATTTTGAGTTGATTTTATATTTTGAAATGTTATGGCGGTGATTTTTTATCTTGCAGTGACTTTTAATTTAGTTTTGGTTTCAATTCAGGGACTATCCTAGAGGTTTTGGTTTTCATGCAACAGTTGTTTATCATGCAAGAAAAGTAAAGTGCATTTGCAATAAAGTAAATTGCACTAAAATAAAAGCGTACCTGGAGGGTCTTCACGTGATCCCAAGCTGCACTTAAAACACATGTTAAGGCATTTAAATATTTCAACAAGTACCTAGGTAAAGCTATGGGAAAGGTTTTGGTTGTCTATCAAAGTCCTAATCCCATAGCTAGTCATCTCCTATGACGTCTAGGTTCTTGTGTTTTGGCTTAAGGACAATTTTCTTCATCAAAGAACAATTAAGTTCAATTGTTCTTATAAACGTCCTATCATTTTGAGGAAGTGCTTAAGACAAATCTTAAACATCTTTTCAATATGTCTAGGATCGTTTTAAGTCCAAGAGAATTTAATTATACAAGTGAATTAATCATCCGAGAATTTAAGTGTTATTCTTTTGCTCAGTGAACTTAGGACATTTGAATATCCTATAAGTGAGGTAACACTTCACTTGATGTTTCTTTTAAGAGTTATAATAATAAAAGCTTTTAAAAGGGCAAATCAAGTTATTAAGTATTTTTATGATTTAAACTTAATGATTTAATTCTAATTTTTTATTTAATTATAAAAAAATAGTTTACGTTTGGAATAGTGTTCAAGTTATTTTAGGTTTTATTCTTAATAATTTCATTTGGGTTTGTTATTAAATGATTTTAATTTAATTTAATTCAATTTAATTTAATTTAATTTACCTTAATTTAAATTTAATTTCAATTTAATTTAATTTCAATTTAATTTAATTTTAATTTAATTTAATTTAATTTGATTTAATTTTAATTTAATTTAATTTTAATTTTTTTTAATTTTAATTTAATTTATAATTTAGTTTAATTTAATTTAATTTAATTTGATTTTAACTTAATTTAATTTAATTTTATTTTAATTTAATTTTAATTTAATTTAATTTAGTTTTAATTTAATTTTAATTTGGATTATTATTTTAATCTTTTAATTAAGAATTAAGTATTATTGATGTGATTCATTGAGGGATTTTTAAATTAAAGAATAAATATCCTCTTAAATAATATCCCTACTTTATAATTTCAAAAAATTTTATTAATCTTCCAAATTTAATTAATTAATTAATTAAGGTTTACCTTAATTATTCTTAAAATGATTGGTGGGTTTCTACCCTTAACCATTTAAGTTTCAATCATCCAAAATTAGTTTAAAATCAAATATTTTACCCTCCCCTTTTGATTAATCTTAAAATTTTAATTAAAGGTTGAAAATTTTAATTACCATTTTTGCCCTTCAAGCTTAATAATTCTATAACTCACTAAATTAAGCTCAAATGAACTTGAAATTTTTATGTGACCTCACTTACATGTCAATTAAGACATTAGAGGAGAAAATGTGATTTTTCTGTATTTAATCTATGTATGTAATTATTTTTAATGGAAAATAGGGGGTTTTCAAGGGAAATTCAATAACATGACCAAGGGAATTCTTCTACTCTTAAGAAAATTATGGGGCATTCCTAATGACCAAAGGACCATTTGGATAAATTTTGGTGATTTTTTGAATTTTATTTTATTTATCATAATTATTTTGAGTTTTAGAGTATTAATTAATTTAAAAATAAAATAATGGTTGAAAAATGAATTTTTCATTTTTCAAAAATCTTTCTAATATCACAGAAATCAGAAACCAATTTTTATAATTTTCTATATTTTCTTTGATTTATTAGAATTATTTTAGTGAAAAGGTTGGAAAAATACATTTTTTTTAATATTGAAAATTACATTAAGCCTTTAAAATTCAATTTCTTACCCTAGGGACTTAGGAAAAATATTTAGTTTGTTCCTCAGTGATTAGAATTCAAAATGTGACATTTTGGTGATTTTTAATATTTTTGTGATTTTTATTATTTTTTTAATTATTAAAATATTAAAATAAGCTTAAAAATCAACTTTTTTAGAAAATTGCAATTCTAATTTTCTTAAATTCCTCTGATATCAGAGAGGCTCCAAAACAAATTTTGTGAGTTATAAATTTTTAAAGTTTAATTTTACCCATTTTTACTTAAGAGGCTTAATCAACCCATTTGGTGGGGTTAATCAAGTCCAATTGTTTTCAAATTTTTATGTAGTGTTCTCCTATCCCTAAAAGACAGTGGAGAATTGTTTTTAAGTTAATCTGATGAATGGTTAACCCTAGTTAATTAAAGTTCACTTTTGGGTATTTAGGCCAATTAGGGTTGTTCAAAGTGAATTAACTTAAAAATTATTTTTCCTAGGGTCCTTTGGTCATAAAAAACATCACCAAATTTTCCTAGAATTTATTTCTCAACATGCTAATTATTGGAATTAAAATAATCAAAACAGTGGCATGAATCTGAAAAATCAATAACTTCTCATAGGGATGGCCTCTGACCTTGGAAAATTCAGGGAATATTCCCAAGTTCAGAAGCTTCAAAAGCCCCATGGTCTCATGCCATGGTAAATTTCCTATATGCATGGATAATTGAAATAGTGCAGAGAGTAAATGAATAATTAAAAATAAAATACTTGATGAAATTACATGATTTCTTTTCCACATTATTCTCCTCTGTTCATTGAGCAAGAGGGTATTTTTATTTTATTTTTAGGATTTTTCTACACAAAGTTATGGATTTTCAAAGTTATGGTAATTAAATAAATAGAAAATAACCCTAATTTCCTACTTATCCCGCGGCGCCACGCCACCCTCGGCAGCTCCAAAAGGCCACGCGACGTCTCCTGATTCGGCGCCGCCATCCGACTCAGCGCTCCAGGGGCCCGCGGTTCATGTCCCATTACTCTGTCCGGCGCGATCCTAGCGTCTGCTCGATACACACGCGATCCGACGGCTCCTGGTCATCGTCTACGACTGGTGTGAACCCGTTACCGTCAACCTTCTAGCCCTAATTTCTCACTCGATTTTCAACGGATTTTAGAGTTCTTATGCTCTATGGATTCGTATTGACGAGACGAACACATCCATATGGTAAACATGTATTTAAATTGACCCAAACTAAATTGAGAATATCTGGAAGCTCGGGAAGAAGAGTGAGTCCATACCTTTGCTCAGAGAAGTGAAGCTTTGATCTGAGAGTTGTGTCACATTCGATTGGGTCCAAGCAAGCTCTAGATGAAGTCCCTTGGTCTGGTGAATTGTCTAGGTATGATTTCGACCAAGCCCGATCACAAAGCTTGGAGGCTGGAAGCAATGGTTGGCCTGGAGATGGGGCTTTTAAGGGGAAACCTCTTCTCTTGGTCTGGTGAAGGTGTAGGACCAATCAATTTGGGGATTGGCTCAATGTGGAGAAGTGTCCTGGTTTGGGCTTGGATTTCAACTCTGAAATTGAGCTCGCAGAGAGGAAATGGCAGGGGGATTTCAGTGGGGATCAAGTTCTTTATGTGTGGGGAGTAATCTGGAACAATTTTGGCAGAGTTTCCTTAAGGTTTGTTTCAGCACCTTATTTGGCCGAGTGGTGGTGTTTAAATAGGCATGGCTGGAGGCTCTCCCAGGGGGAGTTAGGGCTTGGGATCAGCTGCTTAGGTCAAGGGAAGAACAGCCATGGTGGCCATTGGGCGTGGGGCAGCTCAGCAGGTGGGAATTCCAAACTTTCGCTCATTCTAAGGTTTCTGCCATGGTGTTTTCCGGCAATCCAGGTGGCTGGGCAGCAGGCTTGGGTCACCCTCAGGTTCAGGTGGGTCAGGGCTGGGGTTTAGTGCATTCAATTGGCCATGGACATGTGTAAATGAGTTTGATTTAAATGGAATGGGAGAAGGCTCATTTTGGCTTGGTTTGGTTCAAATCATGCATTTAGGCTAGGTTCACCATCCAAGGCTTGACCTTGGGCTGTGGGAGAATCATTTAGGTCAGCTGAATTGAGGTAGTGAAGTCCCCATCCATGGTGAGGTGGCTAAGCATGGTTTAGTGTGTGACATGCTTAAGGTAAAAAAGGTTTAAGGGAGGTTTAAGAAAGAAACCCCTCTTCTTGCGATAAATGGACTAATGACAAGTCAAATCCCTCATGGCTTCATGTGGCTTGAGAATGGCTTGTTCATGGCTCATCTTTGGCTTGAGAAAAGTTAAGTCAACTTCATGAAAAAGGGTTTTGTGAATTTTGGCATTTTGATGGGAATTGTTATGAGGCTTGATTTGGAATTGTTTAATTGATAAATTAGAACTTTAGGAATGATTTTAAATTGAATGTGTGATGAAGGAAAGTGTCATGTGGGCTTTAGATTGATTTGGGCTTTTGAATTTGGTGGAAGTGGGCTTTTAGGAGGGCTTAAGGGGGTGACCCCTTTAGGTTTAAGAATGAATTCATGGATGGGAATTTTGTAGAAGTTTGGGCCAAATAATTGTTGGGTTTGGTTTAGGAATATGTCATGAGTGATTTGAAATGAGTTTGGAGTGATTTGGGTTTGAATTGGGTTGGATTTGAGTTGATTTGGTAAATGGGCCAACGTAGGTCAAATTAGGCTAACTTGGGCCAATGTTGGGCTAGGTTTGAAATTGATGTAAAATTAATGTTGGGAAATGTTTATGGGAGTGTTTCAAAGAGGTTTTGACTTTGGTTGGGTTTTGATTTTGGGATTTGGGCTTATTTGGGTTAGGTTTGGGTTTAGGTCAAAATTGGCCCTTTTGGTTTTGGGTTGAATTTGAGTGGGGTTTGGGTCCAAATTTTGGGCAAATCATGTTACTGTTTTGTTCATGGGGATGTTAGGGAAGGTTTAGAAAAGATTTGGGGTTAATTGGAGTTGAATTGGTTTGGTTTTGGCTAAGTTTGGGTCATGGGTCCAAATTAGGCCTTAAACTCAAAAGTGAAATTGGACCCAAATGTCAATCAAATTAGACTTGGATTTGGTCTAGATTGATATTGTGGATATTTAATTGAAGTTTAGAATTGAATTGGACCAAAATTTGGATCAATTGGGTAGGTTTGGTTTGACATTGGGTTCACTTGGGTTAAGAATGGGCTAAATTGGGGGGTTTTGGAAAAAGTGGGGTAAATTGATAAAATCAGCCCATGGTGTAGTTGAACAAAATGAAATTACGAATATTTGGGATTTTTTGGAATTTTCTAGGAATTTTCTGAATTTTTTGATTTTTTGGCTAAGAGGGGCATTTTGGGTATTTGGAGGGTATTGGGGGGTACTTTTGGAATTTTTGATATTTTTGGCTATGGATGATCAATTTGAGTGGTGAGGAAATGTTCAAGGTTAATTTTGGGGAATTTTGGGTGATTTGGAAATTTTGGAGGATTTGGGCAATTTTAAGGGCTTTTGGTAGGTTTGATAGGTGTAGGGTCCCCAGGGTCAAAAATTGAAATTTTGGAAAAAAAGAAGATTGATCAAATATGAGTGAAATGGAATCACTTTGATTGAGCCATGAATCCATATTAAGCCTATATGAGCCATGAGAGGACTCATTTGAGGCATTCACTATGTTGTTCCTAACCCTCTTAGTCAGGGGCTTAGGGGTTAAGGTCCATCCATATGAATCACCTAAATGAGTCAAGGAGTCAAGTTGGGTATGGGTGTGGTTTTAGGATTTGGATTGTGTGTGTGAGAGTGTAGAGTATGAGTGTAGTGAGTGTGTAAGTCAATCCTCACCAGACCAAGCTACCCAGGGTGGTCCTAAGGCCAAAGAGTCCTATGGGGAACTCATCCTTTAAACCATCACTTTTGATTTCAACCCTCTAGGTGATTAGGGGTCTACAATCAAGCTAGTGGAGTTTGTAGGGAGACAAGAAGTGGTTTAAATTTCTAAAGGATGGGTCCCAATTCTAGTCCTCTAAGATGGTCAAAGGAAAAGCCTAAGGCTAGATCCTAAGCACTAAAGAGGGAAGAGAAGACCTCATCAAAAATGAGGTCAACACCTCCCCCACTCCATTTTAATCAAACTTTTTACACATGTCAAACTCCAATTGACTTCACCAAATTCAACCCCTGACCACACTGAGTCAAATGGTGACCCATGCCTGGCCGGCCAGCCACCACAACTACCGGAATACACCATGGCCAAGAGCTCCATGTGAGCCAAAATTTTCAGTTCTCCCTTGCTGAGTTGTCCAAACCCTAGTGGACACCAGAGCTCTTCTTCTCCTCCCCTGAGCAGCTGATCCCAGCCTCCAATTGCCCCTGGGAAGCCCTCCAGCCATGTCTATTTAAACCCATCACCCTCTCGGTCAAAAGAGGAGATGAACCAAACCTTAAGGAAACTCTGCCAAAATTGCTCCAGGACCTTCTCCTAACCCAGGGCAGTTGATCCCCAGTGTTCCTTTGCCATAATCCCCACTGACAGAGCTCAATTTCTGAGTTGAAAATCCACCCAAAAAAATAGGAAACTTCACCACAGTGCGCCAATCTCCAAATTGATTGGTCCTAAACCTTCACCATACCAAGAGGAGAAGTTCCCCAGCAAAAGCCCCCTCAAAAGGCCAACCATTGCTTGCAGCCTCCAAGCTTTGTGATCGATCTTGGTCACTTTCATACCTAGACAATTCCCCAGAGCCAGAGACTTCATCTGGAGCTTGCCTGGACTCAATTGAAGGTGACACAACTCTCAGGTCGAAGCTTCACTTCTCTGAGCAAAGGTATGAACTCACTCTTCCTCCCGAGCTTCCAGCGATTCTCCATTTTGTTTAGGTTAATTTCATAGCCCATAAACCATATGGATGTGTTCGTCTCTTCAAGAAGAATCCATAGAGCATAAGAACACAAAAATTCATTGAGAATCGAGTGAGATCTTAGGGTTTTAGTGTGGACGGTCACGGGTGCACACCAGTCGTAGACGATGACCAGGAGCCGTTGGATCACGCATGTATTGAGCAGACGGTCGAGATCAAGCCGGACAGGGCAATGGTACGTAAACTGTAGGCCCCTGGAGAGCTGAGTCAGATGGCGGCGCCAAATCACAACGCGACGCATGTGCTTTCGGAGCTGCCGAGATTGACGTGGCGCCACGTGGATAAGTAGTAAATTAGGATATTTTTGAATTATTTAAATGCCCAGAAATTCAAAAATTCATATCTTTGCATAGAAAAATCACAAAAATAAAATAAAAATACCCTCTTGCTCAGTGAACAGAGGAGAACAATGTGAAAAACAAAACAAGTTAATCGGATGAGTATTTTATTTTTAATAATTTAATTACTATTTTTAATGTTTTGATTCTCCATTTGCATAGACAATACACCATGGCATGAGACCTTAGGGCTTTTGAAGCCTTTGATCTTGGGAAAATTCTCAGAGTTTTTCAAGGTCAGAGGCCATCTCTGTGAAAAGTTATTGAATTTTCAATTTCATGTCACTGATTTAGGAATTTTAATTCCAATAATTAGCATGTTGTAAAATAAATTCTAGAAAAATTTGGTGATGTTCCTTAGGACCAGAGGACCCTATGAAAAATATATTTTGGGTTAATTCATTCATAATAACCTTAATTGGCCTAAACCCCTAAAATTGAATTTTAATTAATTAGGGTTAACCACACATCAAATTGACTTGAAAACAATTCTCTACTGATCTTTAGGATCAGAGAGACCTCACATAAAAATTTGAAATCAATTGGACTTGATTAACCCCACCAAATGGGTTGATTAAGCCTCATAAGCAAAATGGAACTTCAAAAATTCATAACTCCAAAAATACTTTTCAAAAATTCACAATAATAATTTTGGGGCTTCTCTGATATTAGGGGAGTTCAGAAAAATTAAAATTAGAATTTTTTAAAAATGTTGAGTTTTCATAATATTTTAATATTTTAATAATTAAAAAATAATAAAAATCATAAAAATGTCAAATTTTGATTCCTAATCTCTTAGGAACAAACCAAATATTTTTCCTAAGTCCCTAGGATAAAATATTGAATTTTAAAGGCTTAATGTAATTTTTAATATTAAAAAATGAGTTTTTAACCTTTTTCACTAAAATAATTCTAATAAATCAAAGAAAAATTAGAAAATTATAAAATTTGTTTCTCTGAACTCCTTGAGGTCAGAGAGATTTAAGAAAAATATAAAATCTTTTTTTCAACTTTAATTTTATTTTATAATTAATTAATACTCCAAAAATCAAAATAATTATAATAAATAAAATGTAAATAAAAAAATCGCAAAAATTAGTCTAAGGGGTCCTCTGGTCATTAAGAACATCCTATAATTTTCTTAAGGACAGAAACCTTTCCTTGGTTATGTTGTTAAATTTTCTTTGAAAACCCTTATTTTCTACTGAAAATAATTATATAAATAAATTAAATTCAGAAAAATCACATTTTCTCCTCTAATGTCTTAATTGACATGTGAGTGAGGTGACATAAAAATTTCAAATTCATTTGAGCTCAATTTAGTGAGTTATGAAATAAATAAGCTTAAAAGGGCAAACAGATAATTAAGAATTTTAACCCTTAATTAAAACTTTAGGTTTAATCAAAATGGGGGGGGGGGAGGGGTAAAATATTTGATCTTAATTTTCTCTTGGATGATTGAAAATTAGGGAAATTAAGGGGTAGAAACCCATTAAACATTTTGAAAATATCAAAAATGAAACTTTAATTAATTAAATGATTTAGATTTTTGAAAGAATATATTTAAATTTGGATTATTAAAATAGGGATATTATTAAGATGACATTTATTCTTTAATTTAAAAATTCCTAAATAAGTCACTTTAACAATATTTAATTCTTAATTAAAAATTAAAATAATAATCCAAATTAACAATTAAAACGAAAATTAAAACTAAAATTAAAACTAAATTAAATTAAATTAAAATTAAATTAAAATTAAAGTTAAACTAAAACTAACAATTAAAATTAAAATTAAAATCAAAATTAAAACTAAAATTAAATTTAATTTAATTTAAATTAAATTAAAATAAAATTAAACTAAAATTAAAATAAAATAAAATTAAATTAAAATTAAATAAATTAAATTAAAATTAAATTAAAATTTAATTAAAATTCAATTAAAATTAAATTAAAATTAAATTAAAATTAAATTTGATTTAAAATCAAATTGAATTAAATTAAATTAAAAATAAATTAAGAATAAATCTAAATGAAATCATTAAGAATTAAATCTAAAATAATTTAAACACTAATCCAAACTTAAAATTATTAATTAAAACCTCATAATTAAATTAAAACACTTTAAACCATCAACTCAAACTTCTAATTATGATTAAGATTCTCGATAAACCAACTTGCCCTTAAAGGCTTTAATTATTTTAACTCTTAAATAGAGTATTAAGTGAGATGTCACTTCATTCATCAAGTAATCAAATATCTAAGTTCACTGAGCAAGAAACAAAGTTTAACTGAACTCCTGGATGATTAATTCACCTGTACAACTAAATTTAATTGACTCATAACAATCCTAGAAATATTGAAAAGATGTTTAAGACTCGTTCTAAGCACTTCCTCAATATGACGAGATGTTTTAGAAGAACAATTGAATTTAATTGTTCTTTGATGAAGAAAATCATCCTTAAACCAAACCAATAACCTAGACGTCATAGGAGATGACTAGTTATAGGATTAGGAATTTGGTAGGCAACCAAAATCCTTCCCTTAGCTTTACTCAGGTATCTCATTGAAACATTTAAATACCTTAACACGTATTTTAAGTGTATCTTGGGATGATGGGAAGACCCTCAAGATACGCTTTTATTTTATTGCAATTTACTGTAATTTACTTACATGCACTGTACTTTACTTTTCTTGCATGATAAATAAAACTGTCGCATGAAAACAAAACCTTTAGGGTAGTCCCTGAACTGAAATCAAAACTAAATTAAAAGTCATTGCAAGATAAAATTCACCGCCACAACATTCCAAAAATATAAAACAACTCGGATGATGTAACCCACGTGTTGCTAACGGGATTTCCCAAGGTCTAAATGAAAGTGTGGAACTCATTCAGTTGTGTTTTGCAAATTCATCTGGACTAAGTGAATTCGATGAAAATAACGGTGCCGGGATGACGGAATCGTGGGATCTTAATCGGTTCTGTTTAATCAACTTTAAGATTTATTTTAATTAAAATATTAAAAACACTTGGATTTTATGATTTTCTCTAAACCAAAACACTTCTCTCATCTCCTGATTTATGACTCCTAAAACTAAACCTCTGCAACAAAAAGGAGCTTGGAGCATAGTGGGCAGCACAGCCATCGTCATCAACAAAACTCAGATCTACTTCAGCAAAACTTTCTTAGAATTAAATAACCAAGCCATAGAACTTCGAGGTAGTTTGCCTAGTGCAACATAAATTCTCAACTTTTTGTTAGGCATTTGCATGATCATGTCATGTAAATTAAGCCCTACCCAGTCTTAGGATTCCGAGGTAGTCGTTTGGTAAGACATAAACCCTCACATCTTCGAGGCTATTTGTATGATCATGTCATGCAAATATAAGTCCTAATTAATTAAAATTGGCAGGATTACAACATTAAATAAACTCCCAAATCTAAGTCAAACAATAGGATAGTTTGGGAAGTTGCCAATATTCTTCTTGGATCCTCAGCTTCTCCTACTTTTCTTCCTTCGAACTCCTGAAATAAATTGTTCCAAATTTGATCCATTCCCTATTGAAATCTCCAAAACTCAAATCCTTTAAAAACCATAAACTTTGAAATTCTTGAGAGGAAAACCGCTGATCATTATCGAGAGTTTTCTTAAATGACTCCCGTCATTTAAGATA
Organism: Papilionanthe hookeriana x Papilionanthe teres; assembly: GCA_022702705.1. Lineage (NCBI taxonomy): Eukaryota > Viridiplantae > Streptophyta > Magnoliopsida > Asparagales > Orchidaceae > Papilionanthe > Papilionanthe hookeriana x Papilionanthe teres. Next base: position 155,060,878 of record CM040421.1, on the reverse strand, counting down.
TAATTAACTATAGGGCTTGCCCTTATAGGGAACTTTAAGAATCCTGTTAATATAAACCCTGCTTAATTTCTTTATATTAAGCAGGGGAACTTGTAGGCTTATAAAATTGGTTCGCAGACTAAACGGATGTCACAAATCTTCTAGTTTATTTAATCGAGCCCCATCGTCAAGCAGTGTGTTTGTCCTTCGAGATAGATACACGGTTTGTGATGTGGTGCTCGTTTATATAAACTATTTGGGATGTGAGATCGGTTTGATTTCATATCTTAAAATTTTCAAACTTTAAATTATTTTCAAAATCAAATGCTACTTTCCAAATTATATATATATATATTTAAATTAAATTTAAAGTTTAAAGTTCGCCGACAATTTCTGTTAGGCGACCCCCCTTTTTCAAAATACAACACTTAACCTAAAAATATGCCTACAATTTCTGGCGACTCCGCTGGGGACTAGTTCCTCTCTCCATTTTTGATTAGATGGTTTTGCTTTCATAAATCGGTAGTGAGTCAATATCCCTAGTGTACCAAAACTACCATTTTTCTGTTGGAATACCCCGTTCATTTCTGTCTTGAACGAGTATAGCCAACTCCTCTCGGATTTAGGAGCCACTGTTTAGACACCCCTAAACGGAGAGGTTCCAAGATCCTTTTACCTCTTTTCCGAGGTGGGGTGGACCCCTATAGGTGTTAGTTTAGGAGCGGTCCTTCGAGTCGAGAAGTCTTGCATAAGACTTTCTCTTCCTTTCCAATTCTAAATCGGGCCCTTTACCTTTTCTATAACCCTTTTTGCTTTAATAGTTTTGTTTCTAACAAATGAACCTCCTAATAAACAATCTTTTTAAAAATCACAAAAACGCTAAGATAAACGAAAATATGTTCGGACTCTTTCTTTTTTGTCCTAAACTTTAAGACTGAAAGAAGCATAATTCGAGATCGGCATTCGAGAATCCGCCTCGTAAAATGACTGCCCCAAAATTAATCTTCTCCTTCACCAATGGAATGGACTTCGCCATTTACAAGGATGAGCTGCCCGATAATGGAATCATCCGTTTTGGATAAGGATTCGACAACACAGATATCAAGTTTGCTGATGTCACTCTCTTCACATTAATGAACAAAGTGTCAGAAACTGAAGAACCCTTGATCGAGTTCAATCTTAAATCGACTCAAGAATTCCCTCCCCTGCAAAGGATTCCAGCAGAAAGGAGTACTACTGTTCATAGGAGGACTGTTGTCTCTACCGCCACCGGTCTAGTCATCTCTGCACCTACCCCGACTTCTGCAAAACTGAAGGGGAAGGAAATCCAAGTCTGTGATGAGCCTGTCACCGTGGAGGGTACAAATTTTGCCACAATACCATCTATTTTTAAGATTGAGTCCAGTTCAAGAATTGCACCCCTAACTCGGACTCAAAGGAGAAATAGAAGCAGAAAGATTGCCAAGAAAGCCAGAACTACTGAAGTTGCTTTTCTAGAAGAAATTCCTGAGGAAAGAGAAGAACTGCCTGAGTATATACCTCTGTTGGAGGGAAGCAGGTTTCACCCTCTCTCTGCCGCATTAGATGAAGAGAACGTCCATAGTATCGCCGTTGCATTACCCTGACCTGCATACTACTGTAATTACAAGAGGAAAAAGGGATAAAACTACGCCATTGACTCAGCTGCAAGCTGTGATAGAAAGGTTGGAAAAGAAAGAAAGATGCCCTGTGTTAGAAATCTTAAGAAGGATAGGACGGGTGCCAGCTAAATCCCACCTCAGACAGCGAATAGAGCCTGTTTCTGCCATAGAGAAACCAAAGAAGAAAATAAAAGCCAATTCACCCGTTGTTGTATGGATCTACAAATTAGGGAGGATACCACCTTCCAACAAGTAGCCGACAGATCATCTAGTCCTAGGCTTCCGGCTGCAAGAGGATGGTATGGCGACCTACTACTGGCGAGTTAAGACCAAAACAATGTTCTGAGAAGAAAAGTCTCGTCAGGAGACTTGAATCAGAAGAAAGTGCTACTGCAATAAAGGGGACTCCCGGGAAGGAAGTTCAACAACCGTCATGAGACGACTCCGAGACAGTGCGGAAAAGGCCATTAGAGGATGCCATGGACAAGTTATGGACTGACATCTGACAGTTAGCAAAAGAAAGAGAAGAATAACTAGGAGATGAAGTTGACTCATCAGAGTTCATGGATGAGGAGTATGCTGAGAGTAACATGGTTAAGACATGAGCATTGTCAGCTTCACATGGTGCTCCGGCAGCTGCCGAAAGAGATGAACTGGAAGTGATGAGAGCACAGATTCGGGAGAGAGATGACACAATTTCCCATATGACAAAGAGGATGGAAGAGATGGCTGCTGCCTTAGCCACTCTCCGGAGTCAGGTACAACCTAAGAAAGAGACACCCCCAGAAATTATCCATATTGCAGATGGAGGAAAAGAGATCACATCCATCAACGGAGACGAGCAACCAAAGAAAGAGCCTGCACAAAGCATGATTCCATAAAAGGACATTAAGAACATGGAAGAATAGTAGGTGTGAGAGGCCCTAGCACAATCTAAGAGTGGAGCATCTATTCAAATGGATAGACCTTACCCCGAAGAGTTCGATGCAGTCCAGTACCCGAAAGGCTTCGTACCACCTCTGTTTAAGACTTTTGATGGAACAGGAAACCCCCGGCAACATATTGCACATTTTCGTGCTAGTTGCTGCAATGCCGGTGGGAGTGAAGCTTTACTCTTCCGATAGTTTGTCAGCAGTTTATCAGGGATTGCCTTCGACTGGTACGCAGGATTGCCGAACGGTTCAGTAAAGACCTTTTCAGAACAAGAGAATCTCCTCATTAAACGATTTGCTGGGGCTCAGCACCACATCACTATCGGTGATCTAGTGGTGGAGCAACAAAAGCTAAATGAGACTTTAGTGGATTACAAACTTCGATGGAGAAACTTAAGCATGAAGTGTGAACCACAGCTTCAAGAACAACATGCAGTCGGCATCCTACTTAAAAGTATCCATGGCCCGATAGCACTTCTCCTTAAAGGATTTAAATCAAGACTTTTGAGAAGTTGTTTAACAAGGCCGGGAGCTTGCAAGAAGAGGAAAAGCGATTAAGTTTCGTGGATAAGAACGATAAGCAAAAAACTGTGAAAACATTTGAAAAGAAATATGGAATCATCGCAGCAGTAGATAAGGACAAACAGCTGGTTCAGATACAGTCAGAGCGGCCACAGCCTAGTTATCAACCACCACAACGGACTTAACAGCAACCTCAGTAAGGCTATCAGCAACCTCAGTAAGGCTATCAGCAACCTCGTCCGAGCTATCAGTCGCCTCAGCATTATGAACAACCGCCTCGCTCATTGCGTACCTTAAGAGAACTTCTAAATAAAGAATATCTACTCAAAACTGAAGCAGTAGCAAAGATGTTCCGCAGCTTATTGAAGACACTGGATTTTCAGCTGCCAGAGCCAAAGAGGCCGGAGGAAGTCAATAAGAAAGATCATCCGAACTATTGCCCTTACCACCAGATGCTTGGACATAAGATAGAGGATTGCATCACTTTCAAGAGTTGGCTTGATGACAATCTTCGAAAAGGGAACATAACGATCCCAAAGGAATACATGAAAGAATCCCAGAAAGGAGTTTCCATCAATGTTATTTCAACGGATCCTATTGTTCTGATAGACCCTTATGCGACTGATGATGGATGGAGTACCGTCTGGACAAAGTCTTCAAATAAAATTTTGGATCACATCCAGACCGCTTCGGTATGAACTTCAACTCAAAGTTTGAAACCTGTCGAGTCGGCACTATCATTTGCGATTGAAGAACCGCCCCGAAAGGAGGAGAAGATCGTGGAAGAAAAGAAGACCGAGGCTTCGAAGGGTATACTAGGGGCTGCTTATCCTAGGATGGTTATTTCCGATTCAGGGGAGAGATCCCTCGAACCCCTGACTCTGTATGATTATCTGCTCGTCCCGGCGGGATCTTATAATGATAAGGGTTATGGCGTTGGCTACGTTTTGAATGTTTCTAACGATTACGTAACTAGCGACAAGCGGCTTAATCCTGATCTTGATTCCAATACAAATAACGATGCTCAAATCATACACAACCTCGATGACCACGACGAAGAAGATGTTCACAAAGGAGGCTATGAAAGCTCGATAAGAAACGAGTCCATTTGTGAAATCTGAGGGGCTCTGATCACGATAGAATTAGAACCATCAGACACTGAAGCAACTTCAGAAGAGCCAGTTGCTCCGATTCAAAAGGAAACACCAAATCCAGAAGAAATAACTGAAGTAAATTTAAGAAGTGGAAAAGTTCTAGCCCCGAGAATGGGTCCAAAGGATAAAGGAAAGCAGGTGGTTGCTCAGGAAGAGCCAACCTCAGCAGAGGAACTGCCCATTCGGGAAGAAACCGAGGAATATGGTAATAAAGTAGACTACAAAGTGCTAGCCCATCTTAGGAAGCTACCAGCTAAACTAAGCATATACGACGCTCTGATCCTGTCAAAGGAGATGAGAGTGGCTCTGATCAAGGCTTTACTTGATCCAGAGATTTGTTTAGCCCAAATGGTCCGTAATTTCTTCGACGAGGTTTGCTCGTTAAGAGAATAGCGAGGTGTTACCTTCACGGACAATGATTTATTACTGGGAATAGCAAATCACAACCGACTGTTCAACATTTCAGTCACTATTGGAAGGTTTACACTCTCCAGAGTGTTGGTTGATCCGGGAGCATCAATCAACATAATGAATCTTCAGACGCTAGCATATTTGAAAATTGATGCTCGCGAGCTTGGAGCAGACAAGATGCTATTAAGAGGCTCCAATCAAAAAGGAGAAAGAGCTCTTGGATCCATAATACTACTAATGAAGACCGATGATTTAGCAAAGATAACCACAAAATTCCACATAATTGATTCTGAGACATCGTTCAACGCTCTACTGGGTCGGCCATGGATCCATGAAAATCGGATGGTACCGTCGTCTCTGCACCAGTGCATAAAGTATTATGAAGGAGGGGAACAGTGTATCAAAGGTGACTTGCAACCATTCTCCGTGCACGAAATTGGAATTCATGAAGATGAGGTCTACTACGCGCCCCCGAAGAAAACAATCTTTTCCAGAAATACCATACCAAACGAAGCAAAAGAAATTTGAGACGATGAAGAACCTGAAGTTCTAGTCCAACGCATTACTCACCACTCCCTTACGGCAAGATGGTGAAGATTTCTCCAGAACTTGCACCCGAGGTCGAGGCCGGGGACAAGGACGTGGAAGAAACGTTGGAACAGTTGGACAGAAGAAACCAGTCATCGATGTTGTTTGGGAGAATAACTCTGAAGAAGAAGAAGAAATCAAGAAAGAAGCAACAACAATAAATCAGAAGAAACCACAGTTCAAGATCTCTCTCGAAGATGAAAGGAATGAAGAATACAAATCAATGTACGAGAAGATTAATCATTATGTACATACTATGACCCTGACCCTGATCCTTTCTAATATGTTCGAGGGTATGGTGGTCAAGGAAGTGCATGGTGGTGGTACTAAGCCAATCAAGTTTTACCGTGGTGCTTCTTCTTCCAATACTGAAAAAGATGTACAATTTGAAGATGTTACTTCATCTGAATTAATGGAACTACCTTTTGAGTAAGTACTCTCCCTGTGTTCAAAATTTAATTCAACGTGGTGTCTTACCTCGACAATGGACAAAAGGCCGATCACAACACTTTGAAAAGTTATGGAATAATGCCAGTCAGCCTCCTAATTCAAAACATGGTCTCGGATTCAGCACAGTAGGATCAGTTGATGATATGGGATTTTGCTTGGTTGTCACTTGCGAACCTAATGAAGACTGGTTGGAAGCCTCAGAAGATCTTGAAGATCTGCAAATCGGAGATGCTCCACCAGAATTCGAAGAAGAAATCAAATCTACTATAGATGAGTTAACGGAAGTTAACTTATGTACTAGCGAAGAGCCTAGGCCTACCTTCGTTAGCTCCTTACTCAATAATGAAGACTCTGAGGAAATAATCAAGCTACTAATGGAATTCAAGGACTGTTTTTCTTGGAGCTACGACAAAATGCCAGGATTAGCTCCAGAAGTCGCAGTTCACAAGTTAGGAATAGATCCTACTTCCGTTCCAGTCAGACAAGCTCCCAGAAGAATGCGTCTAGAAATTGAGCAACAAGTAACAACTGAAGTTAAGAAACTAATAGAAACTAAATTTGTCCGTGTAGAACAATACCCTACTTGGCTAGCGAACGTGGTACCAGTCAGAAAGAAGAATGCTCAGATCAGAATCTGCGTAGATTTCAGAGGTTTAAATAAAGCATATCCAAAGGATGATATTCCACTACCAATCCCAGAACTGATGATCGACATCGCTTCGACGCATGAAATCTTCTCATTTATGGATGGATCGTCGGGATACAACCAGATAAAGATGGCACCAGAAGACGAAAAGCTCACGGCATTCAGAACGCCGATCAGAGTGTATTGCTACACAGTAATTCCATTCGGACTAAAGAACGCAGGAGCAACATATCAAAAAGCGATGACGACGATTTTTTGATGATCTCATTCACAATCAAGTCGAGTGCTACGCGGATGATGTGGTCATTAAAAGCAAACTGAAGGGAGATCACCTATATGATTTGAGAATTGTTTTCGAGCGACTAGGATAATACAACATTAAGATGAATCCATTAAAATGCGCCTTTAGCGTCACCTCCGGGAAATTCTTAGGATTTGTTGTCCAACACCGCGGAATTGAAATCGATCCGGAAAAGATTAAAGCTATTTTAGAAATGCCTCCTCCCAAAACTTTGAAACAACTACGATCCTTTCAAGGGAAGTTGACATATCTTCGATGCTTTATCTCGAACTTGTCAGGTAGGTGCCAACCCTTCTCGGCATTAGTTAAAAAGGACGTCAAATTCGTTTGGGATGAGAAATGTCAGTGTACTTTCAAAGATGTTAAGCAATATTTAATGACACCTCCTGTCTTAGCAGCCCCAGTCTCAGGCAGACCGTTGATACTTTATACCGCGGCTCTAGACGACTCCCTTGAAGCCTTGCTAGCCCAGGTCAATGATGAAGGAAAATAAAATGCTCTCTACTACTTAAGCCGTCATCTAATTTCGATGGAAGTAAAGTATCCCCCGATTAAGAAGCATTGTTTGGCCCTGATCTTCGCCACTCAAAAGCTCAGGCATTACATGCTTTCTCATAAAGTAAACCTTATTTTGAGAGTTAATCCGTTGCAATACTTGATGACCCGACCGACGCTTTCTGGCAGAATTGCCAAGTGGTCGATGATACTATTGCAATTTGACATAACTTTCATTCCTCTTCGCACCGTAAAGGGACAAGTCCTAGCAGACTTCCTCGCAGCACACCCTTTACCACCGGATTCGCCTCTCGACGACGATTTACCTGACGAGCAGATAATGAGCCTAGAAGACTCTGATAATCGACGTTGGGAACTATACTTCGACGGTGCGTCCTCATCAAAGAAGAACAAAGAATTGCAAACGATAGTGTCTGGTTAGGCAGGAATCAGACTTATCTTTATAGCACCAGAGCGGGGGATGTTAAAATACTCCTACCACTTAACATAACCGTGTACAAACAACGAGGCAGAATACGAAGCTCTTATAACCGGATTAGAGTTAACCATTCAGATGGGAATAACGGACATCAACATCTACGGAGACTCTCAGTTGATCATTCAACAGGTTGCCGGACAGTACAAAATTTTAAAACCAAGACTTGACCAGTACTTTCAGTATGCCATGAAACTCTTGTAGCAAATTCCAAACGTAACAATCTACAAGATTCCCAGAAAAGAAAACGCTCTCGCCGATGCGCTAGCCCGCCTTGCAAAGGAATTTTCCTAATTGCAGGATGAGTCAGTTGAAGTGTCAGTTCAAGGACAACAGGTCTTATCATAGCTCGACGTAGATACAATACACAAATCAACAGAAAAAGCAGAAGAAACAATTGCAGCAATGACAGAAAATACAGAAGATTGGCGGCAGCCATTAATAGACTACTTACAGACAGGAGACCTACCGGACGATAAGTCATTAGCCCATCAGATCAAGAAAAGAACTCTGTCTTACGCATTAATAAACAATACATTATACAGAAGGTCTTTTGATCAGATGTGGCTAAGATGCTTGAGCGGGTCCGAGGATTATGAAATCGTTAAAGAAGTACATTCAGGACTTTGTGGCGCTCATCAGTCGGATCCGAAAATGAAAATGAAGATTAAAAGACTTGGGTACTACTGGCCCTCAATGGTGACCGACTGTATGAAATTTGCCAAAAGCTATCACTAGTGCCAAGTGCATGGAGTGGTTCTACATCAACCTCCAAATTTGCTACATCTGACAATCGCATCGTGGCCATTTGAGTATTGGGGCACATATATAGTGGGTCCGATAGAACCACCTTCTTCAAGACGACATTGCTTTATTCTAGTAGCTACAGACTACTTTTCTAAATGGGCAGAAGCTATACCACTCAAAGAAGTAAAGGCACACCACGTGCTAAAGTTTTTCAAGAACCAAGTTGTCTACCATTTTGGGGTACCGCGCAAGATCATTTCAGATAATGGGTCTGCATTCAAAAGTACAAAGATCAACAATTTTGTCAGAAGATATGAGATCGATTGGCGATACTCAACGATCTACTACCCAAGAGCAAATGGCTTAGCCGAGGCTTTTAATAAAACTCTCGTCCAAATCCTAAAGAAAACTTTGGACGCCAACAATAAAATTTGGCACGAGAAGTTGTTAGAAGCCTTATGGGCCTACAAAACAACTTTTAGGACTCCTACTCAGTCTACGCCTTATGCTTTAGTGTACGGGTCTGAGGCCGTCTTGCCCCTAGAAGTTCAGCTTCCGTCACTCCGAATTGCAGTTGTAGAAAATATCATTACAGAAGAAAATGTCAGATTACGACTGGAAGAATTGGAAAGCTTGGAAGGGAAAAGACTTTCAGCACAGCAAAATTTGAAACTGTATCAGGCGAAGATGATCCAGGCCCATGATAAACTGGTCTGCCTAAGAACTTTCATAGTCGGTGACTTAGTTCTTGTTCTTAGAAGACCTATTCTTGCACAGCGCAAGATAGGTGGTAAATTTAAACCAACATGGGAAGGGCCATTCGTCGTCAAGACAGTCTACTTAGGAGGTTCCTACCAACTGGTGAATTGTCGTGGAGAACGACCCATGGTTCCGATCAATGGGTAGTATTTAAAGAAGTATTATGCAACCTGATATTTCGAAAGATGGCTTCTAAAGTAGAATCTTATCCCCAGAAATACGGGTGAAGTAATCACTTTGTGACTGGGTCCGAACCCAAAACAAAATAAAATGGATGATAAAAAGAAATCTCATCAACGAAAATGTTAAAAAAGAAAACATGGGAAATCATATTAATAAAATGTCAATCTTTACTTTTAAGTCCATTCATTCCTGATATTTCCTCATCTCTTCCTTCTTCCTTTAATTTAAAAGAAGTGAATAAGATTTTTTAAGTTTTTTTTTTATTGTTCTTGTTCTAAGTACAACCCCTGATCCTTTCCTTGTTTTTTAGCAGGGAAATGTCGAACGGGCGGTTGGTTCTAAACTTTAGAAATGGCGTGAGTATAGCACTTGATGAAAAGAGGGAGAGGGATGGAGCATTGATAGAGATTGACTCAGAATTCACACCAGCCGGCTTACAATATGAAGAAAATGATTGGATCCCAGTTGAGCGAGAAGAACTTCACAGCCAGACAGTGATGAAAATGGGTGGCCCGAGCCACCAATCCAGCAACAAGAAAATAAAAGCAAATGCCGCGCATGCAACCGGAGAAGATAGGAAAATTAAGTCCGTGGTTGCCACAGCAGAGGGTAGGCTTGTCAGCGCCGCACCCGCAAAAATTCAAGGGGTAAGGAGAGCTACTCTCACTGCTACCCAGCGTAGAAATAAGAATCGTCGCATTGTCGGCATATTTTTAGGTTATGTGTTGTATTTTTGAAAAAGAGTCGCCTACAGAAATTGTCGGAAAATTTTTAATTTAATTTAAATAAATAATTTGAAAAATAGTATTTGATTTTGAAAATAATTTTAGTTTAAAAATTTTAAGATATGAAATCAAACTGGCCTCACATCCCGAATAGTTTATATAAAGGAGCACCGCACTACAAACTGTATATCTATCCCATAGAATAGACACACTGCTTGATGATGGGGCTTGATTAAATAAACTAGAAGATTTGTGACATCCATTTGGTTTACGAACCAATTTTATAAGCCGACAAGTTCCCCTACTTAATATAAAGGAATTAAGCAGGGTTTATATTACCTGGGTTCTTAAAGTTTCCTATAAGGGCAAGCCCCTATAGTTAATTACATCTTAAATGACGGGAATCATTTAAGAAAACTCTCGATAATGATCAGTGGTTTTGCTCTCAAGAATTTCAAAGTTTAAGGTTTTCAAAGGATTGGATTTTTGAAATTTCAAAAGGGATTAGCTCAAATTTGGAACATTTATTTTCAAGAGTCCAAAAGGAAGAGAAGTAGGAGAAGCTGAGGATCCAAGAAGAATCTTGGCAACTTCCCGACTATCCTATTTTTTGGCTTTAATTTAGGAAGAATTATTTAGTATTTCAATCCTGTCAATTTTAATTATTTAGGACTTATATTCATATGACATGATCATACAAACAGCCTCGAAGATGTGAGGGTTTATGTCGTACCAAACAACTACCTCGGAATCCTAGGACCGGTTAGGGCTTAATTTACATAATATGATTATTAAAATGCCTAAAAAAGGGGTTGAGGATTTAATTTGCACTAGGCAAACTGCCTCGAAATCCTACGGTTTGGTTATTTAATTCTAGGAATGTTTAGCTGATGTAGAGTTGTTTTGCTGACGAAGATGGCCGTGCTGCCCACCGTGCTCCAAGCTCCTTGTTGTTGCAGAGGTTTAGTTTTAGAAGTCATAAATCAGGAGATGAGAGAAGTGTTTTAGTTTAGAGAAATCTTAAAGTCCAAATGTCTTTAGTGTTTTAATTAAAACAAATCTTAAAGTTGATTAAACATAACCGATTAAGATCCCACGGTTCTGTCATCCCGACACCGTTATTTTCATCGAATTCACTTAGTCCAGATGAATTTGCTAAACTTAAATGAATGAGTTCCACACTTTCATTTAGACCGTGGGAAATCCCGTTAGCAACACGTAGGTTACATCATCCGAGGTATTCCCGATCATTCAACGAGTCGTTTTAGTTTAGTTGCAATTGTAGTTTTGTTGTTCTGTTTGTGATTAAATTTTGAGTTGTTTTATATTTTGAAATGTTAAGGCGGTGAATTTTATCTTGCAGTGATTTTTAATTTAGTTTTGGTTTCAGTTCAGGGACTACCCTAAACGTTTTGGTTTTCATGCAACAGTTGTTTATCATGAAAAAAAAGTAAAATACAGTGCATGTAAGTAAATTGCAATAAAGTAAATTACAATAAAATAAAAGCGTACTTGGAGGGTCTTCTCGTCATCCCAAGCTCTACTTAAAACACATGTTAAGGCATTTAAATATTTCAACAAGTATCTAGGTAAAGCTAAGGGAGAGGTTTTGGTTGTCTACCAAAGTCCTAATCCTATAGCTAGTCATCTCCTATGATGTATAGGTTCTTGTGTTTTGGTTTAAGGACGATTTTCTTCATCAAAGAAACAATTAAATTCAATTATTCTTATAAACATCCTATCATATTGAGGAAGTTCTTAAGACGAGTCTTAAACATCTTTTCAATACCTCTAGGATAGTTTTAAGTTCAAGAGAATTTGATTATACAAGTGAATTAATCATCCAGGGGTTTAAGTTTTGTTCTCATTCACAATGAACTGGGACTTTTGAATATCCTATAAGTGAAGTACGACTTCACTTGATACCTCATTTAAGAGTTATAACAATAAGAGCTTTAAAAGGGCAAATCAAATTATTAAATATTTTAATGATTTAAACTTAATGATTTAATTTTAATTTTGACTTAATTATAAAAAAATAGTTTAAGTTTGGAATAGTGTCCAAGTTATTTTAGATTTAATTCTTAATGATTTAATTTAGGTTTGTTGATAAATGATTTTGATTTAATTTAATTCAATTTAATTTAATTTTTAATTTAATTTAATTTAATTTAATTTGATTTAATTTGATTTAATTTAATTTTTAATTTAATTTAATTTAATTTAATTTAATTGGATTTAATTTTAATTTAATTTAATTTAACTTGATTTGATTTAATTTTAATTTAATTTAATTTAATTTAATTTAATTTACTTTTAATTTAATTTTAATTTAATTTAATTTAATTTAAATTAAATTTAATTTCAATTTAATTTAGTTTTAATTTAATTTCAATTTTAATTTAATTTAATTTTAGTTTAATTTAAATTTGAATTATTATTTTAATTAATTTTTTTTAATTAAGAATTAAGTATTTTTGAAGTGATTTATTTAGGGATTTTTAAATTAAAGAATAATTATCCTCTTAATAATATCCCTACTTTAATAATTCCAATTTCTATTATTCTTCCAAAATTTCAATTAATTAATTAATTAAAGTTTTATTTTAATTATTTTTTTTTTGAAATGGTTAGTATGTTTCTACCCTTAATCATTTAAGTTTCAATCATCCAAAATCAGTTTAAAATCAAATATTTTACCCTCCCCCTTTTAATTAATCCTAAAATTTTAATGAAAGGTTGAAAAAAATTTTAATTACCATTTTGCCCTTCAAGCCTAATAATTCTATAACTCACTAAATTAAGCTCAAATGAGCTTGAAATTTTTATGTAACCTCACTCACATATCAATTAAGACATTAGAGGAGAAAATGTGATTTTTCTGTATTTAATTTATTCATGTAATTATTTTTTATGGAAAATAGGGGTTTTCAAGGAAAATTCAACAACATGACCAAGGAAATGCTTCTGTCTTTGAGAAAATTATGAGATGTTCCTAATGACCAGAGGACCATTTGGACTAAATTTGGTGATTTTTTGAATTATATTTTATTTATTAGAATTATTTTAAATTTTGGAGTATTAATTAATTTTAAAATAAAATTAAATTTAAAAAAAGGATTTTATATTTTTCTTAAATCTCTCTGACCTCAAGGAGTCCAGAGAAATAAATTTTATATTTTTCTGATTTTTCTTTGATTTATTAGAATTATTTTAATGAAAAGGTTGGAAAATACATTTTTTAATATTAAAAATTACATTAAGCCTTTAAAATTCAATATCTTATCCTAGGGACTTAAGAAAAATATTTGGTTTGTTCCTATGTAATTAGAATTCAAAATGTGACATTTTGGTGATTTTTAATATTTTTATGATTTTTATTATTTTTTAATTATTAAAAATATTAAAATAATGATAAAAATCAACTGATATCAGAGAAGCTCCAAAACCATTTTTGTGAATTTTTGAAAAGTATTTTGTGAGTTATGAATTTTTAAAGTTTAATTTTACTTATGGGGCTTAATCAACCCATTTGGTGGATCAAATCAAGTCCAATTAGTTTCAAATTTTTATGTGAGACTCTCCTGACCCTAAAAAACAGTGGAGAATTATTTTTAAGTCAATTTGATTTATAATTAACACTAGTTAATTAAAGATCAATTTTGAGTATTTAGACCAATTTGGGTTATTCCAAGTGAATTAACTCAAAACTTATTTTTCCTAGGTTCCTCTGGCCATAAGAAACATCACCAAATTTTCTTAGAATTTATTTCTCAACATGCTAATTATTAGAATTAAAATACTCAAAATAGTAACATGCAATTAAAAATCAATAACTTCTCATAGAGATGGCCTCTGACCTTAGAAAATTCAAGAAATGTTCCCAAGTTCAGAGGCTTTAAAAGCCCTATGGTCTCATGCCATGGTGAATTGTCTATGTGCATGGAGAATTGAAATAGTGCAGAGAGTAATTAAATCATTAAAAATAAAATACTAAATGAAATTAATTGATTTCTTTTCCACATTATTCTCCTATGTTCACTGAGCAAGATAGTATTTTTATTTTATTTTTAGGATTTTTCTACACAAAGTTATGGATTTTCTAATTTCTGGTAATTAAATAAATCCATAAAATCCTATTTTTCTATTTATCCGAATAGGCGCCGCGTCATCCTCAGCATCTCTGAACAGCCACGCGGCACTTTCTGGTTCGGCGCTGCCATCCAACTCAGCGCTCCAGGGGCCCGCGGTTCATGTACCATCGCGCTGTACAGCTCGATCTCAACCGTCCGCTCGATACACGCTCGATCCGACGGCTCCTGGTCATCGTCTACGACTGGTGTGAACCCGTGACCGTCCACACTAAAACCCTAAGAACTCACTCGATTCTCAATGGATTTTTATGTTCTTATGCTCTATGGATTCGTCTTGAAGAGACGAACACATCCAAACGGTAAACATGCATTGAAATTAAGGCATTTGAAATGGAGAATCACTAGAAGCGCGGGAAGAAGAGAGAGTTCATACCTTTGCTCAGAGAAGTGAATCTTCGATCTGAGAGTTGTGTCACGTTCGATTTGGTCCAAGCAAGCTTCAGATGAAGTCCCTTGGCCTGGTGAATTGCCTAGGTACAAAAGTGACCACAGCCGATCACAAAGCTTGGAGGCTGGAGCAACTGGGTGGCCTGGAGAGGGGGCTTTCACTGGGGAACTTCTCCTCTTGGTCTGGTGAAGGTGTAGGACTAATCAATTTGGAGATTGACTCACTGTGGTGAAGTGTCCTGGTTTTGGTCTTGAATTTCAACTTTGAAATTGAGCTCACAGAGAGGAAATGGCAGGGGGATTTCAGTGGGTATCAAGTTCTCTAGGTGTGGGGAAGAGTCTGGAATGATTTTGGCAGAGTTTTTTTGTGGTTTGTTTCAGCACCTCTCCCATGGCCGAGAGAAGTGGTGTTTAAATAGAGCTGGCTGGAGGCTCTCCCAGGGGGAGTTAGGGGTTGGAATCAGCTGCTCTATGCAAGAGAAGAACAGCCATGGTGGCCATTGGGCATGGGGCAACTCAGCAAGGGAGAATTTCAATGTTGGCTCACATGGGAGCTCTCGGGTATGGTATTTTCCGGCGATCCAGACGGCTGGCCGGCAGGCACGGGTCACCCTCAGGTTTAGGTGAGTCAGGGCTGGGGTTTAGTGTAGGGAATTGTCAATGGCCATGTGTAAAGTGGTTGAATTAAAATGGAATGGGGTAAGGGTGTATTTTGGCTAAGTTTGGTCAACTCATGTATTTAGGCTAGGTGCACCTCCCCATGGCTAGTTTGGGCTGAAGAGAAAGTGGTTTAGGTCAGCTTAATTAGTGGGGAAGGGTCACCATCCAAGTACAATTAAGTTTAAGCAAGGTTTAGTGGAATCATGGAAGTGGCTAATCCCCTTAAGGGAATATGGAAAGAGCCTCCTCCTCTTGCCATCTTGGGTATGGTGAGGTGTCCAAGGCTCTCATGGCTCCCATGTGGCTCATGCATGGCTTCATGGCTCCATTTGGCTTGGGAAAAGTTAAGTCAACTTTCATGAGGAAGGATTTTGTGACTTTTTGGCATTTTGATGAGAATTGTCATGTGGCTAGAATTGAAATTGTTTAATGATAAATTAGGACTTTAGAAATGATTTTAAGTTGAATGTAAGATGAGGGAGAGTGTCATATGGACTTTAGGATGGGTTTGGGTTTTTTTAAAATTTTGGTAAAGGTGGGCTTCTAGAATGGTTTAAGGGAGTGGGCTTTCATGTTTCAAAATGGGCTTTTGGATGAAAAGTTTGTAAAGGTCCATGTCAAATAAATGTTGGGTTTGGTTTAGGGATGTGTCATGAGTGATTTGAAGCAAGTTTGAGGTGATTTGGAATTGGATGGGTCTAATTTGGGTCTCTTTGGTAATAGAGTCCAAATGGGTCAAAATGAGCTATCTTGGGCTAAAGTTGGGCTAATGTTGAAATTGATGTAAAATTAATGTTGAGAAATGTTTATGGCGGTGTTACAAATAGGTTTCAACTTTGGTAGGGTTTTGATTTTGGGATTTGGGCCCATTTGGGTTAGGTTTGGGTATAGGCCCATTTAAGGAATTTTGGGTTTGGGTTGAAATTGAGTAAGGTTTGGATCCAAATTTTGGGCAAATCATTTTAGTGTTTTTTTTGTGAGGATTCTAGGAAGGTTTTAGAAAAGATTTGGGTCAAATTGGGATTGAATTGGGTTGGTTTGAGCTAGGTTTAGGTCATGGGCCAAAATTGGGCCTTAAGTTTTTAAAATGAAATTCGATTCAAATGCCAATCAAATTGGGCTTTAATTTGGTCTAGATTGATATTGGGGATATTGAATTGAAGTTTAGAATTGAATTGGACCAAAATTGAGACCAATTGGGGTTATTAGGTTTGACATTGGGTTCATTTGGGTTTAAAATGGGCTAAATTAAGGGTTTTAGTAAAAGTGGGGTAAATTGACAAAATTGGCCCATGGTGTAGTTGAACAAAATGAAATTTGGAATATTTGGGAGTTTTTGAAATTTTCTGGGAATTTTCTGAATTTTTGGATTTTTGGGTCAAGAGGTGAATTTTTGTAATTTGGAGGGTATTGGGGGTATTTTTAGAAATTTTGGTATTTTTGGCTGGAGATAGTTAATTTGAGTGGGGAAAATGTTTAGGATTGATTATGGGGACTTTTGGGTGATTTGAAGATTTTGGAGGATTTGGGCAATTCCAAGGGCTTTTGTTAGGTTCGATGGGTATAGGGTTCCCGGGGTCAAAAATTGAAATTTTGGAAGAATGAAGATTGATCAAATATAAGTGAAATGGAATCACTTTGGTTGAGCCATGAAGTCATATTAAGCCCATATGAGCCATGAGAGGACTCATTGGAGGCATTCACTATGTTGTTCCTAACCCTCTTAACTAGGGGCTTAGGGGTTAAGGTCCATCCATATGAATTACCAACATGAGTCAGGGAGTCAAGTTGGGGTAAGGTGTGGTTTTAGGATTTAGATTGTGTGTGTGAGAGTGTAGAGTGTGAGTGTAGTGAGTGTGTAAGTTAACCCTCACCAGACCAGGCCATCCAGGGTAGTCCTAAGTCCAAAGAGTCTTATAGGGAACTCATCCTTTAAACCTTAACATTTGATTTCAACCCTCTAAGTGATTAAGGGTCTACAATCAAGCTTGTGGGGTTTGCAGGGAGTGAGGAGGTGTTTGAACTTCTAAAGGGTGGGTTCCACTTCTAATCCTCTAAGATAGTTAAAGGAAAAGCCTAAGGCTAGATCCTAAACACTAAAGAGGGAAGAGAAGACCTCATAAAAAATGAGGTCAACACGCATTCGCAAAATGTTGACCAAGTTAGCAGAAGATCAACATGAACAGACAGTGGATACTGTTAGTACAAATGCTCCAAGGAGACCGGTTCATCAGGAACCAGAAAGAAGAAAGTCAATTCCAAGAAGGTCGGAACAGATAAAAGATATACCAAGAAAAGCAGAAATAGAGTCGGTACCTCGACGCCGAGCATATGTACCGGATCCGAAGAGTCTTGTTGCAAAAGTAACCTTAGAGGATGTCCCTACGGAGACTATCCCCAAGGAGCCAATACATGTAGAAGAACGTGCTGGGGTTGAGCCATACATCCCGCAATATGTTACTAGACACCAAGGACTTCAAATAATCCCGGAATTCAAGCTGGAGAAAATGCAACTAGTTAAAAAGAAAACCTTTGAATACTTTAAAAGAATTGGTAGCAAGAGGGTCAACATCTTGGAAGGCCTCGAGCTACATACAGATGTTTTCTCAGATTATGAGCAACGACAAATTGTGGACTGCATCCTTGAATTACAAAAAATGGGTGGTCGAGCTGGCCACCTGAGAGAAAAGACATATTCAGAACCCCGAAGATGGATGCCGGGGAAGGGAAGAGTTACAATCCAATGCGGATGTTGCTACAATTTTTCCATAGACAAAAAAGGAAATCCACCAGGGATACTCCGTCACAGTGAGGTGGATCCAATGCCAAGAGTCATCAAGAGAATGGTGAAAAGGATGATAACATGGAGGGTACTGCCTGCAAATTTCATTCCCAACATCTGCATTAACAACATCTACAAGGAATGCGACTGCATACTGCCACATATAGACCATCATGACTTTGTTAGACCCTTCTGCACAGTGTCATTCCTCAGCCAGTGCAACATCATGTTCGGATCTGACCTCCGGATTGCAGGCCCCGGTGATTTCCGAGGGCCGGTGGAGATACCACTACCGGTAGGTTCCGTCCTGGTGTTAAAAGGAAACGGAGCAGACGTTGCGAAGCATTGCATTCCAGGAGTGCCTGTAGAGCATATCTCAATTACTTTTAGAAGAATGGAGGACAGAAAAATGTCTTACCACTTTCAACCAGATCCAGAATTAAAGTCTCCGGCCCTACCAGCTGTGAGTTACATGGGGAATAATACACATCCAATGCACATCCATGCGGCATTCCTGCCAAGGGTGGCTTGGAAGGTGATGTTATTACCCATGTTTCTTACTATTCAGACATCGATTTTTGACAGACACTTTTGAATGGATCAGCAAGAAATTTACACAGTCCATTTTGGATTTACATGGATTGTATGAGACATAAAATTTCTGAAGAAAATGTCATCATGACTAGATCAAGTTGTATGATTTCAGTAAATTGGAATGAAAATGACTACGTCATATTTTGTCTTCACCTCTTTTTGTGCAAATTGACTGGGCAACACCATTAGAGTTAAATGAACTTTGAACGAAGAATAGAAAAGAAAAGAAAATAAATGAGAAATTTTCCTAAAAATCTGAATATTAAAATGAACTTCAAATTCACATGAACATTAAATAAAAAACAAAAATAAAAAAAATGGGATCATTAAAGGACAAACAAAATGAATCTAAATCTCAAATTGAATTCAGATCTGAATCCTCTGATTCAAACCTTTCAATTCTTCTCTCAATCGAAATCTGTTTGAAAGTCTTTTGAAATTTGAATATTTTCCTCGACTTATTGCTAAGTCAAGTCTTTTCAGCTTGGTACATTTACCAGCTCCTTTCAATTCTCTTTCTTCTGTGTCTTAGAGGATCGACTAGTTCTATTGACACGGAGCCACGAACTTTGTTTGATTTGGTTCTGATGGCATGAGACTGGGTCCCTCTTCATACAGATAAATCCTTAAGGCTAGAGCCTAACTTCTAGTCCTCCTTCAAACTTTTGAGACTGGTACCTAAATTCCAGTTCTCTCCTTTTGAGGTCGGTACCTAAATTCTGACTCTCTTTTTGAGATTGATACCTAAATTTCAATTCTCATCTCTTTTCGAGATCGATACTTAAATTTCTATTCTCTTCCGAGACTGGTACCTAAATTCTAATTCTCATTCTGGGATCAGTACCTAAATTCTGATTCTCATTTCCTTCAAGGCTCATACCTAAATTCCAGTTCTCTCCTTCTGAGGTCGGTACCTAAATTCTGACTCTATTTTTGAGATTGATACCTAAATTTCAATTCCTATATCTTTTTGAGATCGATACTTAAATTTCGATTCTCTTCCGAGACAAGTACCTAAATTCCAGTTCTCGTTCTGAGATCAGTACCTAAATTCTGATTCCCATCTTTCGAGATCGATACCTAAATTTCGATTCTCTTTCGAATTGATACCTAAATTTCAATTCTAAATTTTCGAGACTAGTACCTAAATTCCAGTTCTCTCCTTTCGAGGTTGGTACCTAAATTCCGACTCTCATTCGAGATCGATACCTAAATTTGGATTGTCTTTCGAATTGAAACCTAAATTTCAATTCTAAATTTCTGAGACTGGTACCTAAATTCCAGTTCTCTTCTTTCGAGGTCGGTACCTAAATTTCGACTCTCATTCGAGATCGATACCTAAATTTCGATTCTCTTTCGAATTGATACCTAAATTTCAATTCTAAATTTTCGAGGTTGGTACCTAAATTTGAGTTCTCTTCCTTCGATATCGGTACCTAAATTCTGACTCTCATTCGATATCGATACGTAAATTTTGATTCTCTTTCGAATTGATACCTAAATTTCAATTCTAAATTTACGAGACTGGTACCTAAATTCCAGTTCTCTTCCTTCGAGGTCGGTACCTAAATTCCGACTCTCATTCGAGATCGATACCTAAATTTTGATTCTCTTTCGAATTGATACCTAAATTTCAATTCTAAATTTCTGAGACTGGTACCTAAATTCCAGTTCTCTTCCTTCGAGGACGGTACCTAAATTCTGACTCTCATTCGAGATCGATACCTAAATTTCGATTCTCTTTCGAATTGATACCTAAATTTCAATTCTAAATTTCCGAGACTGGTACCTAAATTCCAGTTCTCTCCCTTCGAGGTAGGTACCTAAATTCCGACTCTCATTTCGTGATCAGTACCTAAATTCTGATTCTCATCCTTTTTCCTTCTCAATTGATACTTAAACTCCAATTCTCACTCCGAGGCTGGTACCTAAATTCCAGTTCTCTTCGCAATCCCGAGGTTGAAACCTAGGTTTCAATCCTCATTTCAAATCCAAATTTCAAATTCAAAATTTCCTTGAATCAATTTCAAATTAAACTTCAATCGAAATCCAAACTCACAGATTGAAACTTGAAATTTAAAAGTAAATGAAATCTAAATCGAATTCCCCAGATCTTGTGATTTGGAGTTCATCTCCTTTTCCATTCCCCAACGAGAGTTCAGGAATCTCCAGTCTTGGAAATATACCTGATACTCCCCGTACGGAAATTCTTCTGCTTCCTCTTAAGTTTGTCACTTTGACATCTGTGTTGGTTTTGTTGATCTCTTCGGTCAATACCAATAAGCACAGTGTGCTTGGTTAGCACACCACACCTATTAGGGGTCCATTTGTTGACCTCATTTTTGATGAGGTCTTTTTCTCCTCTCTTTAGTACTTAGGATCTAGCCTTAGGCTTTTCCTTTGACTAATCTTAGAGGACTAGAAGTGGAACCCACTGTCGGCGTATTTTTAGGTTGTGTGTTATTTTGAAAAGGGGTCGCCTGACAGAAGTTGTCGGCGAATTTTTAATTTAATTTAAATAAATAATTTGAAAAGTAGTATTTGATTTTAAAAATAATTTTTTTTAAAATTTGAAGACTTTAAGATATGAAATCAAACTGATCTCACATCCCAAATAGTTTATATAAACGAGCACCACACCACGAACCATGTATCTATCCCTAAGGATAGACACACTGCTTGATGGTGGGGCTCGATTAAACAAACTAAAAGATTTGTGACATCCGTTTGGTCCGCGAACCAATTTTATAAGCCGACAAATTCCCCCGCTTAATATGAAAGTATTAAACAGGGTTTATATTACTCGGGTTCTTTAAAATTCCCTATAAGGGCAAGCCCCTATAGTTAATTACATCTTAAGTGACGGGAATCACCTAAGAAAACTCTCGATAATAATCAATAATCTCGCTCTCAAGAATTTCAAAGTTTAAGTTTTCAAAGGATTGAATTTTGGAATTTCAATAGGGAATGGATCAAGTTTGGAACATTTTGTTTTGAGAATTCAAAGGAAGAAAGGTAGGAGAAATTACGGATTCGAAGTGAACTTCGGTAACTTCTCGACTATCATATTGTTTGGTTTGAATTTAGGAAAGTCCTAATGTCTATTTAATGTTTTGATTTTGTCAATTTTAATTAATTAGGGCTTATATTTATATGACAGAATCATACAAATAGCCTCGAAGATGTGAGGATTTATGTCGTATCGGATGACTACCTCGGAATCCTAAAACCGGTTAGGGCTTAATTTACATGACATGATCATGCAAATGCCTAACGAAGAGTTGAGGATTTATGTTGCACTAGGCAAACTACCTCGAAATCCTATGGCTTTGTTGTTTAATTCTAGGAATGTTTAGCTGATGTAGAGTTGTTTTGTTGATGACGATGGTCGTGCTGCCCACCATGCTCCGAGCTCCTTGTTGTCGCAGAGGTTTAGTTTTCGAAGTCATAAATCAGGAGATGAGAGAAGTATTTTGGTTTAGAGAGAATCTTAATTTCCAAGTGTTTTCAATATTTTAATTAAAATAAATCTTAAAGTTGATTATAACGACACCGATTAAGATCCCACGGTTCCATCCTTCCGGCATCATTATTTTTATCGGATTCACTTAGTCCAGATGAATTTGCTAAACTCAACTGAATGAGTTCCACACTTTCATTTAGACCGTAGGAAATCCCGTTAGCAACACGTAGGTTACATCATCCGAGGTATTCCCGATCATCCAACATGACATTTTAATTTAGTTGTAATTGTAGTTTTGTGTTCTGTTTGTGATTAAATTTTGAGTTGTTTTATATTTTGAAATGTTGTTGCGGTGAATTTTATCTTGCAATAACTTTTAACTTAGTTTTGGTTTCAGTTTTAGGGACTATCCTAAAGGTGTGGGTTTTCATGCAACAATTGTTTATCATGCAAGAAAAGTAAGTGCAATGCGGTTAAATAAATTGCAATAATGTAAATTGCAAGAAATTAAATAAAAGCGTACCTGGAGGGTCTTCCCGTCATCCCAAGCTGCACTTAAGACACAATTAGAATATTTAAGCAAGTTCCTAGGTAAAGCTAAGGGAAGGGTTATGGTTTTCTACCAAATTCCTAATCCTATAGCTAGTCATTTCCTATGACGTCTAGGTCTTTGTGTTTTTGTTTGAAGACGATTTTCTTCATCAAAGAACAATTAAGTTCAATTGTTCTTATGAACATCCTATCATATCGAGGAAGTGCATAAGGCAAATCTTAAACATCTTTTCAATATTTCTAGGATTGTTTTAAGTCCAAATGAATTCAATTATACAAATGAATTAATCGTCCGAGGTTTATTTAAGTTTTGTTATTATCTTACTCAGTGAACTAGGATGTTTGAATGTCCTATAAGTGAAGTAGCATTTCATTTAACGTTCTGTTTAGGAGTTATGTCAATTAGAGCTTTCGAGGGTAAATTGGTGATTTAGTTTAAATTCAATTAATGGGTTTAAATTTGGAATAGTGTTCAATTTGCTTTATATTTAATTTCCTTCTGTTTTAGGTGATGTTATTTAATTCAATTTAATTTTAAATTTAATTTAATTTAATTTAATTTTAATTTAATTTAATTCAATTTAATTCAATTTAGTTTGATTTGATGTTAAATTAAATTAATTTGATTTGATTTAATTTAATTTAATTCAATTTAATTTGATTTAATTTTAATTTAATTTAATTTAATTTAATTTAATTTGATTTGTTTTAACTTAATTTAATTTAAATTTGATTTTATTTATTTAATTTAATTTAATTTAATTTATTCATTTAATTTAATTTAATTTGTTTATTTAATTTAATTTAATTTTAAATTTAATTTAATTTTACTTTTAATTTTAATTTAATTTAATTTAATTTAATTTAATTTAATTTAATTTAATTTAATTTAATTTAATTTAATTAATCTTTAATTTAATTTAATTTTATTTAATTTAATTTAATTCAATTTAATTTACTTAATTTAATTTAATTTTTAATTTAATTTTATTTTTAACAGAGTTTAATAATTTAACTTTAGTTTAATGATTAAATTAAATTTTAAAAGAGTTTAATAATTTAACTTTAGTTTAATGATTAAGTCTTTTAATATTTTAAATTTGAGTTATCATTTTAATTAAGAATTGAATATTAATGAGATGATTAATTTAGGGATTTTTAAATTAAAGAATAAATCTCTTCCCAACAATATCCCTATTTTAATAATTCCAATTTTATTATTCTTCCCAAATTTAATCAATTATTTAATTAAGGTTTAATTATTTTAAATTGTTTAATGGGTTTCTACCCTTTAATTATTTAAATTTCAATCATCCAAATCAGATTAAGATCAAATATTTACTTGTTAATTTTATTAAACCTAAAGTTTTAATTAAGGGTTAAAATTTTAATTACCACTTTGCCCTTTAAGCTTAATAATTTCATAACTCACTAAATTGAGCTCAAATGAACTTGAAATTTTTATGTGACTTCACTCATATGTCAATAAAGACATGAGAGGAGAAAATGTGATTTTTCTATATTTAATTTATTTATATAATTATTTTTGGTAGAAAATAGAAATTTCCAAGGAAAGTTTAATAACATGACCAAGGGAAAGTTTCTGTCCTTAAGAAAATTAGGGGACATTCCTAATGACCAGAGGACCACTTGGACCAATTTTGGTGATTTTTTGAATTATATTATTTTTATTATAATTATTTTAAGTTTTGGAGCGTTAATTAATTTAAAAATAAAATAAAGGTTGAAAAATGAATTTTATATTTTTCAAAAATCTCTCTGATATCAAGGAAATCAGAGAATCAATTTTTGCAATTTTCTGATTTTTCTATGATTTATTATAATTATTTTAGTGAAAATGCTAGAAAATACATTTTTTTTAATTTTAAAATTACCCTAGGGCTTTAAAATTTAATATCTCATTAAATAGACCTAAGAAAAATATGGGGTTTGTTCCTATGTGATTAAAATTCAAAATGTGACATTTTGGTGAATTTTATTTATTTTATGATTTTTATTATTTTTTAAATATTAAAATATTAAAATAATATTAAAAATCAACTTTTTTAGAAAATTAAAATTTTAATTTTCATAAATTCCCCTAATATCAGAGAGGCTCCAAAACCAATTTGGTGAATTTATGAAAGATATTTTGAAAGTTATGAATTTTTAAAATTTAAAATGACTAAATGGCTTAATCAACCCAATTAGTAGGGCTAACCAAGTCCAATTGACCTCAAATTTTTATGGTGGGTTCCTCTGATCCTAAAGGTCAATGGAGAATTAATTTCAAGTCAATTTTATGTATGGTTAGCTCTAATTAATTAGAGACCTATTTTGGGTTTTTAAGCCAATTAGGGTTATTTAAAATGAACTAACTCAAAACCTATTTTTCCTAGGGTCCTCTAGTCATAAGGAACATCACCAAATTTTCCTAGAATTTATTTCACAACATGCTAATTATTGGAATTAAAATACTCAAAACAGTAACATGAATTTGAAAAATCAATAACTTCTCATAGGGATGGCCTCTGACTTTGGAAAATTCAGGGAATGTTCCCAAATTTAGAGGCTTCAAAAGCCCTATAGTGTCATGCCACGGTGAATTTCCTATATGCATGGAGAATTAAAAGAATGCAAACAGTAAATAAATTATTAAAAATAAAATACTTGAAGAAATTAAATGATTTCTTTTCCACATTATTCTCCTCTGTTCACTGAGCAAGAGGGTATTTTTATTTTATTTTTACGATTTTTCTACACAAAGTTATGAATTTTCCAAGTTCAGGGAATTAAATAAATAGGAAAAATCCCTAATTTTCTATTTATCCGAGTCGGCGCCGCGTCATCCTCGGTATCTCCGAACGGCCACGCGACGCGCTCTCATTCGACGCCGCCGCTTGAGTCGGCAGCCCGGGCCCCCGGTTCACGTACCATCTCCGGGTCTGACGCCATCTGAGCCGTCCGTCCGCGCGTGTATTAAATGAACGGCATCCGTTCATCGTCCCCGAGCGTCCTCACTCGAGAGCCGTCCACACTAAATCCCTAATATCTCACTCGATACTCGATGGATTTTCGTGTTCTTATGCTCTATGGATTCGTCTTGAGAAGACGAACACATCCATATGGTTTATGTGGGATGAAGTTTACTCAATAAAAATGGAGAAAGTTCAGAAGCTCGGGAAGAAGAGTGAGGCCAAACCTTTGCTCAGAGAAGTGTGGCTTCGATCTGAGGGTTGTTTCACCTTCGATTGGATCCCATCAAGCTCCAGATGAAGTCTCCTGGTCAGGTGAATTGCCTAGGTAGGATTTCGACCACGGCTCGATCACAAAGCTTGGAGGTCGGAGCAACTCGGGTGGCTCGGAGATGGGGCTTTTGCTGGTGGACACCTTCTCTTAGTCTGGTGAAAGTGTAGGACCAATCAATTTGGGGATTGGCTCACTGTGGAGAAGTGACCTGGTTTTGGGCTTGGATTTCAACTCTGAAATTGAGCTCACAGAGAGGAAATGGCGGGGGATTTCGGTGGGGATCAAATGCTCTATGTATGGGGAGTAGTCCGGAACAATTTTGGCAGAGTTTCCTTAAGGTTTGTTTCAGCACCTCCCATGGCGGAGAGGGGTGGTGTTTAAATAGGAGAGGGTGGAGGGCCTCCTGTGGAGAGTTAAGGCTTGGGATCGACTGCTTGGGTAAGAGAAGAATGCACTACAATGGCCACCTGGGATGGGACGGCTCAGCAGGTGAGAATTCCAAGTTTGGGCTCACATGCGAGCTCTCGGCCCGGTGGTTTCCGGTGGCCGTGGTGGTCGGCCGGTCGAGGTCGGTCACTCGTTGTCATCAGGGAGGTCAGGGCTGGAGCTTAGTGCAGTCAATCGGCCAATGCCATGTGTAAAGAGCTTGGATTGAAATGGAATGGGGGGAAGACCATTTTGGGTTCAAATGAGTCAACCCATGATTTTGGGCTAGGTTCACCACCCAAGGCCCGGTCTTGGGCCGAAATGGATCACTTGGGTCGCCCAAGAGAGAATGGTGTGGTCTCCATCCATGATGAGGTGGCTAAGCATGGTTTAGTGTGTGACATGCTTAAGGTAAAAAAGGGTTTAAGAAGGATTAGGAAAGGGGGCCCTCCTTTTGCCATTAATGGCTTGATCACATGTCAAGCCTTCCATGGCTTCATGTTGCTTGTCCATGGCTTGCATGGCTCACCTTTGGCTTGGGAAAAGTGGAGTCAATTTCATAAAAATGGATTTAAGAAAAATTTTGGTATTTAGGGGTGATTTGGCATGAGGCTTGATTTGGAATTATTTGATGATGGGATTAGAACTTAGGGAATGGCTTTGATTAAGTGGATGGCAAATGGAGATGTCATGTGGGCTTTAGGGAAGATTTTGGGCTTTTGTATTTGGTAGAAATGGGCTTTTAAAATTGTTTAGGGAAGTGGGCTTTTGGATTTTAAAATGGATTTTAGGATGGAATTTTGGCAAAGGTTTGGGCCAAATAATTGTTGGGTTTAGCTCATAGATGTGTCATGAGTGAGTTGGAGCAAATTGGGAGTGATTTGGGTTTGAATTTGGTTGAATTTGGGCTTCTTTGGTGAATGGGCCAATATAGGTCAAATTGGACTAAGTTGGGCCAATGTTGGGCTAGGGTTGAAATTGATGTAAAATTAATGTTGAGAAATGTTTATGGGGGTGTTTGAAAGAGGTTTTAACTTTGGTTGGGTTTTGATTTTGGGGTTTGGGTTCATTTGGGTTAGGTTTGGGTTTAGGTCAAAATTGGGCCTTTTAGCTTTGGGTTGAATTTGAGTGGGGTTTGGGTCTAAATTTTGGGCAAATCATGTTAGTGTTTTGCTTGTGGGGATGCTAAAGAAGATTTATAAAAGATTTGGGGTTAATTGGAGTTGAATTGGGTGAGTTTGGGTCAGGTTTGGGTCATGGGTCCAAATTGGGCTTTAAGGCCAAAAGTGAAATTGGATCCAAATGTCAATCAAATTGGACTTGGATTTGGTCTAGATTGGTGTTGGGAATGTTGAATTGAAGTTTAGAATTGAATTGGACCAGAATTTGGGTCAATTGGGTAGGTTTGGTTTGACATTGGGTTCACTTAGGGTTAAAATGGGTCAAATTGGGGGTTTTGACAACAGTAGGGTAAATTGACAAAATTGGCCCATGGTGTAGTTGAGAAAAATGAAATTGGGAATATTTGGGATTTTCTGGAATTTTTTAGGAATTTTCTGAATTTTTGGATTTTTGGGTCAAGAGGGGTATTTTGGGTATTTGGAGGGTATTGGAAGGTTTTCTTGGAATTTTTGGTATTTTTGGGTATGGATGATCAATTTGAGTGGAGAGAAATTTTTAGGAATGATTTTGGAGAATTTTGGGTGATTTGGAAATTTTTGAGAAATTTGGGTAGTTTCAACGGTTTTGGGTAGGTTAAGCGGGTGTAGGGTCCCGGGGGTCAAAAATTGAAAATTTGAAAAATTAAAGATTGGGTGAATATAAGTGGAATGAAATCATTTTGGTTGAGCCATGAAGCCACATCAAGCCCACATGAGCCATGAAGGGACTCATTTGAGGCATTCACTATGTTGTTTCTAACCCTCTTAGCCAAGGGCTTAAGTGTTAAGGACAATCCATGTGAATCACCTACATGAGTCAGGAGGTCAAGTTAGGTATGGGTGTGGTTTTAGGAGGTGTGTGAAAGTGTAGTGTATAAGTGTAGTGCATGTGTAAGTCAGCCCCTTCACCGCGACCGGGATACCTGCAGGTGGCTCCTAAGGCCAAAGAGTCCTATAGGAACTCATCCTTTAAACTTCCACATTTGATTTCAACCCTCTAGGTGATTAGGGGTCTACGAGTCAAGTTTGTGGAGTTTGCAGGGAGTTAAGAAGTGGTTTGAAATTCTAGATGGTGGATCCCAATTCTAGTCCTCTAAGATAGTCAAAGGAAAAGCCTAAGGCTAGATCCTAAGTACTAAAGAGAAGAAGAGAAGACCTCATCAAAAATGAGGTCAACAAATGGACCACCAATAGGTGTGGTGAGCTGACGGAGCACACCGCGCGTATTGGTGTTGACCGAAGCGATCAGCAAAACCAACACAGATGTCGAAGTGACAAACTTAGGACGAAGTAGAAGAGTTTCCGCTGGGGAGTGTCAAGTATATCTCTGAAACTGGAGATTCCTGAACTCTCGCTGGGGAAAGGAAAAGGAGGTGAATTCCAAATCACATGATCTAGGGGAATTTCAATTTAGATTTCATTTTGTTTCAATTTAAGTTTTGATGTGTAAGTTTTAGATTTTGATTTTTTTTTTTTAAATTGAGGTTTGATTTAAAATTTATTCGAGAAAATTTGGATTTGAAACGAGAATTGAAACCTAGGTTCCAATCTCGGGATCGAAAAGGAAACCGGAATTTAGGTACCAGCCACTGGAATGAGAATCGAAGATTAAGTGTCGATTGAAAAGGATGAGAATCGAATTTAGGTACTGACCTCGAAAGTTTAAACGAAGCCGGAGTTGAAATTTAAGTATCAATCCCGGGAGAGAATCGAAATTTAAGTATCGATCTCGAAAGATGAGAGTCAGAATTTAGGTACTGATCCCCGAAAGAGAACTTGAATTTAGGTATCGAGTCTCGAAAGTTGAGAATTGAAATTTAGGTATCAATTCGGATGAGAATCGAAATTTAGGTATCGATCTCGAAAATGAGAGTTGAAATTTAGGTATCAATCTCGGAAGAGAGTCAAAATTTAGGTATCGATCTCGGAATGAGAAGCTGGAATTTAGGTACCGATCTCGGAAATTTTGAATTGAAATTTAGGTATCAATTCAGATGAGAATCGAAATTTAGGTATCGATCTCAGAATGAGAACTGGAATTTAGGTACCAGTCTCAGAAATTTTGAATTGAAATTTAGGTATCAATTCAGATGAGAATCGAAATTTAGGTATCGATCTCGGAATGAGAAGCTGGAATTTAGGTACCAGTCTCAGAAATTTTGAATTGAAATTTAGGTATCAATTCAGATGAGAATCAAAATTTACGTATCGATCTCGGAATGAGAACTGGAATTTAGGTACCAGTCTCGGAAATTTGAGAATTGAAATTTAGGTATCAATTCGGATGAGAATCGAAATTTAGGTATCGATCTCGGAATGAGAACTGGAATTTAGGTACTCGGTCTCGGAAATTTTGAATTGAAATTTAGGTATCAATTCGGATGAGAATCGAAATTTAGGTATCGATCTCGGAATGAGAACCGGAATTTAGGTACCGATCTCGGAAATTTTGAATTGAAATTTAGGTATCAATTCGGATGAGAATCGAAATTTAGGTATCGATCTCGGAATGAGAACTGGAATTTAGGTACCAGTCTCAGAAGTTTTGAATTGAAATTTAGGTATCAATTCGGATGAGAATCGAAATTTAGGTATCGATCTCGGAGTGAGAACTGGAATTTAGGTACCAGTCTCGAAAATTTTGAATTGAAATTTAGGTATCAATTCGGATGAGAATCGAAATTTAGGTATCGATCTCGGAATGAGAACTGGAATTTAGGTACCGGCCTCGGAAATTTTGAATTGAAATTTACCGTGGAGATTTGGATTTAGCGGGAGATCGAAATGAGGTATGAAATTGTTTCATATCCCATGGGAATCAATCAAAGTCTGATTACTTGGCGAAGGGTACAAACCCATGCCATCCGGATCAAATTGAAAATTCTTCGTGATTCTGAAATCATCCCGAGAGGGGGTTTTAAGGGAGGTCTAGAATAGATCTTGATTTGAAGAAGGATTGGAGGGTTTGAGAAGATGGGTTTAAACTCGGAATTCAATTTGAGCTTTAAATTTGTTTTGTTTGTCCTTTAACTATCCCGTTTTTTGTTGTTTATTTGGTGTTCATGTGGATTTGGTGTTCGACATTTTTAGATTTTTTTTAAAAGGAAAGTTTTCTTTTATTCTCTTTTTTTTATTTCTTCTCTGTTCTTTGTTCGAAGTTCATTTAACTTTAATGGCGTTTCCCAGTCAATTTGCACAAAAGAGGTGAAGGCCAAAAAATGTGACATGGTCACTTTCATTCCAATCATGTCGAAGATACATCATACAACTTGATCTGGAATATATCTCATACAATCCATGCAAACTCAAAACGGACTATGTATGATCTTCGTCGATCCATCCAAAGAAGCATCTGTCAAAAATCCATGTCTGAATAGTGGGGTACATGGTCAATAACATCACCTTCCAAGCCATTCTTGGCAAGGATGTCGTATGGATGTACATTGGAGGTGTGATATCTTCCATGTAGCTCACAGCTCGTAAGGCCGGAGGCTCTCTAACTCCGGTCCAGCCGGAAATGGTAAGGTGTCTTCCTGTCGTCCATCCTTCGAAAGTAACCGAGATTCGCTTCACCGGTACTCCCGGTATGCAATGCTTAGCGATATCCGCTCCGTTGCCCTTCGGCATCATGACGGAACCTACCGGTAAAGGTATCTTCACCGGCCCTCGAAACTCACCCGGGCCTGCTATCCGGAGGTCGGATCCGAACATGATGTTACACTCGTTCGGGAAAGAGATCGTACGTAAAGGTCCGACAAAGTCGTGGTGATCTATGTGTGGGGGTATGCAGTCACCCCGCTTGTAGATGTTAATAATGCAGCTATTGGGTATGCAATCCGCCGCGTACCCTCCATGTTATCAATCTCTTTACCATTCTCTTGATGACTAGTGGCATCGGATCCACTTGGCCATGACGGAGTATTCCCGGAGGGTTTCCCTTCCTGTCTTCCGCAAAGTTAGTAACAGCATCCACATTGTATTGTGATTCTTCCTTTCCCTGGCATCCATCTCCGGGGTTCTGAGTAGGTGTTTTCTCTTAGGCGGCCCGCTCAGCAAATTCTTTTCAAATCCCGGATGCAATCCACGATTTACTGTTGTTCATACTCTGAGAATACATCTGTGTGTAGCTCGAGGCCCTCTAGTATGTTGATCCTTCTGCCTCTGATTCTCTCGAAGTATTCAAAAGTTTTCTTTTCGACATTCTGCATTCTTTCCAGCTCGTACTCTGGAATAATTTCCAGATGGCGAGGCTCAGTGACATATTGTGGGATATATGGTTCAATCCCTTCACGTTTTCCCCGCATACCTCGGCTCCTCGGGGATGATGTCCGTCGGACATCCCCGGGTTGCTTCTGCAACAAGGTCATGCATCACTGGTGGTTCTATCTGGTGGCGTGGTAGCCTTCTTTCTTCCGGTTTTTGTGAGATTTCCCTGGTCCTTTCTATCATCCTAGGAGCTGGCCTCCTTTCTTCAGGTTCCTGGTGAACCGGTGTCCTTGAAGTGTATGTGCTGGCAGTAGCAACTGTCTCGTCGCGCTGGTCCGCTGCTAGTTTGGTTAACATCTTGCGGATGCGGCGATTCTTATTTCTTCGTTGCGTTGCTGTGAGAGTAGCTCTTCAAACTTCTTGAATCTCTGTGGGCGCGGCACTGACAAGCCTGCCCTCTGCTGTAGCGACTACAGGCTTCATTTTCTTATCTTCTTCAGTGTTTACCTTTCTTTTCTTACTGCTGGATTGGTGGCTTGGGCCACCCACTTTCATCACTGTCTGCTCGGGCAGTTCTTCTCGGTCAACCGGGACCTAGTCACTTTCCTCGTATCGTAGGCTCGCCGGTGTGAAATCCGAGTCAATCTCGATTATCGCTCCATCTTTCACCTCTTTTCATCGAGTGCAAGGCTTACGCCATTTCTAAAGTTCAGGACCAACCGCCCGCTCGACATTTCCTCGCGAAAAGACAAGGAAAAGGATCGTGGGTCGTACTAAGAACAAGAACATTAAGAAAATGTTTATTAAAGACATTTTTTTATTACTTCTTGTATTTTTAAATTTAACAGGAATGAAGTGGGATAAGATCAGGAAAGAGATTTTGATATGGGAGAGAAAACATGGAAAACTTTATTATCAAGATTTTATTTATTTTAGCACATTTTATTATTTTTTAGGTTCGGACCCAATCATAAGTAATTACTTCGCCCGTGTTTCTTAGGGATGAATAATTCATTCCTTCGAAACATCAGGTAGCGTAATACTTTTTCAAGTATCGTCCGTTGATCGGAAGCATATGTCGTTCTCTCTGGCAATTCACTAGCCGGTAGGAACCTCCCGAGTATCATTGCTTCAACCACAAACGGCCCTTCCCAAGTGGGTTCAAATTTTCCTCCAATCTTGCGGTGTGCAAGGATTGGTCTCTTGAGAACGAGAACTAAGTCACCAACTTTGAAGGTCCTTGGGCGGACCAGTTTGTCATGGGCTTGAACCATCTTAGCTTGGTATAGTTCTAAATTCTGTTGCGCTGCAAGTCTTTTCCCTTCCAGGCTTTCCAATTCTTCTAGTCGTAATTTGGCGTTCTCTTCTGTCGTGATCTTATTTGCAACTGCAATTCTGAGTGAAGGAAGCTGAACCTCTAAAGGTAACACTGCCTCGGACCCATACACCAGAGCGTAAGGTGTAGCTTGAGTAGGAGTTCGAAGGTTGTCCAGTAGGCCCATAAGGCTTCTAACAACTTCTCGTGCCAATTTCTCTTATTGTCGTCCAAGGTTTTCTTTAAGATTTGAACGAGAGTTTTATTAAAAGCCTCGCCGAGGCCGTTTGCTCTTGGGTAGTAAATTGTTGAGTATCGCCGCCGATTCCGTGTCTCCTGGCAAAATTGTTGATTTGCGTGCTTCTGAATGCTGACCCATTATCTGAGATAATCCTGCGTGGCACTCCGAAAAGGTAGACAACTTGGTTCTTGAAAAATTGTAGCATGTGGTGTGCTTTCACTTCTCTAAGTGGAACTGCC
This sequence comes from Papilionanthe hookeriana x Papilionanthe teres, assembly GCA_022702705.1. Taxonomy (NCBI): domain Eukaryota; kingdom Viridiplantae; phylum Streptophyta; class Magnoliopsida; order Asparagales; family Orchidaceae; genus Papilionanthe; species Papilionanthe hookeriana x Papilionanthe teres. The sequence continues at coordinate 155,027,422 of CM040421.1, read as the reverse complement.
TCTGCCCACTTGGAAAAGTAATCTGTAGCCGCAAGAATGAAGCGATGTCCTTTTGAAGATGGTGGTTCTATAGGACCCACTATATCTGTGCCCCAACATTCAAATGGCCACGACGCAATTGTCGGATGTAGCACATTTAGAGGTTGGTGTAGAACCACTACGTGCACTTGGCATTGGTGACAGCTCTTGGCGATTTTCATGCAGTCGGTCATCATCGAGGGCCAATAGTACCCTAGTCTTTTAATTTTCATTTTCATCTTCGGACCCGATTGGTGAGAGCCACAGTGTCCTGAATGCACCTCTTTAACAATTTCACGGGCCTCACACCCGCTTAGGCACTTTAGCCACATTTGATCAAAAGACCTTCTGTACAATGTGTTGTTTATTAATGCGTAAGACAGAGTTCTTTTCTTGATCTGATGGGCTAGCGACCTATCGTCCGGTAGCTTTCTCGTTTGCGAGTAGTTCATCAATGGCCGTCGCCAATCTTCTCGTGTTTTCACGTCACCGTTGCAACCGATCCTTTTTCTTTTTCGATTTATGTATCGTGTCTATGTCGAGCCGTGATAGGACCTGACGTCCGTGAACTGACACTTCCACTGATTCATCTTGCAAACAGGCAAATTCTTTTGCGAGACGGGCTAAAGCATCTGCTAAAGCATTTTCTTTTCTGGGAATTTTGTAGATCGTCACATTTGGAATTTGTTCCAACAATTGTATGGCATACTGGAAGTATTGCTCGAGTCTTGGCTTTAAAATTTTGTACTGTCCGGCGATCTGTTGAATGATTAACTGTGAATCCCCGTAGATGTTGATGTCTGTTATCCCCATTTAAATAGTTAATTCCAATCCCGTTATGAGGGCTTCGTATTCTGCTTCGTTGTTTGTACATGGTTCTGTCAAGTGTAGGAGTATCTTAACATCCCCTGTTCCGGTGTTATAAAGATTACCCCAATTCCTGCCTTACCGGGCACTATCACTTGCGAATCTTCATCTTTGTGTGCTGAAGATGCTCCGTCGAAATATAATTCCTAACGTCGATCATCAGGGTCTTCTAGGCTCATTATTTGTTCATCTGGCAAATCATCATTGAGAGGAGATTCTGCCGGCAAGGGGTGTGCTGCGAGGAAGTCTGCTAAGACTTGTCCCTTTACAGCACGAAGAGGCACAAAAGTTATATCGAATTGCAATAATATCATTAACCATCTGGCAAGTCTGCCGGAAAGTGTTGGACGAGTCATCAAGTATTGCAATGGATTAAATTTCGAGATCGAGTTGACCTTATGAGAAAGCATGTAGTGCCCGAGCTTTTGAGCGGCGAAGATCGTGGCCAAACAATGCTTTTCAATTGCGGGATACCTTATTTCCGTCGGAAGTAAACTACGGCCTAAGTAGTAAAGAGCATTTTCTTTACCCTCATCATCGACCCGGGCTAACGAGGCTCCGAGAGAGTCGTATAAAGCCGCGGTATAAAGTATCGCCGGTCTACCCGAGACTCGGGGCCGCTAAGACGAGGAGGTGTCATTAAATATTGCTTAATGTCCTCGAAAGCCTTCTCGGCATTTCTCTTCCCAAATAAATTTGGCGTCCTTTTTAACTAGTGCCAAGAAAGGCTGACACCTACCTGACAAGTTTGAGATAAAGCGTCGAAGATATGTCAACTTCCCTTGAAAAGATCGTAGTTGTTTTAAGGTTTTGGGAGGCGGCATTTCTAAGATAGCTTTAATCTTTTCCGGGTCGATTTCAATTCCACTTTGTCGGACAACGAATCCTAAGAATTTCCCGGAGGTGATGCCGAAGGCGCATTTTAAGGGATTCATCTTAAGGTTAAATTGCCTTAATCGTTCGAAAACAATTCTCAAATCATACAGGTGGTTTTCCTTTACTTTACTTTTGATGACCACATCGTCCACGTAGCATTCGACTTGATTGTGGATGAGATCATCAAAAATTCTTGTCATCACTCTCTGGTAGGTTGCTCCTGCGTTCTTCAGTCCGAATGGCATCACTGTGTAACAATATACTCCGATCGGCATTCTGAATGCTGTAAGTTTTTCATCTTCTGGAGCCATTTTTATCCGGTTGTATCCTGAAGATCCATCCATGAATGAGAATATCTCATGTGTCGAAGCAATGTCGATCAATAATTCCGGGATCGGTAGAGGAATTCATCTTTTCGGACAAGCCTTGTTTAAATCTCTCGAAATCCACACAAATTCCGATCCGACCATTCTTCTTTCCGACCGGCACCACATTGGCTAACCAAGTCGGGTATTGTTCTTCACGGACAAATTTAGCGTCTATTAGCTTTTTAACTTCAGTCATGACTTGTTGTTCGATTTCTAGACGCATTCTTCTGGGACCTTCTCTGACTGGAACAGAAGTAGGATCCACTCCTAGCTTATGGACTGCGACCTCTGGGGATAATTCTGGCATCTCATCGTAGTTCCAAGCAAAACAGTCTTTAAATTCCATTAATAACTTGATTATTTCTTCGGAGACTTCTTTATTGAGTAAGGAGCTAACAAAGGTAGGCCTAGGCTCTTCGCTAGTACCTAAGTTAACTTCCGTTAACTCATCTATTGTTGATTTAATTTCTTCTTCGAATTCGGTGGAGCGTCTCCAATTTGTAAATCTTCAAATTCTTCTGTAGTTTCCATGTAGTTTTCATTAGATTCGCAAGTGACAACCAAGCAAAATTCAGTATCGTCAATCGATCCTACTGTGCCAAATCCGAGTCCATGCTTTGAATTGGGTGGACGACCGGAGTTATTCCATAATTTTTCAAAATGTTGTGATTGACCTTTTGTCCATTGTCGAGGTAAGAAACCACGTTGAATTAAACTTTGAACACAAGGAGAGTACCACTCAAAAGGTAATTCCATTAATTCTGATGAAGTGACATCTTCAAATTGTACATTATTTTTCAGCTTTGGAGGAAGAAGCACCACGGTAGAATTTGATTGGCTTTGCACCGCCGCTACGTACCTCTCTGACCACCATACCCTCGATCTTACTAGAATGGATCGGGGTTAGGGTCATAGTATGTACATAGTGGTTAATCTTCTCGTACATCGATTTGTATTCTTCATTCTTTTCATCTTCGAGGGAGATCTTGAATTGCGGCTTCTTCCGACTTATCATTGTCGCTTCTTGCTTGATTTCTTTTTCTTCTTCGTAACTATCTTCCCAATCAACATTGATGGCCGGTTTCCTCTCGTCCAACTCGTCCTAACGTCTCTATCACGGCCTCGTCCCCGGCCTCGACCTCGGATGCGAGTTGTGGAGAAACCTTCACCATCTCGCCGGAAGGGAGTGGCGAGTGACTGTTGGACTAGAACTTCAGGTTCTTCGTTGTCCCGAACTTTCTTTGTTTCATTTGTTACAGTATCTCTGGAGAAGATTGTTTTCTTCGGTGGTGCATAATAAGCTGCGTCTTCATGGATTCCAATCTCATGTACGGAGAATGGTTGTAAGTCACTTTTGATGCACTGTTCCCCTCCATCGTAGTATTTGATGCACTGATGTAGAGATGATGGTACCATCCTGTTTTCATGTATCCATGGTCGGCCCGGTAGAGTGTTGAACGACGTTTCTGAATCAATTATGTGAAAGTTTGCGGTTGTCTTTGCTAAGTCACTGGTCTTCATTAGTAGCGTTATTGACCCGAGGGCTCTTTCTCCTTTCTGGTTGAATCCTCTTAATAACATTTTATCGGCCTCGAGCTCACGAGCATCAATTTCCAAATATGCTAGTGTTCGAAGACTCATTATATTGATTGATGCTCCTGGATCCACCAATACTCTGGAGAGTATAAACTTCTCGATTGTAATTGAAATGTACAACAGTCGGTTGTGGTCTCGTCGTCCCAAGTAGAAGGTCCTTGTCCGTGAAGGTAACACCTCGTTGTTCCTTTAACGAGCAAACCTCATCTAAGGAATCTCCGGCCATTTGAGCTAAGCAAATTTCCGGATCAAGTAAGGCCTTGATCAGAGCTTCTCTCATCTCCTTAGATAAGATGAGAGCGTCGTAGATGCTCGCTTGGCCGGTAGTTTCCTAAGATGGGCTAGCACGTTGTAGTCCACTTTATTTCCATGTGTCTCGATTTCTTCTCGAATGGGTATTTCTTCTCGTCGGGGTTGGTTCTTCCCGAACAACCACCGCTTTCCTTTGTCCTTTGGACCCATTCTCGGAGGTAGAACTCTTCCACTTCTTAAGTTTACTTCGTAATTTATTCCGAATCTAGTGTCGAGCTTGCCGGTGTTTCTTCTTGAATCGGAATGACAGGTTCTTCTTGATTAGCTTCAGAGTCTGAAGGCTCTAACTCTATTGTGACTGGAGCTCCTCGAAACTCGCAGATAGATTCGTTGCTTGTTGAACTCTCGTAGCCTCCTTGATGGATGTCTTCTTTGTCATTTTGATCGTCGAGATTGTGTATGATTTGAGAATTGTCGTTGGTATCGAAATCGATGTCCGGATTGTCGCTAGTTACGTAATCGTTAGAAACAGTCAAAACGTAGCCAACGCCATCACCCTTATCATTATATGATCCCACCGAAGTGAGCAGATAATCATACAGAGTCAGAGGTTCGAGGGATTTCTCCCCCGAATCCGAAACAACTATCCTAGGATAAGTAGCCCCTAGTCTAGCCTTAGGAGCCTCGGTCTTCTCTTCTTCGTCGATTTTCTTCTTCTCTTTAATCGTCTCCTGTTGAGGTGGTTCTCCTATCGCAAGTGATATTGCCGACTTGGCGGGTTTCGAACTCTGAATTGAAGCTCGCACCGAAGCGGTTTGGATGCTGCCTAAAATCTTTTTCGATGACCTTGTCCAAGCGGTAGTCCATCCATCGTCAGTCGTATAGGGATCTATCGGAATGATGGGATCAGTTGAGATAACATTGATGGAACCTTCTTTCTGGGGTTCCTTCATGTACTCCTTCGGGATTGTTATATTTCCTTCCCGAAGGTTGTCATTGAGCCAACTTTTGAAGGTAATGCAATCTTCTATCTTGTGTCCAAGCATTTGGTGATAAGGGCAAAAGTTGGGATCACTTTTCTTGTTGACTTCCTCCGGTCTCTTAGGCTCGGTAGCCTGGAAATCCGGAGTCTTCATCGACTACGGAACATTTTCGGCACTCGCTTCATTCTTGAATGGATATTCCCCGCTCGAAGATCCCTTAATGTACGTTGCGGACGAGGCGGTTGTTCATACTGTGGAGATGACTGATAGCTGGGTCGAGGTTGCTGGTAATTCTGTTGAGGTTGCTATGGCCGTTCGGACGATATTTGTATCGGTTGCTTGCCTTTGTCGACTCGCCGCAACGATCCCGGATTTCTTTTCAAAAGTCTTCGCTGTGCTATTGTTTGTCCGTCTTGTCGACGAAACTTAATTGCTTCGCCTCCTCTTGCAAGCTCCCGCCTTGCTTAACAACTTCTCGAAAGTCTTAATAGTGAATCCTTTGAGGAGAAGTGCTATCGGGCCGTGAATGCTTTTAAGTAAGATGCCGACCGCATGTTGTTCTTGTAGTTGTGGTTCACACTTCATGCTTAAGTTCCTCCATCGAAGTATGTAATCCACCAAAGTTTCGTTCGGCTTCTGCTTCTCTACCACTAAATCACCTATAGTGATGTGGTGCTGAGCTCCGGTGAATCGCTTGATGAAAAGGTTTTCTAGTTCTGAGAATGTCTTCACCGAACCATTCGGTAATTCTGCGTACCAATCAAAGGCGATCCCCGACGAGTCGCCGACGAACCGTCGGAAGAGTAATGCATCGCTCCCGCCGCATTGCAACAACCGGCACGAAAGTGTGCAACATGCTCGTCGGGGGTTCCCGGTTCCATCGAAGGTCTTGAACGGAGGTGGCTACGAAGCCTTTCGGGTATTGGACAACGTCGAATTCTTCCGGTAAGGTCTACCCGTCCGAATGGATGTCCCGCTCTTTGATTGTGCTAAGGCTTCTCGCACCTGCTGTTCCACCAAGCTTTTGATATCCTTTTCTGGAATCATGCTTTGTGTCGTATCTTTCTTCAGCTGATCGTCCCCGTTGACGGATGTAATCTCCTTTCCTCCGTCTACAATGTGAATGACCTCTGGGGGCGTCTCTCTCGGGGTCGCACTCGACTTTGGAGAGTGGCTAGAGCTATAGCCATCTCTTCCATCCTCTTCGCCATTCGGGCGATCGTATCGTCTCTTTCTTGAAGCCGTCTTCTCATCACTTCCGGCTCCTCTCTTCGCGGCTGCAGGAGCACCTTGTGAAGCCGACGAAGCTCGTGTTTCGACAATGTTGATTTCTGCATAATCATCGTCCATGAATTCTGATGAATCAATCTCGTCTCCGAATTTCTCCTCTCTTTCTTTAGCTAGCCGTCGAATATCAGTCCTCAACTTTTCCATAGCATCTTCTAGCGGGCCTTTCTGTGCGTCCTCGCGGTTGTCATGTGATAGCTGCCGGGTCCCCTTCTCACGAGTCCCCTTCATTGCAAGTAGCACTTTCTTCGGATTCAAGTCTCCTCGACGAGACTTTCCTTCTCGTGTCGTTGTTTTAATCTCAGCTCGTCCGCAGTGGGACGCCACACCATCCTTCTAGCAGCAGAAGGTCTAGGACCGCATGGTCCGTCGCCCAAATGTTGGAAGGTGGTATCCTCCCTAATCCGTAATCCCGAAACGACGACGAGCGGACTAGCCTTCATCCTTTTACTTGGCTTTTCTGTAACGATGGCAGGTTCTACTCGGGGCCCAAGACGGGATTTGACTGGCACCCGCCCTATCCTTCTTAGAATCTCTGATACGAGGCATTTCTCTTTCTTCGCTAGTTTCTCGATCACAGTCTGTAGTCGGGCAAATGGCGTGATCCTAGCCCTTTTCTTTCTGCTGTCGCCGTAGTATGCTCGGTCGAGGTAATGTAGAAACGATCCCGCGGACATTTTCCTCATCGACTGCGGCGGAAAGGTGATGGAATCTACTTCATTCCGAAAAGGGTGTATCTTCGAGCAATGGTATGTATTCAGGTAGTGGTGTGTACTCGTGGGATTTCCTCCAGAAAGCAACTTCGGCAGCTTCGGCCTTCCCGGCAATCTTCCTACTTCGTTCCTTCTTCGGGTCCGTGTTAGTGATGGAATTCTTGAGCTGGACCCGATTTCAAAAACGAAGGTCTCACAGGAAAGTCCGTACCCTCCACGGTAACGGGTTCTCCATAGTTCCGGATTTCCTTCCCCTTTAATTTGGCGTAGCTGCGGTAGGTGCGGAGACAACTAGACCAGGTGGGGTAGCAAGAATGGTCCTCCTCGCGGACAAGCAGATTCCTTTCGATCGGGATCTTTTGCAGGGGAGGAAACTCTCGAGTCGACCTAAGGTCGAACTCGAGCAACGGCTTCTCGCTTCGGATACTTTGTTTGTCGGCGCGAAAAGGGAAACGTCGGTGATCTTGACATTCGTGTTCTCGAACCCTTGTCCAAATCGGATGATCCCATTGTCGGGCAGCTCATCCTTATAAACAGCGAAGTCCAGTCCATTGGTGAAGGAGAAAATCAGCTTTGGGGCTTCCATTTCTGCAGGGTAGATTCTGGTTGTCAGTCCCAAGTTATGCTTCTTCTCATCAGGACGAAAAGAAAGGAATCGAAAAGAGTCCGAACTCATTCTTGTTCATGTATTTATAAGAAGGGGTTATTTGTTAAAAGAGTTATTCATTAGAGGATTTGTTTATTTAGAACGGAATGTTCAAGGGTGTAGAGAAGGTAATGAATACGATTCAGAGTTGGAAAGGACAAGAAAGTCTTATGCAAGACTTCTCGACTCGAAGGATCACTCCTAAACTAACACCTATTGGGGGTTCACCCCACCTCAGAAATGAGGTAAAAGGATCTCGAACCTCTCTGTTTAGGGGTGTCTAAACAATGGCTCCTAAATCCGAGAGAATGTTGGTTATACTTGTTCAAGGTAGAAATGAACATAGCATCCCAACTGGAAAGAAGGGTAGTTCGACCCATTAAGGACATGGATACACTACCGATTTTTGAAAGCGTAATTATTTGATTAAAATGGAGAGAGGAATTTTCCTCAAGTGAGTCGCCGAAGTTGTCGGCATATTTTTAGGTTGTGTGTTATTTTGAAAGGGGTCGCCTGACGTAGTTGTCGACGAATTTTTAATTTAATTTAAATAAATAATTTGAAAAGTAGTATTTGATTTTAAAAATATATTTTTTTTAAATTTGAAGAGTTTAAGATATGAAATCAAACTGATCTCACATCCCAAATAGTTTATATAAACGAGCACCACACCACGAACCATGTATCTATCCCTAAGGATAGACACACTGCTTGACGGTGGGGCTCGATTAAACAAACTAAAAGATTTGTGACATCCGTTTGGTCTGCGAACCAATTTTATAAGCCGACAAATTCCCCGCTTAATATGAAAGTATTAAACAGTGGTTTATATTACCCGGGTTCTTTAAAATTCTCTATAAGGGCAAGCCCCTATAGTTAATTACATCTTAAGTGACGGGAATCACCTAAGAAAACTCTCGATAATAATCAATAATTCTCGCTCTCAAGAATTTCAAAGTTTAAGTTTTCAAAGGATTGAATTTTGGAATTTCAATAGGGAATGGATCAAGTTTGGAACATTTTGTTTTGAGAATTCAAAGGAAGAAAGGTAGGAGAAATTACTGATTCGAAGTGAACTTCGGTAACTTCCCGACTATCCTATTGTTTGGTTTGAATTTAGGAAAGTCCTAATGTCTATTTAATGTTTTGATTTTGTCAATTTTAATTAATTAGGGCTTATATTTATATGACAAAATCATACAAATAGCCTCGAAGATGTGAGGGTTTATGTCGTATCGGACGACTACCTCGGAATCCTAAAACCGGTTAGGGCTTAATTTACATGACATGATCATGCAAATGCCTAACGAAGAGTCGAGGATTTATGTTGCACTAGGAAAACTACCTCGAAATCCTATGGCTTTGTTGTTTAATTCTAAGAATGTTTAGCCGATGTAGAGTTGTTTTGTCGATGACGATGGTCGTGCTGCCCACCATGCTCCGAGCTCCTTGTTGTCGCAGAGGTTTAGTTTTCGAAGTCATAAATCAGGAGATGAGAGAAGTATTTTGGTTTAGAGAGAATCTTAATTTCCAAGTGTTTTCAATATTTTAATTAAAACAAATCTTAAAGTTGATTATAAGGACACCGGTTAAGATCCCACGGTTCCATCCTTCCGTCATCATTATTTTTATCGGATTCACTTAGTCCGTATGAATTTGCTAAACTCAACCGAATGAGTTCCACACTTTCATTTAGACCGTGGAAATCCCGTTAAGCAACACGTAGGTTACATCATCCGAGGTATTCCCGATCATCCAACATGACATTTTAATTTTAGTTGTAATTGTAGTTTTGTGTTCTCGTTTGTGATTAAATTTTGAGTTGTTTTATATTTTGAAATGTTGTGGCGGTGAATTTTATCTTGCAATAACTTTTAACTTAGTTTTGGTTTCAAATTTAGGGACTATCCTAAAGGTGTGGGTTTTCATGCAACAATTGTTTATCATGCAAGAAAAGTAAGTGCAATGCGGTTAAATAAATTGCAATAATGTAAATTGCAAGAAAGTAAATAAAAGCGTACCTGGAGGGTCTTCCCGTCATCCCAAGCCGCACTTAAGACACAATTAGAATATTTAAGCAAGTTCCTAGGTAAAGCTAAGGGAAGGGTTATGGTTTTCTACCAAATTCCTAATCCTATAGCTAGTCATTTCCTATGACGTCTAGGTCTTTGTGTTTTTGTTTGAAGACGATTTTCTTCATCAAAGAATAATTAAGTTCAATTGTTCTTATGAACATCCTATCATATCGAGGAAGTGCTTAAGGCAAATCTTAAACATCTTTTCAATATTTCTAGGATTGTTTTAAGTCCAAATGAATTCAATTACACAAATGAATTAATCGTCCGAGGTTTAGTTAAGTTTTGTTATTATCTTACTCAGTGAACTAGGATGTTTGAATGTCCTATAAGTGAAGTAGCATTTCATTTAACGTTCTGTTTAGGAGTTATGACAACTAGAGCTTTCGAGGGTAAATTGGTGATTTAGTTTAAATTCAATTAATGGGTTTAAATTTGGAATAGTGTTCAATTTGCTTTATATTTAATTTCCTTCTGTTTTAAGTGATGTTATTTAATTCAATTTAATTTTAAATTTAATTTAATTTAATTTTAATTTAATTTAATTCAATTTAATTCAATTTAGTTTGATTTGATGTTAAATTAATTTAATTTGATTTGATTTAATTTAATTCAATTCAATTTAATTTGATTTAATTTTAATTTAATTTAATTTAATTTAATTTAATTTGATTTGTTTTAACTTAATTTAATTTAAATTTGATTTTATTTATTTAATTTAATTTAATTTAATTTATTCATTTAATTTAATTTAATTTGTTTATTTAATTTAATTTAATTTTAAATTTAATTTAATTTTACTTTTAATTTTAATTTAATTTAATTTAATTTAATTTAATTTAATTTAATTTAATTTAATTAATCTTTAATTTAATTTAATTTGATTTAATTTAATTTAATTCAATTCAACTTACTTAATTTAATTTAATTTTTAATTTAATTTTATTTTTAACTTTAATTGAAATTTTAAAAGAGTTTAATAATTTAACTTTAGTTTAATGATTAAGTCTTTTAATATTTTAAATTTGAGTTATCATTTTAATTAAGAATTGAATATTAATGAGATGATTAATTTAGGGATTTTTAAATTAAAGAATAAATCTCTTCCCAACAATATCCCTATTTTAATAATTCCAATTTTATTATTCTTCCCAAATTTAATCAATTATTTAATTAAGGTTTAATTATTTTAAATTGTTTAATGGGTTTCTACCCTTTAATTATTTAAATTTCAATTATCCAAATCAGATTAAGATCAAATATTTTACTTGTTAATTTTTTTAAACCTAAAGTTTTAATTAAGGGTTAAAATTTTAATTACCACTTTGCCCTTTAAGTTTAATAATTTCATAACTCACTAAATTGAGCTCAAATGAACTTGAAATTTTTATGTGACTTCACTCATATGTCAATAAAGACATGAGAGGAGAAAATGTGATTTTTCTGTTTTTAATTTATTTATATAATTATTTTTGGTAGAAAATAGAAATTTCCAAGGAAAGTTTAATAACATGACCAAGGGAAAGTTTCTGTCCTTAAGAAAATTAGGGGACATTCCTAATGACCAGAGGACCACTTGGACCAATTTTGGTGATTTTTTGAATTATATTATTTTTATTATAATTATTTTAAGTTTTGGAGTGTTAATTAATTTAAAAATAAAATAAAGGTTGAAAAATGAATTTTATATTTTTCAAAAATCTCTCTGATATCAAGGAAATCAGAGAATCAATTTTTGCAATTTTCTGATTTTTCTATGATTTATTATAATTATTTTAGTGAAAATGCTAGAAAATACATTTTTTTAATTTTAAAATTACCCTAGGGCTTTAAAATTTAATATCTCATTAAATAGACCTAAGAAAAATATGGGGTTTGTTCCTAAGTGATTAAAATTTAAAATGTGACATTTTGGTGAATTTTATTATTTTATGATTTTTATTATTTTTTAAATATTAAAATATTAAAATAATATTAAAAATCAACTTTTTTAGAAAATTGAAATTTTAATTTTCTTAAATTACCCTAATATCAGAGAGGCTCCAAAACCAATTTGGTGAATTTTTGAAAGATATTTTGAAAGTTATGAATTTTTAAAGTTTAAAATGACTAAATGGCTTAATCAACCCAATTAGTAGGGCTAACCAAGTCCAATTGACCTCAAATTTTTATGGTGGGTTCCTCTGATCCTAAAGGTCAATGGAGAATTGATTTCAAGTCAATTTGATGTATGGTTAGCTCTAATTAATTAGAGACCTATTTTGGGTGTTTAAGCTAATTAGGGTTATTTTAAATGAACTAACTCAAAACCTATTTTTCCTAGGGTCCTCTGGTCATAAGGAACATCACCAAATTTTCCTAGAATTTATTTCACAACATGCTAATTATTGGAATTAAAATACTCAAAATAGTAACATGAATTTGAAAAATCCATAACTTCTCATAGGGATGGCCTCTGACTTTGGAAAATTCAGGGAATGTTCCCTAATTCAGAGGCTTCAAAAGCCCTATGGTCTCATGCCATGGTGAATTTCCTATATGCATGGTGAATTAAAAGAATGTAAATAGTAAATAAATTATTAAAAATAAAATACTTGATGAAATTAAATGATTTCTTTTCCACATTATTCTCCTCTGTTCATTGAGCAAGAGGGTATTTTTATTTTATTTTTATGATTTTTCTACACAAAGTTATGAATTTTCCAAGTTCAGGGGATTAAATAAATAGGAAAAATCCCTAATTTTTTATTTATCCGAGTCGGCGCCGCGTCATCCTCGGTATCTCCGAACGGCCACGCGGCGCGCTCTCATTCGACGCCGCCGCTTGAGTCAGTAGCCCGGGCCCCGCGGTTCACGTACCATCTCCGGGTCTGACACCATCTGAGCCGTCCGTCCGCGCGTGTATTAAATGGACGGCATCCGTTCATCGTCCCCGAGCGTCCTCACGCGAGAGCCGTCCACACTAAATCCCTAATATCTCACTCAATACTCGATGGATTTTCGTGTTCTTATGCTCTATGGATTCATCTTGAGAAGACGAACACATCCATACGGTTTATGTGGGATGAAATTTACTCAATAAAAATGGAGAAAGTTCAGAAGCTCGGGAAGAAGAGTGAGGCCATACCTTTGCTCAGAGAAGTGTGGCTTCGATCCGAGGGTTGTTTCACCTTCGATTGGATCCCAACAAGCTCCAGATGAAGTCTCCTGGTCTGGTGAATTGCCTAGGTAGGATTTTGACCACGTACCGATCACAAAGCTTGGAGGCTAGAGCAACCGGGTGGCCTCGGAGATGGGGCTTTTGCCGTGGACACCTTCTCTTGGTCCGGTGAAGGTGTAGGACCAATCAATCTGGGGATTGGCTCACCGTGGAGAAGTGTCCTGGTTTTGGGCTTGGATTTCAACTCGAAATCGAGCTCACGGAGAGGAAATGGCAGGGGGATTTCAGTGGGATCAAATGCTCTATGTATGGGGAGTAGTCCGGAACAATTTTGGCGCAGTTTCCTTAAGGTTTGTTTCAAGCACCTCCCATGGCCGAGAGGGGTGGTGTTTAAATAGGAGAGGGTGGAGGGCCTCCCGAGGAGAGTTAGGGCTTGGGATCAGCTGCTCTTGGCAAGAGAAGAACAGCCTACGATGGCCACCGGGGATGGGGCGACTCAGCAGGTGAGAATTCCAAGTTTGGGCTCACATGCGAGCTCTCGGCCTGGTGGTTTCCGGCGGCCGTGGTGGCCGGCCGGCTGTGGTCAGGTCATCGTTGTCATCGGGGAGGTCGGGCTGGAGCTTAGTGCAGTCAATTGGCCAATGCCATGTGTAAAGAGCTTGGATTGAAATGGAATGGGGGGAAGACCATTTTGGGTTCAAATGAGTCAACCCATGATTTTGTGCTAGGTTTACCACCCAAGGCCAGGTCTTGGGCTCAAAAGGATCACTTGGGTCAGCCAAGAGAGAATGGTGTGGTCTCCATCCATGATGAGGTGGCTAAGCATGGTTTAGTGTGTGACATGCTTAAGGTAAAAAAGGGTTTAAGAAGGATTAGGAAAGGGGGCCCTCCTTTTGCCATTAATGGCTTGATCACATGTCAAGCCTTCCATGGCTTCATGTGGCTTGTCCATGGCTTGCATGGCTCACCTTTTGCTTGGAAAAAGTGGAGTCAACTTCATAAAAATAGATTTAAGAAAAATTTTGGTATTTAGCGGTGATTTGGCACGAGGCTTGATTTGGAATTATTTGATGATGGGATTAGAACTTAGGGAATGGCTTTGATTAAGTGGATGGCAAATGGAGATGTCATGTGGGCTTTAGGGTAGATTTTGGGCTTTTGTATTTGGTAGAAATGGGCTTTTAAAATGGTTTAGGGAAGTGGGCTTTGGATTTTAAAATGGATTTTAGGATGGAATTTTGGCAAAGGTTTGGGCCAAATAATTGTTGGGTTTAGCTCATAGATGTGTCATGAGTGACTTGGAGCAAATTAGGAGTGATTTGGGTTTGAATTGGGTTGAATTTGGGCTTCTTTGGTGAATGGGCCAATATAGGTCAAATTGGACTAAGTTGGGCCAATATTGGGCTAGGGTTGAAATTGATGTAAAATTAATGTTGAGAAATGTTTATGGGGGTGTTTGAAAGAGGTTTTGACTTTGGTTGGGTTTTGATTTTGGGGTTTGGGTTCATTTGGGTTAGGTTTGGGTTTAGGTCAAAATTGGGCCTTTTAGCTTTGGGTTGAATTTGAGTGGGGTTTGGGTCTAAATTTTGGGCAAATCATGTTAGTGTTTTTCTTGTGGGGATGCTAAGGAAGATTTAGAAAAGATTTGGGGTTAATTGGAGTTGAATTGGGTGAGTTTGGGTCAGGTTTGGGTCATGGGTCCAAATTGGGCTTTAAGGCCATAAGTGAAATTAGATCCAAATGTCAATCAAATTGGACTTGGATTTGGTCTAGATTGGTGTTGGGAATGTTGAATTGAAGTTTAGAATTGAATTGGACCAAAATTTGGGTCAATTGGGTAGGTTTGGTTTGACATTGGGTTCACTTAGGGTTAAAATGGGTCAAATTGGGGGTTTTGAGAAAAGTAGGGTAAATTGACAAAATTGTCCCATGGTGTAGTTGTAAAAAATGAAATTGGGAATATTTGGGATTTTCTGGAATTTTCTAGGAATTTTCTGAATTTTTGGATTTTTGGGTCAAGAGGGGTATTTTGGGTATTTAGAGGGTATTGGAAGGTTTTCTTGGAATTTTTGGTATTTTTGGGTATGGATGATCAATTTAAGTGGAGAGAAATGTTTAGGAATGATTTTGGAGAATTTTGGGAGATTTGGAAATTTTTGAGAAATTTGGGTAGTTTCAAGGGTTTTGGGTAGGTTAAGCGGGTGTAGGGTCCCGGGGGTCAAAAATTGAAAATTTGAAAAATTGAAGATTGGGTGAATATAAGTGGAATGAAATCATTTTGGTTGAGCCATGAAGCCACATCAAGCCCACATGAGCCATGAAGGGACTCATTTGAGGCATTCACTATGTTGTTCCTAACCCTCTTAGCCAAGGGCTTAGGGGTTAAGGACCATCCATGTGAATCACCCACATGAGTCAGGAGGTCAAGTTAGGTATGGGTGTGGTTTTAGGAGGTGTTTAAAAGTGTAGTGTATAAGTGTAGTGTGTGTGTAAGTCAGCCCCTTCACCAGACCAGGCCACCCAGGGAAGTCCTAAGGCCAAAGAGTCCTATAGGAACTCATCCTTTAAACTTCCACATTTGATTTCAACCCTCTAGGTGATTAGGGTCTACAGTCAAGTTTATGGAGTTTGCAGGGAGTTAAGAAGTGGTTTGAAATTCTAGATGGTGGATCCCAATTCTAGTCCTCTAAGATAGTCAAAGGAAAAGCCTAAGGCTAGATCCTAAGTACTAAAGAGAAGAAGAGAAGACCTCATCAAAAATGAGGTCAACACCCACCCTTTAGAAAGTTAAACACCTCTTGACTCCCTGGAAACCCCGCAAGCTTGACTGTAGACCCATAATCACCTAGAGGGTTGAAATCAAATGTGGAGGTTTAAAGGATGAGTTCCCTATAGGACTTCTTGGCCTTAGGAATACCGTGGGTGGCCTGGTCTGGTGAGGGTTGACTTGCACATACACTACACTCTCACACAAATTCCAAGACCCAAAACTACACTCTCACCCAACTTGACTTCCTGACTCATGTAGGAAATTCATATGGATGGACCTCAACCCCTAAGCCCCTGACTAAGAGGGTTATGAACAACATATTTAGTGCCTAAAATGAGTCCTCTCATTGCTCTTATGGGCTTGATATGGCTTCATGGCTTCATGGCTCAGCCAAAGTGATTCCATTCTACTCAAATTTGATCAATCTCCATCTTTCCAAAATTTCAATTTTGGACCCCCGGGGCCCTACACCCATTAAACCTACCAAATGCCCATTGAACTACCCAAAATTTGCAAAAGCACCTAAATTACCCAAAATTCCTCAAAATCAGTCCTAAACATTTCCCTCCACTCAAATTGATCATCCATAGCTAAAAAATACCAAAAATTCCAAAAGTACCCCCCAATACCCTCCAAATACCAAAAATGCCCTTCTTAGCCCAAAAATTCAAAAATTCAGAAAATTCCTAACAAATTCAAAAAACCCCAAATATTCCCAATTACATTTTGTTCAACTACACCATGGGCCAATTTTGCCAATTTACCCCACTTTTACCAAAAACCCCCAATTTGGCCCATTTCAAACCCAAGCGAACCCAATGTCAAACCAAACCACCCCAATTGACCTCAATTTTCGTCCTTTTCAATTCTAAACTTCAAATCAACATCCCCAATATCAATTTAGACTAAATCCAAGTCCAATTTGATTTTACATTTGAGCCCAATTTCAATTTGAAGCCTAAGGCCCAATTTTGGCCTAAGACCTAAACCTAGACCAAACCTAGCCCAACTCAACCCCAATTGGCCCCAAATCTTTTCTAGAGCCTTCCTAACACCCCCATAAACAAAAAAATAACTTGATTTGCCCAAAATTTGAACCTAAAGTCCACCCAAACCTAACCCAAACCAAAATCCCTTAAATTAACCTAAGCCCAAACCTAACCCAAATGGGCCCAAATCCCAAAATTAGAGCCCAAATAAAGTTGGAAACTCTTTTTGACACTCCCATGAATATTTCTCAACATTAATTTTACATCAAATCCAACTTTAGACCAACCTTAACCCAAGTTAGCCCAATTTGGCCCACCTTGGCCCCTTTACTAAAAAGCCCAAATTAAACCCAATTCAATTCAAAATCACTTCACACTTGTTCCAAACCACTCATGACACATACCTAAACCAATTGAAACATTTATTTGGCATGATACTTCAAAAAATTTCCATCCACCAATTTATTTTCAAACCTAAAGGCCCACTTTCTTAAACCATTCTAAAAGCCCACTTACACCAAATCCAGAAGCGCAAAAATTCATCCAAAGCCTACATGACATTTCTCTACATCATCCATTCAATTAAAATCATCCCTAAGTCCTAAAACAATGATCAAATAATTCCAAATAAAGCTTCATCCAAATTTCCACCAAAAATGCCAAAATTCATAAAATCCATTTTTATGAAATTGACCAAACTTTTTCCAAGCCAAATGTGAGCCATTGAGCCATGTATAAGCCACATAGAAGCCATGGAAGCCACTTTCCACCTCACCAAGCCATTAATGGCAAGAAGAGGGGGGTCTTTCTTAAACCTTCATTAAGCTTTTTTAACCTCATCCATGTTTCACTCTAAACCATGCTTAGCCAACTCACCTTGGATGGAGACTTCACCACCCCTTCCAAGCTGACCTAAATGATTCCCTCAGCTCAAAATCAGGCCTTGGGGAGGTGCACCAAGCCTATTTCCATGGATTGACCAAACCAAGCTCAAAATACACCCTCCCCCATTCCATTTTAATCAAACTTTTTAAACATGTCAAACTCTAATTGACTTCACCAAATTCAACCCCTGACCCCACTGAGTTAGATGGTGACCCATGCCTGGCCAGCCAGCCACCAAAGCCGCCGGAAAAAGCAATGGCCGAGAGCTCCATGAGAGCCAAATTTTTCAATTCTCCCTTGCTGAGCTGTCCCAACCCTATGGACACCAGAGCTCTTCTTCTCCTCCCTTGAGTTGCTGATCCCAGCCTCCAATTGCTCATGGAAAGCCCTCTAGCCATGTCTATTTAAACCCACCACCCTCTTGGACAAAAGAGGATATGAACCAAACCTTAAGGAAACTCTACCAAAATTGCTCCAGGACCTTCTCCTAACCCAGAGCAGTTGATCCCTGTTGACCTCATTTTTGATGAGGTCTTCTCTTCCCTCTTTAGTGCTTAGGATCTAGCCTTAAGCTTTTCCTTTGACTATCTTAGAGGACTAGAATTGTGACCCATCCTTTAGAAATTTAAACTACTTCTTGTCTCCCTACAAACCCCACAAGCTTGATTGTAGACCCCTAATCACCTAGAGGGTTGAGATCAAAAGTGAAGGTTTAAAGGATGAGTTCCCTATAGACTCTTTCGCCTAGGACCACCCTGGGTGGCTTGGTCTGGTGAGGGTTAACTTACACACTCACTACACTCATACTCAACACTCTCACACACACAATCTAAATCCTAAAACCACACCCATACCCAACTTGACTCCTTGATTCATGTAGGTAATTCATATGGATGGACCTTAACCCCTAAGCCCCTAACTAAGAGGGTTAGGAACAACATAGTGAATGCCTCAAATGAGTCCTCTCATGGCTCATATAAGCTTAACATGGCTTCATGGCTCAATCAAAGTGATTCAATTTCACTCATATTTGATCAATCTTCATTCTTCCAAAATTTCAATTTTCGACCTCGGGACCCTACACCTATCAAACCTACCAAAAGCCCTTAAAATTGCCCAAATCCTCCAAAATTTGCAAATCACCCAAAATTCCCAAAAATTAGCCTTGAACATTTCCTCACCAATCAAATTGATCATCCATAACCAAAAATACCAAAATTCCAAAAATACCCCCCCAATACCCTCCAAATACCCAAAATGCCCCACTTAGCCAAAAAATCCAAAAATTCAGAAAATTCCCAGAAAATTCCAAAAAATCCCAAATATTCCTAATTTTATTTTATCCAACTACACCATGGGCCACTTTTGTCAATTTACCCCACTTTTACCAAATCCCCCAATTTAGCCCATTTTTAACCCAAGTGAACCTAATGTCAAATCAAATCTACCCAATTGACCCCAATTTTGGTCCAATTCAATTCTAAACTTAAATTTAATATCCACAATATCAATCTAGACCAAATCTAAGTCCAATTTGATTGACATTTAAATCCAATTTCACTTTTGACCTTAAAGCCCAATTTGGACCCATGACCCAAACTTAGCCCAAACCAAACCAATTCAACTCCAATTGACCCTAAACCTTTTCTAAACCTTCCCTAACATCCCCACAAACAAAACACTAATATGATTTGCCCAAAATTTGGACCCAAACGCCACTCAAATTCAATCAAAAACCAAAAAGCCCAATTTTTACCTAAACCCAAACCTAACCCAAATAAGCCCAAGTCCCAAAACCAAAACCCAACCAAATATAAAACCTCTTTGAAACACTCCCATAAACATTTCTCAACATTAATTTTACATCAATTTCAACTCTAGCCCAACATTGGCCCAAATTAGCCCAATTTGACCTACATTGGCCCATTTACCAAATGAACCCAAATTCAACCCAATTCAATTCCAAACCACCTCAAATTTGCTTCAAATCATTCAAGACACATCCTTAAACTAAACTCAACATTTATTTGGCATGGCCCTTTGCAAAATTTTTCATCTAAAAGCCCATTGCTAAACATAAAGGCCTACTCCATTAAACCTTCCTAAAAGCCCACTCCTACCAAATTCATAAGCCCAAACCCATCCTAAAGCCCACATTACAATCACATCTCATCCTGAATTAATTGATATCATTCCATAAGTGCTAAACCCATCATGAAAATCAAACCAAAAATGGTATTATGCCAAATCCCATCAAATAACCCCAAAATTTCCAAATATTCCTAAAGCCCTTTCCATGAAAGTTGACCAAGCTCTTGCTAAGCCATATGTGAGCCAAAGACAAGCCATGTACAAGCCATATGAAGCCATGGGATGTTTGACATGTGACCATACCCAAAGTAGCAAAAGGAGGGCCCCCTTTCTTAAACCTTCATTAAGCTTTTTAACCCCTTCCATGATACACACTAAACCAAGATTAGCCACATCACTTTAGATGGGGACTTCACCACCCCTTTCTAGCTGATGCAAATGATCCTCCCTCAGCCCAAATCAGCCATGGGGAGGTGAAACTAACCCAAAATCAAGGCTTGGACCAAATAAAGCCAAAATTGACCTTCCCCCATGCCATTTTAATCTAAGCTCTTTACACATGACATTGGCCAATTGCTTGCACAAACCTCCAGCCCTGACTCACCTGAACCATGGTGTTGTTGAACAAAATGAAATTGGGAATATTTGGGATTTTCTAGAATTTTCTGGGAATTTTCTGAAGTTTTGGATTTTTTGGCTAAGAGGGGCATTTTGGGTATTTGGAGGGTAATGGGGGTACTTTTGGAATTTTTGGTATTTTTGGCTATGGATGATCAATTTGAGTGGTGAGGAAATGTTCAAGGTTAATTTTGGGGAATTTCGGGTGATTTGGAAATTTTGGAGGATTTGGGCAATTTTAAGGGCTTTTGGTAGGCTTGATAGGTGTAGGGTCCCCGGGGTCAAAAATCGAAATTTTGGAAAAGAGAAGATTGATCAAATATGAGTGAAATGGAATCACTTTGATTGAGCCATGAAGCCATATTAAGCCTATATGAGCCATGAGAGGACTCATTTGAGGCCTTCACTATGTTGTTCCTAACCCTCTTAGCCAGAGGTTGAGGGGTTAAGGTCCATCCATATGAATCAGCTAAATGAGTCAAGGAGTCAAGTTGGGTATGGGTGTGGTTTTAGGATTTGGATTGTGTGTGTGAGAGTGTAGAGTATGAGTGTAGTGAGTGTGTAAGTCAACCCTCACTGCAACAAGCCACCCAGTGTAGTCCTAAGGCCAAAGAGTCCTATTGGGAACTCATCCTTTAAACCTTCACTTTTGATTTCAACCCTCTAGGTGATTAAGGGTCTACAATCAAGCTTGTGGGGTTTGCAGGGAGACAAGAAGTGGTTTAAATTTCTAAAGTATGGGTCCCAATTCTAGTCCTCTAAGATGGTCAAAGGAAAAGCCTAAGGCTAGATCCTAAGCACTAAAGAGGGAAGAGAAGACCTCATCAAAAATGAGGTCAACAAATGGATCCCCAATAGCTGTGGTGTGCTAACCAAGCATACCGCGCGCATTGGTGTTGACCTAAGAGATCAATAGAACCTAAACATATGTCCAAGTAAAAGACTTAGGACGAAGTATAAGAAATTTCCGCTGGGGAGTATCAGGTAAATCTCCAAGACTGAAGATTCCAGAACTCTCGCTGGGGAAGAAGGAGGTGAATTTCAGATCACAAGATTTCAAGAGATTGGATCTTAGATTCGTTTCATTTTCTGTTTTAAGTTTTTTTTCAATCTTGAGTTTGAATTTCAATTTGAGTTTCAATTTTGATTTTATGCGGTGAAAAGAGTAGGGCTAAGGCCCACCCGAATGCATTTGTATGCTGAGAAGGAAGCAGGACTGAACCTATTCCAAATGCTGAGGAAGAATAGGACAAAGCCTATCCGAAATGTAAAGTGCTTTGATTTCAATTTCTTGCTGAGATGATCAAATTTTGAGATTGCTGAGAAAGGAGTAGGACTGTGCCTATCCCGAGTGCCGAGAATTGCCGAGAAGGGAGCAGGGCGGAAGCCTATCCCGAATGCTGAGATTTACTGAGATTGGAGTAGGGTGGAAGCCTATCCCGATTGCTGAGATTTGCTGAGATGGGAGTAGGGCGGAAGCCTATCCCGATTGCTGAGATTTGCTGAGATGGGAGTAGGGTGGAAGCCTATCCCGAATGCTGAGATTGCTGAGATGATAGTAGGGCGGAAGCCTATCCCGAATGCTGAGATTGCTGAGATGGGAGTAGGGCGGAAGCCTATCCCGATTGTTGAGATTTGTTGAGATGGGAGTAAGGCCGAAGCCTATCCCGAATGCTGAGATTGCTGAGATTGGAGTAGGGCGGAAGCCTATCTCGATTGCTGAGATTTGTGAATGCAGAGATTATGAAAACATATTGCTGAGATTTATGAATGCAGAGATTGAACATATGCTGAGATTTATGAATGCCGAGATTATGAAAACATATTGTAAAGTGCAGAGATTGAACATATTGTTGAGATTTATGAATGCCGAGATTATGAAAACATATTGTAAAGTGTAGAAATTGAACATATTGTAAAGTGCATAGAATGATTGTAGAAGTTCATGTGGATTTGAAATTCTTTTTAATGTTTGGATTTTTATGAAAGAGAGTTCTTATTTATTTTCATTTTCTTTTCTGTTCTTTGTTCGAAGTTCATTTAACTTTAATGGTGTTTCCCAGTCAATTTGCACAAAAGAGGTGAAGGCAAAATTTTACATGGTCACTTTCATTCCAATCTTGTTGAAGATACATCATACAACTCGATCTGAAATATTTTTCATACAATCCATGAGTCAAAACTAACTATGTATGATTCTCGTTGATCCATCCAAAAGTATCTGCTAAATCCATGTCTGAATAGTAAGGTACATGGTCAATAACATCACCTTCCAAGCCACCCTTGGCAGGAATGCCGCATGGATGTGCTTTGGAGGTGTGATATCTCCCATGTAACTCACAGCTTGTTTGGCCGGAGACTCTCCAATTCTGAATCTGGTTGGAAACGGTATGGTGCCTTTCTGGCGTCCACTCTTCTAAAGGTGACAGAGATCCGCTCCACTGGTACTCCTGGTATGCAATGTTTTGCGATATCCGCTCCATTTCCTTGTAGTATCATGACGGAACCTACCGGAAGTGGTATCTCCACTGGCCCTCGAAACTTGCCTGGGCCTTGTTGACCTCATTTTTGATGAGGTCTTCTCTTCTTCTCTTTAGTACTTAGGATCTTGCCTTAGGCTTTTCCTTTGACTATCCTAGAGGATTAGAATTGGGACCCACCACTTAGAAATTCAAACCACTTCTTAACTCCCCGCAAACTCCACAAACTTGACTGTAGACCCCTAATCACCAGAGGGTTGAAATCAAATGTGGAAGTTTAAAGGATGAGTTCCTATAGGACTCTTTGGCCATAGGACTGCCCTGGGTGGCCTGGTCTGGTGAAGGGCTGACTTACATACACACTACACCTATACACTACACTTTCACACACATCCTAAAAATACACCCATACCTAACTTGACCTCCTGACTCATGAAGGTGATTCACATGGATGGTCCTTAACCCCTAAGCCCTCGCTAAGCAGGGTTAGGAACAACATAGTGGATGCCTCAAATGAGTCCCTTCATGGCTCATGTAGGCTTGATATGGCTTCATGGCTCAGCCAAAATGATTTCATTCCACTTACAATTACTCAATCTTCATTTTTGCAAATTTTCAATTTTTGACCGCCAGGACCCTACACCCGCCTAGCCTACCCAAAGCCCTTGAAATTACCCAAATTTTTCAATATTTCCAAATCACCCAAAATTCCCCAAAATTAACCTTGAACATTTCCTCACCAATCAAGTTGATCATCCATAGCCAAAAATACAAAAAATTCCAAAAATACCTCCCAATACCCTCCAAATACCCATAATGCCCCTCTTGACCCAAAAATCCAAAAATTCAGAAAATTCCCAGAAAATTCCAGAAAATCCCAAATATTCTCAATTTAATTTTTTTCAACTACACCATGGTCCAATTGTGTCAATTTACCCCACTTTTGTCAAAATCCCCAATTTGACCCATTTTAACCCAAAGTGAACCCAATGTCAAACCAAACCTACCCAATCGACCCAAATTCTGGTCCAATTCAATTCTAAACTTCAATTTAACATTCCCAACACCAATCTAGACCAAATCCAAGTCCAATTTGATTGACATATGAACCCAATTTAATTTTGGACCTTAAAGCCCAATTTGGACCCATGACCCAAACCTAGCCCAAACTAACCCAATTCAACTCCAATTAACCCCAAACCTTTTCTAAACCTTCCCTAACATCCCCACAAACAAAACACTAACATGATTTACCCAAAATTTAGACCCAAACCCCACTCAAATTCAACCCAAAGCCAAAAAGCCCAATTTTGACCTAAACCCAAACCTAACCCAAATAAGCCCAAACCCCAAAATCAAAACCCAACCATAGCCAAAACCTCTTTGAAACACTCCCATAAACATTTCCCAACATTTATTTTACATCAATTTCAACCCTAGCCCAACATTGGCCCACGTTAGCCCAATTTGACCTACATTGGCCCATTTACCAAAGAGGTCCAAATCCAACCCAATTCAAGCCCAAACCACTTCAAATTTATTCCAAATCATTCATGAAACATTCCTAAATTAAATTCAACACTTATTGGATCCAATCCTTCGCAAAATTCTCATCCTAAAATTTGTTTTGAAATCTAAAAGCCCACTCTCTAAACCATCTTGGAAGCCCATCCAAAGAGAAATCCAAAAGCCCAAAGCCCACATGGCAATTCCTTCTCATCATCCCTTTAATTGGGATCAATTCCTAAGTCCCAAATAAATCATCAAATCAACCTAAATCAAGCACCATCTAAATTCTTCACTAAATTGCCAAAATATCCAAATTCCTTTTTCATATAAATGGATCCACTTTTCCTAAGTCAAGGATGAGCCAAATGAAGCCACATGCAAGCCATGGACAAGCCACATGAAGCCATGGAAGGTTTGACATGTGACCAAGCCATTAATGGCAAAAGGAGGGCCCCCTTTCCTAATCCTTCATTAAGCCTTTTTAACCATAAGCATGTCACACACTAAACCATGCTTAGCCACCTCACCAGTGGATGGAGACTTCACCACTCCATGGCGAGCTGACCCAAGTGACTCTTTTCAGCCCAAAACCAGGCCTTGGGTGGTGCACCTAGCCCAAAAGGATGGGTTGACCCAAATCAAGCCAAAGTGGCCTCTCCCCCATACCATTTTAATCCAAGCACTTTACACATGTCCAAGCCCAATTGACTTCACCATTACCAAGCCCTGACCTCCCTGGTCAAGATGGTGACCCCTGCCTGCCAGCCAGCCGCCTGGGTCGTCGGAAAAAACCACACCCGAGAGCTCACATGTGAGCCAACATTGAAATTCTCCTTTGCTGAGCTGCCCCATGCCCAGTGGCCATTGCAGTTGTTCTTCTCTTGCCAAGAGCAGTTGATCCCAGTCCCTAACTCCCCCTGGGAGGCCCTCCAGCCTCTCCTATTTAAACACCCCCTCTCTCGGCCATGGGAGAGGTGCTGAACTAACCTTAAGGAAACTCTGCCAAAATCATTCCATACCACTCTCTACACATAGAGTACTTGATTCCCACTGGATTCCAACCCCAATTCCCTCTAGCTGAGCTCAATTTTGAGTTCAAACTTCAGCACAAAACTAGGACACTTCTTCACAGTGGACCAATCCCCAAATTGATTGATCCTACACCTTCATCAGACCAAGGGAAGAAGTCCACCAGCAAAAGCCCCCTCTCCAGGCCACCCATCTGTTCCAGACTCCAAGCTTTGTAGTCGACCGTGGTCGAAATCCTACCTAGACAATTCACTGCACCGAGAGACTTCATCCTGGAGCTTGCTGGTATGCAATCGAAGGTGACACAACCCTCAGATTGAAGCCACACTTCTCTGAGCTAAGGTATGAGCTAACTCTTTATCCCGAGCTTCTGGAGATTCTCCATTTCAAATGCCTTAATTTCAATGCATGATCACCATATAGATGTATTCGTCTCTTTGAGACGAATCCATAGAGCACAAGAACACGAAAATCCGTTAAGTATTGAGTGAGATATTAAGGATTTAGTGTGGACGGTTCTCGGGCTAGGAGGCTTGGGGACAATGAAAGAATGTCGTTCATTTAATACACGCGCGGACGGACGGCCAGGATCGCGCCGGATGAGGAGACGGAACGATACGGCGGGCCCCTGGAGCGCTGAGTCGGATGGCGGCGCCGAATTAGAACACGCCGCGTGGCCTTTCGGAGACGCCGAGGTTGATTCAGCGCCACGTGGATAAGTAGAAAAATAGGTTATTTTTCTATTTATTTAATTCCCTAAACTTCAAAAATGCATAACTTTGTGTAGAAAAATCAGAAAAATAAAATAAAAATATCCTCTTGCTCAGTGAATAGAGGAGAATAATGTGGAAAAGAAATCATTTAATTTCATCAAGTATTTTATTTTTAATAATTTATTTACTCTCTACACATTTTCAATTCTCCATGCATGTATCCAATTCACCATGACATGAGACCATAGGGCTTTTGAAGCCTCTGAATTTGGGAACATTCCCTGAATTTTCCAAAGTCAGAGGCCGTCCCTATGAAACGTTATTGATTTTTCAACTCTAGGTTGCTAGTTTGAGTATTTTAATTCCAATAATTAGCATATTATGAAATAAATTCTAGGAAAATTTGGTGATGTTTATTATGACTAGAGGAACCTAGGAAAAATAGGTTTTGAATTAATCCACTTGGAATTACCCTAATTGGATTAAACACCCAAAATAGGTCCTTAATTAATTAGAGCTAATCATACATCAAATTGACTTGAAATCAATTCTCCACTGACCTTTAGGATCAGAGGAACCCACCATAAAAATTTGAAGTCAATTGGATTTGGTTAGCCCTACTAAATGGGTTGATTAAGCCATTTAGCCAATTTAAACTTTAAAAATTCATAACTTTCAAAATACTTTTAAAAAATTCACTAAATTGGTTTTGGAGCCTCTCTGATATCAGGAGAATTTAAGAAAAATAAAATTGCAATTTTCTAAAAAAGTTGATTTTTTGCATTATTTTAATATTTTAATAATTAAAAAATAATAAAAATCACAAAAATAATAAAATTCACCAAAATGTCACATTTTGAATTTTAATCACTTGGGAACAAATCCCATATTTTTCTTAAGTCTCTATAATGAGATATTAAATTTTAAAGCCTTAAGGTAATTTTAAAATTAAAAAAAATGTATATTTTTAGCATTTCCACTAAAATAATTCTAATAAATCAAAGAAAAATCAGAAAATTATAAAAATTGATTCTCTGATCTCCTTGATATTAGAGAGATTTTTGAAAAATATAAAATTCATTTTTTAACCTTTATTTTATTTTTAAATTAATTAATACTCCAAAACTCAAAATAATTATAATAAGAAGAATATAATTCAAAAAATCACCAAAATTGGTCGAAGTGATCCTCTAGTCATTAGAAATGTCCCATAATTTTCTTAAGGACAGAAACTTTCCCTTGGTCATATTATTAAATTTTCCTTGGAAATCCCTATTTTCCATAAAAAATAATTACATAAATAAATTAAATACAGAAAAATCACATTTTCTCCTCTCATGCCTTTATTGACATATGAGTGATGTCACATAAAAATTTCAAGTTCATTTAAGCTCAATTTAGTGAGTTATGAAATTATTAAGCTTGAAGGGCAAAATGATAATTAAAATTTTAACCTTTAATTAAAACTTTAGGCTTAATAAAATTAAAGAGTAAAGTATTTGATCCTAATCTGATTTGGATGATTGAAATTTGAATAATAAGGGTAGAAACCTATTAAACAATTTAAAAATAATTGAAATAAACCTTAATTAAATAATTGATTAAATTTGGAAGAATAATAAAATTGGAATTATTAAAATAGGGATATTATTAGGAAGAGATTTGTTCTTTAATTTAAGAATCCCTAAATTAATCATCTCAATAATATTTAATTTCTAATTAAAATGATAATCCAAATTTAAGATTTAAAATGCTAAAAGACTTAATCATTAAATTAAATTAAAGTTAAATTATCTAAATTAAATCCTTTTAAAATTTCAATTAAATTAATACTTTAATAATTAAAATTAAATCATCTTTAAAAAATAAAAAAATATATAGTAAAATATTAAATTAAAATTAAAAATAAAATTAAATTAAAATTTAAATTAAATTAAAATTTAAATTAAATTAAATTAAATTAAATTAAATTAAATTAAATTAAATCATATCAAATCAAATTAAATTGAATTAAATTAAATTAAATAATAGAATCAAGTTAAAATTAAAATTAGATTAAATTAAATTAAAATAAAAACTAAACCAAATTAAATTAAATTAAAGTTAAATTAAATTGAATTAAAAATAACATCACCTAAGACATAAAGAAATTCAAAAATAAATATAAAGCAACTTGAACACTATTCCAAATTTAAACCCGTTAACTGAAATTAAATTAAATCATAAACCATTTGAACATTAATTTGCCCTCGAAAGCCTTTATTGTCATAACTCCTAAATAGAACGTTAAATGAAATGTTACTTCTTTATTGGGGGTCCACCCCACTTCAGAAATGAGGTAAAAGGATCTCGGAACCTCTCTGTTTAGGGGTGTCTAAACAGTGGCTCCTAAATCTGAGAGAATGTTGGCTACACTTGTTCAAGGTAGAAATGAACATAGTGTTCCAACGAAAAGAAGGGTAGCTTGATCCACAAGGGACATGGATACACTACCGATTTTTGAAAGCAGAATCATCTGATTAAAATGGACAGAGGAATTTTCCCCAGCGGAGTCACCAGAAATTGTCGGCATATTTTTAGGTTTGTGTTGTGTTTTAAAAAAGGAGTCGCCTATAGAAATTGTCGACGAAATTTATATTTTAAATTTAATTTAAATATATATATATATATATATAATTTAGAAAGTAGTATTTGATTTTGAAAATAATTTTAAATTTGAAAATTTTAAGATATGAAATCAAACCGATCTCACATCCCAAATAGTTTATATAAACAAGCACAGCATCACAAACCGTGTATCTATCCCGAAGAATAGACATACTGTTTGATGATAGGGCTCGATTAAATAAACTAAAAGATTTGTGACATCCGTTTGGTCTGCGAACCAATTTTATAAGCCGACAAATTCCCCTGCTTAATACGAAAGCCTTAAACAGGGTTTATATTACCTTGGTTCTTTAAAATTCCCTATAAGGGCAAGCCCCTATAGTTAATTACATCTTAAGTGACGGGAATCACCTAAGAAAACTCTCGATAATAATCAATAATTCTGCTCTCAAGAATTTCAAAGTTTAAGTTTTCAAGGATTGAATTTTGGAATTTCAATAGGGAATGGATCAAGTTTGGAACATTTTGTTTTGGGAATCCAAAGGAAGAAAGGTAGGAGAAATCACAAATCCAAAGCGAACTCCAGTAATTTCCCGACTATCCTATCGTTTGGATTGAATTTAGGAAAGTCCTAATGTTTGTTTAATGTTTTGATCTTGCCAATTTTAATTAATTAGGACTTATATTTATATGATAGAATCATACAAATAGCCTGGAAGATGTGAGGGTTTATATCGTATCGGACGACTACCTCGAAGTCCTAAGACCGGTTAGGGCTTAATTTGTAATGCAAATGCCAAACAAAAGGTTGAGGATTTATGTTGCACTAGGCAGACTACCTCGAAGTCCTATGGCTTAGTTATTTAATTCTAAGAAAGTTTTGCTGGAGTAGACTCAGGTTTTGCGGATGACGATGGCCGTGCTGCCCACTATGCTCCGAGCTCCTTGTTGTTGCAGAGGTTTAGTTTTAGAAGTCATAAATCAGGAGATGGGAAAAGTGTTTTGGTTTAGAGAGAATCTTAATTTCCAAGTGTCTTTTTTTTATATTTTATTTAAAACAAATCTTAAAGTTGATTATAACAACACCGGTTAAGATCCCACGGTTCCATCCTTCCGGCATCGTTATTTTTATCGGATTCACTTAGTCCAGATGAATTTGCTAAACTCAACTAAATGAGTTCCACACTTTCATTTAGACCGTGGGAAATCTCGTTAGCAACACGTAGGTTACATCATCTGAGGTATTCTCGATCATCCAACAGGACGTTTTAATTTAGTTGTAATTGTAGTTTTGTGTTCTGTTTGTGATTAAATTTTGAGTTGTTTTATATTTTGAAATGTTGTGGCGGTGAATTTTATCTTATAATGACTTATAATTTAGTTTTGGTTTCGGTTTTAGGTACTATCCTAAAGGTGTGGGTTTTCATGCAACAGTTGTTTGTCGTGCAAGAAAAAGTAAGTACGATGCGATTAAATAAATTGTAATAAGGTAAATTGCAATAAAATAAAAGCGTACCTGGAGGGTCTTCCCGTCATCCCAAGCTGCACTTAAAACACAATTAGAATATTTAAGCAAGTTCCTAGGTAAGGCTAAGGGAAGGGTTATGGTTTTCTACCAAATTCCTAATCCTATAGCTAGTCATTTCGTATGACGTCTAGGTTCTTGTGTTTAGGTTTGAGGATGATTTTCTTCATCAAAGAATAATTAAGTTCAATTGTTCTTATAAGCATTCTATCATATCGAGGAAGTGCTTAAGACAAATCTTAAACATCTTTTCAATATTTCTAGGATTGTTTTAAGTCCAAATGAATTTAATTAAATAAATGAATTAATCGTCCTGGGATTCAAGTTTTGTTATCTCGCTCAGTGAACTAGGACATTTGAATATCCTATGAGTGAAGTAACATTTCATTTTATGTTCTATTTTGGAGTTATGATAATAAATGTTTTCAAGGGCAAATTGGTGCTCCAATGATTTGTGATTTAGTTTAATTTTAGTTATCGGGTTTAAATTTGGAATAGTGTTCAAGTTGCATTATATTTAATTTCTTTATGTCTTAGGTGATGTCATTTTAAATTTAATTTAATTTTAATTTAATTTAATTTAATTTGGTTTAGTTTTAATTTTAATTTAATTTTAATTTTTAATTTTAATTTTAATTTAAATTTTAATTGATTTTTAATTTAATTTAATTTAATTTAATTTAATTTAATTTGTTTTAATTTAATTTAATTTAATTTAATTTAATTTAATTTAATTTAATTTAACTTAATTATTATTATTTAATTTAATTTAATTTATTTAATTTAATTTAATTGATTTAATTTAATTTAATTTAATTTGTTTGATTTAATTTAATTTAATTTATTTAATTTGTTTGATTTAATTTAATTTAATCTTTAATTTAATTTTATTATTTTTTAATTTTAATTGAAAATTTAAAAGAATTTAATAATTTAACTTTTAATTTAATTTAATGATTAAGTCTTTTAACATTTTAAAACTTAAATTTGAATTATCATTTTAATTAGGAATTAAATATTATTGAGATGATTAATTTAGGGATTTTTAAATTAAAGAACAAATCTCTTCCTAATAATATCCTTATTTTAATAATTCCAATTTTATTATTCTTCCAAATTTAATCAATTATTTAATTAAAGTTTATTTCAATTATTTTAAATTGTTTAATGGGGTTCTACCCTTTAATTATTTAAATTTCAATCATCCAAATCATATTAAAATCAAATATTTTACTTGTTAATTTTATTAAACCTAAAGTCTTAATTAAGGGTTAAAATTTTTTAATTACCATTTTGCCCTTCAAGCTTAATAATTTCATAACTCACTAAATTGAGCTCAAATGAATTTGAAATTTTTATGTGACTTCACTCATATGTCAATAAAGACATGAGAGGAAAAAATGTGATTTTTCTATATTTAATTTATTTATATAATTATTTGTAGTGGAAAATAGGAATTTCCAAGGAAAATTTAATAATATGACCAAGGGAAACTTTCTGTCCTTAAGAAAATTATGGGACATTCCTAATGTCCAAAGAACCACTTGGACCAATTTTGGTGATTTTTTGAATTAAATTATTTTTATTATAATTATTTTAAGTTTTGGAGTATTAATTAATTTAAAAATAAAGTAAAGGTTGAAAAATGAGATTTATATTTTTCAAAAATCTCTCTGATATCAAGGAAATCAGAGAATCATTTTTTGCAATTTTCTGATTTTTCTTTGATTTATTAGAATTATTTTAGTGGAAATGCCAAAAAATGTATTTTTTAATTTTTAAATTACCTTAGGGCTTTAAAATTTAATATCTCATTAAATAGACCTAAGAAAAATATGGGGTATGTTCCTAAGTGATTAAAATTCAAAATGTGACATTTTGGTGATTTTTATTATTTTTATGATTTTTATTATTTTTTAATCATTAAAATATTAAAATAATACAAAAAATCAACTTTTTTAGAAAATTGAAATTTTAATTTTCTTAAATTCCCCTAATATCAGAGAGTCTAAAAAACCAATTTGGTGAATTTTTGAAAGGTATTTTGAAAGTTATGAATTTTTGAAGTTTAAGATGGTTAAATGGCTTAATCAACCCATTTAGTAGGGCTAACCAAGTCCAATTGACTTCAAATTTTTATGGTGGGTTCCTCTAATCCTAAAAATCAGTGGAGAATTGATTTCAAGTCAATTTGATGTATGGTTAGCTCTAATTAATTAGGGATCTATTTTGGGTGTTTAAGCCAATTAGGGTTATTTTAAATGAGTTAACTCAAAACCTATTTTTCCTAGGGTCCTCTGGTCATAAGAGACATCTCCAAATTTTCCTAGAATTTATCTCACAACATGCTAATTATTAGAATTAAAATACTCAAAATAGTAACATGAATTTGAAAAATCAATAACTTCTCATAGGGATGGCCTCGACTTTGGAAAATTCCGGGAATGTTCCCAAATTCGGAGGTTTCAAAAGCCACATGGTCTCATGCCATGGTGAATTTCCTATATGCATGGAGAATTAAAACAATGCAGAAGGAAATAAATCATTAAAAATAAAATACTTGATGAAATTAAATGATTTCTTTTCCACATTATTCTCCTCTGTTCACTGAGCAAGAGGGTATTTTTATTTTATTTTTCTGATTTTTCTACACAAAGTTATGCATTTTTGAAGTTTAGGGAATTAAATAAATCAGAAAATCCCTAATTTTCTATTTATCCGAGTCGGCGCCGCGTCAACCTTAACATCTCCGAAGTGCCGCGTGGCGCGCTCCCATTCGACGCCGCCACTTAAGTCAGCAACCCGGGTCCCGCCTTCCGCGTATCATACGTTGATTCGACCTAATCTGAGCTGTCCGTCCGTGCGTGTATTAAATGGACGGCATCCGTTCATCGTATCCAAGCATCCTCACCCGAGAGCCGTCCACACTAAAACCCTAAGAACTCACTCAATACTTAACGGATTTTCGTGTTCTTGTGCTCTATGGATTCGTCTTGAAGAGACGAACACATCTATACGGTGATCATGCATTGAAATTAAAGCATTTGAAATGGAGAATCTCCAGAAGCTCGGGATGAAGAATTAGCTCATACCTTTGCTCAGAGAAGTGTGGCTTCAATCTGAGGGTTGTGTCACCTTCGATTGGATCCCAACAAGCTCCAGATGAAGTCTCCTGGTCTGGTGAATCGCCTAGGTATGATTTCGACCACAGCTGATCACAAAGCTTGGAGGCCGGAGCAACTGGGTGGCCTGGAGAGGGGCTTTTGCTGGTGGACTTCTCCTGCGGGTCCGGTGAAGGTGTAGGGCCAGTCAATTTGAGGATTGGCTCACTGTGGAGAAGTTTCCTGGTTTTGGGTGGAATTTTGGCTGAGAAATTGAGTTCTGTTGGTGGGGATTAGGGCAAATTGGCACCAGGGATCAATTGCTCTAAGTATGGAGAGTGATCTGGAGCAATTTTGGCAGAGTTTCCTTAAGGTTTGTTTCAGTACCCTTTCATGGCCGAGAGGGGGTGGTGTTTAAATAGGAGAGGGTGGAGGGCCTCCCAGGGAGAGTTAGCGCTTGGGATCAGCTGCTCTTGGCAAGAGAAGAAGAGCTATGCTGTCCATTTGGGTTGAGACAAGTTAGCAAGGGATAATTGAAATTTTTGGCTCCTCCCAAGGTCTCGGCCATGGTGTTTTTCGGCGATCCAGGCGGCTGGCCGGCGAGCAATGGTCACCCTCAAGTTCGAGTGGGTCGGGGCTGGGGTTTTGTGTAGGCAATTGGGCCTTACCATGTGTAAAGGGGATGGCTTGGAATGGAATGGGGAAGAGGCCATTTTGGCTTGGTTCTGGTCAACCCATCATTTTGGGCTTGGTTCACCCTTTAAGGTGGCTTTGGGTGTTGTGGGGAGTCAGAAGGATCAGCTGGCTTGGCATGGAGAAGTCCTTATCCAAATATATTTGGATTAAATTTGGGTTAAGGTGAAACATGCTTAAGGTTAATGACTTTTAGGAGGTGATTAAAGGACCTCCTTCTTTTGCCATTTAAGGAGAGTTGACAACCTAGAGATCCTCATGGCTTGCCAATGGCTTGCATGTGGCTTCATGGCTCCATGTGGCTTGGGAAAAGATTGGGTCAATTTCATAAAAAGGGATTTTGTTGATTTTGGCATTTTAATGGAAATTGTTATGGGGCTTGATTTGGAATTGTTTAATTGATGATTTTGAAACTTAGGGGTGATTTTAATTAAATGGATGATGAGGGGAAGTGTCATGTGGGCTTTGAATGCATTTGGGCTTTTGAATTTGAAGGAAGTGGGCTTTTAGGAAGGTTTAAGGGAAGTGGGCTTTTTGAATTTTAAAATGGATTTTAGGATGAAATTTTGATAAAGGCTTGGGCCAAATAATTGTTGGGTTTGGTTCATAGATGTGTCATGAGTGACTTGGAGCGAATTGGGAGTGATTTGGGTTTGAATTGGGTTGAATTTGGGCTTCTTTGGTGAATGGGCCAATATAGGTCAAATTGGGCTAACTTGGGCCAATGTTGGGCTAGGGTTGAAATTGATGTAAAATTAATGTTGGGAAATGTTTATGGGAGTGTTTCAAAGAGTTTTTGACTTTGGTTGGGCTTTGATTTTGGGGTTTGGGCTTATTTGGGTTAGGTTTGGGTTTAGGTTAAAATTGGGCCTTTTAGCTTTGGGTTGAGTTTGAGTAGGGTTTGGGTCTAAATGTTGGGCAAATCATGTTAGTATTTTGTTTTTAGGGATGTTAAGGAAGGTTTAGAAAAGATTTGGGGTTAATTGGAGTTGAATTGGGTGAGTTTGGGTTAGGTTTGGGTCATGGGTCCAAGTTGGGCTTTAAGGCCAAAAGTGAAATTGGTTCCAAATGTCAATCAAATTGGACTTGGATTTGGTCTAGATTGGTGTTGGGAATGTTGAATTGAAGTTTAGAATTGAATTGGACCAAAATTTGAGTCAATTGGGTAGGTTTGGTTTGACATTGGGTTCACTTTGGGTTAAAATGGGTCAAATTGGGGGTTTTGACAAAAGTAGGGTAAATTAATAAAATTGGCCCATGGTGTAGTTGAACAAAATGAAATTGGGAATATTTGGGATTTTATGTAATTTTCTGGGAATTTTCTGAATTGTTGGATTTTTGGGTCAAGGGGGGTATTTTGGGTATTTGGAGGGTATTGGGATGTATTTTTGGAATTTTTGGTATTTTTGGGTATGGATGGTCAATTTGAGTGGAGAGAAATGTTTAGGAATGATTTTGGAGAATTTTGGGTGATTTGGAAATTTTTGAGAAATTTGGGTAGTTTCAAGGATTTTGGGTAGGCTAAGTGGGTGTAGGGTCCCGGGGGTCAAAAATTGAAAGTTTGGAAAATTGAAGATTGGGTGAATATAAGTGGAATAAAATCATTTTGGTTGAGCCATGAAGCCATATCAAGCCCACATGAGCCATGAAGGGACTCATTTGAGGCATCCACTATGTTGGTCATAACCCTCTTAGCCAAGGGCTTAGGGGTTAAGGACCATCCATGTGAATCACCTACATGAGTCAGGAGGTCAAGTTGGGTATGGGTGTGGTTTTAGGAGGTGTGTGAAAGTGTAGTGTATAAATATAGTGTGTGTGTGTAAGTCAGCCCCTTCACCAGACCAGGCCACCCAGCGTAGTCCTAAGGCCAAAGAGTCCTATAGGATCTCATCCTTTAAACTTTCACATTTGATTTCAACCCTCTATGTGATTAGGGGTCTACAGTCAAGTATGTGGAGTTTGCAGGGAGTTAAGAAGTGGTTTGAATTTCTAAGTGGTGGGTCCCAATTCTAGTCCTCTAAGACAGTCAAAGGAAAAGCCAAAGGCTAGATCCTAAGTACTAAAAAGAAGAAGAGAAGACCTCATCAAAAATGAGGTCAACAAATGGACCCCCAATAGGTGTGGTGAGCTGACGGGGCGCTCCACGTGTATTGGTGTTGACCGAAGCGATAAAAAAAACCAACACAGATGTCCAAGTGACAAACTTAGGACGAAGTAGAAGAGTTTCCGCTGGGGAGTGTCAAGTATATCTCTGAAACTGGAGATTCCTGAACTCTCGCCGGGGAAAGGAAAAGAAGGTGACTTCCAAATCACATGATCTGGGAGAATTTCGATTCAGATTTTATTTCGTTTTAGTTTATGTTTTGATGTGTGAGTTTAGATTTTAGTTTGGAGTTTCAATTTAGATTGAAGTTTTGTTAAGATTAATTTGAAGGGATTTGATTTGAAAAGAAAATTGGAATTGTGTGGTTTTAGATGTAACATCTTCAACCTCAAAAGAAAATTGAATTGATTGGATTGAATCATTACAATGAGGGGAGATCTCAGAGCAATGCGGTATTGGATGTAAAATCCTTAACCTCAAGAGTTTGATTTTGATGTATTTCATTGCAAAAGGGAAAGAATCCTAAAGCAATGCAGATTCGGATGTAAAATCCTCAACCCCAAAAGTTTAATTTCGATGTATTTCATTGCGATAGGGAAAGGATCCTAAAGCAATGCAGTCTCGGATGTAAAATCCTCGACCCCAAAAGTTTAATTTCGATGTATTTCATTGCGATAGGGAAAGGATCCTAAAGCAATGCAGTCTCGGATGTAAAATCCTCGACCCCAAAAGTTTGATTTTGATGTATTTCATTGCGATCGGGAAAGGATCCTAAAGCAATGTAGTCTCGGATGTAAAATCCTCGACCCCAAAAGTTTGAATTTTGATGTATTTCATTGCGATAGGGAAAGGATCCTAAAGCAATGCAGTCTCGGATGTAAAATCATCAACCCCAAAAGTTTAATTTCGATGTATTTCATTGCGACAGGGAAAGGATCCTAAAGCAATGCAGTCTCGGATGTAAAATCCTCAACCCCAAAAGTTTAATTTTGATGTATTTCATTGCGATAGGGAAAGGATCCTAAAGCAATGTAGTTTCAGATGTAAAATCCTCAACCCCAAGAATTTGAATTTTAATGTATTTCATTGCGATAGGGAAAGGATCCTAAAGCAATGCAATCTCAGATGTAAAATCCTCAACCCCAAAAGTTTAATTTCGATGTATTTCATTGCGATAGGGAAAGGATCCTAAAGAAATGCAGTCTCGGATGTAAAATCCTCAACCCCAAAAGTTTAATTTCGATGTATTTCATTGCGATAGGGAAATGATCCTAAAGCAATGCAGTCTCGGATGTAAAATCCTCAACCCCAAGAGTTTAATTTCGATGTATTTCATTGCGATAGGGAAAGAATCCTAAAGCAATGCGATCTCGGATGTAAAATCCTCAACCCCAAAAGTTTAATTTTGATGTATTTCATTGCGATAGGGAAAGAATCCTAAAGCAATGCGATCTCGGATGTAAAATCCTCAACCCCAAAAGTTTAATTTCGATGTATTTCATTGCGATAGGGAAAGAATCCTAAAGCAATGCAGTCTCGGATGTAAAATCCTCAACCCCAAAAGTTTAAATTTCGATGTATTTCATTGCGATAGGGAAAGGACCCTAAAGCAATGTAGTCTCGGATGTAAAATCCTCAACCCCAAGAGTTTAAATTTCAATGTATTTCATTGCGATAGGGAAAGGATCCTAAAGCAATGCTGTCTCGGATGTAAAATCGTCAACCCCAAGAGTTTAATTTCGATGTATTTCATTGCGATAGGGAAAGGATCCTAAAGCAATGTAGTCTCGGATGTAAAATCCTCAACCCCAAGAGTTTAATTTCGATGTATTTTGTTGTGATAGGGAAAGGATCCTAAAGCAATGCAGTCTCGGATGTAAAATCCTCAACCCCAAAAGTTTAATTTCGATGTATTTCATTGCGATAAGGAAAGGATCCTAAAGCAATGCAGTCTCGGATGTAAAATCCTCAATCCCAAAAGTTTAATTTCGATGTATTTAATTGCGATAGGGAAAGGATCCTAAAGCAATGCAGTCTCGGATGTAAAATCCTCAACCCCAAAAGTTTAATTTCGATGTATTTCATTGTGATAGGGAAAGGATCCTAAAGCAATGCAGTTTCGGATGTAAAATCCTCAACCCCAAGAATTTGAGTTTTGATGTATTTCATTGCGATAGGGAAAGGATCCTAAGGCAATGCAGTCTCGGATGTAAAGTCCTCAACCCCAAAAGTTTGATTTCGATGTATTTCATTGCGATAGGGAAAGGATCCTAAAGCAATGCAGTCTCGGATGTAAAATCCTCAACCCCAAAAGTTTGAATTTTGATGTATTTCATTGCGATAGGGAAATGATCCTAAAGCAATGCAGTCTCGGATGTAAAATCCTCAACCCCAAGAGTTTAATTTCGATGTATTCATTGACTTTGCAAAGATTCGTAGTGTTGATTTGAAAAGTGTAGAATTTTGGTGTTTCGAGAATTTCATAAAAGTTGTAAAAGACTCTCATGGAAGGAAATAGATTAGGAGGGAATATGTAGATGTTACATACCCCGTTCAAAAGAGTTGATCGGAAGTCACTGGTTTGGATTGGATATAATTCCTCGCCATCAGATTCGATCCGTGTCAATGGAATCAACCGCTTCCATCCCAGACAAGGGAAAGAGTAGAAAGGATTGGATTTCAGATTTGGGAGAATGAATTTGAATTTTCGATTGAGATTTGATTTGAGATCTGGAAGATTGAATTTGAATTTGATTGAGATTGGATTTGGAATCTATGTTCATTTTGTTTGTCCTTTAACGATTCAAATTTTATTTTATCGTGAATTTAATGTTCATGAGAATTTGGTGTTCGTCATTTTTAGATTTTTACGGAAAGTTTTTCTTTTATTCTCTTTTTTTTATTTCTTTTATGTTCTTTGTTCGAAGTTCATTTAACTTTAATGGCGTTTCCCAGTTAATTTGCACAAAAGAGGTGAAGGCCAAAAAAATGTGACATGGTCACTTTCATTCCAAAAAAATCATGTCGAAGATACATCATACAACTCGATCTGGAATACATCTCATACAATCCATGTAGACTCAAAACGGACTATGTATGATCTTCGTCGATCCATCCAAAGAAGTATCTGTCAAAAATCCATGTCTGAATAGTGGGGTACATGGTCAATAACATCACCTTCCAAGCCATCCTTGGCAAGGATGCCGTATGGATGTACATTGGAGGTGTGATATTTTCCATGTAGCTCACGAGCTCGTAAGGCCGGAGGCTCTCTAGCTCCGGTCCGTCGGAAATGGTAAGGTGTCTTCCCGTCGTCCATCCTTCGAAAGTAACCGAGATCCGCTTCATCGGTACTCTCGGTATGCAATGTTTAGTGACATCCGCTCCGTTGCCCTTCGGCATCATGACGGAACCTACCGGTAATGGTATCTTCACCGGCCCTCGAACTCACCTGGGCTCGCTATCCGGAGGTCGGATCCGAACATGATGTTACATTCATTCGGGAAAGAGACCGTGCGAAGGGTCCGACAAAGTCGTGGTGATCTATGTGCGGGGGTATGCGATCACCCCGCTTGTAAATGTTAATAATGCAGCTATTGGGTATGCAATCTGCCGGCGGTACTCCTCCATGTTATCAACCTCTTTACCATTCTCTTGATGACTAATGGCATTGGATCCACCTGGCAATGACGGAGTATTCCCGGAGGGTTTCCCTTCCTGTCTTCCGCAAAGTTGTAACAACATCCACATTGTATTGTAATTCTTCCTTTCCCTGGCATCCATCTCCGGGGTTCTGAGTATGTGTTTTCTCTCAGGCGGCCCGCTCGGCCCATTCTTTTCAAATCCCGGATGCAATCCACGATTTGTTGTTGTTCATATTCTGAGAATACATCTGTA
Source organism: Papilionanthe hookeriana x Papilionanthe teres (assembly GCA_022702705.1). NCBI lineage: Eukaryota > Viridiplantae > Streptophyta > Magnoliopsida > Asparagales > Orchidaceae > Papilionanthe > Papilionanthe hookeriana x Papilionanthe teres. The sequence goes on along the minus strand of CM040421.1, from coordinate 154,987,570 downwards.
TGTAGCTCGAGGCCTTCTAGTATATTGATCCTTCTGCCTCTGATTCTCTCGAAGTATTCAAAGGTTTTCTTTTCGACATTCTGCATTCTTTCCAGCTCGTATTCTTGAATAATCTGCAAATGGCGGGGCTCGGTGACATATTGTGGGATATACGGCTCAATCCCTTCACGTTCTCCCCGCATACCTCGGCTCCTCGGGGATGATGTCCGTCGGGACATCCTCCGGGTTGCTTCCGCAACAAGGTCATGCATTACCGGTGGTACTATCCGGTGGCGTGGTAGCCTTCTTTCTCCCGATCTCCATGAGATTTCCCCGGTTCTTTCGTTATCCTAGGAGCCGGCCTCCTTTCTTCGGGTTCCCGGTGAACCGGTGTCCTCGAAGTGTATGTACGCGGCAGCAAGCATCGCCTCGTCGCGCCTGGTCCGCCGCTAGTTTGGTTAACATCTTATGGATACGGCGATTTTTATTTCTTTGTTGCGTTGCTGTGAGAGTAGCTCTTCGAATTTCCTGAATCTCTGTGGGCACGACACTAACAAGCTTGCCCTCTGCTGTAGCGACTACCGACTTCATTTTCTTATCTTCTCCAGTGATTGCCTTTCTTTTCTTGCTGCTGGATTGGTGGCTTGGGCCACCCACTTTCATCACTGTCTGCTCGGGCAGTTCTTCTTGGTCAAATGGGACCCAGTCACTTTCCTCGTACTGTAGGCCTGCTGGTGCAAAGTCCAAGTCAATCTCGATTATCGCTCCATTTTTACCCTCTTTTCATCGAGTGCAAGGGTTACGCCATTTCTAAAGTTCAGGACCAACCGCCCGTTCGACATTTCCCTGCGAAAAGACAAGGAAAAGGATCAGGGGCTGTACTAAGAAGAAGAACATTAAGAAAATGTTTATTAAAGACATTTTTTTATTATATTATTATTTATTTTTTTCTCTCTTTTTTTTAACAGGAATGAAATGGGATAAGATCAAGAAAGAGATCTTGATTTGGAAAAGAAAACAAGGAAAACTTTATTATCATTATTTTATTTATCTTAGCACATTTTTTATTATTTTTGGGTTCGAACCCAGTCGTAAGTAATTACTTCGCCCGTGCTTCTAAGGATGAAGAATTCATTCCTTTGAAACATCAGGTAGCGTAATACTTTTTCAAGTATCGTCCGTTGATCGGAAGCATATGTCGTTCTCCCTGGCAATTCACTAGCCGGTAGGAACCTCCCGAGTATACTCGCTTCAACCACGAACGGCCCTTCCCAAGTGGGTTCAAATTTTCCTCCTATCTTGCGGTGTGCAAGGATAGGTCTTTTGAGAACGAGAACTAAGTCACCAACTTTCAAGGTTCTTGGGCGGACCGGCTTGTCATGGGCTTGAACCATCTTAGCTTGGTATAGTTCTAAATTCTTCGCGCCGCAAGTCTTTTACCTTCCAGGCTTTCTAATTCCTCTAGTCATAATTTGGCATTCTCTTCTGTCGTGATTTTATTTGTAATCGCAATTCCGAGTGAAGGAAGCCGAACCTCTAAAGGTAACACTCGCCTCGGACCCATACACCACGAGCGTAAGGTGTAGCTTCGAGTAGGAGTTCGATGGTTGTCCAGTAGGCCCATAAGGCTTCTAACAACTTCTCGTGCCAATTTCTCTTATTATCGTCCAAGGTTTTCTTTAAGATTTGAACGAGAGTTTTATTAAAAGCCTCAGCCAGGCCGTTTGCTCTTGGGTAGTAAATTATTGAATATCGCCGATCGATTTCGTGTCTCCCGACAAAATTGTTGATTTGCGTGCTTCCGAATGCCGACCCATTATCCGAGATGATCTCGCGCGGCACTCCAAAACGGTAGACAACTTGGTTCTTGAAAAACTGTAGCACGTGGTGTGCTTTCACTTCTCTGAGTGGAACTACCTCTGCCCACTTGGAAAAGTAATCTGTAGCCGCAAGAATGAAGATGTCCTTTTGAAGATGGTGGTTCTATTAGACACACTATATCTATGCCCCAACATTCAAATGGCCACGACGCAATTGTCGAATGTAGCACATTTGGAGGTTGATGTAGAACCACTCCGTGCACTTGGCATTGGTGACAGCTCTTGGCGATTTTCAGACAGTCGGTCATCATCGAGGGCCAGTAGTACCCTAGTCTTTTAATTTTCATTTTCATCTTCGGGCCCGACTGGTGAGCGCCACAGAGTCCTGAATGCACCTCTTTAACAATTTTACGGGCCTCGGACCCGCTTAGGCACCTTAGCCACATTTGATCGAAAGACCTTCTGTACAAGGTGTTGTTTATTAATGCGTAGGACAGAGTTCTTTTCTTGATCCGATGGGCTAGCTACCTATAGTCACGGTAGTTTTCCTGTTTGCAGGTAGTCTATTAATGGCTGTCGCCAATCTTCTGTGTTTTCTGTCACTGTTGCAACTGATTCTTCTTCTTTTTCTGATTTATGTATTGTGTCTGTGTCGAGCTGTGATAGAATCTGACGTCCGTGAATTGACACTTTTACTGACTCACCTTGCAGACAAGCAAATTCTTTTGCTAGACGGGCTAACGCATCTGCTAAAGCATTTTCTTTTCTGGGAATTTTGTAGATTGTCACATTCGGAATTTGTTCCAACAATTGTATGGCATACTGGAAGTATTGCTCGAGTCTTGGCTTCAAAATTCTATACTGTCCGGCGATCTATTGAATGATTAATTGTGAATCCCCGTAAATGTTGATGTCTGTTATCCCCATTTGAATAGTTAATTCCAGTCCTGTTATGAGGGCTTCGTATTCTGCTTCGTTGTTTGTACACGGCTTTATCAAGTGGTAGGAGTATCTTAACATCCCCCGCTCCGGTGTTATAAAGATTAATCCGACCCCTACCTTACCGGGCACTATCACTTGCGATTCTTCGTATTTGTGTGCTGAAGATGCTCCATCGAAATATAATTCCCAACGTCGATCATCGTGGTCTTCTAGGCTCATTATTTGTTCATCTCGCGATCGTCATTGAGAGGAGATTCTGCCGGCAAAGGGTGTGCTCGCAAGGAAGTTCTGCTAAGGCTTGTCCCTTTACGGCACGAAGAGGCACAAAAGTTATATCGAATTGCAATAATATCATCGACCATCTGGCAAGTCTACCTGAAAGCGTTGGACGGGTCATCAAGTATTGCAATGGATTAAATTTCGAGATCAGGTTGACCTTATGAGAAAGCATGTAGTGCCTGAGCTTTTGAGCGGCGAAGATCAGGGCCGAACAATGCTTTTCAATTGCGGGATACCTTATTTCAGTCGGAAGTAAACGACGGCTTAAATAGTAAAGAGCATTTTCTTTACCCTCATCATTGACCTGGGCTAACAAGGCTCCGAGAGAGTCGTCTAAAGCCGCGGTATAAAGTATCGCTGGTCTACCCGAGACCGGGGTTGCTAAGACAGGAGGTGTCATTAAATATTGCTTAATGTCCTCGAAGGCCTTCTGGCATTTCTCTTCCCAAATAAATTTGGCGTCCTTTTTAACTAGCGCCGAGAAAGGCTGACACCTACCTGACAAGTTTGAGATAAAGCGTCGAAGATATGCCAGCTTTCCTTGAAAGGATCTTAGTTGTTTTAAGGTTTTGGGAGGCGGCATTTCTAAGATAGCTTTAATCTTTTCCCGGTCGATTTCAATTCCACGATGTCAGACAACGAATCCTAAGAATTTCCCGGAGGTGACGTCGAAGGCGCATTTTAAGGGATTCATCTTAAGGTTAAATTGTCTTAATCGTTCGAAAACAATTCTCAAATCATATAGTTGGTTGTCCTTCACTTTGCTTTTGATGACCACATCGTCCACGTAGCATTCGACTTGATTGTGGATGAGATCATCAAAAATTCTTGTCATCGCTCTCCGGTATGTTGCTCCCGCGTTCTTCGAGTCCGAATGGCATCATCTGTGTAGCAATATACTCCGATCGGCGTTCCGAATGTCGTAAGCTTTCATCTTCTCGGAGCCATTTTTATCCGGTTGTATCCCGAAGATCCATCCATGAATGAGAATATTTCTTGTGTCGAAGCAATGTCGATCATTAATTCTGGGATCGGTAAAGGGAATTCACCTTTTCGGACATGCCTCGTTTAAATCTCCGAAGTCCACACAAATTCCGATCCGACCATTCTTCTTTCCGATCGGTACCACATTGGATAACCAAGTCGAGTATTGTTCTTCACGGACAAATTTAGCATCTATTAGCTTTTTAACTTCGACTATGACTTGTTGTTCAATTTCTAGTACGCATTCTTCCGGGACCTCGCCTCGATCGGAACGAGTAGGATCCACTCCTAGCTTATGGACCGCGACCTCCGGAGCTAATCCCGGCATCTCGTCATAGTTCCAAGCAAAACAAGTCTTTAAATTCCATTAATAACTTGATTATTTCTTCGGAGTCTTCTTTATTGAGTAAGGAGCTAACAAAGGTAGGTCTAGGCTCTTCGCTAGTACCTAAGTTAACTTTCGTTAACTCATCTATTGTAGATTTAATCTCTTCTTCGAATTCTGGTGGAGCGTCTCAAATTTGTAAATATTCAAATTCTTCTGTAGTTTCCATGCAGTTTTCATTAGACTCGCAAGTGACAACCATGCAAAATTCGGCATCGTCAACCGATCCTACCGTGCCGAATCCGAGACCATGCTTTGAATCGGGTGACGACCGGAGTTATTCCATAATTTTTCAAAATGTTGTGATCGGACTTTTGTCCATTGTCGATGTAAGAAACCACGCCGAATTAAATTTTGAACACAGGGAGAGTACCACTCAAAAGGTAATTCCATTAATTTCGATGAAGTGACATCTTCAAATTGTACATTATTTTCAGCTTTGGAGGAAGAAGCACCACGGTAGAATTTGATGGGCTTTGCACCGCCGCTACCTACCTCTTGACCACCATACCCTCGATCTTATTAGAATGGATCGGGGTCGTGGTCATAAGTATGTACATAGTGGTTAATCTTCTCGTACATTGATTTGTATTCTTCATTCTTCTCATCTTCGAGAGAGATCTTGAATTGCGGCTTCTTCCGACTTATTGTCGTCGCTTCTTGTTTGATCTGTTTTTCTTCTTTAGAACTGTCTTCCCAATCGACATTGATGGCTGGTTTCCTCTGTCCAACTGTCCTAACGTCTCTACCACGACCTAGTCTCCGGCCTCGACCTTAGATGAGAGTTGTGGAGAAACCTTCACCATCTCACCGTAAGGGAGTGGTGAGTGACTGTTGGACTAGAACTTCAGGTTCTTCGTTGTCCCGAACTTTCTTTGCTTCATTTGTTATGGTATCTCTGGAGAAGATTGTTTTTTTCGGTGGTGCATAATAAGCTGCGACTTCATGGATTCAAATCTCATGTACGGAGAATGGTTGTAAGTCACCTTTGATGCACTGTTCCCCTCCACCGTAGTATTTGATGCACTGATGTAGAGATGATGGTACCATCCTCGTTTTCATGTATCCATGGTCGGCCCAGCAGAGCGTTGAACGACGTTTCGAATCAATTATGTGAAATTTTGCGGTTGTCTTTGCTAAGTCACCGGTCTTCATTAGTAGTGTTATTGATCTGAGGGCTCTTTCTCGTTTCTGGTTGAATCCTCTTAATAACATTTTGTCGGCTTTGAGCTCGCGGGCATCAATTTCCAAGTATGCTAGTGTTCGAAGACTCATTATATTGATTGATGCTCCTAGATCCACCAATACTCTGGAGAGTGTAAACTTCCTAATTGTAACTGAAATGTACAACGGTCGGTTGTGGTCTACTGTCCCAAGCAGTAGGTCATTGTCCGTGAAGGTAACACCTCGTTGTTCCTTTAACGAACAAACCTCATCTAAGGAATCTCCGGCCATTTGAGCTAAGCGAATTTCAGGATCAAGTAAGGCCTTGATCAGAGCTTCTCTCATCTCCTTTGATAAGATGAGAGCGTTGTAGATGCTCAGTTTGGCTGGTAGTTTCCTAAGATGGGCTAGCACGTTGTAGTCCACTTTATTTTCATGTGTTTCGGCTTCTTCTCGAATGGGTATTTCTTCTACCGGGGTTGGTTCTTCTTGAACAACCACCTGCTTTCCTTTGTCCTTTGGACCCATTCTCGGAGGTAGAACTCTTCCATTTCATAAGTTGACTTCTGTAATTTCTTCTGAATCTAGTGTTGAGTTTGCTGGTGTTTCTTCCTGAATCGGAATGACAGTTCTTCTTGATTAGCTTCGAGTCTGAAGGCTCTAACTCTATTGTGACTGGAGCTCCTCGAAACTCGCAGATAGATTCATTGCTTGTTGAACTCTCGTAACCTCCTTGGTGGATGTCTTCTTCGTCATTGTGATCGTCGAGATTGTGTATGATTTGAGAATTGTCATTGGTATCAAAATCGATTTCCGGATTGTCGCCAGTTACGTAATCGTTAGAAACAGTCAAAATGTAGCCAACGCCATCACTCTTATCATTATAAGATCCCACCGGAGTGAGCAAATAATCATACAGAGTCAGGGGTTCGAGGGATTTCTCTCCCGAATCTAAAACAATTATCCTAGGATAAGCAGCCCCTAGCCTAGCCTTAGGAGTCTCAGTCTTCTCTTCATCGTCGATTTTCTTCTTCTCTTCAATCGTCTCCTGTTGAGGTGGTTCTTCTATCGCAAGTGATAGTGCCGACTTGACAGGTTTTGAACTCTGAATCGAAGCTCACACCGAAGCGGCTTGGATGCTCGTCTAAAATCTTTTGAAGACCTCGTCCAAGCGGTAGTCCATCCATCGTCGGTTGCATAGGGATCTATCTGAACGATGAGATCGGCAGAGACAACATCGACGGAACCTCCTTTCTCGGGGTTCCTTCATGTACTCCTTCGGGATTGTTATATTTCCTTTCCGAAGGTTTTCGTTGAGCCAACTTTTGAAGGTAATGCAATCTTCTATCTTGTGTCCAAGCATCCGGTGGTAAGGGCAAAAGTTGGGATCACCTTTCTTGTTAACTTCTTCTGGTCTCTTAGGCTCTGGCAGCTGGAAATCTGGAGTCTTCATCAGACTACGGAACATTTTTGGTACTGCCTCATTTTTGAATGGATATTCCCTGCTCAGAAACTCCCTTAATGTACGTTGCGGACGAGGGCGTTGTTTATACCTGTGGAGATGACCGATAGCCGGGCCGAGGTTGTTGATAATTTTGTTGAGGTTGCTGCGGCCGTTCGGACGATATTTGTATTCGGTTGCTTGCCTTTGTCGACCGCCGCAACGATCCTGGATTTCTTTTCAAAAGTCTTCACAGTGCTTTTGCTTGTCCGTCCCGTCGGCGAAACTTAATTGCTTCGCCTCCTCTTGCAAGCTTCCGGCCTTGCTTAACAACTTCTCGAAAGTCTTAATAAGTGAATCCTTTGAGGAGAAGTGCTATCGGGCCGTGAATGCTTTTAAGTAAGATGCCGATCGCATGTTATTCTTGTAGTCGTGGTTCACACTTCATGCTTAAGTTCCTCCATCGAAGTATGTAATCCACCAAAGTTTCGTTCGCTTCGCTCTCTACCACTAAATCGCCTATAGTGATGTGGTGTCGAGCTCCTGTGAATCGCTCGATGAATAGGTTTTCTAGTTCTGAGAATGTCTTCACCGAACCATTTGGTAATTCTGCATACCAATCAAAGGCGATCCTGACAGGCTACTGACGAATTGTCGGAAGAGTAATGCATCGCTCCCGCCGGCATTGCAACAACTGGCACGAAAATGTGCAACATGCTGTCGAGGGTTCCCGGTTCCATCAAATGTCTTGAACAGAGGTGGTACGAAGCCTTTTGGGTATTGGACAGCGTCGAATTCTTTCGGGTAAGGTCTACCCGTCCGAATGGACGTCCTGCTCTTTGATTGTGCTAAGGCTTCTCGCACCTGCTGTTCCACCAAGCTCTTGCTATCCTTTTCTGGAATCATGCTTTGTGTCGTATCTTTCTTTAGCTGATCGTCCCCGTTGACGGATGTAATCTCCTTTCCTCCATCCACAATGTGAATGACCTCCGGGGCGTCTCTCTTCGGGGTTGCACTCGACTTTGGAGAGTGGCTAGGGCTACGTGCCCATCTCTTCCATTCTTTTCGCCATTCGGGCGATCGTATCGTCTTTCTCTTGAAGCTCGTTTTCTCATCACTTCGGCTCCTCTCTTTCGCGGCCGCAGGAGCACCTCGTGAAGCTGACGAAGCTCGCGTTTTAACCATGTTGATTTCCGCATACTCATCGTCTATGAATTCTGATGAATCAATCTCATCTCCAAATTTCTCTTCTCTTTCTTTTGCTAGTCGTTGAATATCAGTCCTCAACTTTTCCATAGCGTCCTCTAGCAATCTTTTCTGTGCGTCCTTGCAGTTGTCATGTGATAGCTGCCGGGTTCCCTTCTCACGAGTCCCCTTTACTGCAGTGGCGCTTTCTTAAGATTCAAGTCTCCTGATGAGACTTTCCTTCTTGGGCTGTTGTTTCAACCTTAACTGTCCAGTAGTGGGATGCCATACCATCCTTCTAGCGACGGAAGGTCTAGGACCGGATGGTCCGTCGACCAAATGCTTCGGAAGGTGGTATCCTCCCTAATCTGCAACCCTGAAACAACGATAGGCGGATTAGCCTTCATCCTTTTATTTGACTTTTCTGTAACGATGACAGGTTCTACCCGTGGCCCAAGACGGGATTTGACTGGCACCCGCCCTATCCTCCTTAGAATCTCTGACACGGGGTATTTCTCTTTCTCTGCTAGCTTCTCGATCACAGTCTGTAGTCGGGCAAATGGTGTAATTCTAGCCCTCATCTTTCTGCTGTCATTGTAGTATGCTGGTTGAGGTAATGTAGAAACAATCCTACGGATATTTTCCTCGTCAGCTGCGGCGGAAAGGGGATGGAATCTACTTCTTTCCAAAAAGGGTGTGTCTTCAGGCAATGGTATGTATTCAGGTAGTGGTGTGTACTCAGGGATTTCTGGCATTTCCTCCAGGAAAGCAACTTCGGCAGCTCTGGCCTTCCTGACAATCTTCCTGCTTCTATTCCTTCTTTGGGTCCGTGTTAGTGATGGAATTCTTGAGCTGGACCCGATTTAAAAAACCGAAGGTCTCACAGGAAAGTCTGTACCCTCTACGGTAGCAGGTTCACCATAGTTCTGGATTTCCTTCCCCTTTAATTTGGCTGAAGCCCGGTAGGTGCAGAGACAACTGTACCGACGGGGGTAGCAACAACGGTCCTTCCCGCGGACAAGCAGACTCCTCTCGACGGGATCTTTGCAGGGGAGGAAACTCTTGGGTCGACCTAAGGTCGAACTCGATCAGCGGCTTCTTAGCTTCAGATACTTTGTTTGTCAGCGCGAAAAGGGAAACGTCGGTGATTTTGACATTTGTGTTCTCGAATCCTTGTCCAAACAGGATAATCCCATTGTCGGGCAGCTCATCCTTGTAAACAGCGAACTCGAGTCCATTGGTGAAGGAGAAAATCAGCTTCGGGGCTTCCATTTCTACAGGGTAGATTCTGATTGTCAGTCCCAAGTTATGCTTCTTCTCATTAGGACGAAAAGAAAGGAATTGGAAAGAGTTCGAACACATTCTTGTTCTTGTATTTATAAGAAGGACTTATTTGTTAAAAGAGTCATTCATTGGAGGGTTTGTTTATTTAGAACAGAATGTTCAAAGGTGTAGAGAAGGTAAGGAGTTCGATTCAGACTTGGAAAGGAAGAGAAAGTCTTATGCAAGACTTCTCGACTCGAAGGATTACTCCTAAACTAACACCTATTAGGGGTCCACCCCACTTCAGAAATGAGGTAAAAGGATCTCGGAACCTCTCTGTTTAGGGGTGTCTAAACAGTGGCTCCTAAATCCGAGAGAATGTTGGCTACACTTGTTCAATGTAGAAATGAACATAGTGTTCCAACGAAAAGAAGGGTAGCTTGATCCACAAGGGACATGGATACACTACCGATTTTTGAAAGCAGAATCATCTGATTAAAATGGAGAGAGGAATTTTCCCCAGCGGAGTCGCCAGAAATTGTCGGCATATTTTTAGGTTTGTGTCTTGTTTTAAAAAAGGAGTCGCCTACAGAAATTGTCGACAAAATTTATATTTTAAATTTAATTTAAATATATATATAATTTAGAAAGTAGTATTTGATTTTGAAAATAATTTTAAATTTGAAAATTTTAAGATATGAAATCAAACCGATCTCACATCCCAAATAGTTTATATAAACGAGCACCGCATCACAAACCGTGTATCTATCCCGAAGAATAGACATACTATTTGATGATAGGGCTCGATTAAATAAACTAAAAGATTTGTGACATCCGTTTGGTCTGCGAACCAATTTTATAAGCCGACAAATTCCTCGCTTAATATGAAAGCCTTAAAAAGGGTTTATATTACTCGGGTTCTTTAAAATTCCCTATAAGGGCAAGCCCCTATAGTTAATTACATCTTAAGTGACGGGAATCACCTAAGAAAACTCTCGATAATAATCAATAATTCTGCTCTCAAGAATTTCAAAGTTTAAGTTTTCAAAGGATTGAATTTTGGAATTTCAATAGGGAATGGATCAAGTTTGGAACATTTTGTTTTGGGAATCCAAAGGAAGAAAGGTAGGAGAAATCACAGATCCAAAGCGAACTCCGGTAATTTCCCGACTATCCTATCGTTTGGATTGAATTAGGAAAGTCCTAATGTTTGTTTAATGTTTTGATCATGCCAATTTTAATTAATTAGGACTTATATTTATATGATAGAATCATACAAATAGCCTGGAAGATGTGAGGGTTTATATCGCATCGGACGACTACCTAGAAGTCCTAAGACCGGTTAGGGCTTAATTTGCAAAGCAAATGCCTAACAAAAGGTTGAGGATTTATGTTGCACTAGGCAGACTACCTCGAAGTCCTATGGCTTAGTTATTTAATTCTAAGAAATTTTTGCTGGAGTAGACTCAGGTTTTGCGGATGACGATGGCCGTGCTGCCCACTATGCTCCGAGCTCCTTGTTGTTGCAGAGGTTTAGTTTTAGAAGTCATAAATCAGGAGATGGGAAAAGTGTTTTGGTTTAGAGAGAATCTTAATTTCCAAGTGTCTTTTTTTTTATATTTTATTTAAAACAAATCTTAAAGTTGATTATAACAACACCAGTTAAGATCCCACGGTTCCATCCTTCCGGCATCGTTATTTTTATCGGATTCACTTAGTCCAGATGAATTTACTAAACTCAACTAAATGAGTTCCACACTTTCATTTAGACCGTGGGAAATCTCGTTAGCAACACGTAGGTTACATCATCCGAGGTATTCCTGATCATCTAACAGGACGTTTTTATTTAGTTGTAATTGTAGTTTTGTGTTCTGTTTGTGATTAAATTTTGAGTTGTTTTATATTTTGAAATGTTGTGGCGGTGAATTTTATCTAGTAATGACTTTTAATTTAGTTTTGGTTTCAGTTTTAGGGACTATCCTAAAGGTGTGGGTTTTCATGCAACAGCTGTTTGTCATGCAAGAAAAAGTAAGTGCGATGCAATTAAAGAAATTCGCAATAAAATAAAAGCGTACTCGGAGGGTCTTCCCGTCATCCCAAGCCGCACTTAAAACACAATTAGAATATTTAAGCAAGTTCCTAGGTAAGGCTAAGGGAAGGGTTATGGTTTTCTACCAAATTCCTAATCCTATAACTAGTCATTTTGTATGACGTCTAGGTTCTTGTGTTTAGTTTGAGGACGATTTTCTTCATCAAAGAATAATTAAGTTCAATTGTTCTTATAAGCATTCTATCATATCGAGGAAGTGCTTAAGACAAATCTTAAACATCTTTTCAATATTTCTAGGATTGTTTTAAGTCCAAATGAATTTAATTAAATAAATGAATTAATCGTCCGGGGATTCAAGTTTTGCTATCTCGCTCAGTGAACTAGGACATTTGAATATCCTATGAGTGAAGTAACATTTCATTTAATGTTCTATTTAGGAGTTATGATAATAAAGGTTTTCGAGGGCAAATTGGTGCTCCAATGATTTGTGATTTAGTTTAATTTTAGTTATCGGGTTTAAATTTGGAATAGTGTTCAAGTTGCTTTATATTTAATTTCTTTATGTCTTAGAGTGATGTCATTTTTAATTTAATTTAACTTTAATTTAATTTAATTTAGTTTAGTTTTAATTTTAATTTAATTTTAATTTTTAATTTTAATTTTAATTTTAATTTTAATTTTAATTTTAATTGATTTTTAATTTAATTTAATTTAATTTAATTTAATTTAATTTAATTTAATTTAATTTAATTTAATATGTTTTAATTTAATTTAATTTAATTTATTTTATTTTATTTTAATTATTATTATTTAATTTAATTTAATTTATTTGATCTAATTTAATTTAATTTGTTTGATTTAATTTAATTTAATTTATTTAATTTGTTTGATTTAATTTAATTTAATCTTTAATTCAATTTTATTATTTTTTAATTTTAATTGAAAATTTAAAAGAGTTTAATAATTTAACTTTTAATTTAATTTAATGATTAAGTCTTTTAACAATTTAAAACTTAAATTTGAATTATCATTTTAATTAGGAATTAAATATTATTTAGATGATTAATTTAGGGATTTTTAAATTAAAGAACAAATCTCTTCCTAATAATATCCTTATTTTAATAATTCCAATTTTATTATTCTTCCAAATTTAATCAATTATTTAATTAAGGTTTATTTCAATTATTTTAAATTGTTTAATGGGTTTCTGCCCTTTAATTATTTAAATTTCAATCATCCAAATCATATTAAAATCAAATATTTTACTTGTTAATTTTATTAAACCTAAAGTCTTAATTAAGGGTTAAAATTTTTTAATTACCATTTTGCCCTTCAAGCTTAATAATTCTATAACTCACTAAATTGAGCTCAAATGAATTTGAAATTTTTATGTGACTTCACTCATATGTCAATAAAGACATGAGAGGAAAAAATGTGATTTTTCTGTATTTAATTTATTTATATAATTATTTTTAGTGGAAAATAGGAATTTTCAAGGAAAATTTAATAATATTACCAAGGGAAAGTTTCTGTCCTTAAGAAAATTATGGGACATTTCTAATGACTAGAGGACCACTTAGACCAATTTTGGTGATTTTTTGAATTATATTATTTTTAATATAATTATTTTAAGTTTTAGAGTATTAATTAATTTAAAAATAAAGTAAAGGTTGAAAAATGAGATTTATATTTTTCAAAAATCTCTCTGATATCAAGGAAATCAGAGAATCAATTTTTGCAATTTTCTGATTTTTCTTTGATTTATTAGAATTATTTTAGTGGAAATGCCAAAAATTGTATTTTTTAATTTTTAAATTACCTTAGGGCTTTTAAAATTTAATATCTCATTAAATAGGCCAAAGAAAAATATGGGGTTTATTCCTAAGTGATTAAAATTCAAAATGTGACATTTTGGTGATTTTTATTATTTTTAATCATTAAAATATTAAAATAATACAAAAAATCATCTTTTTTAGAAAATTGAAATTTTAATTTTCTTAAATTGCCCTAATATCAGAGTCTCCAAAACCAATTTGGTGAATTTTTGAAAGGTATTTTGAAAGTTATGAAATTTTGAAGTTTAAGATGGTTAAATGGCTTAATCAACCCATTTAGTAGGGCTAACCAAGTCCAATCGACTTCAAATTTTTATGGTAGGTTCCTCTCGATCCTAAAGGTCAGTGGAGAATTGATTTCAAGTCAATTTGATGTATGGTTAGCTCTAATTAATTAGGGATCTATTTTAGGTGTTTAAGCCAATTAGGGTTATTTTAAATGAGTTAACTCAAAACCTATTTTTCCTAGGGTCCTCTGGTCATAAGAGACATCACTAAATTTTCCTAGAATTTATCTCACAACATGCTAATTATTGGAATTAAAATACTTAAAATAGTAATATGAATTTAAAAAATCAATAACTTCTCATAGGGATGGCCTCTGACTTTGGAAAATTCAGAGGCTTCAAAAGCCCTATGGTCTCATGCCATGGTCAATTTCCTATAAACATGGAGAATTAAAACAATGCAGAAGGGAAATAAATCATTAAAAATAAAATACTTGATGAAATTAAATGATTTCTTTTCCACATTATTCTCCTCTCGTTCACTCGAGCAAGAGAGAATTTTTATTTTATTTTTCTGATTTTTCTACACAAAGTTATGCATTTTTGAAGTTTAGGGAATTAAATAAATCAGAAAATCCCTAATTTTCTATTTATCCAAGTCGGCGCCGCGTCAACCTTAACATCTCCGAAGTGCCGCGTGGCGCGCTCCCATTCGATGCCGCCTCTTGAGTCAGCAGCCCGGGTCCCGCCTTCCGCGTATCATTCTTTGATCCGACCTAATCTGAGTCGTCCGTCCGCACGTGTATTAAATGGACGGCATCCGTTCATCGTCCCCAAGCATCCTCACCCGAGAGCCGTCCACACTAAAACCCTAAGAACTCACTCAATACTTAACGGATTTTCGTGTTCTTGTGCTCTATGGATTCGTCTTGAAGAGACGAACACATCTATACTGGTGATCATGCATTGAAATTAAAACATTTGAAATGGAGAATCTCCGAAGCTCGGGATGAAGAATTAGCTCATACCTTTGCTCGCAGAAGTGTGGCTTCAATCCGAGGGTTGTGTCACCTTCGATTGGATCCCAACAAGCTCCAGCATGAAGTCTCCCGGTCTCGGTGAATCGCCTAGGTATGATTTCGACCACAGCCCGATCACAAAGCTTGGAGGCCGGAGCAACCGGGTGGCCTCGGAGAGGGGCTTTGCTGGTGGACTTCTCCTCTCGGGTCCAGATGAAGGTGTAGGACCACCAATTTGAGGATTGGCTCACCGTGGAGAAGTGTCCCGGTTTTCGGGGCAAATTTCGTCGAGAAATCGAGTTTTGTTGGTGGGGATTAGGCAAATTGGCACCGTGGATCAATTGCTCTAAGTATGGAGAGTGATCTAGAGCAATTTTGGCAGAGTTTCCTTAAGGTTTGTTTCAGTAACCTTTCATGGTCGAGAGGGGGTGGTGTTTAAATAGGAGAGGGTGGAGGGCCTCCCAGGGAGAGTTAGGGCTTGGGATTAGCTGCTCTTGGCAAGAGATGAAGAGCTATGCTGTCCATTTGGGTTGAGACAAGTCAACAAGGGAGAATTGAAATTTTTGGCTCCTCGCAAGGTCTCGGCCATGGTGTTTTCCGGCGATCCAGTGCGCCGGCCGACAGCAATGGTCACCCTCAAGTTTAGGTGGGTCAGGGCTGGGGTTTTGTGTAGGCAATTGGGCCTTTCCATGTGTAAAGGGGATGGCTTGGAATGGAATGGGGAAGAGGCCATTTTGGCTTGGTTTGGGTCAACCCATCATTTTGGGCTTAGTTCACCCTTCAAGGTGGCTTTGGGTGTTGTGGGGAGTCAAAAGGATCAGCTGGCTTGGCATGGAGAAGTCCTTATCCAAATATATTTGGATTAAATTGGGTTAAGGTGAAACATGCTTGAGGTTAATGACTTTTAGGAGGTGCTTATAGGACCTCCTTCTTTTGCCATTTAAGGAGAGTTGACAACCTAGAGATCCTCATGGCTTGCCAATGGCTTGCATGTGGCTTCATGGCTCCATGTGACTTGGGAAAAGATTGGGTCAATTTCATAAAAAGGGATTTTGTTGATTTTGGCATTTTAATGGAAATTGTTATGGGGCTTGATTTGGAATTGCTTAATTGATGATTTTGAAACTTAGGGGTGATTTTGATTAAATGGATGATGAGGGGAAGTGTCATGTGGGCTTTGGATGCATTTGGGCGTTTGAATTTGAAGGAAGTGGGCTTTTAGGAAGGTTTAAGGGAAGTGGGCTTTTTGAATTTTAAAATGGATTTTAGGATGAAATTTTGGTAAATGCTTGAGCCAAATAATTGTTGGGTTTGGTTCATAGATGTGTGTTGACCTCATTTTTGATGAGGTCTTCTCTTCTTCTCTTTAGTACTTAGGATCTAGCCTTAGGCTTTTCCTTCGACTATCTTAGAGGACTAGAATCGGGACCCACCTTTTAGAAATTCAAACCACTTCTTAACTCCCCGCAAACTCCACAAACTTGACTCGTAGACCCCTAATCACCTAGAGGGTCGAAATCAAATGTGGAAGTTTAAAGAATGAGTTCCTATAGGACTCTTCGGCCTTAGACCGCCCTGGATGGCCCGGTCCGGTGAAGGGGCCGACTTACACACACACTACACTTATACACTACACCTACACACTACACTTCCACATACCTCCTAAAACCACACCCATACCTAACTTGACCTCCCGACTCATGTAGGTGATTCACATGGATGGTCCTTAACCCCTAAGCCCTCGCTGCGAGTGGTTAGGAACAACATAGCTGAATGCCTCAAATGGGTCCCTTCATGGCTCATATGGGCTTGATATGGCTTCATGGCTCAACCAAAATGATTTCATTCCACTTACATCCACCCAATCTTCAATTTCCCAAATTTTCAATTTTTGACCCCTGGACCCTACACCCGCTTAACTTACCCAAAACCCTCGAAATTACCCAAATTTCTCAAAAATTTCCAAATTACCCAAAATTCTCCAAAATCAATCCCAAACATTTCCACATCACTTAAATTGATCATCAATACCCAAAAATACCAAAAATTCCAAAAATACCTCCCAATACCCTCCAAATACCCAAAATACCCCTCTTGGCCAAAAAATCCAAAAATTCAGAAAATTCCCAGAAAATTCCAAAAAATCCCAAATATTCCCAATTTCATTTTGTCCAACTACACCATGGGCCAATTTTGTCAATTTACCCTACTTTTGTCAAAACCCCCAATTTGACTCATTTTAACCCAAAGTGAACCCAATGTCAAACCAAACCTATCCAATTGACCCAAATTCTGGTCCAATTCAATTCTAAACTTCAATTCAACATTCCCAACACCAATCTAGACCAAATCCAAGTCCAATTTGATTGTCATTTGGATCCAATCTCACTTTTGGCCTTAAAGCCCAATTTGGACCCATGACTCAAACCTAACCCAAACTCACCCAGTTCAACTCCAATTAACCCCAAATCTTTTCTAAATCCTCCTTAACATCCCCACAAGCAAAACACTAACATGATTTGCCCAAAATTTAGACCCAAACCCCACTCAAATTCAACCCAAGGCTAAAAGGCCCATTTTTGACCTAAACCCAAACCTAACCCAAATGAGCCCAAACCCCAAAATCAAAGCCCAACCAAAGTCAAAACCTCTTTGAAACACTCCCATAAATATTTCTCAACATTGATTTTACATCAATTTCAACCCTAGCCCAACATTAGCCCAACTTGGCCCACTTGGACCCATATAGGCCCACTTACCAAATAAACCCAAATTCAAACCAATTCAACTCCAAATCACACCAAATTGACTCCAAGCCCTTCATAGAACATCCCTAAACCAATTATGACATTTACTTGACAAAAGTACTTCACAAAATCTTCACCCAAATGCCCATCCTAAAATCAAAAAGCCCATTCCCCTTAAACTTTCCTAAAAGCCCACTTCACCACATTCAAAAGCCCAAATCCATCCAAAGCCCACATGGCACTTTCCCTCATCATCCATTTAATCAAAATCACCCCTAAGTTTCAAAATCATCAATTAAACCATTCCAAATCAAGCTTCATGAAAATTTTCACCAAAATATCCAAAATTCTTAAAACCCATTTTCATGAAATTGACCCAACCTTTTCCTAAGCCAAATGGAGCCATGAAGCCATGCACAAGCCATATGCAAGCCATGGCAGCCACTTTACACATCACCATGTCATTTTTGGCAAAAGGAGGGACTCCTTTAGTGATTCCCTTAAGGGTGATTTAGCCACTTCCATGACTCCACTAAACCATGCTTAACCTTAATTGTACTTGGATGGTGACCCTTCCCCACTAATTAAGCTGACCTAAACCACTTTATCTTCAGCCCAAGCTAGCCATGGGAAGGTGCACCCAACCCATTTGCATGGGTTGACCAAAATGAGCCAAAATGACCCCTTCCCCTTTCTACTTTGATTCAACCACTTTACACATGTCAAACCTCAATCGAATGCACCAAACCCCAGCCCCGACCCACCCGAAAAGGATGGTGACCAATGCCCGGCCGGGCAGCCACCGTGCCGCCGGAAAACACCATGGCCGAGAGCTCACATGTGAGCCCAACTTGAAATTCTCACCCGCCGAGCCGCCCCATCCCCAGCTGGCCATCGGAGCTGTTCTTCTCTTGCCAAGAGCAGACTGATCCCAAGCCCTAACTCTCCCCGGGAGGCCTTCCACCCTCTCCTATTTAAACACCACCCCTCTCGGCCATGAGAGGTGCTGAAAACAAACCTTAAGGAAACTCGCCAAAATTGTTCCGTACTCCTCCCCATACACGAGCACTTGATCCCCAAGTGAGATCCCCCTGCCATTTCTTCTCCGTGAGCTCAATTTCGTAGTCGAAATTCCACCCAAAACCAGGACACTTCTCCACAGTGAGCCAATCCCCAAATCGATTGGTTCTACACCTTCACTCGTACCAAGGGAAGGTGTCCACCAACAAAAGCCCCATCTCCGTGCCACCCAGGCTTGCTCCAACCTCCAAGCTTTGTGATCGGGCTTGGTCGAAATCACATCTAGACAATTCACTGCACCGAGAGACTTCATCCGGAGCTTGCCGGGATCCAATCGAAGGTGCAACAACTCTCGCATCGAAGCCACACTTCTCTCGAGCAAAGGTATGAGCTAATTCTTCATCCCGAGCTTCTAGAGATTCTCCATTTCAAATGCTTTAATTTCAATGCATGATAACCGTATAGATGTGTTCGTCTCTTCAAGACAAATCCATAGAGCATAAGAACATGAAAATCCATCGAGTATCGAGTGAGATCTTAGGGATTTAGTGTGGACGGCTCTCGGCGAGGACGCTCGGGGACGATGAACCGATGCCGTCCATTCAATACACGCGCGGACGGACGGCTCGGATGGCGTCGGACCGAGAGATGGTACAAGAACCGCGGGGCCCGGGCTGCTGACTCAGATGGCGGCGTCGAATGGCAGCGCGACACGCGGCGTTTCGGAGATGCCGAGGATGAGTTGGCGCCGCGTGGATAAATAGAAAATTAGGGGTATTTTTTATTTATTTAATTCCCTAAACTTCAAAAATTCATAACTTTGTGTAGAAAAATCAGAAAAATAAAATAAAAATACCCTCTTGCTCAAGTGAATCGTAGGAGAATAATGTGGAAAAGAAATCATTTAATTTCATCAAGTATTTTATTTTTTATAATTTATTTACTCTCTCGCATACTTTTAATTCTCCATGCATGTATACAATTCACCATGACATGAGACCATAGGACTTTGAAGCCTCTGAATTTGGGAACATTCCCCGAATTTTCCAAAGTCGAGGCCATCTCTATGAAGAGTTATTGATTTTTCAAGTTCATGTTACTGTTGTGAGTATTTTAATTCCAATAAATAGCATGTTGTGAAATAAATTCTACGAAAATTTGGTGATGTTCCTTAGGACTAGAGAACTCTAAGAAAAATAGGTTTTGAGTTAGTTCATTTAAAACAACCCTAATTGGCTTAAACACCAAAAATAGGTCTCTAATTAATTAGAGCTAACCATACATCAAATTGACTTGAAATCAATTCTCCACTGACCTTTAGGATCAGAGGAACCCACCATAAAAATTTGAGGTCAATTGGACTTGGTTAGCCCCACAAATTGGGTTGATTAAGCCACTTAGTCATTTTAAACTTTAAAAATTCATAACTTTCAAAATACCTTTCAAAAATTCACCAAATTGGTTTTGGAGCCTCTCTGATATCAGTGGAATTTAAGAAAATTAAAATTTCAATTTTCTAAAAAAGTTGATTTTTAATATTATTTTAATATTTTTAATAATTAAAAAATAATAAAAATCACAAAAATAATAAAATTCACCAAAATGTCACATTTTGAATTTTAATCACTTAGAAACAAACCCCATATTTTTCTTAGGTCTATTTAGTGAGATATTAAATTTTAAAGCTTTAGGGTAATTTTAAAATTAAAAAAATATATGTTTTCTAGCTTTTTCACTAAAATAATTATAATAAATCATAGAAAAATCAGAAAATTGTAAAATTTGATTCACTGATTTCCTTGGTATCAGAGAGATTTTTGAAAAATATAAAATTCATTTTTCAACATTTATTTTATTTTTAAATTAATTAACACTCCAAAACTTAAAATAATTATAATAAAAATAATATTATTCCAAAAATCACCAAAATTGGTCCAAGTGGTCCTCTGGTCATTAGGAATGTCCCCTAATTTTCTTAAGGACAGAAACTTTCCCTTGGTCATGTTATTAAATTTTCCTTGAAAATCTCTATTTTCTACCAAAAATAATTATATAAATAAATTAAATATAGAAAAATCACATTTTCTCCTCTCATGTCTTTATTGACATATGAGTGAAGTCACATAAAAATTTCAAGTTCATTTGAGTTCAATTTAGTGAGTTATAAAATTATTAAGCTTAAAGGGTAAAGTGGTAATTAAAATTTTTAATCCTTAATTAAAACTTTTAGGTTTAATAAAAATTAACAAATAAAATATTTGATCCTAATTTGATTTGGATGATTGAAATTTAAATAATTAAAAGGTAGAAACCCATTAAACAAATTCTAAAATAATTAAACCTTAATTAAATAATTGATTAAATTTGGGAGAATAATAAAATTGGAATTATTAAAATAGGGATATTTTTAGGAAGAGATTTATTCTTTAATTTAAAAATCCCTGAATTAATTATCTCATTAATATTCAATTCTTAATTTAAATGATAACTCAAATTCAAAAACATTAAAAGACTTAATCATTAAACTAAAATTAAATTATGAAACTCTTTTAAAAATTTCAATTAAAATTAAAAATAATATTAAATTAAAAATTAAATTAAATTGAGTAAATTAAATTAAAATAGATTAAATTAAATTAAAATTAAAAGTTGAATTAAATTAAAAATTGAATTAAAGATTAAATTAAATTAAATGAAATAAACAAATTAAATTAAATTAAATAACTTAAATTAAATTAAATTAAATTAATTAAATAAAATCAAATTAAATTAAATTAAATTAAATCAAATTAAATTAAATTAAATTAAATCAAATTAAATTAAATTAAATTAAATTAAATTAAATTAAATTAAATTAAATTAAATTAAATTAAATTAAATTTAAAAAAAATCAAATCAAATTAAATTAAAACTAAATCAAATCAAATTAATTAATGTAACATCAAATCAAATTAAATTGAATTAAATTGAATTAAATTAAATTAAAACTCAATTAAATTAAATTAAATTAAATTAAATATAACATCACCTAAAACAGAAAGAAATTAAATATAAAGCAACTTGAACACTATTCCAAATTTAAACTCATTAACTCAAATCAAATCATTTGAATACCAATTTACCCTCGAAAGCTTTAGTTATCATAACTCCTAAACAGAACATTAAATTAAATGTTACTTCACTCATAGGATATTCAAATGTCCTAGTTCACTGAGCAAATTAACAAAACTTGAATTCCCGGATGATTAATTCATTTGTATAATTAAACCCATTTGGACTTAAAACAATCCTAGAAGTATTGAAAAGATGTTTAAGATTCTTCTTAAACACTTTCTCAATATGATAGGATGTTTATAAGAACAATTGAATTTAATTGTTCTTTGATGAAGAAAATCGTCCTTAAACCAAAACACAAAGAACCTGAGACGTCATAGGAGATGACTAGCTACATAGGATTAGGAACTTGGTAGAAAACCATAACCCTTACCTTAGCTTTACCTAGGAACTTGCTTAATTATTCTAATTGTGTTTTAAGTGCAACTTGGATGACGGGAAGACCCTCCGTGTACGCTTTTATTTTATTGCAATTTACTTTCTTGCAATTTACTTAATCGCATCGCACTTACTTTTCTCGCATGATAAACAACTCGTTGCATGAAAACTCACACCTTTAGGATAGACCCTAAAACCGAAACCAAAACTAAGTTAAAAGTCATTGCAAGATAAAATTCACCGCCACAACATTTCAAAATATAAAACAACTCAAAATTTAATCACAAACGTAACACAAAACTACAATTACAACTAAATTAAAACGTCCCGTTGGATGATCGGGAATACCTCTGATGATGTAACCTACGTGTTGCTAACGGGATTTCCCACGGTCTAAATGAAAGTGTGGAACTCATTCAACTGAGTTTAGCAAATTCATCCGGACTAAGTGAATCCGATAAAAATAATGATGCCGTAAGGATGGAACCGTGGGATCTTAACCGGTGTCGTTATAATCAACTTTAAGATTTGTTTTAATTAAAACATAAAAAATACTTGGAAATTAAGATTTGCTCTAAACCAAAACACTTTTCTCATCCCCCGATTTATGATTTCTAAAACTAAACCTCTCGCAACAACAAGGAGCTCTGAGCATGATGGGCAAGCACGGCCATCGTCATCAGCAAAACCCGAATCTACATCAGCAAAACTTTCCTAGAATTAAATAACAAAACCATAGGACTTCGAGGTAGTTTGCCTAGTGCAACATAAATCCTCAACCTTTTGTTGTGCATTTGCACCGCAAATTAAGCCCTAACCAAGCTTTAGATTCCGAGGTAGTCGTCCGATACGACATAAACCCTCACATCTTCGAGGCTATTTGTATGATTCCGTCATATAAATATAAACCCTAATTAATTAAAATTGGCACGATCAAAACATTTAAATAAATATTAGGACTTCCCTAAATCCAAGCCAAACAATGTGATAGTCGGGAAATTACCGAAGTTCGCTTCGAGTCCGTGATTTCTCCTACCTTTCTTCCTTTGGATTCCCAAAATAAAATGTTCCAAATTTGATCCATTCCCTATTGAAATTCCAAATTTCAATCCTCGAAAATCTTAAACTTCGGAATTCTCGAGAGCAGTATTATCGATTATTATCGAGAGTTTTCTTAGGTGATTCCCATCACTTAAGATGTAATTAACTATGTGGGCTTGCCCTTATAGGGAATTTTAAAGAACCTGTGTAATATAAACCCCGTTTAATGTTTTCATATTAAGCGTGGGAATTTTGTCGGCTTATAAAATTGGTTCGTAGACCAAACGGATGTCACAAATCTTCTAGTTTATTTAATCGAGCCCCACCGTCAAGCAAGGTGTCTATCCTTAGGGATAGATACACGGCTTGTGGTGCGGTGCTCGTTTATATAAACTATTTGGGATGTGAGATCGGTTTAATCTCATATCTTAAAACCTTCAAATTTAAAATTATTTTCAAAATCAAACACTACTTTTCAAAATTATTTATTTAAATTAAATTAAAAATCCGCCGACAACTTCTGTTAGGCGACCCCCCTTTTCAAAATAAAACATACAACCTAAAAATATGCCGACAATGTGTCATGAGTGACTTGGAGTAAATTGGGAGTGATTTGGGTTTGAATTGGGTTGAATTTGGGCTTCTTCGGTGAATGGGCCAATATAGGTCAAATTGGGCTAACTTGGGCCAATGTTGGGCTAGGGTTGAAATTGATGTAAAATTAATGTTGGGAAATGTTTATGGGAGTGTTTCAAAGAGGTTTTGACTTTGGTCGAGCTTTGATTTTGGGGTTTGGGCTTATTTGGGTTAGGTTTGGGTTTAGGTCAAAATTGGGCCTTTTAGCTTTGGGTTGAGTTTGAGTAGGGTTTAGGTCTAAATGTTGGGAAAATCATGTTAGTGTTTTGTTTGTAGGGATTTTAAGGAAGGTTTAGAAAAGATTTGGGGTTAATTGGAGTTGAATTGGGTGAGTTCGGGTTAGGTTCGGGTCATGGGTCCAAGTTGGGCTTTAAGGCCAAAAGTGAAATTGGATCCAAATGTCAATCAAATTGGACTTGGATTTGGTCTAGATTGGTGTTGGAAATGTTGAATTGAAGTTTAGAATTGAATTGGACCAAAATTTGAGTCAATCGGGTAGGTTTGGCTCGACATCGGGTTCACTTTGGGTTAAAATGGGTCAAATTGGGGGTTTTGACAAAAGTAGGGTAAATTGATAAAATTGACCCATGGTGTAGTTGAACAAAATGAAATTAGGAATATTTGGGATTTTCTGGAATTTTCTGGGAATTTTCTGAATTTTTGGATTTTTGGGTAAAGGGGGTATTTTGGGTATTTGGAGGGTATTGGGAGGTATTTTTGGAATTTTTGGTATTTTTGGGTATGGATGGTCAATTTGAGTGGAGAGAAATGTTTAGGAATGATTTTGGAGAATTTTGGGTGATTTGGAAATTTTTGAGAAATTTGGGTAGTTTCAAGGGTTTTGGGTAGGCTAAGTGGTGTAGGGTCCCGTGGGTCAAAAATCGAAAATTTGGAAAATTGAAGATCGGGTGAATATAAGTGGAATAAAATCATTTTGGTTGAGCCATGAAGCCATATCAAGCCCACATGAGCCATGAAGGGACTCATTTGAGGCATCTACTATGTTGTTCCTAACCCTCTTAGCCAAGGGCTTAGGGGTTAAGGAACATCCATGTGAATCACCTACATGAGTCAGGAGGTCAAGTTGGGTATGGGTGTGGTTTTAGGAGGTGTGTGAAAGTGTAGTGTATAAAAATAGTGTGTGTGTAAGTCAGCCCCTTCACCAGACCAGGCCATCCAGGGTAGTCCTAAGGCCAAAGAGTCCTATAGGAACTCATCCTTTAAACTTTCACATTCGATTTCAACCCTCTAGGTGATTAGGGGTCTACAAGTCAAGTTTGTGGAGTTTGCAGGGAGTTAAGAAGTGGTTTGAATTTCTAAGTGGTGGGTCCCAATTCTAGTCCTCTAAGATAGTCAAAGGAAAAGCCTAAGGCTAGATCCTAAGTACTAAAAAGAAGAAGAGAAGACCTCATCAAAAATGAGTTCAACATTACTTTATTGCAATTTACTTAATCGCATCACACTTACTTTTCTTGCATGATAAACAATTGTTGCATGAAAACCCACACTTTTAGGATAGTCCCTAAACCGAAACCAAAACTAAATTAAAAGTCATTGCAAGATAAAATTCACCGCCACAACATTTCAAAATATAAAACAACTCAAAATTTAATCACAAACGTAACATAAAACCGCAATTACAACTAAATTAAAACGTCTTGTTGGATGATCGGGAATACCTCGGATGATGTAACCTACGTGTTGCTAACGGGATTTCCCACTCGTCTAAATGAAAGTGTGGAACTCATTTAGTCGAGTTTAGCAAATTCATCTCGGACTAAGTGAATCCGATTAAAATAACGATGCCTGAAGGATGGAACTGCGGGATTGTCGACCTCATTTTCGATGAGGTCTTCTCTTCTCTTTAGTACTTAGGATCTAGCCTTAGGCTTTTCCTTCGACTCGTCTTAGAGGACTAGAATCGGGACCCACCTTTTAGAAATTCAAACCACTTCTAAACTCCCCGCAAACTCCACAAACTCGACTATAGACCCCTAATCACCTGGAGGGTCAAATCAAATGTGGAAGTTTAAAGGATGAGTTCCTATGAGACTCTTCGCCTTAGGATCGGCCCCGGCGGCCCGGTCTCGGGAAGGGGCCGACTTACACACACTACACTTATACACTACACCTACACACTACACTTCCACATACCTCCTAAAACCACACCCATACCCAACTTGACCTCCCGACTCATGTAGGTGATTCACATGGATGGTCCTTAACCCCTAAGCCCTTGGCTAAGAGGGTTAGGAACAACATACTGAATGCCTCAAATGAGTCCTTTCATGGCTCATATGGGCTTGAAATGGTTTCATGGCTCAACCAAAATGATTTCTTTCCACCTAAATTCACCCAATCTTCAATTTCCCAAATTTTCAATTTTTGACCCCCGAGACCCTACACCTACTAAACCTACCCAAAACCCTCAAATTACCCAAATTTTTGCAAAATTTCCAAATTACCCAAAATTTTCCAAAATCAATCCCAAACATCTCCACATCACTCAAATTGATCATCCATACCCAAAAATACCAAAGATTCCAAAAATACCCCCCAATACCCTCCAAATACCCAAAATACCTTTCTTGGCCTAAAAATCAAAAAATTCAGAAAATTCCCAGAAAATTCCAGAAAATCCTAAATATTCCCAATTTCATTTTGTCCAACTACACCATGGGCCAATTTTGTCAATTTACCCTACTTTTGTCAAAACCCCCAAATCGACCCATTTTAACCCAAAGTAGACCCAATGTTAAACCAAACCTATCCAATTGACCCAAATTCTGGTCCAATTCAATTCTAAACTTCAATTCAACATCCCCAATACCAATCTAGACCAAATCCAAGTCCAATTTGATTGACATTTGGATCCAATTTCACTTTGGGCCTTAAAGCCCAAATTTGGACCCATGACCCAAACTTAGCCCAAACTAACCCAATTCAACTCCAATTAACCCCAAATCTTTTCTAAACCTTCCTTAACACCCCCATAAACATTTCTCAACATTTATTTCAACTCTAGCCCAACATTAGCCCAATTTGGCCCACTTGGACCTACATAGGCCCACTTACCAAATAAACCCAAATTCAAACCAATTCAACTCCAAATCACATCAAACTGATTCCAAGCCCTTCATAGAACATCCCTAAACCAATTATGACATTTATTTGACAAAGTTCTTCACAAAATTTTTATCCAAATGCCCATCCTAAAATCAAAAGCCCATTTCCCCTAAACTTTCCTAAAAGCCCACTTCACCACATTCAAAAGCCCAAATCTACCCTAAAGCCCACATGACATCTCCATTTGTCATCCACTTAATTAAATCCATTACCTAAGTCCTAAATTCACCATCAAATTATTCCAAATCAAGTTTCATACAAATTTCCATCAAAACATCCAAAATTCTTAAAACCCATTTTCATGAAATCGACCAAACCTTTTCCCAAGCCAAATGGAGCCAAGGATGAGCCATTCACAAGCCATATGAAGCCATGAAAGTTTGGCATGTGACCATGCCATTAATGGCAAAAGGAGGAGGTCCTTTAACCATCTCCTAAAAGTCATTAACCTTTAAGCATGTCTCCCCTTAACCAAGATTTAATCCAAATATTCTTGGATAAGGACATCACCACCTCTTGACCAGCTAGCCTAACTGATCTTCTCAGCCCAAGACCAGCCATGGGGAGGTGAACCCAACCCAAACCAATGGGTTGACCAATTTCAAGCCAAAATGGCCTCTCCCCCATTCCATTCTAATCCAAACACTTTACACATGTCCAAGCCCAATTGACTTCACCATTGCCAAGCCCCGACCTCCCCGGTCAAGATGGTGACCCATGCCTACCGGCCAGCCACCCGGATCGCCGGAAAACACCACACCCGAGAGCATCATGTGAGCCCAAGCTTGGAATTCTCACTCGCCGAGTTGCCCCATGCCCAATGGCCACCATGGCTGTTCTTCTCCTCACCGCAGCAACTCGATCCCATGCCTCAACTCCCCCGGAGGCCCTCCACCCTCTCCTATTTAAACTCCACCCCTCTCGGCCATGGAAGGAGCTAAGCACAAACCTTGCCAAAACTCGCCAAAATTGTTCCGCACCCTTCTCCACTCTTAGAACACTTGATCCCCAAGGAGATCCCCCGCCATTTCTCCTCCGTAAGCTCAATTTCATAGTCGAAATTCCACCCAAAACCAGGACACTTCTCCACAAGGAGCCAATTCTCAAATTGATTGGCTCTACACCTTCACTGCACCAAGGGAAGGTGTCCACCAAGCAAAAGCCCCATCTCCAGTGCCACCCAGCTTGCTCCAGCCTCCAAGCTTTGTGATCGGGCTTGGTCGAAATCATATCCAGACAATTCCCCGTACCGTGAGACTTCATCCGGAGCTTGCCGGGACCCAATCGAAGGTGCAACAACTCTCGATCGAAGCCACACTTCTCCGAGCCAAGGTATGAGCTAACTCTCCATCCCGAGCTTCGGAGATTCTCCATTTCAAATGCCTTAGTTTCAATGCATGTTAGCCGTATAGATGTGTTCGTCTCTTCAAGACGAATCCATAGAGTATAAGAACGTAAAAATCCATCGAGAATCGAGTGAGATCTAGTGGATTTAGTGTGGACGGCTCTCGGCGAGAACACTCGGGGACGATGAACGGATGCCGTCCATTCGATACACGCGCGCACGAACGGCTCGATGGCGTCGGACCAGGAAATGGTGCGAGAACCGCGGGGCCCGGCTGCCGACTCAAGTGGCGGCGTCGAATGGGAGCGCGCCGCGCGGCCTTTCGGAGTCGCCGAGGATGCGCCGGCGCCGCGTGGATAAATAGAAAATTAGGGTATTTTCTTATTTATTTAATTCCCTAAACTTCAAAAAATTCATATCTCTCGTGTAGGAAAATCATAAAAATAAAATAAAAATACCCTCTTGCTCAGCTGAACAGAGGAGAATAATGTGGAAAAGAAATCACTTAATTTCATCAAGTATTTTATTTTTTATAATTTATTTACTCTCTCGCATTGTTTTAATTCTCCATGCATGCATACAATTCACCATGGCATGAGACCATAGGGCTTTTGAAGCCTCCGAATTTGGGAACATTCCCTGAATTTTCCAAAGTCAGAGGCCATCCCTATGAAGAGTTCTTGATTTTTCAAGTTCAGTGTCACCGTTTTGAGTATTTTAATTCCAAGAAATAGCATGTTGTGAAATAAATTCTAGGAAAATTTGGTGATGTTCCTTATGACCAGAGAACCCTAGGAAAAATAGGTTTTGACTTAGTTCATTTAAAACAACTCTAATCGGCTTAAACACTCAAAATAGGTCTTCAATTAATTAGAGTTAACCATGCATCAAATTGACTTGAAATCAATTCTCCACTGACCTTTAGGATCAGAGGAATCCATCATAAAAATTTGAGGTCAATCGACTCGGTTAGCCCCACTAATCGGGTTAATTAAGCCACTTAGCCATTTTAAACTTTAAAAATTCATAACTTTTAAAATACTTTTCAAAAATTCACTAAATTGGTTTTGGAGCCTCTCTGATATTAGGGAAACCTAGGAAAATTAAAATTTCAATTTTCTAAAAAAGTTGATTTTTAATAATATTTTAATATTTTAATAATTAAAAGATAATAAAAATCACAAAAATAATAAAATTCACCAAAATGTCACATTTTGAATTTTAATCACTTAGGAACAAACCCCATATTTTTCCTAAGTCTATTTAGTGAGATATTAAATTTTAAAGCCCTAGTGGTAATTTTAAAATTAAAAAAATGTATTTTCTAGCATTTTCACTAAAATAATTACAATAAATCATAGAAAAATCAGAAAATTGCAAAATTTTCTTCTCTGGTTTCCTTGATATCAGAGAGATTTTTGAAAAATATAAAATCCATTTTTCAACATTTATTTTATTTTTAAATTAATTAACACTCCAAAACTTAAAATAATTATAATAAAAATAATATAATTCAAAAAATCACCAAAATTGGTCCAAGTGCTTCTCTGGTCATTAGAAATGTCCCCTAATTTTCTTAAGGACAGAAACTTTCCCTTGGTCATGTTATTAAATTTTCCTTGAAAATCTCTATTTTCCACCAAAAATAATTATATAAATAAATTAAATACAGAAAAATCACATTTTCTCCTCTCATGTCTTTATTGACATATGAGTGAAGTCACATAAAAATTTCAAGTTCATTTGAGTTCAATTTAGTGAGTTATGAAATTATTAAGCTAAAGGGGTAAAATGGTAATTAAACTTTTAACCCTTAATTAAAACTTTAGGTTTAATAAAAAATCAACAAGTAAAATATTTGATCTTAATCTGATTTGGATGATTGAAATTTAAATAATTAAAGGGTAGAAACCCATTAAATAATTTTAAAATGATTAAACTTTAATTAAATAATAGATTAAATTTGGAGGAATAATAAATTGGAATTATTAAAATAAGGGATATTTATTAGGAAGAGATTTATTCTTTAATTTAAAAAATCCCTAAACTAATTATATCATTAATACTCAATTTTTAATTAAAATGATAACTCAAATTTAAAATATTAAAAGACTTAATTAAATTATTAAACTCTTTTAAAATTTTAATTAAAATTAAAAATAAAGTAAATTAAAGATAAATTAAATTAAAATTAAATTAAATTTAACAATTAAATTAAATTAAATTAAATTTAATAATTAAATTAAATTAAATTAAATAATTAAATTAAATTAAATTAAATAATTAAATTAAATTAAATTAAATTAAATTAAATTAAATAAATTAAATTAATTAAATAAAATTGAATTAAATCAAATTAAATTAAATTAAATAAATTAAATTAAATAATTGAATTAAATTAAATTAAATAATCAAATTAAAATTAAATCAAATCAAATTAATTAAACATCAAATCAAATTAAATCAAACTCAATCAAATTAAATTAAATTAAAACTCAATTAAAATTAAATTAAATCGAATTAAATATAACATCACCTAAAACTAAAGAAAATAAATTTAAAGCAACTTGAACACTATTCCAAATTTAAACTCTTTAACTTAAACCAAATCATTTGAATACTAATTTACCCTCGAAAGCTTTAGTTATTATAACTCCTAAATAAAACATTAAATGAATTGTCACTTCACTCATAGGATATTCAAATGTCCTAGTTCACCGAGCAAGTTAACAAAACTCGAAAACCTCTGACGACCGATTCATTTATATAATTAAATTCATTCGGACTTAAAACAATCCTAGAAATATTGAAAAGATGTTTAAGATCCTTCTTAAGCACTTCCTCAATATGATATGACATTTATAAGAACAATCGAATTTGATTATTCTTTCGATGAAGAAAATCGTCCTTAAACCAAAACACAAAGAACCTAGACGTCATAGGAAATGACTAGCTATAGGATTAGGAATTTGGTAGAAAACCATAACCTTTCCCTTAGTCCTTACCTAGGAACTCGCTTAAGTATGCTAATCGTGTTTTAAGTGCAGCATTGGGATGATGGGAAGACCCTCCAGTGTACGCTTTTATTTTTATCGCAATTTACTTTCTTGCAAATGTACTTTATTTTTCTCGCATGATAAAACAACAACTGCATGAAAACCCACACCTTTAGGATAGTCCCTAAAACCGAAACCAAATTAAGTTAAAAGTCATCGCAAGATAAAATTCACCGCCACAACATTTCAAAATATAAAACAACTCAAAACTTAATCACAAACGTAACACAAAACTACAATTGCAACTAAATTAAAACGCCCCGTTGGATGATCGGGAATACCTCTGATGATGTAACCTACGTGTTGCTAACGGGATTTCCCACGGCCTAAATGAAAGTGTGGAACTCATTCAACTGAGTTTAGCAAATTCATCCGGACTTAAGTGAATCCGATAAAAATAATGATGCCGGAAGGATGGAACCGCGGGATCTTAACCGTGTCGTTATAATCAACTTTAAGATTTGTTTTAATCAAAATACAAAACACTTGGAAATTAAGACTTCTCTAAACCAAAACACTTTTCTCATCTCCCGATTTATAATTTCTAAAACTAAACCTTCGCAACAACAAGGAACTCGGAGCATGGTGGCAAGCACGGCCATCGTCGTCACAGAAACTCGAACCTACTTCAAAGAAAATTTTCTAGAATTAAATAACCAAGCCATAGGACTTCGAGGTAGCTTGCCTAGTGCAACATAAATCCTCAACTCTTCGTTAGGCATTTGCATTGCAAATTA
Source organism: Papilionanthe hookeriana x Papilionanthe teres (assembly GCA_022702705.1). Classification (NCBI taxonomy): domain Eukaryota; kingdom Viridiplantae; phylum Streptophyta; class Magnoliopsida; order Asparagales; family Orchidaceae; genus Papilionanthe; species Papilionanthe hookeriana x Papilionanthe teres. The sequence goes on along the minus strand of CM040421.1, from coordinate 154,955,797 downwards.
AGCCCTAACCGGTCTTAGGATTCCGAGGTAGTCGTCCGATACGACAATAAACCCTCACATCTTCTAGGCTATTTGTTTGATTTTATCATACAAATATAAGCTCTAATTAATTAAAATTGGCAAGATTGAAATACTAAATAAACATTAGGACTTTCCTAAATTCAAGCCAAACAATAGGATAGTCGGGAAATTACCGAAGTCCACTTCGAATCGCGTGATTTCTCCTACCTCTCTTCCTTTGGATTCACAAAACAAAATGTTCCAAAATTTGATCCATTCCCTATCGAAATTCCAAAATTCAATCTTTGAAAACCTTAAACTTCAAATTTTGAAAGCAGTAGTTATTGATTATTATCGAGAGTTTTCTTAGGTGATTCCCGTCACTTAAGATGTAATTAACTATAGTGGGCTCGCCCTTATAGGGAATTTTAAAGAACCCGTGTAATATAAACCCCGTTTGATACTTTCATATTAAGCTGTGGAATTTGTCGGCTTATAAAATTGGTTCGCGTACCAAACAGATGTCACAAAACTTCTAGTTTATTTGATCGAGCCCCACCATCAAGCAGTGTGTCTATCCTTATGGATAGATACACGATTTGTGGTGCGGTGCTCGTTTATATAAACTATTTGGGATGTGAGATCGGTTTAATCTCATATCTTAAAACTTTCAAATTTAAAAATTATTTTCAAAGCCAAATACTACTTTCTAAATTATATATATATTTAAATCAAATTTAAAATTTAAATTCGCCGATAACTTCTGTTAGGCGACCCCCTTTTAAAATACAATACAACCTAAAAATATGCCGACAATTTTTGGCGACTCCGCTGGGGAGTAATTCCTCTCTCCATTATAATCAAATAATTCTGCTTTCAAAAATCGGTAGTGTATCCATGTCCCTAATGGATCAAACTACCCTTCTTTCCGTTGGAATACTATGTTCATTTCTATCTCGAACAAGTATAGCCAACATTCTCTCGGATTTAGGAGCCACCGTTTAGACACCCCTAAACAGAGAGGTTCCGAGATCCTTTTACCTCATTTCCGAGGTGGGGTGGACCCCGATAGTGTTAGTTTAGGAGTGATCCTTCGAGTCGGGAAGTCTTGCTTAAGACTTTCTTTTCCTTTCTCGAATCGGATTCCTTACCTTCTCTACACCTTTCGAACATTCCGTTCTAAATAAACAAACCCTCTAATAAGTGATTCTTTTAACAAATGATTCTTTTTTATAAATACATGAACAAAGAATGAGTTCGGACTCTTTTCAATTCCTTTCTTTTCGTCCCGAAGAAAAGAAGCATAACTCGGGACCGACAACCGCAGTCTACCTTGCGTAAATGGAAGCCCCGAAACCGATTTTCTCCTTCACCAACGGATCGGACTTCGCCGTCTATAAGGATGAGCCGCCCGACAATGGGGTCATCCGATTCGGACAGGGATTCGAAAACACGAACGTCAAGGTCACCGACGTCTCCCTCTTCGCACCGACAAACAAGGTATCCGAAGCCGAGGAACCACTCGCTCGAGTTCAACCTTAGGTCGACCCAAGAGTTTCCTCCCCGCAAAGGGTCCCGACTAGGGAGGAGTACCGCCGTCCGCAGAGGACCGTTCTCACTACCCCCACTCGGTCTAGTTGTTTCCGCACCTACCCCGACTTCGCCAAATCAAAGGGGAAAGGAATCCGTAACTATGATAAACCTCGTTACCGCGGAGGGTACGGATCTTCCCGTAAGACCTTCCGTCTTCGAAATCGGGTCCAGCTCGAAGATTCCTTCGCCGACAAAGACCCAAAGAAGAAATAGAAATAGAAGGATCGCCGGAGAGGCCGTAGCCGCCGAGATCGCCTTCCCGGAGGAAATTCCGCAGTCGCCGTAATATACACCGCTACCGTAATATACACCACCGCTCGACTACATACCACTTTTAGGAGGAAGCAGGTTCCATCCCCTCTCCGCCGCAGAGGATGAGGAGAATGTCCGCAAGATTGCCGCCACATTACCTCGACCCGCATACTACAACGATAGCCGCAAGAAAAGAACTAGAACTACGCCGTTTCGCTCGACCGCAAACTTTGGTAGAAAAGCTAAGCAAAGAAGGAAAACTCGCCCCGTGTCGGAAATTCTACGAAGGATAGGACGGGTGCCGGCCAAATCCCGTCTCGGGCCCCGAGTAGAGCCCGTCGTCATGATAGAAAAGCCAAGCAAGAGGATGAAGGCTAGCCCGCCCGTCGTAGTATCGTGATTACAGCATTAGGGAGGATACCACCTTCCAGCATTCGGTCACCGTACCATCTCGGTCCTAGACCTTCCGCCGCTAGAAGGATGGTGCGGCGTCCCACTACGGGGCAGCTGAGATCGAAACAAGCAGCCCGAGAGAGAAAGTCTCGCCAGAGGCTTCGAATCCGAAGAAAGCGCTACCGCGATGAAGGTGACTCGTGAAAAAGGACCCGCAACCATCGCATGACAACCACAAAGATACACGTAAAGCTCCGCTAGAAGATGCCATGAAAAGCCGAGAACCGACATCCGACGGTTGGCAAAAGAAAGAGAAGAAAAGTTCGGAGATGAGATCGACTCATCGGAATTCATGGACAACGAATATGCAAATCAACATGGTCGAGACACGAGCTTCATCATCTTCTCAAGGTGCTCCCGCAACCAGCAGAAGAGAGGAGCCGGAACCGATGAAGAGACAGCTTCAGGAAAAGGACGACACGATCGCTCAAATGGCGAAGAGGATGGAAGAGATGGCCATAGCTCCGGCCACTCTCCAAAGTCAAGTACAACCACATGAGAGGACACCCCGTAAGTCATTCACATCGTAGACAGAGGGAAGGAGATTACATCCGTCAATGGGGATGACTCAACGAAAAAGGATACAACACAAAGTATGATCCCCGAAAAGGATATCAAGAACTTGGTAGAGCAAGCAGTGCGAGAAGCCTTAGCACAATCGAAGAACGGGACATCCATTCGGACGGGTAGACCTTACCCGAAGAATTCGACGCCGTCCAATACCCGAAAGGCTTCGTACCACCTCTCGTTTAAGACCTTCGACGGAACCGGGAACCCCCGACAAGCATGTTGCACACTTTCGTGCCGCTTGTTGCAATGCCGGCGGAGCGATGCGCTACTCTTCCGACAGCTCGTTAGCGATCCGTCGTGGATCGCCTTCGACCGGTATGCGATTACCCAACGGATCCGTAAAGACATTCTCGCAGCTAGAGAGCCTCTTCATTAAACGATTTGCCGGAGCTCGACGACCACATCACTATAGGTGATTTAGTGGTAGAGAAACAAAGGCCGAATGAAACTCTAGTGGATTACATACTTCGATGGAGAAATTTAAGCATGAAGTGTGAACCACAACTCGCAAGAACAACATGCAGCTGGCATCTTGCTTAAAAGCATTCACGGCCCGATAAGCACTTCTCCTCAAGGGATTCACTATTAAGACTTTTGAGAAGTCGTTAAGCAAGGCCGGAAGCTTGCAAGAAGAGGCGAAGCAATTAAGTTTTGCCGACAAGACGGACAAGCGAAGCTCGGTGAAGACCTTCGAAAAGAAATCCGGATCGTTGCAGAGAATTGACAAAGGCAAGCAACCGATGCAAATACCACCGTAACGGCCGCATCAACCACAACAAAATTACCAAGCAACCCCGGTCCAACTATCAGTCGTCTCCGCAAAGATGAACAACCGTCTCGTCCGCAACGTACATCGAGGGAGCTTCGAGCAGAGAATATCCGTTCAAGAATGAAGCAGTACCAAAGATGTTCCGTAGCTTAATGAAAACTCCGCATTTCCAACCGCTGCAGCCCAAAAGACCGTAGGAAGTCAACAAGAAAGGTGATCCCAACTTTTGCCCCTACCATCGGATGCTTGGGCACAAGATAGAAGACTGCATTACCTTTAAAAGTTGGCTCAATGACAACCTTCGGAAAAAAAATATAACAATCCCGAAGAAGTACATGAAGGAACCCCAGAAAGGAGGTTCCGTCAATGTTATCTCAACCGATCCCGTCATCCCGATAGATCCCTATGCAACTGACGATGGATGGACTACCGCCTGGACGAGATCTTCGAAGAAGATTTTAGACAACATCCGAACCGCTCGGTGCGAGCTTCAATTCGTAGTTAGAGACTTGTTAAGCCGGTACTATCACTTGCGATAGAAGAGCCACCTCGACAGGAGACAATCGAAGAGAAGAAGAAAATCGACGAAGAAGAGGGGACCGAGATTCCTAAGGCTAGACTAGGGGCCGCTTATCCTAGGATAGTTGTTTCGATTCGGGGAGAAATCCCTCGAACCTCTCGATTTTGTATGATTATCTCGCTCACTTCGGTGGGATCATATAATGATAAGGGTGATGGCGTTGGCTACGTTTTGACCGTTTCTAACGATTACGTAACTAGCGACAATCCGGGCGTCGATTTCGATACCAACAACAATTCTCAAATCATACAAGATCTCGACGATCAAAATGACGAAGAAGACATCCATCAAGGAGGCTACGAGAGCTCAACAAGCAACGGCTCTATCCGTGAGTTTCGAGGAGCTCCAGCTACGATAGAGTTAGAGCCTTCGCATTTGGAAGATAATCCGTAAGAGCCGACCATTCCGATTCGTGAGGAGACACCGACAAACTCAACACTAGATTCGAAGAAATTACGAAGTCAACCTAAGAAGTGGAAAAGTTCTACCTCCAAGAATGGGTCCAAAAGACAAAGGAAAGCAGGTGGTTGTTCAAGAAGAACCAACCCCAGCGGAAGACATACTCGTTCGAGAAGAAGCCGAGACGCATGGAAACAAAGTGGACTACAATGTGCTAGCCCATCTTAGGAAACTACCGGCCAAACTGAGCATTTACGATGCTCTCATCTTATCAAAGGAGATGAGGGAAGCTCTGATCAAGGCCTTACTTGATCCGGAAATTTGCTTAGCTCAAATGGCCGGAGATTCCTTAGATGAGGTTTGCTCGTTAAAGGAACAGCGAGGTGTTACCTTCACGGACAATGACCTACTACTTGGGACATGCAGATCACAACCGACCGTTGTACATTTCGCTTACAATCGGGAAGTTTACGCTCTCCGCAGTTTTGGTGGATCCAGGAGCATCAATCAATATAATGAGTCTTCGAACACTAGCATACTTGGAAATTGATGCTCGCGAGCTCGAGGCCGACAAAATGTTATTAAGAGGATTCAACCGTAAAGGAGAAAGAGCCCTCGGGTCAATAACGCTACCGATGAAGACCGGTGACTTAGCAAAGACAACCGCAAAATTTCACATAATCGATTCGAAACGTCGTTCAACGCTTTGTCAGGCCGACCATGGATACATGAAAACAGGATGGTACCATCATCTCTGCATCGCTGCATCAAGTACTACGATGGAGGGGAACAAGGCATCAAAGGTGACTTGCAACCATTCTCCGTACATGAAATTGGAATCCATGAAGATGCAGCTTATTATGCACCGCCGAAGAAAACAATCTTCTCCAGCAGATACCGTAACAAATGAAGCAAAGAAAGTTCGAGACAACGAAGAACCCGAAGTTCTAGTCCAACAGCCACTCACCACTCCCTTCCGGAGAGATGGTGAAGGTTTCTCCACAACTCGCATCCGAGGTCGAGGCCGGGGACGAGGTCGTGGTAGAGACGCTAGGACAATCGGACTGTAGGAAACCAACCATCAATGTTGATTGGGATGATAGTTCTGAAGAAGAAAAGGAAATCAAGCAGGAAGCAGCAACAATAAGTCGAAAGAAGCCGCAATTCAAAATCTCTCTTGAAGATGAGAAGAACGAAGAATACAAATCAATGTAAGAGAAGATTAACCGCTACGTACATACTATGACCCTAACTCCGATCCATTCTAATAAGATCGAGGGTATGGAGGTCAAAGAGGTACGTAGTGACGGTGCAAAGCCGATCAAATTCTACCGCGGTACTTCTTCCTCCAAAACTGAAAATAATGTACAATTCGAAGATGTCACTTCATCAGAATTAATGGAATTACCTTTTGAGTGGTACTCTCCCTGTGTTCAAAATTTAATTCAACGTGGTTTCTTACCTCGACAATGGACAAGAGGCCAATCACAACATTTTGAAAAGTTATGGAACAACTCCGGTCGTCCTCCCAATTCAAAGTATGGACTCGGATTCGGCACGTAGGGTCAGCTGACGATACTGAATTTTGCTTGGTTGTCACTCGCAAGTCCAATGAAAACCGCATGGAAACTACGGTACGAACTCGAAGATTTACAAATTGGAGACGCTCCACCAGAATTCGAAGAAGAAATTAAATCCACAATAGATGAGTTAACGGAAGTTAACTTAGGCACTAGCGAAGAGCCTAGACCTACCTTTATTAGCTCCTTACTCAATAAAGAAGACTCCGAAGAAATAATCAAGTTATTAATGGAATTTAAAGACTGTTTTGCTTGGAGCTACGATGAAATGCCAGGATTAGCCCCGCAGGTTGCAGTCCATAAGCTAAGAGTGGATCCTACTTCGTTCCAGTCGACAAGGTCCCGTGAAGAATGCGTCTAGAAATCGAACAACAAGTCATACCGAAGTTAAAAAGCTAATAGACGCTAAATTTGTCCGTGAAGAACAATACCCGACCCGGTTAGCCAATGTGGTGCCAGCCGTAAAGAAGAATGGTCGATCGAATTTGTGTGGACTTCGGAGATTTAAACAAGGCATGTCCAAAAGATGAATTCCCTCTACCAATTCCAGAACCGATGATCGATATTGCTTCGACACATAAAATATTCTCATTCATGGATGGATCTTCGTGATACAACCAGATAAAAATGGCTCCAGAAGATGAAAAGCTTACAGCATTCGTAACGCCGATCGGAGTATTTTGCTACACAGATGATGCCATTCGGACCGAAGAACGCAGGAGCAACTTACCAAAGAGCAATGACAAGAATTTTTGATGATCTCATCCACAATCAAGTCGAGTGCTACGTGGACGATGTCGTCATCAAAAGCAAAGTAAAGGAAAATCACCTGTATGATTTGAAAATTGTTTTCGAACGATTAAGACAATTTAACCTTAAGATGAATCCCTTAAAATGCGCCTTCGGCGTCACCTCCGGGAAATTCTTAGGATTCGTTGTCCGACATCGTGGAATTGAAATCGACCCGGAGAAGATTAAAGCCATCTTAGAAATGCCGCCTCCCAAAACCTTAAAACAACTACGATCTTTTCAAGGGAAGTTGGCATATCTTCGACGCTTTATCTCAAACCCGTCGGTAGGTGTCAGCCTTTCTCGGCACTAGTTAAAAAGGACGCCAAATTTATTTGGGAAGAGAAATGCCGTAAGGCCTTCGAAGACATTAAACAATATTTAATGACACCTCCCGTCTTAGCAGCCCCGCTCTCGTGTAGACCGCCGATACTTTACACCGCGGCTCTAGACGACTCCCTCGGAGCCCCGTTAGCCTGTGTCAATGATGAGGGTAAAGAAAATGCTCTTTACTACTTAAGCCGTCGTTTACTTCCGACGGAAGTAAGGTATCCCGCAATCGAAAAGCATTGTTTGGCCCCGATCTTCGCCGCTCAAAAGCTCAGGCACTACATGCTTTCTCATAAGGTCAACTTGATTCCGAAGTTTAATCCATTGCAATACTTGATGACTCGTCCAACACTTTCCGGCAGACTTGCCAGATGGTCAATGATATTATTGCAATTCGATATAACTTTCGTGCCTCTGCGTGCCGTAAAGGGACAAGTCTTAGCAGTACTTCTCGCAAAGACACCCTTTGCCGGCCGAATCTCCTCTCAATGACGATCCGCCGATGAACAAATAATGAACCTAGAAGACCTCGACGATCGACGTTGGGAATTATATTTCGACGGAGCATCTTCAAGCACACAAAGACGAAGAATCGCAAGTGATAGTGCTCCTGTAAGGCAGAATCGGCTAATCTTTATAACACCGGAGCGGGGATGTTAAGATACTCCTACCACTGACGTAACCGTGTACAAACAACGAAGCGTAATACGAAGCCCTCATAACGGGATTGGAATTAACCATTCAAATGGGGATAACGTGACATCAACATCTACGGGGATTCACAGCTTAATCATTCAACAGATCGCGGACAAGACAGAATTCTAAAGCCAAGACTCGAACAATACTTCCAAAGATGCCATACAACTTGTTGGAACGGATCCCAAATGTGACAATCTACAAAATTCCTAGAAAAGAGAATGCTTTAAGCAGATGCTTTAGCCTCGTCTCGCAAAAGAATTTGCCTGTTTGCAAGATGAATCGGTGGAAGTGTCGCTCACGGACGTCGGTCCTATCACAACTTGACATAGACATGATACACAAATCGAAGAAGGAAAAGAATCAATTGCAAGCAGTGGCAGTAAAACACGTAAGATCGACGACAACCATCGATGAACTACCCGCAAACAGAAAGCTACCGGACGATAGGTCGCTGGCCCATCGCATCAAGAAAAGAACTCGTCCTACGCATTAATAAACAACACATTATACGAAGGTCTTTTGATCAAATGTGGCTAAGGTGCCTAAGCGGGTCCGAGGCCCGTGAAATTGTTAAAGAGGTACATTCAGGACTCGCGGCGCTCACCGCCGGGTCCAAAAATGAAGATGAAAATTAAAAGACTAGGGTACTACCGGCCCTCGATGATGACCGACCGCATGAAAATCGCCAAGAGCCGTCATCAATGCCAAGTGCACGGAGTGGTTCTACACCAACCTCCAAATGTGCTACACCCGACAATTGCGTCGCGGCCATTCGAATGTTGGGGCACGTATATAGTGGGTCCGATAGAACCACCATCTTCGAAAGGACATCGTTTCATTCTTGCGGCTACAGATTACTTTTCCAAGTGGGCGTAGCGCTCCACTTAGAGAAGTGAAAGCACACCACGTGCTGCAGCTTTTCAAGAACCAAGTTGTCTACCGTTTCGGAGTGCCGCGCAGATCATCTCGTATAACGGGTCAGCATTCGAAGCACACAAATCAACAATTTTGTCGTGAGACACGGAATCGACCGGCGATACTCAACAATTTACTACCCAAGAGCAAACGGTCTCGCCGAGGCTTTTAATAAAACTCTCGTTCAAATCTTAAAGAAAACCTTGGACGATAATAAGAGAAATTGGCACGAGAAATTGTTAGAAGCCTTATGGGCCTACCGGACAACCTTCGAACTCCTACTCAAGCTACACCTTACGCTCCGGTGTATGGGTCCGAGGCAGTTGTTACCTTTAGAGGTTCAGCCTTCCTTCACTCGGAATTGCGAGTGGCAAACAAGATCACGACGAAGAAAACGCCGTACTACGACTCGAAGAATTAGAAAGCTTGGAAGGAAAAAGACTTGCAGCCGCAACAGAATTTAGAACTATACCAAGCTAAAATGGTTCAAGCCCATGACAAACCGGTCCGCCCAAGAACCTTCAAAGTTGGTGACTTAGTTCTAGTTCTCAAGAGACCTATTCTCGCACACCGCAAGATAGGAGGAAAATTTGAACCCACTCGGGAAGGACCATTCGTGGTCGAAGCAAGATACTCGGGAGGTTCCTACCAGCCTAGTGAATTGCCGTGGAGAACGACATATGCTTCCGATCAACGGACGATACTTGAAAAAGTATTACGCTACCCGATGTTTTCAAGGAATGAATTCTTCATCCCTAAGAAACACGGCGAAGTAATTACTTGTGATCGGGTCCGAACCCAAAAATAATAAAATGTGCTAAAATAAATAAATAAATGATAATAAAGTTTTCCTCGTTTTCTTCTCCAAATCAAAGTCCCTTTTCCGATCTTATCCTACTTCATTCCCGTTAAAATATAAGAATAATAAAAAATGTATCTTTAATAAACATTTTCTTAATGTTCTTGTTCTTAAGTACAACCCCCGATCCTTTTCCTTGTCTTTTCGCAGGGAAATGTCGAACGGCGGTCGGTCTTGAACTTTAAGAATGGCGTAAGCCTTGCACTCGATGAAAAGAGGGTGAAAGATGGAGCGATAATCGAGATCGACTCGCATTTCGCACCGAGCAGGCCTACAAGACGAGGAAAGTGACCGGGTCCCAAGCTAACCGAGAAGAACCGCCCGGACAGTACAGAGGATGAAAGTTGGTGGCCCAAGCCACCAATCCAACAACAAGAAAAGAAAAGCAAACACCGAAGAAGACAAGAAAATGAAGTCCGTAGTCGCTACAGCGGAGGGCAAGCTTGTCGCCGCCACGCCCGCAGATTCAAGAAGTTCGGAGAGCTACTCTCACGACCGCGCAACGAAGAAATAAGAATCGCCGTATCCGTAAGATGTTAACAAAACTAGCCGCGGACCGCCGCGACGAGACAGCTACTACCGCCGCATGTACACTTCAAGGACACCGGTTCACCAGAACTCCGAAGAAAGGAGGCCAGCTCCTAGAATAACGAAAGAACTGTGGAAATCTCCGAAGATCGAAGGAAGAAGGCTACCACGCCACCGGATAGAACCACCAAGCAGTTGCATGACCTTGTTGCAGAAGCAACCCCGGGGATGTCCCGACAGTGCATCATCCCCGAGGAGCCGAGGTATGCGGGGAACGTGAAGGGATTGAACCATATATCCCACAATATGTCACAAGGCCTCACCATCCGCAGATCATTCCGGAATACGAGCCGGAGAGGATGCGTAATGTTGAAAAGAAAACTTTCGAATACTTCGAGAGAATTAAAGGAAGAAGAATCAACATACTAGAAGGCCTCGAGCTACACACCGACGTATTCTCGTAGTATGAACAACAAAGAATCGTGGATTGTATCCGGATCCGAAAAGAATGGGCCGAGCAGCCGCCCGAGGGAAAACACATACTCGGAACCCCGGAGATGGATGCCGTGGAAAGGAAGAATCACAATACAATGCGGATGCCGCTACAACTTTGCCGAAGACAGGAAGGAAACCCACCGGAATACTCCGTCATGGGCAAGTAGATCCGATGCCATCAGCTATCAAGAGAATGGTAAAAAGATTGATAACATGGAGGGTACCGCCAGCAGATTGCATACCCAATAGCCGCATTATCAACATCTACAAACAGGGTGACCGCATACCCCCACATATCGATCACCACGACTTCGTCGACCTTTCGCACGGTCTCTTTCTTGAATGAGTGTAACATCATGTTCGGATCCGACCTCCGGATAGCAGGCCCGGGTGAGTTCCGAGGGCCGCAAAGATACCTTTACCGGTGGGTTCCGTCATGATACCGCAAGGTAACGGAGCGTATATCGCAAAGCATTGCATACCGTGGGTGCCAAGTGGAGCGAATCTCGCTACTTTCGAGAGGATGGATGACAAGCAAGATACCTTACCATTTCCAACCGTACCCGTAGCTAGAGAACCTCCCGCCTTACGAGCCGTGAGTTACATGGGAAATATCACACCTCCAACGTACATCCAGCTCGGCATCCTTGCCAAGGATGGCTTGGAAGGTGATGTTATCGACCATGTACCTCACTATTCGTACATGGATTTTCGACAGATGATTCTTTTGATGGATCAACAAAGATCATACACGATCCGTTTCGAGTCTACATGGATTGTATGAAATATATTCCGCATCGAGTTGTATGATGTATTTTCAACATGATTGGAATGAAAGTGACCATGTCACGTTTTTGGCCTTCACCTCTTTTGTGCAAATTGATTAGGAAACGCCATTAAAGTTAAATGAACTTCGAACAAAGAACATAAAAGAAATAAAAAAAAGAATAAAAGAAAACTTTCTAAAAAAAAAAATCTGAAAAATGACAAACACCAAGTTCACATGAACATTAAATAAACAATAAAATAAAATTTGAACCATTAAAAGATAAATGAAATCAACACAAATCTCAAATTCCATCCTTCCAAACTTCAAAATCAAATTCCATCCATACAAATTTCAAATCAAATCCTCAATCAAATTCCAAATCCGATCTCGATCAAGTTTCAAACTTGATCTTCCAAATTTCAAATCAAATCTTAAATCAAATTTCAATCGAGTTCAAACTCATCCTTCCAAATTTCCAAAATTCCGAATTCAATCTTTCCAGGCTTCAAGTCTCAATCAAATTCAAATTCAATTTCTTCCAGATCTCGAATCAAATATCAAATCAAACCTTTTGGGTCAAGGATTTTACATCCAAGACTGCACTGCTTTAGGATTCTTTTCCTATTGCACTGAAATACATCAAAATTCAAACTTTTGGGTCGAGGATTTTACATCCAAGACTGCACTGCTTTAGGATCCTTTTCCTATTGCACTGAAATACATCAAATTCAAACCTTTTGGGTCGAGGATTTTGCATCCAAGACTGCACTCGCTTTAGGATCCTTTTCCTATCGTGACCGAAATACATCAAAATCAAACTCTTTTGGGTCGAGGATTTTACATCCAAGACTGCACTGCTCTAGGATTCTTTTCCTATTGCACTGAAATACATCAAATCAAACCCTTTTGGGTCGAGGATTTTACATCCAATACTGCACTGCTTTAGGATCCTTTTCCTATTGCACCGAAATACATCAAATTCAAACCTTTTGGGTCGAGGATTTTACATCCAAGATCGCACAGCCTTTAGGATCCTTTTCCTATCGCACCGAAATACATCAAAATCAAACTCTTTTCGGGTCGACGATTTTACATCCAAGACTGCACCGCTTTAGGATTCTTTTCCTATTGCACTGAAATACATCAAAATTCAAACTTTTGGGTCGAGGATTTTACATCCAAGACTGCACTGCTTTAGGATTCTTTTCCTATTGCACTGAAATACATCAAAATTCAATCTTTTGGGTCGAGGATTTTACATCCAAGACTGCATCGCTTTAGGATTCTTTCCCTATCGCACCGAAATACATCAAAATTCAAACTTTTGGGTCGAGGATTTTACATCCAAGACCGCACTCGCTTTAGGATTCTTTTCCTATCGCACCGAAATACATCAAAATTCAAACTTTTGGGTCGAGGATTTTACATCCAAGACTCGCACCGCTTTAGGATTCTTTTCCTATCGCACCGAAATACATCAAAATTCAAACTTTTGGGTCGAGGATTTTACATCCAAGACCGCACCGCTTTAGGATCCTTTTCCTATCGCACCGAAATACATCAAATTCAAACCTTTTGGGTCGAGGATTTTGCATCCAAGACCGCACCGCTTTAGGATCCTTTTCCTATCGCACCGAAATACATCAAAATCAAACTCTTTCGGGTCGAGGATTTTACATCCAAGACCGCACCGCTCTAGGATTCTTTTCCTATCAGACCGAAATACATCAAATCAAACCCTTTTGGGTCGAGGATTTTACATCCAAGACCGCACCGCTTTAGGATCCTTTTCCTATCGTGACCGAAATACATCAAAATCAAACTCTTTTGGGTCGAGGATTTTACATCCAAGACCGCACCGCTCTAGGATTCTTTTCCTATCGCACCGAAATACATCAAAATTCAAACTTTTGGGTCGAGGATTTTACATCCAAGACCGCACCGCTTTAGGATTCTTTTCCTATCGCACCGAAATACATCAAATCAAACTCTTTCGGGTCAAGGATTTTACATCCAAGACCGCACCGCTTTAGGATTCTTTCCCTATCGCACCGAAATACATCAAAATCAAACCTTTTGGGTCGAGGATTTTACATCCAAGACCGCATCGCTTTAGGATTCTTTCCTATTGCACTGAAATACATCAAAATCAAACCTTTTGGGTCGAGGATTTTACATCCAAGACTGCACTGCTTTAGGATTCTTTCCTATTGCACTGAAATACACCAAATCAAACTCTTTTGGGTCGAGGATTTTACATCCAAGACTGCACTGCTTTAGGATTCTTTTCCTATCAGCACCGAAATACATCAAATCAAACTCTTTTGGGTCGAGGATTTTACATCCAAGACCGCACCGCTTTAGGATTCTTTTCCTATCGCACCGAAATACATCAAATCAAACTCTTTTGGGTCGAGGATTTTACATCCAAGATCGCACCGCTTTAGGATTCTTTTCCTATCAGCACCGAAATACATCAAATCAAACCCTTTTGGGTCGAGGATTTTACATCCAAGACCGCACCGCTTTAGGATTCTTTTCCTATCGTACCGAAATACATCAAATCAAACCCTTTGGGTCGAGGATTTTACATCCAAGACCGCACTCGCTTTAGAATCCTTTTCTTATTGCACCGAAATACATCAAATTCAAACTTTTGGGTCAAGGATTTTACATCCAAGACCGCACCGCTTTAGGATTCTTTCCCTATCGCACCGAAATACATCAAATCAAATTCCCGGGTTAAGGATTTTACATCCGAGACCGTATCGCTTTAGGATCATTTCCCTATCGCAATGAAATACATCAAAATCAAACTCTTAAGGTTAAGGATTTTATATCCAACACCACTTTGCTCCGAGATCTCTTCTCATTGCAACGATTCAATCTAATCAATTCAATTTTCTTTCGAGGTCGGAGATGTTACATCTAAAACCTCGTAACTCCAATTTTAATTTGAAATCAAATCCTTCAAATTAATTTTGACAAACTTCAATCTAAAAAAAAAACTCCAAGTTGAAATCTAAACTCACACATAAAAATCTAAAACAAAATAAAATCTAAATCGAAATTCCCCAGATCATGTGATTTGGGATTCACCTCCTTTTCCTTTCCCCAGCGAGAGCTCAGGTATCTCCAGTTTTGGGAACATACCCGATACTCCCCAGCGGAAATTCTTTTACTTCGTCCTAAGTTCGTCACTTGGACATCTGTGTTGGTTTTGTTGATCGCTTCGGTCAACACCAATACGCGCGTGTGCTCCGTCACTCACCACACCTATTGGGGGTCCATTTGTCGACCTCATTTTCGATGAGGTCTTCCTTCTCTCTTTAGTACTTAGGATCTAGCCTTAGCTTTTCCTTCGACCGTCTTAGAGGACTAGAATCGGGACCCACCTTTTAGAAATTCAAACCACTTCTAAACTCCCCGCAAACTCCACAAACTCGACTATAGACCCCTAATCACCTAGAGGGTCGAAATCAAATGTGGAAGTTTAAAGGATGAGTTCCTATAGGACTCTTCGGCCTTAGGATCGTCCCAGGCGGCTCGGTCTCGTGAAGGGGCCGACTTACACACACTACACTTATACACTACACCTACACACTACACTTCCACATACCTCCTAAAACCACACCCATACCCAACTTGACCTCCTCGACTCATGTAGGTGATTCACATGGATGGTCCTTAACCCCTAAGCCCTCGACAAGAGGGTTAGAAACAACATAATGAATGCCTCAAATGAGTCCTTTCATGGCTCATATGGGCTTGAAATGGTTTCATGGCTCAACCAAAATGATTTCTTTCCACCTAAATTCACCCAATCTTCAATTTCCCAAATTTTCAATTTTTGACCCCCGAGACCCTACACCTACTAAACCTACCCAAAACCTCGAAATTACCCAAATTTTCGCAAAATTTCCAAATTACCCAAAATTTTCCAAAATCAATCCCAAACATCTCCACATCACTCAAATTGATCATCCATACCCAAAAATACCAAAGATTCCAAAAATACCCCCCAATACCCTCCAAATACCCAAAATACCCTTCTTGGCCTAAAAATCAAAAAAATTCAGAAAATTCCCAGAAAATTCCAGAAAATCCTAAATATTCCCAATTTCATTTTGTCCAACTACACCATGGGCCAATTTTGTCAATTTACCCTACTTTTGTCAAAAACCCCAAATTGACCCATTTTAACCCAAAGTAGACCCAATGTTAAACCAAACCTATCCAATTGACCCAAATTCTGGTCCAATTCAATTCTAAACTTCAATTCAACATCCCCAATACCAATCTAGACCAAATCCAAGTCCAATTTGATTGACATTTGGATCCAATTTCACTTTGGGCCTTAAAGCCCAAATTTGGACCCATGACCCAAACTTAGCCCAAACTAACCCAATTCAACTCCAATTAACCCCAAATCTTTTCTAAACCTTCCTTAACACCCCCATAAACATTTCTCAACATTTATTTCAACTCTAGCCCAACATTAGCCCAATTTGGCCCACTTGGACCTTCATAGGCCCACTTACCAAATAAACCCAAATTCAAACCAATTCAACTCCAAATCACATCAAACTGATTCCAAGCCCTTCATAGAACATCCCTAAACCAATTATGACATTTATTCGACAAAGTTCTTCACAAAATTTTTATCCAAATGCCCATCCTAAAATCAAAAGCCCATTTCCCCTAAACTTTCCTAAAAGCCCACTTCACCACATTCAAAAGCCCAAATCTACCCTAAAGCCCACATGACATCTCCATTTGTCATCCACTTAATTAAATCCATTACCTAAGTCCTAAATTCACCATCAAATTATTCCAAATCAAGTTTCATACAAATTTCCATCAAAACATCCAAAATTCTTAAAACCCATTTTCATGAAATCGACCAAACCTTTTCCCAAGCCAAATGGAGCCAAGGATGAGCCATTCACAAGCCATATGAAGCCATGAAAGTTTGGCATGTGACCATGCCATTAATGGCAAAAGGAGGAGGTCCTTTAACCATCTCCTAAAAGTCATTAGCCTTAAGCATGTCTCCCCTTAACCAAGATTTAATCCAAATATTCTTGGATAAGGACATCACCACCTCTTGACCAGCTAGCCTAACTGATCTTCTCAGCCCAAGACCAGCCATGGGGAGGTGAACCCAACCCAAACCAATGGGTTGACCAATTTCAAGCCAAAATGGCCTCTCCCCCATTCCATTCTAATCCAAACACTTTACACATGTCCAAGCCCAATTGACTTCACCATTGCCAAGCCCCGACCTCCCCGGTCAAGATGGTGACCCATGCTCGCCGGCCAGCCGCCCGGATCGCCGGAAAACACCACAACCGAGAGCATCATGTGAGCCCAAGCTTGGAATTCTCACCCGTCGAGTTGCCCCATGCCCACTGGCCACCATGGTCATTCTTCTCCTCACCAGAGCAGCTGATCCCATGCCTCAACTCCCCCTGGGAGGCCCTCCACCCTCTCCTATTTAAACTCCACCCCTCTCGGCCATGGAAGGAGCTAAGCACAAACCTTGCCAAAACTCTGCCAAAATTGTTCCAGACCCTTCTCCACTCTTAGAACACTTGATCCCCAGTGAGATCCCCCTGCCATTTCTCCTCTGTAAGCTCAATTTCATAGTTGAAATTCCACCCAAAACCAGGACACTTCTCCACAGTGAGCCAATTCTCAAATTGATTGGCTCTACACCTTCACCGTACCAAGGGAAGGTGTCCACCAGCAAAAGCCCCATCTCCAGTGCCACCCAGGCTTGCTCCAGCCTCCAAGCTTTGTGATCGGGCTTGGTCGAAATCATATCCGGACAATTCCCTGCACCAGGAGACTTCATCTCGGAGCTTGCCGGGACCCAATCGAAGGTGCAACAACTCTCGATTGAAGCCACACTTCTCCGAGCCAAGGTATGAGCTAACTCTCCATCCCGAGCTTCCGGAGATTCTCCATTTCAAATGCCTTAGTTTCAATGCATGTTAGCCAGTATAGATGTGTTCGTCTCTTCAAGACGAATCCATAGAGTATAAGAACGTAAAAATCCATCGAGAATCGAGTGAGATCTAGTGGATTTAGTGTGGACGGCTCTCGGGCGAGAACACTGGGGACGATGAACGGATGCCGTCCATTCGATACACGCGCGCACGAACGGCTCGGATGGCGTCGACCAGGAAACGGTGCGAGAACCGCGGGGCCCGGCCGCCGACTCAAGTGGCGGCGTCGAATGGGAGCGCGCCGCGCGGCCTTTCGGAGCCGCCGAGGATGCGCCGGCGCCGCGTGGATAAATAGAAAATTAGGGTATTTTCTTATTTATTTAATTCCCTAAACTTCAAAAATTCATATCTCTCGTGTAGGAAAATCATAAAAATAAAATAAAAATACCCTCTCGCTCGAGTGAACGAGAGGAGAATAATGTGGAAAAGAAATCACTTAATTTCATCAAGTATTTTATTTTTTATAATTTATTTACTCTCTGCATTGTTTTAATTCTCCATGCATGCATACAATTCACCATGGCATGAGACCATAGGGCTTTGAAGCCTCCGACTTTGGGAACATTCCCTGAATTTTCCAAAGTCGAGGCCATCCCTATGAAGAGTTCTTGATTTTTCAAGTTCAGTGTCACTCGTTTTGAGTATTTTAATTCCAGTAAATAGCATGTTGTGAAATAAATTCTAGGAAAATTTGGTGATGTTCCTTATGACCAGAGAACCCTAGAAAAATAGGTTTTGACTTAGTTCATTTAAAACAACTCTAATCGGCTTAAACACTCAAAATAGGTCTTCAATTAATTAGAGTTAACCATGCATCAAATTGACTTGAAATCAATTCTCCACTGACCTTTAGGATCAGAGGAATCCATCATAAAAATTTGAGGTCAATTGGACTTGGTTAGCCCCACTAATCGGGTTAATTAAGCCACTTAGCCATTTTAAACTTTAAAAATTCATAACTTTTAAAATACTTTTCAAAAATTCACTAAATTGGTTTTGGAGCCTCTCTGATATTAGGGAAACCTAGGAAAATTAAAATTTCAATTTTCTAAAAAAGTTGATTTTTAATAATATTTTAATATTTTAATAATTAAAAAATAATAAAAATCACAAAAATAATAAAATTCACCAAAATGTCACATTTTGAATTTTAATCACTTAGGAACAAACCCCATATTTTTCCTAAGTCTATTTAGTGAGATATTAAATTTTAAAGCCCTAGGGTAATTTTAAAATTAAAAAATGTATTTTCTAGCATTTTCACTAAAATAATTACAATAAATCATAGAAAAATCAGAAAATTGCAAAATTTGCTTCTCTGGTTTCCTTGATATCAGAGAGATTTTTGAAAAATATAAAATCTATTTTTCAACATTTATTTTATTTTTAAATTAATTAACACTCCAAAACTCAAAATAATTATAATAAAAATAATATAATTCAAAAAATCACCAAAATTGGTCCAAGTGCTTCTCTGGTCATTAGGAATGTCCCCTAATTTTCTTAAGGACAGTAAACTTTCCCTTGGTCATGTTATTAAATTTTCCTTGAAAATCTCTATTTTCCACCAAAAATAATTATATAAATAAATTAAATATAGAAAAATCACATTTTCTCCTCTCATGTCTTTATTGACATATGAGTGAAGTCAAATAAAAATTTCAAGTTCATTTGAGTTCAATTTAGTGAGTTATGAAATTATTAAGCTAAAGGGGTAAAATGGTAATTAAACTTTTAACCCTTAATTAAAACTTTAGGTTTAATAAAAAATCAACAAGTAAAATATTTGATCTTAATCTGATTTGGATGATTGAAATTTAAATAATTAAAGGGTAGAAACCCATTAAATAATTTTAAAATGATTAAACTTTAATTAAATAATAGATTAAATTTGGAGGAATAATAAATTGAATTATTAAAATAAGGGATATTTATTAGGAAGAGATTTATTCTTTAATTTAAAAAATCCCTAAACTAATTATATCATTAATACTCAATTTTTAATTAAAATGATAACTCAAATTTAAAATATTAAAAGACTTAATTAAATTATTAAACTCTTTTAAAATTTTAATTAAAATTAAAAATAAAGTAAATTAAAGATAAATTAAATTAAAATTAAATTAAATTTAACAATTAAATTAAATTAAATTAAATTTAATAATTAAATTAAATTAAATTAAATAATTAAATTAAATTAAATTAAACAATTAAATTAAATTAAATTAAATTAAATTAAATTAAATAAATTAAATTAATTAAATAAAATTGAATTAAATCAAATTAAATTAAATTAAATAAATTAAATTAAATAATTGAATTAAATTAAATTAAATAATCAAATTAAAATTAAATCAAATCAAATTAATTAAACATCAAATCAAATTAAATCAAACTCAATCAAATTAAATTAAATTAAAACTCAATTAAAATTAAATTAAATTGAATTAAATATAACATCACCTAAAACAGAAAGAAAATAAATTTAAAGCAACTTGAACACTATTCCAAATTTAAACTCTTTAACTTAAACCAAATCATTTGAATACTAATTTACCCTCGAAAGCTTTAGTTATTATAACTCCTAAATAAAACATTAAATGAATTGTCACTTCACTCATAGGATATTCAAATGTCCTAGTTCACTCGAGCAAGTTAACAAAACTTGAAAACCTCGACGACCGATTCATTTATATAATTAAATTCATTTGGGCTTAAAACAATCCTAGAAATATTGAAAAGATGTTTAAGATCCTTCTTAAGCACTTCCTCAATATGATAGGACATTTATAAGAACAATCGAATTTGATTATTCTTTGATGAAGAAAATCGTCCTTAAACCAAAACACAAAGAACCTAGACGTCATAGGAAATGACTAGCTATAGGATTAGGAATTTGGTAGAAAACCATAACCTTTCCCTTAGCCTTACCTAGGAACTTGCTTAAGTATGCTAATTGTGTTTTAAGTGTAGCTTGGGATGATGGGAAGACCCTCCAGGTACGCTTTTATTTTTATTGCAATTTACTTTCTTGCAAATGTACTTTATTTTTCTTGCATGATAAAACAACAGTTGCATGAAAACCCACACCTTTAGGATAGTCCCTAAAACTGAAACCAAATTAAGTTAAAAGTCATTGCAAGATAAAATTCACCGCCACAACATTTCAAAATATAAAACAACTCAAAACTTAATCACAAACAGTAACACAAAACTACAATTGCAACTAAATTAAAACGCTCCGTTGGATGATCGGGAATACCTCGGATGATGTAACCTACGTGTTGCTAACAGGATTTCCCACGGTCTAAATGAAAGTGTGGAACTCATTCAATTGAGTTTAGCAAATTCATCCGGACTAAGTGAATCCGATAAAAATAATGATGCCGAAGGATGGAACCGCGGGATCTTAACCGGTGTCGTTATAATCAACTTTAAGATTTGTTTTAATCAAAATACAAAACACTTGGAAATTAAGACTTCTCTAAACCAAAACACTTTTCTCATCTCCCGATTTATAATTTCTAAAACTAAACCTCTCGCAACAACAAGGAACTTGGAGCATGGTGGGCAAGCACGGCCATCGTCGTCAGCGAAAACTTCGAACCTACTTCAACAAAACTTTTCTAGAATTAAATAACCAAGCCATAGGACTTCGAGGTAGCTCGCTCTAGTGCAACATAAATCCTCAACTCTTCGTTAGGCATTTGCATTGCAAATTAAGCCCTAACCGGTCTTAGGATTCCGAGGTAGTCGTCCGATACGACAATAAACCCTCACATCTTCTAGTGCAATTTGTTTGATTTTATCATACAAATATAAGCCCTAATTAATTAAAATTGGCAAGATTGAAATACTAAATAAACATTAGGACTTTCCTAAATTCAAGCCAAACAATAGTGATAGTCGGAAATTACCGAAGCCCACTTCGAATCGGTGATTTCTCCTACCTCTCTTCCTTTGGATTCACAAAACAAAATGTTCCAAAATTTGATCCATTCCCTATCGAAATTCCAAAATTCAATCTTTGAAAACCTTAAACTTTGAAATTCTTGAAAGCGTAGTTATTGATTATTATCGAGAGTTTTCTTAGGTGATTCCCGTCACTTAAGATGTAATTAACTATAGGGGCTTGCCCTTATAGGGAATTTTAAAGAACCCGAGTAATATAAACCCTGTTTGATACTTTCATATTAAGCGGGGAATTTGTCGGCTTATAAAATTGGTTCGCGAGACCAAACGGATGTCACAAAACTTCTAGTTTATTTGATCGAGCCCCACCATCAAGCGAGTGTGTCTATCCTTATGGATAGATACACGATTTGTGGTGCGGTGCTCGTTTATATAAACTATTTGGGATGTGAGATCGGTTTAATCTCATATCTTAAAACTTTCAAATTTAAAAATTATTTTCAAAGCCAAATACTACTTTCTAAATTATATATATATTTAAATCAAATTTAAAATTTAAATTCGCCGATAACTTCTGTTAGGCGACCCCCTTTTAAAATACAATACAACCTAAAAATATGCCGACAGGGATCTTAACCGGTGTTGTTATAATCAACTTTAAGATTTGTTTTAATTTAAACAAAAAAAAAACATTTGGAAATTAAGAATTTCTCTAAACCAAAACACTTTTCTCATCTCCTGATTTATGACTTCTAAAACTAAACCTCTCCAATAACAAGGAGCTCGGAGCATGGTGGGCAGCACGACCATCGTCATTAGCAAAACCTGAATCTACTTCAGCAAAACTTTCTTAAGAATTAAATAACTAAGCCATAGGACTTCGAGGTAGTTTGCCTAGTGCAACATAAATCCTCAACCTTTTGTTAGGCATTTGCATTGCAAATTAAGCCCTAACCGGTTTTAAGATTCCGAGGTAGTCGCCCGATACGACATAAACCCTCACATCTTCCAGGCTATTTGTATGATTTTATCATACAAATATAAGTCCTAATTAATTAAAATTGGCAAGATCAAAACATTAGATAAACATTAGGACTTTCCTAAATCCAAGCCAAACAATAGAATAGTCGGGAAATTACCGAAGTTCGCTTCGAATCTGTAATTTCTCCTATTTTTCTTCCTTTGAATTCCCAAAACAAAATGTTCCAAATTTGATCCATTCCCTATTGAAATTTCAAAATCCAATTGTTTGAAAACCTTAAACTTTGAAATTCTTGAAAGCAGAGTTATTGATTATTATCGAGAGTTTTCTTAGGTGATTCCCGTCACTTAAGATGTAATTAACTATAGGGCTTGCCCTTATAGGAATTTTAAGAACCTGTGTAATATAAACCCTACTTAATTCATTTATATTAAGCATGGGAACTTGTCGGCTTATAAAATTGGTTTGTAGACCAAACGGATGTCACAAATATTCTAGTTTATTTAACCGAGCCCCATCATCAAGCAGTGTGTCTATTCTCTGGGATAGATATACAGTTTGTGGTGCGGTGCTCGTTTATATAAACTATTCGGGATGTGAGATCAGTTTGATTTCATATCTTAAAATTTTCAAATTTAAAATTATTTTCAAAATAAAGTACTACTTTTCAAATTATTTATTTAAATTAAATTAAAAATTTACTGACAATTTCTGTCGGCGACCTCTTTTCAAAAATACAACACTCAACCTAAAAATATGCCGACAGGCCTGCTATCCGGAGGTCAGATCTGAACATGATATTGCACTGGTTGACGAACAAAACTGTGCAGAAAAGTCTGACAAAGTCGTGGTAGTCTATGTGTGGAGGTATGCAGTCGCCCTTCTGATAGATGTTGATGATGCAACTGTTGGATATACAGTCTGCTGGTAGTACCCTCCACGTTATCATTCTTTTCACCATTCTTTTAATTATTCTTGGCATGGGATCCACCTCACCGTGATGGAGTATTCCTGGTGGATTCCCTTTTCTGTCTTCTGCGAAGTTATAGCAACATCCGCATTGTATTGTGACTCTTCCTTTCCCCGGCATCCACTTCCGGGGTTCTGAATAAGTCTTTTCTCTCAGACGGCCTGATCGACCCATCTTCTGAAGTTCTAGAATGCAATCCAAAATCTGTTGTTGTTCATATTCTGAGAATACGTCTGTATGTAGCTCGAGGCCCTCCAGGATGTTGATTCTTCTACCTCCAATCCTTTCGAAGTATTCAAAGGTCCTCTTTTCAACTAGCTGCATTTTCTCCAGCTCATATTCTAGAATTATCTGAAGTCCTCGTTGTCTGGTAACGTACTGTGGGATGTATGGTTCAACCCCAGCACGTTCTCCTGCATGTCTCGGCTCCTCGGGGATAGTCTCCGTAGGGACATCCTCCGGGGTTGCTTTCGCAACAAGACTCTCCGGGTCTGGTACATCTGCTCGGCATTGAGGCACCGACTCCATTTCTATTCTTCCTGGTATTTATTTCATCTGTTCCAATCTTTTTGGAGTTGGCTTTCTTCTTTCTGGTATTTCTTTCATCTGTTCCAACCTTTTTGGAGTTGGCCTTCTTCTTTCTGGTTCCTGCCGAACCGGTCTCCTTGGAGCATTTGCACTAACAGTACCCACTATCTGTCCATGTTGATCTTCTGTTAACTTGGTCAACATCTTGCGAATACGACGATTCTTATTTCATCGCTGGGTAGCAGTGAGAGTAGCTCTTCTCACTCCTTGAATTTCTGTGGGCACGGCGCTGACAAGCCCACCTTCTGTCGTAGCAACCATGGACATAATTTTCTTATCTTCTGTGGCGTTTGTTTTTCTTTTCTTGTTGTTGGATTGGTGGCTCGTGCCACCCACTTTCATCACTGTTTGGCTGTGAAGTTCTTCTCGATCGACTGGGATTCAATCATTTTCTTCGTATTTTAAGCCAGCTGGTGTAAAGTCCGAGTCAATCTCTATCACTGCTCCATCCTTCACCCTCTTTTCATCGAGTTCGAGACTCACGCCATTTCTAAAGTTTAAGACCAACTGCCCGTTCGACATTTCCCTGCACAAAAGACAAGGAAAGGATCAGGGGCTGTATTAAGAACAAGAACATTAAGAAAACATTTATCACCGAAGATTTTTATTCACTTATTTTAATTTTTAAGGAAAGTAGGAAAAGATGAAGAAAGATCAGGAACAAGATTTGATTCGAACGGAAGGGTAAAACTTTATTATTATGATTTCACGTATTTTATTATTTTTTTAGTACATTTTTTTATTTATTTTTTGTGTTTTTGGGTTTGGACCCAGTCACAAAGTGATTGTCTCAACCGTGTTTCTAGGGATAGAACTCTATTTTAGAGGACACCCTTTGAAACATCATGTTGCGTAATACTTTTTTAAATATCATCCACTGATTGGAAGCATTTGTCGTTCTCCTTGGCAATTCACAAGTTGGTAGGAGCCTCCTGAGTAGACAGCCTCAACTACAACGGCCCTTCCCAAGTTGGTTCAAATTTGCCCCCTATCTTGCGATGTGCAAGAATAGGTCTTCTGAGAACAAGAACTAAGTCACCAACTTTGAAAGTTCTTGGGTGGACCAGTTTATCATGGGCCTGGATCATCTTAGCTTGGTATGAGCTCTAAAATTTGTTGCGCCGCAAGTCTTTTTCCTTCCGAGCTTTCTAGTTCTTCCAGTCGTAATCTGGCATTTTCTTCTGTAGTAATTTTATTTGCAACTGCAATCCTGAGTGATGGAAG
Organism: Papilionanthe hookeriana x Papilionanthe teres; assembly: GCA_022702705.1. Lineage (NCBI taxonomy): Eukaryota > Viridiplantae > Streptophyta > Magnoliopsida > Asparagales > Orchidaceae > Papilionanthe > Papilionanthe hookeriana x Papilionanthe teres. Next base: position 154,930,530 of record CM040421.1, on the reverse strand, counting down.
CTGGTCTTCCAATGGTAACACTGCCTCGGACCCGTACACTAAAGTGTAAGGTGTAGGCTGAGTAGGAGTCCCGAAGGTTGTCATGTAGGCCCATAATGCTTCTAACAACTTTTCGTGCCAATTTCTCTTGTTGTCATTCAAATTTTTCTTTAAAATTTGAACTAGAGTTTTAATAAAAGCCTCGGCCAAGCCGTTTGCTCTTGGGTAATAGATTGTTGAGTATCGCCAGTTGATTCCATGTCTCCTGACAAAATTTTTGATTTTTGTACTTCTGAATGCGGACCCATTATCTAAAATAATTCTGTGCGGTACTCCGAAACGATAGACGACTTGATTTTTGAAAAATTGTAGCACGTGGTGTGCTTTTACTTCTCTGAGTGGAACTGCTTCTGCCCATTTAGAAAAGTAGTCTGTAGCTGCAAGGATGAAGCGATGTCCTCTTGAATAAGGCGGTTCTATCAGACCCACTATATCCGTGCCCCAACACTCAAATGGCCACGATGCAATTGTCGGATGTAGCACATTTGGAGGTTGGTGTTGAACCACTCCGTGAACTTGGCACTGGTGACAACTTTTAGCAATCTTCATGCAATCGGTCATCATCAAGGGCCAGTAATACCTTAGTCTTTTAATTTTCATTTTCATTTTCGGACCCGACTGATGAGCGCCACAAAGTCCTGAATGCACTTCTTTGACAATTTCACGAGCCTCGGACCCGCTCAGGCATCTTAACCACATCTGATTAAAAGACCTTCTGTATAATGTATTGTTTATTAATGCGTAAGACAGAGCTCTTTTCTTGATTTGATGTGCTAATGACTTATTGTCTGGTAATTTCCCTGTTTGCAGGTATTCTATTAGCGGCTGACGCCAATCTTCTGTGTTTTCCGTCACTGTTGCAACTGATTCCTCTGTTTTTTCTGATTTCTGTATCATATCCATGTCGAGCTGTGATAGGACTCCGTCGTCCCTGAACTAACACTTCAACTGACTCATCTTGTAAGCAGGCAAATTCTTTTGCAAGGCGAGCTAGCGCATCTGCGAGAGTATTTTCTCTTCTAGGGATCTTGTAGATTGTTACATTCGGAATTTGTTCCAACAGTTTCATGGCATACTGAAAGTATTGCTCGAGTCTTGGCTTTAAGATTTTGTATTATCCTGCGACCTGTTGAATGATCAACTGAGAATCTCCATAGATGTTGATGTCTGTTATTCCTATCTGAATGGTCAATTCTAGTCCTATTATGAGGGCCTCGTATTCTGCCTCGCTGTTTGTGCACGGCTCTGTTAAATGGTAGGAGTATCTTAACATCACCCGCTCCGGTGTTATAAAGATTAATCCGATTGCTGCCTTACCGGGCACTATCGTTTGCAATTTTTTGTCTTTCTGTGCTGAGGATGCTCCGTCGAAGGGTAGTTCCCAGCGTCGAGCATCAGTGTCTTCTAGGTTCATTATCTGTTCATCTGGCAAGTCGTCATTGAGAGGCTATTCTGCCGACAAAGAGTTTGCTGCAAGGAAATCTGCTAGGATTTGTCCCTTTACTACACGAAGAGGCATGAAAGTTATATCTAATTGCAATAGTATCATCGACCACTCGGCAAGCCTCGCGTAAAGTGTTGGACGGGTCATCAAATATTGCAATGGATTAACTTTCGAAATAAGGTTGATCTTGTGAGAGAGCATGTAATGCCTGAGCTTTTGGGCGGCGAAGATCAGGGCCAAACAATGCTTCTCAATTGGAGGATACTTTACTTCCATTGGAATCAAACGACGACTTAAATAGTAGAGAGTATTTTCTTTCCCTCATCATCGACTCCGGCTAGCGAGGCTCCAAGGGAGTCGTCTAGAGCCGCGGTATAAAGTATCAACGGTCTACCTGAGACTGGGGCTACTAAGACAGGAGGTGTCATTAAGTATTGCTTGATGTCCTCGAAGGCCCGTTGGCATTTCTCTTCCCAAATGAATATGGCGTCCTTTTTAACTAATGTGGAGAAGGGCTGACACCTACCTGACCAGTTCGAGATAAAGCGTCGAAGATATACCAGCTTCCCTTGAAAGGATCGTAGTTGTTTTAAGGTTTTGGGAGGCGGCATTTCTAAGATAGCTTTAATCTTTTCCGGATCGATTTCGATCCCGCGATGTCGGACAACAAATCTTAAGAATTTCCCGGAGGTCACGCCGAAGGCGCATTTTAAGGGATTCATCTTAAGTTTGTATTGTCTTAGTCGCTCGAAGACAATTCTCAAATCATACAGGTGATCTTCCTTTAGTTTGCTTTTGATGACCACATCATCCACGTAGCACTCAACTTAGTTGTGAATGCGATCATCAAAAATCTTTGTCATCGCTCTTTGGTATGTTGCTCCTGCGTTCTTTAGTCCGAATGGCATTACTGTGTAGCAATATACTCTTATCGGCGTTCTGAAAGCTGTGAGCTTTTCGTCTTCTGGTGCCATCTTTATCCGGTTGTATCCCGAAGATCCATCCATGAAAGAGAATATTTCATGTGTCGAAGAGATGTCGATCATCAATTCTGGGATTGGTAGTGGAAATTCATCCTTCGGACATGCTTTGTTCAAGTCTCTGAAATCTACATAGATTCTGATCTGACCATTCTTCTTTTTGACTGGTACCACGTTGGCTAGCCAAGTAGGGTATTGTTCTTCACGGATAAATTTAGCGTCTATTAGCTTCTTAAATTCAGTTATTACTTGTTGTTCAATTTCTAGACGCATTCTTCTGGAAGCTTGTCTGATTGGAATGGAAGTAGGATCCACTCCTAGCCTGTGAACTGCAACTTCTGGAGCTAATCCTAGCATTTCGTCGTAACTCCAAGCAAAACAGTCTTTGAATTCCATTAATAGCTTGATCATTTCCTCATAATCTTCTTTATTGAGTAAGGAGCTAACAAAGGTTGGTCTAGGCTTTTCGCTAGTACCTAAGTTAACTTCCATTAACTCATCTATTGTGGATTTGATTTCTTCTTCAAATTTTGGTGGAGCATCTCCAATTTGCAGATCTTCAAGCTCTTCTGTAGTTTCTAAACATTCTTCATTAGGTTCGCAAGTGACAACCAAGAAAAATTTTGTATCGTCAACTGAACTTACTTTGCCGAATCCGAGACCATGTTTTGAATTGGGAGGCCGACTGACATTATTCCATAATTTTTCGAAGTGTTGTGCTCGGCCTTTTGTCCATTGGCGAGGTAAGACACCACGTTGAATTAAATATTGAACACAGGGAGAGTACCACTCAAAAGGTAATTCCATTAATTTGGAAGAAGTGACATCTTCAAATTGTACATTGTTTTCAGTATTGGAAGAAGTAGTGCCACGGTAAAATTTAATTGGCTTTGCACCGCCGTTATGTACTTCTTTGATCACCATACCCTCAATCTTATTAGACTGGATCGGGGTCAGGGTCATAGTGTGTACATAATGGTTAATCTTCTCGTACATCGATTTGTATTCTTTGTTCTTTTCATCTTCGAGAGAAATCTTGAATTGTGGTTTCTTCTGGTTTAATGTAGCTGCTTCTTTCTTGATTTCCTCTTCTTCCTCAGAGCTGTTTTCCCAATCAACGTTGATCATCGGTTTCTTCTGTCCAACTGTCCCAGTGTCTCTTCCACGACCTCGTCCCCGGCCTCGACCTCGGATGCGAGCTCTGGAGAAACCTTCACCATCTCACCGTAAGGGAGTGGTGAGTGACTCGTTGGACTAGAACTTCAGGTTCTTTATTGTCTCGAATTTCTTTTGCTTCATTCGGCACGGTGTTTCGGAGAAGATCGTCTTCTTCGGAGGTGCGTAATAAACTGCATCTTCATGGATTCCAATCTCATGTACGGAGAAAGGTTGCAAATCACCTTTAATGCACTGCTCTCCTCCTTCGTAGTATTTTATGCACTGATGCAGAGATGACGGTACCATCCGGTTCTCATGTATCCTTGGTCGGCCCAGTAGTGCGTTGAACGATGTTTCAGAATCAATTATATGGAATTTTGCGGTTGTCTTTGCTAAATCACCGGTCTTCATTAACAGTGTTATTGATCCAAGTGCTCTTTCTCCTTTCTGGTTAAATCCTCTTAGTAACATCTTGTCCGCTTCAAGCTCGCGAGCATCAATTTCCAAGTATGCTAGCGTCCAAAGATTCATTATGATGATTGATGCTCCTAGATCCACCAATACACTGGAGAGTGTAAATATTCCGATTGTAACTGAAATGTACAATGGTCGGTTGTGATCAGCTGTCCCAAGTAGTAGATCACTGTCCGTGAAGGTAACACCTCACTGTTCCTTTAATGAGCAAACCTTGTATAAGGAATCTCCGACCATCTGAGCTAAACAAATCTTTGGATCAAGTAAGGCCTTGATCAGAGCTTCCCTCATCTCTTTTGATAAGAGGAGAGCGTCGTAGATGCTCAGCTTGGCTGGTAGTTTTCTAAGATGGGCTAGCACGTTATAGTCCACTTTGTTATCATGCGTCTCAGTTTCTTCTCGAATGGGCGATTCTTCTACTGGGGTTGATTCTTCCTGAACAACCACCTGCTTTCCTTTGTCTTTTGGACCCATTCTTGGAGGTAGAACCCTTCCGCTCCTTAAATTGACATCTGTGATTTCTTCGAGTCCGGTACCGAATTTACGAGTGTCTCCTTTTTAATTGGCTTGACGAGTTCTTCTCGGAATTGCTTCGTAATCCGAAGGCTCTAACTCTATTGTGATCGGAGTTCCTTGGAATTCACAAATAGACTCATTGCTTGTTGAACTTTCGTAGCCTTCTTGGTGAATGTCTTATTTGTCATCGTGATTGTCGAGGTTGTGTATGATTTGAGAATTGTTATTGGTATCGAAATCGAGATCCGGATTAGATTGGTTATCGTTAGTTACGTAATCGTTAGAAACAGTCAAAACGTAGCCAACGCCATAACTCTTATCATTATAAGATCCCGCCGGAGTGAGCAAATAATCATACAGAGTAAGAGGTTCGAGGAATTTTTCCCCCGAATCGGAAACAACCATCCTAGGATAAGCAGCCCCTAGTCTAGCCTTAGGAGCCTCTGTCTTCTCTTCTTCTATGATCTCCTTCTTTTCTATGATCTTTTCTTCCTGGGACGGTTCTTCAATAGCAAGCGATAGCGCCGGCTAGACAGGTTTCAAACTCTGAGTTGAAGCATGTGCCGAAGCGGTTTGGATGTGACCCAAAATTTTCTTCGATGACTTTGTCTAAGCGGTACTCCATCCATCATCAGTTGTGTAAGGGTCTATCGGAACAATGGGATCCGTTGAAATAACATTGACAGAACCTCCTTTCTGGGGTTCTTTCATGTATTCCTTTGGGATCGTTATGTTCCCTTTTCGGAGATTATTGTCAAGCCAACTTTTAAAGGTGATGCAGTCCTCTATCTTATGTCCAAGCATCTGGTGGTAAGGGCGATAGTCGGGATGGTCTTTCTTGTTGACTTCCTCCGGCTTCTTGGGTTCTGGCAGTCAAAAATCTGAAGTCTTCATCAAACTGCGGAACATCTTTGGCACTGCCTCGTTCTTGAATGGATATTCTCTATTTATGAGCTCCTTTAACGTGCGCTGTGGGCGAGGCGGTGGCTCATATTGTTGGGTTGGCTGATAACCGGGTTGAGGTTGTTGGTAGTTCTATTGAGGTTGTTGATAGCTGGACTGCGGTTGCTCCGGCTGTATTTGCATTGGTTGTTTGCCCTTATCAACTGTCGCGATGATCCCAGATTTCTTTTCAAATGTCTTCGTAGGTTTCTGCTTATCTGTTTTATCGACGAAACTTAATTGTTTAGCTTCCTCTTCCAAACTCCCGGCCTTGCTTAACAACTTCTCGAAAGTCTTAATTGTGAATCCCTTAAGGAGAAGTGCTATCAGGCCGTGAATGCTTTTAAGCAAGATACCGACTGCATGCTACTCTTGTAGCTGTGGCTCACACTTCATGCTTAGATTTCTCCATCGAAGTATGTAATCCACTAAAGTCTCGTTCGATTTCTATTTCTCCACCACTAAGTCAACAATGGTGATATGGTGCTGAGCTTCGGCAAACCGTTTCACGAAGAGATTTTCCAATTCTGTAAATGTCTTTACCGAATCGTTTGGTAACTCCACATACCAATCGAAGGCGATCCCTGACAGGCTGCTGAAGAATTTTCGGAAGAGTAAAGTGTCACTTCCACCGGCGTTGCAACAACTGGCACCAAAATGTGCAACATGCTGTCGAGGATTTTCGGTACTATCAAAAGTCTTGAAAAGAGGTGGTACGAAGCCTTTTGGGTATTGTACTGCATCAAATTCTTCAGGGTAAGTTCTACCTATCTGAATAGATGCTCCGCTCTTAGAGTGTGCTAAGGCTTCTCGCACCTGCTGTTCCACCATGTTCTTGATGTCCTTCTCTGGAATCATGTTCGAGTAGAATCCTTCTTCGGTCGATCGTCTCAGTTAACGGATGTAATCTCTTTTCCTCCGTCTGTAATATGAATAACTTCTGGAGGTGTTTCTCTTTGGGGTTGAACCTGAATCTGAAGAGTGGCTAGAGCTGCAGCCATCTCTTCCATCCTTTTTTCCATTTGAGAGATTGTATCATCTTTTTCTCGAATTTGTGCTCTTAATGCTTCCAGTTCATCTCTTTCCGTAACTGCTGGGGCACCGTGCGAAGCTGACGATGCTCGTGTCTCGACCATGTTAAAATCCACATATTCGTCATCCATGAACTCCGGCGAGTCAACTTCATCTCCAAATTTTTCTTCTCTTTCTCTTGCTAATCGTTGAATGTCGGTTTTTAGCCTTTCCATAGCGTCCTCTAATGGTCTTTTTCGTACGGTCTCGCAGTTATCATGCGATGGCTGTTGGATTTCCTTCTTAGGAGTCCCCTTCATCGCAGTGGCACTCTCTTTGGATTCGAGTCTCCTGACGAGACTTTCCTTCTCAGGTTGTTGTTTTGGTCTTAACTGACCGGTAGTAGGACGCCATACCATCCTTCTAGCAGCAGAAGGCCTAGGACCGGATGGTCTGTCGGCTGAATGCTGGAAGGTGGTATCCTCCCTGATCTGTAATCCTGAAACAATAATAGGTGGACTGGCTTTCATCTTTTTATTCAGTTTCTCTGCAGCGCTAACGTGTTCTACTCGTGGCCCAAGACGGGACTTAGCTGTCACCCGCCCTATTCTTCTTAAAATCTCTAATACAAGACATTTCTCTTTCTTTGCTAATTTTTCTATCACAGTCTGCAGTCGGGCAAATGGTGTAGTCCTAGCTCTTTTCTTTCGGCTGTCGCTATAGTATGAGGGTCGAGGCAATGCAGAAGCAATCTTGCGGACATTCTCTTTGTCAGCTGCGGCGGAAAGGGGATGGAATCTACTTCCTTCCAAAAGCGGTGTGTATTCAGGCAATGGTATATACTCAGGTAGTGGTGTGTACTCAGGGATTTCTTCTAAGAAAGCGACTTCAGCAGCTCTGGCCTTCCTGGCAATCTTCCTACCTCTGTTCCTTCTCTGAGTCCGTGTTAGGGGTGGAACCCTTGAGCTGGACCCAATTTTGAAAACAGAAGGTCTTGCATGGAAGTCTGTACCCTCCACGGTAACATGTTCGTTACAAGTTTGAACTTCCTTCCCCTTTAGTTTGGCGGAAGCCGGGGTAGGTGCAGAGACGACTCGACCGGTGGGGGTAGAGACAACAGTCCTCCTATGGACAGTAGTATTCTTCTCAGCTAGAACCCTTAGCAGGGGAGGGAACTCTTGGGCTGACTTCAGGTTGAATTCAATCAAAGGTCTCTCAGTTTCCGATACTTTGTCTGTAAGTGTGAAAAGGGTAACATCAGCGATCTTGACATTTGTGTTCTCGAATCCTTGTCCGAAACGGATGATCCCATTGTCAGGCGACTCATCCTTGTAAACAAGTCGAAGTCCGATCCATTGGTGAAGGAGAAAATCAGCTTTGGGGCAGACATTTTTTGAAAGGTAGATTCTGATTGTCAGTCCCAAGTTATGCTTCTTCTCATTGGGACGAAAAGAAAGGAATCGAAAAGAGTCCGTACACATGTTTGTTCATGTATTTATAAAAAGAAGTTATAGTTTAAAGGAGTCTTTCATTAGAGGATTTGTTCATTAGGAACAGAATATTCAAAGGTATAGAGAAGGTAAGGGGTTCGATTTAGAATTGGAAAGGAAGAGGAAATATCATGCAAGACTTCCCGACTCGAAGGATCACTCCTAAACTAACACCTATTGGGGGTCCACCCCACCTCAGAAAATAGGTAAAAGGATCTCGGAACCTCTCCGTTTAGGGGTGTCTAAATAGTGGCTCCTAAATCCGAGAGGAGTTGGCCATACTCATTCAAGACAGAAATGAATAGGGTATTCCAACGGAAGAATGGTAGTTTGGTCCACTAGGGGCATGGGCTCACTACCGATTTATGAAAGCAAGGTCATTTGATCAAAATGGAGAGAGGAACTATTCCCCAACGGAGTCACCAGAAGTTGTCGGCATATTTTTAGGTTGAGTGTTGTATTTTTGAAAAGATGTCGCCTACAGAAATTATCGGTGAATTTTTAATTTAATTTAAATAAATAATTTGAAAAGTAGTATTTGATTTTGAAAATAATTTTAAATTTGAAAATTTTAAGATATGAAATCAAACTGATCTCACATCCCGAATAGTTTATATAAACGAGCACCGCACCACAAACTGTATATCTATTCCGGAGAGTAGACACACTGCTTGATGGCGGGGCTCGGTTAAATAAACTAGAAGATTTGTGACATCCGTTTGGTCTTCGAACCAATTTTATAAGCCGACAAGTTCCTCTGCTTAATATAAAGGAATTAAGCAGGGTTTATATTACCTGGGTTATTAAAGTTCCCTATAAGGGCAAGCCTCTATAGTTAATTACATCTTAAATGAAGTGAATCATTTAAGAAAACTCTCGATAATGATCAGTGGTTTTGCTCTCAAGAATTTCAAAGTTTAAGGTTTTCATAGGATTGGATTTTTGAAATTTCAAAAGGGATTAGCTCAAATTTGGAACATTTATTTTCAGGAGTCCAATGGAAGAGGACTAGGAGAAGTTGAGGATCCAAGAAGAATCTTGGCAACTTCCCAAACTATCCTATTGTTTGGCTCGGATTTAAGAAAATCCTAATATTATCTGATATTTTAATCTTTCCAGTTTTAATTAATTTGGACTTATATTTGTACGATAAAATCATACAAATAACCTCGAAGATATGAGGGTTTATGTCGTACTAAACGACTACCTCGGAGTCCTAAGACCGGTTAGGGCTTAATCTACATGACATGATCATGCGAATGCCTAATGAAGAGTTGAGGATTTATGTTGCACTAGGTAAACAACCTCGAAATCCTATGGCTTGGCTATTTAATTCTAAGAAATTTTTGCTGAAGTAGAGTTGTTTTGCTGACGAAGATGGTCGTGCTGCCCACCGTGCTCCAAGCTCCTTGTTGTTGCAGAAGTTTAGTTTTAGAAGATTATAATCAAAAGAGAAGAGAAGAGTTTGGTTTTAGGAATCTTAAAGTCCAAGTGTTTTTTTGTGTTTTAGTTAAAACAAATCTTAAAGTTGATTATAACAGAACCAATTAAGATCCCACGGTTCTGTCATCCTGGCACCGTTATTTCCATTGAATTCACTTAGTCCAGATGAATTTGCTAAACTCAATTGAATGAGTTCCACACTTTTATTTAGACCGTGGGAAATCCCGTTAGCAAAACGTGGGTTACATCATCCGAGGTATTCCCGATCATTCAACGAGACGTTTTAATTTAGTTGCAATTGTAGTTTGTGTTCTGTTTGTGATTAAATTTTGAGTTGATTTTATATTTTGAAATGTTGTGGCGGTGATTTTTTATCTTGTAGTGATTTTTAATTTAGTTTTGGTTTCAATTCAGGGACTATCCTAAAGGTTTTGGTTTTCATGCAACAGTAGTTTATCATGCAAGAAAAGTAAAGTGCATTTGCAATAAAGTAAATTGCACTAAAATAAAAGTGTACCTGGAGGGTCTTCCCGTCATCCCAAGCTGCACTTAAAACACATGTTAAGGCATTTAAATATTTCAACAAGTACCTAGGTAAAGCTATGGGAAAGGTTTTGGTTGTTTATCAAAGTCCTAATCCCATAGCTAGTCATCTCCTATGACGTGTAGGTTCTTGTGTTTTGGTTTAAGGACAATTTAATTCATCAAAGAACAATTAAGTTCAATTGTTTTTATAAACGTCCTATCATATTGAGGAAGTGCTTAAGACAAATCTTAAACATCTTTTCAATATTTCTAGGATCGTTTTAAGTCCAAGAGAATTTAATTATGCAAGTGAATTAATCATCCGGGAATTTAAGTGTTATTCTTTTGCTCAGTGAACTTAGGACATTTGAATATCCTATAAGTGAGGTAACACTTCACTTGATGTTTCATTTAAGAGTTATAATAATAAAAGCTTTTTAAAGGGCAAATCAAGTTATTAAGTATTTTTATGATTTAGACTTAATGATTTAATTCTAATTTTTTATTTAATTATAAAAAATTAGTTTAAGTTTGGAATAGCGTTCAAGTTAGTTTAGGTTTAATTCTTAATAATTTCATTTGGGTTTGTTATTAAATGATTTTAATTTAATTTAATTTAATTTAATTTACCTTAATTTAAATTTAATTTCAATTTAATTTTAATTTAATTTAATTTAATTTAATTTAATTTTAATTAGATTTAATTTTAATTTTATTTAATTTTAATTTAATTTATAATTTAGTTTAATTTAATTTAATTTAATTTGATTTTAACTTAATTTAATTTTAATTTAATTTAATTTAATTTAATTTTAATTTAATTTAATTTAAATTTAATTTTAATTTGGATTATTATTTTAATCTTTTAATTAAGAATTAAGTATTATTGAAGTGATTCATTTAGGGATTTTTAAATTAAAGAATAAATATCCTCTTAAATAATATCCCTACTTTATAATTTCAAAAAATTTTATTAATCTTCCAAATTTAATTAATTAATTAATTAAGGTTTACCTTAATTATTCTTAAAATGATTGGTGGGTTTCTACCCTTAACCATTTAAGTTTCAATCATCCAAAATAAGTTTAAAATCAAATATTTTACTCTCCCCTTTTGATTAATCTTAAAATTTTAATTAAAGGTTGAAAATTTTAATTACCATTTTTGCCCTTCAAGCTTAATAATTCTATATCTCACTAAATTAAACTCAAATGAACTTGAAATTTTTATGTGACCTCACTTACATGTCAATTAAGACATTAGAGAAGAAAATGTGATTTTTCTGTATTTAATCTATTTATGTAATTATTTTTAATGGAAAATAGGGGGTTTTCAAGGGAAATTCAATAACATGACCAAGGGAATTCTTCTTTTCTTAAGAAAATTATGGGGCATTCCTAATGGCCAGAGGACCATTTGGATAAATTTTGGTGATTTTTTTAATTTTATTTTATTTATTATAATTATTTTAAATTTTGGAGTATTAATCAATTTAAAAATAAAATAATGGTTAAAAAATGAATTTTATATTTTTCAAAAATCTTTCTGATATCAAAGAAATTAGAAACCAATTTTTATAATTTTCTAATTTTTCTTTGATTTATTAGAATTATTTTAGTGAAAAGGTTGGAAAAATACATTTTTTTTAATATTAAAAATTACTTTAAGCCTTTAAAATTCAATTTCTTACCCTAGGGACTTAGGAAAAATATTTAGTTTGTTCCTAAGTGATTCAAAATGTGACATTTTGGTGATTTTTAATATTTTTGTGATTTTTATTATTTTTTTAATTATTGAAATATTAAAATAAGCTTAAAAATCAACTTTTTTTAGAAAATTACAATTCTAATTTTCTTAAATTCCTCTGATATTAGAGAGGCTCCAAAACTAATTTTGTGAATTTTTGAAAAGTATTTTGTGAGTTATAAATTTTTAAAGTTTAATTTTACCCATTTTTACTTAAGAGGCTTAATCAACCCATTTGGTGGGGTTAATCAAGTCCAATTGTTTTCAAATTTTTATGTGGTGTTCTCCTATCCCTAAAAGACAGTGGAGAATTGTTTTTTAAGTTAATCTGATGAATGATTAATCCTAGTTAATTAAAGTTCACTTTTGGGTATTTAGGCCAATTAGGGTTGTTCAAAGTGAATTAACTCAAAAACTATTTTTCCTAGGGTCCTTTGGTCATAAAAAACATCACCAAATTTTCCTAAAATTTATTTCTCAACATGCTAATTATTGGAATTAAAATAATCAAAACAGTGGCATGAATTTGAAAAATCAATAACTTCTCATAGGGATGGCCTCTGACCTTGGAAAATTCAGGGAATGTTCCCAAGTTCAGAGGCTTTAAAAGCCCCATGGTCTCATGCCATGGTAAATTTCCTATATGCATGGAGAATTGAAATAGAGCAGAGAGTAAATAAATAATTAAAAATAAAATACTTAATGAAATTACATGATTTCTTTTCCACATTATTCTCCTCTCGTTCACTCGAGCAAGAGGGTATTTTTATTTTATTTTTAGGATTTTTCTACACAAAGTTATGGATTTTCAAAGTTCTGGTAATTAAATAAATAGAAAATAACCCTAATTTCCTACTTATCCCGCGGCGCCACGCCATCCTCGGCAGCTCCGAAAGGCCACACGACATCTCCTGATTCGGCGCCGCCATCTGACTCAGCTTTCCAGGGGCCCGCGGTTCATGTCCCATTACTCTGTCTGGCGCGATCCTGGCCGTCCGCTCGATACACACGCGATCCGATGGCTCCTGGTCATCGTCTACGACTGGTGTGAACCCGTTACCGTCAACCTTCTAACCCTAATTTCTCACTCGATTCTCAACGGATTTTAGAGTTCTTATGCTCTATGGATTCATCTTGAAGAGACGAACACATCCATATGGTAAACATGTATTGAAATTGACCCAAATTAAATTGAGAATCTCTGGAAGCTCGAGAAGAAGAGTGAGTCCATACCTTTGCTCGGAGAAGTGAAGCTTTGATCCGAGAGTTGTGTCACATTCGATTGGGTCCAAGCAAGCTCCGCGATGAAGTCCTTGGCCCGGTGAATTGTCTAGGTATGATTTCGACCAAGCCCGATCACAAAGCTTGGAGGCCGGAAGCAATGGCCGGCTCGGAGAGGGGGCTTTTAAGGGGAAACCTCTTCTCTTGGTCTGGTGAAGGTGTAGGACCAATCAATTTGGGGATTGGCTCAATGTGGAGAAGTGTCCTGGTTTGGGCTTGGATTTTAACTCTGAAATTTAGCTCACAGAGAGGAAATGGCAGGGGGATTTCAGTGGGGATCAAGTTCTCTATGTGTGGGGAGTAATCTGGAACAATTTTGCGCGAGTTTCCTTAAGGTTTGTTTCGAACCTTATTTGGCCGAGAGGTGGTGGTGTTTAAATAGGCATGGTCGGTGGCTCTCCTGGGGGAGTTAGGGCTTGGGATCAGCTGCTTAGGTCAAGGGAAGAACATCCATGGTGGCCATTGGGCATGGGGCAGCTCAGCCGGTGGGAATTCAAAACTTTAGCTCCTCCCAAGGTTTCAACCATGGTGTTTTCCGGCGATCCGGTGGTCGGCCAGCAGGCATGGGTCACCCTCGGGTTCGGGTGGGTCGTGGTCGGGGTTTAGTGCGATCAATCGGCCATGGACATGTGTAAAGCAGTTTGATTTAAATGGAATGGGAGAAGGCTCATTTTGGCTTGGTTTGGTTCAACTCATGCATTTAGTCTAGGTTCACCATCCAAGGCTTGACCTTGGGCTAAGGGAGAATCATTTGGGTCAACTGAATTGAGGTAGTGATGTCCCCATCCATGGTGAGGTGGCTAAGCATGGTTTAGTGTGTGACATGCTTAAGGTAAAAAAGGTTTAAGGGAGGTTTATGAAAGAAACCCCTCTTCTTGCCATAAATGGACTAATGACAAGTCAAAGCCCTCATGGCTTCATGTGGCTTGAGAATGGCTTGTTCATGGCTCATCTTTGGCTTGAGAAAAGTTAAGTCAACTTCATGAAAAAGGGTTTTGTGAATTTTGGCATTTTGATGGGAATTGTTATGAGGCTTGATTTAGAATTGTTTAATTGATAAATTAGGACTTTAGGAATGATTTTAAATTGAATGTGTGATGAAGGAAAGTGTCATGTGGGCTTTAGATTGATTTGGGCTTCTGAATTTGGTGGAAGTGGGCTTTTAGGAGGGCTTAAGGGATGACCCCTTTAGGTTTAAGAATGAATTCATGGATGGGAATTTTGTAGAAGTTTGGGCCAAATAATTGTTGGGTTTGGTTTAGGAATATGTCATGAGAGATTTGAAATGAGTTTGGAGTGATTTGGGTTTGAATTGGGTTGGATTTGAGTTGATTTGGTAAATGGGCCAATGTAGGTCAAATTAGGCTAACTTGGGCCAATGTTGTGCTAGGATTGAAATTGATGTAAAATTAATGTTGGGAAATGTTTATGGGAGTGTTTCAAAGAGGTTTTGACTTTGGTTGGGTTTTGATTTTGGGATTTGGGCTTATTTGGGTTAGGTTTGGGTTTAGGTCAAATTTGGCCCTTTTGGTTTTGGGTTGAATTTGAGTGGGGTTTGGGTCCAAATTTTGGGCAAATCATGTTAGTTTTTTGTTTATGGGGATGTTAGGGAAGGTTTAGAAAAGGTTTGGGGTTAATTGGAGTTGAATTGGTTTGGTTTGGGCTAAGTTTGGGTCATGGGTCCAAATTGGGCCTTAAACTCAAAAGTGAAATTGGACCCAAATGTCAATCAAATTAGACATAGATTTGGTCTAGTTTGATATTGTGGATATTTAATTGAAGTTTAGAATTGAATTGGGCCAAAATTGGGGTCAATTGGGTAGGTTTGGTTTGACATTGGGTTCACTTGGGTTAAGAATGGGCTAAATTGGGTGTTTTGGAAAAAGTGGGGTAAATTGACAAAATCAGCCCATGGTGTAGTTGAACAAAATTAAATTGGAAATATTTGGGATTTTTTGGAATTTTCTGGGAATTTTTTGAATTTTTGGATTTTTTGGCTAAGAGGGGCATTTTGGGTATTTGGAGGGTATGGGGGGTACTTTTGAAATTTTTGATATTTTGGCTATGGATGATCAATTTGAGTGGTGAGGAAATGTTCAAGGTTAATTTTGGGGAATTTTGGGTGATTTGGAAATTTTGGAGGATTTGGGCAATTTTAAGGGCTTTTGGTAGGTTTGATAGGTGTAGAGTTCCCGGGGTCAAAAATTGAAATTTTGGAAAAGAGAAGATTGATCAAATATGAGTGAAATGGAATCACTTTGATTGATCCATGAATCCATATTAAGCCTATATGAGCCATGAGAGGACTCATTTGAGGCATTCACTATGTTGTTCCTAACCCTCTTAGCCAGGGGCTTAGGGGTTAAGGTCCATCCATATGAATCACCTAAATGAGTCAAGGAGTCAAGTTGGGTATGGGTGTGGTTTTAGGATTTGGATTGTGTGTGTGAGAGTGTACAGTATGAGTGTGGTGAGTGTGTAAGTCAACCCTCACCAGACCAAGCTACCCAGGGTGGTCCTAAGGCCAAAGAGTCCTATGGGGAACTCATCCTTTAAACCTTCACTTTTGATTTCAACCCTCTAGGTGATTAGGGGTCTACAATCAAGCTAGTGGGCTTTTTAGGGAGACAAGAAGTGGTTTAAATTTCTAAAGGATGGGTCCCAATTCTAGTCCTATAAGATGGTCAAAGGAAAAGCCTAAGGCTAGATCCTAAGCACTAAAGAGGGAAGAGAAGACCTCATAAAAAATGAGGTCAACACCTCCCCCATTCCTTTTTAATCAAACTTTTTACACATGTCAAACTCCAATTGACTTCACCAAATTCAACCCCTGACCACACTGAGTCAGATGGTGACCCATGCCAGGCCGGCCAGCCACCACAGCTACTAGAATACGCCATGGCCGAGAGCTCCATGTGAGCCAAAATTATCGGCTCTCCTCGTCGAGTTGTCCCAACCCTAGTGGACACCAGAGCTCTTCTTATCCTCCCCTGAGCAGCTGATCCCAGCCTCCAATTGCCCCTGGGAAGCCCTCCAGCCATGTCTATTTAAACCCACCACCCTCTCGGCCAAAAGAGGAGATGAACTAAACCTTAAGGAAACTCTGCCAAAATTGCTCCAGGACCTTCTCCTAACCCAGAGCAGTTGATCCCCAGTGTTCCTTTGGCCTAATCACCATTGACAGAGCTCAATTTCCGAGTTGAAAATCCACCCAAAAAACAGGACACTTCACCACAGTGCGCCAATCTCCAAATTGATTGGTCCTAAACCTTCATCAGACCAAGAGGAGAAGTTCCCCAGCAAAAGCCCTCTCAAAAGGCCAGCCATTGCTTGCAGCCTCCAAGCTTTTTGATCGGCCTTGGTCACTTTTATACCTAGACAATTCCCTAGAGCCAGAGACTTCATCTGGAGCTTGCCTGGACTCAATCGAAGGTGACACAACTCTCAGATCGAAGCTTCACTTCTCTGAGCAAAGGTATGAACTCACTCTTCCTCCCGAGCTTCCAGCGATTCTCCATTTTGTTTAGATTAGTTTCATAGCCCTTAAACCATATGGATGTGTTCGTCTCTTCAAGACGAATCCATAGAGCACAAGAACACAAAAATCCATTGAGAATCGAGTGAGATCTTAGGGTTTTAGTGTGGACGGTCACGGGTGCACACCAGTCGTAGACGATGATCAGGAGCCGTTGGATCGCGTATGCATTGAACGGACGGTCGAGATCAAGCCGGACAGGGCAATGGTACGTAAACTGTGGGCCCCTGGAGAGCTGAGTCAGATGGCAGCGCCGAATCACAGTGCGACACGTGTGCTTTCGGAGCTGCCAAGATTGACGTGGCGCCACGTGGATAAGTAGGGAATTTGGGTATTTTTGAATTATTTAAATGCCCAGAACTTCAAAAATTCATATCTTTGCATAGAAAAATCACAAAAATAAAATAAAAATACCCTCTTGCTCAGTGAACAGAGGAGAACAATGTGAAAAAGAAAACAAGTTAATTGGATGAGTATTTTATTTTTAATAATTTATTTACTATTTTTAATGTTTTAATTCTCCATTTGCATAGACAATACACCATGGCATGAGACCATAGGGCTTTTGAAGCCTTTGATCTTGGGAACATTCTCTGAGTTTTTCAAGGTCAGAGGCCATCTCTGTGAAAAGTTATTGAATTTTCAATTTCATGTCACTGATTTAGGTATTTTAATTCCAATAATTAGCATGTTGTAAAATAAATTCTAGAAAAATTTGGTGATGTTCCTTAGGACCAGAGGACCCTATGAAAAATATTTTTTGAGTTAATTCATTCATAATAACCTTAATTAGCCTAAACCCCTAAAATTGAATTTTAATTAATTAGGGTTAACCACACATCAAATTGACTTGAAAACAATTCTCTACTGATCTTTAGGATCAGAGAGACCTCACATAAAAATTTGAAATCAATTGGACTTGATTAACCCCACCAAATGGGTTGATTAAGCCTCATAAGAAAAATGGAACTTCAAAAATTCATAACTCCAAAAATACTTTTCAAAAATTCACAATAATAATTTTGCGGCTTCTCTAATATTAGGGAAGTTCAGAAAAATTAAAATTGGAATTTTATAAAAAAGTTGATTTTTCATAATATTTTAATATTTTAATAATTAAAAAATAATAAAAATCATAAAAATGTCACATTTTGATTCCTAATCTCTTAGGAACAAACCAAATATTTTTCCTAAGTCCCTAGGATAAAATACTGAATTTTAAAGGCTTAATTTAATTTTTAATATTAAAAAAATGAGTTTTTAACCTTTTTCACTAAAATAATTCTAATAAATCAAAGAAAAATTAGAAAATTATAAAATTTGTTTCTCTGAACTCCTTGAGGTCAGAGAGATTTATGAAAAATATAAAATCTTTTTTTTCAACTTTAATTTTATTTTATAATTAATTAATACTCCAAAAATCAAAATATTTATAATAAATAAAATATAAATAAAAAAATTGCAAAAAATAGTGTAAGGGGTCCTCTGGTCATTAAGAACATTCCATAATTTTCTTAAGGATAGAAACCTTTCCTTGGTCATGTTGTTAAATTTTCTTTGAAAACCCTTATTTTCTACTAAAAATAATTATATAAATAAATTAAATTCAGAAAAATCACATTTTCTCCTCTAATGTCTTAATTGACATGTGAGGGAGGTGACATAAAAATATCAAATTCATTTGAGCTCAATTTAGTGAGTTATGAAATAAATAAGCTTAAAAGGGCATACAGGTAATTAAGAATTTTAACCCTTAATTAAAACTTTAGGTTTAATCAAAATGGGGGGGGGGGGGTAAAATATTTGATCTTAAATTTCTCTTGGATGATTGAAACTTAGGGAAATTAAGGGGTAGAAACCCATTAAACATTTTGAAAATATCAAAAATGAAACTTTAATTAATTAAATGATTTAGATTTTTGAAAGAATATATTTAAATTTGGATTATTAAAATAGGGATATTATTAAGATGACATTTATTCTTTAATTTAAAAATTCCTAAATAAGTCACTTTAACAATATTTAATTCTTAATTAAAAATTAAAATAATAATCCAAATTAACAATTAAAACTAAAATTAAAACTAAAATTAAAACTAAATGAAATTAAATTAAAATTAAATTAAAATTAAAGTTAACCTAAAACTAACAATTAAAATTAAAATTAAAATCAAAATTAAAACTAAAATTAAATTTAATTTAATTTAAATTAAATTAAAATAAAATTAAACTAAATTTAAATTAAAATTAAATTAAATTAAAATTAAATTAATTAAATTAAAATTAAAATTAAATTAAAATTAAATTAAATTAAAATTAAATTTGAATTAAAATCAAATTGAATTAAATTAAATTAAAAATCATTTAACAACAAACCTAAATGAAATCATTAAGAATTAAATCTAAAATAATTTAAACACTAATCCAAACTTAAAATTATTAATTAAAACATCATAATTAAATTAAAACACTTTAAACCATCAACTCAAACTTTTAATTATGATTAAGATTATCGATAAACCAACTTGCCCTTAAAGGCTTTAATTATTTTAACTCTTAAATAGAGTATTAAGTGAGATGTCACTTCATTCATCAAGTAATCAAATATCTAAGTTCACTGAGCAAGAAACAAAGTTTAACTGAACTCCTGGATGATTAATTCACCTGTACAACTAAATTTACTTGGACTCATAACAATCCTAGAAATATTGAAAAGATGTTTAAGACTCGTTCTAAGCACTTCCTCAATATGACGAGATGTTTTAGAAGAACAATTGAATTTAATTGTTCTTTGATGAAGAAAATCATCCTTAAACCAAACCAATAACCTAGACGTCATAGGAGATGACTAGTTATAGGATTAGGAATTTGGTAGGCAACCAAAATCCTTCCCTTAGCTTTACCTAGGTATCTGTTGAAACATTTAAATACCTTAACACGTGTTTTAAGTGTAGCTTGGGATCATGGGAAGACCCTCAAGATACGCTTTTATTTTATTGCAATTTACTGTAATTTACTTACATGCACTGTACTTTACTTTTCTTGCATGATAAATAAAATTGTCGCATGAAAATAAAACCTTTAGGGTAGTCCCTGAACTGAAACCAAAACTAAATTAAAAGTCATTGCAAGATAAAATTCACCGCCACAACATTCCAAAAATATAAAACAACTCGGATGATGTAACCCACGTGTTGCTAACGGGATTTCCTAAGGTCTAAATGAAAGTGTACAACTCATTCAGTTGAGTTTAGCAAATTCATCTGGACTAAATGAATTCGATGAAAATAACAGTGCCGGGATGACGGAACCGTGGGATCTTAATTGGTTCTGTTTAATCAACTTTAAGATTTGTTTTAATTAAAATATTAAAAACACTTAGATTTTATGATTTTCTCTAAACCAAAACACTTCTCTCATCTCCTGATTTATGACTCCTAAAACTAAACCTCTGCAACAACAAGGAGCTTGGAGCATAGTGGGCAGCACAGCCATCGTCATCAGCAAAACTCAGATCTACTTCAGCAGAACTTTCTTAGAATTAAATAACCAAGCCATAGGACTTCGAGGTAGTTTGCCTAGTGCAACATAAATCCTCAACTTTTTGTTAGGCATTTGCATGATCATGTCATGTAAATTAAGCCCTACTCGGTCTTAGGATTCCGAGGTAGTCGTTTGGTACGACATAAACCCTCACATCTTCGAGGCTATTTGTATGATCATGTCATGCAAATATAAGTCCTAATTAATTAAAATTGGCCGGATTGCAACATTAAATAAACTCCCAAATCTAAGCCAAACAATAGGATAGTTTAGGAAGTTGCCAATATTCTTCTTGGATCCTCAGCTTCTCCTACTTTTCTTCCTTCGAACTCCTGAAATAAATTGATCCAAATTTGATCCATTCCCTATTGAAATCTCCAAAACTCAAATCCTTTAAAAACCTTAAACTTTGAAATTCTTGAGAGGAAAACCACTGATCATTATCGAGAGTTTTCTTAAATGACTCCCGTCATTTAAGATGTAATTAACTATAGGGCTTGGCCTTATAGGGAACTTTAAGAATCCAATTAATATAAACCCTGCTTAATTTCTTTATATTAAGCAGGGGAACTTGTCGGCTTATAAAATTGGTTCACAGACCAAACGGATGTCACAAATCTTCTAGTTTATTTAATCGAGCCCCATCGTCAAGCAGTGTGTTTGTCCTTCGAGATAGATACACGGTTTGTGATGTGGTGCTCGTTTATATAAACTATTTGGGATGTGAGATCGGTTTGATTTCATATCTTAAAATTTTCAAACTTAAAATTATTTTCAAAATGAAATACTACTTTCCAAATTATATATATATATTTAAATTAAATTTAAAGTTTAAAGTTCGCCGACAATTTCTGTTAGGCGACCCCCTTTTCAAAATACAACACTTAACCTAAAAATATGCCGACAATTTCTGGCGACTCCGCTGGGGACTACTTCCTCTCTCCATTTTTGATTAGATGGTTTTGCTTTCATAAATCGGTAGTGAGTCCATATCCCTAGTGTACCAAAACTACCATTTTTCTGTTGGAATACCCCGTTCATTTCGTCTTCGAACGAGTATAGCCAACTCCTCTCGGATTTAGGAGCCACTCGTTTAGACACCCCTAAACGGAGAGGTTCCGAGATCCTTTTACCTCTTTTCTGAGGTGGGGTGGACCCCCTATAGGTGTTAGTTTAGGAGCGGTCCTTCGAGTCGAGAAGTCTTGCATAAGACTTTCTCTTCCTTTACAATTCTAAATCGGGCCCTTTACCTTTTCTATAACCCTTTTTCCTTTAATCGTTTTGTTTCTAACAAACGAACCTCCTAATAAACAATCTCTTTTAAAAATCACAAATACACTAAGATAAATGAAAATATGTTAGGACTCTTTCTGTTTTGTCCTAAACTTTAAGACTGAAAGAAGCATAATTCAGGACTGGCATTCAGAATCTGCCCTGCAGAAAATGAGTGCCCCAAAATTAATCTTCTCCTTCACCAATGGAATGGACTTCGCCGTTTACAAGGATGAGCTGCCGGATAATGGAATCATCTGTTTTGGATAAGGATTCGACAACACAGATATCAAGTTTGCTGATGTCACTCTCTTCACATTAATGGACAAAGTGTCAGAAACTGAAGAGCCCTTGATTGAGTTCAATCTGAAATCGACTCAAGAATTCCCTCCCCTGTAAAGGATTCCAGCAGAAAGGAGTACTACTGTTCATAGGAGGACTGTTGTCTCTACCCCCACCGGTCTAGTCATCTCTGCACCTACCCCGACTTCTGCAAAACTGAAGGGGAAGGAAGTCCAAGTCTGTGATGAGCCTGTCACCGTGGAGGGTACAAATTTTGCCACAATAACATCTATTTTTGAGATTGGGTCCAGTTCAAGAATTGCACCCCTAACTCGGACTCAAAGGAGAAATAGAAGCAGAAAGATCGCCAAGAAAGCCAGAGCTGCTGAAGTTACTTTTCTAGAAGAAATTCCTGAGGAAAGAGAAGAACGGCCTGAGTATATACCTCTGTTGGTGGGGAGCAGGTTTCACCCTCTCTCTGTCGTATTAGATGAAGAGAACGTCCGTAGGATCGCCGCTACATTACCCCGACCTGCATACTACAGTAATTACAAGAGGAAAAAAGGATAAAACTACACCATTGACTCAGCTGCAAGCTGTGATAGAAAGGTTGGAAAAAAAAGAAAGATGCCCTGTGTCAGAAATCTTAAGAAGGATAGGGCGGGTCGAACAACGAATAGAGCCTGTTGCTGCCATAGAGAAACCAAAGAAGAAAATAAAAGCCAGTTCACCCGTTGTTGTATTGGATCTACAAATTGGGGAGGATACCACCTTCCAACAAGTAGCCGAAAGATCATCTGGTCATAGGCTTCCTGCTGCAAGAGGATGGTATGGCGACTTAATACTGGCGAGTTAAGACCAAAACAATGCTCTGAGAAGAAAAGTATCGTCAGGAGACTTGAATCAGAGGAAAGTGCTACTGCAATAAAGGGGACTCCCGGGAAGGAAGTTCAACAACCGTCATGAGACGACTGCGAGACCGTGCAGAAAAGGCCATTAGAGGATGCCATGGACAAGTTATGGATTGACATCCGAAAGTTAGCAAAAGAAAGAGAAGAAGAACTAGGAGATGAAGTTGACTCATTAGAGTTCATGGATGAAGAGTATGCTGAGATCAACATGGTTGAGACACGAGCATTGTCAGCTTCACATGGTGCTCTGACAGCTGCCGAAAGAGATGAACCGGAAGTGATGAGAGAACAGATTCTGGAGAGAGATGACACAATTTCCCATATGGCAAAGATGATGGAAGAGATGGCTACTGCCTTAGCCACTCTCCAGAGTCAGGTACAACCTAAGAAAGAGACACCCCCAGAAATTATCCATATTGCAGATGGAGGAAAAGAGATCACATCCATCAACGGAGAGGAGCAACCAAAGAAAGATCCTGCATAAAGCATGATTCCATAAAAGGACATTAAGAACATGGTAGAACAGCAGGTGCGAGAGGTCCTAGCACAATCTAAGAGTGGAGCATCTATTCAAATGGATAGACCTTACCCCGAAGAGTTCGATGCAGTCCAATACTCGAAAGGCTTCGTACCACCTCTGTTTAAGACTTTTGATGGAACAGGAAACCCCCGGCAACATATTGCACATTTTCGTGCTAGTTGCTGCAATGCCGGTGGGAGTGACGCTTTACTCTTCTGATAGTTTGTCGGCGGTTTATCGGGGATTGCCTTCCACTGGTACGTAGGATTGTCGAACGGTTCAGTAAAGACCTTTTCAGAACAAGAGAATCTCCTCATTAAACGATTTGTTGGGGCTCAGCACCACATCACTATCGGTGATTGTCGGCATATTTTTAGGTTGTGTGTTGTATTTTGAAAAGGGGTCGCCTGACAGAAGTTGTCGGTGAATTTTTAACTTAATTTAAATAAATAATTTGAAAAGTAGTATTTGATTTTAAAAATATTTTTTTTTTTAAATTTGAAGACTTTAAGATATGAAATCAAACTGATCTCACATCCCAAATAGTTTATATAAACGAGCACCACACTACAAACCATGTATCTATCCCAAAGGATAGACACACTGCTTGACGGTGGGGCTCGATTAAACAAACTAAAAGATTTGTGACATCCGTTTGCTCTGTGAACCAATTTTATAAGCCGACAAATTCCCCTGCTTAATATGAAAGTATTAAACAGGGTTTATATTACCTGGGTTCTTTAAAATTCCCTATAAGGGCAAGCCCCTATAGTTAATTACATCTTAAGAGACGGGAATCACCTAAGAAAACTCTCGATAATAATCAATAATTCTGCTCTCAAGAATTTCAAAGTTTAAGTTTTCAAAGGATTGAATTTTGGAATTTCAATAGGGAATGGATCAAGTTTGGAACATTTTGTTTTGAGGATTCAAAGGAAGAAAGGTAGAAGAAATCACAAATTCGAAGTGAACTTCGGTGACTTCCCAACTATCCTATTGTTTGGTTTGAATTTAGGAAAGTCCTAATGTCTATTTAATGTTTTAATTTTGTCAATTTTAATTAATTAGGGCTTATATTTATATGACAGAATCATACAAATAGCCTCGAAGATGTGAGGGTTTATGTCGTATCGGACGACTACCTCGTAATCCTAAAACCGGTTAGGGCTTAATTTACATGACGTGATCATGCAAATGCCTAACGAAGAGTTGAGGATTTATGTTGCACTAGGCAAACTACCTCGAAATCCTATGGCTTTGTTGTTTAATTCTAGGAATGTTTAGCTGAAGTAGAGTTGTTTTGCTGATGACGATGGTCGTGCTGCCCACCATGCTCCGAGCTCCTTGTTGTCGCAGAGGTTTAGTTTTCGAAGTCATAAATCAGGAGATGAGAGAAGTATTTTGGTTTAGAGGAATTCTTAATTTCCAAGTGTTTTTAATATTTTAATTAAAACAAATCTTAAAGTTGATTATAACGACACCGGTTAAAATCCCACGGTTTCATCCTTCCGGCATCATTATTTTTATCGGATTCACTTAGTCCAGATGAATTTGCTAAACTCAACTGAATGAGTTCCACACTTTCATTTAGACAACTGGGAAATCCCGTTAGCAACACGTAGGTTACATCATCCGAGGTATTCCCGATCATCCAACATGACATTTTAATTTAGTTGTAATTGTAGTTTTGTGTTCTGTTTGTGATTAAATTTTGAGTTGTTTTATATTTTGAAATGTTGTGGCGGTGAATTTTATCTTGCAATAACTTTTAACTTAGTTTTGGTTTCAGTTTTAGAGACTATCCTAAAGGTTTGGGTTTTCATGCAACAATTGTTTATCATGCAAGAAAAGTAAGTGCAATGCGGTTAAATAAATTGCAATAATGTAAATTGCAAGAAAGTAAATAAAAGCGTACCTGGAGGGTCTTCCCGTCATCCCAAATCGCACTTAAGACACAATTAGAATATTTAAGCAAGTTCCTAGGTAAAGTTAAGGGAAGGGTTATGGTTTTCTACCAAATTCCTAATCCTATAGCTAGTCATTTCCTATGACTTCTAGGTCTTCGTGTTTTTGTTTGAAGACGATTTTCTTCATCAAAGAACAATTAAGTTCAATTGTTCTTATGAACATCCTATCATATCGAGGAAGTGCTTAAGGCAAATCTTAAACATCTCTTCAATATTTCTAGGATTGTTTTAAGTCCAAATGAATTCAATTACACAAATGAATTAATCGTCCGAGGTTTAGTTAAGTTTTGTTATTATCTTACTCAGATGAACTAGGATGTTTGAATGTCCTATAAGTGAAGTAACATTTCATTTAACGTTACGTTTAGGAGTTATGATAACCAAAGCTCTCGAGGGCAAATTGGTGTTCAAATGATTTATGATTTAGTTTAAATTCAATTAATGGGATTAAATTTGGAATAATGTTCAATTTGCTTTATATTTAATTTCCTTCTGTTTTAGGTGATGTTATTTAATTCAATTTAATTTTAAATTTAATTTAATTTAATTTAATTTTAATTTAATTTAATTCAATTTAATTCAATTTAGTTTGATTTGATGTTAAATTAATTTAATTTGATTGGATTTAATTTAATTTAATTCAATTTAATTTGATTTAATTTTAATTTAATTTAATTTAATTTAATTTAATTTAATTTGATTTGTTTTAACTTAATTTAATTTAAATTTGATTTTATTTATTTAATTTAATTTAATTTAATTTATTCATTTAATTTAACTTAATTTGTTTATTTAATTTAATTTAATTTTAAATTTAATTTAATTTTACTTTTAATTTTAATTTAATTTAATTTAATTTAATTTAATTTAATTTAATTTCATTAATCTTTAATTTAATTTAATTTGAATTAATTTAATTTAATTCAATTTAATTTACTTAATTTAATTTAATTTTTAATTTAATTTTATTTTTAACTTTAATTGAAATTTTAAAAGAGTTTAATAATTTAACTTTAGTTTAATGATTAAGTCTTTTAATATTTTAAATTTGAGTTATCATTTTAATTAAGAATTGAATATTAATGAGATGATTAATTTAGGGATTTTTAAATTAAAGAATAAATCTCTTCCCTACAATATCCCTATTTTAATAATTCCAATTTTATTATTCTTCCCAAATTTAATCAATTATTTAATTAAGGTTTAATTATTTTAAATTGTTTAATGGGTTTCTACCCTTTAATTATTTAAATTTCAATCATCCAAATCAGATTAAGATCAAATATTTTACTTGTTAATTTTATTAAACCTAAAGTTTTAATTAAGGGTTAAAATTTTAATTACCACTTTGCCCTTTAAGCTTAATAATTTCATAACGCACTAAATTCAGCTCAAATGAACTTGAAATTTTTATGTGACTTCACTCATATGTCAATAAAGACATGAGAGGAGAAAAATGTGATTTTTCTGTATTTAATTTATTTATATAATTATTTTTGGTAGAAAATAGAAATTTCCGAGGAAAGTTTAATAACATGACCAAGGGAAAGTTTCTGTCCTTAAGAAAATTAGGGGACATTCCTAATGACCAGAGGACCACTTGGACCAATTTTGGTGATCTTTTGAATTATATTATTTTTATTATAATTATTTTAAGTTTTGGAGTGTTAATTAATTTAAAAATAAAATAAAGGTTGAAAAATAAATTTTATATTTTTCAAAAATCTCTCTAATATCGAGGAAATCAGAGAATTAATTTTTGGAATTTTTTGATTTTTCTATGATTTTTTATAATTATTTTAGTGAAAATGCTAGAAAATAAATTTTTTTAATTTTAAAATTACCCTAGAGCTTTAAAATTTAATATCTCATTAAATAGACCTAAGAAAAATATGGGGTTTGTTCTTAAGTGATTAAAATTCAAAATGTGACATTTTGGTGAATTTTATTATTTTTATGATTTTTATTATTTTTTAAATATTAAAATATTAAAATAATATTAAAAATCAACTTTTTTAGAAAATTGAAATTTTAATTTTCTTAAATTCTCCTAATATCAGAGAGGCTCCAAAACCAATTTGGTGAATTTTTGAAAGATATTTGGAAAGTTATGAATTTTTAAATTTTAAAATGACTAAATGGCTTAATCAACCCAATTAGTAGGGCTAACCAAGTCCAATTGACCTCAAATTTTTATGGTGGGTTCCTTTGATCCTAAAGGTCAATGGAGAATTGATTTCAAGTCAATTTTATGTATGGTTAGCTCTAATTAATTAGAGACCTATTTTGGGTGTTTAAGCCAATTATGGTTATTTTAAATGAACTAACTCAAAACCTATTTTTCCTAGGGTCCTCTGGTCATAAGGAACATCACCAAATTTTCCTAGAATTTATTTCACAACATGCTAATTATTGGAATTAAAATACTCAAAACAAGTAACATGAATTTGAAAAATCAATAACTTCTCATAGGGATGGCCTCGACTTTGGAAAATTCAGGGAATGTTCCCAAATTCGGAGGCTTCAAAAGCCCTATGGTCTCATGCCATGGTGAATTTCCTATATGCATGGAGAATTAAAAGAATGCAAACAGTAAATAAATTATTAAAAATAAAATACTTAATGAAATTAAATGATTTATTTTTCACATTATTCTCCTCTGTTCACTGAGCAAGAGGGTATTTTTATTTTATTTTTATGATTTTCCTACACAAAGTTATGAATTTTCCAAGTTCAGGGAATTAAATAAATAGGAAAAATCCCTAATTTTCTATTTATCTGGGTCAGCGCCGCGTCATCCTCGGCATCTCCGAACGGCCACGCGGCGCGCTCTCATTCGACGCCGCCGCTTGAGTCAGCAGCCCGGGCCCCGCGGTCCACGTACCATCTCCTGGTCCTACGCCATCTGAGTCGTCCGTCCGCGCGTGTATTAAATGGACGGCATCCGTTCATCGTCCCCGAGCGTCCTCACCCGAGAGCCGTCCACACTAAATCCCTAATATCTCACTCGATACTCGATGGATTTTCGTGTTCTTATGCTCTATGGATTCGTCTAGAGAAGAAGAACACATCCATACGGTTTATGTGGGATGAAATTTACTCAATAAAAATGGAGAATGTTCAGAAGCTCGGGAAGAAGAGTGAGGCCACACCTTTGCTCCGAGAAGTGCGGCTAATATCTGAGGGTTGTTTCACCTTCGATTGGATCCCAGTAAGCTCCAGATGAAGTCTCCTGGTCTGGTGAATTGCCTAGGTAGGATTTTGACCACGCCCGATCACAAAGCTTGGAGGCCGGAGCAACCGGGTGGCTCCGGAGATGGGGCTTTTCTTCGGTGGACACCTTCTCTTGGTCCGGTGAAGGTGTAGGACCAATCAATCTGGGGATTGGCTCATGGTGGAGAAGTGTCCTGGTTTTGGGCTTGGATTTCAACTCCGCAATCGAGCTCGCAGAGAGGAAATGGCAGGGGTTTCGAGTGGGGATCAAATGCTCTATGTATGGGGAGTAGTCCGGAACAATTTTGGCGAGTTTCCTTAAGGTTTGTTTCAGCACCTCCCATGGCCGAGAGGGGTGGTGTTTAAATAGGAGAGGGTGGAGGGCCTCCCGGGGAGAGTTAGGGCTTGGGATCAGCTGCTCTTGGCAAGAGAAGAACGATTACAATGGCCACGGGGATGGGGCGGCTCAGCAGGTGAGAATTCCAAGTTTGGGCTCACATGCGAGCTCTCGGCTCGGTGGTTTGCGGCGGCCGTGGTGGCTGGCCGGCCGAGGTCGGTCACTCGTTTTCATCAGGGAGGTCAGGGCTGGAGCTTAGTGCAGTCAATTGGCCAATGCCATGTGTAAAGAGCTTGGATTGAAATGGAATGGGGGGGAAGACCATTTTGGGTTCAAATGAGTCAACCCATGATTTTGGGCTAGGTTTACCACCCAAGGTCTGGTCTTGGGCTGAAAAGGATCACTTGGGTCAGCCAAGAGAGAATGGAGTGGTCTCCATCCATGATGAGGTGGCTAAGCATGGTTTAGTGTGTGACATGCTTAAGGTAAAAAAGGGTTTAAGAAGGATTAGGAAATGGGGCCCTTCTTTTGCCATTAATGGCTTGATCACATGTCAAGCCATCCATGGCTTCATGTGGCTTGTCCATGGCTTGCATGGCTCACCTTTGGCTTGGGAAAAGTGGAGTCAATTTCATAAAAATGGATTTAAGAAAAATTTTGGTATTTAGGGGTGATTTGGCATGAGGCTTGATTTGGAATTATTTGATGATGGGATTAGAACTTAGGGAATAGCTTTGATTAAGTGGATGGCAAATGGAGATGTCATGTGGGCTTTAGGGTAGATTTTGGGCTTTTGTATTTGGTAGAAATGGACTTTTAAAATGGTTTAGGGAAGTGGGCTTTTGGATTTTAAAATGGATTTTAGGATGGAATTTTGGCAAAGGTTTAGGCCAAATAATTGTTTGGTTTAGCTCATAGATGTGTCATGAGTGACTTGGAGCAAATTGGGAGTGATTTGGGTTTGAATTGGGTTGAATTTGGGCATCTTTGGTGAATGGGCCAATATAGGTCAAATTGGACTAAGTTGGGCCAATGTTGGGCTAGGGTTGAAATTGATGTAAAATTAATGTTGAGAAATTTTTATGGGGGTGTTTGAAAGAGGTTTTGACTTTGGTTGGGTTTTGATTTTGGGGTTTGGGTTCATTTGGGTTAGGTTTGGGTTTAGGTCAAAATTGGGCCTTTTAGCTTTGGGTTGAATTTGAGTGGGGTTTGGGTCTAAATTTTGGGCAAATCATGTTAGTGTTTTGCTTGTGGGGATGCTAAGGAAGATTTAGAAAAGATTTGGGGTTAATTGGAGTTGAATTGGGTGAGTTTGGGTCGGGTTTGGGTCGTGGGTCCAAATCGGGCTTTAAGGCCAAAAGTGAAATTGGATCCAAATGTCAATCAAATTGGACTTGGATTTGGTCTAGATTGGTGTTGTGAATGTTGAATTGAAGTTTAGAATTGAATTGGACCAGAATTTGGGTCAATTGGGTAGGTTTGGTTTGACATTGGGTTCACTTAGGGATAAAATGGGTCAAATTGAGGGTTTTGACAAAAGTAAGGTAAATTAACAAAATTGGCCCATGGTGTAGTTGAGCAAAATGAAATTGGGAATATTTGGGATTTTCTGGAATTTTCTGGGAATTTTCTGAATTTTTGGATTTTTGGGTCAAGAGGGGTATTTTGGGTATTTGGACGGTATTGGGAGGTTTTCTTGGAATTTTTGGTATTTTTGGGTATGGATGATCAATTTGAGTGGAGAGAAATGTTTAGGAATGATTTTGGAGAATTTTGGGTGATTTGGAAATTTTTGAGAAATTTGGGTAGTTTCGAGGTTTTGGGTAGGTTAAGCGGGTGTAGGGTCCCGGGTCAAAAATTGAAAATTTGAAAAATTGAAGATTGGGTAAATTTGAGTGGAATGAAATCATTTTGGTTGAGCCATGAAGCCACATTAAGCCCACATGAGCCATGAAGGGACTCATTTGAGGCATTCACTATGTTGTTCCTAACCCTCTTAGCCAAGGGCTTAGGGGTTAAGGACCATCCATGTGAATCACCTACATGAGTCGGAGGTCAAGTTAGGTATGGGTGTGGTTTTAGGAGGTGTGTGAAAGTGTAGTGTATAAGTGTAGTGTGTGTGTAAGTCAGCCCCTTCACCGCACCAGGCCACCTGTAGGCGGTCCTAAGGCCAAAGAGTCCTATAGGAACTCATCCTTTAAACTTCCACATTTGATTTCAACCCTCTAGGTGATTAGGGGTCTACAGTCAAGTTTGTGGAGTTTGCAGGGAGTTAAGAATTGGTTTAAAATTCTAGATGGTGGATCCCAATTCTAGTTCTCTAAGATAGTCAAAGGAAAAGCCTAAGGCTAGATCCTAAGTACTAAAGAGAAGAAGAGAAGACCTCATCAAAAATGAGGTCAACAAATGGACCCCCAATAGGTGTGGGGAGCTGACAGAGCACACCGCGCGTATTGGTGTTGACCGAAGCGATCAGCAAAACCAACACAGATGTCCAAGTGACAAACTTAGGACGAAGTAGAAGAGTTCTCGTCGGGGAGTGTCAAGTATATCTCCGAAACCGGAGATTCCCGAACTCTCGGCCTGGGAAAGGAAAAGGAGGTGAATTCCAAATCACATGATCTGGGGGAATTTCAATTTAGATTTCATTTTGTTTCAATTTAAGTTTTGATGTGTAAGTTTTAGATTTTGAATTTTTTTTTTATTTTTATTTTAAATTGAAGTTTGATTTAAAATTTATTTGAGAAAATTTGGATTTGAAATGAGAATTGAAACCTAGGTTCCAATCTCGGGATTGAAAAGGAAACTGGAATTTAGGTACCAGCCCTGGAGTGGGAATCAGAGTTTAAGTGTCGATTGAAAAGGATGAGAATCAGAATTTAGGTACTGATCTCGAAAGGGATGATAATTGAAATTTAAGTATCAATCTCGAAAGAGAGTCAAAATTTAGGTATCGACCTCGAAAAAGATGAGAATCAGAATTTAGATACTGATCTCGGAATGAGAACTGAAATTTAGTTACGAGTCTCGAAAATGAGAGTTGAAATTTAGGTATCAATCTCGGAAGAGAGTCAAAATTTAGGTATCGGCCTCGAAAAGGATGAGAATCAAAATTTAGGTACTGATCTCGGAATGAGAACTGGAATTTAGGTACTAGTCTCGAAATGAGAGCTGGAATTTAGGTACCAGCCTCGGAAGTTTAGAATTGAAATTTAGGTATCAATTCAAAAGAGAATCGAAATTTAGGTATCAATCTCGAATGAGAGTTGGAATTTAAGTACCGACCTCGAAGGAAGAGGACTGGAATTTAGGTACCAGCCTCGGAAATTTTGAATTGAAATTTAGGTATCAATTCAGAAGAGAATCGAAATTTAGGTATCGATCTCGGAATGAGAACTGGAATTTAGGTACCAGTCTCGGAAATTTTGAATTGAAATTTAGGTATCAATTCGGATGAGAATCAAAATTTTGGTATCGATCTCGGAATGAGAACTGGAATTTAGGTACCAGTCTCGGAAATTTTGAATTGAAATTTAGGTATCAATTCGGATGAGAATCGAAATTTAGGTATCGATCTCGAAATGAGAACCGGAATTTAGGTACCAGTCTCGGAAATTTTGAATTGAAATTTAGGTATCGATTCAGATGAGAATCGAAATTTAGGTATCGATCTCGAAATGAGAACTGAAATTTAGGTACCAGTCTCGGAAATTTTGAATTGAAATTTAGGTATCAATTCGGATGAGAATCGAAATTTAGGTATCGATCTCGGAGTGAGAACTGGAATTTATGTACCAGTCTCGGAAATTTTGAATTGAAATTTAGGTATCAATTCGGATGAGAATCGAAATTTAGGTATCGATCTCGGAGTGAGAACTGGAATTTAGGTACCAGTCTCGGAAAATTTTGAATTGAAATTTAGGTATCGATTTGGATGAGAATCGAAATTTAGGTATCGATCTCGGAGTGAGAACTGGAATTTAGGTACCAGTCTCGGAAATTTTTGAATTGAAATTTAGGTATCAATTCGGATGAGAATCGAAATTTAGGTATCGATCTCGGAGTGAGAACTGGAATTTAGGTACTGGTCTGGAAATTTTGAATTGAAATTTAGGTATCAATTCGGATGAGAATCGAAATTTAGGTATCAATCTCGGAGTGAGAACTGGAATTTAGGTACCAGTCTCGGAAATTTTGAATTGAAATTTAGGTATCAATTCGGATGAGAATCGAAATTTAGGTATCGATCTGGGAGTGAGAACTGGAATTTAGGTACCAGTCTCGGAAATTTTGAATTGAAATTTAGGTATCAATTCGGATGAGAATCGAAATTTAGGTATCGATCTCGAAATGAGAACTGGAATTTAGGTACCAGTCTCGGAAATTTTGAATTGAAATTTACTGTGGAGATTTGGATTTAGCGGGAGATCGAAATGAGGTATGAAATTGTTTCATATCCCATGGGAATTAATCAAAGTCTGATTACTTGGCGAAGGGTACAAACCCATGCCATCCGGATCAAATTGAAAATTCTTCGTGATTCTGAAATCATCCCGAGAGGGGGTTTTAAGGGAGGTCTAGAATAGATCTTGATTTGAAGAAGGATTGGAGGGTTTGAGAAGATAGGTTTAAACTGGAATTCAATTTGAGCTTTAAATTTGTTTTGTTTGTCCTTTAACTATCCCGTTTTTTGTTGTTTATTTGGTGTTCATGTGGATGTGGTGTTCGACATTTTTAGATTTTTTTTTTAAAGGAAAGTTTTCTTTTATTCTCTTTTTTTTATTTCTTCTCTGTTCTTTGTTCGAAGTTCATTTAACTTTAATGGCGTTTCCCAGTCAATTTGCACAAAAGAGGTGAAGGCCAAAAAAAATGTCACATGGTCACTTTCATTCCAATCATGTCGAAGATACATCATACAACTTGATCTGGAATATATCTCATACAATCAATGTAAACTCAAAACGGACTATGTATGATCTTCGTCGATCCATCCAAAGAAGCATCTGTCAAAAATCCATGTCTGAATAGTGGGGTACATGGTCAATAACATCACCTTCCAAGCCATTCTTGGCAAGGATGCCGTATGGATGTACATTGGAGGTGTGATATCTTCCATGTAGCTCACAGCTCGTAAGGCCGGAGGCTCTCTAACTCCGGGTCTGGCTGGAAATGGTAAGGTGTCTTCCCGTCGTCCATCCTTCGAAAGTAGCCGAGATTCGCTTCACCGGTACTCACGATATGCAATGCTTAGCGATATCCGCTCCGTTGCCCTTCGGCATCATGACGGAACCTACCGGTAATGGTATCTTCACTGGCCCTCGGAACTCACCTGGGCTCGCTATCCGGAGGTCAGATCCGAACATGATGTTACACTCGTTCAGGAAAGAGACTGTGCAGAAGGTCTGACAAAGTCGTGGTGATCTATGTGTGGGGGTATGCAGTCACCCTGCTTGTAGATGTTAATAATGCAGCTATTGGGTATGCAATCTGCTGCGTACCCTCCATGTTATCAATCTCTTTACTATTCTCTTGATGACTAGTGGCATCGGATCAACTTGGCCATGACGGAGTATTCCCGGAGGGTTTCCTTCCTGTCTTCCGCAAAGTTGTAACAGCATCCACATTGTATTGTGATTCTTCCTTTCCCTGGCATCCATCTCCGGGGTTCTGAGTAGGTGTTTTCTCTTAGGCGGCCCGCTCGGCCCATTCTTTTCAAATCCCGGATGCAATCCACGATTTGCTGTTGTTCATACTCTGAGAATACGTCTGTGTGTAGCTCGAGGCCCTCTAGTATATTGATCCTTCTGCCTCTGATTCTCTCGAAGTATTCAAAAGTTTTCTTTTCGACATTCTGCATTCTTTCCAGCTCGTACTCTGGAATAATTTGCGGATGGCCAGGCTCGGTGACATATTGTGGGATATACGGTTCAATCCCTTCACGTTCTCCCCGCATACCTCGGCTCCTCGGGGATGATGTCCGGCGCGACATCCCCGGGGTTGCTTCCGCAACAAGGTCATGCATCACCTGGTGGTTCTATCCGGTGGCGTGGTAGCCTTCTTTCTTCCGGTTTTTGTGAGATTTCCCGGTCCTTTCGTCATCCTAGGAGCTGGCCTCCTTTCTTCAGGTTCCTGGTGAACCGGTGTCCTTGAAGTGTATGTGCTGGCAGTAGCAACTGTCTCGTCGCGCTGGTCCGCAGCTAGTTTTGTTAACATCTTACGGATACGACGATTCTTATTTCTTCGTTGCATTGCTGTGAGAGTAGCTCTTTGAACTTCTTGAATCTCTGTGGGCGCGGCGCTGACAAGCCTGCCCTCTGCTGTAGCGACTACGTACTTCATTTTCTTATCTTCTTCGAGTGTTTGCCTTTCTTTTCTTGCTTCTTCGGATTGGTGGCTTGGGCCACCCACTTTCATCACCGTATGCCCGGGCAGTTCTTCTCGGTCAACTGGGACCCAGTCACTTTCCTCGTACTGTAGGCCTGCTGGTGCGAAATCCGAGTCAATCTCGATTATCGCTCCATCTTTCACCCTCTTTTCATCGAGTGCAAGGCTTACGCCATTTCTAAAGTTCAGGACCAACCGCCCGTTCGACATTTCCCTGCGAAAAGACAAGGAAAAGGATCAGGGGCTGTACTAAGAACAAGAACATTAAGAAAATGTTTATTAAAGACATTTTTTTTATTACTTCTTGTATTTTTAAATTTAACAGGAATGAAGTGGGATAAGATCAGGAAAGAGATTTTGATATGGGAGAGAAAACATGGAAAACTTTATTATCATGATTTTATTTATTTTAGCACATTTTTTATTATTTTTGGGTTCGGACCCAGTCATAAGTAACTACCCTGCCCGTGTTTCTTAGGGATGAAGAATTCATTCCTTCGAAACATCAGGTAGCGTAATACTTTTTTAAGTATCGTCCATTGATCGGAAGCATATGTCGTTCTCCCTGGCAATTCACTAGCTGGTAGGAACCTCCTGAGTGTACTGCTTCAACCACGAACGGCCCTTCCCAAGTGGGTTCAAATTTTCCTCCTATCTTGCGGTGTGCAAGAACAGGTCTCTTGAGAACGAGAACTAAGTCACCAACTTTGAAGGTTCTTGGGCGGACCAGTTTGTCATGGGCTTGAACCATCTTAGCTTAGTATAGTTCTAAATTCTGTTGCGCTGCAAGTCTTTTCCCTTCAAGGCTTTCCAATTCTTCTAGTCGTAATTTGGCGTTCTCTTCTGTCGTGATCTTATTTACAACTGCAATTCTGAGTGAAGGAAGCTGAACCTCTAAAGGTAACACTGCCTCGGACCCATACACCAGAGCGTAAGGTGTAGCTTCGAGTAGGAGTTTGAAGGTTGTCCGGTAGGCCCATAAGGCTTCTAACAACTTCTCGTGCCAATTTCTCTTATTGTCGTCCAAGGTTTTCTTTAAGATTTGAACGAGAGTTTTATTAAAAGCCTCAGCGAGGCCGTTTGCTCTTGGGTAGTAAATTGTTGAGTATCGCCAGTAGATTCCGT
This sequence comes from Papilionanthe hookeriana x Papilionanthe teres, assembly GCA_022702705.1. Lineage (NCBI taxonomy): Eukaryota > Viridiplantae > Streptophyta > Magnoliopsida > Asparagales > Orchidaceae > Papilionanthe > Papilionanthe hookeriana x Papilionanthe teres. Next base: position 154,894,393 of record CM040421.1, on the reverse strand, counting down.
GTCTCCTGACAAAATTGTTGATTTGCGTGCTTCTGAATGCTGACCCATTATCTGAGATAATCCTGCGCGGCACTCCGAAACAGTAGACAACTTGGTTCTTGAAAAACTGTAGCACGTGGTGTGCTTTCACTTCTCTAAGTGGAACTGCCTCTGCCCACTTGGAAAAGTAGTATGTAGCTGCAAGAATGAAGCGATGTCCTCTTTAAGAAGGTGGTTCTATCGGACCCACTATATCTGTGCCCCAACACTCAAATGGCCACGACGTGATTGTCGGATGTAGCACATTTGGAGGTTGGTGTAGAACCACTCCGTGCACTTGGCATTGGTGACAGCTCTTGGCGATTTTCATGCAGTCGGTCATCATCGAGGGCCAATAGTACCCTAGTCTTTTAATTTTCATTTTCATCTTCGGACCCGACGGTGAGCGCCACGAGTCCCGAATGCACCTCTTTAACAATTTCACGGGCCTCGCACCCGCTTAGGCACCTTAGCCACATTTGATTAAAAGACCTTCCGTACAATGTGTTGTTTATTAATGCGTAAAACGAGTTCTTTTCTTGATCCGATGGGCTAGCGACCTATCGTCCGGTAGCTTTCCTGTTTGCGGGTAGTCTCATCAATGGTCGTCGCCAATCTTCCGTGTTTTCCGTCACTGTTGCAACCGATCCTTTTTCTTTTTCGATTTATGTATCGTGTCTATGTCGAGCTGTGATAGGACCTGACGTCCGTGAACTGACACTTCCACTGATTCATCTTACAAGCAGGTAAATTCTTTTGCGAGACGGGCTAAAGCATCTGCTAAAGCATTTTCTTTTCTGGGAATTTTGTAGATCGTCACATTTGGAATTTGTTCCAACAACTGTATGACATACTGGAAGTATTGCTCGAGTCTTGGCTTTAAAATTCTGTACTGTCCAGCGATCTGTTGAATGATTAACTGTGAATCTCCTTAGATGTTGATGTCTGTTATCCCCATTTGAATAGCTAATTCCAGTCCTATTATGGGAGCTTCGTATTCTGCTTCGTTGTTTGTACAAGGTTCTGTCAAGTGGTAGGAGTATCTTAACATCCCCCGCTCCGGTGTTATAAAGATTAGCCCGATTCCTGCTTTACCGGGTACTATCACTTGCGATTCTTCGTCTTTGTGTGCTGAAGATGCTCCGTCGAAGTATAATTCCCAACGTCGATCATCAGGGTCTTCTAGGCTCATTATTTGTTCATCTGGCAAATCGTCATTGAGAGGAGATTCGCCGGCGAGAGGGTGTGCGGCGAGGAAGTCCGCTAGGACTTGTCCCTTTACGGCACGAAGAGGCACGAAAGTTATATCGAATTGCAATAATATCATTGACCATCCGGCAAGTCTATCGGAAATCGTTGGACGACTCATCAAGTATCGCAATGGATTAAATTTCGAGATCGGGTTGACCTTATGAGAAAGCATGTAGTGCTCGAGCTTTTAGCGGCGAAGATCGAGCCAAACAATGCTTTTCAATTGCGGGTTACCTTATTTCCGTCGGAAGTAAACGACGGCTTAGGTAGTAAAGAGCATTTTCTTTACCCTCATCATTGACACAGGCTAACGGGGCTCGAGAGAGTCGTCTAAAGCCGCGGTATAAAGTATCGGCGGTCTACCCGAGGCCAGGGCTGCTAAGACGGGAGGTGTCATTAAATATTGTTTAATGTCCTCGAAGGCCTTCTAGCATTTCTCTTCCCGAATAAATTTGGCGTCCTTTTTAACTAGTGCCGAGAAAGGTCGACACCTACGACAAGTTTGAGGTAAAGCGTCGAAGATATGCCAACTTCCCTTGAAAAGATCGTAGTTGTTTTAAGGTTTTGGGAGGCGGCATTTCTAAGATAGCTTTAATCTTTTCCGGGTCGATTTCAATTCCATGATGTCGGACAACGAATCCTAAGAATTTCTCGGAGGTGACGCCGAAGGCGCATTTTAAGGGATTCATCTTAAGGTTAAATTGCCTTAATCGTTCGAAAACAATTCTCAAATCATACAAGTGGTTATCCATTACTTTGCTTTTGATGACCACATCGTCCACGTAGCATTCTACTTGATTGTGGATAAGATCATCAAAAATTCTTGTCATCGCTCTCTGGTATGTTGCTCCTGCGTTCTTCAGTCCAAATGGCATCACTGTGTAGCAATATACTCCGATCAGCGTTCCGAATGTCGTAAGCTTTTCATCTTACGGAGCCATTTTTATGCTGGTTGTATCACGAAGATCCATCCATGAATGAGAATATCTCATGTGTCGAAGCAATGTCGATCATTAATTTTGGGATCGGTAGAGGGAATTCATCTTTTGGACATGCCTTGTTTAAATCTCTCGAAATCCACACAAATTCGATCCGACCATTCTTCTTTCGGTCGGCACCACTTTGGCTAACCGGGTCGGGTATTGTTCTTCACGGACAAATTTGGCGTCTATTAGCTTTTTAACTTCGGCTATGACTTGTTGTTCGATTTCTAGACGCATTCTTCAGGGACCTTGTACGGCCGGGACGAAGTAGGATCCACTCCTAGCTTATGAATTGCGACCTGCGGAGCTAATCTTGGCATTTCATCGTAGTTCCAAGCAAAACGGTCTTTAAATTCCATTAATAACTTGATTATTTCTTCGAGTCTTCTTTATTGAGTAAGGAGCTAACAAAGGTAGGCTCAGGCTCTTCGCTAGTACGTAAGTTAACTTCCGTTAACTCATCTATTGTAGATTTAATTTCTTCTTCGAATTCCGGTGGAGCATCTCCGATTTGTAAATCTTCGAATTCTTCCGTAGTTTCCATGCGGTTTTCATTAGACTCGCAAGTGACAACCAAGCAAAATTCGGTATCGTCAGGCGATCCTCTCGTGCCGAATCCGAGACAATGCTTTGAATTGGGTGGACGACCGGAATTATTCCATAATTTTTCAAAATGTTGTGATTGACCTTTTGTCCATTGTCGAGGTAAGAAACCACGCTGAATTAAATTTTGAACACAGGGAGAGTACCACTCAAAAGGTAATTCCATTAATTCTGATGAAGTGACATCTTCAAATTGTACATTATTTTCAGTTTGGGAGGAAGAAGCACCACGGTAGAATTTGATTGGCTTTGCACCGCCGCTACGTACCTCTCTGACCACCATACCCTCGATCTTACTAGAATGGATCGGGGTTAGGGTCATAGTATGTACGTAGTGGTTAATCTTCTCGTACATCGATTTGTATTCTTCATTCTTTTCATCTTCGAGGAGATCTTGAATTGCGGCTTCTTCCGACTTATCGTTGCTGCTTCTTGCTTGATTTCTTTTTCTTCTTCAGAACTATCTTCCCAATCAACATTGATGGCTGGTTTCCTCTGTCCAGACTTTCCTAACGTCTCCATCACGGCCTCGTCCCCGGCCTCGACCTCCGATGCGAGTTCCGGAGAAACCTTCACCATCTCGCCGGAAGGGAGTGGTGAGTGGCTGTTGGACTAGAGCTTCGGGTTCTTCGTTGTCCCGAACTTTCTTTGCTTCATTTGTTACGGTATCTCTGGAGAAGATTGTTTTCTTCGGTGGTGCATAATAAGCTACGTCTTCATGGATTCCAATCTCATGTACGGAGAATGGTTGTAAGTCACCTTTGATGCACTGTTCCCCTCCATCGTAGTATTTGATGCACTGATGTAGAGATGATGGTACCATCCTGTTTTCATGTATCCATGGTCGGCCCAGTAGAGCATTGAACGACGTTTCTGAATCAATTATGTGAAATTTTGTGGTTGTCTTTGCTAAGTCACCGGTCTTCATTAGTAGCGTTATTGACCCGAGGGCTCTTTCTCCTTTCTAGTTGAATCCTCTTAATAACATTTTGTTGGTCTCGAGCTCACGAGCATCAATTTCCAAATATGCTAGTGTTCGGAGACTCATTATATTGATTGATGCTCCCGAATCCACCAATACTGCGGAGAGCGTAAACTTCCCGATTATGACTCGAAATGTACAACGGTCGGTTGTGATCTGTCGTCCCAAGTAGTAGGTCATTGTCCGCGAAGGTAACACCTCGGCTGTTCCTTTAACGAGCAAACCTCATCTAAGGAATCTCCGACCATTTGAGCTAAGCAAATTTTCGGATCGAGTAAGGCCTTGATCGAGCTTCTCTCATCTCCTTTGATAAGATGAGAGCATCGTAGATGCTCGGTTTGGTGGCAGTTTCCTAAGATGGGCTAGCACGTTGTAGTCCACTTTATTTCCATGTGTCTCGGCTTCTTGTCGAATGGGTATTTCTTCCGCTCGGGTTGGTTCTTCTTGAACAACCACACGCTTTCCTTTGTCCTTTGGACCCATTCTCGGAGGTAGAACTCTTCCACTTCTTAAGTTGACTTCCGTAATTTCTTCGAATCTAGTGTTGAGCTTGCTTGGTGTTTCTCCTCGAATCGGAATGACAGGCTCTTCCAGATTAGCTTCAGAGTCTGAAGGCTCTAACTCTATTGTGACTGGAGCTCCTCAAAACTCGTAGATAGATTTGTTGCTTGTTGAACTCTCGTAGCCTCCTTGATGGATGTCTTCTTTGTCATTTTGATCGTCGAGATTGTGTTTGATTTGAGAATTGTCGTTGGTATTGAAATCGATGTCCGGATTGTCGCTAGTTACGTAATCGTTAGAAACAGTCAAAACGTAGCCAACGCCATCACCCTTATCATTATATGATCCCACCAAAGTGAGCGAGATAATCATACAGAGTCAGAGGTTCGAGGGATTTCTCCCCCGAATCAGAAACAACTATCCTAGGATAAGCAGCCCCTAGTCTAGCCTTAGGAGCCTCGATCCTCTCTTCTTCGTCGATTTTCTTCTTCTCTTTAATCGTCTCCTGTTGAGGTGGTTCTCCTATCGCAAGTGATAGTGCCGACTTGGCAGGTTTCGAACTCTGAATTGAAGCTTGCACCGAAGCGGTTTGGATGCTGTCTAAAATCTTTTTCGAAGACCTTGTCCAAGCGGTAGTCCATCCATCGTCAGTCGTATAGGGATCTATCGGAATGATGGGATCAGTTGAGACAACATTGATGGAACCTCTTTTCTGGGGTTCCTTCATGTACTCCTTCGGGATTGTTATATTTCCTTTCAGAAGGTTGTCATTGAGCCAACTTTTGAAGGCAATGCAATCTTCTATCTTGTGTCCAAGCATTTGGTGATAAGGGAAAAAGTTGGGATCACTTTTCTTGTTGACTTCCTCCGGTCTCTTAGGCTCGGCAGATTGGAAATCTAGAGTCTTCATCGGACTACGGAACATTTTCGGCACTTGCTTCATTCTTGAATGGATATTCCCTGCTCGAAGCTCCCTTAATGTACGTTGCGGACGAGGCGGTTGTTCATACTCGTGGAGATGACCGATAGCTGGGTCGAGGTTCGTCGGTAATTACGTTAAGGTTCTTTGTGGTCGTTCGGACGATATTTGTATCGGTTGCTTGCCTTTGTCGACCGCTCGCAACGATCCCGGATTTCTTTTCAAAAGTCTTCACAGGCTTTTGCTTGTCTGTCTTGTCGGCGAAACTTAATTGCTTCGCCTCCTCTTGCAAGCTCCCGACCTTGCTTAACAACTTCTCGAAAGTCTTAATAGTGAATCCTTTGAGGAGAAGTGCTATCGGGCCGTGAATGCTTTTAAGTAAGATGCCGATTGCATGTTGTTCTTGTAGTTGTGGTTCACACTTCATGCTTAAGTTCCTCCATCGAAGTATGTAATCCACCAAAGTTTCGTTCGGCTTACGCTTCTCTACCACTAAATCACCTATAGTGATGTGGTGCTCGACTCCGGCGAATCGCTTGATGAAAAGGTTTTCTAGTTCGAGAACGTCTTCATCGAACCATTTGGTAATTCTGCATACCAATCAAAGGCGATCCTTGACAGGCTGCTGACGAACTGTCGGAAGAGTAATGCATCGCTCCCTCCGGCATTGCAACAACTGGCACGAAAGTGTGCAACATGCTGTCGGGTTCCCGGTTCCATCGAAGGTCTTGAACGGAGGTGGTACGAAGCCTTTTGGGTATTGGACAGCGTCGAATTCTTCCGGGTAAGGTCTACCCGTCCGAATGGATGTCCCGCTCTTTGATTGTGCTAAGGCTTCTCGCACCTGCTGTTCCACCAAGCTTTTGATATCCTTTTCTGGAATCATGCTTTGTGTCGTATCTTTCTTCAGCTGATCGTCCCCGTTGACGGATGTAATCTCCTTTCCTCCGTCTACAATGTGAATGACCTCTGGGGGCGTCTCTCTTTGGGGTTGCACTTGACTTTGGAGAGTGGCTAGAGCTATAGCCATCTCTTCCATCCTCTTCGCCATTTGGGCGATCGTATCGTCTCTTTCTTGAAGCTGTCTTCTCATCACTTTCGGCTCCTCTCTTTCTGCGGCTGCAGGAGCACCTTGTGAAGCTGACAAAGCTCGTGTTTCCGACGAATCAATCTCGTCTCCAAATTTCTCCTCTCTTACTTTTGCTAGCCGTCGAATATCAGTCCTCAACTTTTTCATAGCATCTTCTAGCGGGCCTTTCTGTGCGTCCTCGCGGTTGTCATGTGATAGCTGCCGGGTCCCCTTCTCACGAGTCCCCTTCATTGCAGTAGCACTTTCTTCTGATTCAAGTCTCCTGACGAGACTTTCCTTTTCGTGTCGTTGTATTAATCTCGACTGTCCGGTAGTGGGACGCCATACCATCCTTCTAGCAGCAGAAGGTGCTAGGACCGGATAGTCCGTCAGCCAAATGCTGGAAGGTGGTATCCTCCCTAATCTGTAATCCTGAAACGACGACAGGCGGACAAGCCTTCATCCTTTTACTTGGCTTTTCTGTAACGATGGCAGGTTCTACTCGGGGCCCAAGAAGGGATTTGACTGGCACCCGCCCTATCCTTCTTAGAATCTCTGATACGGGGCATTTCTCTTTCTTCGCTAGTTTCTCGATCACAGTCTGTAGCCGGGTAAATGGCGTGATCCTAGCCCTTTTCTTTCTGTCGTCGTCGTAGTATGCTGGTCGAGGTAATGTAGAAACGATCCCGCGGACATTTTCCTCATCACTCGCGGCGGAAAGGGGATGGAATCTACTTCCTTCCGGAAAGGGTGTATCTTCGGGCAATGGTATGTATTCGGGTAGTGGTGTGTACTCGGGGATTTACGGAATTTCCTCCGAGAAAGCGACTTCGGCGGCTTCCGGCTTTCACGGCAATTTTCCTGCTTCTGTTCCTTCTCTGGGTCCTTGTTAGTGATGGAATTCTTGAGTTGGACCCGATTTCAAAAACGGAAGGTCTCACAGGAAAGTCTGTACCCTCCATGGTAGCAGGTTCACCATAGTTCTGGATCTCCTTCCCCTTTAATTTGGCAGAAGCCGGGGTAGGTGCGGAGACAACTAGACCAGTGGGGGTAGCAAGAACAGTCCTCCTGCGGATAGCAGTACTCCTCTCAGTCGGGATCTTTTGCAGGAGAGGAAACTCTCGAGTTGACCTAAGGTTGAACTCGAGCAACGGCTTCTCAGCTTCAGATACTTTGTTTGTCAGCGCGAAAAGGGAAACGTCGGTGATCTTGACATTCGTGTTCTCAAACCCTTGTCCAAACCGGATGATCCCATTGTCGGGCAGCTCATCCTTATAAACAGCGAAGTCCAGTCCATTGGTGAAGGAGAAAATCAGCTTTGGGGCTTCCATTTCTGCAGGGTAGATTCTGGTTGTCAGTCCCAAGTTATGCTTCTTCTCATCAGGACGAAAAGAAAGGAATTGAAAAGAGTCCGAACTCATTCTTGTTCATGTATGTATAAGAAGGAATCATTTGTTAAAAGAGTTATTCATTAGAGGGTTTATTTATTTAGAACGGAATGTTCAAAGGTGTAGAGAAGGTAATGAATCCGATTCAGAGTTGGAAAGGAAAAGAAAGTCTTATGCAAGACTTCTCGACTCGAAGGATCACTCCTAAACTAACACCTATCGGGGGTCCACCTCACCTCAGAAATGAGGTAAAAGGATCTCGAGAACCTCTCGTTTAGGGGTGTCTAAACAGATGGCTCCTAAATCCGAGAGAATGTTGGTTATACTTGTTCAAGGTAGAAATGAACATAGCATCCCAATGGAAAGAAGGGTAGTTTGACCCATTAAGGACATGGATACACTACCGATTTTTGAAAGCAGAATTATTTGATTAAAATAGAGAGAGGAATTTTCCCCAGCGGAGTCGCCAGAAGTTGTCGACATAATTTTAGGTTGTGTGTTGTATTTTGAAAAGGGGTCGCCTGACAGAAGTTGTCGGCGAATTTTTAATTTAATTTAAATAAATAATTTGAAAAGTAGTATTTGAATTTAAAAATAAATTTTTTTTTAAAAAAAAATTGAAGACTTTAAGATATGAAATCAAACTGATCTAACATCCCAAATAGTTTATATAAACGAGCACCACACCACAAACCATGTATCTATCCCTAAGGATAGACAGACTGCTTGACGGTGGGGCTCGATTAGAAAAAGTAAAAGATTTGTGACATCCGTTTGGTCTGCGAACCAATTTTATAAGCCGACAAATTCCCCTGCTTAATATGAAAGTATTAAACAGGGTTTATATTACCTGGGTTCTTTAAAATTCCCTATAAGGGTAAGCCCCTATAGTTAATTACATCTTAAGTGACGGGAATCACCTAAGAAAACTCTCGATAATAATCAATAATTCTGCTCTCAAGAATTTCAAAGTTTATGTTTTCAAAGGATTGATTTTTGGAATTTCAATAGGGAATGAATCAAGTTTGGAACATTTTGTTTTGAGGATTCAAAGGAAGAAAGGTAGAAGAAATCACAGATTCGAAGTGAACTTCGGTGACTTCCAAACTATCCTATTGTTTGGTTTGAATTTAGGAAAGTCCTAATGTCTATTTAATGTTTTGATTTTGTCAATTTTAATTAATTATGGCTTATATTTATATTACAGAATCATACAAATAGCCTCGAAGATGTGAGGGTTTATGTCGTATCGGACGACTACCTCGGAATCCTAAAACCGGTTAGGGCTTAATTTACATGACGTGATCATGCAAATGCCTAACGAAGAGTTGAGGATTTATGTTGCACTAGGCAAACTACCTCGAAATCCTATGGCTTTGTTGTTTAATTCTAGGAATGTTTAGGCGATGTAGAGTTGTTTTGTTGATGATGATGGTCGTGCTTGCCCACCATGCTCCGAGCTCCTTGTTGTCGCGAGAGGTTTAGTTTTCGAAGTCATAAATCGGGAGATGAGAGAAGTATTTTGGTTTAGAGGAATTCTTAATTTCCAAGTGTTTTCAATATTTTAATTAAAACAAATCTTAAAGTTGATTATAACGACACCGGTTAAGATCCCACGGTTCCATCCTTCCGGCATCATTATTTTTATCGGATTCACTTAGTCCGGATGAATTTGCTAAACTCAACCGAATGAGTTCCACACTTTCATTTAGACCGTGGAAAATCCCGTTAGCAACACGTAGGTTACATCATCCGAGGTATTCCCGATCATCCAACATGACATTTTAATTTAGTTGTAATTGTAGTTTTGTGTTCTGTTTGTGATTAAATTTTGAGTTGTTTTATATTTTGAAATGTTGTGGCGGTGAATTTTATCTTGCATTAACTTTTAACTTAGTTTTGGTTTCAGTTTTAGAGACTATCCTAAAGGTGTGGGTTTTCATGCAACAATTGTTTATCATGCAAGAAAAGTAAGTGCAATGCGGTTAAATAAATTGCAATAATGTAAATTGCAATAAAATAAAAGCGTACTTGGAGGGTCTTCCCGTCATCCCAAGCTGCACTTAAGACACAATTAGAATATTTAAGCAAGTTCCTAGGTAAAGCTAAGGGAAGGGTTATGGTTTTCTACCAAATTCCTAATCCTATAGCTAGTCATTTCCTATGACGTCTAGGTCTTTGTGTTTTTGTTTGAAGACGATTTTCTTCATCGAAGAACAATTAAGTTCAATTGTTCTTATGAACATCCTATCATATCGAGGAAGTGCTTAAGGCAAATCTTAAACATCTTTTCAATATTTCTAGGATTGTTTTAAGTCCAAATGAATTCAATTACACAAATGAATTAATCGTCTGAGGTTTAGTTAAGTTTTGTTATTATCTTACTCAGTGAACTAGGATGTTTGAATGTCCTATAAGTGAAGTAACATTTCATTTAACGTTCTGTTTAGGAGTTATGATAACCAAAGCTCTCGAGAGCAAATTGGTGTTCAAATGATTTATGATTTAGTTTAAATTCAATTAATGAGTTTAAATTTAGAATAGTGTTCAATTTGCTTTATATTTAATTTCCTTCTGTTTTAGGTGATGTTATTTAATTCAATTTAATTTTAAATTTAATTTAATTTAATTTAATTTTAATTTAATTTAATTCAATTTAATTCAATTTAGTTTGATTTGATGTTAAATTAATTTAATTTGAATTGATTTAATTTAATTTAATTCAATTTAATTTGATTTAATTTTAATTTAATTTAATTTAATTTAATTTAATTTAATTTAATTTAATTTGTTTTAACTTAATTTAATTTAAATTTCATTTTATTTATTTAATTTAATTTAATTTAATTTATTCATTTAATTTAATTTAATTTGTTTATTTAATTTAATTTAATTTTAAATTTAATTTAATTTTACTTTTAATTTTAATTTAATTTAATTTAATTTAATTTAATTTAATTTAATTTAATTAATCTTTAATTTAATTTAATTTGATTTAATTTAATTTAATTCAATTTAATTTACTTAATTTAATTTAATTTTTAATTTAATTTTATTTTTAACTTTAATTGAAATTTTAAAAGAGTTTAATAATTTAACTTTAGTTTAATGATTAAGTCTTTTAATATTTTAAATTTGAGTTATCATTTTAATTAAGAATTGAATATTAATGAGATGATTAATTTAGGGATTTTTTAATTAAAGAATAAATCTCTTCCCTACAATATCCCTATTTTAATAATTCCAGTTTTATTATTCTTCCCAAATTTAATCAATTATTTAATTAAGGTTTAATTATTTTAAATTGTTTAATGGGTTTCTACCCTTTAATTATTTAAATTTCAATCATCTAAATTAGATTAAGATCAAATATTTTACTTGTTAATTTTATTAAAACTAAAGTTTTAATTAAGGGTTAAAATTTTAATTACCACTTTGCCCTTTAAGCTTAATAATTTCATAACTCACTAAATTGAGCTCAAATGAACTTGAAATTTTTATGTGACTTCACTCATATGTCAATAAAGACATGAGAGGAGAAAATGTGATTTTTCTGTATTTAATTTCTTTATATAATTATTTTTGGTGGAAAATAGAAATTTCCGAGGAAAGTTTAATAACATGACAAAGGGAAAGTTTCTGTCCTTAAGAAAATTAGGGGACATTCCTAATGACCAGAGGACCACTTGGACCAATTTTGGTGATTTTTTGAATTATATTATTTTTATTATAATTATTTTAAGTTTTGGAGTGTTAATTAATTTAAAAATAAAATAAAGGTTGAAAAATGAATTTTATATTTTTCAAAAATCTCTCTGATATCAAGGAAATCAAAGAATCAATTTTTGCAATTTTCTGATTTTTCTATGATTTATTATAATTATTTTAGTGAAAATGCTAGAAAATACATTTTTTTAATTTTAAAATTACCACTAGAGCTTTAAAAATTAATATCTCATTAAATAGACCTAAGAAAAATATGGGGTTTGTTCCTAAGTGATTAAAATTTAAAATGTGACATTTTGGTGAATTTTATTATTTTAATGATTTTTATTATTTTTCAAATATTAAAATATTAAAATAATATTAAAAATCAACTTTTTTAGAAAATTGAAATTTTAATTTTCTTAAATTCTCCTAATATCAGAGAGGCTCGAAAACCAATTTGGTGAATTTTTGAAAGATATTTTGAAAGTTATGAATTTTTAAAGTTTAAAATGACTAAATAGCTTAATCAACACAATTAGTATGGCTAACCAAGTCCAATTGACCTCAAATTTTTATGGTGGGTTCCTCTGATCCTAAAGGTCAATGGAGAATTGATTTCAAGTCAATTTAATGTATGGTTAGCTCTAATTAATTAGAGACCTATTTTGGGTGTTTAAGCCAATTATGGTTATTTTAAATGAACTAACTCAAAACCTATTTTTCCTAGGGTCCTCCGAGTCATAAGGAACATCACCAAATTTTCCTAGAATTTATTTCACAACATGCTAATTATTGGAATTAAAATACTCAAAACGAGTAACATGAATTTGAAAAATCAATAACTTCTCATAGGGATGGCCTCTGACTTTGGAAAATTCAGGGAATGTTCCCAAATTCAGAGGCTTTAAAAGCCCTATGGTCTCATGCCATGGTGAATTTCCTATATGCATGGAGAATTAAAAGAATGCAAACAGTAAATAAATTATTAAAAATAAAATAATTGATGAAATTAAATGATTTCTTTTTCACATTATTCTCCTCTGTTCACTGAGCAAGAGGGTATTTTTATTTTATTTTTATGATTTTCCTACACAAAGTTATGAATTTTCCAAGTTCAGGGAATTAAATAAATAGGAAAAATCCCTAATTTTCTATTTATCCGAGTCGGCGCCGCATCATCCTCGGCATCTCCGAACGGCCACGCGGCGCGCTCTCATTCGACGCCGCCGCTTGAGTCAGCAGCCCGGGCCCCGCGGTTCACGTACCATCTCCTGGTCCGACGCCATCTGAGCCGTCCGTCCGCGCGTGTATTAAATGGACGGCATCCGTTCATCGTCCCCGAGCGTCCTCACCCGAGAGCCGTCCACACTAAATTCCTAATATCTCACTCGATACTCGATGGATTTTCGTGTTCTTATGCTCTATGGATTCGTCTTGAGAAGACGAACACATCCATACGGTTTATGTGGGATGAAATTTACTCAATAAAAATGGTGAATGTTCAGAAGCTCGGGAAGAAGAGTGAGGCCATACCTTTGCTCAGAGAAGTGTGGCTTCGATCTGAGGGTTGTTTCACCTTCGATTGGATCCCGGCAAGCTCCAGATGAAGTCTCCTGGTCTGGTGAATTGCCTATGTAGGATTTTGACCACAGCCGATCACAAAGCTTGGTGGCGGGAGCAACTGGGTGGCCTGGAGATGGGGCTTTTGCTGGTGGACACCTTCTCTTGGTACGAGTGAAGGTGTAGGACCAATCAATTTGGGGATTGGCTCACTGTGGAGAAGTGTCCTGGTTTTGGGCTTGGATTTGAACTCCGAAATTGAGCTCGCGGAGAGGAAATGGCGGGGGGATTTCAGTGGGGATCAAATGCTCTATGTATGGGGAGTAGTCCGGAACAATTTTGGCGAGTTTCCTTAAGTTTTGTTTCGAGCACCTCCCATGGCCGAGAGGGGTGGTGTTTAAATAGGAGAGGGTGGAGGGCCTCCCGGGGAGAGTTAGGGCTTGGGATCGAGCTTGCTCTTGGCAAGAGAAGAACAACTACAATGGCCACTGGGGATGGGGCAGCTCAGCAGGTGAGAATTCCAAGTTTGGGCTCTCATGTGAGCTCTCGGCCTGGTGGTTTCCGGCGGCTGTGGTGGCTGGCCGACCAGGGTTAGGTCACTGTTGTCATCAGGGAGGTCAGGGCTGGAGCTTAGTGCAGTCAATTGGCCAATACCATGTGTAAAGAGCATGGATTGAAATGGAATGGGAGGAAGACCATTTTGGGTTCAAATGAGTCAACCCATGATTTTGGGCTAGGTTCACCACCCAAGGCCTGGTCTTGGGCTAAAAAGGATCACTTGGGTCAGCCAAGAGAGAATGGTGTGGTCTCCATCCATGATGAGGTGGCTAAGCATGGTTTAGTGTGTGACATGCTTAAGGTAAAAAAGGGTTTAAGAAGGATTAGGAAAGGGGGCCCTCCTTTTGCCATTAATGGCTTGATCACATGTCAAGCCTTCCATGGCTTCATGTGGCTTGTCCATGGCTTGCATGGCTCACCTTTGGCTTGGGAAAAGTGGAGTCAATTTCATAAAAATGGATTTAAGAAAAATTTTGGTATTTAGTGGTGATTTGGCATGAGGCTTGATTTGGAATTATTTGATGATGGGATTAGAACTTAGGGAATGGCTTTGATTAAGTGGATGGCAAATGGAGATGTCATGTGGGCTTTAGGGTAGATTTTGGGCTTTTGTATTTGGTAGAAATTGACTTTTAAAATGGTTTAGGGAAGTGGGCTTTTGGATTTTAAAATGGATTTTAGGATGGAATTTTGGCAATGGTTTGGGCCATATAATTGTTGGGTTTAGCTCATAGATGTGTCATGAGTGACTTGGAGCAAATTGGGAGTGATTTGGGTTTGAATTGGGTTGAATTTGGGCTTCTTTGGTGAATGGGCCAATATAGGTCAAATTGGACTAAGTTGGGCCAATGTTGGGCTAGGGTTGAAATTGATGTAAAATTAATGTTGAGAAATGTTTATGGGGGTGTTTGAAAGAGGTTTTGACTTTGGTTGGGTTTTTGATTTTGGGGTTTGGGTTCATTTGGGTTAGGTTTGGGTTTAGGTCAAAATTGGGCCTTTTAGCTTTGGGTTGAATTTGAGTGGGGTTTGGGTCTAAATTTTGGGCAAATCATGTTAGTTTTTTGCTTGTGGGGATTCTAAGGAAGATTTAGAAAAGATTTGGGGTTAATTGGAGTTGAATTAGGTGTGTTTGGGTCAGGTTTGGGTCATGGGTCCAAATTGGGCTTTAAGGCCAAAAGTGAAATTGGATCCAAATGTCAATCAAATTGGACTTGGATTTGGTCTAGATTTGTGTTGGGAATTTTGAATTGAAGTTTAGAATTGAATTGGACCAGAATTTGGGTCAATTGGGTAGGTTTGGTTTGACATTGGGTTCACTTAGGGTTAAAATGGGTCAAATTGGGGGTTTTGACAAAAGTAGGGTAAATTAACAAAATTGACCCATGGTGTAGTTGAGCAAAATGAAATTGGGAATATTTGGGATTTTCTGGAATTTTCTGGGAATTTTCTGAATTTTTGGATTTTTGGGTCAAGAGGGGTATTTTGGGTATTTGGACGGTATTGGGAGGTTTTCTTGGAATTTTTGGTATTTTTGGGTATGGATGATCAATTTGAGTGGAGAGAAATGTTTAGGAATGATTTTGGAGAATTTTGGGTGATTTGGAAATTTTTGAGAAATTTAGGTAGTTTCAAGGGTTTTGGGTAGGTTAAGCGGGTGTAGGGTCCCGGGGGTCAAAAATTGAAAATTTGAAAAATTGAAGATTGGGTAAATTTGAGTGGAATGAAATCATTTTGGTTGAGCCATGAAGCCACATCAAGCCCACATGAGCCATGGACTCATTTGAGGTATTCACTATGTTGTTCCTAACCCTCTTAGCCAAGGGCTTAGGGGTTAAGGACCATCCATGTGAATCACCTACATGAGTCAGGAGGTCATGTTAGGTATGGGTGTGGTTTTAGGAGGTGTGTGAAAGTGTAGTGTATAAGTGTAGTGTGTGTGTAAGTCAGCCCCTTCACCAGACTAGGCCACCCAGGGAGTCCTTAGGCCAAAGAGTCCTATAGGAACTCATCCTTTAAACTTCCACATTTGATTTCAACCCTCTAGGTGATTAGGGGTCTACAGTCAAGTTTGTGGAGTTTCCAGGGAGTTAAGAAGTGGTTTGAAATTCTAGATGGTGGATCCCAATTCTAGTCCTATAAGATAGTCAAAGGAAAAGCCTAAGGCTAGATCCTAAGTACTAAAGAGAAGAAGAGAAGACCTCATCAAAAATGAGGTCAACAGTGATCTAGTGGTGGAGCAACAAAAGCTAAACGAGACTTTAGTGGATTACATACTTCGATGGAGAAACTTAAGCATGAAGTATGAACCAGAGCTTCAAGAACAACATGCAGTCGGCATCCTACTTAAAAGTATCCATGGCCCGATAGCACTTCTCCTTAAAGGATTTACAATCAAGACTTTTGAGAAGTTGCTTAGCAAGGCCGGGAGCTTGCAAGAAGAGGCAAAGCAATTAAGTTTCGTGGATAAGAACGATAAGCAAAAAACTGTGAAAACATTTGAAAAGAAATATGGAATCGTCGCAGCAGTAGATAAGGGCAAATAGCCGGTTCAGATACAGTCAGAGCGGCCACAGCCTAGTTATCAACCACCACAACGGACTTATCAGCAACCTCAGTAAGGCTATCAACAACCTCGTCCGAGCTATCAGTCGCCTCACCATTATGAACAACCGCCTCGCTCATCGCGTACCTTAAGAGAACTTCTAAATAAAGAATATCTACTCAAAACTGAAGCAGTAGCAAAGATGTTCTGCAACTTATTGAAGACACTGGATTTTCAGCTGCCAGAGCCAAAGAGGCTGGAGGAAGTCAATAAGAAAGATCATCTGAACTATTGCCCTTACCACCAGATGCTTGGACATAAGTAGAGGATTGCATCACTTTCAAGAGTTAGCTTGATGACAATCTTCGAAAAGGGAACATAACGATCCAAAAGGAATACATGAAGGAATCCCAGAAAGGAGGTTCCGTCAATGTTATTTCAACGGATCCTATTGTTCTGATAGACCCTTACGCGACTGATGATGGATGGAGTACCGTCTGGACAAAGTCTTCAAAGAAAATTTTGGATCACATCCAGACCGCTTCGGTACGAACTTCAACTCAAAGTTTGAAACCTGTCGAGCCGGCACTATCATTTGGGATTGAAGAACCGCCCCAGAAGGAGGAGAAAATCGTGGAAGAAAAGAAGACCGAGGCTCCGAAGGGTATACTAGGGGCTGCTTATCCTAGGATGGTTATTTCCGATTCGGGGGAGAAATTCCTCGAACCCCTGACTCTGTATGATTATCTGCTCGCCCCGGCGGGATCTTATAATGATAAGGGTTATGGCGTTGGCTACGTTTTGATCTTAATCCGGATCTTGATTCCAAAACAAATAACGATTCTCAAATCATACACAACCTCGACTACCACGACGAAGAAGATGTTCACAAAGGAGGCTACAAAAGCTCGACAAGTAACGAGTCCATTTGTGAATTCCGAGGGGCTCCGATCACGATAGAATTAGAACCATCAGACACCGAAGCAACTTCAGAAGAGCCAGTTACTCCGATTCAAACGGAAACACCAAATCCAGAAGAAATAACTGAAGTAAATATAAGAAGTGGAAAAGTTCTAGCCCCGAGAACGGGTCCAAATGATAAAGGAAAGCAAGTGGTTGCTCAGGAAGAGCCAACCTCAGCAGCGGAACTGCCCATTCAGGAAGAAACCGAGGAATATGGTAATAAAGTAGACTACAAAGTGCTAGCCCATCTTAGGAAGCTACCAGCCAAACTAAGCATATACGACGCTCCGATCCTGTCAAAGGAGATGAGAGAGGCTCTGATCAAGGCTTTACTTGATCCAGAGATTTATTTAGCCCAAATGGTCGGTAATTTCTTCGATGAGGTTTGCTCGTTAAGAGAACAGCGAGGTGTTACCTTCACGGACAATGATTTATTACTGGGAACAGCAAATCACAACCGACCGTTCTACATTTCAGTCACTATTGGAAGGTTTACACTCTCCAGAGTGTTGGTTGATCCGGGAGCATCAATCAACATAATGAATTTTCGGACGCTAGCATATTTGAAAATTGATGCTCACGAGCTTGGAGCAGACAAGATGCTATTAAGAGGCTTCAATCAAAAAGGAGAAAGAGCTCTTGGATCCATAACACTACTAATGAAGACCGATGATTTAGCAAAGACAACCACAAAATTCCACATAATTGATTCTGAAACATCGTTCAAAGCTCTACTGGGTCGGCCATGGATCCATGAAAATCGGATGGTACCGTCGTCTCTGCACCAGTGCATAAAGTATTACAAAGGAGGGGAACAGTGTATCAAAGGTGACTTGCAACCATTCTCCGTGCACGAAATTGAAATTCATGAACATGCGGTCTACTACGCGCCCCCGAAGAAAACAATCTTTTCCAGAAATACCATACCAAACGAAGCAAAAGAAATTTGAGACGATGAAGAACCTGAAGTTCTAGTCCAACAGTTACTCACCACTCCCTTACGGCAAGATGGTGAAGATTTCTCCAGAACTCGCACCCGAGGTCGAGGCCGGGGACGAGGACGTGGAAGAAACGTTGGAACAGTTGGACAGAAGAAACCGGTCATCGATGTTGTTTGGGAGAATAGCTCTGAAGAAGAAGAAGAAATCAAGAAAGAAGCAACAACAATAAATCAGAAGAAACCACAGTTCAAGATCTCTCTCGAAGATGAAAAGAATGAAGAATACAAATCAATGTACGAGAAGATTAACCATTATGTACATACTATGACCCTGACCCTGATCCTTTCTAATAAGATCGAGGGTATGGTGGTCAAGGAAGTGCATGGTGCTGGTACTAAGCCAATCAAGTTTTACCGTGGTGCTTCTTCTTCCAATACTGAAAAAGATGTACAATTTGAAGATGTTACTTCATCTGAATTAATGGAACTACCTTTTGAGTAGTACTCTCCCTGTGTTCAAAATTTAATTCAACGTGGTGTCTTACCTCGACAATGGACAAAAGGCCGATCACAACACTTTGAAAAGTTATGGAATAATGTCAGTCAGCCTCCTAATTCAAAACATGGTCTCGGATTCAACACAGTAGGATCAGTTGATGATACGGGATTTTGCTTGGTTGTCACTTGCGAACCTAATGAAGACTGCTTGGAAGCCTCAGAAGATCTTGAAGATCTGCAAATCGGAGATGCTCCACCAGAATTCGAAGAAGAAATCAAATCTACTATAGATGAGTTAACTGAAGTTAACTTATGTACTAGAGAAGAGCCTAGGCCTACCTTTGTTAGCTCCTTACTCAATAATGAAGACTCCGAGGAAATAATCAAGCTACTAATGGAATTCAAGGACTGTTTTTCTTGGAGCTACGACGAAATGCCAGGATTAGCTCCAGAAGTCGCAGTTCACAAGTTAGGAATAGATCCTACTTCCGTTCCAGTCAGACAAGCTCCCAGAAGAATGTGTCTAGAAATTGAGCAACAAGTAACAGCTGAAGTTAAGAAACTAATAGAAACTAAATTTGTCCGTGTAGAACAATATCCTACTTGGCTAGCCAACGTGGTACCAGTCAGAAAGAAGAATGCTCAGATCAGAATCTGCGTAGATTTTAGAGGTTTAAATAAAGCATATCCAAAGGATGATATTCCACTACCAATCCCAGAACTGATGATCGACATCGCTTCGACACATGAAATCTTCTCATTTATGGATGGATTGTCGGGATACAACCAGATAAAGATGGCACCAGAAGACGAAAAGCTCATGGCATTCAAAACGCCGATCAGAGTGTATTGCTACACAGTAATGCCATTCGGACTGAAGAACGTAGGAGCAACATATCAAAAAGCGATGAAGACGATTTTTTGATGATCTCATTCACAATCAAGTCGAGTGCTACGTGGATGATGTGGTCATTAAAAGCAAACTGAAGGGAGATCACCTATATGATTTGAGAATTTTTTTCGAGCGACAAGGACAATACAACATTAAGATGAATCCATTAAAATGCGCCTTTGGGGTCACCTCCGGGAAATTCTTAGGATTTGTTGTCCGACACCGCGGAATTGAAATCGATCCGGAAAAGATTAAAGCTATTTTAGAAATGCCTCCTCCCAAAACTTTGAAATAACTACGATCCTTTCAAGGGAAGTTGGCATATCTTCGACGCTTTATCTTGAACTTGTCAGGTAGGTGTCAACCCTTCTCGGCATTAGTTAAAAAGGATGCCAAATTCGTTTGGGATGAGAAATGCCAGTGTGCTTTCAAGGACGTTAAGCAATATTTAATGACACCTCCTGTCTTAGCAGCCCCAGTCTCAGGCACCGTTGATACTTTATACCGCGGCTCTAGACGACTCCCTTGAAGCCTTGCTAGCCCAGGTCAATGATGAAGGAAAATAAAATGCTCTCTACTACTTAAGCCATCGTCTAATTCCGACGGAAGTAAAGTATCCCCTGATTGAGAAGCATTGTTTGGCCCTGATCTTCGCCGCTCAAAAGCTCAGGCATTACATGCTTTCTCATAAAGTCAACCTTATTTCGAGAGTTAATCAGTTGCAATACTTGAAGACCCGACCGACGCTTTCTGGCAGAATTGCCAGGTGGTCGATGATACTATTGCAATTTGACATAACTTTCATTCCTCTTCGCACCGTAAAGGGACAAGTCCTAGCAGACTTCCTCGCAGCACACCCTTTACCAGCGGATTCGCCTCTCGATGACAATTTGCCTAACGAGCAGATAATGAGCCTAGAAGACTCCGATGATCGACGTTGGGAACTATACTTCGACGGTGCGTCCTCAGCACAGAAGAACAAAGAATTGCAAATGATAGTGTCCGGTAAGGCAGGAATCAGACTAATCTTTATAATACTGGAGCGGGGGATGTTAAAATACTCCTACCACTTAACATAACCGTGTACAAACAACGAGGCAGAATACGAAGCCCTTATAAATAGATTAGAATTAACCATTCATATAGGAATAACGAACATCAACATCTACGGAGACTCTCAGTTGATCATTCAACAGGTCACCGCATAGTACAAAATTTTAAAACCAAGACTTGACCAGTACTTTCAGTATGCCATGAAACTGTTGTAGCAAATTCCAAACGTAACAATCTACAAGATTCCCAGAAAAGAAAACGCTCTCACCTATGCGCTAGCCCGCCTTGCAAAGGAATTTTTCTGCTTGCAGGATGAGTCAGTTGAAGTGTCAGTTCAAGGACGATAGGTCTTATCACAGCTCGACATGGATACAATACACAAATCAACAGAAAAAGCAGAAGAAACAATTGCAGCAGTGATAGAAAATACAGAAGATCCATTAATAGACTACTTGCAGACAGGAGACCTACCGGAAGATAAGTCGTTAGCCCATCAGATCAAGAAAAGAACTCTGTCTTACGCATTAATAAACAATACATTATACAGAAGGTCTTTTGATCAGATGTGGCTAAGATGCTTGAGCGGGTCCGAGGCTTGTGAAATCGTTAAAGAAGTAAATTCAGGACTTTGTGGCGCTCATCAGTCGGGTCCGAAAATGAAAATGAAGATTAAAAGACTAGGGTACTACTGGCCCTCAATGGTGACCGACTGTATGAAATTTGCCAAAAGTTATCACTAATGCCAAGTGCATGGAATGGTTCTACATCAACCTCTAAATGTGCTACATCCAACAATCGCATCGTGGCCATTTGAGTATTGGGGCACATATATAGTGGGTCCGATAGAACCAACTTCTTCAAGAGGACATCGCTTTATTCTAGTAGCTACAAACTACTTTTCTAAATGGGCAGAAGCTATACCACTCAGAGAAGTAAAGGCACACCACGTGCTAAAGTTTTTCACGAACCAAGTTGTCTACCATTTTGGGGTACCACGCAAGATCATTTCAGATAATGGGTCTGCATTCAAAAGTACAAAGATCAACAATTTTATTAGAAGACATGGGATCGATTGGCGATACTCAACGATCTACTACCCAAGAGCAAACGGCTTAGCCGAGGCTTTTAATAAAACTCTCATCCAAATCCTAAAGAAAACTTTGGATGACAACAAGAAAATTTGGCACGAGAAGTTGTTAGAAGTCTTATGGGCCTACAGGACAACTTTTAGGACTCCTACTCAGTCTACGCCTTACGCTTTAGTGTACGGGTCCGAGGCCGTCTTGCCCCTAGAAGTTCAGCTTCCGTCACTTCGAATTGCAGTTGCAAAAAAGATCACTATAGAAGAAAATGTCAGATTACGACTGGAAGAATTGGAAACCTTGGAAGGGAAAAGACTTTCAGCACAGCAGAATTTGAAACTGTATTAGGCCAAGATGATCCAGGGCCATGATAAACTGGTCTGCCTAAGAACTTTCGTAGTCGGTGACTTAGTTCTTGTTCTTAGAAGACCTATTCTTGCACAGCGCAAGATAGGTGGTAAATTTGAACCAACATGGGAAGGGCCGTTCGTCGTCAAGACAGTCTACTCAGGAGGTTCCTACCAACTGGTGAATTGTCGTGGAGAACGACCCATGGTTCCGATCAATGGGCAATATTTAAAGAAGTATTATGCAACCTGATATTTCGAAAGATGGCTTCTAAAGTAGAATCTTATCCCTAGAAATACGGGTGAAGTAATCACTTTGTGACTGGGTCCAAACCCAAAACAAAATAAAATGGATGATAAAAAGAAATCTCATCAACGAAAATGTTAAAAAAGAAAACATGGGAAATCGTATTAATAAAATGTCAATCTTTACTTTTAAGTCCATTCATTCCTGATATTTCCTCACCTCTTCCTTCTTTCTTTAATTTAAAAGAAGTAAATAAGATTTTTTAAGGTTTTTTCTTATTTTTCATGTTCTTAGTACAACCCCTGATCCTTTCCTTATTTTTTCGCAGGGAAATGTCGAACGGGCGGTTGGTTCTAAAGTTTAGAAATGGCGTGAGTATAGCACTTGATGAAAAGAGGGCGAGGGATGGAGCATTGATAGAGATTGACTCAGACTTCACACCAGCCGACTTACAATATGAAGAAAATGATTGGATCCCAGTTGAGCGAGAAGAACTTCACAGCCAGACAGTGATGAAAATGGGTGGCCCGAGCCACCAATCCAGCAACAAGAAAATAAAAGCAAATGCCGCTCATGCAACCGGAGAAGATAGGAAAATTAAGTCTGTGGTTGCCACAACAGAGGGTAGTCTTGTCAGCACCGTACCCGCAAAAATTCAAGGGGTAAGGAGAGCTACTCTCACTGCTACCCAGCGTAGAAATAAGAATCGTCGCATTGTCGGCATATTTTTAGGTTATGTGTTGTATTTTTGAAAAAGGGTCGCCTACAGAAATTGTCGGCGAATTTTTAATTTAATTTAAATAAATAATTTAAAAAATAGTATTTGATTTTGAGAATAATTTTAGTTTTAAAATTTTAAGATATGAAATCAAACTGATCTCACATCCCGAATAATTTATATAAAGGAGCACCGCACCACAAACTGTATATCTATCCCGGAGAATAGACACACTGCTTGATGATGGGGCTCGATTAAATAAACTAGAAGATTTGTGACATCCGTTTGGTTTGCGAACCAATTTTATAAGCCAACAAGTTCCCCTTCTTAATATAAAGGAATTAAGCAGGGTTCATATTACCTGGGTTCTTAAAGTTCCCTATAAGGGCAAGCCCCTATAGTTAATTACATCATAAATGATGGGAATCATTTAAGAAAACTCTCGATAATGATCAGCAGTTTTTCTCTCAAGAATTTCAAAGTTTAAGGTTTTCAAAGGATTGGATTTTTGAAATTTCAAAAGGGATTAGCTCAAATTTGGAACATTTATTTTCAAGAGTCCAAAAGGAAGAGAAGTAGGAGAAGCTGAGGATCCAAGAAGAATCTTGGCAACTTCTCGACTATCCTATTGTTTGGCTTCAATTTAGGAAGAATTATTTAGTATTTCAATCCTGTCAATTTTAATTATTTAGGACTTATATTCGTATGACATGATCATACAAACAGCCTCGAAGATGTGAGGGTTTATGTCGTACCAAACAACTACCTCAGAATCCTAAGACCGGTTAGGGCTTAATTTACATAATATTATTATGCAAATGCCTAACAAAAGGGTTGAGGATTTATGTTGCACTAGGCAAACTGCCTCAAAATCCTAGGGTTTGGTTGTTTAATTCTAGGAATGTTTAGCTGATGTAGAGTTGTTTTGCTGACGAAGATGGTCATGCTGCCCACCGTGCTCCAAGCTCCTTGTTGTTGCAGAGGTTTAGTTTTAGAAGTCATAAATCAGGAGATGAGAGAAGTGTTTTAGTTTAGAGAAATCTTAAAGTCCAAATGTCTTTAGTGTTTTAATTAAAACAAATCTTAAAGTTCATTAAACAGAACCGATTAAGATCCCACGGTTTCGTCATCCCGACACCGTTATTTTCATCAAATTCACTTAGTCCAGATGACTTTTCTAAACTCAAATGAATGAGTTCCACACTTTCATTTAGACCGTGGGAAATCCCGTTAGCAACACGTGGGTTACATCATCCGAGGTATGCCCGATCATTCAACGTGACGTTTTAATTTAGTTGCAATTGTAGTTTTGTTGTTTTGTTTGTGATTAAATTTTGAGTTGTTTTATATTTTGAAATGTTAAGGCGGTGAATTTTATCTTGCAGTGATTTTTAATTTAGTTTTGGTTTCAGTTCAGGGACTACCCTAAACGTTTTGGTTTTCATGCAACAGTTGTTTATCATTCAAAAAAAGTAAAATACAGTGCATGTAAGTAAATTGCAATAAAGTAAATTACAATAAAATAAAAGCGTACCTGGAGGGTCTTCCCGTCATCCCAAGCTGTACTTAAAACACGTGTTAAGGCATTTAAATATTTCAACAAGTATCTAGGTAAAGCTAAGGGAGAGGTTTTGGTTGTCTACCAAAGTCCTAATCCTATAGCTAGTCATCTCCTATGATGTCTAGGTTCTTGTGTTTTGGTTTAAGGACGATTTTCTTCATCAAAGAAATAATTAAATTCAATTGTTCTTATAAGCATCCTATCATATTGAGGAAGTGCTTAAGATGAGTCTTAAACATCTTTTCAATACCTCTAGGATTATTTTAAGTTCAAGAGAATTTGATTATACAAGTGAATTAATCATCCAGGGGTTTAAGTTTTGTTCTCTTGCACAGTGAACTGGGACTTTTGAATATCCTATAAGTGAAGTACCACTTCACTTGATACCTCATTTAAGAGTTATAACAATAAGAGCTTTAAAAGGGCAAATCAAATTATTAAATATTTTAATGATTTAAACTTGATGATTTAATTTTAATTTTGACTTAATTATAAAAAATTAGTTTAAGTTTGGAATAGTGTCCAAGTTATTTTAGATTTAATTCTTAATCATTTAATTTAAGTTTGTTGATAAATGATTTTGATTTAATTTAATTCAATTTAATTTAATTTTTAATTTAATTTAATTTAATTTAATTTGATTTAATTTGATTTAATTTAATTTGATTTAATTTAATTTAATTTAGTTTTTAATTTAATTTAATTTAATTTAATTTAATTGGATTTAATTGAATTTAATTTTATTTAACTTGATTTGATTTAAATTTAATTTAATTTAATTTAATTTAATTTAATTTACTTTTAATTTAATTTTACTTTAATTTAATTTAATTTTAATTTAATTTCAATTTAATTTCAATTTAATTTAGTTTTAATTTAATTTTAATTTTAATTTAATTTAATTTTAGTTTAATTTAAATTTGGATTATTATTCTAATTAATTTATTTTAATTAAGAATTAAGTATTTTTGAAGTGATTTATTTAGGGATTTTTAAATTAAAGAATAAATATCCTCTTAATAATATCCCTACTTTAATAATTTCAATTTCTATTATTCTTCCAAAATTTCAATTAATTAATTAATTAAAGTTTTATTTTAATTATTTTTTTTGAAATGGTTAGTAGGTTTCTACCCGTAATCATTTAAGTTTCAATTATCCAAAATCAGTTTAAAATCAAATATTTTACCCTCCTCCTTTTAATTAATCCTAAAATTTTAATTAAAGGTTGAAAAAAAAATTAATTACCATTTTGCCCTTCAAGCTTAATAATTATATAACTCACTAAATTAAGCTCAAATGAGCTTGAAATTTTTATGTAACCTCACTCACATATCAATTAAGACATTAGAGGAGAAAATGTGATTTTTCTGTATTTAATTTATTTATGTAATTATTTTTGATGGAAAATAGGGGTTTTCGAGGAAAATTCAACAACATGACCAAGGAAATGCTTCTGTCCTTGAGAAAATTATGAGATATTCCTAATGACCAGAGGACCATTTGGACTAAATTTGGTGATTTTTTGAATTATATTTTATTTATTAGAATTATTTTGAATTTTGGAGTATTAATTAATTTTAAAATAAAATTAAATTTAAAAAATAGATTTTATATTTTTCTTAAATCTCTCTGACCTCAAGGAGTCCAAAGAAACAAATTTTATATTTTTTTGATTTTTCTTTGATTTATTAGAATTATTTTAATGAAAAGGTTGGAAAATACATTTTTTTAATATTAAAAATTACATTAAGCCTTTAAAATTCAATATCTTATCCTAGGGACTTAAGAAAAATATTTCGTTTGTTCCTAAGTAATTAGAATTCAAAATGTGACATTTTGGTGATTTTTAATATTTTTATGATTTTTATTATTGTTTAATTATTAAAAATATTAAAATAATGATAAAAATCAACTTTTTAAGAAAATTACAATTTTAATTTTCCTAAGTTCCTCTGATATCAGAGAAGCTCCAAAACCATTTTTGTGAATTTTTGAAAAATATTTTGTGAGTTATAATTTTTTAAATTTTAATTTTACTTATGGGGCTTAATCAACCCATTTGGTGGATCAAATCAAGTCTAATTAGTTTCAAATTTTTATGTGAGACTCTTCTGACCCTAAAGGATAGTGGAGAATTATTTTTAAGTCAATTTGATGTATAATTAACCCTAGTTAATTAAAGATCTATTTTGGGTATTTAGACCAATTAGGGTTATTCCAAGTGAATTAACTCAAAACTTATTTTTCCTAGGTTCCTCTGTCCATAAGAAACATCACCAAATTTTCTTAGAATTTATTTCTCAACATACTAATTATTAGAATTAAAATACTCAAAACAGTAACATGCAATTAAAAAATCAATAACTTCTCATAGGGATGGCCTCTGACCTTAGGAAATTCAGGAAATGTTCCCAAGTTCAGAGGCTTTAAAAGCCCTATGGTCTCATGCCATGGTGAATTGTCTATGTGCATGGAGAATTGAAATAGTGCAAAGAGTAATTAAATCATTAAAAAAAAATACTAAATGAAATTAATTGATTTTTTTTCCACGTTTTTCTTTTCTGTTCACTGAGCAAGAGGGTATTTTTATTTTATTTTTAGGATTTTTTTACACAAAGTTATGGATTTTCTAAGTTCTGGTAATTAAATAAATCCATAAAATCCTATTTTTCTATTTATCTGAATCAGCACCGCGTCATCCTTAGCATCTCTGAACAGCCACGCGGCGCTTTCTGGTTAGGCGCCGCCATCCAACTTAGCGCTCCAGGGGCCCGCGGTTCATGTACCATCGCGCTGTCCGGCTCTATCTCAACCGTCCGCTCGATACACGCTCGATCCGATGGCTCCTGGTCATCGTCTACGACTGGTGTGAACCCGTGACCGTCCACACTAAAACCCAAAGAACTCACTCGATTCTCAACGGATTTTTATGTTCTTATGCTCTATGGATTCTTTTTGAAGAGACGAACACATCCATACGGTAAACATGCATTGAAATTAAGGAATTTGAAATAGAGAATCTCTAGAAGCTCAGGAAGACATACCTTTGCTCAGAGAAGTGAAGCTTCGATCTGAGAGTTGTGTCACGTTCGATTGGGTCCAAGCAAGCTCCAGATGAAGTCCCTTGGCTTGGTGAATTGCCTAGGTACAAAAGTGACCACAGCCGATCACAAAGCTTGGAGGCTGGAGCAACTGGGTGGCTTGGAGAGGGGGCTTTCACTGGGGAACTTCTCCTCTTGGTCTGGTGAAGGTGTAGGACCAATCAATTTGGAGATTGACTCACTGTGGTGAAGTGTCCTGGTTTTGGTCTTGAATTTCAACTCTGAAATTGAGCTCACAGAGAGGAAATAGCAGGGGGATTTCAGTGGGTATCAAGTTCTCCAGGTGTGGGGAAGAGTCTGGAATGATTTTGGCAGAGTTTTTGTGTGGTTTGTTTCAGCACCTCTCCCATGGCCGAGAGAGGTGGTGTTTAAATAGAGCTGGCTGGAGGCTCTCCCAAGGGGAGTTAGGGGTTGGAATCAGCTGCTCTATGCAAGAGAAGAACAACCATGGTGGCCATTGGGCATGGGACAACTCATCAAGGAAGAATTTCAATGTTGGCTCACATGGGAGAGCTCTCGGGTATGGTGTTTTCTGGCGATCCAGGCTGCTGGCCGGCAGGCATGGGTCACCCTCAGGTTTAGGTGAGTCAGGGCTGGGGTTTAGTGTAGGGAATTGGCAATGGCCATGTGTAAAGTGGTTGAATTAAAATGGAATGGGGTAAGGGTGTATTTTGGCTAAGTTTGGTCAACTCATGTATTTGGGCTAGGTGCACCTCCCCATGGCTAGTTTGGGCTGAAGAGAAAGTGGTTTAGGTCAGCTTAATTAGTGGGGAAGGGTCACCATCCAAGTACAATTAAGTTTAAGCAAGGTTTAGTGGAATTATGGAAGCGGCTAATCCCCTTAAGGGAATATGGAAAGAGCCTCCTCCTCTTGCCATCTTGGGTATGGTGAGGTGTCCAAGGCTCTCATGGCTCCCATGTGGCTCATGCATGGCTTCATGGCTCCATTTGGCTTGGGAAAAGTTAAGTCAACTTTCATGAGGAAGGATTTTGTGATTTTTTGGCATTTTGATGAGAATTGTCATGTGGCTAGAATTGGAATGGTTTAATGATAAATTAGGACTTTAGAAATGATTTTAAGTTGAATGTAAGATGAGGGAGAGTGTCATATGGACTTTAGGATGGGTTTGGGTTTTTTTAAAATTTTGGTAAAGGTGGGCTTTTAGAATGGTTTAAGGGAGTGGGCTTTCATGTTTCAAAATGGGCTTTCGGATGAAAATTTTGTAAAGGTCCATGTCAAATAAATGTTGGGTTTGGTTTAGGGATGTGTCATGTGTGATTTGAAGCAAGTTTGAGGTGATTTGGAATTGGATTGGGTCTAATTTGGGTCTCTTTGGTAATAGAGTCCAAATGGGTCAAAATGAGCTATCTTGGGCTAAAGTTGGGCTAATGTTGAAATTGATGTAAAATTAATGTTGGGAAATGTTTACGGGGGTGTTACAAATAGGTTTCAACTTTGGTAGGGTTTTGATTTTGGGATTTGGGCCCATTTGGGTTAGGTTTGGGTATAGGCCCATTTAAGGAATTTTGGGTTTGGGTTGAAATTGAGTAAGGTTTTGATCAAAATTTTGGGCAAATCATGTTAGTGTTTTGTTTGTGAGGATTCTAGGAAGGTTTTATAAAATATTTGGGTCAAATTGGGATTGAATTGGGTTGGTTTGAGCTAGGTTTAGGTCATGGGCCAAAATTGGGCCATAAGTTTTTAAAATGAAATTGGATTCAAATGCCAATCAAATTGGGCTTGAATTTGGTCTAGATTGATATTGGGGATATTGAATTGAAGTTTAGAATTGAATTGGACCAAAATTGAGACCAATTGGGGTGATTAGGTTTGACATTGGGTTCATTTGGGTTTAAAATGAGCAAAATTGGGGGGTTTTGGTAAAGGTGGGGTAAATTGACAAAATTGACCCATGGTGTAGTTGGACAAAATGAAATTGGGAATATTTGGGATTTCATGAAATTTTCTAGGAATTTTCTGAATTTTTGGATTTTTGGGTCAAGAGGTGCATTTTGGTAATTTGGAGGGTATTAGGGGTATTTTTAGAAATTTTGGTATTTTTGGCTGGAGATAGTCAATTTGAGTGGGGAAAATGTTTAGGATTGATTCTAAGGAATTATGGGTGATTTGAAGATTTTAGAGGATTTGGGCAATTCCAAGGGCTTTTATTAGGTTCGATGGGTATAGGGTTCTCGGGGTCAAAAATTGAAATTTTGGAAGAATGAAGATTGATCAAATATGAGTGAAATGGAATCACTTTGGTTGAGCCATGAAGTCATATTAAGCCCATATGAGCCATGAGAGGACTCATTGGAGGCATTCACTATGTTATTTCTAACCCTCTTAACCAGGGGCTTAGGGGTTAAGGTCCATCCATATGAATTACCAACATGAGTCAGGGAGTCAAGTTGGGGTAAGGTGTGGTTTTAGGATTTGGATTGTGTGTGTGAGAGTGTAGAGTGTGAGTGTAGTGAGTGTGTAAGTTAACCCTCACCAGACCAGGCCACCGAGGGTAGTCCTAAGTCCAAAGAGTCTTATAGGGAACTCATCCTTTAAACCTTAACATTTGATTTCAACCCTCTAGGTGATTAGGGGTCTACAATCAAGCTTGTTGGGTTTGCAGAGAGTCAAGAGGTGTTTGAAGTTCTAAAGGGTGGGCTCCACTTCTAGTCCTCTAAGATAGTCAAAGGAAAAGCCTAAGGCTAGATCCTAAACACTAAAGAGGGAAGAGAAGACCTCATAAAAAATGAGGTCAACACGCATTCGCAAAATGTTGACCAAGTTAGCAGAAGATCAACATGAACAGACAGTGGATAATGTTAGTACAAATGCTCCAAGGAGACCAGTTCGTCAGGAACCAGAAAGAAGAAAGTCAATTCCAAGAAGGTCGGAACAGATAAAAGATATACCAAGAAAAGCATAAATAGAGTCGGTACCTCGACGCCGACCCATGACACTAACGGTTGGGATTTCATATTAAGTACTCTTTTAGTTAGAGGCTTCAAACCTGACTTTGTTAATTTGATTGGAAGATGGCTGAAGTGCAATGCTCATTCTGTCATGGTAAATGGTAAGTATCATGGTTTCTTTAGTGCCACCAAAGGAATTAAACAGGGAGATCCCCTCTCTCCAACCCTCTTCATTTTTTCTTTTAATTATATATCCAGATTGTTGGATAATCTCTTTGCTCACTCTCCGCACTTGTCTTATCATCACAAATCCAACATTGTTGTAAGCCATCTGTCTAATGCTGATGACCTTATAATCTTTTCCACAGCTTCCAAATTTGTTGTTAAAGCTGTTGTACGGCTTATTTTAAATTTTAAATTTAATTTAAATATATATATAATTTGGTAAATAACATTTGATTTTGAAAATAATTTTTAAGTTTAAAAATTTTAAGATATGAAATCAAACAGATCTCACATCCCGACTAGTTCATATAAACGAGCACCGCACCACAAACCGTGTATCTATCCAGAAGAATAGACACACTACATGATGATGGGGCTCGATTAAATTAACTAGAAGATTTGTGACATCCGTTTGATCTGCGAACCAATTTTATAAGCCGACAAGTTCCCCTGCTTAATATAAAGGAATTAAGCAGGGTTTATATTACCTGGGTTCTTAAAGTTCCCTATAAGGGCAAGCCCTTATAGTTAATTACATCTTAAATGACGGGAATCACTTAAGAAAACTCTCGATAATGATCAGTGGTTCTGCTCTCAAGAATTTCAAAGTTTAAAGTTTTCAAAGGATTGGACTTCAAAAATTTCAATAGGGAATAGCTCAAATTTGGAACAGTTAATTTTTAAGAATCCAAAGGAAGAGAAGTAGGAGAAGCCGAGGATCCAAGAAGAATCTTGGCAACTTCCCAAACTATCCTATAGTTTGGCTTCAATTTGAGAGTTTATTTAATGTTGTAATCCTGCCAATTTTAATTAATTAGGACTTATATTTGTATAACATGATCATAGAAATAGCCCTGAAGATGTGAGGGTTTATGTCGTACCAAACAACTACCTTGGAATCCTAAGACCGGTTAGGGCTTAATTTGCATAATATGATTATGCAAATGCCTAAAGAAAAAGTTGAGGATTTATGTTGCACTAAAAAAACTAGCTCTAAATCCTATAACTTTGTTATTTAATGCTAAGAATGGTTTAGCTGAAGTAGACTCAGGTTTTGCTGAAGAAGATGGCCGTGTTGCCCACTATGCTCCAAGCTCCTTTGTCGTTGCAGAGGTTTAGTTCTAGAAGGTAAAAATCAGGAGATGAGAGAAGTGTTTTGGTTTAGAAAAGTCTTAGAATCTGAATATTTTAGTGTTTTAATTAAAACAAATCTTAAAGTTGATTAAACAGAACAGATTAAGATCCCACAGTTCCGTCATCGCGACACTGTTATTTTCATCGGATTCACTTAATCCAAATGAATTTACTAAACCCAACTGAATGAGTTCCACACTTTCGTTTAGACCGTGGGAAATTCCGTTAGCAACACCTGGGTTACATCATCCGAGGTATTCCTAATCATCCAACAAGACGTTTTAATTTAGTTGTAATTGTGGTTTTGTTATTATGTTTGTGGTTAAATTTTGAGTTGTTTTATCTTTTGAATGTTGTGGCGGTGAATTTTATCTTGTTGTGACTTTTAATTTAGTTTTGGGTTTCAGTTTTGTGGAAATCCTAAAAGTTTTAGTTTTCATGCAGGGTGACACTCGTGTTTAACATATAAGAAAAGTAAAGTGCAGTACATGTAAGTAAATTGCAATTAAATAAAAGCGTACCTGGAGGGTCTTCCCGTCATTCCAAGCTACACTTAAAATACGTGTTAGAGCATTTATATGATTGCGAGAAATACCTAGGTAAAGATAAGGGAAGGTTTTGGTTGTCTACCAAATTCCTAATCCTATTACTAGTTATTACCTATGACGTCTAGGTTCTTGTGTTTTGTTAAGGATGATTTTCTTCACCAAAGAAAAATTAAGTTCAATTGTTCTTTTAAAACATCTCATTATATTGAGGAAGTGTTTAAGAAGAATCATAAACATCTTTTCAATACTTCTGAGATTATTTTGAGTCCAAATGAACTTCATCGTACAGGTGAATTGATCATCCAAGAATTTAGTTGAGTTTCATTTCATGCCCAGCAAACCTGGACATTTGATTATCTTGTAAGTAAAGTGACTTGTCACTCGATGCTCCATTTAAGAGTTATAATATTGAAAGCCTTTAGTGGTAAATTAGTTTGTTAAAGATTTTAAAAATTCTTAATTTAAAGCTGCAATTGATGATTTAAAGTGATTTGGTTTAGTTATAAAAACTTTGATTAATAATTTTAAGTTTGGAATAGTGTTCAAGTTATTTTAATTCAATTAAATCTTTATATTTTAAATGATCTTAATATTTCAGATTAATTTTAATGTTTTAAACTTTCTTAGGTTGAAAGAGGTGTTTAAATTATTTATTTTTATTAGATTTTGATGACTTAATTTGGTTTATTGTAATACTTTAGATTGATTTTAATTAGTTTGATTTTCATATTTTTAATGATGAATTGTTTTGAGATTACTTAAGGTTTTAAATTTGTTTTATGTTTTTTCTTAAGTGATTTTCAAATTAATTTTAAATGTTTAAAATTTATTTTTATTTGGTTGTTAAATTATTTAGTGTTTTGAGCTTTAACTTAATTAAGAGTAATTAATTAATTAATTCTAAATGTTTAGATTTATTTTAATTTGATTATGAAATCATTTAATGTTTTAAGTTTTAATTTAATTAAGGATTATTTCCCTTTTTAATTACTAATTTCAATCATTATTTTAGAATTAATTAAGGATTAATTATCATTGAATTAATTCAATTAGGGACTTTAAATTAAAGAATTGGTATCTTCTTAAGTCACATCCCTATAAATCCAAAATTCTAATTATTTTTTCAAAATTTAAATGATTTAATTAATTAAAGTTCCATTTTTGATATTTTCAAAGTGACTAATGGGTTTCTACCCCTTTATTTCCCTAGGTTTCAATCATCCAAGAGAAGATTAAGATCAAATATTTTACCTTACCCTTCCTTTTGATTAAACTTAAAGTATTAATGAGGGTTAAAATCCTTAATTACCATTATGCCCTTTTAAGCATTTTCATTTGACAACTCATTAAATTGAGCTCAAATGAACTTGAAATTTTTAATGTCACTTCACTCACATGTCAATTAAGAAATTAGAGGAGAAAATGTGATTTTTCTATTTTTTTAATTTAATTTACATAATTATTTTGATAAAAATAAGGATTTTCAATGAAAGTTAAACAACATGACAAAGGTAAAGTTTCTGTCTTTAAGAAAATTATGGAATGTCCCTACTGACTAGAGGACCACTTAGACCAATTTTGGTAATTTTTTGAATTATATTTGATTTATTAAAATTATTTTGAATTTTGGCGTGTTAATTAAGTATAAAATAAAATTAAAGTTGACAAATGGATTTTATATTTTTCTTATGTCTCCCTAACCTTAGGGAAGTCAAAGAAACAAATTTTATAATTTTCTATTTTTTTTTGATTTATTAGAATTATTATGGTGAAAAGGTTGGAAAATTCATTTTTTAATATTAAAAAATGCCTTAAGCTTTTAAAATTCATTATCTTAACCTAGAGACTTAGGAAAAATATTTGGCTGGTTCTTGAGTGATTAGTGGACAAAATATAACATTTTTGTGATTTTTAATATTTTTGTGATCTTTTTTAATTATTAAAATATTTAAAATATGGTGAAAAATGAAAATTTTTGAAAAATCTAAATTTTAATTTCTTTAGACTCCTATGATATCAGAGAAGTCCCAAAACCAATTTGGTGAATTTTTGAAATATATTTTCGGTTTTATGAATTTTTGAAATTTAAGAATGATCATGTCACTTAAATAATTCATTTAGTGGGGCTAATCATTTTCAATTGATTTCAAATTTTTATGTGAGACTCCTCTGACCCTAAAGATCAGTAGAGAATTGTTTTCAAGTAATTTTTATGTGTGGTTAGTCCAAATTTATTAAAATTTAGTTTTAAGTGTTTGGACTAATTAGGTTTATTTTTAAAGTATTAATTCAAACCATAATTTTCCTTGGGTCTTTTAGTCATAAGCTACCTCCCCTAATTTTCCTAGAATTTATTAAGCAACATGCTAATTACTGGAATTAAAATATCAAAACAGGCACATAAATTTGGAAAATCAATAACTTACCATAGAGATGGCCTCTGGTCTTGAAAAATTTAAGGAATGTTCCCAAGACAGAGGCTACAAAAGCCCTATGGTCTCATGCCATGGTGAATTGTATGCATGCAAGGAGAATTAAAATATTGAAATCAGTAAATAATTAATTAAAAATAAAATACTTAACAAAACAACCTAATTCGTTTTCCACATTATTTTCCTCTATTCACTGAGCAAGAGGGTATTTTTATTTTATTTTTGTGATTTTTCTATGAAAAGATATGGATTTTTGAAGTTTCTGGCATTTAATTAATTTCAAAATACCCTATTTATCTACTTAAACCAATCAGCGTCGCGTCATCCTTGTTCGGGTCAAAAGCACATGCATCCCTCCGCCATTTGACGCCGCCATCCAACTCAGCAGCCACTCGTCCCGTGGTTCCGTTCCCAGCTCTTATCTAGCGCGATCCTGTCCGTTCATCCGATACACGCGCGATCCCACGGTTCCTGGTCATCTTCTACGACTGGTGCATCCCGTGAGCCATGCACACTAAAACCCTAAGATCTCCATCATTTCACAACCAAATCTTATGATCTTGGACTCTATGGACTCGTCTCGACGAGACAAACATATCTATATGGCTAACATGCTATGAAATAGACTCAAATGAAATGGAGAATCGCAAGAAGCTCTCGGGAAGGAAGGGGTCAATACCTTGGCTCTGAGAAGTGAAGCTTCAATTAGAGGGCCTCGGCACGTTCGTTGGAGCTGGAGGAACCTCGGGATGAAGCCTCTAGTTCTAGTGAAATTTCTAGACCCGATTTCCACCAAACCCAATTTCAAGCTTCGGTCTCTAGAACAATTGGATGGCCTGGTGAGGGGGCTTTTGCATGGGAACTCCTTCTCTACCTCTGGTGAAGGTGTGAGAGGAGTTAATTTAACTTCTGTGAAGTTTTGGTGGATGTCCAGTTCTCGCCTGAGAATTGAGCTCCAAAATTTTGCTCAATCAGTGGGAATTAGGGCAGGAGGACAGTGGGAATGAGCTTCTCTTGGCTAAGGGGAGCTCTGTGAGAGTTAATTTCAGCCAAACCTTTGGCCGTGGGAGATGGCCGTTTAAATAGCCATGCCCAGGGGGCTTCCCAGGGGGAGTTAGGGCTTGGGATTAGCTGCCTTGGTGAGGAGAATAACAGCTCCACTGACCAGTAGCCATGGGACAGCTCAGCAAAAGAGTTTGAATTTTTTAAATTAATTTTGACCTCTCAGCCATGGTGTTTTCCGACGGCTGTGGTGGCTAGCCAGCCAGGCATGGGTCACTCTCATGGTCAGGGGAGTCAAGGTTGGGGTTTGGTGCAAACAATTGGCTTTGGCCATGTGTAAAGGGTATAATTTAAGTGGAATGGGGGGAGTGGCTCTTTTGGGCTCAATTTGATCAAGTCATGGTTTAGGCTAGGTGCACCTCCCCAAGGCTGGTTTGAGTTGAAGAGAAAGTCGCTTGGGTTAGCTAGAAAGGGTGGTGAAGTCCCCATCCAAGGTGATGTAGCTAAACATGGTTTAGAGTGTAACATAAATGGGGTTAAAAATATTTAGTGAAGGGTTAAGAAAGAGGCTCCCTCTTTTGCCACTAATGGCATGGTGAGGTGGAAAGGGTTCTTCATGACTTGCATATGGCTTGTCCGTGGTTTCATGGCTCCATGTGGCTTAGGGCAAAGCTTGGTTAATTACATGGAAGAAGGTTTTGAATTTTTGGACATTTTGAAGGAAAATTTCCATGGGGCCATATTTAGTCTATTTAAATGATGGAAATAAAACTTAGGGAATGATTTTATTCGATGGATGTTGAGAAGGATTTGTCATGTGGGCTTTGAAATAGGTTTTGGGCTGTTGAAATTACTTTGGAATGGGCTTTTAAATGTTTCATGGAAGTGGGCTTTTATAATTCAAAATGGACTTTTGGATGAAAATTTTGTGAAAGACTATGCCAAATAAATGTTGGCTTTATTTTAGGGATGTGTCATGAGGACTTTAGAAAATGTTTGGTGTCATTTGGGGTTGAATTGGGTTTGATTTGGGGCCTCTTTAATATTAGTGTCAAAGTGGGTCAAATTGGGCTAACTTGGGCTAAGGTTGGGCTAATGTTAGTTTTGATGTAAAATTAATGTTGCAATGGGAGTGTAACAAAGAGTTTTCAATTTTTGGTTGAGTCTTAATTTTAGGATTTGGGCTTATTTGGGTTTATGATTGGTTTAGGCCAATTTAGGAAATTTTGGTTTGGGCTAGGCTTGGGTGGAGTTTAGGTTCAAATTTAGGGAAAACTTAAGTTATTTTTTTGTTTGTGGGGATGTTAGGAAGGTTTTAGAAAAGATTTGGGGCTAATTGGAGTTGAGTTGGGTTGGTTTGGGCTAAGTTTAGGTCATGGGCCAAAATTGGGCTTTTAGGCTTCAAATTAAAATTAGACCCATATGTTGATAATATTGGGCTTGAATTTTATTTAAATTGATATTGGGGATATTTAATTGAATTTTAAAATTGAATTGGATGAAAATTGAGGACAATTGAAGTGATTTTGTTGGACATTGGGTCCACTTAAGTTAAAAAAGGGTCAAACTGGGGGTTTGGGTAAAAGTTGGCTAAATTGACAACATTGGCCTATGGTATAGTTGAATAAAATAAAATTGGGAATATTTGGGATTTTTTAGAATTTTCTGGGAATTTTTAGAATTTTTGGATTTTTTGGGTTAAAAGGGTATTTTGAGTATTTGGAGGTTATTGGGGGGTATTTTTGGAAATTTTGGTATATTTGGTCATAGATGATCAATTTGAGTGGGTGGGTATGTTTAGAATTGATTTTTAGGAATTTTGGGTAATTTAGATAATTTTAGAAATTTTGGGCAATTTCAAGAGCATTTGGTAGGTTTGGTCAGTTTAGGGCCCTGGGGGTCAAAAATTGAAATTTGGGAAAAATGAAGATTAATTAGGTGTGAGTGAAAGGAAATCATTTTATTGAGCCATGAAGCCATATTAAGCTCACAAGAGCCATGAGAGGACTCTTTTTAGGCACTCAATATGTTGTTCCTAACCCTCTTAGCTAGGGGCTTAGGGGTTAAGGTCCATCCATATGAGTTACCAATATGAGCAGGGAGTCAAATTGAGTAAAAGTGATTTTAAGATTTGAAATGAGTGTGATAGTGTGGTATGTGCAAGCTAGACCTCACTAGACCATACCATCTAGGGTACTCCTAAGGCCAAAGAGCCCTATAGGAAACTCATCCTTTAAACTTCCACATATTGGTCTTAACCCTCAAAGTGGCCTGGGGGTTTACAATCAATATTGTGGGTTTGAAGGGAGGCAAGAAGTGTTTTGAATTTCTAAGTGGTGGGTCCCATTTCTCGTCCTCTAGGATAGTCGAAGGGAAAAAACTATGGCTAGATCCTAAGTAATAAGGAGAGAGATCAGGCCTCACCAAAAATGAGATCAACAAATGGACCCCCAATAGGTGTGGTGTTCTAATCAAGCACACCGTGAGTATTGGTGTTGACCGAAAAGATCAACAAAACCAACATAACTGTCTAAGTGACACACTTAGAACAAAGCGCATAAAATTTCCACTGGGGAGTATCAGGTAAATCTCCAAGGCTGAAGATTCCAGAACTCTCGCTGGGAAGAAGAGGTGAATTCCAAATCACAAGATATGGAGAGGGATATTTAGATTTGTTTCATTTTCATTTCAAGTTTCAATTTTGAGTTTGGATTTTGATTTGTTCCGAGTTTCAATTTAGATTAAGGTTTGATTTAAGATTGATTTCATGATCAATTTCATGGAAATTCATGATTTGAAATGAGAATTGGAAGCTAGGTTCTAACCTCGAGATTGCAAGAAGGACTGGAATTTAGGTACCAGCCTCGAAAAGAGAATCAGAATTTAGGTATCAGTCTTGAAAGAGAGAATTGAAATATAGTATCAATCTTAGAAAGAGAGTCGGAATTTGGTACCGACCTCGAAAGGATAGAACTGGAATTTGGTACCAGTCTTGAAAGAGAGAATTGAAATTTAGTATCAATCTCGGAAAGAGAGGCAAAATTTGTTACCGACTTCGAAAGGAGAGAACTGGAATTTGGTACTAGTCTCGAAAGAGAGAATTGAAATTTAGTATCAATCTCGGAAAGAGAGTCAGAATTTGGTACCGACCTCGAAAGGAGAGAACTGGAATTTGGTACTAGTCTCGAAAGAGAGAATTGAAATTTAGTATCAATCTCGGAAAGAGAGTCGAAATTTAGTACTGACCTCGAAAGGAGAGAACTAGAATTTGGTACCAGTCTCGAAAGAGAGAATTGAAATTTAGTATCAATCTCGGAAAGAGAGTCGAAATTTGGTACCAACCTTGAAAGGAGAGAACTGGAATTTAGTACCAGTCTCGAAAGAGAGAATTGAAATTTAATATCAATCTCTGAAAGAGAGTCAGAATTTGGTACTGACCTCGAAAGAAGAGAACTGGAATTTGGTACCAGTCTTGAAAAAGAGAATTGACACTGGGTATCAATCTCGGAAAGAGAGTCAGAATTTGGTACCGACCTCGAAAGGAGAGAACTGGAATTTGGTACCAGTTTTGAAAGAGAAATTGAAATTTAGTATCATTCTCGGAAAGAGAGTCAAAATTTGGTACCGACCTCGAAAGGAGAGAACTGGAATTGGGTACAAGTCTTAAAAGAGAGAATTGAAATTTAGTATCAACCTTCGGAAAGAGAGTCAGAATTTGGTACCAACATCAAAAGGAGAGAACTGAAATTTGGTACCAGTATCGAAAGAGAGAGTTGAAATTTAGTATCAATCTCGGAAAGAGAGTCAGAATTTGGTACCGACCTCGAAAGGAGAGAACTGGAATTTGGTACCGATCTCGAAAGAGAGAATTAAAATTTAGTATCAATCTCATAAAGAGAGTCAGAATTTAGTATCAACCTCGAAAGGAGAGAACTGGAATTTGGTACTAGTCTCAAAAGAGATGGGAAACAAAATTTAGGTACTAATCCCAAAAGTTTGTATTTGATTTGGTTTGGAAGATTTAGTGGAAGTTTTAGTTTAGTGGAGGATTGGAATGAAACATGAAAGTGTTTCACATTCCAAGAGAGTTGATTAAAGTTTGATTGTTTGGCGAAGGATACGAATCCATGCCATCAGAACCAAATCAAAAATTTTGTGGTTCTGTGTCAGTATACTCAGTCGACCTTCTCAAAAGAGGGAAGAAATTGAGGAGAGTCGAAAGGATTTCAGGACGACGAAAGAGTTTAGAAGTTTGGAATTGAGGTTTGAGTCTTCCGTGGGGAAGAATCAACTCGAAAAAGGATTCAAAAAATTTTCAAATGGATTTCAATTTGAAGAAGAATTGTAAGATTCGAATCGATTAATTCAGATCAGAAGTCAATTCTAGATTTAGGTTCATTTCAATTGTTTTGGTGATTCAATTTCATTTTTATTGTTTATTTAGAGTTCGTGTCAATTTGGAGTTTATTTTGACATTTGGATTCTTAAAAGAGTTTTTTATTTATTTTCTTTTGCTTTCGTTCTTTGTTCGAAGTTCATTTAACTTAATGGTGTTTCCCAGTCAATTTGCACAAAAGAGATGAAGGCAAAACACAACGTGGTCGTTTCCATTTCAATTTGTTGAAAATACATCATATAGCTCGATCCAAAACATGATGATATTATCGTAGAAAATTCAACATCTCATACAATCCACATAAATCCAAAATGGATTGTGTAAGACTCTTACAAGTTTCTTCCAAAAGCATCTGTCGAAATCCATGTCTGAATAGTGAGATACATGGACAATAACATCACCTTCCAAGCCATCCTTGGTTGGAAATGCCGTTTGGATGTGCATTAGAGGGGTGTTATCTTTCATGTAGCTCACAGCTCGTAGGGCCGAAGGCTCTCCAACTCTGGATTTGGCTGAAAGTGGAAAGGCATTTTTTTGTCATCCATCCTTCTGAAAGTGAAGGAGATCCGCTCTACAGGCACTCCTGGAATGCAATGTTTTGCCATGTCTTCTCCATTCCCTTTTAATACCAAGACGGAACCTACCGGTATGGTATCTCCACCAGCCCTCAGAATTCTCTGGGGCCTGCTATCCGGAGATGAGATCCGAACATGATGTTGCATTGGTTGACAAAAGACACTATGCAAAAAGGTCTGACAAAGTCATGATGATCTATATGTGATGGTATGCAGTCGCCCTCCCTGTATATGTTAATGATGCAGTGTTGGGTATGCAATCTGCAGACAATACCCTCTATGCCACCATCCTTCTTACCATTCTTTTGATAATTCTTGGCATCCGATCCACCTCACTACGATGGAGTATCCCTGGTGGATTTCCCTTTCTGTCCTCGGCGAAGTTGTAGCAACACCAGCACTAGATCGTAACTCTTCCTTTTCCTTTCATCCACCTTCGAGGTTCTGAGTAGGTCTTTTCCCTTAAGTGACCAGCTTGACCCATTTTCTAAAGCTCGATGACGCAGTCTATAATTTGATGCTGCTTATATTCTGAGAACACATCTGTATGCAGCTCAAGGCCCTCCAGGATGTTGATTCTCTTGCCTCGGATTCTCTCAAAATATTCAAAGGTCTTCTTCTCAACCTACTGCAATTTCTCTAGCTAGTACTCTGGGATTATCTGAAGTCCTCAGAGTCTGGTATCATACTGCGGGATGTATGGCTCAACCCCAGCACGCT
Organism: Papilionanthe hookeriana x Papilionanthe teres; assembly: GCA_022702705.1. Taxonomy (NCBI): domain Eukaryota; kingdom Viridiplantae; phylum Streptophyta; class Magnoliopsida; order Asparagales; family Orchidaceae; genus Papilionanthe; species Papilionanthe hookeriana x Papilionanthe teres. Next base: position 154,852,964 of record CM040421.1, on the reverse strand, counting down.
CTCCTACATGTCTAGGCTCCTCGGGGATAGTCTCTGTCGGGACATCCTCCGGAGTTGCTTTCGCAACAAAACTCTTCAAAATTGGTACATTTGTCTGGAGTCATGGCACCGATTCTGTTTCTGCTCTTCTTTGAATTTCTTTCATCCTTTTTGCTGTTCTTGGAGTTGATTTCCTCTTTTCTGGTTCCCACTGAACTGATTTCTTCGAAGTACTTGCATTGACGGTAGCAACTGTCTCTTCATGTTTATCCGCTGCTAGCATGGTCAGCATCTTGCGAATGCGACGGTTCTTATTTCTTCGTTGAGTCGGAGTGAGAGTAGCTCTTCTTACCTCTTGAACTTCTGTGGGCATGGTGCTGACAAGCCTGCCATCTGCTGTAGCAACCACAGACTTAACTTTCTTGTCTTCCCCTATTGCATGAGCGGCATTTTCTTTTCTCTTCTTGCTGGTGGAGTGTTGACTTGGGCCACCCTATTTCATCACTGTCTGGCTGCGGTACTCTTCCCGGTCAATCGGGGTCCAATTGGTTTCTTTGTACTGTAGCTCGGCCGATGTAAAATCAGAGTCAATTTTGATCATGGCCCCATCCTTCATCTTCTCTTCATCGAGTGCCAGACTCACGCCATTCATAAAGTTCAGAACCAACCGCCCGTTCGACATTTCCCTGCGAAAATAAGAAAAGGATCACGGGCTATACTAAGAACAAGAAAAATAAGAAAATTTACTTATTAATGGAAAGCTTTTATTTATTTCCTTTTTCAAATTTTAATAAGGGTAGGAAAAGATGAGGAAAGATCAGGAATGAGCTAATTTAAAAGAAAAGATCCAAATTTCATCATTTCACATATTTTCTCTTTAACACATTTTTTGTTAATGATTTTTTTTTATCATCCATTTTTTTTATTTTGGGTTCGGACCCAGTCACAAATGACTACTTCACCCCTGCTTCTAGGAATGAGACTTCGATTTTTAAAGTTCATCCTTCGAAACATCAGGTTGCGTAATACTTCTTCAAATATCGTCCATTAATTGAAAGCATATCCACGACAATTCACGAGTTGGTAAGAACCTCCAGAGTAGACTGTCTTGACCATGAATGGTCCCTCCTAAGTCGGTTCCAATTTACCTACTATTTTGCGGTGTGCAAGAATAGGCCTCTTCAGCACTAGAACCAAGTCACCGACTTTGAATTTCCTTGGGCGGACCAGCTTATTGTGGGCCTGGATCATTTTGGCTTGGTACAGTTCCAGATTCTGATGTGCTGAAAGTCATTTTCCTTCCAAGCTTTCCAATTCTTCTAGTCGTAATTTGGCATTCTCTTCTGTAGTGATTTTGTTCGCAACTGAAATTCTGAGAGATGGAAGCTGAACTTCCAAGGGTAAGACGGCCTCGGACCCGTACACTAGAGTGTAGGGCGTAGACTGAGTAGGAGTTCTGAAAGTTGTTCTTGTTGACCTCATTTTTGATGAGGTCTTTTGTTTCTCTCTTTAGTACTTAGGATCTAGCCTTAGGCATTTCCTTTGACTAATCTTAGAGGACTAGAAATGGAACCTTCCACTTAGAAATTCAAACACCTCTTGACTCCCTGCAAACCCCACAAGCTTGATTGTAGACCCCTAATCACCTAGAGGATTGAAATCAAATGTGAAGGTTTAAAGGATGAGTTCCCTATAGGACTCTTTGGCCTTAGGACAACCTTGGGTAGCTTGGTTTTGTGAAGGTTGACTTACACACTCACTACACTCATACTCTACACTCTCACACACACAATCCCAATCCTAAAACCACACCCATACCTAACTTGACTCCTTGACTCATTTTGGTAATTCATATGGATGGACCTTAACCCTAAGCCCCTGGCTAAGAGGGTTAGGAACAACATGGTGAATGCCTCAAATGAGTCCTCTCATGGCTCATATAGGCTTAATATGGCTTCATCGCTCAATTAAAGTGATTACATTTCACTCATATGTGATCAATCTTCTTTTTTCCAAAATTTCAATTTTTGACCCCGGGGACCCTACACCTATCCAAACCTACCAAAAACCCTTAAAATTGCCCAAATCCTCCAAAATTTCCAAATCACCCAAAATTCCCCAAAATTCCCCAAAATTAACCTTGAACATTTCCTCACCACTCAAATTGATCATCCATAGCCAAAAATACCAAAGATTCCAAAAATACCCCCCAATACCGTCCAAATACCCAAAATGCCCCTCTTAGCCAAAAAATCAAAAAATTCAGAAAATTCCCAGAAAATTTTCGAAAATCCCAAATATTCCCAATTTCATTTTGTTCAACTACATGATGCTCCAATTTTGTCAATTTACCCCACTTTTACCAAAACCCCCAATTTAGCCCATTCTTAACCCATGTGAACCCAAAGTCAAACCAAATCTACCCAATTGACCCCAATTTTTGTCCAATTCAATTCTAAACTTCAATTCAATATCCCTAATATCAATTTAGACCAAATTCAAGTCCAATTTAATTGACATTTTGGTCCAATTTCACTTTTGAGTTTAAGGCCCAATTTGGACCCATGACCCAAACTTAGCCCAAACCAAACCAATTCAACTCCAATTAACCCCAAACCTTTTCTAAACCTTCCCTAAAATCCCCATAAACAAAACACTAACATGATTTTCCCAAAATTTGGACCCAAACCCCACTCAAATTCAACCCAAAACCAAAAGGGCCAATTTTGACCTAAACCCAAACCTAACCCAAATAAGCCCAAATCCCAAAATAAAAACCCAACCAAAGTCAAAACCTCTTTGAAACACTCACATAAACATTTCCAAAAATTAATTTTATATCAATTTCAACCCTAGCCCAACATTGGCCCAAGTTAGCCCAATTTGGCCTACATTGGCCCATTTACCAAAGAAGCCCAAATCCAACCCAATTCAAACCCAAATCACTCCAAAATCATTTCAAATCACTCATGACATATCCCTAAAACAAACACAAAAATTATTTAGCCAAAACTTCTACAAAATTCCCATCCATGAATTCATTCTTAAACCTAAAGTGGTCATCCCCTTAAGCCCTCCTAAAAGCCCACTTCCACCAAATTCAAAAGCCCAAATCAATCTAAAGCCCACATGACACTTTCCCTCATCACACATTCAATTTAAAATCATTCCTAAAGTCCTAATTTATCAATTAAACAATTCTAAATCAAGCCTCATAACAATTCCCATCAAAATGGCAAAATTCACAAAACCCTTTTTCATGAAGTTGACTTAACTTTTCCCAAGCCAAAGATGAGCCATGAACAAGCCATTCTAAAGCCACATGAAGCCATGAGGCCTTTAACGTGTCATTAGTCCATTTATGGCAAGAAGAGGGGGTTCTTTCTTAAACCTCCCTTAAACCCATTTTACCTTAAGCATGTCACACACTAAACCATGCTTAGCCACCTCACTATGGATGGGGACTTCACTACCTCAATTCAGCTAACCCAAATGATTCTCCCTCAGCCCAAGGTCAAGCCTTGGATGGTGAACCTAGCCCAAATGCATGAGTTGAACCAAACCAAGCCAAAATGAGCCTTCTCTCATTCCATTTAAATCGAAATCCTTGACACATGTCAAAGCCCAATTGCCTACACTAAACCCCAGCCCTGACCCACCTGGACCTGAGGGTGACCCATGCCTGCCGGCCAGCCGCCTGGATCGCCGGAAAACACCATGGCCGAGACCTCGGGAGGAGCCAAAGTTTGGAATTCCCACCTGCTGAGCTGCCCCATGCCCAATGTCCACTATGGCTGTTCTTTCCTTGACCTAAGCAGCTGATCCCAAGCCCTAACTCCCCCTGGGAGAGCTCCAGCCATGCCTATTTGAACACCACCACTTCTAGGCAAAATAAGGTGCTGAAATAAACCTTAACGAAACTCTGCCAAAATTGTTCCAGATTACTCCCCACACATAGAGAACTTGATCCCCACTGAAATCCCCCTGCCATTTCCTCTCTGTGAGCTCAATTTCAGAGCTGAAATCCAAACCCAAAACCAGGACACTTCTCCACATTGAGCCAATCCCCAAATTGATTGGTCCTACACCTTCACCAAACCAAGAGAAGAGGTTTCCCCCAAAAAGCCCCCTCTCCAGGCCAACCATTGCTTCCAGCCTCCAAGCTTTGTGATCGGGCTTAGTCAAAATCATACCAAGACAATTCACCAGGCCAAGGGACTTCATCTGGAGCTTGCTTGGACCTAATCGAACGTGACACAACTCTCAGATCGAAGCTTCAGTTCTCTGAGCAAAGGTATGGACTCACTCTTCTTCCTGAGCTTCCAGAGATTCTCAATTTAGTTTGGGTCAATTTCAATACATTTTTACCGTATGGATGTGTTCGTCTCTTCAAGACGAATCCATAGAGCATAAGAACTCGAAAATCCGTTGAGAATCGAGTGAGAAATTAGGGTTAGAAGGTTGACGGTCACGGGTTCACACCAGTCGTAGACGATGACCAGGAGCCGTCGGATCGCGTGTGTATCGAGCGGACGGCCAGGATTGCGCTTGACAGAGTAATGGGACATGAACTGTGGGCCCCTGGAGCGCTGAGTCTGATGGCGGCGCCAAATCAGGAGACGACTTGTAGCCTTTCGGAGCTGCCGAGGATGGCGTGGCGCCGCGTAGATAAGTAGGAAATTAAGGCTATTTTCTATTTATTTAATTACCAGAAATTTGAAAATTCATAACTTTGTGTAGAAAATCCTAAAAATAAAATAAAAATACCCTATTGCTCAGTGAACAAAGGAGAATAATGTGGAAAAGAAATCATGTAATTTCATCAAGTATTTTATTTTTAATTATTTATTTACTCTATGCACTATTTCAATTCTCCATGCATATAGGAAATTCACCATGGCATGAGACCATATAGCTTTTGAAGTCTCTGAACTTAGGAACATTCCCTGAATTTTCCAAGGTCCTTGGCCATCCCTATGAGAGGTTATTGATTTTTCAAATTCATGCCACTGTTTTGATTATTTTAATTCCAAAAATTAGCATGTTGAGAAATAAATTCTAGGAAAATTTGGTGATGTTTCTTATGACCAGAAGGACCTAAGAAAAAATAATTTTTGAGCTAATTCATTCTGAACAACCCTAATTGGCTTAAACACCCAAAAGTGAACTTTAATTAATTAGGGCTAACCATTCATCAAATTAACTTAAAAATAATTCTCCACTATCCTTTAGGGATAGGAGAACACCACATAAAAATTTGAAAACAATTGGACTTGATTAACCCCACCAAATAGGTTGATTAAGCCTCTTAAGTAAAAATGGGTAAAATTAAACTTTAAAAATTTATAACTCACAAAATATTTTTCAAAAATTCACAAAATTGGTTTTGGAGCCTCTCTGATATCAGAGGAATTTAAGAAAATTAAAATTGTAATTTTCTAAAAAAGTTGATTTTTAAGCTTATTTTAATATTTTAATAATTAAAAAATAATAAAAATTACCAAAATGTCACATTTTAAATTCTAATCACTTAGGAATAAACCAAATATTTTTCCTAAGTCTCTAGGGTAAGATATTGAAATTTAAAGGCCTAATGTAATTTTTAATATTAAAAAATGTATTTTCCAACCTTTTCACTAAAATAATTCTAATAAAACAAAGAAAAATCAGAAAATTATAAAAATTGTTTTCTGGTTTCTCTGATATCAGAAAGATTTTTGAAAAATAGAAAATTCATTTTTCGACCTTTATTTTATTTTTAAATCAATTAATACTCCAAAACTAAAAATAATTATAATAAATAAAATAAAACTTAAAAAATCACCAAAATTGGTCCAAGTGGTCCTCTGGTCATTAGAAACATCCCATAATTTTCTTAAGAGCAGAAGAATTCTCTTTGTCATGTTATTGAATTTCCCTTAAAAAACCCCTATTTTCCATTAAAAATAATTACATAAATAGATTAAATACAGAAAAATCACATTTTCTCCTCTAATGTCTTAATTGACATGTAAGTGACGTCACATAAAAATTTCAAGTTCATTTGAGCTTAATTTAGTGAGTTATAGAATTATTAAGCTTGAAGGCCAAAATGGTAATTAAAATTTTCAACCTTTAATTAAAGTTTTAGGATTAATCAAAAGGGAGGGTAAAATATTTGATTTTAAACTGATTTTGGATGATTGAAACTTAAATGGTTAAGGGTAGAAACCCACCAATCATTTTAAGAATAATTAAAGTAAACCTTAATTTATTAATTAATTAAATTTGAAAGATTAATAAAAAATTTTGATATTATAAAGCAGGGATATTATTTAAGAGGATATTTATTCTTTAATTTAAAAATCCATAAATAAATCACTTCAATAATACTTAATTCTTAATTAAAAAATTAAAATAATAATCCAAATTAAAATTAAATTAAAATTAAATTAAATTAAATTAAAATCAAATTAAATTAAATTAAACTAAATTATAAAATTAAATTAAATTAAAATTAAATTAAATTAAAATTAAATTAAATTAAAATTAGATTAAATTAAGATTAAATTAAATTAAATTAAATTAAAATAAAATAAAATTGAAATAAAATTGAAATTAAATTAAAATAAAATAAAATTGAAATTAAATTTAAATTAAGGTAAATTAAATTAAATTAAGTTGAATTGAAATAAATTAAAATCATTTAATAACAAACCTAAATGAAATTATTAAGAATTAAACCTAAAATAACTTGAACACTATTCCAAACTTAAACTAATTTTTTATAATTAAATCAAAATTAGAATTAAATCATTAAGTCTAAATCATCAAAAAACTTGATAACTTGATTTGCCTTTTTAAAGCTCTTATTATTATAACTCTTAAATGAAATATCAAGTGAAGTATTACCTCACTTATAGGATATTCAAATGTCCTAAGTTCACTGAGCAAAAAAATAACATTTAAACTCACGGATGATTAATTCACTTGTATAATTAAATTCTCTTAGACTTAAAATGATCCTAGAAATATTGAAAAGATGTTTAAGACTCGTCTTAAGCACTTCCTCAATATGATAGGATGTTTATAAGAACAATTGAACTTAATTGTTCTTTGATGAAGAAAATCATCCTTAAAACAAAACACAAGAACCTAGACGTCATAGGAGATGACTATCTATAGGATTAGGACTTTGATAGACAACCAAAACCTTTCCCTTAGCTTTACCTAGGTACTTGATGAAATATTTAAATGCCTTAACATGTGTTTTAAGTGCAGCTTGGGATGACGGGAAGACCCTCCAGATACGCTTTTGTTTTATTGCAATTTACTTTATTGCAAAAAGCACTTTACCTTTCTTGCATGATAAACAACTGTTGCATGAAAAACCAGAACCTTTAGGGTAGTCCCTGAACTGACACCAGAACTAAATTAAAAATCACTGCAAGATAAAATTCACCACCACACCATTTCAAAATATAAAACAACTCAAAATTTAATTACAAACAGAACACAAAACTACAATTGCAACTAAATTAAAACGTCTCGTTGAATGATCGGGAATACCTCGGATGATGTAACCCACGTGTTGCTAACGGTATTTCCCACGGTCTAAATGAAAGTGAGGAACTCATTCAGTTGAGTTTAGCAAATTCATCTGGACTAAGTGAATTCAATGAAAATAACGGTGCCGGGATGACGGAACCGTGAGATCTTAATTGGTTCTGTTCTAATAACTTTAAGATTTGTTTTAACTAAAACACTAAAAACACTTGGATTTTAAGACTTCTCTAAAACTAAACTCTTCTCTTCTCTTTTGATTACAATATTTTAAAACTAAACCTCTGCAACAACAAGGAGCTTGGAGCACGGTGGGCAGCACGACCATCTTCGTCAGCAAAACAAACTCTACTTCAACAAAACTTTCTTAGAATTAAATAACCAAGCCATAGGATTTCGAGGTAGTTTGCCTAGTGCAACATAAATCCTCAACTCTCCGTTAGGCATTTGCATGATCGTGTCATGTAAATTAAGCCCTAACCGGTCTTAGGACTCCGAGGTAGTCGTTTAGTACGATATAAACCCTCATATCTTCGAGGCTTTTTGTATGATTTTATCATACAAATATAAGTCCAAATTAATTAAAATTGGCAAGATTGAAATATCAGATAATATTAGGATTTTCTTAAATCTGAGCCAAACAATAGGATAGTTTGGGAAGTTGCCAAGATTCTTCTTGGATCTTTAGCTTCTTCTACTCCTCTTCCATTGGACTCCTGAAAATAACTGTTCTAAATTTGATCCATTCCCTTTTGTAATTTCCAAAATCTAATCCTTTGAAAACCTTAAACTTTGAAATTCTTGAGAGCAAAGTGACTGATCATTATCGAGAGTTTTCTTAAATGATTCACTTCATTTAAGATGTAATTAACAATAGGGGCTTGCCCTTATAGGGAACTTTAAGAACCCAGATAATATAAACCCTGTTTAATTCATTTATATTAAGCAGAGGAATTTGTCGGCTTATAAAATTGGTTCGTAGACCAAATGGATGTCACAAATCTTCTAGTTTATTTAACCGAGCCCCATCATCAAGCAGTGTGTCTACTCTCCGGGATAGATACATGGTTTGTGGTGCAGTGTTCGTTTATATGAACTATTTGGGATGTGAGATCAATTTGATTTCATATCTTAATATTTTTCAAATTTAAAATTATTTTCAAAATCAAATACTACTTTTCAAATTATTTATTTAAATTAAATTAAAAATTCACCAACAATTTCTGTTTGGCGACCCCTTTTTAAAATACAACACACAACCTAAAAATTCGCCGACAATTTCTGTTTGGCGACCCCTTTTTAAAATACAACACACAACCAAAAAATATGCCGACATATTTCTGGCGACTCCGCTGGGGAAAAGTTCCTCTCTCCATTTTGATCAAATGACTTTGCTTTCATAAATCGGTAGTGAGCCCATGCCCCTAGTGAACCAAGACTACCATTCTTCCATTGGAATACCCCGTTCATTTCTGTCTTGAACGCGTATAACGAACTCCTCTTAGATTTAGGAGCCACTGTTTAGACACCCCTAAACGGAGAGGTTCCAAGATCCTTTTACCTCTTTTCTGAGGTGGGGTGGACCCCCAATAGGTGTTAGTTTAGGAGTGATCCTTCGAGTCGAGAAGTCTTGCATGAGATTTCCTCTTCCTTTCCAATTCTAAATCGAACCCCTTACCTTCTCTATACCTTTAAATATTCTGTTCCTAATGAACAAATCCTCTATTGAACTACTCCTTTAAACTATAACTTCTTTTTATAAATACATGAACAAACATGCGTTCGGACTCTTTTCGATTCCTTTCTTTTCGTCCTGATGAGAAGAAGAATTACTTGGGACTGACAATCAGAATCTACCTTGCAGAAAATGTCTGCCCCAAAGCTGATTTTCTCCTTCACCAATGGATCGGACTTCGCCGTTTACAAGGATGAGCCGCCCAACAATGGGATCATCCGTTTCGGACAAGGATTCGAGAACACAAATGTCAAGATCGCCGATGTTACTCTTTTCACACTTACGTACAAAGTATCCGAAACCGAAAGACCTTTGATTGAATTCAACCCGAAGTCGACCCAAGAGTTCCTCCCTTGCTTAAGGGTTCCAGTCGAGAAGAATACTACCGTCCATAGGAGGACTGTTGTCTCTACCCCCACTGGTCTAGTCGTCTCTGCACCTACCCCGGATTCCGCCAAACTAAAGGGGAAGGAAGTTCAAATTTGTAACGAACATTTTACTGTGGAGGGTACAGATTTTCGTACAAGACCTTCTGTTTTCGAAATTGGGTCCAGCTCAAGGGTTCCACCCCTAACACGGACTCAGAGAAGAAACAGAGGAAGAAAGATTGCCAGGAAAGCCAGAGCTGCTGAAGTTGCTTTCTTAGAAGAAATCCCTGAGTACACACCACTACCTGAGTACATACCATTGCCTGAGTATACACCGCTTTTGGAAGGAAGTAGATTCCATCCCCTCTCCGCCGCAGCTGACGAGGAAAATGTCCGCAAAATTGCTTCTGCATTACCTCGACCCGCATACTATAGCGACAGCCGAAAGAAAAGGGCTAGGACTACACCATTTGCCCGACTACAGACTGTGATAGAGAAGTTAGCAAAGAAAGAGAAATGTCATGTATCCGAGATTTTAAGAAGAATAGGGCGGGTGCCAGCCAAGTCCCGTTAGCGCCGCAGAGAAACCGAATAAAAAGATGAAAGCCAGTCCACCTGTTATTGTTTCAGGATTACAGATCAGGGAGGATACCACCTTCCAGCATTCAGCCGACAGACCATCCGGTCCTAGGCCTTCTGCTGCTAGAAGGATGGTATGGCGTCCTACTACCGGTCAATTAAGACCAAAACAACGACCAGAAAAGGAAAGTCTCATCAGAAGACTCGAGTCAGAAGAAAGTACTAATGCAATAAAGGGGGCTCCCGGAAAGGAAGTTCAACAACTGTCACGAGACAACTGTGAAACTGCCCGAAAAAGACCATTGGAGGACGCTATGGAAAAGATAAGAACTGACATTCAACGATTAGCAAGAGAAAGAGAAGAAAAGTTTGGAGATGAAGTTGACTCGTCGGACTTCATGGATGACGAATATGTGGAGATCAACATGGTCGAGACACGAGCATCGTCAGCTTCGCAAGGTGCCCCAACAGCTGCGGAAAGAGATGAACCGGAAGCAATAAGAGCACAACTTCGAGAAAAAGATGATACAATATCTCAAACTGCAAAAAGGATGGAGGAGATGGCTACAGCTCTAGCCAGTCTTCAGAGTCAGGTTCAACCCCAGAGAGAAACACCTCCAGAAGTTATTCATATTACAGACGGAGGAAAAGAGATTACATCCGTTAAAGGAGACGATCAGCCAAAGAAGGATTCTACTCAGAACATGATTCCAGAGAAGGACATCAAGAACATGGTGGAACTGCAGGTGTGAGAAGCCTTAGCACACTCTAAGAGCGGAGCATCTATTCAGACGGGTAGACCTTACCCCGAAGAATTTGATGCAGTACAATACCCAAAAGGCTTCATACCACCTCTGTTCAAGACTTTTGATGGTACCGGAAATCCTCGACAGCATGTTACACATTTTCATGCCAGTTGTTGCAAAGCCGATGGAAGTGACCCTTTACTCTTCCGACAATTCATCAGCAGCCTGTCAGGGAGCGCCTTCGATTGGTATGCAGAGTTACCAAATGGTTCGGTAAAGATATTTACAGAATTAGAAAATCTCTTCGTGAAACGGTTTGCCAGAGCTCAGCACCATATCACCATCGGTGACTTAGTGGTGGAGAAACAAAAACCGAATGAAACTTTAGTGGACTACATACTTCGATGGAGAAATCTAAGCATGAAGTGTGAGCCACAGCTACAAGAGCAGCATGCAGTCGATATCCTGCTCAAAAGCATTCACGGCCCGATAGCACTTCTCCTTAAGGAATTTACAATTAAGACTTTCGAGAAGTTGTAAAGCAAGGTCGGGAGCTTGCAAGAGGAAGCGAAACAATTAAGTTTCGTCGATAAAACAGATAAGAAGAAACCTACGAAGACATTTGAAAAGAAATCCGGGATCGTCGCGGCAGTCGATAAGGGCAAACAACCAATGCAAATACAGCCAGAGCAGTCGCAGTCCAGCTATCAACAACCTCAACCCGGTTATCAGCCAACCCAACAATATGAGCAACCGCCTCGCCCACAGCGCACGTTAAAGGAGCTCATAAATAGAGAATATCCATTCAAGAACAAGGCAGTTCCAAAGATGTTCCGCAGTTTGATGAAGACTTCGGATTTTCAACTGCCAGAACCCAAAAAGCCGGAGGAAGTCAACAAGAAAGACCATCCCAACTACTGCCCTTACCACCAAATGCTTGGACATAAGATAGAGGACTGCATCACCTTCAAAAGTTGGCTTGACAACAATCTCCGAAAAGGGAACATAACTATCCCAAAGGAATACATGAAAGAATCCCAGAAAGGAGGTTATGTCAATGTTATTTCTACGGATCCCATTATTCCGATAGACCCTTACACGGCCGATGATGGATGGAGTACCGCTTGGACGAAGTCATCAAATAAAATTTTGGATCGCATCCAAACCGCTTCGGCACATACTTCAACTCAGAGTTTGAAACCTATTAAGCCAGCGCTATCGCTTGCATGTGACGAACCGTCCCAGGAAGAAAAGATCATAGAAAAGGAAGAGATCATAGAAGAAGAGAAACTGAGGCTCCTAAGGCTAGACTAGGGGCTGCTTATCCTAGGATGATTGTTTCCGATTTGGGGGAAAAATTCCTCGAACCTCTGACTCTGTATGATTATTTGCTCACTCCGGCGGGATCTTATAATGATAAGAGTTATGGCGTTAGCTACGTTTTGACTGCTTCTAACGATTACGTAACTAACGACAACCAATCTAATCCGGATCCCGATTTCGATACCAATAACGATTCTCAAATCATACACAACCTCGACAATCATGATGACAAAGAAGACATTCACCAAGAAGGCTACGAAAGTTCAACAAGCAATGAGTCTATTTGTGAATTTCAAGGAACTCCAATCACAATAGTTTTAGAGCTTTCAGATTTTGAAGCAACTCCAGAAGAACCCGTCATGCCGATTCAAAAGGAGACACCTATAAACTCAGTACCAGATTAAGAAGAAATCACAGAAGTCAACTTAAGAAGCAGAAAGGTTCTACCTCCGAGAATGAGTCCAAAAGACAAAGGAAAGCAGGTGGTTGTTAAGGAAGAATCAACCCCAACAGAAGAATCGCCCATTCGAGAAGAAACTGAGACGCATGATAATAAAGTGGACTATAACGTGCTAGCTCATCTTAGGAAACTACCAGCCAAACTGAGCATCTACGACGCTCTCATCTTATCAAAAGAGATGAGGGAAGCTCTGATCAAGGCCTTACTTGATCCAGAGATTTGTTTAGCTCAGATGGCCGGAGATTCCTTAGACGAGGTTTGCTCGTTAAAGGAACAGCGAGGTGTTACCTTCACGGACAGTGATCTACTACTTGGGACAGCTGATCACAACCGACCATTGTACATTTCAGTTACAATCGGAAAATTTACACTCTCCAGAGTATTGGTGGATCCGGGAGCATCGATCAACATAATGAATCTTCGGACGCTAGCATACTTGGAAATTGATGCTCGCGAGCTTGAAGCGGACAAGATGTTACTAAGAGGATTCAACCAGAAAGGAGAAAGAGCACTTGGATCAATAACACTGTTAATGAAGACCGGTGACTTAGCAAAGACAACCGCAAAATTTCATATAATTGATTCTGAAACATCGTTCAACGCTCTACTGGGCCGGCCGTGGATCCATGAAAACCGGATGGTACCACCGTCTCTGCATCAGTGCATAAATACTACGAAGGAGGAGAACAGTGCATTAAAGGTGATTTGCAACCTTTTTCCGTACATGAGATTGGAATCCATGAAGATGTAGCTTATTACACACCTCCAAAGAAGATGATCTTCTCCAAAAATACTGTGCCAAATGAAGCAAAAGAAATTCGAGACAATAAAGAACCTGAAGTTCTAGTCCAACAGTCACTCACCACTCCCTTACAGCGAGATGGTGAAGGTTTCTCCAGAACTCGCATCCGAGGTTGAGGCCGGGGACGAGGTCGTGGAAGAGACACTGGGACAGTTGGACAAAAGAAACCGATGATCAACGTTGATTGGGAAAACAGCTCTGAGGAAGAAGAGGAAATCAAGAAAGAAGCAGCTACAATAAACCGGAAGAAACCACAATTCAAGATTTCTCTCGAAGATGGGAAGAACAAAGAATACAAATCGATGTATGAGAAGATTAACCACAATGTACAAACTATGACCCTGACCCCGATCCAGTCTAATAAATTGAGGGTATGGTGGTCAAGGAAGTACATAGCAGCAGTGCAAAGCCAATCAAATTTTACCGTGGCACTTCTTCTTCCAATACTGAAAACAATGTACAATTTGAAGATGTCACTTCTTCCGAATTAATGAAATTACCTTTTGAGTGGTACTCTCCCTGTGTTCAAAATTTAATTCAACAAGGTGTCTTACCTCGCCAATGGACAAAAGGACAAGCACAACACTTCGAAAAATTATGGAATAATGCCGGTCGGCCTCCCAATTCAAAACATGGTCTCGGATTCGGCACAGTAAGTTCAGTTGATGATATGGAATTTTGCTTAGTTGTCACTTGCGAACCTAATGAAGACTTCTTAGAAACTACAAAAGATCCTAAAGATCTGCAAATTGGAGATGCTCCACTAGAATTCTAAGAAGAAATCAAATCCACAATAGATGAGTTAATGGAAGTTAACTTAGGTACTAGCGAAAAGCCTAGACCAACCTTTGTTAGCTCCTTACTCAATAAAGAAGATTCCGAGGAAATAATTAAGCTATTAATGGAATTCAAGGACTGTTTTGCTTGGAGTTACGATGAAATGCCAGGATTAGCTCCAGAAGATGTAGTTCACAGGCTATGAGTGGATCCTACTTCAGTTCCAGTCAGACAAGCTTCCAGAAGAATGCATCTAGAAATTGAACAACAAGTAATAACTGAAGTTAAGAAGCTAATAGACGCCAAATTTGTCCGTGAAGAACAATACCCTACTTGGCTAGCCAATGTGGTACCAGTCAGGAAAAGAATGGTCAGATCAGAATCTGTGTAGAATTCAGAGACTTGAACAAAGCATGTCCGAAGGATGAATTTCCACTACCATTCCCGGAGTTAATGATCGACATCACTTCGACACATGAAATATTCTCTTTCATGGATGGATCTTGAGGATACAACAAGATATAGATGACACCAGAAGACGAAAAGCTCACAGCATTCAGAACATCGATCGGAGTATATTGCTACACAGTAATGCCATTCGGACTAAAGAACGCAGGGGCAACATACCAAAGAGCAATGACAAAGATTTTTGATGAGCTCATTCACGACCAAGTTGAGTGCTATGTGGATGATGTGGTCATCAAAAGAAAGCTGAAGGAAGATCAACTGTATGATTTGAGAATTGTTTTCGAACGATTAAGACAATACAATCTTAAGATGAATCCCTTAAAATGCGCCTTCGGCATTACCTCCGGGAGATTCTTAGGATTTGTTGTCCGACATCGCGGGATCGAAATTGATCCAGAAAAGATTAAAGCTATCTTAGAAATGCCGCCTCCCAAAACCTTAAAACAACTACGATCCTTTCAAGGGAAGGTGGCATATCTTCAACGCTTTACCTCGAAGTTTTCAGGTAGGTGTCAGCCCTTCACGACATTAGTTAAAAAGGACGCCAAAATCGTTTGGGAAGAGAAATGCCAACTGTCCTTCGAGGACATTAAACAATACTTAATGACATCTCCTGTCTTAGCAGCCCCAGTCTCAGGTAGACCGTTGATACTTTATACCACGGCTCTCGATGACTCCCTTGGAGCCCTGCTAGCCCAGGTCAATGATGAGGGGAAAGAAAATTCTCCCTACTATTTAAGCCGACATTTGATTCCGATGAAAGTAAAGTATCCTCCAATTGATAAGCATTGTTTGGCCCTGATCTTTGCCGCACAAAAACTCAGGCATTACATGCTCTCTCACAAGGTCAACCTTATTTCGAAAGTTAATCCATTGCAATATTTGATGACCCGTCCAACACTTTCCGGCGAGGCTTGCCGGGTGGTCAATGATACTATTGCAATTCGATATAACTTTCGTGCCTCTTCGTGCCGAAAAGGGACAAATCCTAGCAGATTTCCTTGCAGCACACCCTTTGCCGGCAGAATCGCCTCTCAATCACGACTTGTCAGATGAACAGATAATGAATCTAGAACACTGATGATCGACGTTGGGAACTATATTTCGATGGAGCATCCTCAGCACAGAAAGACAAAGAATTGCAAAGGATAGTGCCCAGTAAGGTAGGAATCGGACTAATCTTTATAACAACGGAGCGGGGGATGTTAAGATACTCCTACCATTTAATAGAGCCATGCACAAACAACGAGGCAGAATACGAGGCCCCCATAATAGGATTAGAACTGACCATTCAGATGGGAATAACAGACATCAACATCTATGGAGATTCTCAGTTGATCATTCAACAGGTCGCAGGACAATACAGAATCTTAAAGCCAAGACTCGAGCAATACTTTCAGTATGCCATGAAACTATTGGAACAAATTCTGAATTTAACAATCTACAAGATCCCCAGAAGAGAAAATGCTCTCGCGGACATGTTAGCCCGCCTTGCAAAAGAATTTGCTTGCTTACAAGATGAGTCAGTTGAAGTGTCAGTTTAAGGACGATGAGTCCTATCACAGCCCGACATGGATATGATACAAAAATCAGAAAAAGTAGAGGAATCAGTTGCAGTAGTGACAGAAAACACAGAAGATTGGCGTCAACCACTAATAGAATACCTACAAACAGGGAAATTACCAGACGGTAAGTTATTAGCACATCAAATCAAGAAAAGAACTCTATCTTACGCATTAATCAATAATACATTATACAGAAGGTTTTTTGATCAGATGTGGTTAAGATGCCTGAGCGGGTCCGAGGCTCGTGAAACTGTCAAAGAAGTGCATTCAGGACTTTGTGGCGCTCATCACTCGGGCCCGAAAATGAAAATGAAAATTAAAAGACTAGGGTATTACTGGCCCTCGATGATGACCGACTGCATGAAGATTGTCAAAAGTTGTCACCGAGTGCGTGTACACGGAGTGGTTCTACACCAACCTCCAAATGTGCTACATCCGACAATTGCATCGTGGCCATTTGAGTGTTGGGGCACAGATATAGTGGGTCCGATAGAACAGCCTTCTTCAAGAGGACATCGCTTCATCCTTGCAGCTACATACTACTTTTCTAAGTGGGCAGAAGCAGTTCCACTCAGAGAGGTAAAAGCACACCACGTGCTACAATTTTTCAAAAATCAAGTCGTCTACCGTTTCGGAGTACCGCGCAGAATTATTTCAGATAATGGGTCCGCATTCAGAAGTACAAAAATCAATAATTTTGTCAGGAGACATGAAATCGGCTGGCGATACTCAACAATCTACTACCAAAGAGAAAACGGCTTGGCTGAGGCTTTTAATAAAACTCTCTTTCAAATTTTATAGAAAACTTTGGATGACAACAAGAGAAATTGGCACGAGAAGTTGTTAGTAGCCTTATGGGCCTACAGGACAACCTTCAAGACTCCTACTCAGTATACACCTTACACTTTAGTGTACGGGTCTGAGGCAGTGTTAGCATTGGAAGTCCAGCTTCCATCACACAGGATTACAGTTGCAAATAAAATTACTACAGAAGAAATTGCCAGATTATGACTGGAAGAACTGGAAAATTTGGAAGGGAAAAGACTTGCAGCGCAACAAAATTTGGAACTGTACCAAGCTAAGATGATCCAGGCTCATGATAAACTGGTCCGCCCAAGAACTTTCAAAGTTGGTGACTTAGTTCTTGTTCTTAGAAGACCTATTCTTACACATCGCAAGATAGGAGGCAAATTTGAACCAACTTGGGAAGGACCGTTTGTGGTCGAGGCAGTCTACTCAGAAGGCTCCTACCAACTTGTGAATTGTCAAGGAGAGACAAATGCTTCTAATCAACGGACGATATTTAAAAAGGTATTACGCAACCTGATGTTTCAAAGGGTGGCCTCTAAAATAGAGTCATATCCCTAGAAACACAGTTGAGACAATCACTTTGTGACTGAGTCTGAACCCAAAAACAATAAAAATAAAAAAAAAAATGTACTAAAAAATAAAATGTGTGAAATCATAATAATAAAGTTTTACCCTTCCGTTTAAATCAAATCTTGTTCCTGATCTTTCTTCATCTTTTCCTGCTTTCCTTAAAAATTAAAATAAGTGAATAAAAATCTTCGATGATAAATATTTTCTTAATGTTCTTGTTCTTAGTACAGCCCCTGATCCTTTCCTTGTCTTTTGTGCAAAGAAATGTCGAACGGGCGGTTGGTCTTAAACTTTAGAAATGATGTGAGTCTCGCACTCGATGAAAAGAGGGTGAAGGATGGAGTGGTAATAGAGATTGACTCGGACTTCACACCGACTGGCCTACAATACAAAGAAAATGATTGGATCCCAGTTGATCGAGAAGAACTTCACAGTGAAACAGTGATGAAAGTGGGTGGCGCGAGCCACCAATCCAACAACAAGAAAAGAAAAACAAACGCCGCAGAAGATAAGAAAATTATGTCCATGGTTGCTACAGCAGAAGGTGGGCTTGTCAGCGCCGCGCCCATAGAAATTCAAGGAGTGAGCAGAGCAACTCTCACTGCTACCCAGCGACGAAATAAGAATTGTCGTATTCGCAAGATGTTGACCAAGTTAGCAGAACATCAACATGGACAGACAGTGGGTACTGTTAGTGCAAATGCTCCAAGAGACCGGTTCGGCAGGAACCAGAAAGAAGAAAGCCAACTCTAAAAAGGTTGGAAGAGATGAAAGAAATACCAGGAAGAAAAGAAATGGAGTCGGTCCCTCAACGCCGAGCAGATGTACCAGACCCGGAGAGTCTTGTTGCGAAAGCAACCCCGGAGGATGTCCCTACGGAGACTATCCCCGAGGAGCCGAGACATGCAGGAGAGCTTGCTGGGGTTGAACCATACATCCCACAAGACGTTACCGGACACCGAGGACTTCGGATAATTCCGAATATGAGCTGGAGAAAATGCGGCTAGTTGAAAAGAAGACCTTTGAATACTTTGAAAGGATTGGAGGCGGAAGAATCAACATCCCGGAAGGCCTCGAGCTACATACGGATGCATTCTCGGAATATGAACAACAACGGATTGTGGATTGCATTCTAGAACTTCGAGAAGATGGTCAAGCGTGGCCGTCCGAGAGAAAAGACTTATTCGAACCCCGGAAGTGGATGCCGGGGAAAGGAAGAGTCACAATACAATGCGGATGTTGCTATAACTTCGCAGAAGACAGAAAAGGGAATCCACCAGGAATACTCCATCACGGTGAGGTTGATCCCATGCCAAGAATAATTAAAAGAATGGTGAAAAGAATGGTGAAAAGAATGATAACGTGGAGGGTACAACCAGCAGACTGTATACCCAACAGTTGCATCATCAACATCTATCAGAAGGGCGACTGCATACCTCCACACATAGACCACCACGACTTTGTCAGACCTTTCGCACGAGTTTAGTTCGTCAACCAGTGCAATATCATGTTCGGATCTGACCTCCGGATAGCAGGCCCGGGCAAGTTCCGAGGGCCAGTGGAGATACCACTTTCGGTAGGTTCCGTCATGATACTACAAGGAAATGGAGTGGATATCACAAAACATTGCATACCAGGAGTTCCAGTGGAGCGGATCTCTGTCACCTTTAGAAGAATGGACGCCAGAAAGGCACCATACCATTTCCAAACAGATCCAGAATTGGAGAGTCTCCGGCCATACGAGCTGTGAGTTACATGAGAGATATCACACCTCCAAAGCACATCCATGCGGCATTCCTGCCTAGGGTGGCTTGGATGGTGATGTTATTGACCATGTACCTTACTATTCAGACATGGATTCAGAAGATACTTTTGGATGGATCAACGAGATTCATACATAGTCCATTTTGAGTCATGGATTGTACGAAGAATATTTCAGATCGAGTTGTATGATGTATCTTCAACAAGCCTGGAATGAAAGTGACCATGTCACATTTTGCCTTCAACTCTTTTGTGCAAATTGACTCGGAAATGCCATTAAAGTTAAATGAACTTCGAACAAAGAACAGAAAAGAGAAGGAAAATAAATAAGAACTCTCTTTCATAAAAATCCAAACATTAAAAAGAATTTTTCAAATCCACATGAACTTCTACAATCGCTCTCTTCATTTCACAGCATATGTTCAATCTCTGCATTCATAAATCTCAGCATATGTTCAATCTCTGCATTCATAAATCTCAGCAATCGGGATAGGCTTCCGCCCTACTCCGAACTCAGCAAATCTCAACAATCGGGATAGGCTTCCGCCCTACTCCCATCTCAGCAATCTCAGCATTCGGGATAGGCTTTCTCCCTACTCCCATCTAAGCAATCTCAGCAATCAGGATAGGCTTCCTTCCTACTCCCATCTCAGCAATCTCAGCAATCGGGATAGGCTTCCGCCCTACTCCCATCTCAGCAAATCTCAGCAATCGAGATAAGCTTCCGCCCTACTCCCATCTCAGCAAGTCTCAGCAATCGGGATAGAGCTCCGCCCTACTCCCATCTCGGCAATCTCGACGATCGGAATAGGCTTCCGCCCTACTCCCATCTCGACGAAATCTCGGCATTCGGGATAGGCTTCCACCCTACTCCCATCTCGACGATCTCGGCATTCGAGATAGGCTTCCTCTCTACTCCCATCTCAGCAATCTCAGCAATCTCAGCATTTGGGATGGGCTTCCGCCCTACTCCCATCTCAGCAATCTCAGCAATCGGGATAGGCTTCCGCCCTACTCCCATCTCAGCAAATCTCAGCATTCGGGATAGGCTTCCTCCCTACTCCCATCTGAACAATCTCAACATTCGGGATAGGCTTCCTCCCTACTCCCATCTCAGCAATCTCAGCATTCGGGATAGGCTTCCGCCCTACTCCCATCTCAACAATATCAGCAATCGGGATAGGCTTCCACCCTACTCCCATCTCAGCAAATCCAGCAATCGGGATAGGCTTTCGCCCTACTCCCATCTCGGCGAAATCTCAGACGATCGGGATAGGCTTCCGCCCTACTCTTATCTCGACGAATTCTCGCAATCGGGATAGGCTTCCACCCTGCTCCCTTCTCAGCAATTCTCAGCACTCGGGATAGGCACAGTCCTACTCCTTTCTCAGCAATCTCAAAATTTGATCCTCCCAGCAAGAAATTGAAATTAAAGTACACTGCATTTCGGATAGGCTTTGTCCTATTCTTCCTCAGCATTTGGAATAGGTTCAGTTCTACTTCCTTCTCAGCATACAAATGCATTTGGGTGGGCCTTAGCCCTACTCTTGTCTCCGTATAAAATCAAAATTGAAACTCAAATTGAAATTCAAACACAAAATTGAAAAAACTTGAAATAGAAAATGAAACGAATCTAAGATCCAATCTCTTGAAATCTTGTGATCTGAAATTCACCTCCTTCCCCAGCGAGAGTTCTGGAATCGCCGGTCTTGGAAATATACCTGATACTCCCCAGCGGAAATTCTTCTACTTCGTCCTAAGTTTGTTACTTGCACATCTGTTTTGGTTTTGTTGATCTCTTCGGTCAATGCCAATACGCGCAGTATGCTTGGTTAGCACACCACACCTAATGGGGGTCCATTTGTTGACCTCATTTTTTATGAGGTCTTTTGTTTCTCTCTTTAGTACTTAGGATCTAGCCTTAGGCATTTCCTTTGACTAATCTTAGAGGACTAGAAATGGAACCTACCACTTAGAAATTCAAACACCTCTTGACTCCCTACAAAACCCACAAGCTTGATTGTAGACCCCTAATCACCTAGAGGATTGAAATCAAATGTGAAGGTTTAAATGATGAGTTCCCTATAGGACTCTTTGGCCTTAGGACCACCTTGGGTAGCTTGGTCTGGTGAAGGTTGACTTATACACTCACTACACTCATACTCTACACTCTCACACACACAATCCAAATCCTAAAACCACACCCATACCAAACTTGACTCCTTGACTCATTTAGGTGATTCATATGGATGGACCTTAACCCCTAAGCCCTCAGGCTAAGAGGGTTAGGAACAACATGGTGAATGCCTCAAATGAGTCCTCTCATGGCTCATATAGGCTTAATATGGCTTCATGGCTCAATCAAAGCGATTCCATTTCACTCATATTTGATCAATCTTCTTTTTTCCAAAATTTCAATTTTTGACCCCGGGGACCCTACACCTATCAAACCTACCAAAAGCCCTTAAAATTGCCCAAATCCTCCAAAATTTCCAAATCACCCAAAATTCCCCAAAATTAACCTTGAATATTTCCTCGCCACTCAAATTGATCATCCAAAGCCAAAAATACCAAAGATTCCAAAATACCCCCCAATACCCTCCAAATACCCAAAATGCCCCTCTTAGCCAAAAAATCCAAAAATTCAGAAAATTCCCAGAAAATTCAAGAAAATCCCAACTATTCCCAATTTCATTTTGTTCAATTACACCATCATCCAATTTTGTCCATTTACCCCACTTTTACCAAAACCCCCAATTTAGCCCTTTCTTAACCCAAGTGAACCTAAAGTCAAACCAAATCTACCCAATTCACCCTAATTTTGGTCCAATTCAATTCTAAACTTCAATTAAATTTCCCCAATATCAATTTAGACCAAATCCAAGTCCAATTTGATTGACATTTGGGTTCAATTTCACTTTTGAGTTTAAGGCCCAATTTGGACCCATGACCCAAACTTAACGTAAACCAAACCAATTTAACTCCAATTAACCCCAAACCTTTTCTAAACCTTCCCTAACATCCCCATAAACAAAACACTAACATGATTTTCCCAAAATTTGGACCCAAACCCCACTCAAATTTAACCCAAATCCAAAAGGGCCAATTTGACCTAAACCCAAACCTAACCCAAATAAGCCCAAATCCGAAAATCAAAACCCAACCAAAGTCAAAACCTCTTTGAAACACTACCATAAACATTTCCCAACAATAATTTTACATCAATTTCAACCCTAGCCCAACATTGGCCCAAGTTAGCCCAATTTGGCCTACATTGGCCCATTTACCAAAGAAGCTCAAATCCAACCCAATTCAATCCCAAATCACTCCAAATTCATTTCAAATCACTCATGAAATATCCCTAAACCAAACACAACAATTATTTAGCCCAAACTTCTACAAAATTCCCATCCATGAATTCATTCTTAAACCTAAAGGGGTCATTCCCTTAAGCCCTCCTAAAATCCCACTTCCACCAAATTCAAAAGCCCAAATCAATCTAAATCCCAAATGAAACTTTCCCTCATCACACATTCAATTTAAAATCATTCATAAAGTCCTAATTTATCAATTAAACAATTCCAAATCAAGCCTCATAACAATTCCCATCAAAATGCCAAAATTCACAAAACCCTTTTTCATGAAGTTGACTTAACTTTTCCCAAGCCAAAGATGAGCCATGAACAAGCCATTCTCAAGCCACATGAAGCCATGAGGGCTTTCACTTGTCATTAGTCCATTTATGGCATGAAGAGGGGGTTCTTTCTTAATCCTCCCTTAAACCTTTTTTACCTTAAGCAAGTCACACACTAAACCATGCTTAGCCACCTCACCATGGATGGGGATTTCACTACCTCAATTCAGCTGACCCAAATGATTCTCCCTCAGCCCAAGGTCAAGCCTTGGATGGTGAACCTAACCCAAATGCATGAGTTGAACCAAACCAAGCCAAAATGAGCCTTCTCCCATTCCATTTAAATCAAACTCCTTGACACATGGCAAAGCCCAATTGCCTACACTAAACCCCAACCCTGACCCACCTGGACCTGAGGGTGACCCATGCCTGCCGGCCAGCCGCCTAGATCGCAGGAAAACACCATGGCCGAGACCTTGGGAGGAGCCAAAGTCTGGAATTCCCACCTGCTGAGCTGCCCCATGCCCAATGGCCACCATGACTGTTCTACCCTTGACCTAAGCAGCTGATCCCAAGCCCTAACTCCCCCTGGGAGAGCCTCCGGCCATGCCTATTTAAACACCACCACCTCTCGGCCAAATAAGGTGCTGAAACAAACCTTAAGGAAACTCTGCCAAAATTGTTCCAGACTACTCCCCACACATAGAGAACTTGATCCCCACTGAAATCCCCCTGCCATTTCCTCTCTGTGAGCTCAATTTTAGAGTTGAAATCCAAGTCCAAAACCAGGACACCTCTCCACAGTGAGCTAATCCCCAAATTGATTGGTCCTACACCTCCACCAGACCAAGAGAAGAAGTTTACCAGTAAAAGCCCCCTCTCCAGGCCAGCCATTGCTTCCAGCCTCCAAGCTTTGTGATCGGGCTTGGTCGAAATCATACCTAGACAATTCACCAGGCCAAGGGACTTCATCTGGACCTTGCTTGGACCCAATCGAACGTGACACAACTCTCAGATCGAAGCTTCACTTTTCTGAGCAAAGGTATGGACTCACTCTTCTTTCGAGCTTCCAGAGATTCTTAATTTAGTTTGGGTCAATTTCAATACATGTTTACCATATGGATGTGTTCGTCTCTTCAAGACGAATCCATAGAGCATAAGAACTCAAAAATCCGTTGAGAATCGAGTGAGAAATTAGGGTTAGAAGGTTGACGGTCACGGGTTCACACCAGTCGTAGACGATGACCAGGAGCCGTCGGATCGCGTGTGCATCGAGCGGACGGCCAGGATTGCGCCGGACAGAGTAATGGGACATGAACCGCGGGCCACTGGAGCGCTGAGTCGGATGGCGGTGCCGAATCAGGAGATGACGCGTGGCCTTTTGGAGCTGTCGAGGATGGCGTGGCCCCGCGTGGATAAGTAGGAAATTAGGGCTATTTTCTATTTATTTTATTACCAGAACATTGAAAATTCATAACTTCGTGTAGAAAAATCTTAAAAATAAAATAAAAATACCCCCTTGCTCAATGAACATAGGAGAATAATGTGGAAAAGAAATCATGTAATTTCATCAAGTATTTTATTTTTAATTATTTATTTACTCTCTACACTATTTCAATTCTCCATGCATATAGGAAATTCACCATGACATGAGACCATAGGGCTTTTGAAGCCTCTAAACTTGGGAACATTCCCTAAATTTTCCAAGGTCAGAGGCCATCCCTATGAGAAGTTATTGATTTTTCAAATTCATGCCACTCTTTTGATTATTTTAATTCCAATGATTAGCATGTTGAGAAATAAATTCTAGGAAAATTTGGTGATGTTTCTTATGACCAGAGGACCCTAGGAAAAATAATTTTTGAGTTAATTCACTTTGAACAACCCTAATTGTCTTAAATACCCAAAAGTGAACTTTAATTAATTAGGGTTAACCATTCATCAAATTAACTTAAAAATAATTCTCCACTCGTCCTTTAGGGATAGGAGAACACCACATAAAAAATTGAAAACCATTGGACTTGATTAACCCCACCAAATGGGTTGATTAAGCCTCTTAAGTAAAAATGGGTAAAATTAAACTTTAAAAATTTATAACTCACAAAATATTTTTCAAAAATTCACAAAATTGGTTTTGGAGCCTCTCTGATATTAAAGGAATTTAAGAAAATTAAAATTGTAATTTTCTAAAAAAGTTGATTTTTTAAGCTTATTTTAATATTTTAATAATTAAAAAATAATAAAAATCACCAAAATGTCACATTTTGAATTCTAATCACTTAGGAACAAACTAAATATTTTTCCTAAGTCCCTAGGGTAAGATATTGAATTTTAAAGGCCTAATGTAATTTTAAATATTAAAAAATATATTTTCCAACATTTTCACTAAAATAATTCTAATAAATCAAAGAAAAATCAGAATATTATAAAAATTGGTTTCTGGTTTCTCTGATATCAGAAAGATTTTTGAAAAATATAAAATTTATTTTTCAACCTTTATTTTATTTTTAAATTAATTAATACTACAAAACAAAAAATAATTATAATAAATAAAATAAAATTAAAAAAATCACCAAAATTAGTCCAAGTGGTCCTCTGGTCATTAGGAACATCCCATAATTTTCTTAAGAGTAGAAGAATTCCCTTGGTCATGTTATTGAATTTCCCTTGAAAAACCTCTATTTTCTATTAAAAATAATTACATAAATAGATTAAATACAGAAAAATCACATTTTCTCCTCTAATTCTTAATTGACATGTAAGTGAGGTCACATAAAAATTTCAAGTTCATTTGAGCTTAATTTAGTGAGTTATAGAATTATTAAGCTTGAAGGGAAAAATGGTAATTAAAATTTTCAACCTTTAATTAAAGTTTTAGGGTTAATCAAAAGGGGAGGGTAAAATATTTGATTTTAAACTGATTTTGGATGATTGAAACTTAAATGGTTAAGGGTAGAAACCCACCAATCATTTTAATAATAATTAAAGTAAACCTCAATTAATTAATTAATTAAATTTGGAAGATTAATAAAAAAATTTTGAAATTGTAAAGTAGGGATATTATTTAAGAGGATATTTATTCTTTAATTTAAAAATCCCTAAATAAATCACTTCAATAATACTTAATTCTTTATTAAAAAATTAAAATAATAATCCAAAGTAAAATTAAATTAAAATTAAATTAAATTAAATTAAATTAAATTAAAATCAAATTAAATTAAATTAAATTAAACTAAATTATAAAATAAAATTAAATTAAAATTAAATTAAATTAAAATTAAATTAAATTAAGATTAAATTAAATTAAATTAAATTAAATTAAAATAAAATAAAATTGAAATTAAATTGAAATTAAATTAAAATAAAATAAAATTGAAATTAAATTAAATTGAAATTAAATTTAAATTAAGGTAAATTAAATTAAATTAAATTGAATTAAATTAAATTAAAATCATTTAATAGCAAACCTAAATGAAATTATTAAGAATTAAACCTAAAATAACTTGAACACTATTCCAAACTT
This sequence comes from Papilionanthe hookeriana x Papilionanthe teres, assembly GCA_022702705.1. NCBI lineage: Eukaryota > Viridiplantae > Streptophyta > Magnoliopsida > Asparagales > Orchidaceae > Papilionanthe > Papilionanthe hookeriana x Papilionanthe teres. Next base: position 154,826,322 of record CM040421.1, on the reverse strand, counting down.
AAACTAATTTTTTATTATTAAATCAAAATTAGAATTAAATCATTAAGTCTAAATCATCAAAATACTTAATAACTTGATTTGCCCTTTTAAAGCTCTTATTATTATAGCTCTTCAATGAAATATCAAGTGAAGTATTACCTCACTTATAGGATATTCAAATGTCCTAAGTTCACTGAGCAAAAGAATAACATTTAAACTCCCGGATGATTAATTCACTTGTATAATTAAATTCTCTTGGACTTAAAATGATCCTAGAAATATTGAAAAGATGTTCAAGACTCATCTTAAGCTCTTCCTCAATATGATAGGATGTTTATAAGAACAATTGAACTTAATTGTTCTTTGATGAAGAAAATCGTCCTTAAAACAAAACACAAGAACCTAGACGTCATAGGAGATGACTAGCTATAGGATTAGGACTTTGATAGACAAACAAAACCTTTCCCTTATCTTTACCTAGGTACTTGATGAAATATTTAAATGCCTTAACATGTGTTTTAAGTGCATCTTGGGATGACGGGAAGACCCTCCAGGTACGCTTTTGTTTTATTGCAACTTACTTTATTGCAAATGCACTTTACCTTTCTTGCATGATAAACAACTGTTGCATGAAAAACCAAAACCTTTAGGGTAGTCCCTGAACTGAAACCAGAACTAAATTAAAAATCACAGCAAGATAAAATTCACCGCCACAACATTTCAAAATATAAAACAACTCAAAATTTAATTACAGACAGAATACAAAACTATAATTGCAACTAAATTAAAACGTCTCGTTGAATGATCGGGAATACATCGGATGATGTAACCCATGTGTTGCTAACGGGATTTCCCACGGTCTAAATGAAAGTGTGGAACTCATTCAGTTGAGTTTAGCAAATTCATCTGGACTAAGTGAATTCAATGAAAATAACGGTGCCGGGATGACGGAACCGTGGGATCTTAATCGGTTCTGTTCTAATAACTTTAAGATTTGTTTTAACTAAAACACTAAAAACACTTGGATTTTAAGACTTCTCTAAAACCAAACTCTTCTCTTCTCTTTTGATTACAATCTTATAAAACTAAACCTCAGCAACAACAAGGAGCTTGGAGCACGGTGGGCAGCGCGACCATCTTTGTCAGTAAAACAAACTCTACTTCAACAAAACTTTCTTAGAATAAATAACCAAGCCATAGGATTTCGAGGTAGTTTGCCTAGTGCAACATAAATCCTCAACTCTCCGTTAGGCATTTGCATGATTGTGTCATGTAAATTAAGCCCTAACAGGTCTTATGACTCCGAGGTAGTCGTTTAGTACGACATAAACCCTCATATCTTCGAGGCTTTTTGTATGATTTTATCATACAACTATAAGTCCAAATTAATTAAAATTGGCAAGATTGAAATATCAGATAATATTAGGATTTTCTTAAATCTGAGCCAAACAATAGGATAGTTTGGGAAGTTGCCAAGATTCTTCTTGGATCTTCAGCTTATTCTACTCCTCTTCCATTGGACTCCTGAAAATAACTGTTCTAAATTTGATCCATTCCCTATTGTAATTTCCAAAATCTAATCCTTTGAAAACCTTAAACTTTGAAATTCTTGAGAGCAAAGTGACTGATCATTATTGAGAGTTTTCTTAAATGATTCACTTCATTTAAGATGTAATTAACTATCGGGGCTTGCCCTTATAGGGAACTTTAAGAACCCAGATAATATAAACCCTGTCTAATTCATTTATATAAAGCAGGGGAATTTGTCGGCTTATAAAATTGGTTCGTAGACCAAACGGATGTCACAAATCTTCTAGTTTATTTAACCGAGCCCCATCATCAAGCAGTTTGTCTACTCTCCAGGATAGATACACGGTTTGTGGTGCAGTGCTCGTTTATATGAACTATTTGGGATGTGAGATCGGTTTGATTTCATATCTTAAAATTTTTCAAATTTAAAATTATTTTTAAAATCAAATACTACTTTTCAAATTATTTATTTAAATTAAATTAAAAATTCACCAACAATTTTTGTTTGGCGACCCCTTTTTAAAATACAACACACAACCTAAAAATTCACCGACAATTTCTATTTGGCGACCCCTTTTTCAAATACAACACACAACCTAAAAATATGCCGACAGTTCTGTAGGCCCATAAGGCTTCTAATAACTTCTCGTGCCAATTTCTTTTATTGTCGTCCAATGTTTTCTTTAGGATTTGGACGAGAGTTTTATTTAAAGCCTCGGCCAAGCCGTTCGCTCTTGGGTAGTACATCGTCGAATATTCATGCTTCTGAAGGCTGACTCATTGTCTGAAATAATTCTGCGTGGTACCCCAAACAGTAGATGACTTGATTCTTGATGAACTATAACACATGATGAGCTTTCACTTCTCTGAGCGGTATAGCTTCTGCCCATTTGGAAAAATAATCTGTGGCTGCAAGGATAAAGTGATGTCCTCTTGAAGAAGGCAGTTCTATTGAACCCACGATATCTGTGCCCCAACACTCAAATGTCCACGATGCAATTTTCGGATGCAGCGCATTTGAAGGTTTATGTAGAATCACTCCATGCACTTGGCACTGGTGATAGCTCTTAGCGACCTTCATGCAATCGGTCATCATTGAGGGCCAATAGTACCCTAGTCTTTTAATCTTCATTTTCATCTTCAGACCTGACTGGTGAGCATCACAAAGTCCTGAGTGCACTTCTTTAGCAATTTCATGAGCCTCGGACCCGCTCATGCACCTTAGCCACATCTGGTCAAAAGACCTTCTTTATAACGTATTGTTTATTAATGCAAAAGACAGAGTTCTTTTCTTGATTTGATGGGCTAATGACTTATCGTCCGGTAAGTTTCCTGTTTGCAAATAGTCTATTAATGGCTGCCACCAATCTTCTGCATTTTCTGTTACTGCTGCAACTGTTTCTTTTTCTTTTTCCTCTGATTCAGATATTGCATCCATGTCGAGCTATGAGAGGACCTTTCATCCCTGAACTGACACTTCAACTGATTCGTCCTGCAAGCAGGAAAAATCTTTTGCAAGGCGAGCTAGCACGTTTGCAAGGGCATTTTCTCTTCTGTGGATCTTGTAGATCTATACATTCGGAATTTGTTCTAACAACTTCATGGCATACTGAAAGTATTGCTCGAGTCTTAGCTTTAAAATTTTTTTACTGTCCTGCGACTTGCTGAATGATAAACTATGAATCTCCATAGATATTAATATCTGTTATCCCCATCTGAATGGTTAATTCCAGTCCGGTTAAGAGGGCTTCGTATTCTGCTTCGTTATTCATACACGGTTCTGTTAAATGGTAGGAATACCTTAAAATGCCCCGCTCTGGTGTTATAAAGATTATTCTGATTCCTGCCTTACTGGGCACTATCGTTTGCAATTCTTTGTCTTTTTGTACTGAGTATGCTCTGTCGAAGTACAATTCCTAACACAGATCATGGGGTCTTCTAAGCTCATTATATGCTCGTCTGGCAAGTCATCGAGAGGCGACTCTACTGGTAAAGGGTGTGCTGCAAGGAAGTCTACTAGGACTTGTCCCTTTACGGCACAAAGAGGAACGAAAGTTATATTGAATTGTAATAGTATCATTGACCACCTGGCAAGTCTGCCGGAAAGCGTCGGTCGGGTAATCAAATATTGCAATGGATTAAACTTCGAAATAAGGTTGACCTTATGAAAAAGCATGTAATACCTGAGCTTTTGAGGGCTATGATCAGGGCCAAACAATGCTTTTCAATTGGAGGATACTTTACTTCCGTTGGAATTAGATGACGACTTAAGTAATAAAGAGCATTTTATTTACCCTCGTCATTGACCTGGGCTAACAGGGCTCCAAGGGAGTCGTCTAAAGCCGTGGTATAAAGTACTAACTGTCTACCCGAGACTGGGGCTACTAAGACAGGAGGTGTCATTAAATACTGTTCAATGTCCTCGAAGGCCCGCTGGAATTTCTCTTCCCAAACGAATTTGGCGTCCTTTTTAATTAATGCCAAGAAAGGCTGACACCTACCTGACAAATTCGAGATAAAGCGTCGATGATATGCCAACTTCCTTTGAAAGGATCGTAGTTGTTTCAAGGTTTTGGGATGCGGTATTTCTAAGATAGCTTTAATCTTCTCTAGATTAATTTCAATTCCGCGATGTCTGACAATGAATCCTAAGAATTTCCTAGAGGCGACGCTGAAGGCACATTTCAGGGGATTCATCTTAAGATTAAATTGTCTTAATCACTCGAAAACAATTCTCAAATCATATAGGTGATCTTCTTTCAGTTTTCTCTTGATGACCACATCATCCACGTAGCACTCGACTTTTTTATGAATGAGATCATAAAAAATCCTCGTCATTACTCTTTGGTGGGTTGCTCCTGCGTTCTTCAACCCGGAAGGCATTACTGTGTAGTAGTATATTCCGATTGGCATTCTGAAGGTTGTAAGCTTTTCGTCTTCTGGTGCTATCATGATCTGGTTGTATCCTGACGATCCATCCATGAAAGAGAAGACTTCATGCTTTAAAGCAATGTCGATCATCAATTCTGGAATTGGTAGTGGAAACTCATCTTTTGGATATGCTTTATTTAAATCTCTGAAATCTACACAGATTATGATCTGTCCATTCTTCTTTCTGACCGGTACCACATTGGCTAACCAAGTCGGATATTGTTCTTCACGGATAAATTTAGCGTCTATTAGCTTCTTAACTTCAACTTTAACTTGTTGTTCAATCTCTAGACGCATTCTTCTGGGAGATTGTCTGACTGGAATGACAGTGTGATCCACTCCTAGTTTGTGAATTGTAACTTCTGGAGCTAATCCTGTTATTTCATCATAACTCCAAGCAAAACAATCTTTAAATTCCATCAGTAGCTTGATCATGTTTTCGGAGTCTTCTTTATTGAGTAAGGAGCTAACGAAGGGCTGCCTAGGCTCTTCGCTAGTACCTAAGTTAACTTACATTAACTCGTCTATTGTAGATTTAATCTCTTACTTAAATTCTGGAGGAGCATCTCCAATTGGTAGATCTTCAAGATTATCTGAAGCTTCCAAGCAGTCTTCATTAGGCTCGCAAGTGACAACTAAGCAAAATCCCGTATAATCAACTGATCCTATTGTGCCGAATTCGAGACCATGTTTTGAATTGGGAGGCCGACTGGCATTATTCCATAATTTTTCAAAGTGTTGTGATCGAAATTTTGTCCATTGATTAGGTAAGACACCATGTTGAATTAAATTCTGATCATAGGGAGAATACCACTCAAAAGGCAATTCCATTAATTTGGAAGAAGTAACATCTTTAAATTGTACATCATTTTCAGTTTTGGAAGAAGAAGCACCACGGTAGAATTTGATCGGTTTAGTACTGCCACCATGCACTTCCTTGACCACCATACCCTCGACCTTATTAGAATGGATCGGGGTCAGGTTCATAGTATGCACATAGTGGTTAATCTTTTCATATATTGATTTGTATTCTTCATTCTTTTCTTCTTCAAGAGAGATCTTAAATTGGGGTTTCTTCTAACTTATTGTCACTGCTTCATTCTTAATTTCTTCTTCGTTGGAACTACTTTCCCAATCAACATCGATGACCGGTTTCCTCTGTTCAACTGTTCCACTGTTTCTTCCTCGACCTCATCCTCGGCCTCGACCTCGGTTGCGAGTTCTGGAGAAACCTTCACCATCTCGCCGTAAAGGAGTAGTGAGTAACTATTGAACTAGAATTTCAGGTTCTTCATTGTCTCGAACTTCTTTTGTTTCATTTGGTATGGTATTTTTGGAGAAGATTTTTTTTAGGCGCGTAGTAAGCTGCATCTCTGTGAATTTCAATTTCATGCATGGAGAACGGTTGCAAATCACCTTTGATACACTATTCTCCTCCTTCGTAATATTTTATGCACTGGTGCAGAGACAACGGTACCATCTGGTTCTCATGGATCCACGGCCGACCCAGTAGAGCGTTGAACGATGTCTCAGAATCAATTATGTGGAATTTTGCGATTGTCTTTGCCAAATCACCGGTCTTCATTAATAGTGTTATCGATCTAAGAGATCTCTCGCCTATCTGATTGAAGCCTCTTAATAACATCTTGTCTGCTTCAAGTTTGCGAGCATCAATTTCCAAATATGATAACGTTCGAAGGCTCATTATGTTCATTCGTGCTCCCGGATCGACTAGCACCCTGGAGAGCGTGAACTTTCTGATAGTGACTGAGATGTACAACGGTCGATTGTGATCAACTGTACGAAGTAGTAGATCATTGTCCGTGAAGGTAACACCTTGCTGTTCTTCTAATAAGCAAACCTCATCTAAGGAATTATCGGCCATTTGAGCTAAACAAATTTCTGGATCAAGTAAGGCCTTGATCAGAGTTTCTCTCATCTCCTTTGACAGGATCAGAGCATCGTAGATGCTCGGCTTGGCTGGTAGCTTTTTAAGATGGGCTAGCCCGTTATAATCCACTTTATTACCAGGCTCTTCAGTCTCTTCCCGAATGGGCAATTCTTCTGCTGGGGTTGGTTCTTCCTGAGTAGCCACCTGCTTTCCTTTATCCTTTGGACCAATTCTTGGGGGTAGAACTTTTCTTCTCCTTAGATTGACTTCAGTTATTTCTTCTACATATGGTGCTGGATCTACCGTGCCTCCTCTTGAATCGAAATGACTGGCTCTTCTGGAGTTGCTTCGGAATCTGATAACTCCAATTCTATCGTGATTGGAGTTCCTCGGAATTCACAAATGGACTCGGTGCTTGTTGAGCTCTCTTAGTCATCCTTGTGAACGTCTTCTCCTTCTTCATGGTCATCGAGGTTTAGTATGATTTGAGAATCGTTATTCATATTGAAATCGAGATCCGGATTAGGTTGGTTGTCATTAGTTACGTAATCGTTAGAAACAGCCAAAACGTAGCCAATGCCAAAACTCTTATCATTATAAGATCTCACCGGGGCGTGCAAATAATCATACAGAGTCAGAAGTCCGATGGATTTCTCCCCCAAATCAGAAACAACTTTCCTAGGATAAACAACCCCTAGTCTACCCTTCGGAGCCTCGGTCTTCTTCTCTTCCACGATCTTCTCTTCCTTCTGGGGCGGTTCTTCAATCGCAAGTGTAGTGCCGGCTTGACAGGTTTCAAACTCTGAGTTGAAGCTCGCACCGAAGCGGTCTGGATGTGATCCAAAAATTTTCTTCGAATACTTTGTCCAAATGGTACTCCATCCATCGTTAGTTGTGAACGGGTCTATCAAAACAATAGGATCCGTCAAGATAACATTGACAAAACCTCCTTTTTGGGGTTCCTTCATGTATTCCGTCGGGATCGTTATGTTCCCTTTCCGGAGATTATCATCAAGTCTATAATGCAAAATCAAGTCTATCAACCCAATCAGTTCTTTTAGGATTAACAGTCTTCTCTAAAATTCTTTTAATTTCTCTGTTTGATACTTCAGCCATTCCACTTGTTTGTGGGTGATATGCAGTTGCAATTCTGTATTTGATTCCAAAATTTTCCAATAATGATTGAATTCTTATATTTCTTAAATGACTTCCACCATCTGTGATAATTACCTTAGGCATTTCAAATCTTGAAAAAATCATCTTCTTTAAAAATTTTGAAACACTTTTAGAATCACAGCTAGGTAAAGCTACAGCTTCAATTCACTTTGAAACATAATCAACCGCTAATAAAATATAAATTTTTCCAGATGATGGTACAAATGGTCCCATAAAGTCTAAACCCCATATATCGAAAATTTCAACTTCCAATATATAGTTTAAAGGCATTTCATCTTTCTTGGATATATTTTGCATCCTTTGACATCGATCACATGTTTTCACATAATGTCTCACATTTTTAAATAAGGTATGCCAATAAAATCCTGAATTTAAAATTTTAAATGCAGTTTTATCAACTCCAAAGTGTCCTCCAAATTCAGAATCATGACATTTTTGAATAATACATAAGTTTCTTCATAAGGTACGCATCTACGAATTACAGAATCTCTACCTAATTTAAATAAATGAGGATCTTCCCAAATATAAGATTTAGCATGATTTTTAAATTTCTTAATAAATTTATTATCCAATCCATAAGGTAAAATATTGCTAACTAAATAGTTAACTATATCTGCATACCAAGGTGTTTGGCATCCTTGAATAACATACAAATGTTCATCAGGAAATTTCTCATTTATATTTTCTTCAGTAATAACATCATTCTTAATTCTAGATAAATGATCAGCAATTTGGTTGTCCGTTCATTTTCTATCCACTAAGAAGTAAAACCCATCTTATCAGTCTAGGTTTAGCATATTTTTTCAACATTAAATATTTAAGAGCGGAATGATCAGTATGACCTATGCATTTGGTACCAAGAAGATAATGTCTAAATTTATGAAAGGCATATACTATAACTAAAAGCTCTTTCTCAGTAGTAGTGTTATTTCTTTGAGTTTCAGTAAGAGTTTTACTAGCATAATATATAACTTTGAAAATTTTCTCATACTTTTGTCCTAATAGAGCTCCAATTGCAAAATCACTTGCATCGAACATTAATTCAAAAGGTTTATTCCAATTAGGTGCAATAATTTTAGGTGCAGTTATTAATTTTTCTTTTAAAATATTGAATGCATTAACACATGTTGACCTCATTTTTGATGAGGTCTTCTCTTCTCTCTTTAGTACTTAGGATCTAGCCTTAGGCTTTTCCTTTGACTATCTTAGAGGACTAGAGATGGAACCTACCCATTTAGAAAATTAACCACTTCTTAGCTCCCTGCAAACCCCACATGCTTGATTGTAAACCCCTAATCACCTAGAGAGTTGAGATCAAATGTGGAGGTTTAAAGGATGAGTTCCCTATAAGACTCGTTGGCCTTAGGATCACCCTGGGTGGCCTGGTCTGGTGAGGGTTCACCTACACACATTACACTTTCACACACATTCCAAATCCTAAAACTATTCATGACTAGCTTGACTTCCTGACTCATGTAGATAATTCATATGGATGGACCTTAACCCCTAGGCCCTTGGCTAAGAGGGTTAGGAACAACATAGTGAATGCCTCAAATGAGTCCTTTCATGACTCATATGAGCTTAATATGGCTTCATGGCTCAACCAAAATGATTCCATTTCACTCACACTTGCTTAATTTTCATTTTTCCAAAATTTCAATTTTTGACCCCCGGGGCCTCGGACCCACCTAGCCTACAAAAAAAAACACCTTGAAACTACCCAAAACCAACAAAATTTCCAAATCACCCAAAACTTTTCCAAAATCAACCTTGAACATTTTCCCACCAATCAAATTGATCATTTACAGCCAAAAATACCAAAATTTCCAAAAATACCCCCAATACCCTCCAAATTACCAAAATGCCCCTCTTGACCCAAAAATCCAAAAATTCAAAAAATTCCCAGAAAATTCCAGAAAATCCCAAATATTCCAATTTCATTTTATTTAACTACACCATGGGCCATTTTTTCCAATTTACCCAACTTTTACCAAAACCCCCAATTTAGCCCATTTTAAACCCAAATGAACCCAATGTCAAACCAAATCACCCCAATTGACCTCAATTTTGATCCAATTTAATTCCAAACTTCAAATAAACATCCCAAATATCAATTTAGACTAAATCCAAGCCAAATTTGATTGACATTTGAATCCAATTTCATTTTTAAGCTTAAAGCCCAATTTTGGCCCATGACCTAAACTTAGCTCAAACCAACCCAATTCAACTCCAACTGACCCCAAATCTTTTCTAAACCTTCCCTAACATCTCCATAAACAAAACACTAACATAATTTGCCCAAAACTTGAACCCAAACCTCACTTAAATTCAACCTAAACCTAAAACCCCTTAAATTGACCTAAACCCAAACCTAACCCAAATAAGCCCAAATCCCAAGATTGAACCCCAACCGAAGTTGAAAACTCTTCATAACATTCCCCTAAACATTTCTCAATATAAATTTTACATCAATTTCAACATTAGCCCAACCCTAGCCTAAGTTAGCCCAATTTGGCCCACCATAGCACCTTTACCAAATAAACCCAAATCCAATTCAATTCAATCCCAAATCACTCCAAATTTGTTTTAAATCACTCATGGCATATCATTAAACTAAACAAAACATTTATTTGGCATGGACCGTTACAAATTTTTTGATCTAAAATCCCATTTTGAAACATAGAAACACATTCCCCTTAAACCATTTTTAAAGCCCACCTTTACCAAATTTTAAAAGCCCAAACCCATCCTAAAGCCTACATTGCAATCTCATCTCATCCTCACTCAATTAATATCACTCCCTAAGTGCTAAATCCATCATGAAAATCAAACCAAAATGGTATTATGCCAAATCCCATCAAATAACCCCAAAATTTTCATAATTCCATAAACTCGTTTCCATGAAAGTTGACTTGACTTTTCTCAAGCCATATGAGAGCCATGAAGCCATCCTTAAGCCCAATGTGGAGCCACGAAAGGTTTGACATGTGACCATACCACATTGGGCAAATGGAGGAAGCTCTTTCTAGATTCCCTTAAAGCCATTAGCCTTAACCATGATTACCCTTAACCCAAAATTAATCCAAATATGTTTGGATGTGGACTTCACCACACTTGTGAGCCTGATCCACCTGACCTCCTCAGCCCAAAATCAGGCCATGGGGAGGTGAACGAAGCCCAAATACATGGGTTGACCCAAACCAAACCAAAATCACCTCTTCCCCTTTCCATTTCAGTTCATCCTCTTTACACATGACATTTGATAATTGAACTCACAAACCTCAAGCACCGATCCTCCCGATCACAATAGTGACTCGACCCGGCCGGCCGACCACCACGATCACCGGAAAACACCGAGCCGAGAGGTCCAAATCAACCAAAATTGCAATTCCCCATGGCTGAGCTGCCCCACTCCAAATGGCCATTGTGGTTGTTCTTCTCCTCACCAGAGCAGCTAATCCCAACCCCTAACTCCCCCTGAGAGGGCATGGCCATGGCTATTTAAGCCAGCCAAACCCTCTTGGCCAAAAGGTTGGCTGAAATCGACCTTTACAAAATCCCTCCAAACTCCTCACAAAGCTTCCCCTAGCCAAGAGCATTTAATCCCCACTGATTGAGTTCAATTTTGGAGCTCAATTCTCAGGCCAGAATAGGACACTTTCAAATCCTTCACCAAAATCAAATTAAACTCTCCCACACCTGCACAAGACCAAGAGAAGGAGTTCCCCAGTGAAAGCCCCCTCTCCAGGCCACCCATTTGTTCTAGCCTCCAAAGGTTGAAATCGGGTCCGGTAGAAATCGAGTCCAGGTAATTCCCTGTGGCTAGATACTTCATCTGGAGCTTGCTTGGACTCAATCGAAGGTGACACAACTCTCAGATCGAAGCTTCACTTCTCTGAGCAAAGGTATGAGCTCTCTCTTCTTCCTGAGCTGTTGGACATTCTCTATTTTGATTGGGTTAATTTCATACCACATAAACTGTATGGATATGTTCGTCTCTTCAAGACAAATCCACAGAGTATAAGAACATAAAAATCAATTGAGAATCTAGTGAGATCTTAGGGTTTTAGTATGGACGGTCACGGGTGCACACCAGTCGTAGACGATGATCGGGAGCTGTTGGATCGCGCGTGTATCGAGCGGACGACTCAGATGGCGTTGGACCAGGAGATGGTACGTGAACCGCGGGACCCGTGGAAGCAAACTCAGATGGTGGCGCTGAATTAAAGCGCGTCGTGTGGTCTTTCGGATATGCCGAGGATGACAGGGCGTCGCGTGGATAAGTAGGAAAATAGGGTATTTTTCTATTTATTTAATTATCAGATCTTCAAAAATTCATAACTTTGTGTAGAAAAATCATAAAAATAAAATAAAAATACTTTCTTGCTCAGTGAATAGAGGAGAATAATGTGGAAAAGAAATCAAGTAATTTCATTGAATATTTTATTTTTAATTATTTATTTAATCTCTGCATTGTTTAAATTCTCCATTTGCATAGGCAATTCACCATGGCATGAGACCATGGTGCTTTTGAAGCCTCTAAACTTATGAACATTCCCTGAATTTTCCAAGGTCAAAGGCCATCCCTATGAGAAGTTATTGATTTTCCAATTGCATTTTACTATTTTGAGTATTTTAATTCCAATAATTAGCATGTTGAGAAATGAATTCTAGGAAAATTTGGTGATGTTTCTTATGACCAGACGAACCTAGGAAAAATAGGTTTTGAGTTAATTCATAAGGAACAACCCTAATTAGCCTAAACACCCAAAATTGAACATTAATTAATTAGGGTTAACTACACATAAAATTAACATGAAAAAAATTCTCCATTGATCTTTAGGATCGGAGGAACATCACATAAAAATTTGAAATCAATTGGAAATATTTAACCCCACTAAATGTATTAATTAAGTCACATAACCAAAATTAAACTTTAAAAATTCATAACTCACAAAATACTTTTCAAAAATTTACAAAAATGGTTTTGGAGCTTCTCTGATATCAGAGGAACTTAGGAAAATTAAAATTTTAATTTTCTAAAAAAAATTGATTTTTATCATTATTTTAATATTTTAAATAATTAAAAAATAATAATAATCATAAAATTATTAAAAATCACTAAAATGTCACATTTTGAATTCTAATCACTTAGGAACAAACCAAATATTTTTCCTAAGTCTCTAGGGTAAGATATTGAATTTTAAAGGCCTAAAAAAATTTTTGAATTAAAAAAATGATTTTCTTTAACATTTCTACTAAATTAATTCTACTAAATAAAAAAAAATTAGAAGATTATAAAATTTTGTTCTCTCGACTTTCCCGATATCGGAGAGATTTTTGAAAAAAATAAAGCCTTTTTTTCAACTTCAATTTTATTTTTAAATTAATTAATACCCCAAAACTCAAAATAATTCTAATAAATAAAATATAATTAAAAAAAATCACCAAAATTGGTTCAAATGGTCTTCTGGTCATTAGGGACATCCTATAATTTTCTTAAGGACATAAACATTTCCTTGGTCATGTTATTGAATTTTCCTAGAAAAAACCCTATTTTCCATTAAAAATAAATACATAAATAAATTAAATACAGAAAATCACATTTTCTCCTCTAATGTCTTAATTGACATGTGAGTGAGGTTACATAAAAATTTCAATTTCATTTGAGCTTAATTTAGTGAGTTATAGAATTATTAAGCTTGAAGGGCAAAAGGGTAATTAAAAATTTCAACCCTTAATTAAAATTTTAGGATTAATAAAAAGGGGAGAGTAAAATATTTGATTTTAGACTGATTTTTGATGATTGAAACATAAATGATTAAGGGTAGAAACCTACTAACCATTTCAAATATAATTAAAATAAAACTTTAATTAATTAATTAATTGAAATTTTGGAAGAATAATAGAATTTGGAATTATTAAAGTAGGGATATTATTAAGAGGATATTTATTCTTTAATTTAAAAATCTCTAAATAAATCAATTCAATAATACTTAATTCTTAATTAAAAAATTAAAATAATAATCCAAATTAATAATTAAAACTCAAATTAAACTAAAATTAAATTAAAACTAAATTTAAACTAAATTAAAAATTAAATTAAATTAAAATTAAATTAAAATTAAAGTAAACTAAATTAAAGTAAATTAAAATTAAATTAAAATTAAATTTAATTAAAATTAAACTAAATTAAAATTAAATTAATATTAAATTAAATTAAAATTAAATTAAAATTAAACTAAACTAAATTAAATTAAATTAAATTAAAATTAAATTAAAATTAAAAATTAAATTAAAATTAAAATTAAATTAAATTTAAAATTAAATTAAAGTAAATTAAATTAAATTAAAATTAAAATTAAAATTAAATTAAATTAAATTAAATTAAATTTAAATTTAAATTGAATTAAATTAAACCAAATTAAATTAAAATTAAAATCAAATCAAATTAAGTTAAAATTAAAATAAATTAAATTAAAATTAAATTGACTTAAATTAAATCAAAATCATTTAACAACAAACCTAAATGAAATCAATAAGAATTAAATAAAAATAATAATAATAACTTGAACACTATTCCAAACTTAAACTAATTTTTATAATTAAGTTAAAATTGAAATTAAATCATTAAAATACCTAATAAATTGATTTGCCCTTTTAAAGATCTTATTATTATAACTCTTAAATGAAGTATCAAGTGAAGTGTTACTTCACTTATAGGATATTCAAATGTCATAGTTCACTGAGCAAGAGAATAAATCTTAAACCCTTGGAGGATTAATTCACCTGTGCAACTAAATTTACTTGGACTCAAAACAATCCCAGAAATATTGAAAAGATGTTTAGGACTCGTCCTAAACACTTCCTTAATATGACGGGATGTTTTAGAAGAACAATTGAATCCAGTTGTTCTTTGATGAAGAAAATCATCCTTAAACCAAACCAAGAACCTAGACGTCATAGGAGATGACTAGTTATAGGATTAGGAATTTGGTAGACAACCAAAACCCTTCCCTTAGCTTTACCTAGGTATCTATTGAAATATTTAAATGCCTAAACATGTGTTTTAAGTGCATCTTGGGATGACGGGAAGACCCTCCAGGTACGCTTTTATTTTATTGCAATTTACTTTATTGTAATTTACTTATATGCACTGCACTTTACTTTTCTTGCATGATAAAACTGTTGCATGAAAACCAAAACCTTTAGGATAGTCCCTAAACTGAAACCAAAACTAAATTAAAAGTAATTTCAAGATAAAATTCACCGCCACAATATTCCAAAATATAAAAACAACTTAAAATTTAATCACAAACAGAACAACAAAACTACAATTATAACTAAATTAAAATGTCTCATTGAATGATCAGGAATACCTCGGATGATGTAACCCACGTGTTGCTAACGGGATTTCCCACGGTCTAAATTAAAGTGTGGAACTCATTTAGTTGAGTTTAACAAATTCATCTGGACTAAGTGAATTCAATGAAAATAACAGTGTCGGGATGACGAAACCGTGGGATCATAATTGGTTTTGTTTAATCAACTTTAAGATTTATTTATTTAAAATATTAAAAACAGTTGTATTTTAAGATTCTTTCTAAACCAAAACACTTCTCTCATCCTTTGATTTATGACTTCTAAAACTAAACCTCTGCAACAATAAGGAGCTTGGAGCACGGTGGGCAGCACGGCCATCTTTGTCAGCAAAACTCAGATCTACTTCAGCAAAACTTTCATAGAATTAAATAACCAAGCCATAGGACTTCGCGGTAGTTTGCCTAGTGCAACATAAATCCTCAACCTTTTGTTAGGAATTTGCATAATCATATTATGCAAATTAAGCCCTAACCGGCCTTAGGATTTCGAGGTAGTCGTTTGGTATGATATAAACCCTCACATCTTCGAGGCTATTTGCATGAATGTGTCATACAAATATAAGTCCTAATTAATTAAAATTGGCGGGATTGAAACATTAAATAAACTCCCAAATTTAAGCCAAACAATAGGATAGTTTGGGAAGTTGCCAAGATTTCTTCTTGGATCCTCAGCTTCTCCTACTTCTCTTCCTTTGGACTCCTAAAAATATACTGTTCCGAATTTGAGCTAATCCTTAATGAAATTTCCAAAATTCAATCCTTTGAAAACCTTAAACTTTGAAATTCTTTAGAGCTAAACCACTAATCATTATCGAGAGTTTTCTTAAATGATTCCCGTCATTTAAGATATAATTAACTATAGGGGCTTGCCCTTATAGCCAACTTTAAGAACCCAGGTAATATAAACCCTGCTTAATTTCTTTATATTAAGCAGGGGAACTTGTCGGCTTATAAAATTGGTTTGCAGACCAAACGGATGTCACAAATCATCTAGTTTATTTAATCGAGCCCCATCATCAATCAGTGTGTCCATTCTTCGGAATAGATATATGGTTTGTGGTGCGGTGCTCGTTTATATAAACTATTCGGGATATGACATCAGCTTGATTTCATATCTTAAAATTTTCAAACTTAAAATTATTTTCAAAATCAAAATGCTACTTTCCAAAATATATATATATATATATATTAGATTTAAAATTTAAAATTAACCGACAACTTCTGTAGGCGACCCCTTTTTTTAAAAAAATACAACACATAACCTAAAAAAATGTCGACAACAGAGTCTTCATTAAATTCAAATTTAGCTTCTTTTTCCAATAAATGACAAAGAGGTTTAGCAATTTTAGAAAAATCCTTTATATATCTTCTATAAAATCTAGCATGACCTAGAAAACTTCTCACATCAGTAACAGTAGTAGGGGGTTGCAGTTCAGCAATAATTTTCACTTTTGCTTGATCAACTTCCATCCCTTTTTGTGAAACTTTATGACTAAGTAAAATGCCTTCTATGACCACAAATTGACATTTTTCCTAGTTAAGAACTAAATCTTTTTCTTCACATCTTTTCAGAACTTTGGAAATATTTTCCAAACAAGACTCAAAAGAAGTTCAAAAAATTGAAAAATCGTCCATGAATACTTTAATTCCTTTCTCAATCAAATCATTAAATATTGACATCATACATCTTTGAAAAGTTACAGGTGCATTACATAAACCAAAAGACATTCTTCTAAAGGAAAACATTCCATAAGGACTTATAAATGTTGTTTTCTCTTGGTCCTCAGGAGCGATAAGTAATTGATGATAACCAGAATATCCTTCCAGAAAACATAAATATGAGTGTCCAGCTAATTTATCAAGCATTTGATCCAAGAAAGGTAAAGGAAAATGATCCTTTCTAGTGGCGCCATTTAACTTCCGATAATCAATAAAAATTTTCCATCCACTAACTTATCTTGTAGGAATTAGTTCATTTTTATCATTGACAGTAACAGTTACTCCTCCTTTCTTCGGAACACAATGAATAGGACTTACCCATTGGTTATCCAAAATAAGATAAATAATTCCAGCATCTAACCATTTTAAAGTTTCTTTTTTAACAACCTCTTTCATGATAGGATTTAATCTTCTTTACGGTTCAATAGTAGGTTTAAAATTTTCTTCCATTAAAATTCTATGCATACAAATGGAAGGGTTTATTCCTCTTATATCAGTAATAGTCGAACCAAAAGCTTTCTTATAATTCTTTAACACTCCTATTAATTTTTCTTCTTGATCTAAACTTAGCTCAGAAGAAATAATAACACGTAAAGTTAATGAATTTCCAAGAAATGCATACTTTAAATGTGAATGTAACATTTTTAATTCCAGTTCAGGGGTTTTTTTAATTGAGGGTAAAAGTATATCATTTTGAGTTATGTCTAAAGTTTCCCAGTTATCTTTAATATAATGAGTTTCTTTAAGTAATTTTTCTTCTTTTAGTTCTTCATTTTCATAAGTTAAAAATTCAATTTCTTCTTTAGGAATGATTTTACATTTTTCTCGATAGTGTTTTTCAATTATAAAATCATAAATATCCATTCGATAGCATTTTTCTTTTTCAGGGTACTTCATTAATTTAAGTACATTGAATTTAATCTATTGATCATTAACTCTCATAGTTAATTCTCCTTTTTGCACATCAATCATAGCTCATCCGGTAGCTTGAAAATGTCTCCCTAAAATATTTGGTATTTCTTTATCTTCTTCCATATCAAGTACAATGAAATCCACAGGGAAGATAAATTTATCTACTTTAACAAGTACATCCTGTATAACTCCTTTAGGGTAAGTGATAAATCTATCAGCTAACTGAAGGGTTACAGTGGTGGGAGTAATCTTTTCTAAATTCAACCTTCGATAAATAGAAAATGGCATGAGATTAATACTTGCTCCTAAATTACATAAAGCTTTTCCACAAAATTTTTCTCCAATAGCACAAGGGATAGTAAAACTTCCAGGATCTTTAAGTTTCTGAGGTAATTTCTTTTGAATTATTGCACTACATTCTTAGCTTAATGCAACAGTTTCGAAAGCTTCAAAATTTTATTTCTTACTTAATATATCCTTCAAAAATTTTGCATAAGTTGGCATCTGTTCCAAAGCTTCAGCAAAAGGTATGTTTATAGTAAGTTTCTTAAAAATTTCAAAGAACTTAGAAAATTATTGATCAAGCTTCTGCTATTTTAATCTTTGAGGAAAAGGTGGTGGTGGTTTTTCAACTTCCACATTAATTGAAATATTAGTTTGATCTTGATTAGGAGAAGGAGTTTCTTTAGGTTTTTCAATCTCTTCAACCTCAATCTCTTGTTCAATATCATTCTGCATTCTATCTTTTAATTCCTTTCCACTTCTAAGTTGTACAGCTTTAACATGTTCATGTTCTTTTCCTTTTTCTTTTGGATTAATTTCAACATTACTAGGAAGTGTTTCTTGGAGGTCTGTAATTAATTAAATTAGCGGTTTGTCCCATTTGATTCTCAATATTACGAATTATAGTATTTTGATTTTTTAATTGATTACTCATTTGTAAAATTAATTCTTCTATTGATAACTTTTTTTGTTGATTATTAAATCCTGGTGGTTTATAATTTGAATTTACTTGATAATTATAATTTCGAGTTGGATGAGATTGATTATTACCAAATTGTTGTTGTTAATTATTCCAGTTAAAATTAGGGTGATTTTTCCATCAAGGATTATAATAATTTGAATACGGATTATTTTTACTAGCAATAGCTTGTAAAGTTTCAATAGTTTGAAAATCTTCAATATTAGAAGAGTCGTTATGTGATATGTTGATGGCAAAATTATCTAATTTCTTAAATATTACAGCTACTTGTGAAGCTAAGATAGAAAAGGCTTCGTTATCTTGAATACTCGACATTCTTTTAGGATTAATCCTTTCAGAATGCCATTGAAAATTATTGTTAGCCATTTCTTCAATTAAAGTATAAGCTTCTTCAAATGATTTAGACATTAAAGAACCTCGAGCAGCAGCATCAATAATTGATTTTAGTGATCCAATTAAACCATTATAAAATGTTTGAATAATTAACCAATCAGGTAAAGCATGATGAGGAAATTTTCTTAATAGTTCTTTAAATCTTTCCAAAGTTTCATAAATTGTCTCCCCGTTAAATTGACTAAATGAATTAATATCATTTCTTAATTTAGTAGTTCTAGAAGGAGAAAAATATTTAGTAAGGAATTTTTGTGCCATTTCAGCCCATGTTTTAATAGAACCTGTTGCTAATGAGTTCAACCATATCTTTGTTTTATCTCTTAAAGAAAAAGGAAAGAGTCTAAGTCTAATAACATCATCAGAAACATTCTTATATTTAAAGGTAGCACAAAGTTCTAAAAAACTAGCAAGGTGTAAATTTGGATCCTCATTTGGTGTTCCTCCAAATTGATTATTTTGAACCATTTGAATGATAGATGGTTTAAGCTCAAAAGAATTAGCATCTACTGTAGGTATTTGAATACTACTATGAAGTTCATCAACTGTAAGGTTAGCATAATCCCTTAATGGTTTATAAACATTTTGCTCATTAATTTCAATTGGATTTTGTAAATTGTTATATAAATTAGCCATCTCTTGGATTTTTTGAGTTTATTTTCCTTTTTAAATTCTTTTACCAGTCCTTTCTAATTCAGAATCTAAAGGTAATAATCCTTCAGATCCAGCACTACGCATAAAAAGTAAATTAACAAGAAATAAAATCTCAACTTAAATTTTTTTTTCTTTTTTTAATATATATTTTATTATTATTATTACTATTATTATTATTTCGTATTTTATATTTTTGACAATAAGAAAATGAATAAAATAAAATAAAAAAATATTTAAAATCTAAAAATTTGCCTCCGCTCCTCCCCGGGCAACGGCGCCAAAAACTTGACCCAATGCTAAATATATGCGTACTAAAACTTCAATCCCCGGCAACGGTGCCAAAAACTTGACCTGCAATCCGCTGATGACAAATATAATAATTAATGCTTTCAAATATATTTAATATATAATAATAGCTGCTAGTATATATAAATATAATTTTATCGAAAATATTTACACACTAGGAGTACTACGCAAGTATACGTATCGTATCAAGTAATATATGGCTTTGAAACAAAGACCCCGCATCGATCCAACAAGGAGCGAGCTATGGATTTTTAAATATTTTAATTTTATTTTTAAATATTTCTTTTATAGTTATAAATTTGATATTTTTAATTTACAAGATGCAATAATAAGGCAGTAATGAAATGATTGACATAATATAGCAATAAGAAAACAACTTTCTTCCTTTCAATTAATCCATGATTTTCTAAGATAATGATAATATTCGTGGAGAATATAAGTTTATGTTATTTTGCCAAATAGAAGAATTCATATTCTTTACCCTTTGATCCAGGTGTAAAGAACATTGGCTAGCCAATAAATCAGGTCTGGATGTATTGTTAATAGAATGGGTTAATCTAGGCTCACACTACAAGATGTCCAAGGTGGCTATGGTTGACCCTACTAGTGACCATTTCCTTCTCTATAAACCAAATCATAAAAATTAAGTCTGTCACTCTAAAAACTTATTAATTCTACGCTTATTATATAACATCTTCATATTTATTTGCACTTCACCTTGAATAACCCGCACAAGGCCTTTGACTACCCAAGGATTCATGTGATATCCATTAGTTAAGAATTCATCTCCTTCTAGGTATCAAAACTCTTTAACAGATTTTAACAATTTAAATGGCCAATTTAAATAGTAAATTAATATTCAGTATTAATATCATAACAATGTTTTAAAATATAAATAGTTTTCATTTGTCCAATGAATTTTTATATTATTTTATTTATCTTTTCATAATTGAAAGGAGAAAGTAAACTAAGTACTCAGGATACATTTAATTTAAACAACAAAACTTGATAATAAAACTTTGAATAAAATTACAAATACTTATCTCAAGTGTTTTTCCTACTGAACCTCTGAATTCTTCTGACTCCAAAGAAAATAAACTTCAAAAGCGCCAACTCTTTAAACTCTCAATACAAACTCTAAATAAAATAACTAACAAATTTATGAAGGATAGTAAAATGTGGCCCTAAAGTACCTCTCTAATTCTCTCTCTAGATGAGACTCTAGATAAGGGGGCTAAGTTGGGCGTTGGGCTCTCGAGGAGTAGCCTTCTATTTATAGGCTTCAAGGGTTACCTCAAGGCACATCTTCAAAATATATCCACATTCAATAAATCATCTAGAAGGTGTGTCTGGAGCCTAGGCGCCGGACTCTGCGTCCAGTTCTTCTCACCTCTTCTTTTTGGATCGCACCTCTTCGCAATTTAAACCGTTTCCAAGCGTCCAAATACATTGTATCACATGTCCTATAAACCAGGAATAACTGCCAGTATTCTAGAAGGTACAATAATCGCTAACACCATCAAAATAACCGTTCAAAAGTCGTAAAAAATCTTGACAGATTCCGTATCGAACTGGCTCTTAGGCCCCGGATTCTGGCGCCTAGGCGCCGGATTCGGGCGCCTAGGCGCCAGACCAATAATTTGACAATTTTGCATTTTGGCTCCATTTTTGCTCCATTTTGCTCCTTTTTCACTTTTTTTTCTTCTTGAATATTTTTCCATCACCTATATCCAAAAACACAAAAATACCTTTCATTAAAGCATAATATCCTTAAAATTTTGATAAAAATCAATGCATAAAAATTGGTATTTTATCATGGATCACTAACCGTACATTAGATGAAATTCATTAAACTATTCAAAATCCTGATGTAGCTCCTATTTCATTTGTGCTTAAACCTGCAATTATCCAAATGGTACAAAACAATCAATTTGGTGAAACATCAAATGAAGATCCTAATTTACATCTTGCAAGTTTCTTATAACTTTGTGCTACTTTTAAGTACGACAGAGTGTCAGATGATGTTGTTAGATTTAGACTCTTTCCTTTTTCGCTAAGGGATAAGGCTAAGGCTTGGTTAATTTCATTAGCACCTGGATCTATTAGAACTTTGGGAGAACTTTCACAAAAATTCTTATCAAAATATTTTCCACCATCTAAGACTGCTAAGCTTAGAAATGATATCACATCTTTCCGTCAGTATGAGGGAAAATTGATATATGAATCTTGGGAAAGATTTAAAGAACATCTTAGAAAATGTCCACATCATGCTTTACCTGATTGGTTAATTATTCAAACATTTTATAATAGATTAGTAGGATCTCTTAGATCTATAATAGACGCTGCTGCTGGTGGATCACTAATGTCTAAACCTTTTGAAGAAGCTTATGCGTTAATAGAAGAAATGGCTACCAATAAATTTTAATGGCCTGCTGAAAGGGTAAATCCTAAGAGAGTAGCCAGTATTCATGATTCTGATGCTTTAATCATGATAGTTTCTCAAATTGCTGCTCTTTCAAAGAAAATAGATCATTACAGAATGAATCGTTCTCAAACACCTCCAATGTTAGAAGGAAATTCATTAGGACAAATCGTAGATGCTCAATCTTCATATGAAACTATAAATGTAATAAATAATATACAAAATAATCCTTATTCAAACTATTATAATCCAGGTTGGATGAATCATCCAAAATTTAATTGGAATAATCAAAATAAAAATGGTAATCCTCAGTGGGGGAACAATCCAGTAAACCCATTAGGAAATATAAACAATTAAAGTAATTCCAATTATAGAACTTCTAATCCACCAGGTTTTTATAATAATTCTCAATTTAAGGAGAAGAAGTTGTCCATGAAAGAATTAGTTTTGAATGGGTAATCAATTACAAAATCAAGGAAATGCTATTAAAAACATAGAAAACTAATTAGGGCAAATTGCTTCTGCACTTAGCAATAGACCTGTTGAAACTTTACCTAGTAATGTTGAAGTAAATCCTAAAGATCAAGGAAAAGAATAAATCAAAGCTATTCAGTTAAGAAGTGGAAAAGAGTTGGAAACAAGAGTTCAAAAAGAAACTGTAATTGAAAAGGAAAAAGAAGAAACTAAAGGAGAAAACAAAATTTTATATCCTGATTTTCCTCTGAAACCTATGAAAATTACTGTTGAAAAACCACCTCCACCATTTCCTCAAAGATTAAAGCAACAAGATAAAGGAAAAAGATTTGCTAAATTCTTAGACATTTTGGAAAAATTGTCAACAACTATTCCTTTTGTTGAAGCTTTAGAACAAATTCCTGATTATGTAAAATTTATGAAGGATATACTCAACAAAAAGAGGAAGTTACTAGATCATGAGACTGTTTCACTCAGTGAAGAGTGTAGTGCTATAATTCAGAGAAAACTTCCTGAAAAACTTAAAGATCCTGGTAGTTTCAGTATCCCTTATGCTATTGGTGAAAAATTTTATGGGTGAGCATTGTGTGATTTGGGAGCTAGCATAAATTTGATGCCTCTATCAACTTTTAAAAGATTAGAAATTGGAGAGATATCACCAACTTCTGTAACTCTATAGTTAGCTGATCGATCTATTACACATCCTAAGGGAGTTGTAGAAGATGTTTTGGTCAAGGTTGATAAGTTTATTTTTCCTATGGACTTTATCATTCTAGATATTGAAGAAGATAAAGAAATTCCAATCATTTTAGGAAGACCATTCCTAGCTACAGGAAGAGCCATGATAGACGTTCAAAAAGGGCAATTGACTATGAGAGTAAATGATCAAGACGTAACTTTTAACATCTCAAAGTCAATGAAATATCCATCAATTAAAAAGATGATGAATTTTTTAGAATGGATATATGTGATTATCTAAGAAAAGAATATTTCAAAGAAAATTATGAAGAAAAAGATGCAGAAAAGATAATTTTGAAGAAATTTAAAGTGAAGAAGCTGATTATATTCAAGAAAAATATGAAACGATCAATTCAACTGCACTAGAAAAATTAAATATTAATTCCATCTCTTATAAAACTCCCCGAACTAGAAGTAAAGAATCTTCCAATTCATTTAAAGTATGTATTTTTAGGAGAGCTTTCAACATTACCAGTAATTGTATCCTCAAACTTAAATGAAATTCAAGAAAAAAAATTAATGGATACATTAAAAAAATGCAAAAGAGCTTTTGGTTAGACTCTAGCTGATATTAAAGGAATAAGTCCTTTGATTTGTTTGCACAGAATATTATTAAATGAAGAATATAAACCAAGAATTGATCCTCAAAGGAGACTGAACCCTATAAAGAAAGAAGTAGTTAAAAAAAAGATTTTAAAATGGTTAGATGCTGGAATTATATATCCTATTTCGTATAGTGCTTGGGTAAGTCCAATTCATTGTGTTCCCAAGAAAGGAGGAATAAGTATTGATGAAAATGAACATGATGAATTAATACCTATCAGACAAGTTTCTGGATGGCGTATTTGTATTGACTATTGAAAATTAAATGCCGCCACCCGGAAAGATCACTTTCCTCTTCCTTTCTTAGACCAAATGCTGGATAGACTTGCCGAACATAAGTACTAATATTTTTTGGATAGATATGCTGGTTACCATCAGATACCTATTGCACCTGAGGATCAAGAGAAAACCACTTTTACTATTCCTAATGGACTTTTGCTTTTAGAAGAATGTCTTTTGGACTATTTAATGCATCTGCAACATTCCAAAGATGTATGATGTCTATTTTTAGTAAATTAATAGACAATGGAATAGAAGTATTTATGGATGATTTCTCTGTGTTTGGAACATCATTTGACGCGTGCTTAATTCATCTTGAAAAAGTTTTGGAGCTAGGCAAAAAAATGAACTTAGTTCTAAATTGGGAGAAATGTCAATTTATGGTTGTAGGAGGAATTGTATTATGACATAAAATTTCAAAAAATGGAATGGAAGTAGACCTTACAAAAATTTCAATAATAGCTAAATTACCATCTCCTACTACAGTGAGAGGGGTAAGAAGATTTCTTGGACATGCTGATTTCTACAGGAGCTATATTAAAGATTTTTTAAAAATTACAAAACCTCTGTACCAACTTCTAGAAAAAGACAAGAAATTTGAAATTACTGAAGAATGCTTGAATGCCTTTGAATTATTAAAAGAAAAACTAATCACAACACCTGTAATAGTTTCACCTGATTAGGAGAAACCATTCGAAATAATGTGTGATGCTAGTGATTATGCTATTGGAGCTGTTCTTGGTTAAAGATATGATAAAATTTTTAAAGTTATATACTACGCTAGTAGAACTCTTAATGATGCTCAAATTAATTATACAGTTACCTGAAAAAGAATTACTGGCTATTGTATATGCTTTTGATAAACTTAGATCATATTTAATTGGAACTAAATGTATTGTGCATACTTATCATTCAGCTATTAAATATCTGATACAAAAGAAGGATACTAAACTAAGATTAATTAGATGGGTATTTTTAATGCAAGAATTCGATTTTGTGGTGATTGATAGGAAAAGAACTGAAAATCAAATTGTTGATCATTTGTCAAGATTGGAATATCATGAAATATCTAATGCCGACAATGAAATAATAGACAGTTTTCCTGATGAACAACATTATAATATTTATGAGTGGAAAATACCTTGGTATGCTGACATAGTAAATTATTTACTAAGTGATATTTTGCCACCTATGCTAACATTGCAGCAATAGAAAAAATTTGTGCATGATTCAAAATCATATTTTTGGGATGAACCATATTTATATAAACAATGTAATGACCTTATTATTAAGAGATGTGTGCCTTATGAAGAAACTAAACAAATTATTTAAAAATTTCATGATTCTGATTTTGCAGGACATTTTAGGATTGACAAAACTGCATATAAAATTTTACAAGCTCGATTTTAATTGCGTACTCTTTTTAGAGATGTTTATAGATATATCAAAACATGTGATAGATGCCAACGAGTAGGTAATATATCTAGAAGAAACAAAATTCCTCTGAATTTCATATTATAAGATGAGATTTTTTGATATTTGGGGATTAGATTTCATGGGACCATTTATTCCTTCTTTTGAGAACCTATATATTTTGATTGCGGTTGATTATGTATCAAAGTGGATTGATGCACAAGTTTTACCTCGTTGTGATGCTAAAAGTGTTTCAAAATTCTTAATGAAAAACATTTTCATAAGATACGATATGCCGAGAGTGATTATCACTAACGGAGGATCCCATTTTAGGAATGAATATATTAATAGATTGGCAGAAAAGTTTAGTATTGTTCTTAAATTCTCTACTGCCTATCATCCTCAAACTGCTGGTTTAGTTGAAGTTTCTAATTTTGAGATCAAACAAATTTTAGAAAAGACTGTAAATCCTAATAGAGTAGATTGGTATGCTAGACTAGATTCTGCATTATGGGCATACAAAACTGCTTATAAAACTTCTATTAGTATGACTCCTTATAGACTTATATATGGAAAAACTTATCACTTACCAGTAGAATTGGAGCATGAAGCATATTGGGCAATTAAAGAATTCAATTATAATTTGAAAAATGCTAGTGAGAAGAGAAGACTACAATTGAATGAATTAGAAGAATTAAGAAATGAATCTTATAATAATAATATAATTTATAATGAAAACTGAAGTTAAGACCTGATAAGAAGATTAACCGAAAGAACTTTGAACCAGGGCAAGAAGTTTTACTTTACAATACAATGTTGAAATTATACCCTGGGAAATTGAAGTCTCATTGGTTAGGACCCTTTACTGTGACTCAAGTTTATACCTATGGAGTAATTAAAATTGAAGATCATAAGACTGGGAATAGATTTAAAGTAAATGGACATAGATTAAAACC
The DNA here is from genome assembly GCA_022702705.1 of Papilionanthe hookeriana x Papilionanthe teres. Classification (NCBI taxonomy): domain Eukaryota; kingdom Viridiplantae; phylum Streptophyta; class Magnoliopsida; order Asparagales; family Orchidaceae; genus Papilionanthe; species Papilionanthe hookeriana x Papilionanthe teres. Next base: position 154,799,585 of record CM040421.1, on the reverse strand, counting down.
ATATTTTGAAGGTAAAAGACCAAATTTTAAAGAGGTTTTAATGCTCAGTCAACTGAATAATACATAAATAGGTTGGGCTGAAGACATTAAACCAAGCGCTTTATGGGAGGCAACCCATAGTTATCTTTAATAGTTGTGCTTTTGATTGAAATTATTGTTAATTTGTAGTAATATTAAGTCTTACTACTCATATTTACCCTTTGATTATCATAGAATTTGAATCTATGGAGAAAATTTGGAATGTATTGAACCACGGCGTTTTTATGCAAATTTTTGTCTAGAGCGCCGACGGCGCACTCAAAGCCATTGACGATGGGTTTTTCTCGAGAGCTCTGGTATTTAATTACATAAGGATCACTGACGACACCTTGGAGGCCGCCAACAGCGGGATCGGCGAGTGGGCAGTTTTTCTTGTTGAAATTGATGGGTTTTGGCAATTTTTAGCGAATTCGACCTATATAAACTCTTATGGACGGTTCCAAATCACTCCAAACTCCCAAAAATGAATGGATACTCTCTCGAATCCTTCTCAAATAGCTTCCAATTCAATTGATAACTTAAGATTTCGAGTGTACAACCAGAGAAAATTCAACAGTGCGGAGGCGCTGTGACTTTTCAACAAGGTAATCTTGAAGAGTAGATTGATTAAAGAAAGTGGATTTGTCAATAGAGGACAAATCAATCCTACATCACCAATTGAAGAAATGATCATGCGGAGAAGATGGGAAGTGTTTTGCTACACTACTGCCGCAGTAGTCATTCCAGTGGTTAAAGAATTCTACGCCAATTTACATGGAATCAACAAAGGAAGTGTTTATGTGCGAGGTAGGTGGATTACATTCAATTTTGGAAGAATTAATGAGTTGTATATGCTCGAGAATGTTCCAGTCTGTTATTATTTGAATTTCGTCCTGACAAGAGAAAAAATGAATGAAATATACCAATATTTGATGGACGAAACTGATGACTGGGAACTTAGAGAAAATGGGTAAACTAGTTTCTGTGCAATGCTTTTAAATCCTGTATCGAAACATTGGCACTTTTTCATCTCTGTGAAGTTATTGCCAGCAATGAAAATTAGCAAAGTCCCGAAAGAAAGTTTAATTTTGAACTACTGCATTCAAATGGGATGACCCATTGATATTAGATCTATTATTGTGAAATCTTATTATGGCCTGATCGCTCAAGGATCATCCCAAAGGCTTAGACATCCTTCCATAATTTTCTTGATTTGCAGTTTGTTTCAAGTGTCGTACGAAGTATGGGAGAAGATACCGCTACCCTGGAAACCATTAGACCCAACTCAGATGTTCCCTGCCAATGATGGAGAGAGTGATGTAGGCTTGATTATGGATCAAGCATCATAAAATTCTGTTCCAGTTTAACCACTAGTAGCAGACAAGACACCGATGCTCTTGCATAAAATCAAGAATCTGGAGAATCATATACAAAACTTAACGAGTACAGTTAGCAACATGTCTGATTTCTTCGATCATATTGATTGGAGAATAAAAGAATATTTTGATCATACTGGGCAATTCGAAGTGAGTTTAGTGCAATTGATGAAAAGGATGGGATTGATCGACGAAGTTTCAACTGGACAATTCCCTTTTCGATCTTTTTACAACCTGTTCATCCACGTTCATGCAATGGGAGATATCAGAGGAGAGGCTAGCACTAGTTTTGAAGAGTAGTAGACTTGATTATGTTGTGTTTGATTTGAATAATGTTTGTATGTTTGTGTGTGTGTTTGATTTCTTTAGGTTGCTTTTTAATCTCAGTATAGATGAGATTCAATTTGAAATGTTTGTTTTCAGCATTTTGAGTGTTGTGGTTTGGATTGCGACGCTGATTAGATGGATTTAGGTTGAAAGAATACTTACTTATGTGTGTTATGTATTGTGTGTTGCAAACACTTGGATTTAATATATAAATGTGAAGTTTTGTTGTGTGAACATTTATTTGTGTTAATTCATCACTTAATCACTTAAAATATATGATAAAAAGGATTGAATGGATGATGACGAGGCATAAAAATTGATTGAAATTGCAAAAATTGGAAAATAATCAATTTTTTGAGAATCTCGCCGACGGCAAGCTCGAGGCCGCTGACGTCGTGATTTTCCCGAGAAGAATATGAAATTATTTCAATAGAGCCCGCCGACGGCGCGAACGAGCACGCCGACGGTGCGAAAGAGCCCGCCGAAGGCGCGATCGTTAAAACTATCTATTTACCACGATTTTGACCGGTCAAATTCCACTATTCATCGTCTTCTTCCCCTTTTTACCCAAAAAGTTGACCTAGGGCTTAAGAGATCTTGGATTTGGAGCAATTTCAACAAAATCTAACACCGAATTTAATCTTCCTTTGGTAAGAGCTTCACTCCTATGTAAAATTTTTTGATTTTCACCATGAATTTCTTCCACATTAAGAAATTTTGGAAAAATTGAAAATGTGGAGAAAAGACTTGGAAGGAATTTATGGAAATTGATTTAGATTATTTTAAACCTCCTTTAGAAGTCATTGTATGGTTATTTTGGTAACTAGTTTGGAATTTTTATGATTTGATAGATCGACCTATGGCTCCAAGACAAAAGAGAAGAATTGAATTTGACGAAACTTAATTTGTTAATGCGAAGGCACAAGCGAGGTACGATTCAGTCTACAAAAGTAAAAATTGTATATAAGATAGAGTTTTTGAGAATCCTGAAGGAGAGGTAGAAAGAGTAATTAAAGAGGATGGGATAACCTCTGCTATACAACCAACAAGGCTGTTATTGAAGTTGTTAGAGAGTTCTAGTCCAATCTTACTCAACTTGAGGACATGCTGGTCTAAGTAAGGGGATTTTCTGTTGAATTTAGTGCTAATCGCATAAACACTTTTTACAAGCTTCACGACTATTTTTCTAGCAAGTTTGAAACATTTGGAACAATGGAAGGTCCGTTGAACGATATTATCGACTCTGTCATTGATGGGAAAGTTGTTTGGAAAATTAAAAATCGTGAAAGGATTAACTTTCCATTGTCCATGATGAATGCCACTGCTAAGGGATGACATTATTTCATCTGTTCGACTCTGCTACCGACTTACCATCATAGTGAAGTCTCTAGAGAGAGAGTTGTTCTGAATTTCTGTATTCAGAACAACCGAAGCATTATTGTGGGGAGAATAATCTATAAGAATATTATGGCTACTACAAGGAGTGATACAAGTGGATATTTAGGGCATCCTGGCCTCATTTATGCACTTTTTCAACTATCTGGAGTTGAAGCAAGGATTGATGAGGAATGGGTTTATCCTATGAGACCCATTAGTAAAGAAAATATTAAGACTTATACATCCCATGAAGAATGGAGATTAGGGAGTAGGAGCAAAGAACCTTCAACCAGTAGAGATATCCCTTCTACTAGCTATGACCTTCCTACCTCTAGTCCCCCAACTTTGTATGATCTGATGAATACCATGACCCTGTAGAGGAAAAGTTCTAAAAAGTTGGATGAAAAACTGGATAAAATTAATCACATGATTGAAGGGCTAGAGAGAAGACACGATCATGATAGTGAGTATCTTCAGAGGCATTCAGATTTTGAGATGGCTTATCACGATGCTCAGGCTAGATACTACCGAGGAGAGCCAGATGTGACTTTTCCAGAGTTCCCAAGGTATACTCAGTATCAGCCCAATCCTCCTGCTGATCAGAGTGATGAGGATGTTGTATGTCAATTTAATTATTAAGATTTTAGATGTGATGTGATGTATTTGTTTGTTTGTTTGTTTTGTTTGATGTACTTTGATTTATATTGTATTCGGTGGACTATGCTTTATTTTATGTGATATATGATAGTTTAGTAGTTTGCATTTTTATTTCTGAATGTTTGTGATATTTGTTATTGTAATTGTAATTGTGAACTGTTTAGTTTAAATTAGTAAACTGTTTGTTCTGTGATGTGAAATGCATATGTCCTGTGTAGTGTAGATAGTTGTTTTTATTTGATGTTTAGTTTTATATATATTTGTTTTAAAATTTCATTACACCAACAAATTTTAAACTGTTATGTCTGTAGAAAGGTTTTTAATATAACAAGTCACTTGAAGTTAGAAATTTTGAAAAGTACCTGCAATTTTCAAAAAGACAAAAATGCCTAAAGCGCAAAGGTATGAATTTTATATTTAGAATTTTTCTTTCACCCGTGTACTATTTCTATTTATAAAAAACTTTAAGTTTGAGGGCAGGAAGAAAAATCTTAACTGCTATATGTTCTCAAATAATATATTTTCAAAAATTATTACTATGATCTTTGTGATAAAATTTAATTCAGATAAATATATTTAGATTTTATCTAAATATTGTAATATATTCAAAGAAATATTTTTTATAATGAAAATTAATTATGTAGATTAAGATATTTAGTATAAGGGGATAAGACTATAGTTAAATATTTAAAGTAAGGAAAACTATATTTTGAAATATTAAGAATCTTAGGAATTTAGTTGAGAAAGAACGGATTGAGATTCAAATAATGTAAAAACTATGAAGTACATATAAGGTAAAGAATGTTTGAAAGTTTCAAATTTAGGAAAAGAAGAGTGAAATTCAAAATTATTAACAGGTTATCCAGATATAGTAATCCTCACTTGAAAAAATAAAAATAAAAAAAAATGAATGAAAGAAATAGAAAAAGGATTGAAAAAAAATCCCTTAAAAAAAAGAAAAAGAAAAGAAAATAAGTGAGGAGAAGCTTAAGGATATGCCTTATCAAAAATTAGTTTTACTTGGATTAACCTAAAAGAAAAAATAAAAGCATTTCTGAACTTATATTTATGATTAGTTTCTTACTTATAGTTTCTTCATGAATTTCCTATCTTCTGAATACTCTAAGTGAATTAATATTACAACATATAGTCATTCTTGAACACTTAAACTAGAACTCTTAAACTTGATGACTAGATAGCCTTATACCAGGAAAATTAATTTAATTATTTGAAAATCTTTCTAAGAATTCTTACTAAAATATTTATTTAAATCAAAATTATAGTACTTCTGAATTAAAACTTTACCACAATGAATCATAACTTTTACGTAGTATTAAGGATTACTTGAGGACAATTAATAGTTAAGTTTGAGGGACTTTGACCTAAGGAAGGGTATTTTTGGTAGTATTAACTGATTTTGATCACATTGCACTTTAAAGAAGGGTATTTTTTGTATTTTTCTGTAGGTATGAAGATTTATGGACAAAGGAACAAAAATATACAAAAAGGAGCAAATTTGGAGAAAAAAGGACCAAATTATGCAAAATTGACCTACGGCGCCGACGGCGAGGTCGATGTCGCCGACGGTGTGATTTTCTTAAGAGTTCAGAATTAATTCCAAAGAAGGCCGCCGACGGCGGAGATTGAGGCCCCCGATGGCGGGGCCTGTTTAAAGTACTGTTTTTAGAAGGCCACCGACAGCGAGCTCGAGGCCGTCGATGATGGGATCGACGGTTCTTTCAAGAAATACATCGAATATGGATGATTTTCGAAGGGGTGCCTGCAAAACTCTTAGAGACTCTTCTACAACTTTAAAAAGAACCAAATTAGGCTGAAAAAAGTGTCTCCTACGTGATTAATAGTGAGTCCAAAGTGTTCTAAAGAGTCTATTAGTGAGTCATTAGTGTTGTTATTTTGTGAGTAGTGAGTTCAAATAGAGATTTTGTGGGAATTCTTTGAGGGATTGTAAGATTGGAAGGGAAGTGAGAGATCTCTTCGGCATTGCCATTTCAAAGGAGAATTCTATGTGCTGTAAGAAAGGAAGAAATCCAGAAGAACTTCAAGGAGTTTGCTTGGGTAGGAATTTGAGATAAGTAGTGTTTATTATATAAAATCCAAGTTTTATTGCATCCTTTCCATGAATTCTGAGTAGTTATTCTGTTTTTCTCCTTGTTTTAACGTTTTTGTGAAATGATTAAATGAATTAGTCTATTAAAAAAATATAAAGAAGTTGTGATGATACTATACCTAAACTTACTTTACTATACGAATTGGTCATTTGTATTGTTAAAATCTGTGAAGAATTTTTAAGACCTGACTGTGGGCTAAGAATTATTAACTAGTATGTATCATATTTTTTCTTTGAAAGGCAGACGGGTAAATCCTTGAAAAGAGAAGTGCAAATAAATAGGGAAATAATATTAATCGGACGTAGAATTGGAGATTATAGAGTGACAAGCTAAAATCTTCAATTCATTTCTATCATTTGGGTGCCGAGGTGTAGATTGTTAGCCCTCAGGTGAGGGGAACGTGGGAGCTCCGAAGTGAGAGTCGGTATCCTCTCAGCATAGCCGCAGATTCAGTAACCAAGCGTAGGATTAGTGAATGTTCTTTATACCTAGACCAAAGGGTAAAGAATAGTATGCTCCTATTTGACACAACACATATAAAACAAATTCTAATTATCATTTGACTTAAATATCTTAACAAAGGAGAAAGATTCTTGCTAATATATATATATATATGAACTTAACTTTAGTAGTATTAGTAATCTGTTAGTAGAACTAGTTTAGATATAAGAACTTTTTTATCGATTGCATATTAGTGACAGATAGGAAGATTCGATTTAGTTGTAATTTTAACTTGGTTTATATAAGCCTAGTCTATAGGCTTTAATATTTTTCCTTGTGGGATCGATAACCAGGAGTCCACTAGTGCCCTGTATTACTTGACCAATACGTACTTGCATTTAAAGGTAACTATGTGATAAAAGTTTATAATATTTAATTGTTGCTAAAATTAAAATTACGCTCCAGACAAGTTTTTGGCACTGTTGCTGAGGATTTATATCTTTTAATAGTGGTGCCAAATTCTTAATTATATATTATGCTAGCAAAAATCAAAATGAAACTCAAATAAATTACACTACTACTGAGAAAGAGCTCTTAGCAATAGTATATTCCTTTGATAAATTTTGATCTTATCTTCTTGGGACTAAATGTATCGTACATACTAATCTTTCCGCTATTAAGTATTTAATGTTTAAAAAGTATGCTAAAGCTAGATTGATAAGATGGGTTCTACTTTTAAATAAATTTGATTTTCAAATAGTGGACAGAAAAGGTGCTGACAACCAAATTGCTGATCATTTATCAAGAATTAAAAATAATAGTGAGAAAATTACTGAAGAAAACATAAATGAGAAATTTCCTGATAAACAGTTATATGTTATTCAACTATTACAAACGTCGTGGTATGTAGATATAGTTAACTATTTGGTTAGCAATATTTTACTGTATGGATTGAATAACAAATATATTAAGAAATTCAAGAACGATTTGTCGGCGAATTTTAGATTTTAGTTTTAATTTAAATATATATATATATATATGATTTAGAAAGTAGTATTTGATTTTGAAAATAATTTTAAGATATGAAATCAAACCGACCTCACATCCCAGATAGTTTATATAAACGAGCGCCGCATCACAAACCGTGTATCTATCCCGAAGAATAGACACAATGTTTGGTGATGGGGCTCGATTAAATAAACTAGAAGATTTGTGACATCCGTTTGGTCTGCGAACCAATTTTATAAGCCGACAAATTCCCCGCTTAATATGAAAGCATTAAACAGGGTTTATATTACTCGGGTTCTTAAAATTCCCTATAAGGGCAAGCCCTCATAGTTAATTACATCTTAAGTGACGAGAATCACCTAAGAAAACTCTCGATAATAATCAGTAGTTCTGCTCTCAAGAATTTCAAAGTTTAAGTTTTCAAGGGATTGAATTTTAGAGTTTCAATAAGGAATAGATCAAGTTTGGAACATTTTGTTTTAGCAATTCAAAGGAAGAAAGGTAGGAGAAATTACAGATCCGAAGCGAACTTCGGTAATTTCCCGACTATCCTATTGTTTGGCTTGAATTTAAGAAAGTCCTAATGTTTGTTTAATGTTTTGATCCTGCCTTTAATTAATTAGGACTTGTATTTGTATGGCACGATCATACAAATAGCCTCGAAGATGTGAGGGTTTATGTCGTATCGGACAACTACCTCGAAAATCCTAAGACCGGTTAGGGCTTAATTTGCAATGCAAATGCCTAACAACAGGTTGAGGATTTATGTTGCACTAGGAAAACTACCACGAAATCCTATGGTTTGGTTATTTAATTCTAAAAAAGTTTTGCTGAAGTAGACTCAGGTTTTGCTGATGACGATGGCCGTGCTGCCCACCATGCTCCGAGCTTCTTGTTGTTGCGGAGGTTTAGTTTTAGAAAATTGTAATTAAAAGAGAAGAGAGAAGTTTGGTTTTAGAAATCTTAGAGTCCAAGTGTTTTTTAGTGTTTTAGTTAAAACAAATCTTAAAGTTGATTATAACAACACCGGTTAAGATCCCACGGTTCCATCCTTCCGGCAACGTTATTTTTATCGGAGTCACTTAGTCCAAATGAATTTGCTAAACTCAACTAAATGAGTTCCACACTTTCATTTAGACCGTGGGAAATCCCGTTAGCAACACGTAGGTTACATCATCCGAGGTATTCCCGATCATCCAACAAGACGTTTTAATTTAGTTGTAATTGTAGTTTTGTATTCTCGTTTGTGATTAAATTTTGAATTGTTTTATATTTTGAAATGTTGTGGCGGTGAATTTTATCTTGTAATGACTTTTAATTTAGTTTTGGTTTCAGTTTTAGGGACTATCCTAAAAGTGTGGGTTTTCATGCAACAGTTGTTTATCATGCAATAAAAGTAAGTGTGATGCGATTAAATAAATTGCAATAAGGTAAATTGCAATAAAATTAAAGCATACCTGGAGGGTCTTCCCGTCATCCCAAGCTGCACTTAAAACACAATTATAATATTTAAGCATTTAAAGCAAGTTCCTAGGTAAAGCTAAGGGAGGGGTTATGGTTTTCTACCAAGGTCCTACTCCTATAGCTAGACATCTCCTATGACGTCTACGTTCTTGTGTTGTGTTTTGAGGACGATTTTATTCATCAAAGAACAATTAAGTTGAATTGTTCTTATAAACATCCTATCATATTGAGGAAGTGCTTAAGACGAATCTTAAACATCTTTTCAGTATTTCTAGGATTATTTTTAAGTCCAAGAGAATTTAATTATACAAATGAATTAATCGTCCGGGAATTCAAGTTTTGTTGTTATCTTACTCAGTGAACTAGGACATTTGAATATCCTATGAGTGAATTAACACTTCACTTAATGCTCCATTTAGGAGTTATGACAATAAAAGCTTTCGAGGGCAAATTGATGTTCAAATGGTTTATGATTTAATTTAATTTCAGTTAATGGGTTTAAGTTTGGAATAGTGTTAAAGTTGCTTTATATTTATTTTTAAATTCTTTATGTCTTAGGTGATGTTATTTTTAATTCAATTTAATTTAACTTTAATTTAATTTAATTTGGTTTAGTTTTAATTTTAATTTAATTTATTTAATTTAATCTAATTTTAATTTTAACTTGATTTTATTTTTTAATTTAATTTAATTTAATTTAATATGATTTAATTTAATTTAATTTAATTTAATTTTATTTAATTTAATATGTTTTAATTTAATTTAATTTAATTTAATTTAATTTAATTTAATTTAATTTAAATTTTAATTTAATTTAAATTTAATATTTTATTTTTTATGTTTTAAAGATGATTTAATTTTAATTGTTAAAGTATTAATTTAATTGAAATTTTAAAAGGATTTAATTTAAATAATTTAACTTTAATTTAATTTAATGATTAAGTCTTTTAGCATTTTAATTCTTAAATTTGGATTATCATTTTAATTAGGAATTAAATATTATTGAGATGATTAATTTAGAGATTCTTAAATTAAAGAACAAATCTCTTGCTAATAATATCCCTATTTTAATAATTCCAATTTTATTATTCTTCCAAATTTAATTAATTATTTAATTAAGGTTTATTTTAATTATTTTTAAATTGTTTAATAGGTTTCTACCCTTATTATTCAAATTTCAATCATCCAAATCAGATTAGGATCAAATATTTTACTCTTTAATTTTATTAAGCCTAAAGTTTTAATTAAAGGTTAAAATTTTAATTACGATTTTGCCCATCAATCTTAATAATTTCATCACTCACTAAATTGAGCTTAAATGAACTTGAAATTTTTATGTGACTTCACTCATATGTCAATAAAGGCATGAGAGGAGAAAATGTGATTTTTCTATATTTAATTTATTTATGTAATTATTTTTTGTGGAAAATAGGGATTTCCAAGGAAAATTTAATAATATGACCAAGGGAAAGTTTCTGTCCTTAAGAAAATTATGAGACATTCCTAATGACCAAAGGACCACTTGGACCAATTTTGGTGATTTTTTGAATTATATTCTTTTTATTATAATTATTTTGAGTTTTGGAGTATTAATTTATTTAAAAATAAAATAAAGGTTGAAAAATGAATTTTATATTTTTCAAAAATCTTTCTGATATCAAGGAAAGCAGAGAACTAATTTTTACAATTTTATGATTTTTCTTTGATTTATTAGAATTATTTTAGTGGAAATGCTAAAAAATACATTTTTTTTTAATTTTAAAATTACCTTAGGGCTTTAAAATTTAATATCTCATCATATAGACTTAAGAAAAATATGGGGTTTGTTCATAAGTGATTAAAATTAAAAATGTGACATTTTGGTGAATTTTACTATTTTTGTGATTTTTATTATTTTTTAATTGATAAAAATATTAAAATAAAGCAAAAAATCAACTTTTTTAGAAAATTGAAATTTTAATTTTCTTAAATTCCCCTAATATCAGAGAGGCTCCAAAACCAATTTGGTGAATTTTTGAAAAGTATTTTGAAAGTTATGAATTTTTAAAGTTTAAATTGGCTAAATGGTTTAATCAACCCATTTGGTAGGGCTAACCAAGTCCAATTGACTTCAAATTTTTATGGTGGGTTCCTCTGATCCTAAAGGTCAGTGGAGAATTGATTTCAAGTCAATTTGATGTATGATTAGCTCTAATTAATTAAGGACATATATTGGGTGTTTAAGCCAATAAGGGTTATTCTAAGTGGATTAATTCAAAACCTATTTTTCCTAGAGTCCTCTGGTCATAAGAAACATCCTCAAATTTTCCTAGAATTTATTTCACAACATGCTAATTATTAGAATTAAAATATTCAGAATAGTAACCTAGAATTGAAAAATCAATAACTCTCTATAGGGGTGGCCTCTCACTTTGGAAAATTCAGGGAATGTTCCCAAATTCAGAGGCTTCACAAGCCCTATGGTCTCATGCCATGGTGAATTGTATACATGCATGGAGAATTGAAAATGTGCAGAGAGTAAATAAATTATTAAAAATCAAATACTTAATGAAATTAAATGATTTCTTTTCCACATTATTCTCCTCTATTTACTGAGCAAGAGGGTATTTTTATTTTATTTTTCTGATTTTTCTACATAAAGTTATGTATTTTTGAAGTTTAGGGTATTAAATAAATAGGAAAATAACCTAATTTCCTACTTATCCACGCGGCGCCAACTCAACCTAGGCATCTCCGAAGCGCCGTGTGTCGTCTTCTGATTCGGCGCCGCCATCCGACTCGGCCGATCCGGGGCCCCGCGGTCACGTACCAACGCGCTCGTCCGGCTCGATCCGGACCGTCCACTCGATACACGCTCGATCCGACGCGCTCCCGGTCATCGTCTACGACCGGTGTGCACCCGTGACCGTCGACCTTCTAACCCTAATTTCTCACTCGATTCTCAATGGATTTTCGTGTTCTTATGCTCTATGGATTCGTCTTGAGGAGACCAACACATCCATATGGTAAACATGTATTTAAATTGACTCAAACTAAATGGAGAATCTCTGTAAGCTCGGGAAGAAGAGTGAGTCCATACCTTTGCTCAGAGAAGTGAAGCTTTGATCTGAGAGTTGTGTCACCTTCGATTGGGTCCAAGCAAGCTCCAGATGAAGTCCCTTGGTTTAGTGAATTGTCTAGGTAGGATTTCGACCACAGCCGATTACAAAGCTTGGAGTCTGGAACAGATGGGTGGCCTGGAGAGGGGGCTTTTGCTGGTAAACTTCTTCCCTCGGTCCGGTGAAGGTGTAGGATCAATCAATTTGGGGATTGGTCCATTGTGAAGAAGTGTCCTGGTTTTGTGCTGAAGTTCGAACTCAAAATCGAGCTCGACTTGGAGGGAATTGGGCTGGAATCCCAGTGGGAATCAAGTGCTCTAGGTGTGGAGAGTGGTCTGGAATGATTTTGGCAGAGTTTCCTTAAGGTTGGTTCAACACCTCCTTGATGGCCGAGAGGGGTGGTGTTTATATAGGAGAGGCTAGAGGCTCTCCCAGGGGGAGTTAGGGACTGGGATCAGCTGCTCTTGGCAAGGGAAGAACAGCTGCAATGGCCACTGGGCATGGGGTAACTCAGCAAGGTGGAATTTCAATGCTTGGCTCCTTCCCATGTCTCGGCCATGGCATTTTCAGGCGACCCAGGCGGCTGGCCGGCAGGCATGGGTCACCTTCTGGTCCAGGTGAGTCAGGGCTGGAAGTTTGTGCAGTCAATTGGCCATGGACATGTGTAAAGGGCTTGGATTAAAATGGTATGGGGAGAGGCCATTTTGGCTTGATTTGGGTCAACCCATCCTTTTGGGCTAGGTGCACCACCCAAGGCCTTGTTTTGGGCTGAAAAGAGTCACTTGGGTCAGCTAGGAGAAAATGGTGTGGTCTCCATCAAAATAGTTTATGTTAATTTTGGGTTATGGTGTTGCATTAAAGAGGTTAAAATGGCTTAAGGAAGGCTTACAAAAGGACTCCCTCCTCTTTCCATTAATGGCTTGGTGACAAGTCAAACCCCCCATGGCTTCATGTGGCTTGTCCATGGCTTGCATGTGGCTTCATTTGGCTCATCCTTGGCTTAGGAAAAGTGGATTCATTTATATGTAAAAGAAATTTGGAGATTTTGGCAATTTAGTGAAAAATTTAGATGGTGCTTGATTTAGGTTGATTTGATGATTGATTTGGGACTTAGGAATTGATTCCAATTAAAGGGATGATGAGAAGGAATTGTCATGTGGGCTTTGGGCTTTTGGATTTCACTTCTGATGGGCTTTTAAGATGGTTTAGAGAGTGGGCTTTTAGATTTCAAAACAAATTTTAGGATGAAAATTTTTCAAAGGATTGGATCCAATTAGTGTTGAATTTAATTAAGGAATGTTTCATGAATGATTTGGAATCAATTTGAAGTGGTTTGGGCTTGAATTGGGTTGGATTTGGACCTCTTTGGTAAATGGGCCAATGTAGGTCAAATTGGGCTAACTTGGGCCAATGTTGGGCTAGGGTTGAAATTGATGTAAAATAAATGTTGGGAAATGTTTATGGGAGTGTTTCAAAGAGGTTTTGGCTTTGGTTGGGTTTTGATTTTGGGGTTTGGGCTTATTTGGGTTAGGTTAGGGTTTAGGTCAAAATTGGGCCTTTTAGTTTTGGGTTGAATTTGAGTGGGGTTTGGGTCTAAAATTTGGGCAAATCATGTTATTTTTTTGCTTGTGGGGATGTTAGGGAAGGTTTAGAAAAGATTTGGGGTTTATTGGAGTTAAATTGGTTTGGTTTGGGCTAGGTTTGGGTCATGGGTCCAAATTGGGCTTTAATGCCAAAAGTGAAATTGGATTCGAATGTCAATCAAATTAGACTTGCATTTAGTCTAGATTGGTGTTGGGAATGTTAAATTTAAGTTTAGAATTGAATTGGACCAGAATTTGGGTCAATTGGATAGGTTTGGTTTGACATTGGGTTCACTTTGGGTTAAAATGGGTCAAATTGGTGGTTTTGATAAAAGTGGGGTAAATTGACAAAATTGGCCCATGGTTTAGTTTAACAAAATGAAATTGGGAATATTTGAGATTTTCTGGAATTTTTTGGGAATTTTCTGAATTTTTGGATTTTTGGGTCAAGAGGGGCATTTTTGGGTATTTGGAGGGTATTGGGGGGTATTTTTGGAATTTTTGGTATTTTTGGCTATGAATGATCAATTTGAGTGGTGGGGAAATATTCAAGGTTAATTTTGGGGAATTTTGGGTGATTTAGAGATTTTGAAAATTTTGGGTAATTTCAAGGGCATTTGGTAGGTTAGGCGAGTGTAGGGTCCCGGGGGTCAAAAATTGAAAATTTACAAAATTGAAGATTGGGTAAATGTAAGTGAAATGAAATCATTTTGGTTGAGCCATGAAGCCATTTCAAGCCCACATGAGCCATGAAGGGACTCATTTGAGGCATTCACTATGTTGTTCCTAACCCTCTTAGCCAAGGGCTTAGGGGTTAAGGACCATCCATGTGAATCACCTTCATGAGTCAGGAGGTCAAGTGAGGTATAGGTGTGGTTTTAGGAGGTGTGTGAAAGTGTAGTGTATAATTGTAGTGTGTGTGTAAGTCAGCCCTCACCAGACCGGGCCACCCAGGGCAGTCCTAAGGCCAAAGAGTCCTATAGGAACCCATCCTTTAAACTTCCACATTTGATTTCAACCCTCTAGGTGATTAGGGGTTTACAATCAAGTTTGTGGAGTTTGCAGAGAGTTAAGAAGTGGTTTGAAATTCTAGGTGGTGGGCCCCAATTCTAATCCTCTAGAATAGTTAAGGGAAAAGCCTAAGGCTAGATCCTAAGTACTAAAAAGAAGAAGAGAATACCTCATCAAAAATGAGGTCAACAAATGGACCCCCAATAGGTGTGGTGAGCTGATAGAGCACACCGCGCGTATTGGTGTTGACCGAGGCGATCAATAAAACTAACACAGAAGTCCAAGTGACAAACTTGGGACAGAGTAGAAGAGTTTCCGCTGGGGAGTGTCAAGTATATCTCTAAGACTAGAAATTCCTGAACTCTCGCTAGGGAAAGGGAAAGGAGGTGAATCCCAAATCACATGATCTGGGAGAATTTCGATTTAGATTTCATTTTGTTTAAGTTTATGTTTTGACGTGTGAGCTTAGATTTTAGTTTGAGTTTCAATTTAGATTGAAGTTTTGTTAAAATTAATTTGAAGGGATTTGAACTTGAAATGAAAATCGGAATTTCGTGGTTTTAGATGTAACATATTCAACCTCAAAAGAAAATTGAATTGATTGAATTAAATCATTACAATGAGGAAAGAACTCAGAGCAATGCGGTATTGGATGTAAAATCCTTAACCTCAAGAGTTTGATTTTGATGTATTTCATTGCAATAGGGAAAGAATCCTAAAGCAATGCAGTCTCGTATGTAAAATCCTCAACCCCAAGAATTTGATTTTGATGTATTTCACTGCAATAGAGAAAGAGCCTAAAGCAATGCAGTATCGGATGTAAAATCTTCAACCCCAAAAGTTTGATTTTGATGTATTTCATTGTGATAGGGAAAGAATCCTAAAGCAATGCAGTCTCGGATGTAAAATCCTCAACCCCAAAAGTTTGATTTTGATGTATTTCATTGCGATAGGGAAAGAATCCTAAAGCAATGCAGTCTCGGGTGTAAAATCCTCAACCCCAAAAGTTTGATTTTGATGTATTTCATTGCGATAGGGAAAGAATCCTAAAGCAATGCAGTCTCGGATGTAAAATCCTCGACCCCAAAAGTTTGATTTTGATGTATTTCATTGCGATAGGGAAAGAATCCTAAAGCAATGCAGTCTCGGATGTAAAATCCTCGACCCCAAAAGTGTTATTTTGATGTATTTCATTGCGATAGGGAAAGAATCCTAAAGCAATGCAGTCTCAGATGTAAAATCCTCGACCCCAAAAGTTTTAGTTTTGATGTATTTCATTGCGATAAGGAAAGAATCCTAAAGCAATGCAGTCTCGGATGTAAAATCCTCGACCCCAAAAGTTTAATTTTGATGTATTTCATTGCGATAGGGAAAGAACCTAAAGCAATGCAGTCTTGGATGTAAAATCCTCAACCCCAAAAGTTTAATTTTGATGTATTTCATTGCGATAGGGAAAGAATCTAAAGCAATGCAGTCTCGGATGTAAAATCCTTAACCCCAAAAGTTTAATTTTGATGTTAATTGATTTTGCAAAGATTTGTAGTGTTGATTTGAAAAGTGTGGAATTTTGGTGTTTCGAGAATTTCATGAAAGTTGTAAAAGATTTTTGTGGAAAGAAACAAATTAGGAGGGAATATGTAGATACTACATATCCCATTCAAAAGAGTTGATTGAAAGTTGCTGGTTTGGATTGGATATAATTCCTCGCCACAAGATTCGAATTGAAAACCTCGTGGCTCCATGTCAATGGAATCGATCGCTTCCATCCCAAACAAAGGAGAGAGTAGAACGAATTGGATTTCAGATTTGGAAGGTTGAGTTTGAATTTGATTGAGATTTGATTTGAGATCTGGAAAGTTGAATTTGAATTTAATTGAGATTTGATTTGAGATCTGGAAGATTGAAATTGAATTTGATTGAGATTTGATTTGAGATTTGGAAGGTTGAATTTGAAATTTGATTGAGATTTGATTTGAAATCTGGAAGATTGAATTTGAATTTGATTGAGATTTGATTTGAGATCTGGAAGATTGAATTTGAATTTTGATTTGGATTTGTGTTCATTTTGTTTGCCCTTTAACGATTCAAATTTGCTTTATTGTTCATTTAATGTTCGTGCGAATTTGGAGTTTATCATTTTTTTTATTTAGATTTTTAAGGAAAGTTTTCTTTTATTCTATTAGTTTCTTTTCTATTCTTTGTTCGAAGTTCATTTAACTTTAATGGCATTTCCCAGTAAACTTGCACAAAAGAGGTGAAGGCCAAAATTTGACATGGTCACTTTCATTCCATTCATGTTGAAGATACATCATACAACTCGATCTGGAATACATCTCATACAATCCATCTAGACTCAAATCGGACTATGTATGATCTTTGTCGATCCATCCAAAAAGACATCTGTCAAAAATCCATGTCTGAATAGTGAGGTACATGGTCAATAACATCACCTTCCAAGCCATCCTTGGCAAGGATGCTGTATGGATGTACGTTGGAGGTGTGATATTTTTCTTGTAACTCACAGCTCATAAAGCCGGAGGCTCTCTAGCTCTAGGTCTGGCTGGAAGTGGTAAGGTGCTTTCCTGTCATCCATCCTTCTGAAAGTAACTGAGATCCGCTTCATTGGTGCTCCTGGTATGCAATGTTTGGCGACATTTGCTCCGTTGCCCTTTAGTATCATGACGGAACCTACCGGTAATGGTATCTTTACCGGCCCTCGGAACTCACTCCGGCCTCGCTATCCGGAGGTCGATCCGAACATGATATTACACTCGTTCGTAAAAGAAACCGTGCGAAAGGTCCGACAAAGTCGTGGTGATCTATGTGCGGGGTATGCAAGTACCCCGCTTGTAAATGTTAATGATGCAACTGCTGGGTATGCAATCTGGCCGGCGTACCCTCCATGTTATCATTCTCTTTACCATCCTTTTGATGACTAATGTCATTGGATCTACCTTGCCATGACGGAGTATTCCCGGTAGGTTTCCCTTCCTGTCTTCCACGAAGTTGTAGCAGCATCCACATTGTATTGTAATTCTCCCTTTCCCTGGCATCCATCTCCGGGGTTCCGAGTAAGTGTTTTCTCTTAGGCGGCCCGCTCGGCCCATTATTTTCAAATCTCGGATGCAGTCCACGATTTGTTGTTATTCGTATTCTGCGAACACGTTTGTATGTAGCTCGAGGCCTTCTAGTATATTGATCCTCCTGCCTCTGATTCTCTTGAAGTATTCAAAAGTTTGCTTCTCGACGTTTTGTATTCTTTCTAGCTAGTATTCTGGGATAATCTGCAAATGGCGAGGCCTGGTGACATACTGTGGGATATATGGCTCAATCCCTTCGCGTTCTCCTGCATACCTCGGCTCCTCAGGGATGGTCTCAGTCGGGACATCCTCCGGGGTTGCTTCTACAATAAGGTTATGCATTACTGGTGGCTTTATCCGGTGGCGTGGTAGCCATCCTTCTTCCGATCTCCTCGAGATTTCCCCGGTCTCTTCGTTATCCTCTGAGCCGGCCTCCTTTCTTTAGGTTCCCGGTGAACCGGTATCCTTAAAGTATATGCACCGATAGTAGCGACCGCCTCGTCGCGCCGGTCCGCCGCTAGTTTAGTCAACATCTTGCGGATACGACGATTTTTATTTCTTCGCCGAGTTGCCGTGAGAGTAGCTCTTCGTACTTCCCGACTTTCGTGGGTGCGGCGCCGACAAGCCTACCCTCCGCCGTAGCGACTACGTACTTGATTCTCTTGTCCTCCTCGGTGTTTGTTTTCCTTTTCGTCGCTCGGGTCGGTGGCTCGGGCCACCCACTTTCATTACTTTCGACCGGGCGGCTCCTCTCGATCAACTGGGACCCAGTCACTTTCCTCGTACTGCAGGCCTGCTGGTGCGAAGTCTTAATCAATCTCTATTATCGCTCCATCTTTCACCCTCTTTCGCCGAGTGTAAGGCTTACGCCATTTCTAAAGTTGAGGACCAACCGCCCGTTCGACATTTCCCTGCGAAAAGAAAAGGAAAAGGATCAGGGGCTGTACTAAGAACAAGAACATTAAGAAAATGTTTATTAAAGACAGAATTTTTTTTTATTATTCCTTTTATATTTTCAAATTCAACAGGAATGAAGTGGGAAAAGATCAGAAAAAAAAAGATTTCGATTTGGTAGAGAGAACAAGGAAGACTTTATTATCATGATTTTATTTATTTTAGCACATTTTTTATTATTTTTGGGTTCGGACCCGATCATAAGTAATTACTTCGCCCGTGCTTCTAGGGATGAAGAATTCATTCCTTCGAAACATCGAGTAAGCATAATACTTCTTCAAGTATCGTCCGTTGATCGGAAGCATATGTCGTTCTCCTTGGCAATTCACTAGCTGGTAAGAGCCTCCTGAGTAGACTGCCTCAACCACAAACGGTCCTTCCCAAGTGGGTTCAAATTTTCCTCCTATCTTGTGGTGTGTAAGAATAGGTCTTTTGAGAACAAGAACTAAGTCACCAACTTTGAAGGTCCTCGGCGGACTCGGCTTGTCATGGGCTTAAACCATCTTAGCTTGGTATAATTCTAAATTCTGTTGCGCTGCAAGTCTTTTCCCTTCCAGGCTTTCTAATTCCTCTAGTCGTAATTTAACATTCTCTTCTATCGTGATTTTGTTTGCAACTGCAATTCTGAGTGAAGGAAGCTGAACCTCTAAGGGTAACACTGCCTCGGACCCATACACCAGAGCGTATGGTGTAGCTTCGAGTAAGAGTTCGAAGGTTGTCCGGTAGGCCCATAAGGCTTCTAATAACTTCTCGTGCCAATTTCTCTTATTATCATCCAAGGTTTTCTTTAAGATTTGAACGAGAGTTTTATTAAAAGCGTCAGCCAAGCTGTTTGCTCTTGGTAGTAAATTATTGAATATCGCCAGTCGATTCCGTGTCTCCTGACAAAATTGTTGATTTGTGTGCCTCTGAATGTTGACCCATTATCTGAGATGATCCTGCGCTGCACTCCAAAACGGTAGACAACTTGGTTTTTGAAAAACTGTAGCACGTGGTGTGCTTTCACTTCTCTGAGTGGAACCGCCTCGCCCACTCGGAAAAGTAATCCGTAGCCGCAAGAATGAAGTGATATCCTTTTGAAGATGGTGGTTCTATTGGACCCACTATATCCGTGCCCCAACATTCAAATGGCCACGACGCAATTGTCGGATGTAAGCACATTTGGAGGTTGGTGTAGAACCACTCCGTGCACTCGGCATTGGTGATAGCTCTTGGCAATTTTCATGCGGTCGGTCATCATCGAGGGCCGTAGTACTCTAGTCTTTTAATTTTCATTTTCATCTTCGGACCCGATCGGTGAGCGCCACGAGTCCCGAATGCAACTCTTTAAGAATTTCACGGCTTCGGACCCGCTTAGGCACCTTAGCCACATTTGATCGAAAGACCTTCTGTATAACGTGTTATTTATTAATGCGTAGGACAGAGTTCTTTTCTTGATCTGATGGGCTAATGAACTATCGTCTGGTAGTTTTCCTGTTTGCAAGTAGTCTATTAATGGCTGTCGCTAATCTTCTGTTTTTTCTGTCACTGCTGCAACTGATTCCTTTCCTTTTTCTTATTTGTGTATTGTGTCTATGTCGAGCTGTGATAGGACTTGACGTCCGTGAACTAACACTTCTACTGATTCATCTTGCAAGCAAGCAAATTCTTTTACGAGACGGGCTAGCGCATCTGCTAAAGCGTTTTCTTTCCTGGGAATTGTGTAGATCGTCACATTCTGAATCTGTTCCAACAACTGTATGGCATACTGGAAGTATTGCTCGAATCTTGGCTTTAAAATTCTATACTGTCCGGCTATCTGTTGAATGATTAACTGCGAATCCCCGTAGATGTTGATGTTTGTTATCCCCATTTGAATAGTTAATTCCAGTCCTGTTATGAGGGCTTCATATTCTACTTCGTTGTTTGTACACGGCTCTGTCAAGTGGTAGGAGTATCTTAACATCCCCAGCTCCGGTGTTATAAAGATTAGTCTGATTCTTGCCTTACCGGGCATTATCACTTGTGATTCTTTGTCTTTGTGTGCTGAAGATGCTCCGTTGAAATATAATTCCCAACGTCGATCATCAGGGTCTTCTAAGCTCATTATTTGTTCATCTGGCAAGTCGTCATTGAGAGGAGATTCTGCAGTAAAGGGTGTGCTCGCGAGGAAGTCTCGCTAGGACTTGTCACTTTACGGCACGAAGAGGCACGAAAGTTATATCGAATTGTAGTAATATCATTGACCACCTGGCAAGTCTGCGAAAGCGTTGGACGAGTCATCAAGTATTGCAATGGATTAAATTTAGAAATCAGGTTGACCTTATGAGAAAGCATGTAATGCCTGAGCTTTTTGAGCGGTGAAGATCAGGGCCAAACAGTGCTTTTCAATTGTGGGATAATTTATTTCCGTCGGAAGTAAATGACGGCTTCGGTAGTAATGAGCATTTTCTTTACCCTCATCATTGACCTGGGCTAACAGGGCTCCGAGTGAGTCTTCTAAAGCCACGGTATAAAGTATCAACGGTCTACCTGAGACTGGGGCTGCTAAGACAGGAAGTGTCATTAAATATTGTTTAATGTCCTCAAAGGCCTTCTGGCATTTCTCTTCCCAAATAAATTTGGCGTCCTTTTTAACTAATGCCGAGAAAGGCTGACACCAACCCGACAAGTTCGAGATAAAGCGTCGAAGATATGACAGCTTCCCTTGAAAAGATCGTAGTTGTTTTAAGGTTTTGGGAGGCGGCATTTCTAAGATAGCATTAATCTTTTCCGGGTCGATTTCAATTCCATGATGTCGGACAATGAATCCTAAGAATTTCCCGGAGTTGACGCTGAAGGCGCATTTTAAGGGGTTCATCTTAAGGTTAAATTGTCTTAATCGTTCGAAAACAATTCTCAAATCATACAGGTGGTTTTCCTTTACTTTGCTTTTGATGACCACATCTTCCACGTAGCATTCGACTTAATTATGGATGAGATCATTAAAAATTCTTGTCATTGCTCTCTGGTAGGTTGCTTCTGTGTTCTTCAGTCCGAATGGCATCACTGTGTAGCAATATACTCCGATCGACGTTCTAAATGCTGTAAGTTTTTCATCTTCTGGAGCCATTTTTATCTGGTTGTATCTTGAAGAACCATCCATGAATGAGAATATTTCATGTGTTGAAGCAATGTCAATCATTAATTCTGGGATCGGTAGAGGGAATTCATCTTTTGGACATGCCTTGTTTAAATCTCTGAAATCCACACAAATTCTAATTTGACCATTCTTCATCCTGACTGGCACCACATTGGCTAACCAAGTCGGGTATTGTTCTTCACGGACAAATTTAGCATCTTTTAGCTTTTTAACTTCAGTTATGACTTGTTGTTCGATTTCTAGACGCATTCTTCTAGGACCTTGTCTGACTGGGACAGAAGTAGGATCCACTCCTAGCTTATGGACTGCGACCTCTGGAGCTAATCCTGGCATCTCATCGTAGTTCCAAGCAAAATAGTCTTTAAATTTCATTAATAACTTGATTATTTCTTCGGAGTCTTCTTTATTGAGTAAGGACCTAACAAAGGTAGATTTGATCTCTTCTTCGAACTCTGGTGGAGCATTTCCAATTTGTAAATCTTCAAATTCTTCTGTAGTTTCCATGCAGTTTTCATTAGACTCGCAAGTGAAAACCAAGCAAAATTCGACATCGTCAACCGATCCTACCGTGCCGAATCCGAGACCATGTTTTGAATCGGGTGGACGACCGGAGTTATTCCATAATTTTTTAAAATGTTGTGATTGACCTTTTGTCCATTGTCGAGGTAAGAAACCACGCCGAATTAAATTTTGAACACAGTGGAGATTACCACTCAAAAGGTAATTCCATTAATTCCGATGAAGTAGCATCTTCAAATTGTACATTATTTTCAGCTTTGGAGGAAGGAGCACCACGGTAGAATTTCGATGGGCTTTCAGACCGCCGCTACGTACCTCTTCGACCACCATACCCTCGATCTTATTAGAATGGATCGGGGTCGTGGTCATAGTATGCACATAGTGATTAATCTTCTCGTACATCGATTTATATTCTTCGTTCTTTTCATCTTCGAGCGGGATCCTCGACTTCGGCTTCTTCCGACTTATTGTCGCCGCTTCTTGTTCGATCTCTTGTTCTTCTTCGAATTGTCTTCCCAATCAACATTGATGGCCGGTTTCCTCCGTCCAACTCTCCTAACGTCTCTGCTATGACCTCATCCCCGGCCTCGACCTCGGATGCGAGTCGTGGAGAAACCTTCACCATCTCGCCGTAAGGGAGTGGTGAGTAACCGTCTGGACTAGAACTTCGTGTTCTTCGTCGTCCCGAACTTCCTTTACTTCGTTCGTTATAGTATCTCCGGAGAAGATTGTTTTCTTCGGGGTGTGTAATAAGTCGCATCTTCATGGATTCCAATCTCATGTACGGAGAATGGTCGTAAGTCACCTTTGATGCACTCGTTCCCCTCCATCGTAGTATTTCGATGCACCGATGTAGGGATGATGGTACCATCCGGTTCTCATGTATCCATGGTCGGCCCAGTAGAGCGTTGAATGACGTTTCTGAATCAATTATGTGAAATTTTTCGGTTGTCTTTGCTAAGTCACCGGTCTTCATTAGCAGTGTTATTGATCCAAGGGCTCTTTCTCCTTTCTGGTTGAATCCTCTTAATAACATTTTGTCCTCTTCGAGCTCGCGAGCATCAATTTCCAAGTATGCTAGC
The DNA here is from genome assembly GCA_022702705.1 of Papilionanthe hookeriana x Papilionanthe teres. Lineage (NCBI taxonomy): Eukaryota > Viridiplantae > Streptophyta > Magnoliopsida > Asparagales > Orchidaceae > Papilionanthe > Papilionanthe hookeriana x Papilionanthe teres. The sequence goes on along the minus strand of CM040421.1, from coordinate 154,776,340 downwards.
GTTCGAAGATTCATTATATTGATTGATGCTCCTAGATCCACCAATACTCTAGAGAGTGTAAACTTCCCAATCAGTAATCGAAATGTACAACTGGTCGGTTGTGGTCCGCCGTCCCAAGTAGTAGGTCATCGTCCGTGAAGGTAACACCTCGCCGTTCCTTTAACGAGCAAACCTCATCTAAGGAATCTCCTGGTCATTCGAGCTAACAAATTTCTGGATCAAGTAAGGCCTCGATCGAGCTTCTCTCATCTCCTTTCGATAAGATGAGAGCGTCGTAGATGCTTAGTTCGGCCGGTAGTTTCCTAAGATGGGCTAGCACATTGTAGTCCACTTTATTTCCATGTGTCTCGATTTCTTCCCGAATCGGTATTTCTTCCGCCGGGGTTGGTTCTTCCCGAACAACCATTTGCTTTCCTTTGTCCTTCGGACCCATTCTCGGAGGTGTAACACTTCCACTTCTTAAGTCGACTTCGTAATTTCTCCTGAATCTGGTATTGAGTTTGCTGGTGTCTCCTCCTGAATTGGAATGACAGGTTCTTCTGGATTAGCTTCTGAATTTGAAGGCTCTAACTCTATTGTGACTGGAGCTCCTCGAAACTCTCAAATAGAATCATTGTTTATTGAACTCTCGTAGCCTCCTTGGTGGATGTCTTCTTTGTCATTGTGATCATCGAGATTGTGTATGATTTGAGAATTGTCATTTGTATCGAATCGACGTCCGGATTAGGTCGGTCGTCGCTAGTTACGCAATCGTTAGAAACGACTAAAACGTAGCCAACGCCATAACCCTTATCATTATAAGATCCCACCTGGAGTGAGCGGATAATCATACAGTAGTCGAGGTTCGAGGGATTTCTCCCCGAATCGGAAACAACTATCCTAGGATGAGCAGCCCCTAGTCTAGCCTTAAGAGCCTCGGTCTTCTCTTCTTCATCAATTTTCTTCTTCTCTTCAATCGTCTCTTGTTGAGGTGGTTCTTCTATCGCAAGTGATATTGCCGACTTGACAGGTTTCGAACTCTGAATTGAAGCTAGTACTGAAGTGGCTTGGATGCGATCCAAGATCTTCTTCGAAGACTTCGTCCAAGAGGTAGTCCATCCATCATCAGTCGCATAGGGATCTATCGGAACAATGAGATCCGTTGAGATAACATTGACTGAACCTCCTTTCGGGGTTCCTTCATGTACTCCTTCGGGATCGTTATATTCCCTTTTCGAAGATTGTCCTCGAGCCAACTTTCGAAGGTAATACAATCTTCTATCTTGTGTCCAAGCATTCGGTGGTAAGGGCAAAAGTCGGGATCACCTTTCTTGTCGACTTCTTCGGTTTCTTAGGCTCGGCAGTTGGAAATCCGGAGTCTTCATCGACTACGGAACATTTTCGGCACTCGCCTCATTCTCGAATGGATATTCCCCGCTCGAAGCTCCTTTAGCGTACGTTGTGGACAAGGCGGTAGCTCATACCGTCGAGATGACCGATAGCCGGGTCGAGGTTGCTACGGCCGTTCGACGGTATTTGTATCGGCCGCTTACCTTTATCGACGACTCGCGACGATCCGTGACTTCTTCTCAAAAGTTTTCACGGGCTTCGTTTCGTCTATTTTGTCGGTGAAACTTAATTGCTTCGCCTCCTCTCGCAAGCTTCCGCCTTGCTTAACAACTTCTCGAAAGTCTTAATAGTAAATCCCATGAGGAGAAGTGCTATCGGGTCGTGAATGCACATTAGTAAATGCCAACTGCATGCTGTTCTTGTAGCTGTAGCTCACACTTCATACTTAGATTCCTCCATCGAAGTATGTAATCCACCAAAGTTTTGTTCGGCTTCTGCTTCTCTACCACTAAATCACCTATAGTGATGTGGTGCCGAGCTCCAACAAATCGCTCGATGAAGAGGTTCTCTAATTCCGAAAATGTCTTCACCGAACCGTTTGGTAATTCCACATACCAATCAAAGGCGATCCCCGATAAGCCGTCGACAAATTGTCGGAAGAGTAAAGCATCACTTCCGCCGGCATTGCAACAACTCGGCACGAAAATGTGCAACATGCCGCCGAGGGTTTCCGGCTCCATCAAAGTTCTTGAACGGAGGTGGTACGAAGCCTTTCGGATATCGGACGACGTCGAATTCTTCGAGGTAAGGTCTACACGTCAGAATGGATGTCCCGCTCTTTGACTGTGCCAAGGCTTCTCGCACCTGCTGTTCCACCATGCTCTTAATATCCTTTTCCGGAATCATGTTTTGTGTTGTGTCCTTCTTTAATTGATCATCCCCGTTGACGGACGTAATCTCCTTTCCTCCGTCTACAATGTGAATAACTTCTGGGGGTGTTTCTATTTGGGGTTGAACCTGACTCTGGAGAGTGGCTAGGGCTACAGCCATCTCTTCCATCCTTTTTGCCATTTGGGCGATCGTATCATCTTTCTCTTGAAGCTGCCTTCTCATTACTTCCGGATCCTCTTCTTCGCGGCCGCAGGAGCACTTCGTGAAGCCGACGAAGCTCTTGTTTCAACCATGTTAATTTCTCGCATATTCATCATCCATGAACTCGACGAGTCAACTTCATCTCCAAATTTCTCTTCTCTTTCTCTTGCTAATCGCTGAATATCAGTTCTTAGCTTTTCCATAGCATCTTCTAGTGGTCTTTTCTGTACATCCTTGCAGTTGTCATGTGATAGCTGTAGGGTTTCTTTCTCATGAGTCCCCTTCACTGTGGTAGCGCTTTCTTCGGACTCAAGTCTCCTGACGAGACTTTCCTTCTCAGGTTGTTGTTTTAATCTTAATTGTCCGGTAATGGGACACCATACCATCCTTCTAGCAGCAGAAGGTCTGGGACCCGGATGGTCTATCAGCCAAATGCTGGAAGGTGGTATCCTCCCTAATTTGTAGTCCTGAAACAACGACAGGTGGACTAGCTTTCATTCTCTTATTCGGCTTTTCTGCAGCGATAGCAGGTTCTACTCGCAGCCCAAGATGGGACTTGGCTGGCACCCGCCCTATCCTTCTTAAAATCTCTGACATAGGGCATTTTTCTTTCTTTGCTAATTTTTCTATCAGGGTTTGCAGTCGAGCAAATGACGTAATTCTAGCCCTTTTCTTACGGCCATCATTGTAATATGCGGGCTGGGGCAATGTAGCAGCAATTTTGCAGACATTTTCCTCATCCTCTGCAGCAGAGAGGGGATGGAACCTACTTCCTCCCAAAAGTGGTATGTATTCAGACAGCGGTGTATACTCGGGCAGTTCTGGGATTTCCTCCAGAAAAGCAACTTCAACAGCTCTAGCTTCTCTAGCAATCCTTCTACTTTTGTTCATTCTCTGAGTCCGTGTCAGCGATGGAATTCTCGAGTTGGACCCGATTTCAAAAATAGAAGGTTTCACAGGAAGATCTGTACCCTCCACGACAACAAGTTCATCACGCTTCGAATTCCTTCCCTTTAGTCCGGCGAGGTCGAGGTAGCGCGAGACAACTAGACCAGCTGGGGTAGCCACAACAGTTCTTCACGAACAACACGCATTCTCTCGACTGGAATCTTTGCAGAGGAGGGAATTCATGAGTCGACTCGAGGTTAAACTCAATCAACGGCTTCTCGCTTCGGTACTTTGCTTGTGAGTAAAAAGAGAGTGACGTCGGGGATTTTGATGTCGGTGTCCCCGAATCCTTGTCCGAATCGAATAATTCCATTATCAGCGTGCTCATCCTTGAACACGGCCAGGTCGAGTCCGTTGACGAAGGAGAAGATCAGTTTTGTGGCTTTCATTTCTGTAGGGCAGATTCCAAGTGTTAGTCTCCGAATCGTGCTTCTTCTTATCGTAGAACTTATGACGAGAAAGAAAGAGTCCGAACACATTTTCGTTTACCTTAGCGTATTTGTGATATTAAAAGAAAATTGTTTTTTCGAAAAGATTTGCCTGTTAGGAAGGAGAATTATTAAAAGAAGGAGAGTTGTAGGAAGGTTAAAAGGAATTGATTAGGAACTGGAAAAGGAAGAGAAAGTCTTGTAGAAACTTCTCGACCCGTAAGACCGTTCCTAAACTAATACCTATTGGGGGTCCACCCCACCTCGTAAATGAGGTAAAGGATCTCGAACCTCTCTCGTTTAGGGGTGTCTAAACAAATGGCTCCTAAATCCGAGAGAATGTTGGCTGTACTTGTTCAATGTAGAAATGAACATAGTATTCCAATGGAAAGAAGGGTAGTTTGATCCACTAGGGACATGGATACACTACCTATTTTTGAAAGCAGAACAATCTGATTAAAAATGGAGAGAGGAATTGTCCCAAGCAGAGTCGCCAGAAATTGTCGGCGAATTTTAGATTTTAGCTTTAATATAAATATATATATATATATGATTTAGAAAGTAGTATTTGATTTTGAAAATAATTTTAAGATATGAAATCAAACCGACCTCACATCCCGCATAGTTTATATAAACGAGCGCCGCATCACAAATCGTGTATCTATCCCGAAGAATAGACACACTCGCTTGGTGATGGGGCTCGATTAAATAAACTAGAAGATTTGTGACATCCGTTTGGTCCGCAAACCAATTTTATAAGCCGACAAATTCCCCTACTTAATATGAAAGCATTAAACAGGGTTTATATTACCTGGGTTCTTAAAATTCCCTATAAGGGCAAGCCCCTGTAGTTAATTACATCTTAAGTGACGAGAATGACCTAAGAAAACTCTCGATAATAATCAGTAGTTCTACTCTCAAGAATTTCAAAGTTTAAGTTTTCAAGAGATTGAATTTTAGAGTTTCAATAGGGAATAGATCAAGTTTGGAACATTTTATTTTGGGAATTCAAAGGAAGAAAGGTAGGAGAAATTACAGATTCGAAGCGAACTTCGGTAATTTCCCGACTATCCTATTGGTTGCCTTGAATTTAAGAAAGTCCTAATGTTTGTTTAATGTTTTGATCTTGCCTTTAATTAATTAGGACTTGTATTTGTATGGCACGATCATACAAATAGCCTCGAAGATGTGAGGGTTTATGTCGTATCGGACAACTACCTCGGAAATCCTAAGACCGGCCAGGGCTTAATTTGCAATGCAAATGCCTAACAACAGGTTGAGGATTTATGTTGCACTATGCAAACTACCTCAAAATCCTATGGTTTGGTTATTTAATTCTAAGAAAGTTTTGCTGAAGTAGACTCAGGTTTTGCTGATGACGATGGCCGTGATGCCCACCATGCTTCGAGCTTCTTGTTGTTGCGGAGGTTTAGTTTTAGAAAATTGTAATTAAAAGAGAAGAGACAAGTTTGGTGTTAGAAATCTTAGAGTCCAAGTGTTTTTTAGTGTTTTAGTTAAAGCAAATCTTAAAGTTGATTATAACAACACCGGTTAAGATCCCACGGTTCCATCCTTCCGGCATCGTTATTTTTATCGGATTCACTTAGTCCAAATGAATTTGCTAAACACAACTAAATGAGTTCCACACTTTCATTTAGACCGTGGGAAATCCCGTTAGCAACACGTAGGTTACATCATCCGAGGTATTCCCGATCATCCAACAAGAAGTTTTAATTTAGTTGTAATTGTAGTTTTGTGTTATGTTTGTGATTAAATTTTGAATTGTTTTATATTTTGAAATATTGTGGCGGTGAATTTTTTCTTGTAATGACTTTTAATTTAGTTTTGGTTTCAGTTTTAGGGACTATCCTAAAAGTGTGGGTTTTCATGCAACAGTTGTCTATCATGCAAGAAAAGTAAGTGCGATGCGATTAAATAAATTGCAATAAAATAAAAGCATACCTGGAGGGTCTTCCCATCATCCCAAGCTGCACTTAAAACACAATTAGAATATTTAAGCATTTAAAGCAAGTTCCTAGGTAAAGCTAAGGGAGGGGTTATGGTTTTCTACCAAGGTCCTACTCCTATAGCTAGTCATCTCCTATGACGTCTAGGTTCTTGTGTTTTGGTTTGAGGACGATTTTCTTCATCAAAGAACAATTAAGTTCAATTGTTCTTATAAACATCCTATCATATTGAGAAAGTGCTTAAGACGAATCTTAAACATCTTTTCAATATTTCTAGGATTATTTTTAAGTCCAAGAGAATTTAATTATACAAATGAATTAATCGTCCGGGAATTCAAGTTTTGTTGTTATCTTACTCAGTGAACTAGGACATTTGAATATCCTATGAGTGAAGTAACACTTCACTTAATGCTCCATTTAGGAGTTATGACAACAAAAGCTTTCGAGGGCAAATTAATGTTCAAATGGTTTATGATTTAACTTAATTTCAGTTAATGAGTTTAAGTTTGGAATAGTGTTCAAGTTGCTTTATATTTATTTTTAAATTCTTTATGTCTTAGGTGATGTTATTTTTAATTCAATTTAATTTAACTTTAATTTAATTTAATTTGGTTTAGTTTTAATTTTAATTTAATTTATTTAATTTAATCTAATTTTAATTTTAACTTGATTTTATTTTTTAATTTAATTTAATTTAATTTAATTTAATTTAATTTAATTTAATTTAATATGATTTAATTTAATTTAATTTAATTTAATTTAATTTAATTTGATTTAATTTAATATGTTTTAATTTAATTTAATTTAATTTAATTTAATTTAATTTAATTTAAATTTTAATTTAATTTAATTTTTAATTTTAATTTAATATTTTATTTTTTATGTTTTAAAGATGATTTAATTTTAATTGTTAAAGTATTATTTTAATTGAAATTTTAAAAGTATTTAATTTAAATAATTTAACTTTAATTTAATTTAATGATTAAGTCTTTTAGTATTTTAAATATTAAATTTGGATTATCATTTTAATTAGGAATTAAATATTATTGAGATGATTAATTTAGGGATTCTTAAATTAAAGAACAAATCTCTTGCTAATAATATCCCTATTTTAATAATTCCAATTTTATTATTCTTCCAAATTTAATTAATTATTTAATTAAGGTTTATTTTAATTATTTTTAAATTGTTTAATAGGTTTCTACCCTTATTATTCAAATTTCAATCATCCAAATCAGATTAGGATCAAATATTTTACTCTTTAATTTTATTAAGCCTAAAGTTTTAATTAAAGGTTAAAATTTTAATTACCATTTTGCCCTTCAAGCTTAATAATTTCATAACTCGCTAAATCGAGCTTAAATGAACTTGAAATTTTTATGTGACTTCACTCATATGTCAATAAAGGCATGAGAGGAGAAAATGTGATTTTTCTGTATTTAATTTATTTATGTAATTATTTTTGGTGGAAAATAGGGATTTTCAAGGAAAATTTAATAATATGACAAAGGGAAAGTTTCTGTCCTTAAGAAAATTATGGGACATTCCTAATGACAAAACGACCAGGTGGACCAATTTTGGTGATTTTTTGAATTATATTCATTTTATTATAATTATTTTGAGTTTTGGAGTATTAATTTATTTAAAAATAAAATAAAGGTTGAAAAATGAATTTTATATTTTTCAAAAATCTCTCTGATATCAAGGAAATCAAAGAACCAATTTTTACAATTTTCTGATTTTTCTTTGATTTATTAGAATTATTTTAGTGGAAATGCTAAAAAATACATTTTTTTTTAATTTTAAAATTACCTTAGGGCTTTAAAATTTAATATCTCATCATATAGACTTAAGAAAAATATGGGGTTTGTTCCTAAGTGATTAAAATTAAAAATGTGACATTTTGGTGAATTTTATTATTTTTGTGATTTTTATTATTTTTTAATTATTAAAAATATTAAAATAATGCAAAAAATCAACTTTTTTAGAAAATTGTAATTTTAATTTTCTTAAATTCCCCTGATATCAGAGAGGCTCCAAAACCAATTTGGTAAATTTTTGAAAAGTATTTTGAAAGTTATAAATTTTTAAAGTTTAAATTGGCTAAATGGTTTAATCAACCCATTTGGTAGGGCAAACCAAGTCCAATTGACTTCAAATTTTTATGGTGGGTTTCTCTAATACTAAAGGTCAGGGGAGAGTTGATTTCAAGTCAATTTGATGTATGATTAGCTCTAATTAATTAAGGACCTATTTTGGGTGTTTAAGCCAATTAGGGTTATTCCAAGTGGATTAATTCAAAACCTATTTTTCCTAGAGTCTTCTGGTCATAAGAAACATCCTCAAATTTTTCTAGAATTTATTTCACAACATGCTAATTATTGGAATTAAAATATTCAGAATAGTGACCTAGAATTGAAAAATCAATAACTCTCCATAGGAGTGGCCTCTGACTTTGGAAAATTTAGTGAATGTTCCCAAATTCAGAGGCTTCAGAAGCCCTATGGTCTCATGCCATGGTGAATTGTATACATGCATGTAGAATTGAAAATGTGCAGAGAGTAAATAAATTATTAAAAATCAAATACTCAATGAAATTAAATGATTTCTTTTCCACATTATTCTCCTCTGTTCACTGAGCAAGAGGGTATTTTTTTTTTATTTTTCTGATTTTTCTACACAAAGTTATGTATTTTTGAAGTTTAGGGAATTAAATAAATAGGAAAATAACCTAATTTCCTACTTATCTACGCGGCGCCAACTCAACCTAGGCATCTCCGAAGCGCCGCGTGTCGTCTTCTGATTCGGCGCTGCCATCCGACTCAGCGATCCAGGGCCCCGCGGGTCACTTACCAACGCGCTGTCCGGCTCGATCCAGACCGTCCACTCGATACACGCTCGATCCGACAACTCCTGGTCATCGTCTACGACTGGTGTGCACCCGTGACCGTCAACCTTCTAACCCTAATTTCTCACTCGATTCTCAACGGATTTTTGTGTTCTTATGCTCTATGGATTCGTCTTAAGGAGACAAACACATCCATACGGTAAACATGTATTTAAATTGACTCAAACTAAATGGAGAATCTCTGTAAGCTCGGGAAGAAGAGTGAGTACATACCTTTGCTCAGAGAAGTGAAGCTTTGATCTGAGAGTTGTGTCACCTTCGATTGGTTCCAAGCAAGCTCTAGATGAAGTCCCTTGGCCTGGTGAATTGTTTAGGTAGGATTTCGACCACAGCCGATTACAAAGCTTGGAGTCTGGAACAAATGGGTGGCCTGGAGAGGGGGCTTTTGCTGGTAAACTTCTTCCTCGGTCCGGTGAAGGTGTAGGATCAATCAATTTGGGGATTGGTCCACTGTGAAGAAGTGTCCCGAGTTTTGTGTTGAAGTTTGAACTCAAAATCGAGCTCACTCGGAGGGAATTGGAGCTGGAATCCAGAGGGAATCAAGTGCTCTATGTGTGGAGAGTGGTCTGGAATGATTTTGGCAGAGTTTCCTTAAGGTTGGTTCAACACCTCCTTCATGGCCGAGAGGGTTGGTGTTTAAATAGGAGAGGCTAGAGGCTCTCCCAGGGGGAGTTAGGGACTAGGATCAGCTGCTCTTAGCAAGGGAAGAACAGCTGCAATGGCCACTGGGCATGGGGTAACTCAGCAAGGTGGAATTTCAATGCTTGGCTCCTTCCCATGTCTCGGCCATGGCGTTTTCTGGCAACCCAGGCGGATGGCCGGCAGGCATGGGTCACCTTCAGGTCCAGGTGGGTCAGGGCTGGAAGTTTGTGCAGTCAATTGGCCATGTACATGTGTAAAGGTCTTGGATTAAAATGGTATGGGGGAGAGGCCATTTTGGCTTGATTTGGGTCAACCCATCCTTTTGGGCTAGGTGCACCACCCAAGGCCTGGTTTTGGGCTGAAAAGAGTCACTTGGGTCAGCTAGGAGAAAATGGTGTGGTCTCCATCAAAATAGTTTAAGTTAATTTTGGGTTATGATGTTGCATTAAAGAGGTTAAAATGACTTAAGGAAGGTTTAGGAAAGGACTCCCTCCTCTTGCCATTAATGGCTTGGTGACAAGTCAAACCCCCCATGGCTTCATGTGGCTTGTCCATGGCTCGTATGTGGCTTCATTTGGCTCATCCTTGGCTTAGGAAAAGTGGATTCATTTATATGAAAAAGGAATTTGGAGATTTTGGCAATTTAGTGAAAAATTTAGATGGTGCTTGATTTAGGTTGATTTGATGATTGATTTGGGACTTAGGAATTGATTCCAATTAAAGGGATGATGAGAAGGAATTGTCTTGTGGGATTTGGGCTTTTGGATTTCACTTTGGATGGGCTTTCAAGATGGTTTAGAGAGTGGGCTTTTAGATTTCAAAACAAATTTTAGGATGAAAATTTTGCAAAGGATTAGATCCAATAAGTGTTGAATTTAATTTAGGAATGTTTCATGAATGATTTGGAATCAATTTGAAGTGGTTTGGGCTTGAATTGGGTCGGATTTTCGACCTCTTTGGTAAATGGGCCAATGTAGGTCAAATTGGGCTAACTTGGGCCAATGTTGGGCTAGGGTTGAAATTGATGTAAAATAAATGTTGGGAAATGTTTATGGGAGTGTTTCAAAGAGGTTTTGGCTTTGGTCGAGTTTTGATTTTGGGGTTTGGGCTTATTTGGGTTAGGTTTGGGTTTAGGTCAAAATTGGGCCTTTTAGCTTTGGGTTGAATTTGAGTGGGGTTTGTGTCTAAATTTTGGGCAAATCATGTCAATTTTTTGCTTGTGGGGATGTTAGGGAAGGTTTAGAAAAGATTTGGGGTTAATTGGAGTTAAATTGGTTTGGTTTGGGCTAGGTTTGGGTCATGGGTCCAAATTGGGCTTTAATGTCAAAAGTGAAATTGGATTCAAATGTCAATCAAATTGGACTTGGATTTGGTCTAAATTGGTGTTGGGAATGTTAAATTAAAGTTTAGAATTGAATTAGACCAGAATTTGGGACAATTGGATAGGTTTGGTTTGACATTGGGTTCACTTTGGGTTAAAATGGGTCAAATTGGGGGTTTTGACAAAAGTGGGGTAAATTGACAAAATTGGCCCCTGGTGTAGTTGAAAAAAATGAAATTAGAAATATTTGAGATTTTCTGGAATTTTCTGGGAATTTTCTGAATTTTTGGATTTTTGGGTCAAGAGGGGCATTTTTGGGTATTTGGAGGGTATTGGGGGGTATTTTTGGAATTTTTGGTATTTTTGGCTATGAATGATCAATTTGAGTGGAGGGGAAATATTCAAGGTTAATTTTGGGGAATTTTGGGTGATTTGGAGATTTTGAAAAATTTGGGTAATTTCAAGGGCATTTGGTAGGTTAGGCGGGTGTAGGTTCCCGGGGTCAAAAATCGAAAATTTGCAAAATTGAAGATTGGGTAAATGTAAGTGGAATGAAATCATTTTGGTTGAGCCATGAAGCCATATCAAGCCCACATGAGCCATGAAGGGACTCATTTGAGGCATTCACTATGTTGTTCCTAACCCTCTTAGCCAAGGGCTTAGGGGTTAAGGACCATCCATGTGAATCACCTTCATGAGTCCGGAGGTCAAGTTGGGTATAGGTGTGGTTTTAGGAGGTGTGTGAAATTGTAGTGTATAAGTGTAGTGTGTGTGTAAGTCAGCCCTCACCAGACCAGGCCACCCAGGGCAGTCCTAAGGCCAAAGAGTCCTATAGGAACCCATCCTTTAAACTTCCACACTTGATTTCAACCCTCTAGGTGATTAGGGGTTTACAATCAAGCTTGTGGAGTTTGCAGGGAGTTAAGAAGTGGTTTGAAATTCTAGGTGGTGGGCCCCAATTCTAATCCTCTAGGATAGTCAAAGGAAAAGCCTAAGGCTAGATCCTAAGTACTAAAAAGAAGAAGAGAAGACCTCATCAAAAATGAGGTCAACACGACTCTAAATCATATATTTGGGAAGATCCTCATTTATTTAAAATGGGCAGAGATTCTGTGATTTGAAGATGTGTACCTTATGAAGAAACTTTTGCAATTATTCAAAAATGTCACGATTCTGAATTTGGAGGACACTTTGGAGTGGATAAAACTGATTTTAAAATTTTAAATTCTTTATTTTATTGTCCTACAATATTCAAAGATGTTGGATATTATGTAAAAACTTATGATCGATGTTAAAGAATGGGTAATATATCCATAACAGATGAAATTCCTCTAAGCTATATATTAGAAATTGAGATTTTTTATGTATGGGGTTCAGACTTTATGGGACCTTTCATATCATCATCTGGAAAGATTTATATTTTATTAGCAGTTGATTATGTTTCAAAGTGCATTGAAGTTGTAGCTTTACCTAACTGTGATTCCAAAAGTGTTTCAAAATTTAAAAAAAAAAATGATTTTTACAAGATTTGGAATGACAAGGGTAATTATCACAAATGGGGGAAGTCATTTCAGAAATGCAAGAATTCAATCATTACTAGAAAAATTCAAAATTAAACATAGAATTGCAACTGCTTATCACCCACAAACAAGTGGAATGGTTGTGTTGACCTCATTTTTGATGAGGTCTTTTCTCTTCTCTCTCCTTAGTACTTACGATCTAGCCATAGGCTTTTCCTTTGACCAATCTTAAAGGACTAGAAGTGGAACCCACCCTTTAAAAATTCGAACACCTCTTAACTCCCTGCAAACCTCACAAGCTTGATTATAGACCCCTAATTACCTAGAGGGTTGAAATCAAATGTGGAGGTTTAAAGGATGAGTTCCCTATAGGACTTCTTGACCTTAGGAATACCCTGGATGGCCTGGTTTGGTGAGGGTTGACTTGCACATACACTGCACTCTCACACACATTCCAAGTCCTAAAACCACACTCTCACCCAACTTGACTTCCTGACTCATGTAGGTAATTCACATGGATGGTCCTTAACCCCTAAGCCCCTGGCTAAGAGGGTTAGGAACAACATAGTGAATACCTCAAATGAATCCCCTCATGGCTCTTATGGGCTTGATATGGCTTCATGGCTCTTATGGGCTTGATATGGCTTCATGGCTCAACCAAAGTGATTCCATTCTACTCAAATTTGATCAACCTTCATTTTTCCAAAATTTTAATTTTTGACCCCCGGGGCCCTGCACCTACTAAACCTACCAAAAGCCCTTGAAACTACCCAAAATTTACAAAATCACCTAAATTACCCAAAATTACTCAAAATCAATCCTAAACATTTCCCTCCACTTAAATTGATCATCCATAGCCAAAAATACCAAAAATTCCAAAAGTACCCCCCAATACCCTCCAAATACCCAAAATGCCCTTCTTAGCCCAAAAATCCAAAAATTTAGAAAAATTCCAATAAAATTCCTGAAAATCTCAAATATTCCCAATTGCATTTTGTTCAACTACACCATGGGCCAATTTTGCCAATTTTCCCCACTTATACTAAAACCCCCAATTTGACCCATTTTAAACCCAAGTGAACCCAATGTCAAACCAAACCACTTCAATTGACCTCAATTTTGGTCCAATTCAATTCTAAACTTCAAATCAACATCCCCAACATCAATTTAGACTAAATACAAGTCCATTTTTATTGACATTTGGGCCCAATTTCAATTTGAAGCCTAAGGCCAAATTTTGGCCCATGACCTAAACCTAGCTCAAACCAATCCAATTCAACTCCAATTGGCCCCAAATCTTTTCCAAAGCCTTCCTAACACCCCCATAAAAAAAAACACTAACTTGATTTGCCCAAAATTTGAACCTAAACTCCACCCAAACATAACCCAAAACCAAAATCCCTTAAATTGACCTAAGCCCAAACCTAACCCAAATTGGCCCAAATCCCAAAATTAGAGCCCAACCAAAGTTGGAAACTCTTTGTGACACTCCCATGAACATTTATCAACATTAATTTTACATCAAATCTAATATTAGCCCAACCTTAGCCGAAGTTAACCCAATTTGACCCACTTTGGCCCCTTTACCAAAAGTCCCAAATTAAACCCAATTCAACTTGAAATTATTCCAAACCAATTCCAAATAAATCATGACACATCCCTAAACTATGCCCAAAACTTGTTTTGCCCAAGCCTTTACCAAACTTTCATCCAAAAATCCATTTTAAAATCCAAAAGCCCACTTCCCTAAACCATTTTAAAAGCCCATCTTCACCAAATTTCAAAGCCCCAAACTTCATGCTAAAGCCCATTTGACATTCTTTTCATCACCCCAATAATTGATATCATCCCTTAAGTCCTAAATCAATCATAAAATAATCCTAAATTAGGCCTTATGCCAAAATCACTCATAAATCCCAAAAATTCAATACCTTCTTTCATGTAAATGACCAAGCTTTGTCCCAAGCCACATGGAGCCATGAGCAAGCCATTTACAAGCCATATGAAGCCATGGAAGGTTTGACATGTGACCAAGACATTAATGGCAAAAGGAGGTCCCCCTTTCTTAATCCTTCATTAAGCCTTTTTAACCATAACCATGTCACACACTAAACCAAGTTTAGCCACCTCACCATGGATGGAGACTTCACCACTCCAATTCAGCTGACCTAAATTATTTCCTCAGCCCAAATCAGAGCTTGGATGGGTGCACCAAACCCAAATCCATGCATTTGACCAAAGCAAGCCCAAAATGAGCCCTTCCCCTTCCACTTTGATTCAACTCCTTTACACTTGGCATTTTCCAATTGAACTCAAAAACCTCAAGCACTGACCTCCCTGATGACAACAGTGATCTGACCCTGGCCGGCCAGCCACCAGGCCGCCGGAAAACACCATGGCCTAGAGCTCCATGTGAGCCAAAATTTTCAATTCTACCTTGCTGACTTGTCTCAACCCAAATGGACAGCATAGCTATTCTTCTCCTCCCCTGAGAAGCTGATCCCAAGCCCTAACTCCCCCTATGAGGCCCTCCAGCCATGCCTATTTAAACACCATCTCCTCTCGGCCATGAGGGCGCTGAACAAAAACTTAACAAAACTCTGCCAAAATTGCACCAGGACCCTCTCCCAACCTAGAGCAATTGATCCCCAGTGTCCATTTGCCCTAATCCCCATTAACAGAGCCTATTTTCTCAGTCAAAAATCCACCCAAAAAACCAGGACACTTCACCACAGTGAGCCAATCCTGAAATTGATTGACTCTACACCTTCACCATACCAAGAGGAGAAGTTCCCCAACAAAAGCTCCCTCACCAGGCCAGCCATTGTTTCCAGCCTCCAAGCTTTACGATCGGTCTTGGTCACTTTTGTACCTAGGCATTTCCCCAGAGCAAGAGACTTCATCTGGAGCTTTCTTGGACTCAATCAAAGTTGACACAACCCTCGGATTGAAGCTTTACTTCTCTAGCAAAGGTATGAAATCACTCTTCCTCCCGAGCTTCTGGATATTCTCCATTTTGTTTGAGTCAATTTCAATGCATGTTTACCATATGGATGTGTTCGTCTCTTTAAGACGAATCCATAGAGCATAAGAACACAAAAATCCATTGAGAATCGAGTGAGTTCTTAGGGTTTTAGTGTGGACGGTCACGGGTGCACACCAGTCGTAGACGATGACCAGGAGTCGTTGGATCCCTTGTGTATCGAGCGGACGGTCGAGATCAAGCCAGACGGTGCAATGGTACGTGAATGGCGGGCCCCTGTATCGCTGGCTCAGATGGAGGCACCGAATCAGAACACGCCGCGTGGCCTTTCAGAGCTGCTGAGGATTGCGTGGCGCCGCATCGATAAGTAGAAAAATAGGATTATTTTCTATTTATTTAAATACCAGAATTTCAAAAATTCATATCTTTGCATCGAAAAAATCACAAAAATAAAATAAAAATACACACTTGCTTAGTGAACAGATGAGACTAATGTGGAAAAGAAATCAAATTAATTGGATGAGTATTTTATTTTTAATATTTTATTTACTGATTTCGGTATTTTAATTCTTCATTTGCATAGAAAATTCACCATGGCATGAAACCATAGGGCTTTTGAAGCCTATGATCTTGGGAACATTCCCTGAATTTTTCAAGGTCAGAGGCCATCTCTGTGAAAAGTTATTGAGTTTTCAATTTCATGTCACTGTTTGAGATATTTTAATTCCAATAATTAGCATGTTGAAAAATAAATTCTAGGAAAATTTGGCGGTGTTTCTTAGTACCAGAGAACCCTAGGAAAAATATATTTTGAGTTAATTCATCTATAATAACCTTAATTGGCCTAAACACCTAAAATTGAATTAGAATTAATTAGGGTTACCCACACATCAAATTGACTTGAAAATAATTCTTCACTGATCTTTAGGGTCAGAGAGACCTCACAAAAAAATTTGAAATCAATTGGACTTGATTAACCCTATCAAATGGATTAATTAAGCCTCATAAACAAAATGGAACTTTAAAAATTCATTACTTCAAAAATACTTTTCAAAAATTCACAAAAATGGTTTTGGGGCTTCTCTGATATCAGGGGAGTTTATAAAAATTAAAATTGGAATTTTCTTAAAAAGTTGTTTTTTCAAATTATTTTAATATTTTAATATTTTAATAATTAAAAAATAATAAAAATCATAAAAATATTCAAAATCATGAAAATGTCACATTTTGATTCCTAATCACTTAGGAATAAACCAAATATTTTTCCTAAGTCCCTAGGGTAAGATATTGAATTTTAAAGGCTTAATGTAATTTTTAATATTAAAAAAATGAGTTTTAACCTTTTTCACTAAAATACTTCCAATAAATCAAAGAAAAATTAGAAAATTATAAAATTAATTTCTTTGAACTCCTTGAGGTTAGAGAGATTTAGGAAAAAAATAAAATCTATTTTTCAACTCTAATTTTATTTTATAATTAATTAATACACAAAAAATCAAAATAATTATAATAAATAAAATATAATTCAAAAAATTACCAAAATTAGTCCAAGTGGTCCTCTGGTTATTAGAAACATCCCATAATTTTCTTAAGGATAGAAACATTTCCTTGGTCATATTGTTGAATTTTCTTTGGAAAACCCCTATTTTCAACTAAAAATAATTATATAAATAAATTAAATTCAGAAAAATCACATTTTCTCCTATAATGTCTTAATAGACATGTGAGTGAGGTGACATAAAAATTTCAAATTCATTTGAGCTCAATTTAGTGAGTTATGAAATAAATAAGTTTAAAATGGCATAAAGGTAATTAAAAATTTTAACCCTTAATTAAAACTTTAGGTTTAATCAAAATGGGGGGGGTAAAATATTTGATTTTAACTTTCTCTTGGATGATTGAAACTTAGGAAAATTAAGGGGTAGAAACCCACTAAACATTTTGAAAATATCAAAAATGAAACTTTAATTAATTAAATAATTTAAATTTTGGAAAGAATACATTTAAATTTGGATCATTAAAATAGGGATATTATTAAGAGGATATTTATTCTTTAATTTAAAAATCCCTAAATAAGTCACTTTAACAATACTTAATTCCTAATTAAAAATTAAAATAATAATTCAAATTGATAATTAAAATTAATAATTAAAACTAAAATTAAAACTAAAATTAAATTAAATTAAAATTAAATTAAATTAAATTAAATTTAAATTTAATTAAAATTAAATTAAATTAAATTAAAATTAAATTAAATTAATATTAAATTAAATTAATATTAAATTAAATGAAAATTAGATTAAATTAAAATTAAATTAAAATTAAATTAAATTAAAATTAAATTAAATTAAAATTAGATTAAATTAAAATTAAATTGAATTAAAAATTAAATAAATTTAAATCAAATTAAAATTAAAAATTAAATTAAAATTAAATTAAAGTAAAATTAAATTAAAATTAAATTTAAATCAAATTGAATTAAAATCATTTAACAACAAACCTAAATGAAATCATTAAGAATTAAATCTAAAATAATTTGAACACTATTCCAAACTTAAAATTATTAATTAAAACCTCATTATTAAATTAAAACACTTTAAACCATTAACTCAAACTTTTAATTAAGAATGATTAAAAACCTCGATAAACCAACTTGCCCTTAAAGGCTTCAATTGTTATAACTCTTAAATGAAGCATTAAATGAAATGTCACCTTACTCACAAGGATAATGAAACACCCTAATTCACTGAGTAAGAGTAACCCGGATGATTAATTCATTTGTACAATAAAATTCATTTGGACTCGAAATGATTCTAAAAGTATTGAAAAGATGTTTATGATTCGTCCTAAGCACTCCTCAATATGACGAGGTGTTTTAGAAGAACAATTGAATTTTTGTTCTTCGATGAAGAAAATCATCCTTAAAACCAAACCGACAACCTAGACGTCATAGGAAATAACTAGTTATAGGATTAGGAAATTTGTAGACAACCAAACCCTTTCCCTTAGCTTTACCTAGGTATCAGTTGAAATATTAAAATGCCTTAACATGTGTTTTAAGTGCAGCTTGGGATGACGGGAAGACCCTCCAGGTACGCTTTTATTCAATTGCAATTTACTTTATTGCAATTTACTTACATGCACTGTACTTTACTTTTCTTGTATGTTAAATAAGACTGTTGCATGAAAACCAAAACCTTTAGGATAGTCCCTAAAATGAAACCAAAACTAAATTAAAAGTCATTGCAAGATAAAATTCACCGCCACAACATTTCAAAATATTAAACAACTCAAAATTTAATCACAAACAGAACAAGAAAACTACAATTATAACTAAATTAAAATGTCTCGTTGAATGATCGGAAATACTTCGGATGATGTAACCCACGTGTTGCTAACGGGATTTCCCACATTCTAAATGAAAGTCTGGAACTCATTCAGTTGAGTTTAGCAAATTCATCTGGATTAAGTGAATTCAATGAAAATAACGGTGCCGGGATGACAGAACTGTGGGATCTTAATCGGTTCTGTTTAATAAACTTTAAGATTTGTTTAATTAAAATATTAAAAACACTTGGACTTTAAGATTTCTAAACCAAAACACTTCACTCATCTCCTAATTTATGACTTCTAAAACTAAACCTCTACAATAATAAGGAGCTCGGAGCATGGTGGGAAGCACGGCCATCGTCATTAGCAAAACTCGGATCTACTTTAGCAAAACCTTTCTTAGAATTAAATAACCAAGCCATAGGACTTTGATGTAGTTTGCCTAGTGCAACATAAATCCTTAACTCTTCGTTAGGCATTTGCATGATCATGTCATGTAAATTAAGCCCTAACTGGTCTTAGGACTTCGAGGTAGTCGTTTGGTACGACATAAACCCTCACATCTTCGAGGCTATTTGTATGATCATGTCATACAAATATAAGTCCTAATTAACTAAAATTGGCAGGATTACAACATTAAACATACTCTTAAATCGAAGCCAAACAATAGGATAGTTTGGGAAGTTGCCAAGATTCTTCTTGGATCCTCAACTTCACCTACTTTTCTTCCTTTGAACTCCTGAAAATAACTGTTCCAAATTTGATCCATTCCTTATTAAAATTCCAAAATTCAATCCTTTGAAAACCTAAAACTTTGAAATTCTTGAGAGCAAAACCACTGATCATTATCGAGAGTTTTCTTAAGTGATTCCTGTCACTTAGGATGTAATTAACTATAGGGGCATGCCCGTATAGGGAACTTTAAGAACCCAGGTAATATAAACCCTGCTTAATTCATTTATATTAAGCAGAGGAACTTGTCGGCTTATAAAATTGGTTCACAGACCAAACAGATGTCACAAATCTCCTAGTTTATTTAATCGAGCCCCATCATCAAGCAGTGTGTCTATTCTTCGGGGTAGATACACGGTTTGTAGTGCGGTGCTCATTTATATAAACTATTTGGGATGTGAGTTCGGTTTGATTTCATATCTTAAAACTTTCAAACATAAAATTATTTTCAAAATAAAATGCTACTTTCTAAATTATATATATATTTAAATTAAATTTAAAATCTAAAATTCACCGACAATTTCTGTTAGTCGACCACTTTTCAAAAATAAAACACATAATCCTAAAAATATGCCGACAGGTTGAAGTATCAAACAGAGAAACTAAAAGAATATTAGAGAAGACTGTTAATTCTAAAAGAACTGACTGGGCTGATATTTTTGATTCTGCATTATGGGCTTATAGAACAGCTTATAAAACACCTATCAGAATGTCACCTTATCAGTTAGTTTATGGTAAACATTGTCACTTACCTGTTGAACTGAAACATAAAGCTTACTGGGTGATAAAGGAGTTTAATTATGATTTGAATGCTGCAGGAGAGAAACGACTGTTACAACTGAATGAAATGAAAGAAATAAGAAATCAGTCCTACGAAAATGCAAAGATTTATAAGGAAAGAATGAAAAATTTGCATGATAAAAAGATTTAAAGAAAAATATTTGAGCTTGTACAAGAAGTATTATTATTTAATACTCTTTTAAGAATTTTTCGTGGAAAGTTAAGATCTAAATGGATGGGACCATTTATAATTGAGAAAGTATACCCTTATGGAGTTATGGATATTAAAGATCCAATAACGAGAAAAATATTTGAAGTTAATGGATTAAGACTGAAGCCTTATGTGGGAGAAATGAAACCGATTTACAAGGAGGCTTATGAGCTGATTAATATAACTCATTAGGTCGGGTTGACGACGTTAAACCAAGGGCTTTGTGGGAGGCAATCCATATATTATCATTATGATTCTTTGTGATTTGAATTTTTCTTAATCGATGTGTGTGTGCGTTGATCACACCATTTTAATAGATTTATTTTAAGACCGAAACTTTGTAAATTTGACGATAAGAGAAACAGAGTCGAAAGTGGTTCCGGCACTTAGGCGCCAAAATTTGGCTCCTAAGCGCCAGCATAACCCATGTATCGATGATTCGGCGCCTAGGCGCCAGATTTTTCCGCCAAAGCCCCAGTTACAGTTCGTGCAAAATCCAAAATTCTTTAATTTTTCACACGAATTCTTCCTATAAATCACCCTACCTTCATTCCCAATCCTTAAGCAACCATAATTTCGTCAAGAACAACTCATTTTGGAGGAGAAAAGAGAGTTTGGAAGCAATGGAGAGAGTAGATCATGGCAATGCGATAAGAGATAAGTCTTCTAAAGATCCTCAACTTTATTTCAATGGATTTATTGCTGTAAGTTTGGAGAAATTATTCAGTCGTCTAGATACGATTGAGGCGGAATCGCTAAGTGTTGGAAATCGTCTACATGAGATGTATCACCAAATTGAGCACTTGGAATGGCAGACGAAGCTTCATATCGATCATCTGACGACCTTTCAAGATTCTCAAGTGGCGATGTATGCAAAGAAAAAATGGATTGACGAGAAGACGACTTTGGAATTTCCAAGGGCATTGGTTTTCTATCCATGCGGGCCTAGCGAACTTCATTGCGAGAGGGATGGAAATTCAAAGTTCGGAGATGAATAGATTATTGATGTGTTATAGGTGTGATTAAGTCATGTTCTAGTGAGTCGAATATTTTGTTTGTGTGTTTGCTTACATTGTTCAATGTGTGTTGTTTTATTGTGAATTTGCTTTGAAATAGTATGTTTGTGTTATTTGTAGAATATTGAACCTTGTTATAGTACTTTTTATGGAATTTCTTGAGCTTGGAATTGAAAAATGTGAAATGGAGTTGAAGAGTTTGATTATATCTTGAGTTAGAATATTGGATCTATATTATCATTTTAATTGTTTGTGGAAATGTTTGGAAGTTAAAAATTAGAGTAACACTATCATGTGAGTAATTAGAAGTCAAATTTGTTAAATTTTGGTGGAAAATACAATTTTTAAATCGAATTTTTGGTAAGACAAGTCTGGCGCCTTGGCGCCAGAATTCGGCTCCTAAGCGCTAGTTCGGCCTGCACGCGAAAGTTAGGTATTTAAACCCATCAACGCCATTAACGAAGCTTAAGCTCCCTTCTTCTTCCATTTTTCACGAAAATCAACCTTAGGGATCCATTTTTTAGGTCGATTTTTCAAGTTTTTTGAGCTTGGAATCACTCGATTTCTTCATCACGAGGTCAGATCTACCTTCTAATCCATTATTTTTTATTTTCACCATGGATTTTTCAACCTTTGAGCAAAACCAAAAATTTGAATTTTTGGAGTTTAATCCATGGATTTGAAGCTTTATTTAAGTTTTTAAAAGCTTAAATATGTTTATTCTTTTGATCCTTTTATTTATTTTACATTTTCTTTCTCTTACATTTGGATGGCTTCGAAATCTAAGCAAGGGAAAGAACAAGAAAATTTTGATCGTAGCAAGTTAGCCAATGCCGCAGCACATTTTCGTTACAACGATTTTGCTACGATAAGAAAATTTATGTCGGAGAGGAGTTTTTACAATCCTGGTGGAAGGATTGAAGATACGATCGTTGCCCTGAACTGGTAACGATTCTACTTCTTAACTGTTGTTGCTGTTATTCCTGTCGTTAGGGAATTTTTTGCAAATTTTGTGGATGTCGAAGATTACGAGATCTCCGTGAGAGGAGTTGGAGTAGGATTTACTCCAGAGAGAATCAACATTTTCTACTGCCTGCCACCAAATATTGAGTGCTACTATTCTAGATTATCTCCATCTGAGGGAGATTTGGAGATGATTATAGCATATTTGACAGATGATACTGGAGCTGGAAGATCCGGAATGAAAAATGTTTAAATTTTTCATCTTCTAAGCTAAATGGTGTTTCTAAGGTTTGGCGTTACTTTATTTCTGCTCGCCTCCTTCCATCCAACCATTTGAGTGAGGTTATAAAGGATAGAGCTGTCCTCAAATACTGCATACAGAAGAGGAAGCCAATTAATGTTGGGAGTCTTATTTATGATTCTGTAGAGGCCACTGCTCGTTCCAACACTTCTGTAGGATTGAGATTACCATCTCTAATTTATTGTCTGTGCGAAAGTGCTGGAGTTGTTGCTGAGCTTTCAGAGGAGAAGCTTAAGTCTACCAAGCCGATTGGACGAGAAAGTGTCAGTATTTATGATCGACTCTAAGGTAAGAGTTCTACCGCAAGCTCTAGTTCATTACCTACTTCAGGTAGACCATCTACTTCTCGACCCTCTACTTCTGCTGCCGAGCCATGATTCACCTAAAATATATAGTATTTTTATGCACATTTTTATACCTATTTTTAATGATATTGCACTTTAATGGAAGGTATTTTGTGTTTTTCTTGCAGGTATGATGAAAATGGATGGTCATGATGAAAGGAACAAAATTGGATCAAATATGGAGCAAAAAAAAAGAAAAATAAAAAATTTAGCAATGGGGGCTAAGCGCCGGCTGGGCCGGCGCTTAGCCGCCACAGTTAAAAATCGAGATTTAAATGGATTTGGAGGCAATATCAAAGGGGATGGGATGCAACTCTTGGTGGTAACATCCATAACTTCCTTTGGGCGGCAAGTTTGAATGAAGGGGTGCGTTCCTTGGTAGATACATCGAATCTGGACACATTTTGAAGAGACACCAAGGCACCTTTTGGTTTACTATTTAAAGAGAGTCTTAGGAAAGATTTAGATGAGGAAATTTGAGGAGACTCTTCCACTGCATTTTGAAGAGTGCTTCCATTGTTCTCCCACTGTATTTTAAAAGTTTTTGTCGGCATATTTTTAGATTGAGTGTTGTATTTTGAAAAAAAGGTCACCTACAGAAAGTGTTGGCTAATTTTTAGTTTAATTTAATTATATAATTTGAAAAGTAGTATTTGATTTTGAAAATAATTTTAAATTTGAAAAATTTTAAGATATGAAATCAAACCGATCTCACATCCCAAATAGTTTATATAAACGAGCACCGCACCACAAACCGTGTATCTATCCCGAAGAATAGGCACACTGCTTGACGATGGGGCTCGATTAAATAAACTAGAAGATTTGTGACATCCGTTTGGTCTGCGAACCAATTTTATAAGCCGACAAATTCCCCTGCTTAATATAAATGAATTAAACAGGGTTTATATTACCTGGGTTCTTAAAGTTCCCTATAAGGGCAAGCCCCTATAGTTAATTACATCTTAAATGAAGTGAATCATTTAAGAAAACTCTCGATAATAATCAGTGACTTTTCTCTCAAGAATTTTAAAGTTTAAGGTTTTCAAAGGATTGGATTTTGGAAATTTCAACAGGGAATGGATCAAATTTAGAACAGTTATTTTCAGGAGTCCAATGGAAGAGGAGTAGGAGAAGGTGAAGATCCAAGAAGAATCTTGGCAACTTCCCAAAATTTCCTATTGTTTGGCTCAGATTTAAGAAAATCCTAATATTATATGATATTTCAATCTTGCCAAATGTAATTAATTTGGACTTATATTTGTATGATAAAATCATACAAATAGCCTCGAAGATATGAGGGTTTATGTCGTACTAAACGACTACCTCGGAGTCCTAAGACCGGTTAAGGCTTAATTTACATGACACGATCATGCAAATGCCTAACAGAGAGTTGAGAATTTATGTTGCACTAGGAAAACTACCTCAAAATCCTATGTCTTGGTTATTTAATTCTAAGAAAGTTTTGCTGAAGTAGACTCAGGTTTTGCTGATGACGATGGTCGTGCTGCCCACCATGCTCCGAGCTCCTTGTTGTTGTAGAGGTTCAGTTTTAGAAGATTGTAATCAAAAGATAAGAGAAGATTTTGGTTTTAGGAATCTTAAACTCCAAGTGCTTTTAGTGTTTTAGTTAAAACAAATCTTAAAGTTATTAGAACGGAACCGATTAAGATCCCACGGTTCCATCATCCCGACACCGTTATTTTCATCGAATTCACTTAGTCCGGATGAATTTGCTAAACTCAACTGAATGAGTTCCACACTTTCATTTAGACCGTGGGAAATTCCGTTAGCTACACGTGGGTTACATCATCCGAGGTATTCCCGATCATTCAACGAGACGTTTTAATTTAGTTGCAATTGTAGTTTTGTGTTCTGTTTGTGATTAAATTTTGAGATGTTTTTATATTTTGAAATGTTGTGGCGTTGATTTTTATCTTGCAGTTGAATTTTAATTTAGTTTTGGTTTCAATTCAGGGACTATCCTAAAGGTTTTGGTTTTCATGCAACGATTGTTTATCATGCAAGAAAAGTAAAGTAACAAGTGCATGTAAGTAAATTGCAGTAAATTGCAACAAAATAAAAGTGTACCTGGAGGGTCTTCCCGTCATCCCAAGCTGCACTTAAAACACATGTTAAGGCATTTAAATGTTTCATCAAGTACCTAGGTAAAGCTAAGGGAAAGGTTTTGGTTATCTATCAAAGTCCTAATCCTATAGGTAGTCATCTCCTATGACGTCTAGGTTCTTGTGTTTTTGTTTAAGGATGATTTTCTTCATCAAAGAACAATTAACTTCAATTGTTCTTATAAACATCCTATCATATTGAGGAAGTGCTTAAGACGAGTCTTAAACATCTTTTCAATATTTCTAGGATCGTTTTATGTCCAAGAGAATTTAATTATACAAGTGAATTAATCATCCGAGAGTTTAAATGTTATTCTTTTGCTAAGCGAACTTAGGACATTTGAATATCCTATAAGTGAGGTAATACTTCACTTGATATTTCATTTAAGAGTTATAAT
The DNA here is from genome assembly GCA_022702705.1 of Papilionanthe hookeriana x Papilionanthe teres. NCBI lineage: Eukaryota > Viridiplantae > Streptophyta > Magnoliopsida > Asparagales > Orchidaceae > Papilionanthe > Papilionanthe hookeriana x Papilionanthe teres. The sequence continues at coordinate 154,751,004 of CM040421.1, read as the reverse complement.
AATAAGAGCTTTAAAAGGGCAAATCAAGTTATTAAGTATTTTGATGATTTAGACTTAATGATTTAATTCTAATTTTGATTTAATTATAAAAAAATTAGTTTAAGTTTGGAATAGTGCTCAAGTTATTTTAGGTTTAATTCTTAATAATTTCATTTAGGTTTGTTATTAAATGATTTTAATTTAATTTAATTCAATTTAATTTAATTTAATTTACCTTAATTTAAATTAAATTTAAATTTAATTTAATTTCAATTTAATTTTATTTTAATTTAATTTCAATTTAATTTAATTTCAATTTTATTTTATTTTAATTTAATTTAATTTAATTTAATTTTAATTTAATTTAATTTTACTTTAATTTAATTTTAATTTAATTTAATTTTAATTTAATTTAATTTTAATTTAATTTAATTTATAATTTAGTTTAATTTAATTTGATTTGATTTGACTTTCATTTCATTTAATTTAATTTACTTTAATTTAATTTTAATTTAATTTTAATTTGGATTATTATTTTAATCTTTTAATTAAGAATTAAGTATTATTGAAGTGATTTATTTAGGGATTTTTAAATTAAAGAATAAACATCTTCTTAAATAATATCCCTACTTTATAATTTCAATTTTTTTTATTAATCTTCCAAATTTAATTAATTAATTAATTAAGGCTTACTTTAATTATTCTTAAAAGCATTGGTGGGTTTCTACCCTTAACCATTTAGGTTTCAATCATCCAAAATCAGTTTAAAATCAAATATTTTACCCTTCCCTTTTGATTAATCTTAAAATTTTAATTAAAGGTTGAAAATTTTAATTACCATTTTGCCCTTCAAGCTTAATAATTCTATAACTCACTAAATTAAGCTCAAATGAACTTGAAATTTTTATGTAACCTCACTTTCATGTCAATTAAGACATTAGAGGAGAAAATGTGATTTTTATGTATTTGATTTATTTATGTAATTATTTTTAATGGAAAATAGGGTTTTTCAAGGGAAATTCAATAACATGACCAAGGGAATACTTCTGCTCTTAAGAAAATTGTGGGTCATTCCTAATGACCAGCGGACCATTTGGACAAATTTTGGTAATTTTTTGAATTTTATTTTATTTATTATAATTATTTTGAGTTTGGGAGTATTAATTAATTTAAAAATAAAATAACAGTTGAAAAATAAATTTTATATTTTTCAAAAATCTTGCTAATATCAGAGAAACCAGAAACCAATTTTTATAATTTTCTGATTTTTCTTTGATTTATTAGAATTATTTTAGTGAAAAGGTTAAAAAAATAAATTTTTAATATTAAAAATTACATTAAATCTTTAAAATTTAATATCTTATCCTAGGGACTTAAGAAAAATATTTAGTTTGTTCCTAAGTGTTTAGAATTCAAAATATGACATATTGGTGATTTTTAATATTTTTATGATTTTCATTATTTTTTAATTATTAATATTATTAAAACATTGATAAAAATCAACTTTTTTAGAAAATTATAATTTTAATTTTCCTAAATTCCTCTAATATCAGAGAGGCTCCAAAACCAATTTTGTGAATTTTTGAAAAGTATTTTGTGAGTTATAAATTTTTAAAGTTTAATTTTATTCATTATAACTTAAGAGGCTTAATCAACCCATTTGGTGGGGTTAATCAAGTCCAATTGTTTTCAAATTTTTATGTGATATTCTCCTATCCCTAAAGGATAGTGGAGAATTATTTTTAAGTTAATTTGATGAATGGTTAGCCCTAATTAATTAAAGTTCACTTTTGGGTGTTTAAGCCAATTAGGGTTGTTCAGAATGAATTAGCTCAAAAATTATTTTTTCTTAGGTCCTTCTGGTCATAAGAAACATCACCAAATTTTCCTAGAATTTATTTCTCAACATGCTAATTATTAGAATTAAAATACTCAAAACAGCAACATGAATTTAAAAAATCAATAACTTCTCATAGAGATGGCCTCTGACCTTAGAAAATTCAGGGAATGTTCCCAAGTTCAGAGGCTTCAAAAGCCCTATGGTCTCATGCAATGGTGAATTTCCTATATGCATGGAGAATTGAAATAGTGCAGAGAGTAAATAAATAATTAAAAATAAAATACTTAATGAAATTACATGATTTCTTTTCCACATTATTCTCCTCTGTTCACTGAGCAAGAGGGTATTTTTATTTTATTTTTAAGATTTTTATACACAAAGTTATGGATTTTCAAAGTTCTGGTAATTAAATAAATAAGAAAAATCCTAATTTCCTACTTATCCACGCGGCGCCGCGTCAACCTCGGCGTCTCCGAAGCACCACGCGTCGTCTTTTGATTCGGCGCCACCATCTGACTGGGATGCCACTTGGCCCGCCGTTCATGTCCCTTTGGTCCGTCCGGCGCGATCCTGACCGTCTGCTCGATACACACGCGATCCGACTGCTTTTGGTAATCGTCTACGACTGGTGTGAACCCGTGACCATCAACCTTCTAACCCTAATTTTTCACTCGATTCTCAACGAATTTTTGAGTTCTTATGCTCTATGGATTCGTCTTGAAGAGATGAACACATCCATTCGGTAAACATGTATTGAAATTTACTCAAACTAAATTGAGAATCTCTGGAAGTTCGGGAAGAAGAGTGAGTCCATACCTTTGCTCAGAGAAGTGAACCTTCGATCTGAGAGTTGTTTCACGTTCGATTGGGTCCAAGCAAGCTCCAGATGAAGTCCCTTGGTCTGGTGAATTGTCTAGGTATGAAAGTGCCCACATCCGATCACAAAGCTTGGAGGCTAGAAGCAATGGCTGGCCTGGAGAGGGGGCTTTTAGGGGGAAACCTCTTCTCTTAGTCTGGTGAAAGTGTAGGACCAATCAATTTGGGGATTGCTCACTGTGGAGAAGTGTCCTGGTTTTGGGCTTGGATTTCAACTCTGAAATTGAGCTCACAGAGAGGAAATGGCAGGGGGATTTCAATGGGGATCAAGTTCTCTATGTGTTGGGAGTAATCTGGAACAATTTTGGCAGAGTTTCCTTAAGGTTTGTTTCAGCACCTCCCTTGGCCGAGAGGAGGTGGTGTTTACATAGGAGAGGGTGGAGGGCCTCCCAGGGGGGTTTGAAGGCTAGGATCAGTTGCTCTGGTGAGGAGAAGAAGAGTTATGTTGTCCATTTGGGTTGAGACAAGTCAGCAAGGTGGAATACCAAAATTTGGCTCATCCCAAGGTCTCAGCCATGGTGTTTTCCGGCGATCCAAGTGGCTGGCCGGTAGGCATGGGTCACCCTCAGGTTCAGGTGGGTCAGGGCTGGGGTTTAGTGCAGTCAATTGGCCATGGACATGTGTAAAAGAGTTTGATTTAAATGGAATGGGAGAAGGCTCATTTTGGCTTGGTTTGGTTCAACTCATGCATTTGGGCTAGGTTCACTATCCAAGGCTTGACCTTGGGCTGAGGGATAACCATTTGGGTCAGCTGAATTGGGGTAGTGAAGTCCTTATCCATGGTGTGGTGGCTAAACATAGTTTAGTGTGTAGCATAAATAAGGTTAAAAAGGTTTAAGGGAGGTTTAAGAAAGAACCCCCTCTTCTTGCCATAAGTGGACTAATGACAAGTCAAAGTCCCCATGGCTTCATGTGGCTTGAGAATGGCTTGTTCATGGCTCACATTTGTCTTGGGAAAAGTCAAGTCAACTTTCATGGAAAAGGGTTTATGAAATTTTGAAAATTTTGGGGTTATTTGATGGGATTTGGCATAATACCATCTTGGTTTGATTTTCATGATGGATTTAACACTTAGGGAGTGATATTAATTGAGTGAAGATAAGATGAAATTGTAGTGTGGGCTTTAGGATGGGTTTGGGCATTTTTAAAATTAGGTAAAGGTGGACTTTTAGCATGGTTTAAGGGGATGGGCTTTTAAGTTTAAAAACAAATTGGTAAGTGGAAATCTTGTAAAGGATTGGGCTAAATAAATGTTGGGTTTAGTCTAGGGATGTGTCATGAGTGATTTGAAATGAATTTGAGGTGGTTTGGGTTTGAATTGGGTTGAATTTGGGTTGATTTGGTGAATGGGCCAATGTAGGTCAAATTGGGCTAATTTGGGCCAATGTTGGGCTAATGTTGAAATTGATGTAAAATTAATGTTGGGAAATGTTTATGGGAGTGTTTTAAAGAGGTTTCAACTTTGGTTGGGTTTTGGTTTTGGGACTTGGGCTTATTTGGGTTAGGTTTGGGTTTAGGTCAAAATTGGGCTTTTTGGTTTGGGTTGAATTTTAGTGGGGTTTGGGTCCAAATTTTGGGCAAATAATGTTAGTGTTTTGTTTGTGGGGATGCTGGGAAGGTTTTAGAAAAGATTTGGGTGAAATTGGGATTGAATTGGGTTGGTTTGGGCTATGTTTGGGTCATGGGTCAAAATTGGGCTTTAAGCTTAAAAATGAAATTGGATTCAAATGTCAATCAAATTGGACTTGGATTTGGTCTAGATTGATATTGTGGATGTTAAATTGAAGTTTAGAATTGAATTGGACCAAAATTGGGGTCAATTGGGTAGGTTTGGTTTGACATTGGGTTCACTTAGGTTAAGCATTGGCTAAATTGGGGGTTTTGGTAAAAGTGGGGAAAATTGACAAAATTGGCCCATGGTGTAGTAGGACAAAATGAAATTGGGAATAGTTGGGATTTTTTGGGAATTTTCTGAATTTTTAGATTTTTTGGCTAAGAGGGGTATTTTGGGTATTTGAAGGGTATTGGGGGGTATTTTTGGAATCTTTGGTATTTTTGGCTATGGATGATCAATTTGATTGGTGAGGAAATGTTTAGGGCTAATTTTGGGTAGTTTTGGGTGATTTGGAAATTTTGGAGGATTTGGGCAATTTTAAGGGCTTTTGGTAGGTTTGATAGGTGTAGGGTCCCCGGGGTCAAAAATTGAAATTTTGAAAAAAAGAAGATTGATCAAATATAAGTGAAATGGAATCACTTTGGTTGAGCCATGAAGCCATCTTAAGCCTATATGAGCCATGAGAGGACTCATTTGAGGCATTCACTATGTTGTTCCTGACCCTCTTAGCCAGGGGCTTAGGGGTTAAGGTCCATCCATATGAATTACCTACACGAGTCAAGGAGTCAAGTTGGGTATGGGTGTGCTTTTAGGATTTGGATTGTGTGTGCGAGAGTGTAGAGTATGAGTGTAGTGAGTGTGTAAGTCAACCCTCACCAGACCAAGCTACCCAGGGTGGTCCTAAGGCCAAAGAGTCCTATGGGGAACTCATCCTTTAAACCTTCACTTTTGATTTCAACCCTCTAGGTGATTAGGAGTCTACAATCAAGCTTGTGGGGTTTGCAGGGAGACAAGAAGTGGTTTAAATTTCTAAAGGATGGGTCCCAATTCTAGTCCTCTAAGATAGTCAAAGGAAAAGCCTAAGGCTGATCCTAAGCACTAAAGAGGGAAGAGAAGACCTCATCAAAAATGAGGTCAACAGATTTTTTTTTTTTGAGTAGAAGTAGAGATTAGAAAGGAGAAAAGAGTCGGAGTGAAGTATTCTTCTTCCCACTTCTTTTATTTCTTTTAGATTAATTTTTATTAAAGTCTGAAGTCCGTATTCTGAGTCAACGGAGTTGGGAGACTTGCTCTGAGAAGTAGTTTAGCGAAGAGTCAAAGTTTCAGAGGAACTTCTTTAGTCTTGTGGTGAGGATTTTTCAGATAAGTGTTTATTTTTATTTAGTTTATTAATACTTGTTTTCGTTTATTATTTTTCTTATCGTTGTTTTTAATTTCAAATCAATGTGCTTTTATATTTTCTCAATGCATTCTGAGTAGTTTACTTTATCTTTTTCTTTCTTAGGAGAAGAAGTAATTAATTTAAAGATAATTTTTGTGGAAAGTATAAGTGTTTAAAAGTTGGAAGAAGTTGTGAAGATTGATTCTAAAAACTTTGTTTACTTCTTAATTTGGTCTGTTAAGTTGTAAAATTTCTTGAGATTATGTAAGATCCAATGCGGTATTGCCTCATAAAAGTTAGTAAGAATCCCATGAAATTATATGGGTAAGAACTGTAGTCCATATAATTGAATGTAATATTAGAAGATATTTTTATAAAAGGGAGTAAAATAGAGGATTTTAGAGTGACAGGCTAAAACTGCCTAATTTGGTTTGAAGTTTTGAGTTTTGTTATGAGACGTTAGCCCCCAGGTGGTGGGAATCGAGGGAACTCTAGAGTGTTAGACTGGTATCTTTCCTGCCTAACCATGTTCAAAATAATATAAATTTTAAATTAACCTATGTTCTTTATAGAACCAAGTAAGGGTAAAGAACACGTTTGCTTCTATCTGTCATAACAAAAATTTGAATACTTCCACAATAATACTTTAAGAATTATTACTACTTCATGAAAGGAAAGAAAATGATATTCTAGTTAATAGTATTTTACATCCAGTGTTATTAGTTATTGTAATTTTAATTACTTGTTTAGAATTTTATTAAGAAAACTTCAAAAGACATATCAATCTTCAAAATGTTTCAAAATTAAGACATACTTTTTCGAAAACAATTAAAGAAAGTAAAAAGATAATTTCTCTAATTCCTTTAAAGATTTCACATTTTCCCTGTGGGTTTGATATCTCGGGGCTTAATCAGAAATTTCTATATTACTTGATAAATGATACGTATAATTGCGTAGTATCCCATATTATAAAATCAATATTTTCATATCTTAAATCATCAGTGCAATTATCCAGCGAAACCAAGTTTCTGGCATCTGTTGCACTTATATCTATCAGAGATGAAGTTTTTGGCACCGTTTCCGTGGAAAATTAATTTAACTTGCATTTTATAGAGAATTAAGAAATTATAAATTTTTACTTTTCTTTATTTTTGTTAGTGTGTTGTATTTTGTTTTGTTTTATTATTGCATGCATAGTTCAGGTTCTGAAGGACTTGTGCCTTACGATTCTAACTTAGAAAGAACTATCAGAAAAATAAAAAAAAAAATAAAAATACAGACAAAGAAAAAAATATTCAAGAAATGGCAAATCATCAAAATCAAAATCTTGGCATCCATCAAGAATTAAGACCTTTAAGAGATTATGTTAACCCTACAGTAGATGAACATCGTGGTAGTATTCAAAACCCTGTTGTAGCTGCTAATTCTTTTGAGCTTAAACCTGCTATTAACCAAATGATGTCAATTAATCATTTTGTGGGAGCAACAACTGAAGATCCTAATTTGCATCTTGTTAATTTTCTTGAGTTGTGTTCTACTTTTAAATATGATGGTGTTTCAGATGATGCTACTAGACTTAGACTTTTTCCTTTCTCACTAAGGGATAAAGCTAAAATGTGGTTACATTCGTTAGCACCTGGATCAATTAGAACATGGGGTGAACTGTCACAAAAATTCCTTGTTAAATATTTTCCACCATCCGAGACTCGCAAAGTTGAGAAATGATATAACATCTTTTTGTCGGCTTGAAGGAGAATCAATATATGAAGCATGGGAAAGATTTAAAGATCTCCTCAAGAAATGTCCACATCATGTGATACCAGATTTGTTAATAATTCAAACTTTTTATAATGGATTAGTTGGATCTCTTAGATCAATCATCAATGCTGCTGCTGGTGGATCATTAATGTCTAAACCATTTTCTGATGCTTATGCTTTAATTGAATAAATGGTTATCAATAATTTTCAATGCCCTTCTGAAAGGTTAAATCCTAAAAAGGTAGCCACTGATTATGAAAATGATGCTTTTACAATGTTAGCAAATCAAGTTGTTGTTGTATCAAGGAAGATAGACCAATTTGGGATGAATTTTTCTCAGCCAAATCTCATGATTGAAGAAAATTCATTAGGCCAAATGGTTGATTCTTATTCTTCACCAGAAACTTTGAATGCTATAATCAAACCTAACAACCCATATTTCAATTATTATAACCCAGGTTGGAAGAATCATCCAAATTTTAACTGGAATAACAATAATCGGGGTGGTGTTAATTAACAATGGGGGAACACCCAAGTAAACCCATTGGGTAATTGGAACAACCAAGGTAATAATAATAATAGATTAACTTATCCTTCAGGTTATAACAATGCTTTACAAGATAAGGAGAAGAAGTTGTCTATGGAGGAAGTAGTATCACATATGGGAAATCAATTACAAATTCAAGGAGCAAACATCAGAAATATTGAAAATCAATTTGGACAAATTGCAAATGCCTTAAGTAATAGATCCCAAGGAATGCTTCCAAGTAATACTGAAGTGAGTCCAAGTGAAAAGAATAAAGAACAAGTAAAAGCAATTCAACTAAGAAGTGGAAAAGAATTAAAAGGTAGAGTTCAAAAAGAAATTGAAGTAGAGAAAAAAGAGATTGAAAGACCTAAAGAGGACGCTCCAAAAGGTTTTGAAAGACCTATTTCTCCGCCGAAGGTTGATTTAGAAAAACCACCACCTCCATTTTCTCAGGGACTTCGTCAACAAAAGTTGGATAAGCAATTTTCAAAATTCTTAGAGATATTAAAGAAGCTTACCATTAATATTCCATTTGCTGAAGCCCTAAAACAAATGCCAAGCTATGCGAAATTTATGAAGGATATTCTTATTAAAAAGAGGAAGTTTGAAGAAAATGAGACTGTTGCACTTAGTGAGGAGTGCAGTGCAATAATTCGAAAAGCTTCCGAAAAACTTAAAGATCCCGGTAGTTTCACAATTCCATGTGCAATCGGAGAAAGATTCTGTGGAAATGCTTTATGTGATTTGGGTGCAAGCATTAACCTTACGCCTCTATCAATATTCAAAAGACTAGGACTAGGAGAAATAACCCCGACTAATGTAACTATGCAATTAACAGATTGTTCGATCACATATCCTAATGGGGTTATAGAAGATATTTTGGTAAAACTGGCTCAATTTATTTTTCCTGTGGATTTAATTATGTTAGATATGGAGGAAGATAAAGAGATACCCATAATTTTGGGGAGACCTTTTCTAGCTACAGGCTGAGCCATGATAGATGTGCAAAAAGGGGAGTTAACGATAAGGGTTAATGATCAGACTGTTACATTTAATATTTCAAAATCGATGAAATATCCTGCAAGAGGTAAAAAAGATGAGTGTTTTAGGATGGATGTTATCGAATATTTAAGTGAACGTCATTTCAAATCAACTTATGAAGAGAAAGCTGAAAGAGAAGAATTTGTATATAAGCAAGAAGAGGAGTTATTCGATTCTAAAGATTTTTAAGAAGAAGATTTAAAGTATGTTCGTGAAAGTTTTGAATTGTTGGATATAATTGAGAAAGATAAATCTTATGGTTCATCAATTTGAAAACCTCCTGAACATGAGTTAAAAATGCTTCCTGATCATTTGAAGTATGTTTTTCTAGGTGAATCCTCAACCTTGCCTGTTATAATTTCCTCTCAATTAATTGAAAAAGAAGAAGAGAGTTTTCTTGAAAGTTTGAAGAAGCACATGAAAGACTTTGGATGGACAATTACTGATATTAAAGGAATCAGTCCTTCAATTTGTATGCACAGAATTCTTATGGAAGATAATAGCAAACCACGGGCTGATCCCCAAAGGAGATTAAATCCTATCATGAAAGATGTTGTTAAGAAAGAAATTTTAAAGTGGTTGGATGCTAGAATTATCTACCCTTTTTCAGATAGTGCATTGGTTAGTCCTATTCATTGTGCTCCTAAGAAAGAAGGAGTAACTGTGACTGTTAATAAAAAGATTGAAATGATACCAATAAGATAAGTTACATGGTGGAGAATATGCATTGATTATAGAAAATTAAACCTTGCCACAAGGAAAGATCATTTTCCACTCCCTTTTCTAGATCAAATGTTGGATGGATCGATTCGGAGATAAATACTTTTGTTTTCTGGATGGATATACTGGTTACCACCAAATTCAAATTGCTCCTGAGGATCAAGAGAATACTACGTTTACCAGTCCTTATGGTATGTTTGCTTTTAGAGGAATGCCCTTAGGTTTATGTAATGCCCCTACTACATTTCAGAGATGTATGATGGCTATTTTTTGTGATTTAATTGAAAACGGGATTGAAGTTTTTATGGATACATTTGAATGTTTGGAATTTCATTTGAATCATGTTTAGAACATCTATCTAAAGCTCTAAAACGCTGTGAAGAAACTAATTTGGTCGTTAATTGGGAAAAATGTCAATTTATGGTAACAGGAGGAATTGTTTTCAGACATCGGATTTCAGAAAAAGGTTTGGAGGTAGATCATGTAAAAATTCAAGTTATATCTAATTTACCTTGGCAAACCAATGTAAGGGGAATTAGAAGTTTTTTAGGACATGCTGGATTGTATAGGCGTTATATCAAAGATTTTTCAAAGATTACAAAACCTTTATGTCGTTTACTAGAAAAGGATGCAATTTTTAATTTTTATGATGACTTCCATAAAGCCTTTAAAACATTAAAAGAAAACATAATCACTGCACCTGTAATAATTTCACCAAATTGGGAAAAACCTTCTGAATTAATGTGTGATGCTAGTGATTTTGCTATTGGTGTTGTTTTGGGTCAGAAATATGATAAAATTTTCAAAGTAAATTATTATGCTAGTAAAACTCTTAATGAAGCTCAAATTAATTATACCACTACTAGGAAAGAGTTATTAGCTATAGTATTTGCCTTAGATAAATTTTGATCATATTTAATTGGAACTAAATGTGTTGTGCATACTGATCATTCTGCTATCAAATACTTAATGAAGATAAATGATGCAAAACCAAGACATATATTATGGATTCTTCTTTTGAAAGAATTTGATTTTGAGATAGTAGATAGGAAGGGTTTTGATAATCAAATTGCTGATCATTTGTCCAGGCTTGAAATTGAAAAATCTTTCTGTGATATTGAAGAAATTAATGAACATTTTCCTGATGAAAAACTGTTCACTGTTAAAGAATGAAGTGTTCCGTGGTATGCAGACATAGTAAACTTTATTGTTAGTAATATTATACCCTATGGTTCGACATATCATGAAAAGAAGAAATTTTTGTCTGATGCTAAGACTTATTTTTGGGATGACCCATTTTTATATAAACAAGGAAAGGATCTTATAATTCGAAGATGTGTACCTTTGGAAGAGACTTATGAAATTATTAAAAAATGTCATGATTCTGATTATGGGGGACATTTTGGAAGTGATAAAACTGCATATAAAATATTACAATCAGGATTTTATTAGCCTACAATTTTTAAGGATGTGAATGTTTATATTAAAAATTGTGATAGATGTTAGCATGTAGGCAATAATTCTAGAAGAAATGAGATACCCCTCAATTATATGTTGGAAGTTGAAAAATTTGATGTTCGGGGATTAGATTTTATGAGACCATTTACACCATCTTTCGGAAATGTTTATATTTTGATAGCAGTAGACTATGGATCCAAATGGATTGAAGCTATTGTTTTACCTCGATGTGATCCTCAAAGTGTTGCATAGTTTTTAGAAAAGAATATATTTTGTAGATTTGGAATACCAAGCGTAATCATAACTGATGGAGGAAGTCATTTTAGAAATGCGATTAATTGGAAGATAGCAAAGAAATACCATATTAATCATTGCATTGCTACTGCTTATCATCCGTAGACAAGTGGCTTGATTGAATTATCCAATCATGAAATTAAAAGAATATTGGAAAAAAAATGTTAATCCAAATAGAAAGGATTGATCAATTAAACTGGATTATACTTTGTGGGCCTATAGGACTGCTTACAGAACATCTATAGGAATGTCCCCACATAGGCTAATTTTTAGAAAAGCTTGTCATTTACCTTTTGAACTTGAGCATATGGCTTATTGGGCTATTAAAGTGTTCAATTATAATTTGAAAGATGCTGCTGTAAAAAGATTATTTTAATTCAATGAGCTTGAAGAAATAAGGAATGAATCTTATGAAAATGCTAAGATTTATAAGAAAAAGATGAAGTTATGACATGATTAGAAGATTCTTACAAAAAATCTTATACCAGAACAACATGTTTTGCTGTATAATGCTAGATTGAGAATATTTTCTGGAAAACTTAAGTCCAGGTGGATGGGTCCATTCATTGTGATAAAAGTTTATTCTTATGGAGCTGTAGATATTCAAGATCCTAAGTCTGGAAAAATACTTAAAGTTAACAGACATAGACTTAAACCATATTTTTCAGTCAATAAATCTAAATTTAAAGAGAATTTAATGTTGGGTCACTCAGAATGAGTGTTGGGTATGTCAGGCTGAAGATGTTAAAACAAGCGCTTTGTGGGAGGTAACCAATATTTATCAGTGTGCTTTGCTTTATATTTATTTTGTGTGTTTTGTTTGCTTTGATTGGTTTTTTTTTATGTTTTTAGTGGTAGTAATTTGGAGTTTTTAAACTTAAGTGGAGTTTATTTGACCTTAATTGATGATTTGGAAAAGTCATAATGAGAATTTGGACACTTAGAAGACCTGTGCTAAACTGTGCACTGGCGACTAAGCGCCGAATAGTTGGTGCTTAGGCCACAGTTATGAAAAACGTGAAAAATGTGAATTTATAGCCTAGATCGCAGGGGAAAAGTTGTGGGAGTTATTTAGGAGATTCTAAATGTGTTTGAGAATATTCTAGCATCTCCCAAGTCTATAAAAAGGTCCTGACTTAAAGAAAACACTTCCCTTAAGTCTTATTTTCATTTCTGAAGTCTAAGAAGAAACTTTTGAGCACCATGTCTTCCTGGGAAAAGGAGATGAAGAAAAAGCAAGATTCTGATAAAAGTAAGTTCATTAGTGATAGTGCTAAGGAGTTATTTAATGGATATCTGGTTGTTAGCATTAATGTTATTGCAGAGATGATTGCAAAAATTGAAGCCCGAGTGTCTTCAATGGAAGCAAAGATCAGTGATATTACTTTACATCTCGATCACATGGGATGGCAACTCAAGATGCAATTCAATCATTCAAGGTATGTGGAAGAAATAGATAAGGCGATGTTTGTGAAGAACAAATGGATTGAAGAAGATGACATAAGAATGAACAATGATCGCCCGTTCTATCAAAGTTATATTCCTGAAGGGTCAAATACGAATAATAGTGGTCCTCGTTATATTCCGCCTAATGGAGAGTGGAATTAAAAGTGTTTTGTTTCTATTTGTTTAGTGTCTTATGTGTTATGTTAGTGTTCTTGTGAGTTCAAGTTTGGTGTGTTTAATGTTTTTATATATGCCTGATGATGAGATGGGTACATCTTAGAGATGTACACTTATCAATTTAAGATTATAGTGTCTTGTATTTTGAGAATTTTATCCTTTATGTTTGGATAAAAATTCTAGTATTATATTGAATGTTATGTTTGTTTTAATATAAGTTTGTTTTTGTGAAATTTGTGTGGAATCAATGGTTATTAAATTTTGATTTAGAGTATTAGAAGATTTGTGGGGAAAAATAATTATTTTGGAGCAATTAAGGGTAATTAATCAAGTGATTTAGTGCATATACCTTAATTATTAAAATTTGGGTACTGGCGGCTAAGCCCAGAATGCCGGCGCTTACGCGCCAAATTTCACGGCTAAGCGCCGATAGTTCGCGCTTAGGTGCCAATTCGCGAAAATTGATTCCTGAAGTTAAAAACCCAATAATTGCCATTTTTAACCACCACATCGTCTTCAGCCTTTGCTTTGCCGTGAAAGAGGAGCTTAGGGTATCATATTGTGGATCATTTAAGAGCCGATCTCAACAAAAATTGTTAGATTTGGATTCCTTGATGTAAGAGCACCACTCCTTAGTAAAAATTTTTTATTTTCACCATCTATTTTGAGTACATTTTGGAAGATCTTAAAATCACTATTCATTGTGAAAATTTGAGGAAACGCTTGATAAATTGCTTGGATTTAGTGAAAATATCTTTTGGAAGATAATTTAGCAAGTTTAGTTTGATTTTGGAACTTATGGTGAATTTTTCGTGAATTTTTAGAGATGGCTCCAAAGTCAAAGCATGCAAGAGAAAAGAGGAAGTTTGACTCTGACAAATTTGTTAGTTTGAGGGCTGAGGAACGATACGTCGATGCATTGCAATCACGTAAGTTGATTCCTGAGCGAGTGTTTAGTAAGCCAGGAGAGGTGATTGAAGATATGATTGCAAGAAGAAACTGGCAGAATTAATGTTGCTTCTCTGCTGTTGCCTTTGTTTCTATGGTAAGAGAAATTTATGCAAATTTATCTGCTACAGAGGAAAATTAGGTGATGGTTAGGGGGCATAAAGTAAACTTTTCTTCTGGTGCAATCAATACCTTTTATGGACTACCTCTTGACAAGCTCTATTTTTATTCTAACTATCATCCTTCGGAAAAAGAATTAGATGAGATTATAGAGTTTCTGACTGATGGAAGAGGATTATGAAAATTATAAATGATAGAAGAGTGAACTTTCCTACTTCAAAATTGAATGCCATTTCTAAGGCATGGCATTATTTTATTTCATCTAAGTTGTTACCTTCAAGTCATACTAGTGATGTGACAAGAGAAAGAGCGGTATTGAACCATTGTATTCAGTATGGGAAGCCTATTGATATTGGAAGCATAATTTTTTATTATGTTTTGAACAGTGCTAGATCAACCACAACTGCAGGTATGAGATTTCCTTCTTTGATTCATTCACTATGTGAAAAGATCTGGAGTGAAATTTAAAACCTGGGAAGAGGTACTTCGGCCATTGAGACCAATTACTAGTGTAAACGTTGGTGCCTACACTGTACATTCAGAGTTTGGCTGGAGAGGAGGATTTGGTAAGGCTTCTACTGCCCATGCTTCTGCTGTTTCTGCTTCTCATGCTACTGTTGACCTCATTTTTGATGAGGTCTTTTCTCTTTTCTCTCCTTAGTACTTAGGATCTAGCCTTAGGCTTTCCCTTTAACTATCTTAGAGGACTAGAAATGGAACCCATCACTTAGAAATTTAAACACCTCTTAACTCCCTACAAACCTCATAAGTTTGATTGTAAACCCCCAAGTCACTTGGAGGTTTAAGATCAAATGTGGGGGTTTAAAGGATGAGTTCCCTATAGGACTCTTGGGACTTAGGACTACTCTGAGTGGCCTGGTCTGGTGAGGGTTGACCTGCACACATTACAGTTTCACACACATTCCAAATCCTAAAATCATTCACACCTAACTTGGCTTCCTGACACATGTAGGTAATTCATATGGATGGACCTTAACCCCTAGGCCCTTGGCTAAGAGGGTTAGGAACAACATAGTGAAAGCCTCAAATGAGTCCTCACATGGCTCTTATGGGCTTGATATGGCTTCATGGCTCAACCAAAGTGATTCCAATCTACTCAAACTTGATCAATCTTCGTTTTTTCAAAATTTCAATTTTTGACCCCCGGGACCCTACACCCACTAAACCTACCAAATGTCGAAGCTACCCAAAATTTGCAAAATTGCCTAAATTACCCAAAATTCATCAAATTCAATCCTAAACATTTCCCACCATTCAAATTGATCACACATGGCCAAATATACCAAAATTTCCAAAAATACCACCCAATACTCCCCAATACCCTCCAAATACCCAAAATGCCCTTCTTAACCAAAAAATCCATAAATTCCAAAAAATCCCATAAAATTCCAGAAAATCCCAAATATTTCTAATTTCATTTTGATCAACTACACCATAGGTCAATTTTGTCAATTTAACCCACTTTTACCAAAATCCCTAATTTGACCCATTCTTAACCCAAGTGGACCCAATGTCAAACCAAATCAACCCAATTGACCTCAATTTTGATCCAATTCAATTATAAACTTTAATTTAACATCCCCAATATCAATTTAGACCAACTCCAAGTACAATTTGATTAATATTTGGATGCAATTCTAATTTGAAGCTTAAAGCCAATTTTGGCCCGTGACCTAAACCTAGCCCAAACCAACCCAATTCAACTCCAATTGGCCCCAAATCTTTTCTAAAACCTTCCCAATATCCCTAAAAACAAAACACTAACTAGATTTACCCCAAATTTGAACCTAAACTCTACCCAAACCTAACACAAAACCAAAATCACCATTTTTGGCCTAAACCAACCATGAACCCAAGTAGGCCCAAATCTTAAAATTAAGACCAAAACAAAATTGAAAACTCTTTTTTACGCTCCCATAAACATTTCTCAACATTAATTTTACATCAAATCTAACATTAACACAACCTTAGCCCAAGTTAGCCAAATTTGACCCACTTTGGCCCCTTTAACAAAAAAGCCCAAATTAAATCAAATTCCACTCTAAATGATACCAAATCTTTTCTAAAATGTTCATGACACATCCCTAAACTAAAACCAACATTTATTTTGCCCAACTCCTTACCAAATTTTCAACCAAAAGTTCATTTCAAAATCTAAAAGCCCACTTCCACCAAATCCTTAAAGCACAAAACCCATTCCAAAGCCCACATGAAGTTTCCCCTCATCACCCCTTTGATTTAAATCACTCCCTAAGTTCCAAATTAATCATCAAATTTTTCTAAATTAAGCCTCATGCCAATTTCCCCTAAATTCATCAAAAATGCCAATATCCTTCTTCATGCAAATGACTTGACTTTTCCAAAGCCAAATAAAGCCACAATGGAGTTATTCACAAGCCATATGAAGCCATGATAGCTTGGACTTGTCATCAATCCATTTATAGCAAGAGAGGGGAGCCCTTTAATGATTCTGTTAAAGTTGATTAAACATTCCTATGCTTCCCTTAACCTATGCTTAAACTTAATTGTACATGGATTGTGACTTGACCCCACTAATTAAGCTGACCCAAGTGACTTTCTCTTCAGCCCAAACCAGCCTTGGGTGGTGCACTCAACCTAAACCCATGACTTGACCAAATTGAACCTAAAATGACCCCCTCATCATACCACTAAAAGCCAAGCTCTTTACACGTGGCCAACCTCCATTGCTTGCACCAAATTCAAGCCCTGACCTCCCTGACCATGAAGGTGACCCATGCCTGGCCGACCAGCCACAACAGTCACCGGAAAACACGACGGCCGAGAGCACCCATTTGATTCAAAAAAATTCAAACTCACTAGCTGACCTGTCCCAACTCAATTTGACTCCATGGCTGTTCTTCCCTTGACCAAGGCAGCTGATCCCAAGCCTTAACTCCCCCTAGGAGGCCCTCCAGCCATGCCTATTTAAACCCACTACCTTCTCGGCCAAACAAAGTGATGAACCAAAGCTTAACAAAACTCTCCCAAAATTGCTCCAGGACCCTCTCCTAACCTAGAGCAATTGATCCCTAGTGTCCCTTTGCCATAATCCCCATTAACAGAGCTCAATTTCTTAGTAAAAAATCTACCCAAATACCAGGACAACTCTGAAACCTCCACCAAAAACAAATTAAACTCACCCACACCTGCACAGGACAAAGAGAAGGAGTTCCCCAGTGGAAGCCCCCTCACTAGGCCAGCCATTCCCTCTATCGGCCAAACTTTGAAATCGAGCTTGGTGGAATTTGTACCTAGACAATTCGACAAGGCCAGAGACTTCATTTGGAGCCCCCTCAGGTGTAATCGAAGGTGCTCTAATTGAAGCTTCACTTCTCAGAGCCAAGGTATAGACCTCTCCTTCCTTCCGAGCTTCCAGTGATTCTCTATTTTGATTAGCTTAATTTAATAGCATGTAAACCATATAGATGTGTTCTTCTCTTCAAGACGAATCCATAGAGTATAAGAACACAAAAATCTATTAAGAAATGAGAGAGATCTTAGGGTTATAGTGTGTACGGTCATGGGCGCACACCAGTCGTAGACGATGACCAGGCGCCGTCTGATCGCGAGTGTATCGAGTGGACTGCTCAAATTACGTCAGACCAGAGAATGGTACGTGAACCGCGGGCCCGCGGAGCGCTGAGTCAGTGGGTGGCGTCGAATAGGGAGGCGACGCGTGGGCTTTCGGAGCTGCCGAGGATGAGTCGGCGCCGCGTGGATAAGTAGATAAATATGGATTTTTTGATTTATTTAAATACCCAAAAATTGAAAATTCCATATCTTTGTGTAGAAAAATCACAAAAATAAAATATAAATACCTTCTTGCTCAGTGAAAAGAGGAGAATAATGTAAAAAAAGAATTGAGTTAATTTGATGAGTATTTTATTTTTAATTAATTAATTACTCATTTTAGTGTTTTACTTCTCCATTTGCATAGACAATTCACCATGGCATGAGACCATATGGCTTTTGAAGCCTCTGATATGAGGAACACTCCCTAAATTTTTCAAGGTCATAGGCCATCTCTATGGCAAGTTATGTATTTTTCAAGTTTATGTCACTATATTTGGTATCCTAATTCCATTAATTAACATATTGCTTAGAAAATTCTAGGAAAATTTGGGGATGTTTCTTAGGACCAGAGAATCCTAGGATAATTATGTTTTGAGTTAATTCATAAAGAAGAACCCTAATTGGCCTAATTACTGAAAACTGAACTTTAATTAATTAGGGTTAACCACACATCAAAAGATCTTGAAAACAATTCTCCACTGATCTTTAGGATTAGAGGACCTCACATAAAAATTTGGAATCAATTGGAAATGTTTAACCAACTAAATGGATTAATTAAGTCACATAACAAAAATTAAACTTAAAAAATTTATAACTCTAAAAATGCACTTTAAAAATTCACCAAATTGGTTTTAGGGCTTCTCTGATATATGAAAAATCTTAGAAAATTAAAATTAAAATTTTCTAAAAATCTTCATTTTTCACCATATTTTAATATTTTAAATAACTAAAAAATAATAAAAATCACAAAATATTAAAAATCATAAAAATGTCATATTTTGACTCCTAATCACTTAGGAGCAAACCAAATATTTTTCCCAAGTCTCAATGTAAAGATATTGAATTTTAAATGCTTAAAACAATTTTTGAATTAAAAAATGAATTTTCCAACCTTTTCACTAAATTAATTCTAATAAATGAAAGAAAAATCCAAAAAATTATAAAATTTATTTCTCTAAACTCCTCGAGGTCAAATAGATTTAAGAAAAATATAAAACTTGATCAAAATAATTATAATAAATAAAATATAATTAAAATAATCACTAAAATTAGTCCAAGTGGTCCTCTGGTCATTAGGAACATCCCATAATTTTCTTATGGATAGAAGCCTTACCTTGGTCATGTTGTTGAACTTACATCAAAAATCCCTATTTTTCATTAAAATAATTATATAAATTAAATTAAATTCAGAAAAATCACATATTCTCCTCTAATATCTTAATTGATATATGGGTGAAGTGACATAAAAAATTTCAAGTTCATTTGAGCTCAATTTAGTGAGTTATGAAATAAATAAGCCTAAAGGGGCATAAAGGCAATTAAAGGATTTTAACCCTAATTAACATTTAGGTTTAATCAAGGTGAGGGTAAAATATTTGATCTTAAAATTTTCATTAAAAGATTGAAACCTAGATAATTAAGGCGTAGAAACCTATTAATCATCTTGAAAATATTTAAAGTAAACCTTAATTAATTAAATAATTTGAATTTTGGAAGAATAAGTTAAAATTTGGATCATTAAAATGGGGATATAATTTAGAGAGACTGTAATAACTTAAACTAAAATACCTAAATGAATCACTTTAATAATATTTAACTTTTAATTAAATTTAAAGTGATAATTGAAATTAATAATTAAATAATTAAAAGGAAAGTGAACCTTAATTAAACTAGAACATAAAACATTAAATAATTTGATAATTAAATTGAAATAAATTTAAAACAAAAAAAATATTAATTTCAAAAATCACTTGAAAACAAACTTAAAACAAATTTGAAACATTAAAAATCAATTTCACCAAAATAAATTCTTTATTAAAAAAAATCAAACCTATTGCAATTAAATAATTTAAACTCCTCTTTCAATTTAAATGCTTTAAAGCACTTAAGAATAAAAACAACTTGAACACTATTCCAAACATAAATTTATTAAAATTTTATAATTAAATTAAATCACCTTAAAACATTAATTCTAATTTTAAATCGGTTAAATTCTTTAACAAACTGATTTGCCTCTAAAGGCTTTCATTATTATAACTCTTAAATAGAGTATTAAGAAAAATGTCACCTCACTCATAGGATAATCAAACATCCTAACTCATAGGATAATCAAACATCCTAATTCACTGAGCAAGAAACAAAACTTAATTAAATTCTTGGAAGATTGATTCACTTAAACAAAGAAATTCATTTAGACTCAAAATAATCTCAGAAGTATTGATAGGATGTTTAGGACCCGTCCTAAGCACTTTCTCAATATGATGAGATGTTTTAGAAGAACAATTGAATTTAATTGTTCTCCGATAAAGAAAATCGTCCTTAAACAAAATACAAGAACCTAGACATCATTGGAGATGACTAGCAATAGGATTAGGAATTTGGTAGACAACCAAAACCCTTCCCTTAGCTTTACCTAGGTACTTGTTATAAATATTTAAATGCCTTAACATGTGTTTTAAGTGCAGCTTGGAATGACGAGAAGACTCTCTAGGTACGCTTTTATTTTATTGCAATTTACTTATATAAGCTGCACTTTACTCTTCTTTCATGTTAAACAAGATTGTTGCATGAAAAATAAAACCTTTAGGATAGCCACAAAACTGAAACCCAAAAATAAATTAAAATCACAACAAGAAAAAGTCCACCGCTACAACATTTAAAAAGATAAAACAACTCAAAATTTAATCACAAACAAAACAACAAAACTGCAATTATAACTAAATTAAAACATCTTGTTAGATGATCGGAAATACCTCAGAGGATGTAACCTACGTGTTGCTAACGGGATTTCCCATGGTCTAAATGAAAGTGTGGAACTCATTCAATTGAGTTTAGAAAATTCATCTAGACTAAGTGAATCCGAAAAAAATAACGGTGCCAGAATGATGGAACCGTAGGATCTTAACCGATTTTGTTATAATCAACTTTAAGATTCCCCTAATAAAACATTAAAGACATTTGAACCGTAAGACTTCTAAACCAAAACACTTTTCTCATCTCCTGATTTTCATCTTCTAAAACTAAACCTCTACAACAACAAGGAGCTTGGAGCATATTGGGCAGCACGGCCATCGTCATCAGCAAAACCTGAGTCTACTTCAGCAAAACATTCCTTAGAATTAAAT
Source organism: Papilionanthe hookeriana x Papilionanthe teres (assembly GCA_022702705.1). Lineage (NCBI taxonomy): Eukaryota > Viridiplantae > Streptophyta > Magnoliopsida > Asparagales > Orchidaceae > Papilionanthe > Papilionanthe hookeriana x Papilionanthe teres. The sequence continues at coordinate 154,729,863 of CM040421.1, read as the reverse complement.
AACCAAGCTATAGAATTTCGAGGTAGTTTGCATAGTGCAACTTAAATCCACAACTTTTCGTTAGGCATTTACATAATCATATTGTGCAAATTAAGTCCTAACCGATCTTAGGATTCTGAGGTAGTCGTTTGGTACAACATAAGCCTTCACATCTTCGAGGCTATTTGTGTGATTGTATCATAAAAATATAAGTCCTAATTAATTAAAATTAGCAGGATTGAAACATTAAATAATTTTCCCAAATTGAAGCCAAACAATAGGATAGTTTGGGAAGTTGCCAAGATTCCTCTTGGATCCTCAGCTTCTCCTACTTTTCTTTCCATTGGATTCTCAAATTAACTGTTCCAAATTTGAGCTAATCCCTATTGAAATTTTTAAAGTCCAATTGTTTGAAAAACTTAAACTTTGAAATTCTTGAGAGAAAAACCACTGATCATTATCAAGAGTTTTCTTGAGTGTCTTCGAATATTTAAGATGTAATTAACTATAGGGGCTTGCTCTTATAGGGAACGTTAAAAACCCATGTAATATAAACCCTGTTTAATTTCTTTATATTAAGCAGGGGAACTTATCGGCTTATAAAATTTGTTCGCAGACCAAACGGATGTCACAAATCTTCTAGTTTATTTAATCGAGCCCCATCATCAAGCAGTGTGTCCATTCTTCGGGATAGATACACAGTTTGTGGTGCTGTGCTCGTTTATATAAACTATTTTGGATGTGAGATTGGTTTAATTTCATATCTTAAAAATTTTCAAACTTAAAATTATTTTCAAAATCAAATGCTACTTTCTAAATTATACATATTTAAATTAAATTTAAAACCTAAAATTCGCCGACAATTTCTAAAATACAACACAACCTAAAAACATGCCGACAACTACTACTTCACGTGTTTCGTCATCTACTGATTCACAAACTGGTTTATTAAGTAAGATTTTAAAAAAAGTGAGTCTTACTCGAGAGCATGTGAGAGATATGAATGGTAAGCCGGATAATGTTGAGAGATATATTGTAAAATATGATGAATATGAGGAGAATTATCAGCAATATTTGGATAGACTGATTAGAGTAGATCAGAGTGCTTAGATTCCACCTCATCCATTCTCTATACCTTATGTGCCATCCAGAGATTAGAACAAGCAAGATGATGATAATGATGAGGATGAAGAGTAGATGAATGTTGTTTGTTTTAGTTGTTGTATTGACGTGTTGTGTCACTATGTACTTTATCTAGTATTTTGTTTGATGATTGTGTTGTGATATGAACCTTGATAGTATGCAGATTGTAGTTGTACTGTTTATCTGTTATGCATATTCAGGTATTGTTGTTGTTTTATTGTTGATTTATATGTTGTTGTGTGGTAGTATGTAATAATAAATGTTTTTATGTGTATGTTATGTCAGAGTTTTTAGTAGTATGTATTTTTAATTTCAAAAACTTTTAGGAAATTATAACCCACTATTAGAAACTTCTACTTAGGAAAACTACATGTTTAAAATTCTTCAAATTCCACTATCATCTGTTATCTGTATCAGTGTGTTATTTTAGTTGGTGTGTATTTGCTTTGAAAACCTCCACTACTGTAGAAGTCTTCTGAAATTTTTACTTTTCTTATTATTATAAAAAAAATGTTTTGAAAAACTAAATTTGATTTCATTTTACTCCTGTATTTAAATTGTTATACTTGCATATTAGGATATGAAAAATTTTTGCAAGCATGATATGTCAGTTTTTATTTCTTACCCATGTATCATTTCTTATGCTTGAATGTTTTATCTTAATTAAAAATTTAAAGTATGGGGGGGATTTTAAAAACAAAGATTTTCAAAAACATAAAATTTTAAGAAATCTTATTTTTGATTAAGAACAATTATGTACATAAAGTTATATTAGGGGAGCAAAATTTTGAATATATAAATGAATAAAAGAATTTAGTTAAAATTTATAGTAATCATGAAAAACTTAAAGTTAAAATTTTCTTAATGAAGTGGTGTTAAATAAAGTTAAACTATCTTTAGTAAGAAGTTTTGTATTTTTGGATAAATAGAAGATTAGACTTTTATTCTTCAAAGCTTAAATTTCTTTTATTGAAGAGTAATTTTCAGATACTATTATTATGATTTTTAAGTGAAAGATGTATATCTGATCTTTATTTTAAATGGAAGGATGGAATTCAAAATCATTAAAGGTCTATCCAGATATAGTAATCCTTGCCTTAAAAAAATAAAAAAGATAAAAATAAACGAAAAAGTGAAAAATATAGTATATGAAAAGGGAGCAGAAGCTTGAGGATTTAAGGGCCTAATCAAAATTTGGTTTCATACCTAAAGTTTAAGATATAAGTTCAGAGAAAATCTAAAGTTTGAAGTTGTAATATAGTAAGTAAAATTATTTTTCAAATAAAGATTTTTAAGTGAGAAAAATAAAGGTTTGAATCCTATATTTTGAAAAATCAACAAATATTTCTGAAATAGATAGAGACTTATATTTATCATTTTCTTTTACTTAAGAACTTTCTAAACTTTAAGTTGGTTTTAATTACTAAATTTTTTTCTAAATTGGACTATTCCATTTCTAGAACAAAATTATGTTATCTTCCTAAGAAACTCATTACATAATTTGCACGCTAAAATATTCAATGAGATTAACTGTCACTTGAGGACAAGTAACATTTTAAGTTTGGGGGATTTTGATACACCTAAAATATATAGTATTTTTATGCACATTTTTATACCTATTTTTAATGATATTGCACTTTAATAGAATGTATTCTGTATTTTTCTTGCAAGTATGATGAAAATGGATGGTCATGATGAAAGGAGCAAAATTGGATCAAATTTGAAGCAAAAAAAATTAAAAATAAAAAATTTGGAACTGGTGGCTAAGCGCCGCTGGGCCGGCGCTTAACCGCCACAGTTAAAAATCAAGATTCAAATGGATTTGGCACTAATTTCAAAGGGGATGGGATGCAACTCTTGGTGGTAACTTCCATAACTTCCTTTGGGCGGCAAGTAGAATAAAGGGGTGCGTTCCTTAGTAGATACATTGAATCTGGACACATTTTGAGGAGACACCAAGGCACCTTTTGGTTTACTATTTAAAGAGAGTCTTAGGAAAGATTTAGAGGAGGCAATTTGAGGAGACTCTTCCACTGTGTTTTGAAGAGTACTTCCATTGTTCTTCGACTGCATTTTAAAAGTTTTTATTTAGAGTAAGAGTAGAGAGTAGAAAGGAGAAAAGGGTCGGAGTGAAGTATTCTTCTTCCCACTTCTTTTCTTTCTTTTAGATTAGTTTTTATTGAAGTCTGAAGTCTGTATTCTGAGTCAATGGACTTGGGAGACTTGCTCTGAGAAGTAGATTAGCGAAGAGTCAAAGTTTCAGAGGAACTTCTTTAGTCTTGTGGAGAGTATTTTTAGATAAGTGTTTACTTTTATTTAGTTCATTAATACTTGTTTTCGTTTATTATTTTTCTTATCATTGTTTTTAATTTCAAATCAATGTGTTTTTATATTTTCTCAATGCATTTTGAGTAGTTTACATTATCTTTTCCTTTCTTAAATGGAGAAGTAATTAATTTAAAGAGAATTGTTGTGGAAAATATAAGTGTTTAAAAGTTGGAAGAAGTTGTGAAGATTGATTCTAAAAACTTCGTTTACTTCTTAATTTGGCCTGTTAAGTTGTAAAATTTTTTGAGATTATTTAAGATCCAATGTGGTATTGTCTCATAGAAGTTAGTAAGAATCACATGAAATTATATGGGTGAGAACTGTAGTCCATATAATTGAATGTAATATTAGAAGATATTTTTATAAAATGGAGTGAAATTAGAGGATTTTAGAGTGACAGGCTAAAACCCCCTAATTTGGTTTGAAGTTTTGAGTTTTGTCAAGAGAAGTTAGCCCCCAGGTTGTGGGAATCGAGAGAACTCTAGAGTGAGAGACTGGTATCTTCCCTGCCTAACCATGTTCAACATAATATAAATTTCAAATTAACCTATGTTCTTTATAGAACCAAGTAAGGGTAAAGAACACATTTGCTTCTATCTGTCACAACATAAATTTGAATACTTCCACAACAATACTTTGAGAATTATTACTACTTCATGAAAGGAAAGAAAAATATATTCTAGTTAATAATATTTTACATCATTTGTTATTAGTTTTTGTAATTTTAATTTCTTGTTTAGCATTTTATTAAGAGAATTTTAAAAGACATATCAACCTTCAAAACTTTTCAAAATTAAGATATACTTTTTCAAAAACAATTAAAGAAAGTAAAAAGATAATTTCTCTGATTCCTTTAAAGATTTCAAATTTTCCCAGTGGGTTCGATATCTCGGGGCTTAATCAGAAAGTCATATATTACTTGATAAACGATAAGTATACTAGCATAGTATTCCATATTATAAAATCATTATTTTCATATTTTAAATCATCAGCACATTTTTCCAGCGGAACCAAGTTTCTAGCATCTGTTGCACTTATATATATTGGAGATCAAGCCACCATCCTGTTTTTGGGAAAATATGCATGAGAAATTTGTAGAGCAGCAGAATATGTTACTTTTGACACAGTGTAGAGTGGGTACTATAGATTTGAAAGTTGATCATCTTTCTGAATACAGCCATAGGAAGAGTGATTTTGATGTTGAGTATTCTGAGAGTCTAGTTAAATTCCTAAAGGCTGATCATTTTGTTCAGTTCCCGACCTACCCTAGATTCTCACCATTTGATATCCATAACAAGAATGTAGATTTTTCTTTTGATGATGATGAGGATGAGGAGTCTGCTAGTGATGAAAATATTTCTAGGATTGTGTATTTGTGTTATTTATGTTATGTTTTGTTAGTGCGTTAGTTTTGCATGTATGTGATGATTTGTTTGTTTTTATGTTTAATGCACTGTTCTGAGACACTTATTGTTGTATTTATGATTGTTGGATTGTTAAAGTTTGTTTCTGTAATGAGATGTTTTATTTTTATTTTAGAATAGTGATCAAAAAACACTTGTTTAGTTTAGTTATTTTTGTTTAAAATTATTATAAAAAAATAATAATAATAAAAAAATATGATTTTTGTAGAAATTGATCCTGCTTACTAAACTTTTTCTACATATGCTTAGACCATTCTTTTATATTCATAAAAAGCATGTTAGAAATAAAATTTTCTTTTCTAGATGATTTTCTTATACTTAGAAAAATTCCTGGTAAAAATATGTTATTCTTTCTCTCATACTTTAGAAATTTTCATGATTCATGTTTATGCCAAAACTGAAGCTTGGGCGAAGAGAAAATCCTTTGAAATTTAAATATTTTTTGTCCTTAATGTATTAATATTTTATTTAAAAAACAGATTAACATAACATAAGGAATGAAAAATTTATTCAAGATTACTTAAATTTTTGAATTTATAAATAATTTAGTAAAATTAACTAAAATTTCAATAATTTTGATTGATTTTAAGAAGAGAATTATTTAACTTAAAAAATAATAAGATTAATTTTTTTTTCATTTATGGTAAAGAAAATTGTATTTTTGAAATACTAAGAAATCAAGATTATTACTTGAAAAAGAAAAGATTGAAATAATTTTTGAAAAATACTTATTAAGAATGTCATATTTATTAATTAAAAATGTATACGTTTTTAAATATAAATTAAGAATAGTGAAGAGCAAAATCATTAACAGGCTATCCAGATATAGTAATCCTCACAAATTAAAAAAAATATCCTTAAAAAGAAAAAAAAGAAAGATAAAAAAAAAAATAAGAAAAGAGAAAAAAAAAAGAAATGTGAGGAGAAGCTTGAGGAGATGCCTAATCAAAAATTGGCTTCACTTGAATTATCTTATAGGAAGAAAACTAATTATATTTTTAACTTAATTTTTATGTATAAGCATCTTTACTAGAAAAGGTTTCATGAAAGTCTTTTTCTTGTAAATTATCTATGTGACCTTAATATTTGAATTACAATTATTCTTGAAATAAATGAAAAAATTTAAGTTTTATGATTTGGTAGTTAATTATTCTTTAAATTCTTAAAATTAACCTTAACTAGTGAAATTTGGTTAATGATTTGCTAGAGCATTTATAAAACCAAAAATTACAAGGAATCTTAAATTTTTAAACTTCATTTCAGATGTTATAGATTTTATGTAATAAAAAGGGTTACTTGAGGACAAGTAACGTTTAAGTTTGGGGGAATTTGATCCACTTAAAAAGTACATATTTTTATGCCTTATTTATGATTCAATTTTTAAGGATATTATTCTTTAATGAAAGGTATTTTTATGTTTTTGGATATAGGTGATAAAAAAAGAGTTCAAGAAGGAAAAGGAGCAAAAAATGAGCAAAAATAGAGCTAGAAAGCAAAGTTGCCAAAATTATAGGTCGGGCGCCTAGGCGCCAGAATCTGGGGCCTTTGCACTAGCTCGATACTGAAGCAGTTAAGATTTTTGACAACTTTGGGCAGTTATTTTGACAGTGTTAAGCGGTTATCAAACCTTCTAAAAGACTGGAAGTTACTCCTAATACATAGGACATGTGATACAATGCATCTGGACACAGGAAAACAGTTTTAATAGCGAAGAGGTGCAAAGTTTTGGTCACGGAATCCGGCGCCTAGGCGCCACAGTGACTTTCTAGAAGATTCATTGAATTTGGACGAATTTTGAAGAGGCGCGTTAAGCAACCCCTGGTCATTTTTGAAGCTCTATAAATAGGAGACATTTCTACAGAGAACCCCCTCCTTTAGTTCTTATAAATCTGAAGAGCCAACATATATTCTTCTTATGTATTTAGTGAGTTTATTTTAGTTATTTTGAGTGTTACTACTCAATTCCTTGAGTAGTAAGTGAGAGTTTGTAAGTGTTGGTGCTGTTGAAGTCTTGTGCTTTGCTTTGGAGTCAGTAGGAGTCAAACGATCACTTGAAGGAACATTCCAGATAAGTATTTGTAACTTGGTTCAAAGTTTTATAAATGTGTTTTGTTGTGTGAATTCAATGTGTTTTGAGTAGTTACTTTTCTTTCTCCTTTCAACAATGAAAATATAATAAGATAATTTGATTTGGTTGGAAAACATAACTTAAATTTTTAAAATTATTGTGATTATATTCATACCTGATCTTAATTTACTTTTAAACTGGCCATTTAAATTGTTAAAACTTGAAGAATTATGAGACCTATCCGGAGATGAGTTCTTATCTAGTAAATATCACATGAATCCTGAGGTAATCGAAGGCCTTGAGCGGATTATTCATGGTGAAGTGCAAATAAATAGGGATATATTGTTTATTAGGCGTAGAATTAATTAGTTTTTAGAGTGATTGACTAAATTCTAATAATTTGGTTTATAGAAAGGGAACAGGTCACTAGTAGGGCCGACCATAGCCACCCTTGGACATCTAGAAGTGTGAGCCTAGATTAACCCATTCTACTAATAATGCATCCTGAACCAATCTATAGATTAGCAAATGTTCTTTATACTATCGAGTGAAGGTAATGAATAGGATTGTTTCTATTTGGTGCAATACCATAATCTCAAGTTCTCCACAAATGATAGTTATTCTGAAAAATCTTGTATTAGTTGAAAAGGAGAAAGTTGTTAATTTATGCTTGCATTAACCTTTATTTTATTGCTGCTTTACTTACATCTAGTAGAAGTTTCATTAAACTTAAAATCTAAAATTTGAAAAGAAATAAATATTATAATTAATTTTAATTTAAAAATCTATTAATTTCTTTATTTAATCTTCCCTGTGGGATCAATTACCATGACTCCAATAGAGTCTTGTATTACTTGAAACGATTCCTTTTATTGTTTAATATCTCTTTTAAAAACTTTGCATAACTTGACATTTGTTCCAAAGCTTTAGTGAAAGGAATATTAATCGTTAACTTCTTAAGTACTTTTAGGAATTCGAAAATGTTTATTCAACTCATGTTGTTTAAGACTTTGAGGAAATGGAGGTGGCGGTCTTTCTAAATTGATTTTAGTTAGAGATATTAATTTTTCCATATCCTTATAATCATGTTCTTTAAGTCTTTTAGTCTCGTTTGCTCTCTCACAACTTCTTTCTCTTTTCTAACCACATCTTCTATCTCTCTTCCACTTCTTAATCAGACAGCTTCTACTTGTTCATTAGTGTTCTCTTTACGATTGATCTCAATGTTGCTACGAATTGTTTCTTGGGGTCTATTTCTAAGTGAATTGGAAATTTGTCCCAGTTGATTCTCTATATTTCCAATCGAAGCATTTTGACTTTGCAACAGGTTTCCCATTGACAATACCACTTCTTCTATATACATCTTCTTATCCTCAAATTATTGATTTTTTTAGAGTCCGGAGGATATGAAGGTCTATAGTTTTGTATTCCCTTGATTATTCCAACATCTATTAGAATTTGCATGATTATTTTCCCATTATTGGTTTCCACCTCCAACAGTTTGATTCCAGTTAAAATTAGGATGGTTCTTCCAACTTGGGTTGCAAAAGTTAGAATATGAATTATATATGGTGTTTAAAGTCTCATATGATAAGTTAGAATCAATCATATGCCCTAATGAACTTTCCTCATTTATCGGAGTAAATTTAGGCTGGTTCATTCCAAATTGGTCCAACTTCCTTGATATTATAGAAAACTGAGATGCAAGAATTGCAATAACATTTGTATCATGAACACTGATTACCTTTTTAGGATTTACCCTTATAGAGGGCCATTCAAATTCATTTGTAGTCTTTCATTCAATTAATGGATACACTTCATCAAAAGGTTTTGACATTAATGAAGCTCCAGCGGCATCATCAATTATAGACCTAAAGGATCCTACTAACCCATTGTAAAAAGTTTGAATGATTAACCAAAATGGTGTGGACACTTTCTTAGGAGTTCCTTAAATCTTTCCCAGGCATTGTACATTGATTCCCCTTCATAGTGACAAAATGAGATAAAATTGTTTCTAAGTTTAGTAGTCCTTGAAGGTGGAAAATACTTAGCTAGGAATTTCTGAGTTAACTCCTCCCAATTTTTATTAGAGTCAAGTGCTAATGAGTGTAACCACATTTTAGCCTTATCCCTTAATGATAAAAGAAAAATTCTTAGTTTAATAGCATCGTCTGACATGCCATTATAACGAAATGTAGCACAAAGTTCTAGAAAACATGATAAGTGTAAATAGTGATCCTCCGAAGGAGTTACCCCAAACTAGTTGTTCTGCACCAGTTGGATAATCGATGAATTTAGTTCAAACGAGTCAGCTTCTACGACAGGGATTTGTATACTTGAGTAAATTTCATTTATCATAGGATTTACATAATCATCAATGATTTATGATGATTTTCCAATTTTTCTTTGAATGTTTTCCATTTCTATTTCTAGTTTTTTAAGTCCTTTTTATTTTATGATTTTTTTCATTTTTTCTAACTCAGGATCATAAGGCTCAAGTCCTACAGATCTTTTAGTTTACTTACATAACACAACATACAATACATCAACAATTAAACAAAAAATATTTTCAACATAAGAAAATATTTTCATAAGCACCTTGTTTTTTTCTTTTGCAAAAACAGTTTCTTCGCAGCACTTTTTCAAACAAAAAATACTTTTCAAACAAGACAGTTTTTACGACCTTAAAATTTTCCGAGTCTCAGACTAAATACTTCAACTAAAATCCTCCTAATAATTTAGATCAACCATTGCGATCCCCGGCAACGGCGCGAAAAAATTGATCCCTAAATTACAATATACAAGAGTTTAATTCTTTAATTTTCTTGTTTAAATTTCTTCCTTTTGAATCGTGCCAAAAACTTGACTCTAAAGCAAGTAAGATTTCAATTGTGTCTTTAAATAGTAGGGATTTTACGCAATTATATGTATCGTTATCAAGTAATATAGAGCTTTCTGATTAAGCCCCGAATATCGATCCCATGAAGATCGTGGTTAATCACGATGACTTTCAAGAGAGGTTCTAGTCTATAATAACACGCCCTAGCTTGGAAAGTAGATAAAAGTTTGGTTTTAATTATATCCCCCAATTATCACTACAATACTACTTCTACTCCTAAACTAAAATACTAAGAGAAAATTAGAAAGTGTGGTTTATATATACTAAAAATACTCTTCCTCATGCAATGAGAGTAGTGACATGTGTAAAAATAAAACAATTAACGAGAGAGATTGTGACAAATAGGAGCAATTATATTCTCTACCCTTAATTGGTTATATAAAGATCATATGTTAATTTGATGATTTGAAATCTTGTAGATGGGTTAGGCAGCGAAGATACTAGCTCTCACTATAGAGTTCCCTTACTCTCTCCACCTAGAGGCTAACATCTCATAACAAAAATTTTCACATCAAACCAAAATAGGCGCTTTAGTCTATCACCCCAAAGTCCTCTAATTCTACACCTCTTAAACATGCATATCTTTCTATTTATTTGCACTCAACCATATGGACTACATTCTCACCCATATAATCTCATGTGATTCTTACCAATAGTTGACTGAGACAATACCGCATTGGTTCTTACATGTTATCACAACAGATTTTAACATGCAAGTAGATCAAGTTTACATGTAAATGAAGTTCAAAGTAAAATCATCACAATATATTCTCACTCTACTCAAATCTATATCCTAGACATGCATACTAATTTATTGTAAGAGGGAAGGGTAAAGAAAACTACTCTTTACACATGGAGAAACAACAAGAATTTTTCATTAAACAAGTCTTGGAAACCATACAAAGAAACTACAAAATTCAAATCAAATTACAATAAAAATACTTATCTATGATGTAAATCAAACTCTCCTTATATATAAAAAGCAATCTCTTTGTAATCTTCTCCAAGAATAAAGTGAAAATAAAAGAAAAAAGTCTCTCACACTCTCTCTTTCTCTCTCACCTTGTAACCCCACTTGGACTCACACCCAAGCCTTCACTTCTTCTTCAAGTCTTCTTATCCTCTACTAATCTTCTCCTCCTAATTATTCTCTTCTCCAAGAGTTCAAGAATTTTTATAATTTCCCAATAAATGCTTAAGTGTCTCTTCAAAAGTGTTTGTATTCAATGAATCTTCCAAAGGATGCCTTAAGGACCTTCTCACTCTAAGAGACACATATCTTCCATAATAAATCCTTCTAACTGAGCAAAAATCTTCTAGAAAGTTTATTTTATCATTCTGATTTAATTCCCCAAGAGACACACTTCACAACGCTTCAAAAATCATCTAAATCCGACATTTTTACTATAAGTTATGCAAACAACTGTAACTGGCGGCTATGAACCGACGGTTTGGCGCATAGGCGCCACAACTTGGCAAATAAGCGCCATCTGGTGGCACCTCAGTGCCAAACTTTGGTACATAAGTGTCTGGTTAGACCCGTTTTGCTCTGGCATGCTCCGATTCTACCCATATTGCTCTGGTATGCTCCATTTTGGTCTATTTTGTCCTTTTTGCTCTAATCACTCGAAAATCATCAGCTTGATGTACCTAAAACCAATAACACAACAAAAAAATACCTTTAAAGTGCAATATCATTAAAAAATATAGCATAAAATGTAGTATATTTTTAGGTTGATCACTCCTATAACAATAATGCACAAATATAGTCATTATAATAACAGAGGAACAATACACTGATAACATTTGTGACACCATCTCATGGGTAATCAAGTGAAGAAGCAGTTGTCGTTAACCTGAAAATAGACTAAAAATAACATATGAAAACCATAAATAATAATAAAACATCAGTTCATTTAGATTTAACTGATAGAAACCACATACAAAGTTCATAGGCTAGCTGTGCCCTGACTCTTGGCATGTCTGCTTGCCAGTTTAACTCTTGACTCCAGTAAGTTGGGTTCTTCTGTACTACTTTCTCTAGGTACTTACAGACAAAAATGCCACAATAAATACTATTATTTTGAACGGGTATGTTTTTAACGATTGCAATCCACCATGTTCCTAGTTTCCCACTAAAACATTGCGGGGCATTGGCTGCAAAAAGTTTGGCCTACAAAATTTAATGACAAAATTATTATTGGATGCATGCATGGGATTTATTTATTGTCTTGAATATACTCACAACATTTTAGCAGACTGTCTTATGCCTCGCGTTGGGTAAGGAATCATATATTCTCCATTTCTATACTGTCAAATTTGCAACTAATATACCTAAAATATATAGTATTTTTAAGCACATTTTTATACCTATTTTGATGATATTGCAATTTAATGGAATGTATTTTTGTGTTTTTCCTTCAGTTATGATTAAAATGAGTGATTATAGTGAAAGGAGCAATAAATGATCAAATTTAGATCAAAAATTGAAAGATATACAAAATTGGCCTCTAGCGCCTAAGCGTCGGCTGGCTGGCCATAGGCGCCATACTTAAACTGAAGAATTTGTTTGATTTTGATGTGAATTTGAAGGTGTTTTTGAATCATATTTTGGTTTAAACTTACTCTAACTTCCCATCAGTGCCAAAACTCATTTAAAATTTGAACGGATGGATGCATTCTTGGTGGATACATTGAATCTTGACATATTTTGAAGAGACACTAAGACACCTTTTGGAAAATTTAAAAAGAAGACTTAAAGATCAGAAAAAGAGCTATTCTTGGAGGGTGTGATTAGTGTTGAGAAATTTATATATGACATTTGGGGATTAGATTTCATGAGACCATTTAAAACATCTTTCAAAAATTTATATATTCTGTTAGCAGTAGACTATGTGTCTAAATGGATAGAAGTTCTTAGTTTACCTCGATGTGATGCTCAAACTATCACAAAGTTTTTAAAAATGAATATATTTTGCATATTTGGAAGGCCAAGAATTATCATAACTGATGGGGGAAGAAATTTCAAGAATAAGAAATATCGTATCTATCATCGAGTTTCTACTGCTTATCATCCTCAGACAAGCGGTTTGCCTGAAGTTTCAAATCGAGAAATCAAATGAATTTTGGAAAAATCTATAAATCCAATGAAAACGGATTGGATAGTCAAACTTGATTTTGGCTTGCTATTCCTTATAGGTCTGCATATAGAATTCCTATAGAAATGTCACCATTCAGGTTAATTTATGGGAAAGTTTGTCATTTACCAGTGGAACTGGAGCATAAAGCTTGTTGGGCTATTAAGGAATTTAACAATAATATAAAGGATACTAGTAAAAAGAGATTATTGCATTTAAATGAGCTAGAAGAGATAGGTATGAGTCTTATGAGAATGTTAAGATTTATAAAGATAAGATGAAAAAGTGGAATGATCGGAAGATTCTTACTAAAATTTTGAGCTAGGACAACAAGTTTTACTTTATAACACAAGATTGAGGTTATTTTTAGGCAAACTTAAGTCCAAGTGGATTGTACGGCTTATTTTAGGGTTGTGTGTTGTATTTTTGAAAAGAGGTCGCCTACAGAAATTGTCGGCGAATTTTAGATTTTAGTTTTAATTTAAATATATATATATAATTTAGAAAGTAGTATTTGATTTTGAAAATAATTTTAAGATATGAAATCAAACCGACCTCACATCCCGCATTGTTTATATAAACGAGCGCCGCATCACAAACCGTGTATCTATCCCGAAGAATAGACACACTTGTTTGGTGATGGGGCTCGATTAAATAAACTAGAAGATTTGTGACATCCATTTGGTCTCGCGAACCAATTTTATAAGCCGACAAGTTCCCCGCTTAATATAAATGAATTAAGCGGGGTTTATATTACTCGGGTTCTTAAAATTCCCTATAAGGGCAAGCCCCTATAGTTAATTACATCTTAAGTGACGGGAATCACCTAAGAAAACTCTCGATAATAATCGGTAGTTCTCGCTCTCAAGAATCTCAAAGTTTAAGTTTTCAAGGGATTGAATTTTAGAATTTCAATAGGGAATGGATCAAATTTGGAACATTTTGTTTTGGGAATTCAAAGGAAGAAAGGTAGGAGAAATTACCGATTCGAAGCGAACTTCGGTAATTTCCCGACTATCCTATTGTTTGGCTTGGATTTAGGAAAGTCCTAATGTTTATTTAATGTTTTGATCTTGTCAATTTTAATTAATTAGGACTTATGTTCGTATGACATGATCATACAAATAGCCTCGAAGATGTGAGGGTTTATGCCGTATCAGACGACTACCTCGGAAATCCTAAGACCGGTTAGGGCTTAATTTGCAATGCAAATGCCTAACAGAAGGTTGAGGGTTTATGTTGCACTAGGCAAACTACCTCGAAATCCTATGGCTTGGTTATTTAATTATAAGAAAGTTTTGCTGAAGTAGACTCAGGTTTTGCTGATGTCGATGGCCGTGCTGCCCACCATGCTCCGAGCTCCTTGTTGTTGCAGAGGTTTAGTTTTACAAGTCATAAATCAGGAGATGAGAAAATATTAAAATTCAAGTGTTTTTTAGTGTTTTAGTTAAAACAAATCTTAAAGTTGATTATAACAACACCGGTTAAGATCCCACGGTTCCATCCTTCCAGCATCGTTATTTTTATCAGATTCACTTAGTCGAGTTGAATTTGCTAAACTCAACTAAATGAGTTCCACACTTTAATTTAGACCGTGGGAAATCCCGTTAGCAACACTTAGGTTACATCATCCGAGGTATTCCCGATCATCCAACAAGACGTTTTAATTTAGTTGTAATTGTAGTTTTGTGTTCTGTTTGTAATTAAATTTTGAATTGTTTTATATTTTGAAATGTTGTGGCGGTGAATTTTATCTTGTAATGACTTTTAACTTAGTTTTAGTTTCAGTTCAGGGACTACCCTAAAGGTTTTGGTTTTCATGCAACAGTTGTTTATCAAGCAAGAAAGGTAAAGTTCATTTGCAATAAACTAAATTGCAATAAAATAAAAGCGTACCTGGAGGGTCTTCCCGTCATCCCAAGCTGCACTTAAAACACATGTTAAGGCATTTAAATATTTCAATAAGTACCTAGGTAAAGCTAAGGGAAAGGTTTAGGTTATCTATCAAAGTCCTAATCCTATAGCTACTCATCTCCTATGACGTCTAGGTTCTTGTATTTTGGTCTAAGGACGATTTTCTTCATCAAAGAATAATTAAGTTCAATTGTTCTTATAAACGTCCTATCATATTGAGGAAGTGCTTAAGACAAATCTTAAACATCTTTTCAATATTTCTTGGATCGTTTTAAGTCCAAGAGAATTTAATTATACAAATGAATTAATCGTCCGGGAATTCAAGTTTTGTTGTTATCTTACTCAGTGAACTAGGACATTTGAATATCCTATGAGTGAAGTAACACTTTGCTTAACGTTCTGTTTAGAAGTTATGACAACAAAAGCTTTCGAGGGCAAATTGATGTTCAAATGGTTTATGATTTAATTTAATTTCAGTTAATGGGTTTAAGTTTGGAATAGTGTTCAAGTTGCATTATATTTATTTTTAAATTCTTTATGTCTTAGATGATGTTATTTTTAATTCAATTTAATTTAACTTTAATTTAATTTAATTTGGTTTAGTTTTAATTTTAATTAAATTTATTTAATTTAATCTAATTTTAATTTTAACTTGATTTTAGTTTTTATTTTAATTTAATTTAGTTTAATTTAATTTAATATGATTTAATTTAATTTAATTTGATTTAATTTGATTTAATTTGATTTAATTTAATTTGATTTAATTTGATTTAATTTAATATGTTTTAATTTAATTTTATTTAATTTAATTTAATTTAATTTAATTAAAATTTTAATTTAATTTTATTTTTAATTTTAATTTAATATTTTATTTTTTATGTTTTAAAGATGATTTAATTTTAATTTTTAAAGTATTAATTTAATTGAAATTTTAAAATGATTTAATTTAAATAATTTAATTTTAATTTAATTTAATGATTAAGTCTTTTAGCATTTTAAATCTTAAATTTGGATTATCATTTTAATTAGGAATTAAATATTATTGAGATGTTTAATTTAGGGATTCTTAAATTAAAGAACAAATCTCTTCCTAATAATATCCCTATTTTAATAATTTCAATTTTATTATTCTTCCAAATTTAATTAATTATTTAATTAAGGTTTTTTTTAATCTTTTTAAAATTGTTTAATAGGTTTCTACCCTTATTATTCAAATTTCAATCATCCAAATCAGATTAGGATCAAATATTTTACTCTTTAATTTTATTAAGCCAAAATTTTTAATTAAAGGTTAAAATTTTAATTACCATTTTGCCCTTCATGCTTAATAATTTCATAACTCACTAAATTGAGCTTAAATGAACTTGAAATTTTTATGTGACTTCACTCATATGTCAATAAAGGCATGAGAGGAGAAAATGTGATTTTTGTGTATTTAATTTATTTAGGTAATTATTTTTGGTGGAAAATAGGGATTTCGAAGGAAAATTTAATAATATGACCAAGGTAAAGTTTCTGTCCTTACAAAAATTATGGGACATTCCTAATGACCAAAGGACCACTTGGACCAATTTTGGTGATTTTTTGAATTATATTCTTTTTATTATAATTATTTTGAATTTTGGAGTATTAATTAATTTAAAAATAAAATAAAGGTTGAAAAATGAATTTTATATTTTTCAAAAATCTCTTTGATATCAAGAAAATGAGAGAACCAATTTTTACAATTTTCTGATTTTTCTTTGATTTATTAGAATTATTTTAGTGGAAATGCTAAAAAATACATTTTTTTTTAATTTTAATATCTCATCATATAGACTTAAGAAAAATATGGGGTTTGTTCCTAAGTGATTAAAATTAAAAATGTGACATTTTAGTGAATTTTTTTATTTTTGTGATTTTTATTATTTTTTAATTATTAAAAATATTAAAATAATGTAAAAAATCAACTTTTTTAGAAAATTGCAATTTTAATTTTCTTAAATTCTTCTGATATCAGAGAGGCTCCAAAACCAATTTGGTGAATTTTTGAAAAGTATTTTGAAAGTTATGAATTTTTAAAGTTCAAATTGGCTAAATGGTTTAATCAACCCATTTGGTAGGGCTAACCAATTCCAATTGACTTCAAATTTTTATAGTGGGTTCATCTGATCCTAAAGGTCAGTGGAGAATTGATTTCAAGTCAATTTGATGTATGATTAGCTCTAATTAATTAAGGACCTATTTTGGGTGTTTAAGCCAATTAGGGTTATTCCAAGTGGATTAATTCAAAACCTATTTTTCCTAGAGTCCTCTGGTCATAAGAAACATCCTCAAATTTTCCTAGAATTTATTTCACAACATGCTAATTATTGGAATTAAAATATTCATAATAGTGACCTAGAATTGAAAAATCAATAACTCTCCATAGGGGTGGCCTCTGACTTTGGAAAATTCAGGGAATGTTCCTAAATTCAGAGGCTTCAAAAGCCCTATGGTCTCATGCCATGGTGAATTGTATACATGCATGGAGAATTGAAAATGTTCAGAGTAAATAAATTATTAAAAATAAAATAATTGATGAAATTAAATGATTTCTTTTCCACATTATTCTCCTCTGTTCACTGAGCAAGAGGGTATTTTTATTTTATTTTTCTGATTTTCCTACACAAAGTTATGCATTTTTGAAGTTTAGGGAATTAAATAAATAGGAAAATAACCTAATTTCCTACTTATCCAGCGCGGCACCCTGTCATCCTCAGCATCTCCGAAAGACCACGCGGCGCGCTCCCTTTCCACGCCGCCACCTCACTAGGATGCCATGCGGCCCGCGGTTCATGTCCCGTTGCTCCGTCCGGCGAGATTCTGGCCGTCCGCTTGATACACGCGCTATCTGACGGCTCCTGGTCATCGTCTACGACTGGTGTGAACCCGTGACCGTCAACCTTCTAACCCTAATTTCTCACTCGATTCTCAATGAATTTTTGTGTTCTTATGCTCTATGGATTCGTCTTGAGGAGACGAACACATCCATATGGTAAACTTGTATTGAAATTGACTCAAATTAAATAGAGAATCTCTATAAGCTCGGGAAGAAGAATGAGTCCATACGTTTGCTCAGAGAAGTGAAGCTTTGATCTGAGAGTTGTGTCACCTTCGATTGGGTCCAAGCAAGCTCCAGATGAAGTCCCTTGGCTTGGTGAATTGTCTAGGTATGATTTCGACCACAGCCAATTACAAAGCTTGGAGTCTGGAACAGATGGGTGGCCTGGAGAGGGGGCTTTTGCTGGTAAACTTCTTCCCTTGGTCTGGTGAAGGTGTAGGATCAATCAATTTGGGGATTGGTCCACTGTGAAGAAGTGTCCTGGTTTTTGTGCTGAAGTTTGAACTCAAAATTGAGCTCAGCTGGAGGGAATTGGGGCTGGAATCCAGTGGGAATCAAGTGCTCTATGTGTGGAGAATGGTCTGGAATGATTTTGGCAGAGTTTCCTTAAGGTTGGTTTAACACCTCTTTCCTGGCCGAGAGGGTTGGTGTTTAAATAGGAGAGGCTAGAGGCTCTCCCAGGGGGAGTTAGGGACTGGGATCAGCTGCTCTTGGCAAGGGAAGAACAGCTGCAATGGCCACTGGGCATGGGGCAACTCAGCAAGGTGGAATTTCAATGCTTGGCTCCTTCCCATGTCTCGGCCATGGCATTTTCCGGCGACCCAGGCGGCTGGCCGGCAGGCATGGGTCACCTTCAGGTCCAGGTGGGTCAGGGCTGGAAGTTTGTGCAGTCAATTGGCCATGGACATGTGTAAAGGGCTTGGATTAAAATGGTATGGGGGAGAGGCCATTTTGGCTTGATTTGGGTCAACCCATCCTTTTGGGCTAGGTGCACCACCCAAGGCCTGGTTTTGGGCTGAAAAGAGTCACTTGGGTCAGCTAGGAGAAAATGGTGTGGTCTCGATCAAAATAGTTTAAGTTAATTTTGGGTTATGGTGTTGCATTAAAGAGGTTAAAATGGCTTAAGGAAGGCTTAGGAAAGGACTCCCTCCTCTTGCCATTAATGTCTTGGTCACAAGTCAAACCCCCCATGGCTTCATGTGGCTTGTCCATGGCTTGCATGTGGCTTCATTTGGCTCATCCTTGGCTTAGGAAAAGTGGATTCATTTATATGAAAAAGGAATTTTGAGATTTTGGCAATTTAGTGAAAAATTTAGATGGTGCTTGATTTAGGTTGATTTGATGATTGAATGTTTCATGAATGATTTGGAATCAATTTGAAGTGGTTTGGGCTTGAATTGGGTTGGATTTGGACCTCTTTGGTAAATGGGCCAATGTTGGTCAAATTGGGCTAACTTGGGCCAATGTTGGGCTAGGGTTGAAATTGATGTAAAATAAATGTAGGGAAATGTTTATGGGAGTGTTTCAAAGAGGTTTTGGCTTTGGTTGGGTTTTGATTTTGGGGTTTGGGCTTATTTGGGTTAGGTTTGGGTTTAGGTCAAAATTAGGCCATTTAGCTTTAGGTTGAATTTGAGTGGGGTTTGGGTCGAAATTTTGGGCAAATCATGTTAGTGTTTTGCTTGTGGGGATGTTAGGGAAGGTTTAGAAAAGATTTGGGATTAATTGGAGTTAAATTTGTTTGGTTTGGGCTAGGTTTGGGTCATGGGTCCAAATTGGGGGTTTTGACAAAAGTTGGGTAAATTGACAAAATTGGCCCATGGTGTAGTTGAACAAAATGAAATTGGGAATATTTAGGATTTTTTGGAATTTTCTGGAAATTTTCTAAATTTTTGGATTTTTGGGTCAAGAGGGGCATTATGGGTATTTGGAGGGTATTGGGGAGTATTTTTGGAATTCTTGGTATTTTTGGCTATGAATGATCAATTTGAGTGGAGGGGAAATATTCAAGGTTACTTTTGGGGAATTTTGGGTGATTTGGAGATTTTAAAAAATTTGGGTAATTTCAAGGGCATTTGGTAGGTTAGGCGGGTGTAGGGTCCCGGGGGTCAAAAATTGAAAATTTGCAAAATTGAAGATTGGGTAAATGTAAGTGGAATGAAATCATTTTGGCTGAGCCATGAAGCCATATCAAGCCCACATGAGCCATTAAGGGACTCATTTGAGGCATTCACTATGTTGTTCTTAACCCTCTTGCTGAGGGCTTAGGGGTTAAGGACCATCCATGTGAATCACTTTCATGAGTCAGGAGGTCAAGTTGGGTATAGGTGTGGTTTTAGGAGGTGTGTGAAAGTGTAGTGTAAAAGTGTAGTGTGTGTGTAAGTCAGCCCTCACCAGACCAGGCCACCCAGGGCAGTCCTAAGGCCAAAGAGTCCTATAGGAACCCATCCTTTAAACTTCAACATTTGATTTCAACCCTCTAGGTGATTAGGGGTTTACAATCAAGTTTGTGGAGTTTGTAGGGAGTTATGAAGTGGTTTGAAACTCTAGGTGGTGGGCCCCATTTCTAATCCTCTAGGATAGTCAAAGGAAAAGCCTGAGGCTAGATCCTAAGTACTAAAAAGAAGAAGAGAAGACCTCATCAAAAATGAGGTAAACAAATGGACCCCCAATAGGTGTGGTGAGCTGACAGAGCACACCGCGCGTAATGGTGTTGACCGAGGCGATCAACAAAACCAACACAGAAGTCCAAGTGACAAACTTGGGACAGAGTAGAAGAGTTTCCGCTGGGGTGTGTTAAGTATATCTCTGAGACTAGAGATTCCTGAACTCTCGCTGGGGAAAGGAAAAGGAGGTGAATCCCAAATCGCATGATCTGGGGGAATTTCGATTTAGATTTCATTTTATTTCAGTTTAAGTTTTGATGTGTGAGCTCAGATTTTAGTTTGAGTTTCAATTTAGATTGAAGTTTGTTAAAATTAATTTGAAGGGATTTGAACTTGAAATGAAAATCAGAATTTTGTGGTTTTAGATGTAACATATTCAACCTCAAAAGAAAATTGAATTGATTGGATTGAATCATTACAATGAGGAGAGATCTCAGAGCAATGCGGTATTGGATGTAAAATCCTTAACCTCAAGAGTTTGAATTTGGTGTATTTCATTGCGATAGGGAAAGAATCCTAAAGCAATGCAGTCTCGGATGTAAAAATCCTCAACCCCAATGATTTGATTTTGATGTATTTCATTGCGATAGGGAAAGCATCCTAAAGCAATGCAGTATCGGTTGTAAAATCCTCAACCCCAAGAATTTTATTTTGATGTATTTCATTGCGATAGGGAAAGAATCCTAAAGTAATGCAGTATCGGATGTAAAATCCTCAACCCCAAGAATTTGATTTTGATGTATTTCATTGCGATAGGGAAAGAACCTAAAGCAATGCAGTATCGGATGTAAAATCCTCAACCCCAAGAATTTGATTTTGATGTATTTCATCGCGATAGGGAAAGAATCTAAAGCAATGCAGTATCGGATATAAATCCTCAACCCCAAAAGATTGATTTTGATGTATTTCATTGCGATAGGGAAAGAACCTAAAGCAATGCAGTCTCGTATGTAAAATCCTCAACCCCAAAAGTTTAATTTTGATGTATTTCATTGCGATAGGGAAAGAACCTAAAGCAATGCGATCTCGGATGTAAAATCGTCAACCCCAAAAGTTTAATTTTGATGTATTTCATTGCGATAGGGAAAGAATCCTAAAGCGATGCGGTCTCGGATGTAAAATCCTCAACCCCAAAAGTTTGATTTTGATGTATTTCATTGCGATAGGGAAAGAACCTAAAGCAATGCAGTCTCAGATGTAAAAATCCTCAACCCCAAAAGTTTAATTTTGATGTATTTCATTGTGATAGGGAAAGAATCCTAAAGCAATGCAGTCTCGGATGTAAAATTCTCAACCCCAAAATTTTAATTTTGATGTATTTCATTGCGATAAGGAAATAATCCTAAATCAATGCAGTCTCGGATGTAAAATCCTCAACCCCAAAAGTTTAATTTTGATGTATTTCATTGCGATAGGGAAAGAATCCTAAAGCAATGCAGTCTCGGATGTAAAATCCTCAACCCCAAGAATTTGATTTTTGATGGTAATTGATTTTGTAAAGATTTGTAGTGTTGATTTGAAAAGTGTGGAATTTTGGTGTTTCGAGAGTTTCATGGAAGTTGTAAAAGATTTTGTGGAAAGAAATAGATTAGGAGGGAATATGTAGATGCTACATATCCCATTCAAAAGAGTTGATTGAGAGTTGCTGGTTTGGATTGGATATAATTCCTCGCTACTAGATTTGAATCAACTCATGACTCCGTGTCAATGGAATCAGCCGCTTCCATCCCAGACAAGGGAGAGAGTAGAACGGATTGAATTTCAGATTTGGAAGGTTGAGTTTGAATATGATTGAGATTTGATTTGAAATTTGGAAAGTTGAATTTGAATTTGATTGAGGTTAGATTTGAAATTTGGAAAGATTGAATTTGAAATTGATTGAGATTTGATTTGGAATCTGGAAAGTTGAATTTGAATTTTTGATTGAGATTTGTGTTCATTTTGTTTTATTTTTTTAACGATTTATCGTTCATTTAATGTTCATGCAAATTTGAAGTTCATCATTTTTTTTAGATCTTTAAGGAAAGTTTTTCTTTTATTCTTTTTGTTTCTTTCTGTTCTTTGTTCGAAGTTCATTTAACTTTAATGGCATTTCCCAGTCAACTTGCACAAAAGAGGTGAAGGCCAAAAATGTGACATGGTCACTTTCATTCCAATCATGTTGAAGATACATCATACAACTCGATCTGGAATACATCTCATACAATCCATATAGACTCAAAACGGACTATGTATGATCTTTGTCGATCCAACAAAAAGGTATCTGTCAAAAATTCATGTCTGAATAGTGAGGTACATGGTCAATAACATCACCTTCCAAGCCATCCTTGGCAAGGATGCCGTATGGATGTACGTTGGAGGTGTGATATTTTCCATGTAACTCACAGCTCGTAAGGCCGGAGGCTCTCTAGCTCCGGGTCTGGCTGGAAGTGATAAGGTGCTTTCCTTTCATCCATCCTTCTAAAAGTAACTGAGATCCGTTTCATTGGTACTCCCGGTATGCAATGTTTAGCGACATCTGCTCCGTTGCCCTTTAGTATCATGACGGAACCTACCGGTAATGGTATCTTTACTGGCCCTCAGAACTCACTCGGGCTCGCTATCCGGAGGTCAGATCCGAACATGATATTACACTCGTTCAGAAAAGAAACTGTGCAGAAAGGTTTGACAAAGTCTTGGTGATCAATGTGCGGGGGTATGCAGTCACCCTTCTTATAGTTGTTAATGATGCAACTGTTGGGTATGCAATCTGCTGGCAGTACCCTCCATGTTATCATTCTTTTTACCATCCTTTTGATGACTAATGACATTGGATCCACCTGGCCATGACGGAGTATCCCCGGTGGGTTTCCCTTCCTATCTTCTGCGAAGTTGTAGCAGCATCCACATTGTATTGTAATTCTCCCTTTCCCTGGCATCCATCTCCGGGGTTCCGAGTAAGTTTTTTCTCTTAGGCGGCCCGCTCGGCCCATTCTTTTCAATTCCCGGATGCAATCCACGATTTTTTGTTGTTCGTATTCTGAGAACACGTTTGTATGTAGCTCGAGGCCTTCTAGTATATTGATCCTCCTGCCTCTAATTCTCTCGAAGTATTCGAAAGTTTGCTTCTCGACATTCTGCATTCTTTCTATCTCGTATTCTGGAATAATCTGCAAATGGTGAGGCCTAGTGACGTACTGTGGGATATATGGCTCAATCCCTTCGCGTTCTCCTGCATACCTCGGCTCCTCGGGGATGGTCTCCGTCGGGACATCCTCCGAGGTTGCTCATGCAACAAGGTTATGCATTACTGGTGACTTTATCTAGTGGCGTGGTAGCCTTCCTTCTTCTGATCTTCTTGAGATTTCCCAGGTCTCATCTGTTGTCCTTGGAGCTGGCCTCCTTCCTTCAGGTTCCTGTTGAACCGACGTCCTTGAAGTATATGCACTGGCAGTAGCAACCGCCTCGTCGCGCTGGTCCGCTACTAGTTTAGTTAACATCTTGCGGATACGGTGATTTTTATTTCTTCGCTGAGTTGCTGTGAGAGTAGCTCTTCGTACTTCCTGAATTTCTGTGGGTGCGGCGCTGACAAGCTCGCCTTCCGTCGTAGCGACTACGTACTTGATTCTCTTGTCTTCTTCAATGTTTGTTTTCCTTTTCTTACTGCTGAGTTGGTGGCTTGGGCCACCCACTTTCATTACAGTCTGACTGGGCAGTTCTCTCTGTCAATTGGGAACCAGTCACTTTCCTCATATTGCAAGCCTACTGGTGCGAAGTCTGAGTCAATCTCTATTATCGCTCCATCTTTCACCCTCTTTTCATTGAGTGCAAGGCTTACGCCATTTCTAAAGTTCAGGACCAATCGCCCGCTCGACATTTCCCTGCGAAAAAAATAAGGAAAAGGATCAGGGGCTGTACTAAGAACAAGAACATTAAGAAAATGTTTATTAAAGACAGTTTTTTTTATTATTATTCCTTTTATATTTTCAAATTCAACAGGAATGAAGTGGGAAAAGATCGGAAAAAAGATTTTGATTTGGAAGAGAGAACAAAGAAGACTTTATTATCATGATTTTATTTATTTTAGCACATTTTTTATTATTTTTGGGTTCGGACCCAGTCATAAGTAATTACTTCACCCGTGCTTCTCGGGATGAAAAAATTCATTCTTTCGAAACATCAGGTAGCGTAATACTTTTTCAAGTATCGTCCATTGATCGGAAGCATATGTCGTTCTCCTTGGCAATTCACTAGCTGGTAGGAGCCTCCTGAGTATACTGCTTCAACTACAAACGGTCCTTCCCAAGTGGGTTCAAATTTTCCTCCTATCTTGCGGTGTGCAAGAATAAGTCTTTTGAGAACGAGAACTAAGTCACCAACTTTAAAGGTTCTTTGGCGGACCAGTTTGTCATGGGCTTGAGCAATCTTAGCTTGGTATAGTTCTAAATTCTGCTGCGCTGCAAGTCTTTTCCCTTCCAGGCTTTCTAATTCCTCTAGTCGTAATTTGGCATTCTCTTCCATCGTGATTTTGTTTGCAACTGCAATTCTGAGTGAAGGAAGCTGAACCTCTAAGGGTAACATTGCCTCGGACCCATACACCAGAGCATAAGGTGTAGCTTGAGTAGGAGTTCTGAAGGTTATCGGGTAGGCCCATAAGGCTTCTAATAACTTCTCGTGCCAATTTCTCTTATTATCATCCAAGGTTTTCTTTAAGATTTGAATGAGAGTTTTATTAAAAGCCTCAGCCAGGCCGTTTGCTCTTGGGTAGTAAATTGTTGAATATCGCTAGTCGATTCCGTGTCTCCTGACAAAATTGTTGATTTGTGTGCTTATGAATGCTGACCCATAATCTGATATGATCCTGCGCGGCACTCCGAAACGGTAGACAACTTGTTTATTGAAAAACTGTAGCACGTGGTGTGCTTTCACTTCTCTGAGTGGAACCGCCTCGCCCACTTGGAAAAGTAATCCGTAGCCGCAAGAATGAAGTGATGTCCTTTTGAAGATGGTGGTTCTATTGGACCCACTATATCTGTGCCCCAACATTCAAATGGCAACGACGCAATTGTCGGATGTAGCACATTTGGAGTTTGGTGTAGAACCACTCCGTGCACTTGGCATTGATGACAGCTCTTGGCGATTTTCATGCA
Source organism: Papilionanthe hookeriana x Papilionanthe teres (assembly GCA_022702705.1). Lineage (NCBI taxonomy): Eukaryota > Viridiplantae > Streptophyta > Magnoliopsida > Asparagales > Orchidaceae > Papilionanthe > Papilionanthe hookeriana x Papilionanthe teres. Next base: position 154,704,316 of record CM040421.1, on the reverse strand, counting down.
GTCGGTCATCATTGAGGGCCAGTAGTACCCTAGTCTTTTAATTTTCATTTTCATCTTCGGACCCAACTGGTGAGCGCCACAGTGTCCTGAATGCATCTCTTTAACAATTTCACGGGCTTCGGACCCGCTTAGGCACCTTAGCCACAATTGGTCGAAAGACCTTCTGTATAACGTGTTGTATATTAATGCGTAGGACAGAGTTCTTTTCTTGATCTGATGGGCTAACGACCTATCATCTGGTAGTTTTTCTGTTTGCAGGTAGTCTATTATTAGCTGTCGCCAATCTTCTATGTTTTCTGTCACTGATGCAACTGATTCTTTTTATTTTTCTGATTTGTGTATTGTATCTATGTTGAGCTGTGATAGGACATGACGTCCGTGAACTGACACTTCTACTAACTCATCTTGCAAATAGGCAAATTCTTTTGCGAGGCGGGCTAACGCATCTGCTAAAGCGTTTTCTTTCCTGGGAATTTTGTAGATCGTCACATTCGGAATCAGTTCCAACAACTGTATGGCATACTGGAAGTATTGCTCGAGTCTTGGCTTTAAAATTTTGTACTTGTCCGGCGATCCGTTGAATGATTAACTGCGAATCCCCGTAGATGTTGATGTTTGTTATCCCCATTTGAATAGTTAATTCCAGTCCTGTTATGAGGGCTTCGTATTTTGCTTCGTTGTTTGTACATGGCTCTGTTAAGTGGTAGGAGTATCTTAACATCCCCCGCTCCGGTGTTATAAGATTAGTCCGATTCCTACCTTACCGGGCATTATCACTTGCGATTCTTCGTCTTTGTGTGCTGAGGATGCTCCGTCGAAATATAATTCCCAACGTCGATCATCAGGGTCTTCTAAGCTCATTATTTGTTCGTCTGGCAAGTCGTCATTGAGAGGAGATTCTGCAGGCAAAGGGTGTGCTGCGAGGAATTCTGCTAGGACTTATCCCTTTACGGCACGAAGAGGCACGAAAGTTATATCGAATTGCAATAATATCATTGACCATCTGGCAAGTCTGCCAGAGAGCGTTGGACGGGTCATCAAGTATTGCAATGGATTAAATTTCGAGATCAGGTTGACCTTATGAGAAAGCATGTAATGCCTGAGCTTTTGAGCGGCAAAGATCAGGGCCAAGCAGTGCTTTTCAATTGCGGGATACCTTACTTCCGTCGGAAGTAAACGACGGCTTAGGTAGTAAAGAGCATTTTCTTTACCCTCATCATTGACTTGGGCTAACAGGGCTCCGAGTGAGTCGTCTAAAGCCGCGGTATAAAGTATCAACGGTCTACCTGAGACTGGGGTTGCTAAGACAGGAGGTGTCATTAAATAGTGTTTAATGTCCTCAAAGGCCTTCTGGCATTTCTCTTCCCAAATAAATTTGGCGTCCTTTTTAACTAATGCCGAGAAAGGCTGACACCTACCTGACAAGTTTGAGATAAAGCGTCAAAGATATGCCAGCTTCCCTTGAAAATATCGTAGTTGTTTTAAAGTTTTGGGAGGCGGCATTTCTAGGATAGCTTTAATCTTTTCCAGGTCGATTTCGATTCCAATATGTCGGACAACGAATCCTAAGAATTTCCGGGAGGTGACGCCGAAGGCGCATTTTAAGGGATTCATCTTAAGGTTAAATTGTCTTAATCGTTCAAAAACAATCCTCAAATCATACAGGTGGTTTTCCTTTACTTTGCTTTTGATGACCACATCGTCCATGTAGCATTCAACTTGATTGTGGATGAGATCATCAAAAATTCTTATCATCGCTCTCTGGTAGGTTGCTTCTGCGTTCTTCAGTCCGAATGGCATCACAGTGTAGCAATATACTCCGATCGGCGTTCTAAATGCTCGTAAGTTTTTCATCTTCTCGGAGCCATTTTTATTTGGTTGTATCCTGAAGATCCATCCATGAATGAAAATATTTCATGTGTTGATGCAATGTCGATCATTAATTCTGGGATCGGTAGAGGGAATTCATCTTTTTGACATGCCTTGTTTAAATCTCTGAAATCCACACAAATTCTGATTTGACCATTCTTCTTTCTGACTGGCACCACATTGGCTAACCAAGTCGGGTATTGTTCTTCACAGACAAATTTAGCGTCTATTAGCTTTTTATCTTCGACTATGACTTGTTGTTCGATTTCTAGACGCATTCTTCCGGGACCTTGTCCGACTCGGAACGAAGTAGGATCCACTCCTAGCTTATGGACTGCGACCTCCGGAGTTAGTCCCGGCATCTCATCGTAGCTCCAAGCAAAACGAGTCTTTAAATTCCATTAATAACTTGATTATTTCTTCAGAGTCTTCTTTATTGAGTAAGGAGCTAATAAAGGTAGGTCTAGGCTCTTCGCTAGTACCTAAGTTAACTTCCGTTAGCTCATCTATTGTAGATTTGATCTCTTCTTCGAACTCTGGTGGAGCGTCTCCAATTTGTAAATCTTCAAATTCTTTTGTAGTTTTCATGCAGTTTTCATTAAACTCGCAAGTGACAACCAAGCAAAATTCAGCATCGTCAACTGATCCTACTATGCCGAATCCGAGACCATGTTTTGAATTGGGTGGACGACCGGAGTTATTCCATAATTTTTCAAAATGTTGTGATTGACCTTTTGTCCATTGTCGAGGTAAGAAACCACGTTGAATTAAATTTTGAACACAGGGAGAGTACCACTCAAAAGGTAATTCCATTAATTCTGATGAAGTAGCATCTTCAAATTGTACATTATTTTCAGTTTCAAAGGAAGGAGCACCACGGTAGAATTTGATGGGCTTTGCACCGCCGCTATGTACCTCTTTGACCACCATACCCTCGATCTTATTAGAATGGATCGGGGTCAGGGTCATAGTATGTACATAGTGGTTAATCTTCTGGTACATCGATTTATATTACTCGTTCTTTTCATCTTCGACAGGGATCCTGAATTGCGGCTTCTTCCGACTTATTGTCGCTGCTTCTTGCTTGATCTCTTTTTCTTCTTCAGAACTGTCTTCCCAATCAACATTGATGGCTGGTTTCCCCTATCCAACTGTCTTAAAGTCTCTGCCACGACCTCGTCCCCGGCCTCGACCTCGGATGCGAGTTGTGGAGAAACCTTCACCATCTCCCCGTAAGGGAGTGGTGAGTGACAGTTGGACTAGAACTTCAGGTTCTTCGTCGTCCCGAACTTCTTTTGCTTCATTCGTTACGGTATCTCTGGAGAATATTGTTTTCTTCGAGGGTGCGTAATAAGCTGCATCTTCATGGATTCCAATTTCATGTACGGAGAACGGTTGTAAGTCACCTTTGATGCACTGTTCTCCTCCATCGTAGTATTTGATGCACTGGTGTAGGGATGATGGTACCATTCGGTTCTCATGTATCCATGGTCGGCCCAGTAGAGCGTTGAATGACGTTTCTGAATCGATTATGTGAAATTTTGCGGTTGTCTTTGCCAAGTCGCCGATCTTCATTAGCAGTGTTATCGATCCGAGGGCTCTTTCTCCTTTCTGGTTGAATCCTCTTAATAGCATTTTGTCCTCTTCGAGCTCGTGAGCATCAATTTCCAAGTATGCTAGCGTCCGAAGATTCATTATATTGATTGATGCTCCTGGATCCACCAATACTCTGGAGAGTGTAAACTTCCCAATTGTAACGGAGATGTACAACGGTCGGTTGTGGTCTGCTGTCTCGAGTAGTAGGTCATTCTCCGTGAAGGTAACACCTTGTTGTTCCTTTAATGAGCAAACCTCATCTAAGGAATCTCCGGTCATTTGAGCTAAGCAAATTTCTGGATCAAGTAAGGCCTCGATCAGAGCTTCTCCTTTGATAAGATGAGAGCGTCATAGATGCTTAGTTTGGCCGGTAGTTTCCTAAGATGGGCTAACACGTTGTAGTCCACTTTATTTCCACGTGTCTCGATTTCTTCCCAAATTGGTATCTCTTCTACCTGGGTTGGTTCTTCCTGAACAACCACCTGCTTTCCTTTGTCCTTTGGACCCATTCTCGGAGGTAGAACTCTTCCACTTCTTAAGTTGACTTATGTAATTTCTCCTGAATCCAGTATTGAGTTTGCTGGTGTTTCCTCCTGAATCGGAATGACAGGTTCTTCTAGATTAGCTTCGGAGTCTGAAGGCTCTAACTCTATCGTAACTGGAGCTCCTCGAAACTCGCAAATAGATTCATTGCTTGTTGAACTCTCGTAGCCTCCTTGGTGGATGTCTTCTTTGTCATTGTGATCGTCGAGATTGTGTATGATTTGAGAATTGTCATTTGTGTCGGAATCGACGTCCGGATTAGGTTGGTTGTCGCTAGTTATGTAATCGTTAGAATCAGTCAAAACATAGCCAACGCCATAACCCTTATCATTATAAGATCCCACCGGAGTGAGCAGATAATCATACAGAGTCAGAGGTTCGAGGGATTTCTCCCCCGAATCGGAAACAACTATCCTAGGATAAGCTGCCCCTAGTCTAGCCTTAAGAGCCTCGGTCTTTTTTTCTTCATCAATTTTCTTCTTCTCTTCAATCGTCTCTTGTTGAGGTGGTTCTTCTATCGCAAGTGATAGTGCCGACTTGACAGATTTCGAAATTGAGGCTCGCACCGAAGCTGTTTGGATGTGATCCAAAATCTTCTTCGAAGACTTTGTCCAAGCGGTAGTCCATCCATCATTAGTCGCATAGGGATCTATCGGAACAATGAGATCCGTCGAGATAACATTGACGGAACCTCCTTTCTGGGGTTCCTTCATGTACTCCTTCGGGATCGTTATATTCCCTTTTCGAAGATTGTCGTTGAGCCAACTTTTTAAGGTAATACAATCTTCTATCTTGTGCCCAAGCATCCGATGGTAAGGGCAAAAGTTGGGATCACCTTTCTTGTCAACTTCTTCTGGTCTCTTAGGTTCTGGCAGTTGGAAATCTGGAGTCTTCATCAGACTACGGAACATTTCTGGCACTGCCTCATTCTTGAACGGATATTCCCTGCTCAGAAGCTCCTTTAGCGTACGTTGTGGACGAGGCAGTTGTTCATACTGTTGAGATGACTGATAGCTGGATCGAGGTTGCTGGTGATTCTGTTGAGTTTGTTGCGGCCGTCCTGGCGGTATTTTTATTGGCTGCTTGCCTTTATCGACTGCTGCGATGATCCCGGATTTCTTTTCAAAAGTTTTCATGGGCTTCTGTTTATCTGCTTTGTCGGTGAAACTTAATTGCTTCGCCTCCTCTTGCAAGCTTCCGGCCTTGCTTAACAACTTCTCGAAAGTCTTAATAGTAAATCCCTTGAGGAGAAGTGCTATCGGGCCGTGAATGCTCTTTGGTAAAATGCCAACTGCATGCTGTTCTTGTAGTTGTGGCTCACACTTCATACTTAGATTCCTCCATCGAAGTATGTAATCCACCAAAGTTTCGTTCGGCTTCTGCTTCTCTACCACTAAATCACCTATAGTGATGTGGTACTGAGCTCCGACAAATCGCTTGATGAAGAGGTTTTCTAATTCTGAAAATGTCTTCACCGAACCGTTTGGTAATTCCACATACATATCAAAGGCGATCCCTGACAGGCTGCTGACAAACAGTCGGAAGAGTAAAGCATCACTTCCGCCGGCATTGCAACAACTGGCATGGAAATGTGCAACATGGTGCCGAGGGTTTCCGGTTCCGTCAAAGGTCTTGAACAGAGGTGGTATGAAGCCTTTCGGATATTGGACAGTGTCGAATTCTTCAGGGTAAGGTCTACCCGTCCGAATGGATGTCCCGCTCTTTGATTGTGCCAAGGCTTCTCGCACCTGCTGTTCCTCCATGCTCTTGATATCCTTTTCTGGAATCATGCTTTGTGTTGCATCCTTCTTTAATTGATCATCCCCGTTGACGAACGTAATCTCCTTTCCTCCATCTACAATGTGAATAACTTCTGGGGGTGTTTCTCTTTGGGGTTGAACCTGACTCTGGAGAGTGGCTAGGGCTACAGCCATCTCTTCCATCCTTTTTGCCATTTGGGCGATCGTATCATCTTTCTCTTGAAGCTGCCTCCTCATTACTTCCGGCTCCTCTCTTTCTGCGGCTGCAGGGGCACTTTTGAAACTAACGAAGGTCGTGTTTCAACCATGTTAATTTCTGCATATTCATCATCCATGAACTCTGACGAGTCGACTTCATCTCCGAATTTTTCTTCTCTTTCTTTTGCTAATCGCCGAATATCAGTTCTTAGCTTTTCCATAGCATCTTCTAGTGGTCTTTTCTGTACATCTTTGCAGTTGTCATGCGATAGCTGTCGTGTTTCCTTCTCATGAGTCCCCTTTACTGCTGTAGCACTTTCTTCAGACTCAAGTCTCCTGACAAGACTTTCCTTTTCAGGCTGTCGTTTTAATCTTAATTGTCCGGTAGTGGGACGCCATACCATCCTTCTAGCAGCAGAAGGTCTAGGACCGGATGGTCTGTCAGTCAAATGCTGGAAGGTGGTATCCTCCCTAATTTGTAATCCTGAAACAACGACAGGTGGACTAGCTTTCATTCTCTTATTTGGCTTTTCTGCAGCGATAGCAGGTTCTACTCGCGGCCCAAGACGGGACTTGGCTGGCACCCGCCCTATCCTTCTTAAAATTTCTGACACAGGGCATTTTTCTTTCTTTGCTAACTTTTCTATTAGGGTTTGCAGTTGAGCAAATGGCGTAATTTTAGCCCTTTTCTTACGACCATCGTTGTAATATGCAGGCTGGGGCAATGCAGCAGCAATCTTGCGGACATTTTCCTCATCCTCTGCAGCGGAGAGGGGATGGAACCTACTTCCTCCCAAAAGTGGTATGTATTCAGGCAACGGTGTATACTCGGGCAGTTCTGGGATTTCCTCCAGAAAAGCAACATCTGCAGCTCTGGCCTCTCTAGCAATCCTTCTACTTCTGTTCCTCCTCTGAGTCCGTGTCAGTGATGGAATTCTCGAGCTGGACCCGATTTCAAAAATAGAAGGTTTTACAGGAAGATCTGTACCCTCCACGGCAACAAGTTCATCACAGTTCTGAATTTCCTTCCCTTTAGTCCGGCGTGCGTCGGGGTAGGTGCGAGACAACTAGACCAGGTGGGGGTAGCAACAACAGATCCTTCTGCGAACAACAGTACTCCTCTAAGTTGGAATCATTTGCAGAGGAGGGAATTCTTGAGTTGACTTGAGGTTAAACTCAATCAATGGCTTCTCAGTTTCCGGTACTTTGCTTGTGAGTAAAAAGAGAGTGACGTCGGGGATTTTGATGTCGGTGTCCCCGAATCCTTGTCCGAATCGAATGATTCCATTATTAGGCAGTTCGTCCTTGAACACGGCCAGGTCGAGTCCGTTGACAAAGGAGAAGATCAGTTTTGGGGCTTCCATTTATGCAGGGCAGATTCCAAGTGTTAGTCTCCGAATCGTGCTTCTTCTTGTCGTAAAACTTATAACGAAAAAGAAAGAGTCCGAACACATTTTCGTTTACCTTAGCGTATTTGTGATATTAAAAGAAAATTGTTTTTTCGAGAAGATTTGTTTGTTAGGAAGGAGAATTATTAAAAGAAGGAGAGTTGTAGGAAGGGTAAAAGGAATTGATTAGGAACTGGAAAAGGAAGAGAAAGTCTTGTAGAAACTTCTCGACCAAGCAAGATCGCTCCTAAACTAATACCTATCGGGGGTCCACCCCACCTCGTAAATGAGGTAAAAGGATCTCGGAACCTCTCTCGTTTAGGGGTGTCTAAACAGTGGCTCCTAAATCCGTGAGAATGTTGGCTGTACTTGTTCAAGGTAGAAATGAACATAGTATTCCAACAGAAAGAAGGGTAGTTTGATCCACTAGGGACATGGATACACTACCAATTTTTGAAAGTAGAACTATCTGATTAAAAATAGAGAGAGGAATTTTCCCCTGCGGAGTCGCCAGAAATTGTACATCTTATTTTAGGGTTGTGTGTTGTATTTTTGAAAAGAGGTCGCCTACAGAAATTGTCGGCCAATTTTAGACTTTAGTTTTAATTTAAATATATATATATATATGATTTAGAAAGTAGTATTTTATTTTGAAAATAATTTTAAGATATGAAATCAAACCGACCTCACATCCCTGATAGTTTATATAAACGAGCGCCGCATCACAAACCGTGTATCTATCCCGAAGAATAGACCCACTGTTTGGTGATGGGGCTAGATTAAATAAATTAGAAGATTTGTGACATCCGTTTGGTCTGCGAACCAATTTTATAAGCCGACAAGTTCCCCTACTTAGTATAAATGAATTAAGCAGGGTTTATATTACCTGGGTTCTTAAAATTCCCTATAAGGGCAAGCCCCTATAGTTAATTACATCTTAAGTGACGAGAATCACCTAAGAAAACTCTAGATAATAATCAGTAGTTTTGCTCTCAAGAATCTCAAAGTTTAAGTTTTCAATGGATTGAATTTTAGAATTTCAATAGGGAATGGATCAAATTTAGAACATTTTGTTTTGGGAATTCAAAGAAAGAAAGGTAGGAGAAATTACAGATTCGAAGCGAACTTCGGTAATTTCCCGACTATCCTATTGTTTGGCTTGGATTTAGGAAAGTCCTAAAGTTTATTTAATGTTTTGATCTTGCCAATTTTAATTAATTAGGACTTATGTTGGTATGACATGATCATACAAATAGCCTCGAAGATGTGAGGGCTTATGTCGTATCAGACGACTACCTCGAAAATCCTAAGACCGGTTAGGGCTTAATTTGCAATGCAAATGCCTAACAAAAGGTTGAGGGTTTATGTTGCACTAGGCAAACTACCTCGAAATCCTATGGCTTGGTTATTTAATTATAAGAAAGTTTTACTGAAGTAGACTCAGGTTTTGCTGATGACGATGGCCGTGCTGCCCACCATGCTCCGAGCTCCTTGTTGTTGCAGAGGTTTAGTTTTAGAAGTCATAAATCAGGAGATGAGAAAAGTGTTTTGGTTTAGAGAAAATCTTAAAATTCAAGTGCTTTTTAGTGTTTTAGTTAAAACAAATCTTAAAGTTGATTATAACAACACCGGTTAAGATCCCACGGTTCCATCCTTCCGGCATGGTTATTTTTATCAGATTCACTTAGTCCAGATGAATTTGTTAAACTCAACTAAATGAGTTCCACACTTTCATTTAGACCGCGGGAAATCCCGTTAGCAACACGTATGTTACATCATCCGAGGTATTCCCAATCATCCAACAAGACGTTTTAATTTAGTTGTAATTGTAGTATTGTGTTCTGTTTGTAATTAAATTTTGAATTGTTTTATATTTTGAAATGTTGTGGCGGTGAATTTTATCTTATAATGACTTTTAACTTAGTTTTAGTTTCAGTTCAGGGACTACCCTAAAGGTTTTGGTTTTCATGCAACAGTTGTTTATCAAGCAAGAAAGGTAAAGTTAATTTGAAATAAAGTAAATTGCAATAAAATAAAAGCGTACCTGGAGGGTCTTCCCGTCATCCCAAGCTGCACTTAAAACACATGTTAAGGCATTTAAATATTTCAACAAGTACCTAGGTAAACCTAAGGGAAAGGTTTAGGTTATCTATCAAAGTCCTAATCCTATAGCTAGTCATCTCCTATGACGTCTAGGTTCTTGTATTTTGGTCTAGGGACGATTTTCTTCATCAAAGAATAATTAAGTTCAATTGTTTTTATAAATGTCCTATCATATTGAGGAAGTGCTTAAGATAAATCTTAAACATCTTTTCAATATTTCTAGGATCGTTTTAAGTCTAAGAGAATTTAATTATACAAATGAATTAATCGTCCGAGAATTCAAGTTTTGTTGTTATCTTACTCAGAGAACTAGGACATTTGAATATCCTATGAGTGAAGTAACACTGCACTTAACGTTCTATTTAGGAGTTATGACAACAAAAGCTTTCGAGGGCAAATTGATGTTCAAATGGTTTATGATTTAATTTAATTTCAGTTAATGGGTTTAAGTTTGGAATAGTGTTCAAGTTGTTTTATATTTATTTTAAATTCTTTATGTCTTAGGTGATGTTATTTTTAATTCAATTTAATTTAAATTTAATTTAATTTAATTTGGTTCAGTTTTAATTTTAATTTAATTTATTTAATTTAATCTAATTTTAATTTTAACTTGATTTTATTTTTTATTTTATTTTAATTTAATTTAATTTAATTTAATTTAATTTAATATGATTTAATTTAATTTAATTTGATTTAATTTGATTTAATTTGATTTAGTTTAATTTGATTTAATTTGATTTAATTTAATATGTTTTAATTTAATTTAATTTAATTTAATTTAATTTAATTTAATTTAATCTAATCTAATTTAAATTTTAATTTAATTTTATTTTTAATTTTAATTTAATATTTTATTTTTTATGTTTTAAAGATGATTTAATTTTAATTATTAAAGTATGAATTTAATTGAAATTTTAAAAGGATTTAATTTAAATAATTTAACTTTAATTTAATTTAATGATTAAGTCTTTTAGCATTTTAAATCTTAAATTTGGATTATCATTTTAATTAGGAATTAAATATTATTGAGATGATTAATTTAGGGATTCTTAAATTAAAGAACAAATCTCTTGCTAATAATATCCCTATTTTAATAATTTCAATTTTATTATTCTTCCAAATTTAAATAATTATTTAATTAAGGTTTATTTCAATTATTTTTAAATTGTTTAATAGGTTTCTACCCTTGTTATTCAAATTTCAATCATCCAAATCAGATTAGGATCAAATATTTTACTCTTTAATTTTATTAAGCCTAAAGTTTTCATTAAAGGTTAAAATTTTAATTACCATTTTTCCCTTCAAGCTTAATAATTTCATAACTCACTAAATTGAGCTTAAATGAACTTGGAATTTTTATGTGACTTCACTCATATGTCAATAAAGGCATGAGAGGAGAAAATGTGATTTTTCTGTATTTAATTTATTTATGTAATTATTTTTGGTGGAAAATATGGATTTCCAAGTAAAATTTAATAATATGACCAAGGGAAAGTTTCTGTCCTTAAGAAAATTATGGGACATTTCTAATGACCAAAGGACCACTTGGACCAATTTTGGTGATTTTTTGAATTATATTCTTTTTATTATAATTATTTTGAGTTTTGGAGTATTAATTTATTTAAAAATAAAATAAAGGTTGAAAAATGAATTTTATATTTTTCAAAAATCTCTCTGATATCAAGGAAATCAGAGAACCAATTTTTATAATTTTCTGATTTTTCTTTGATTTATTAGAATTATTTTAGTGTAAATGCTAAAATATACATTTTTTTTTAATTTTAAAATTACCTTAGGGCTTTAAAATTTAATATCTCATCATATAGACTTAAGAAAAATATGAGGTTTGTTCCTAAGTGATTCAAATTAAAAATGTGACATTTTGGTGAATTTTATTATTTTTGTGATTTTTATTATTTTTTAATTGTTAAAAATATTAAAATAATGCAAAAAATCAACTTTTTTAGAAAATTGTAATTTTAATTTTCCTAAATTCCTCTGATAACAAGGAGGCTCCAAAACCAATTTGGTGAATGTTTGAAAAGTATTTTGAAAGTTATGAATTTTTTAAGTTTAAATTGGCTAAATGGTTTAATCAACCCATTTGGTAGGGCTAACCTAGTCCAATTGACTTCAAATTTTTTATGTTGGGTTCCTCTGATCCTAAAGGTCAGTGGAGAATTGATTTCAAGTCAATTTGATGTATGATTAGCTCTAATTAATTAAGGACCTATTTTGGGTGTTTAAGCCAATTAGGGTTATTCCAAGTGGATTAATTCAAAACCTATTTTTCCTAGAGTGCTCTGGTCATAAGAAACATTCTCAAATTTTCCTAGAATTTATTTCACAACATGCTAATTATTGGAATTAAAATATTCAGAATAGTGACCTAGAATTGAAAAATCAATAACTCTCCGTAGGGGTGGCCTCTGACTTTGGAAAATTCAGGGAATGTTCCCAAATTCAGAGGCTTCAGAAGCCCTATGGTCTCATGCCATGTTGAATTGTACACATGCATGGAGAATTGAAAATGTGCAGAAAGTAAATAAATTATTAAAAATAAAATATTTGATAAAATTAAATGATTTCTTTTCCACATTATTCTGCTCTGTTCACTGAGCAAGAGGGTATTTTTATTTTATTTTTCTGATTTTCCTACACAAAGTTATGCATTTTTGAAGTTTAGGGAATTAAATAAATAGAAAAATAACCTAATTTCCTACTTATCCAGCGCGGTGCCCTGTCATCCTCGGCATCTCCGAACGACCACGCGGCGCGCTCCCATTCGACGCAGCCACCTGACTAGGGTGCCACGCGGCCGGCGGTTCATGTCCCGTTGCTCCGTCCGGCGCGATCCTGGCCGTCCGCTTGATACACGCGCGATCCGACGGCTCCTGGTCATTGTCTACGACTGGTGTGAACCCGTGGCCGTCAACCTTCTAACCCTAATTTCTCACTCGATTCTCAACGGATTTTCGTGTTCTTATGCTCTATGGATTCGTCTTGAGGATACGAACACATCCATACGGTAAACATGTATTGAAATTGACTCAAATTAAATAGAGAATCTCTGTAAGCTCGGGAAGAAGAGTGAGTCCATACCTTTGCTCAGAGAAGTGAAGCTTCAATCTGAGAGTTGTGTCACCTTCGATTGGGTCCAAGCAAGCTCTAGATGAAGTCCCTTGGCCTGGTGAATTGTCTAGGTAGGATTTCGACCACAGCCGATTACAAAGCTTGGAGTCTGGAACAGATGGGTGGCCTGAAGAGGGGGATTTTGCTGGTAAACTTGTTCCCTTGATCTGGTGAAGGTGTAGGATCAATCAATTTGGGGATTGGTCCACTGTGAAGAAGTGTCCTGGTTTTTGTGCTGAAGTTTGAACTCAAAATTGAGCTCAGCTGGAGTGAATTGGGGCTGGAATCTAGTGGGAATCAAGTGCTCTATGTGTGGAGAGTGGTCTAGAATGATTTTGGCAGAGTTTCCTTAAGGTTGGTTCAGCACCTCTTTCATGGCCGAGAGGGGTGGTGTTTAAATAGGAGAGGCTAGAGGCTCTCCCAGGGGGAGTTAGGGACTGGGATCAGCTGCTCTTGGCAAGGGAAGAACAGCTGCAATGGCCACTGGGCATGGGGCAACTCAGCAAGGTGTAATTTCAATGCTTGGCTCCTTCCCATGTCTCGGCCATGGCGTTTTCCAGCGACCCAGGCGGCTGGCCGGCAGGCATGGGTCACCTTCAGGTCCAGGTGGGTCAGGGCTGGAAGTTTGTGCAGTCAATTGGCCATGGACATGTGTAAAGGGCTTGGATTAAAATGGTATGGGGGAGAGGCCATTTTGGCTCGATTTGGGTCAACCCATCCTTTTGGGCTAGGTGCACCACCCAAGGCCTGGTTTTGGGTTGAAAAGAGTCACTTGGGTCGACTAGAGAAAATGGTGTGGTCTCCATCAAAATAGTTTAAGTTAATTTTGGGTTATGGTGTTGCATTAAAGAGGTTAAAATGGCTTAAGGAAGGCTTAGGAAAGGACTCCCTCCTCTTGCCATTAATGGCTTGGTGACAAGTCAAACCCCCCATGGCTTCATGTGGCTTGTCCATGGCATGCATGTGGCTTCATTTGGCTCATCGTTGGCTTAGGAAAAGTGGATTCATTTATATGAAAAAGGAATTTTGAGATTTTGGCAATTTAGTGAAAAATTTAGATGGTGCTTGATTTAGGTTGATTTGATGATTGATTTGGGACTTAGGAATTGATTCCAATTAAAGGGATGATGAGAAGGAATTGTCATGTGGGCTTTGGGCTTTTGGATTTCACTTTGGATGGGCTTTCATGATGGTTTAGAGAGTGGGCTTTTAGATTTCAAAACAAATTTTAGGATGAAAATTTTACAAAGGATTGGATCCAATAAGTGTTGAATTTAATTTAGGAATGTTTCATGAATGTTTTGGAATCAATTTGAAGTGGTTTGGGCTTGAATTGGGTTGGATTTGGACCTCTTTGGTAAATGGGCCAATGTAGGTCAAATTGGGCTAACTTGGGCCAATGTTGGGCTAGAGTTGAAATTGATGTAAAATAAATGTAGGGAAATTTTTATGGGAGTGTTTCAAAGAGGTTTTGGCTTTGGTTGGATTTTGATTTTGGGGTTTGGGCTTATTTGGGTTAGGTTTGGGTTTAGGTCAAAATTGGGCCTTTTAGCTTTAGGTTGAATTTGAGTGGGGTTTCGGTCTAAATTTTGGGCAAATCATGTTAGTGTTTTGCTTGTGGGGATGTTAAGGAAGGTTTAGAAAAGATTTGGGATTAATTGGAGTTAAATTGGTTTGGTTTGGGCTAGGTTTGGGTCATGGGTCCAAATTGGGGGTTTTGACAAAAGTGGGGTAAATTGACAACATTGGCCCATTGTGTAGTTGAACAAAATGAAATTGGGAATATTTGGGATTTTTTGGAATTTTCTGGGAATTTTCTGAATTTTGGATTTTTGGGTCAAGAGGGGCATTATGGGTATTTGGAGGGTATTGGGGGGTATTTATGGAATTCTTGGTATTTTTGGCTATGAATGATCGATTTGAGTGGAGGGGAAATATTCAAGATTAATTTTGGGGAATTTTGGGGAATTTTGTGTCATTTGGAGATTTTGAAAAATTTGGGTAATTTCAAGGGTATTTGGTAGGTTAGGCGGGTGTAGGGTCCTGGGGGTCAAAAATTGAAAATTTGCAAAATTGAATATTGGGTAATTTTAAGTGGAATGAAATCATTTTGGCTGATCCATGAAGCCATATCAAGCCCACATGAGCCATGAAGGGACTCATTTGAGGCATTCACTATGTTGTTCCTAACCCTCTTACCCAAGGGCTTAGGGGTTAAGGACCATCCATGTGAATCACCTTCATGAGTCAGGAGGTCAAGTTGGGTATAGGTGTGGTTTTAGGAGGTGTGTGAACGTGTAGTGTATAAGTGTATTGTGTGTGTAAGTCAGCCCTCACCAGACCAGGCCACCAGTGGCAGTCCTAAGGCCAAAGAGTCCTATAGGAACCCATCCTTTAAACTTCCACATTTGATTTCAACCCTCTAGGTGATTTGGGGTTTACAATCAAGTTTGTGGAGTTTGCAGGGAGTTAAGAAGTGGTTTGAAATTCTAGGTGGTGGGCCCCAATTCTAATCCTCTAGGATAGTTAAAGGAAAAGCCTAAGGCTAGATCCTAAGTACTAAAAAGAAGAAGAGAAGACCTCATCAAAAATGAGGTCAACATGGATGAGGCCATTTATTTTGATAAAATTTTATCCTTATGGAGCTATGGATATTATGGATCTTAAAAACTTAAAAATTTTTAAAGTGAATGGTCATAAGCTTAAACCCTATTACTTAGGGGATCAAACTAAATTGAATGATGTTTTGATGTTGGATCACCCAGAATAAGCACTGGGTACATCTGGTTAACGAGGTAAAACCAAGCGCTCTGTGGGAGGCAACTGATATACCTAAAATTTATAATATTTTCATGCATATTTTTATACCTATTTTTTATGATATTAAACTTTAATGGAAGGTATTTGTGTATTTTTCTTTCAGGTACACTAAAATGGACCAAATATGCTAAAAGGAGTAAAAAAGGATTAAATTTGGAGCAAAAATGAAGAATGTGCTAGAATGAACTGGGGCACCTAAGCGCCCAGATCTGATGCTTAAGTGCCAGTAGATAGAGAAGGTCGTGCTTAAGCACCAAAACCCTTCACTTAAGTGCTATGTAGTTACTTTATAAATTTAATGAATTTTTAACAAATTTTGAAAAGGTGTTTTAAGCATCCTTTGGTACAAACGTGGATAACTGATCAAGGGTGCCAAAAGTTATTCACATTTCACTTGAAATGATGCATCTCTTAGGTAAATTCATTGAATATGGACACATTTTAAAGAGACACCAAGGCACCTTTTAAGAAAGTTTAAAAGTAAAGACTTGAAAGAGAGAAGATAGTCCTTTTTAGAATCCTTTTTTAGTGTTCTTGTATGTGTTTTTTTAGAGATTTTTTAGCAAGTAGTTAAAGTAAGAAGTTGTAGGATTCTTACTTAAGTTTTCTTCACACCTTTCTTATCCCTAGTGAAAGAGAAGGTGAGCAGGGATTCTTATGTAAAAATCCATTGTTCTAGAGAGATTTAAGCCTTCTTGGGTTGGGCAGCTAGTACAAGGGAGCCTTGTAAGATAAATGAAGGAATTCAAAGGAAATTCAAGTGTTGGTGGAAAGGAACTTGAGATAAGTTTTTATCTCTATACTTCATTTGGTTTTAATTGAGACTTCTCGTGTTTTCTACATGGTTTCTACTTTTAAAACTTCTTGTTGTACGGCATATTTTTAGGTTTGTGTGTTGTATTTGTGAAAAGAGGTTGCCTACAGAAATTGTCAGCGAATTTTTTAATTTAATTTAAATAAATAATTTGAATAGTATTAGATTTTGAAAATAATTTTAAATTTGAAAATTTTAAGATATGAAATCAAACTGATCTCACATCCCGAATAGTTTATATAAACGAGCACCGCACCACAAACTGTATATCTATCCCGGATAATAGATACTACATCGCTCGATGATGGGGCTCGATTAAAAAAACTAGAAGATTTGTGACATCCGTTTGGTCCGTGAACCAATTTTATAAGCCGACAAGTTCCCCGCTTAATATAAATGAATTAAGCGGGGTTTATGTTACTCGGGTTCTTAAAATTCCCTATAAGGAAAGCCCCTATAGCTAATTACATCTTAAGTGACAGGAATCACTTAAGAAAACTCTCGATAATAATCAGTAGTTCTGCTCTCAAGAATCTCAAAGTTTAAGTTTTCAAGGGATTGAATTTTAGAATTTCAATAGGGAATGGATCAATTTTGGAACATTTTGTTTGGGAATTCAAAGGAAGAAAGGTAGGAGAAATTACAGATTCGAAGAGAACTTCGGTAATTTCCCGACTATCCTATTGTTTGGCTTGAATTTAGGAAAGTCCTAATGTTTATTTAATGTTTTGATCTTGCCAATTTTAATTGATTAGGACTTATGTTCGTATGACATGATCATACAAATAGCCTCGAAGATGTGAGGGTTTATGTCATATCGGATGACTACCTCGGAATCCTAAGACTGGTTAGGGCTTAATTTGCAACGCAAATGCCTAACAAAAGACTGAGGATTTATGCTGCACTAGGCAAACTACCTCGAAGTCCTATGGCTTGGTTATTTAATTCTAAGAAAGTTTTGTTGAAGTAGACTTAGGTTTTTGCTGATGACGATGGCCGTGCTGCCCACCATGCTCCGAGCTTCTTGTTGTTGCAGGGGGTTTAGTTTTAGAAATTATAAATCAAGAGGTGAGGAAAGTGTTTTGGTTTAGAGAAAGTTTTAATTTCCAAGTGTTTTTTAGGTTTTAATTAAAACAAATCTTAATGTTGATTATAACAACACCGGTTAAGATCCCACGGTTCCATCCTTCCGGCATCGTTATTTTTATCGGATTCACTTAGTCCAGATGAATTTGCTAAACTCAACTAAATGAGTTCCACACTTTCATTTAAACCATGGGAAATCCTGCTAGCAACACGTAGGTTACATCATCCGAGGAATTCCCGATCATCCAACAAGACGTTTTAATTTAGTTGTAGTTGTGGTTTTGTTGTTCTGTTTGTGATTAAATTTTGAGTTGTTTTATATTTTGAAATGTTGTGGCGGTGAATTTTATCTTGTAATGACTTTTAATTTAGTTTTGGTTTCGGTTTTAGGGACTATCCTAAAGGTGTGGGTTTTCATGCAACAGTTGTTTATCATGCAAGAAAAGTAAAGTGCATTTGCAATAAAGTAAATTGCAAGAAGGTAAATTGCAATAAAATAAAAGCGTACCTGGAGGGTCTTCCCGTCATCCCAGGCTGCACTTAAACACAATTTAGAATATTTAAGCATTTAAAGCAAGTTCCTAGGTAAAGCTAAGGGAAGGGTTATGGTTTTCTACCAAATTCCTAATCCTATAACTAGTTATCTCCTATGACGTCTAGGTTCTTGTGTTTTGGTTTGAGGACGATTTTCTTCGTCAAATAATAATTAAGTTCAGTTGTTCTTATAAACATCCTATCGTACTGAGGAAGTGCTTAAGACGAATCTTAAACATCTTTTCAATACTTTTAGGATTGTTTTAAGTCCAAGAGAATTTAATTATATAATGAATCAATTATCCAGGAGTTCAAGTTTTGTTATCTTGCTCAGTGAACTAGGACATTTGAATATCCTATGAGTGAAATAACACTTCACTTAACACTCCATTTAAGAGTTATGACATCATAAGTTTTTGAGGGCAAATTAACGTTCAAGTGATTTGTGATTTAATTTAATTTCAATTAATGGGTTTAAGTTTGGAATTGTGTTCAAGTTGTTTTAGATTTATTTTTGAATTCTTTATGTCTTAAGTAATGTTATATTTAATTCAATTTAATTTAATTTAATTTTAATTTAATTTAATTTGGTTTAGTTTTAATTTTAATTTTATTTATTTAATTTAATTTTAATTTTATTTTAACTTGATTTTATTTTTTTTTAATTTAATTTAATTTAATATGTTTTAATTTAATTTAATTTAATGTGATTTAATTTAATTTAATTTAATTTAATTTAATTTTAATTTTAATTTTAATTTGGTTTTATTTTTAATTTTAATATAATTTTATTATTTTTCTTTTAATTTTAATTTAATATTTTATTTTTTTATGCTTTAGGGATGATTTAATTTTAATTGTTAAAGAATTAATTTAATTGAAATTTTAAAAGATTTAATTTAAATGTTTTAATTTTAATTAAATTTAATGATTAAGCATTTTAATTTTGAATTTGGATTATCATTTTAATTAGGAATTGAATATTATTGAGGTGATTAATTTAGGGATTCTTAGATTAAAGAATAAATTTCTTCCTAATAAAATCCTCTATTTTAATAATTCTAATTTTTTTATTATTCTTCCAAATTTAATTAATTATTTAATTAAGGTTTATTTTGATTACTTTCAAATTATTTGGTAGGTTTCTACCCTTTAAATACCTAAGTTTCAAACATCCAAAATCAACTTAGTATCAAATATTTTACCCACCCTTTTAATTAAACCTAAAATTTTTAATTATAGGTTAAAATTTTAATTACTTATTTTGCCCTTTAAACTTACTAATTTCATAACTCACTAAATTGAGCTTAAATGAATTTGAAATTTTTATGTGGCTTCACTCATATGTCAATCAAGACATTAGAGGAGAAAATGTGATTTTTTTGTATTTAATTTATTTATATAATTATTTTTTGTGGAAAATAAGGATTTTCAAGGAAAATTCAACAACATGACCAAGGGATAGGAAAATTCAACAACATGACCAAGGGAAAGTTTCTATCCTTAGGAAAATTATGGGACATTCCTAATGACCAGAGAACCACTTGGACCAATTTTGGTGATTTTTTGAATTATATTATTTTTAGTTTTGGAGTATTAATTAATTTAAAAATAAAATAAAGATTGAAAAATGAATTTTATATTTTTCAAAAATCTCTCTGGTATGAAGGAAACTAGAGAACCACTTTTTATAATTTTTTGATTTTTCCTTGATTTATTAGAATTATTTTAGTGGAAATGCTAGAAAATACATCTTTTTAATTTTTTAAATTACCCTAGGGTTTTAAAATTTAATATCACATTATAGAGACCTAAGAAAAATATGGGGTTTGTTCCTAAGTGATTAAAATTCAAAATATAACATTCTGATGAATTTTATTATTTTTGTGATTTTTATTATTTTTTAATTATTAAAAATATTAAAATAATACAAAAAATCAACTTTTTAGAAAATTACAATTTTAATTTTCTTAAATTCCCCTGATATCAGAGAGGCTCCAAAACCAATTTGGTGAATTTTTGAAAAGTATTTTGAAAGTTATGAATTTCTAAAGTTTAAGTTGGCTAAATGGTTTAATCAACCCATTTGGTAGGGCTAACCAAGTCCAATTGACTTCAAACTTTTATGGTAGGTTCCCCTGATCCTAAAGGTCAGTGAAGAATTGATTTCAAGTCAATTTGATGTGTGATTAGCTCTAATTAATTAAGGTTCTATTTTGGGTGTTTAAGCCAATTAGGGTTATTCTAAGTGGATTAATTCAAAACCTATTTTTCCTAGAGTTTACTGGTCACAAGAAACATCACCAAATTTTCCTAGGATTTATTTCACAACATGCTAATTATTAGAATTAAAATACTCAGGGTAGTGACCTAAAATTAAAAAAATCAATAACTCTTCATAGGGGTGGCCTCTGAGTTTGGAAAATTCAAGGAATATTCCCAAATTCAGAGTCTTAAAAAGCCCTATGGTCTCATGCCATGGTGAATTGTATACATGCATAGAGAATTGAAAATGTGCAGAGAGTAAATAAATTATTAAAAATCAAATACTCAATGAAATTAAATGATTTCTTTTCCACATTATTCTCCTCTGTTCACTGAGCAAGAGGGTATTTTTATTTTATTTTTTTGATTTTGCTACACAAAGTTATGTATTTTTGAAGTTTAGGGAATTAAATAAATAAGAAAATGCCTATTTTCCTACTTATCCAGCGCGGCGCCCTGTCATCCTTGGCATCTTTGAACGACCACGCGGCGTGCTCCCATTCGACGCCGCTACTTGAGTCAGCAGCCCGGGTCCCGCCTTCCGCGTATCATCCACTGATCCGACCTGATCTGAGCCGTCCATCCGCGCGTGTATTGAATGAACGACATCCGTTCATTGTCCCCAAACCTCCTAGCCCGAGAACCGTCCATCTTCTAGCCTTAAGATCTCGCTCGATACTTGACCAAATTAAACGTTCTTATGCTCTATGGATTCGTCTCGAGAAGACGAACACATCCATACGGTTTATGTGGCATGAAATTGACTCAATAAAAATGGAGAATGTTCAAAAGCTTGGGAAGAAGAGTGAGACCATACCTTTGCTCAGAGAAGTGTGGCTTCGATTTGAGGGTCGTGTCACCTTTGATTGGGTCCAAGCAAGCTCCATATGAAGTCTCCTGTCCTGGTGAATTGTCCAGGAATGATTTTGACCAAGCCCGATTTCAACCTTTGGAGTCTGGAACAGATGGGTGGCCTGGAGAGGGGGCTTTCACTGGGGAACTTCTCCTCTTGACCTTGTGCAGGTGTAGGTGAGTTTAATTTGACTTTGGTGGAGGATTTGGGAATGTCATGTTCTGTCCTGAGAATTGAGCTCCATAATTGAGCTCAATTAGTGGGGATTAGGGCAAGAGGACAGTGGGGATCAAGTGCTCTAGGTGTGGGGAGAGTCTGGAGTGATTTTGGCAGAGTTTCCTTAAGGTTGATTTCAGCACCACTTCATGGCCGAGAGAGGTGGGGTTTAAATAGGAGAGGCTGGAGGGCCTCCCAGGGGGAGTTGGGGCTTGGGATTAGCTACTTAGGTCAAGGGAAGAACAACCATGGTGGCCATTGTGCATGGGGCAACTCAGCAAGGTGGAATTCCAAAGTTTGGCTCCTCCCCATGTCTCGGCCATGGCATTTTCCAGCGGCCTAGTGGCTGGCCGACAGGCAAGGGTCACCCTCAAGGTCAGGGAGGTCAGGGGTTGAAGTTGGTGAATTCAATTGAAGCCTTACATGTGTAAAGTGGTTGGATCAAAATGGCATGGGGAGGTGGCTTCTTTTGCACTTGGTTTGGTCAACCCATGGAAATGGGCTTGGTTTACCTCCCCATGGCTGATTTGGGGCTGAGGGAGGATCGGATGAATCGGCTAGGAAAGGGTAGAGAAGTCACCATCCATGAATATTTTGATTAATCATGGATTAAGGTGAAGCATTAAAAGGGTTACAACCTTTTTAAGGGGGCTTAAAAGAGGCTCCTCCTTTTGCAATTAATAGTATGATGATGTGTAAAGTGGATGCCATGGCTTCATGTGGCTTGTGCATGGCTTCAAGGCTTGCTCATGGCTTGGTTCACTTACATGAGAAAAGGGATTTTGGGATTTTTGGCATTTAGTGGTGACTTGGCATATGGCTTGATTTGGAACCATTTGATTATTGATTTAGGACTTAAGGGATGATATTAATTGAGTGGTGATGGGATGAGATTGTAATGTGGGCTTTAGGATGAGTTTGGGCTTTTAAAATTTAATGAAGATGGGCTTTTAAAATGGTTTAGGGAGGTGGGCTTTTGGATTTTAAAATGGATTTTAGGATGAAAGTTTGGTAAAGGCTTGGGCCAAATAATTGTTGGGTTTGGCTTAAGGATGTGTCATGATTGATTTGAAACAAGTTTGGAGTGATTTGGGTTTGAATTGGGTTGAATTTGGGTTGAATTTGGGTTGATTTGATAAATGGGCCTATGTAGGTCAAATTGGGCTAATTTGGGCCAATGTTGGGCTAAGGTTGAAATTGATGTGAAATTGATGTTGGGAAATTTTTATGGGAGTGTTTGAAAGAGGTTCCAACTTTGGTTGGATTTTGATTTTGGGATTTGGGCTTATTTGGGTTAGGGTTGGATTTAGGTCAAAATTGGGCCTTTTGGTTTTAGGTTGAATTTGAGTGGGGTTTGGATCAAAATTTTGGGCAAATCATGTTAGTGTTTTGTTTGTGGGGATGTTAGGGAAGGTTTAGAAAAGATTTGGGGTTAATTGGAGTTAAATTGGTTTGGTTTGGGCTAGGTTTGGGTCATGGGTCCAAATTGGGCTTTAAGGCCAAAAGTGAAATTGGATTCAAATGTCAATCAAATTGGTCTTGGATTTGGTCTAGATTGGTGTTGGGAATGTTGAATTGAAGTTTAGAATTGAATTGTTCCAGAATTTGGGTCAATTGGCTAGGTTTGGTTTGACATTGGGTTCACTTTGGGTTAAAATGGGTCAAATTGAGGATTTTTGACAAAAGTGGGGTAAATTGACAAAATTGGCCTATAGTGTAGTTGACCAAAATGAAATTGGGAATATTTGGGATTTTTTGGAATTTTGTGGGAATTTTCTGAATTTTTGGATTTTTGGGTCAAGAGGGGCATTTTGGGTATTTGGAGGGTATTGGGGGGTATTTTTGGAATTTTTGGTATTTTTGGCTATGGATGATCAATTTGAGTGGAGGGAAATGTTTAGAAATGATTTTGGGGAATTTTGGGTAACTTAGGTGATTTTGCAAATTTTGGGTAGCTTTGAGGGCATTTGGTAGTTAGGTGGGTCCGGAGTCCCGTGGTCAAAATCGAAAATTTAGAAAATTGAAGATTGGGTAAATGTAAGTGGAATGAAATCATTTTGGTTGATCCATGAAGCCATATCAAGCTCACATGAGCCATGAAGGGACTCATTTGAGGCATTCACTATGTTGTTCCTGACCCTCTTAGCCAAGGGCTTAGGGGTTAAGGACCATCCTTATGAATCAACTTTATGAGTCAGGAAGTCAAGTTGGGTATGGGTGTGGTTTTAGGAGGTGTGTGAAAGTGTAGTGTATAAGTGTAAGGTGTGTGTAAGTCAGCCCTCACCGCGACCGAGCCACCTGGGCGGTCCTAAGGCCAAAGAGTCCTATAGGAACTCATCCTTTAAACTTCCACATTTGATTTCAACCCTCTAGGTGATTAGGGGTCTACAGTTAAGTTTGTTGAGTTTGCAAGGAGCTAAGAAGTGGTTTGAAATTCTAGGTGGTGGGTTCCAATTCTAATCCTCTAAGATAGTCAAAGGAAAAGCCTAAGGCTAGATCCTAAGTACTAAAAAGAAGAAGAGAAGACCTCATCAAAAATGAGGTCAACACTTGTTGTTGTGTTTTCTCTAAGAATTCTGAGTAGTCTTCTTTATCTTTTTCTTTAAAATGAAAAGTAACTAAGTGTTGGATGAAAGTTGTGGAAGTATTGATCTTTAATGTTGGAAGAAGTTGTGATTAAATTAATCATTGTACTTCATTTACTTCTCGATTTGGCCAATTAAGATGCAAAATTTTTTGGAAAAACAAGTAAGATCCTAGAAGGAATTGTCTGAATCAAAAATAGGTAGAAATCACATGAGATTATATGGATGAGAAAGTAATTCATATAATTTTGCGCAAATATATAGGAAAATATTCTTTGATGTGTGCAGAATTAGAGACTTTAGGGTGACTGACTAAAGCCCTTAATTTGGTTTATTGTTTTAAGTTTTGATGCGATATGTTAGCCCCCAGTTGGAGGGAAAGGAGTGATCGATATTTGAAACTATTTTAGTAAGTGATTCTAAATAAGATTTTAAAGTTTTTTTATCTGAAACTGTTTAAGTGATTATAAATAGAATTTGTGATCTAAAAATCTTTTTATCATTTAAATTTCCAAAATTCTCCTCGTAGGATTGATATTTCGAGGCTTAATTAGAAAGCCCTACATGACTTGATAATGATACGTATACTTACGTTGAATCCCTAAATTTCAATATCACTTTTGCATTCTTATTTACATCAAAATCAAGTTTTTTGTATCATTTTAAAGAAGGAAATTTTATATTAAAAATATGGGTATAAACATACTAGTATTTTTCTGGTAGTAAATAGATTCAAGATCAGCAACCCATAGTTATCAGTGTGCTTTTGTTTAGATTGATGTTGTTGGGCTTATTTTAGAGAATTGTGGTAGTATTTTGAAATTATAGTGATAATTTTAAGACTTTAATGATGTCTTAGACATGTTAGAATGTGTATTTGGACGTTAAGCTGACTTGTACTAAACTAAGCACTGGCGCATAATCACCCAAAGCTGACACTTAAGCACCGTAGTTATAAAAACATGACTAAATGATGTTCTAGAAGAATAAAACGTGGGAAAGTGTTCTTGAACATTATTTGGTGTTATTTTGACGTGGGAAGTGTGTATAGGCTCTACTAATATCTATAATAGCATGGAATTGAAAAGAGAATGTGCCCCTTTTTAAAAAAATTCATTCTTAAGTCTAAGTGAAGAAAGATTTGAGTTGTAAGGAGTGATAAGATAGAAAAGATGTCTTCTTGGGAGAATGATTTGATGAAAAAGGAGGAAGCTGTCAAGAAGAAGTTTGTAAGTCAAAGTGCACAAGAGCTATATAACATATTCCTAGTCGTTAGTATTGATGGAATAGGGGAGAAGATTGTGAAAATTGAGGCTGACGTGGCTTCAATTCAGGCAAAGGTAAATGAAACTAATGCACATTTAGCGCATATTGGTTGGCAACTCAAAATGCAATTCAATCATTCAAGTTATATTGAAGAAGAGGACAAGACGATGTATCTAAAAATGAGTGGATTGAAGATGATTCTATCAGAGTTCTTCATCATTGTCTGTTTTTTCAAATCTATGTGCTAAATGGTTCAGAAGGAACAAATGAAGGCCAAGGATATGTTCCACCTAATGGAGAATGGACTTAAGTTCTTTGTTTAGTTTTTATGTGTTTTTTTGCTTGATTGTGTGTGTGTTTTTGTTATTTGTTTATGTAAGTTCTTCTTATATTATGATGAATTTAGATAGTATCTCATCCAAAAACCTTTTAAGTGGAGATTAGACATTTGAAGTGTTCTTCTTATCATTCATGTTTATACTTATTGAATATATGTTAATGAAAGTGTTGTGTTGTTGTGAAAGTATTTATGTTATTATGATCAAATCTAAGTTGTGAAAAGGTGATAATTATTTAAAAAGAAGAGAGAAGAAGCTATGAAATTATTATTATGACTTATTTAAGACCATATGAGGGTGGTTAACTTGGGAAGTAGTACATTTGAACAAAAATTTGAAAATATCAAATTTATGGATTAGCGCCTAAGCGCCAAAACATGTTCTTAAGCACAAGCAAACCCGAGAGCCACATGCCTAAGCGCCGCATCAGTCATGCTTAAGCACCGGTTCACAAATACCGGTTTATGACAGTTTTAAGATTCGAAAACACCATTTTCTCCTCATTTTACCATCTTCTTCCTCAAGCTTTCACATTTTTACACCTAGAGCATCCCTAAAAGTGAAGATATCTTGGTGGATTTGAGCCCAATTTGTTGTATTTGATCTTTTCTAGGTCAGAGCTTCTCTTTTATGTAAAATTTATTAATTTTCACTATAGATTTGGAGTTCATTATGAAAAATATGATAGTTTACTATTAATAGGGAAAAGTTTATGAAAATTGACGGATTTTACATTGAAAAGTGAGTTTAAGCTTTTAGAAGTTAGATCTAGTGCATTAGGTTTGATTTTAGAATTTATTGTGAATTTTTTGTAATTTTTAGAATGGCACCAAGAATTAAAAGGAGCAAGGGAAAGGCCACATTTTATTTGAACAATTTTGTAATTTCTAGGGGACAAGACTGTTATGTTGATGCATTTCAATCAAGAAAGTTAATACATGAATGATGTTTTAAAATTTTGAGTTGAGAAGTGGAAGATCTAATTGTTCGCCGATAATGGGATCGATTCTGTTGTTTCTCTACTGTTGTGGTGATCTTTGTGGTTATGGAGTTCTACGCAAATCTCCCTGAATCAGAAGACGATCTGGTGATCGTGAGAGAGAAGACAATAACAATTACACCTGAGGTAATCAATTCATTTTACGAACTACCTATGGATACTTTATATTTTATTCCAATTACAATTCTATGGAGGAGGAGCTAGATGAATTATTTCTTTGTTAACTACTGGAAGAGGTCTTTAGAAGATTACTAGTGGTAGAAGGGTAAACATCCCTACATTGAAGATGGATGCCCTAGCAAGACCATGGCATTATTTTATTTCTGCTTGTTTACATCCCACAAATTATGTTAACAAAGTTACCAAAGAGAGGGCTACACTGAACTACTGCATTCAGCAGTACAAGTCGATCAATATTGGATCTCCCATTTATCAAGTTATTACAGTTCTCCCAGAGCCGCCACTACTGTAGGTTTGGGATTCCCTTCCTTAATCTTTTCTTCATGCGAGCAAGCCGGTGTTAAATTTGATAGTTAGGATAAGATTCTTCAACCTCTAAAGCTCATTACTAGTGTGAATGTGAAGACTTATTCTGAACATTTAATTTTTAGTTGGGGAGGGGGAATTTCTATAAGTTATGGTGCTTCTACGTCACATGATTCGACTTCTAGAGTATACACATCTCGTGGCAGATCCTATCCTGATTCACAATCTAAAATGTTGCAAACTATGATGGATAACATTGATTATGCTATGACTAAGATATTAAATCTTGAATACTATGTTTGATCATATTAATTCCTACTTAGGGAGACAGTGATTATGAGGAGAAATATAACACTTCTTTGGTGAGACTTATTAAAGATGATCAAAGTGTAGAATTTCCTCCTTATCCACGGTATAATGATACACCTAAAATATATAGTATTTTTATGCATATTTTTATACTTATTTTTTATGATATTGCACTTTAATGGAAGAAATTTTTGTGTTTTTCTTGTAGGTATTATTAAAATGACTGATTATGATAAAAAAGAGCAAAAGAGGATCAAATTTGGAGCAACAATGTGCTATGTAAAAATTTAACCTGTGGCGGCTATGCGCCACAGGGTTGGCACATAGGTGCATCAGTTTAAAAAAATGAATTAAATCAAATTTGGAGTCATTTTCAAGAGATGTTTGAAGCAACTTTTAGTGGTATCATCCTTAACTTACTTTGGGCAGCAGATGTGAATAAAGAGATGCACTTTTTGGTGGATACATTGAATATGGACATATTTTCAAGAGACACTAAAGCACATTTTGGACAATTATTAAAATGAAGACATGGAATCAGTTTAGAGTCTTCTTTTGAGTCTTAATTTTTGCCTTTTTCTACTCTTCTTAGTTTTCTTTTAGTCCTCCTTAGTTTTTTTTATAGTCAGTTAGTTAAGTCTGTTGACCTCATTTTTGATGAGGTCTTCTCTTCTTCTCTTTAGTACTTAGGATCTAGCCTTAGGCTTTTCCTTTGACTATCCTAGAGGATTAGAATTGGGACCAACCACTTAGAAATTCAAACCACTTCTTAACTCCCTGCCGACTCCACAAACTTGACTGTAGACCCCTAATCACCCAAAATTCCCAAAAATTAACCTTTAACATTTCCTCACCAATCAAGTTGATAATCCATAGCCAAAAATACCAAAAATTCCAAAAATACCTCCCAATACCCTCCAAATACCCAAAATACCCCTCTTGACCACTAGATCCAAAAATTCAGAAAATTCCAGAATATTTCAAATATTCCCAATTTCATTTTGTTCAACTACACCATGGGTTAATTTTGTCAATTTACCCCACTTTTGTCAAAACCCCCAATTTGACCCATTTTAACCCTAAGTGAATCCAATGTCAAGCCAAACCTACCCAATTGACCCAAATTCCGGTCCAAGCTCAATTCTAAACTTCAATTTATCATTCCCAACACCAATCTAGACCAAATCCAAGTCCAATTTGATTGACATTTGAATCCAATTTCACTTTTGGCCTTAAACCCCAATTTGGACCCATGATCCAAACCTAACCCAAACTAACCCAATTCAACTCCAATTAACCCCAAACCTTTTCTAAACCTTCCCTAACATCCCCACAAACAAAACACTAACATGATTTACCCAAAATTTAGACCCAATCCCCACTCAAATTCAACCCAAAGCCAAAATACCCAATTTTGACCTAAACCCAAACCTAACCCAAATAAGCCCAAACCCCAAAATCAAAACCCAACCAAAGTCAAAACCTCTTTGAAACATTCCCATAAACATTTCCCAACATTTATTTTACATCAATTTCAACCCTAGCCCAACATTGGCCCAAGTTAGCCCAATTTGACCTACATTGGTCCATTTACCAAAGAGGTCCAAATCCAACCCAATTCAAGCCCAAACTACTTCAAATTTATTCCAAATCATTCATGAAACAATCCTAAATTAAATTCAACACTTATTGGATCTAATCCTTTACAAAATTCTCATCCTAAAATTTGTTTTGAAATCTAAAAGCCCACTCTCTAAACCATCTTGAAAGCCCATCCAAAGTGAAATCCAAAAGCCCAAAGCCCACATGACAATTCCTTCTCATCATCCCTTTAATCGGGATCAATTCCTAAGTCCCAAATCAATCATCAAATCAACCTAAATCAAGCACCATCTAAATTTTTCACTAAATTGCCAAAATCTCAAAATTCCTTTTTCATATAAATGGATCCACTTTTCCTAAGTCAAGGATGAGCCAAATGAAGCCACATGCAAGCCATGGACAAGCCACATGAAGCCATGGAAGGTTTTACATGTGACCAAGCCATTAATGGCAAAAGGAGGGCCCCCTTTCCTAATCCTTCATTAAGCCTTTTTAACCATAAGCATGTCACACACTAAACCATGCTTAGCCACCTCCCCATGGATGGAGACTTCACCACTCCATGGCAGCCTAACCCAAGTGACTCTTTTCACCTTAAAACCGTGCCTTGGGTGGTGCACCTAGCCCAAAAGGATGGGTTGACCCAAATCAAGCCAAAGTGGCCTCTCCCCCATACAATTTTAATCCAAGCACTTTACACATGTCCAAGCCCAATCGACTTCACCATTGCCAAGCCCCGACCTCCCCGGTTAAGATGGTGACCCCCGCCCGCCGCCACCCACCCGGCCGTCGGAAAACACCACACCCGAGAGCATCATGTGAGCCCAAGCTTGGAATTCTCACTCGCCGGGTCGCGCCATGCCCAATGGCCACCATGGCTATTCTTCTCCTCACCGCAGCAATCGATCCCAAGCCCTAACTCCCCCCGGAGAGCCTCCAGCCCACTCTATTTAAACACCCCTCTCTCGGCCATGGGAGAGGTGCCTGAACTAACCTTAAGGAAACTCGCCAAAATCACTCCGCACTCTCCCCACACCTAGAGCATTTGATCCCCACTGTCCTCCTGCCCTAATCCCCACTAATTGAGCTCAATTTTGGAGCTCAATTCTCGAGCAAAACAGGACATTCCCAAATCCTTCACCAAAGTCAAATTAAACTCACCTACACCCGCACAAGGTCAAGAGGAGAAGTTCCCAGATGAAAGCCCCCTCTCCGTACCACCCATCCGTTCCGTACTCCAAGCTTTGTAATCTAGCTGTGGTCGAAATCATACCCGGACAATTCACTGTGCCGGAGACTTCATCCGGAGCTTGTTCGGACTCGCCGAAGGTGACACAACCCTCGCATTGAAGCCACACTTCTCTGAGCTAAGGTGTGAGCTAACTCTTTATCCCGAGCTTCTGGAGATTCTCTATTTCAAATACCTTAATTTCAATGCATGATCACCATATAGATGTATTTGCCTCTTCAAGACGAATCCATAGAGCACAAGAACACAAAAATCCGTTAAGTATTGAGTGAGATATTAAGGATTTTGTGTGGACGGTTCTCGGGCTGGGAAGCTTGGGGAAGATGAACGGATGCCGTTCATTTAATAAATGTGCGGACAGACGGCCAAGATCGCGTCGGTTGAGGAGACGGAACGATACAGCGGGCTCCTGGAGCACTGAGTCGGATGGCGGCGTGGAATCAGAACACGCCGTGTGGCCTTTCGGAGATGCCGAGGTTGAGTCAGCGCCGCGTGGATAAGTAGAAAAATAGGTTATTTTTCTATTTATTTAATTCCCTAAACATCAAAAATGCATAACTTTGTGTAGGAAAATCAGAAAAATAAAATAAAAATACCCTCTTGCTCAGTGAACAGAGGAGAATAATGTGGAAAAGAAATCATTTAATTTCATCAAGTATTTTATTTTTAATAATTTATTTACTTTCTGCACATTTTCAATTCTCCATGCATGTATACAATTCATAATGGCATGAGATCATAAGGCTTTTGAAGCCTCTGAATTCGGGAACATCCCCTGAATTTTCCAAAGTCAGAGGCCATCCCTATGAAGAGTTATTGATTTTTCAACTCTAGGATGCTAGTTCGAGTATTTTAATCCCAATAATTAGCATATTGTGAAATAAATTCTAGGAAAATTTGGTGATGTTTATTATGACCAGAGGAACCTAGGAAAAATAGGTTTTGAATTAATCCACTTGGAATAACCCTAATTGGCTTAAACACCCAAAATAGGTCCTTAATTAATTAGAGCTAATCATACATCAAGTTGACTTGAAATCAATTCTCCACCGACCTTTAGGATCGAGAGGAACCCACCATAAAAATTTGAAGTCAATCGGACTTGGTTAGCCTCTACTAAATGGGTCGATGAAGTCATTTAGCCGATTTAAACTTTAAAAATTCATAACTTTCAAAATACTTTTCAAAAATTCACTAAATTGGTTTTGGAGCCTCTCTGATATCAGGGGAATTTAAGAAAAATAAAATTGTAATTTTCTAAAAAAGTTGATTTTTTGCTTTATTTTAATATTTTAATAATTAAAAAAAATAGAAATCACAAAAATAATAAAATTCACCAAAATGTCACATTTTAAATTTTAATCACTTGGGAACAAACCCCATATTTTTCCTAAGTCTCTATAATGAGATATTAAA
The DNA here is from genome assembly GCA_022702705.1 of Papilionanthe hookeriana x Papilionanthe teres. Taxonomy (NCBI): domain Eukaryota; kingdom Viridiplantae; phylum Streptophyta; class Magnoliopsida; order Asparagales; family Orchidaceae; genus Papilionanthe; species Papilionanthe hookeriana x Papilionanthe teres. The sequence continues at coordinate 154,672,888 of CM040421.1, read as the reverse complement.
TTTTAAAGCCTTAAGGTAATTTTAAAATTAAAAAAATGTATATTTTTAGTATTTCAACTAAAATAATTCTAATAAATCAAAGAAAAATCAGAAAATTATAAAAATTGGTTCTCTGGTTTCCTTGATATCAGAGAGATTTTTGAAAAATATAAATTTCATTTTTCAATCTTTATTTTATTTTTAAATTAATTAATACTCCAAAACTCAAAATAATTATAATTAAAAGAATATAATTCAAAAAATCACCAAAATTGGTCCAAGTGATCCTCTGGTCATTAGGAATGTCCCATAATTTTTTTAAGGACAGAAACTTTACCTTGGTCATATTATTAAATTTTCCTTGGAAATCCCTATTTTCCACCAAAAATAATTACATAAATAAATTAAATACAGAAAAATCACATGTTCTCCTCTCATGCCTTTATTGACATATGAGTGAAGTCACATAAAAATTTTAAGTTCATTTAAGCTCAATTTAGTGAGTTATGAAATTATTAAGCTTGAAGGGCAAAATGGTAATTAAAATTTTAACCTTTAATTAAAACTTTAGGCTTAATAAAATTAAAGAGTAAAGTATTTGATCCTAATCTGATTTGAATGATTGAAATCTGAATAATAAGGGTAGAAACCTATTAAACAATTTAAAAATAATTGAAATAAACCTTAATTAAATAATTGATTAAATTTAGAAGAATAATAAAATTGGAATTATTAAAATAGGGATATTATTAGGAAGAGATTTGCTCTTTAATTTAAAATCCCTAAATTAATCATCTCAATAATATTTAATTCCTAATTAAAATGATAATCCAAATTTAAGATTTAAAATGCTAAAAGACTTAATCATTAAATTAAATTAAAGTTAAATTATTTAAATTAAATCCTTTTAAAATTTCAATTAAATTAATACTTTAATAATTAAAATTAAATCATCTTTTAAAAATAAAAAAAATAATAAAATATTAAATTAAAATTAAAAATAAAATTAAATTAAAATTTAAATTAAATTAAATTAAATTAAATTAAATTAAATTAAATTATATCAAATTAAATTAAATGAAATTAAATCATATCAAATCAAATTAAATTGAATTAAATTAAATTAAATAATAGAATCAAGTTAAAATTAAAATCAAATTAAATTAAATTAAAATTAAAACTAAACCAAATTAAATTAAATTAAAGTTAAATTAAATTGAATTAAAAATAACGTCACCTAAGACATAAAGAAATTCAAAAATAAATATAAAGCAACTTGAACATTATTCCAAATTTAAACCCGTTAACTGAAATTAAATTAAATCACAAACCATTTGAACATCAATTTGCCCTCAAAAGCTTTTGTTGTCATAACTCCTAAATAGAATGTTAAGTGAAATGTTATTTCACTCATAGGATATTCAAATGTCCTAGTTCACTGAGTAAGGTAACAACAAAACTTGAATTCCCGGACGATTAATTCATTTGTATGATTAAATTCATTTGTATGATTAAATTCATTTGGACTTAAAACAATTCTAGCAATATTGAAAAGATGTTTAAGATTCTTCTTAAACACTTTCTCAATATGATAGGATGTTTATGAGAACAACTGAACTTAATTGTTCTTTGATGAAGAAAATCATCCTTAAACCAAAACACAAGAACCTAGACGTCATAGGAGATGACTAGCTACAGGATTAGGAACTTGGTAGAAAACCATAACCCTTCCCTTAGTTTTACCTAGGAACTTGTTCTAAATGCTTAAATATTCTAAATTGTGTTTGAGTGCAGCTTGGGATGACGGGAAGACCCTCCGAGTACACTTTTATTTTGTTGCAATTTACTTTATTGCAATTTACTTAATCACATCGCACTTACTTTTCTTGCATGATAAACAACCGTTGCATGAAAACCCACACTTTTAGGATAGTCCCTAAAACCGAAACCAAAACTAAATTAAAAGTCATTGCAAGATAAAATTCACCGCCACAACATTTCAAAATATAAAACAACTCAAAATTTAATCACAAACGGAACACAAACCGCAATTACAGCTAAATTAAAACGTCTTGTTGGATGATCAGGAATACCTCGGATGATGTAACCTACGTGTTGCTAACGGGATTTCCCACGGTCTAAATGAAAGTGTGGAACTCATTTAGTTGAGTTTAGCAAAATCATCTGTACTAAGTGAATCCGATTAAAATAACGATGCCGGAAGGATGGAACCGTGGGATCTTAACCGGTGTTGTTATAATCAACTTTAAGATTTGTTGTAATTAAAACATGAAAAACACTTGGAAATTAAGATTTTCTCTAAACCAAAACACTTCTCTCATCTCGTGATTCATGACTTCTAAAACTAAACCTCTGCAACAACAAGGAGCTCGGAGCATGGTGGGCAGCACGACCATCGTCATCAGCAAAACCTGAATCTGCTTCAGCAAAACTTTCTTAAGAATTAAATAACTAAGCCATAGGACTTCGAGGTAGTTTGCCTAGTGCAACATAAATCCTGAACCTTTTGTTAGGAATTTGCATTGCAAATTAAGCCCTAACCGGTCTTAGGATTCCGAGGTAGTCGTCCGATACGACATAAACCCTCACATCTTCGAGGCTATTTGTATGATCATGTCATACTAACATAAGCCCTAATTAATTAAAATTGGCAAGATCAAAACATTGAATAAATATTAGGACTTTCCTAACTCGAAGCCTAACAATAGGATAGTTTGGGAAGTTACCAAGATTCTTCTTGGATCCTCAGCTTCTCCTATTTCTCTTCCTTTTGGACTCCAGAAATAAATTATTCCAAATTTGATCCATTCCCTATTGAAATTCCAAAATTAAATCCCTTGAAAACTTAAACTTTGAAATTCTTGAGAGCAGAACTACTGATTATTATCGAGAGTTTTCTTAGGTGATTCCCGTCACTTAAGATGTAATTAACTATAGGGGCTTGCCCTTATAGGGAATTTTAAGAACCCAGGTAATTTAAACCCTACTTAATTCATTTATATTAAGCAGGGGAACTTGTCGGCTTATAAAATTTGTTTGCAGACCAAACAGATGTCACAAATCTTTTAGTTTATTTAATCAAGCCCCATCGTCAAGCAAAGGTGCCTATTCTTTGGGATAGATACACGGTTTGTGGTGCGGTGCTTGTTTATATAAACTATTTGGGATGTGAGATCGGTTTGATTTCACATCTTAAAATTTTCAAACTTAAAATTATTTTTAAAATCAAATACTACTTTTCAAATTATTTATTTAAATTAAAAATTCGCCGAAAATTTCTGTAGGCGACCTCTTTTCAAAAATACAACACTCAACCTAAAAATATGCCGACAATTTCTGGCGACTCCGCTGGGGAAAATTCCTCTCTCCATTTTTAATCAGATAATTCTGCTTTCAAAAATCGGTAGTGTATCCATGTTCCTAGTGGATCAAACTACCCTTCTTTCCGTTGGAATACTATGTTCATTTCTACCTCGAACAAGTATAGCCAACATTCTCTCGGATTTAGGAGCCACTCGTTTAGACACCCCTAAACAGAGAGGTTCCGAGATCCTTTTACCTCATTTCGAGGTGGGGTGGACCCCAATAGGTATTAGTTTAGGAGCGGTCTTGCGGGTCGAGAAGTTTCTACAAGACTTTCTCTTCCTTTTCCCAATGGCTAGGGCTTCCCAGGGGCAATTGATGGCTAAAATCAGCTGCCTAGGGGAGGAGATGAAGAGCTGTGTTGGCCAATTGGAGTGGGTGAGACTTGAATTTTTGGCTCATTCCAAGCTCCTCGGCCATGGTGTTTTCCGGTGGCCTGGTGGCTGGCCGGCCAGGGTCAGGTCACCATCTGAGTCAGGGGAGTCAAGGCTGGGGTTTGGTGTAATTAATTATCTTTGGACAAGTGTCTAAGGTTTGATTTAAATGGAAAGGGGGAGGCTAATTTTGGGCTCTTTTTGGTCCAAGGCATGGTTTAGGCTAGGTTCACCTCCCTAAGGTTTAATGAAGGATTAGGAAAGAATCCCCTCATCTTGCCATTAATGGCTTGGTGAGATGGAAAGTGGCTTCCATGTGGCTTGTACATGGCTCAATGGCTCACATTTGGCTTGGAAAAAGTTTGATCAATTTCATAAAAATGGATTTTAAGAATTTTGGATATTTTTGTGGAAATTTGGATGAAGCTTTATTTAGAATTATTTAATCATTGGTTTAGGACTTAGGGATGATTTTAATTGAATGCATGATGAAAAAGAGTGTCATATGGGCTTTGGATGAATTTTTGGGCTTTTGGATTTGGTGGAAGTGGGCTTTTAGAATGGTTTAAGAAAGTGGGCCTTTAGGTTTGAAAACAAATTGGTGGATGGAAATTTTGTGAAGTATTGGGCCAAACAAATGTTGAGTTTAGTTTAGGGATGTGTCATGAGTGATTTGAAACAAATTTGAGGTGATTTGGAGTTGAATTGTGTTTGATTTGGGACTTTTTGGTAAAAGGGGTCAAAGTGGATCAAATTGGGCTAACTTGGGCTAAGGTTGGGCTAATATTGGGCTAATGTTGGTTTAATGTAAAATTAATTTTTAGAAATGTTTATGGGAGTGTCACAAAGAATTTTCAACTTTGGTTGGGCTTTGATTTTGAGATTAGGGCCCATTTGGGTTTATGGTGGGTTTAGGCCAAAAAAGGGGATTTTGGTTTTGGGTTAGGTTTGGGTGGAGTTTAGGTTTAAATTTGGGGCAAATTTTGTTAGTGTTTTGTTTTTGGGGATACTAGGAAAGGTTAGGAAAATATTTGGGGTTAATTGGAGTTGGGTTGGGTTGGTTTGGGCTAAGTTTAGGTCAAGGGCAAAAATTAGGCCTTGTTCTTCAAATTGAAATTAGATCCAAAGGTTAATCAAATTGGACTTGAATTTAGTCTAGATTGATATTAGGGATAAGTAATTGAAGTTAAGAATTGGGTTGGATCAACATTGAGGTCAGTTAGGTTGATTTGGTTTGACATTGGGCTTGCTTTGGTTAAAAATGGGCAAAATTGGGAGTTTTTGGTAAAATTGGGTTATATTGATAAAATTAGCCCATGGTGTAGTTGCAAAAAATTAAATTGAGAATATTTGGAATTTTCTGGAATTTTCTCGGAATTCTTTGAATTTATGGATTTTTTGGTTAAAGAGGGCATTTTGGGTATTTCGAGGGTATTAGGGGGTATTTTTGGAAATTTTGGTATATTTGGATATGGATGATCAATTTGAATGGTGGGAAATGTTTAGGATTGGTTTTGAGGAATTTTGGGTAATTTAGGTAATTTTGCAAATTTTGGGCAATTTTAAGGGTATTTGGTAGGTTTGGTGGGTGTAGGGCCCTGGGGGCCAAAAAGTTGAAATTTTGGAAAAATGAAGATTGATCAAATTTGAGTAGAATGGAATCACTTTGGTTGAGCCATGAATCCATATCAGGCCCATAAGATCCATGAGAGGACTCATTTAAGGAATTCACCATGTTGTTCCTAACCCTCTTACCCAATGGATTACCTACACGAGTCAGGAAGTCAAGTTAGGTATGAATGGTTTTAGGATTGGAATGTGTGTGAAAGTTTAATGTGTGCAAGTCAACTCTCACCAGACCGGGCCACTCAAGGTAGTCATAAGGCCAAAGAGTCCTATAGGAAACCATCCTTTAAACGTCCACATTTGATTTTAACCCTTTAAGTGGCTTAGGGGTTTACAATCAAACACGTGGGGTTTGAAGGGAGCCAATAAGTGTTTGGAGTTCTAAGTGATGGGTCCCATTTCTAGTCCTCTAAGATAGTCAAAGGGAAAGCTTAAGGCTAGATCCTAAGTACTAAGGAGAGAGAAGAGAAAAGACCTCATCAAAAATGAGGTCAACAATACTAACACCATAAATTGCCTTCACAATTTTAATACAAACTCATTAACATAAGCATATCAGTCGTCAGATTAGAAATTTTTGGTTGACGGAATAGGAATCATGTCACACGCTTTAAAATTTATTTAATTTAGTATATATATAGTTTCAGAATTAATATTTTAATGTTAGAAATATGAGATCAAACTGATCCCATATATTCAATACTTAAATAAACGAGCACAACATGCCAAGCTATTCATCTACCAAAAGAATAAATACATTGCTTGATAATGAGGCTCAACTAATAAACTATGGAAACTATTACATCTGTTTTGATATGTGAAAAACTTTTTGTAAACCAACATTTTCTCCTATCTAATATGAGAGATTAGATAGGGTTTATATTAAGTCTGGTTCTTAAAGGTCCCTATAAGGGCATGCCCTATAGTTAATTACAACTTAGACAGCTGAAGTCACCTAAGAAAACACTCGATTTCAATCATGAAATATTGTCTTCATGAATTTCAAAGTTTAGGGTATTCAAGGTTGGACATAAGAAAATTAAATGGGAAAGGATTAAGTTGGAACAAATATTATGGAATCCAAAGAAAGAAAGGTGGGGGATGTCATGGATCCAAAGGGGACATTAAGTGACTTCTCAAACTATCCTATGGTTCAGCTTCAGTTTCAAAAATAGATTGTTTAATGTTTCATTCTGCCAATTTTATTATGTATGGCTTACATTTGTATGATATTGATCATAACAATAGCTTGTTTACATCGTACAAAACGATGACCTCATAATCCTAAGGCGAGTTAGAACTTATACTACACGCTATGCAAAAGCCTAAAAGATAAGTTAAGTATTTATGTTGCACCAGGCAAACAACCTCGGAGTCATATGGCTTGATGTTTAATTCTAAAGAAGGGGTTTTTTGTTGTAGACTTGTTTGCTCTCTTGAAGATATTCTTCTGCATGCCTTCGTCATGCTGCCCACGACTTGCCCCAAGCTCCTTGTTGGAGTTATAGTAGTTCCGCAGTTTCAAGTTTTATAGTTTATAGCTTTGATATGTTGTTGTTTTGGTTTTGGTATTGTTCTGGTTTTAATTTTGTTTTGGTTTTCAATTTTGCATGCTAAGTAAGTAAATTTCAAGTAAATAAAATGAGTTGAAAAAATAAAACGCAATAAAGTATATAAAATGAAAATACGGTACATAAAATTATTGTGTACCTGGGCTTCTGCTTCCGCTGCATGTACATAAAACATAGTCTAATTTGTAGGGAATTTAAATAAATTGTAGGAAAAAGTAAAGAAAACAAGTAAAAAGGCAGGAAACCGGATACAAAAGTTAGAAAATCAAGTCTTTGAAAACACTAACAAAATCTCGTAGTCACATATGGAAGACCATTGGTAATGGTGGGGACTCAGAAGTGGACTGTGTGCTTCCTGACCTTGGGTAGGAGCTACCAAACCCAACAATCTATGGTGGGCTATCCTAACCTCAATCCCAAAGACTAACAATAGACCATTATAAATTTTCCTCAAAGTCCTTCAATTCTCATTTAAATGTTTTCATGCAATATTTTTCTTATCAAGAAAAAGACTTTTATTCTAATTTCATAAAGTATTGCATTCCACAGGTTAGTCACTCTAATAAAGCATACTAACAAACTAAGAATGTGAGGGGTAATGATCCCACCAAGAGCCGACAAATAGTATTATTGATCCTTATCCTCTTTCTAATTAAAGGTCATTGAGCTAGGAGATACTACTCTAAAACTTTCCACATCGTATCACATCCCCCATTTTAGCACACAATAGTATTATCGTCATTACCCATATGTGGCAAAAATAAATGTCCTCAGTTGCTCACAATGATTTAAATACTTTATTCAAGACCCAAAACCTTAGGCTTTGGGTTTCATTTTAGGATATGTTATGACAGAAAATTTCATTAGTTAATTTAATTAAAGAGATCATGAACTAGATCTTGGTGTATACTCATGTCTAGTATTTTTAACTATTTTATGAATTGAGGTCAAATGCATGATTTCGTCATTTCTTTAAACATGCTTATAATGTTTAGAAAGACTGCACTTTTAACTTGAGCTTGAAGTTTTTTAAGATGTTTCGTCTTCAATTAGGTGTTTTCAACTAATCCTCATGTATCTTTAGATTATACTTAGTTCACCATCAAGCTCTTAAGACTTTGGTTAAACTTGTAATTTTATAAAAAGATCAAAAAGTGTGCTTCAATCCTGATTAAATTAATCGAACTTAAGTTTAACAAATGATTAGGGGTCCTAATTGAAAAGTTATTGGTCTTCCAATTCATACCTCTAACCCTTGAATCATCTCAGTTCTTATTTCTTTCCAGTCCTCAATTATTCCCAAAATTAGAATTTTACCCTTATAGTAGAATTAAGGCAAATGGGTCTCTACCAAGTTTCCCTTTAGGTTTCAATCATCTAAACATACTAATTATCATTATTTAAATTCCCTCCCCTCTCATAAATCCTATAATTTAGGGCCAAAGCATAAAATCCATAAAATTACATATCTACCCTATGGGTTTACTCTCCCTAACCTTCAATTCTCAAGTTAAATGAACATGAAACTTGATTGACCTCTCATTCATAAACCAATTAAGTCAATAGAGAAGAAATTACATTATTTTTTTATTTATTTTTTTAGAGTTATTTATACTCAAAATAAGGAAGTTAATACAGAAATTAAGCAAATTAAACTTTCTGTCCATATAAAAATTTTGGGATGTTTCACATGGAAAATGGACTCATCAAAAATAATTTTGTAATTTTCAAAGTATAACTTAATTTTCATAATATTCAAATGATTTTTAAAGGTAATTCAAATAAAATATAATTTTCTAATTTTACAGCAAACATTCATATTTCTCTGACTCATCTGATCACAGGAAGCTAACCAAACTTAGTTTTGTATTTTTTTGTACTTATATATTAATTTTGAAAATTATTTTATCAAAATAATGAAATTTTAATTAAAAAATAAGTTTCTCGAGTTAGAGATGTTTTCTGACTTTGAAAAAATCATGGAACACTCCTAGTATCATGATGAACGAACCCTCAAAATTTCAAGTCAAAATGATAAGTATTCTATTTTATATAATTAAAACATGTTTTGAGAAAATAATAATTTACGGAAAATAAAAAATATTTTTTTATTTTCGGTCAATAATTTCTCTTTTGTTACCCAAGAACAAGGTTATTTTTGTTTGATTTTTATGACCTTCCTACACCATGATATGGTTTTTTTAAGTGTGAATCCTTTAATTGGAAATAATTAAATTAGAAATTTTCATTTTAACTTTACCAGAAGAAAAGTAACAGTAGTAAGACATTAGGAATAACATTGTAATATCACTAAATAACAAAACATTTTAAGAAGATATTAAAAGTAACAAAATAATGGCAATAAACCCCGAATAACATGAAAATAACCCAGAAGTAATCCACATATTGTATATAGCAGGATTAAAACTAGAATAACCTGAAATAATCCATAAAAAACCCAAAAATTGCCTAGATACTATATGTAGTGAGAATAAACCCATAATAACTTGAAAATAGCCCAGAATAACTAGAAATAACCCATATATATTATATATAGTGAGAATGAACCCAAAATAACCTGAAAATAAACCAGGAATAACCCATAAATAACTCAAGTACTATAAATAGTGAGAATAAAACTAGATTAACTTGAAAATAACACAGATACTATATATAGTCAGAATAAACCTAGAATAACCTGGAAATAACCCAGAAATATTCTACTTATCACGCAAACACAACAGTAAACCAGTGGGAATAACTTCATAATAGCATTACAAAATAAAACATGTGAAGTATCATAAAAAAATTGCAAAATAATGATAATAACTTAGAAATAACCCAAGAATAACCTAAGAATAATCCAGGTATTGTTCACCATACTCATCTAGCCAGAAAATCAAAAATCATCCAATTTCAAACATTAAGATCTCTCTTGATTCTCAGCAAAATCAAGAGTATTTTGTTCCTACAACTTCATCTAAGTGTGTAGATTAAATCCATAAGGGTACGTTACCATGAAATGTAAACTTTCTTCACAAATTTCTAAAAGGTGGAAAATATGTGAAGTTTTGAAATGATGCCTTTGCCTATAAGGTGATGCCTCGATTGGGTGGCTATTGTAGCTTCACTTGTGTTCCGAAGACTTGTTAGAGGTTAATAGTAGCTCTAGAGAAAATTCATCAGCATTTTCCCAAGGTTAAGAGAAGTATATATCTTTTTTAATATGAAACATGATTTTTTTATAGGCTTAACCATGTGGTGGAGGCAAGGGAAGTTCTTCTGGTGAAAAAATTCAAGAGAAAGGATGGGTACTTTGCCCTAAAAATATTCCATAAAGGCTAGCTCAAAGGATGCATTTTAACAAAAATGGAAGGCTTATTTTCTCAAATGAATGAAGGCTTCGGGAAGAGAAAGTCTAGGGTAGAGGGTGTGGGACAAGTCAACTATCATACGTAAGCACGCCAAATCAAGAGATTAGTGTGCCTCGATATACATACAAATTTTGTGTCTGCAAAACTATATCAATATGGGTGCCTTCCTAGCTAAAATTGACGCTCCATATGTGTTAGTGTATTCTGTTTCATCATTCAGGGTCTTTAAGACAACCTCATCGGCGATCGGGTTAAAAAATGTCAAATTCAATTTTTTTTCGAAGTTTTCACTCGTGATTGACCGTTTTGGATATAAAGTTTAATTTTGATTAATTATGAAGCAATAAAGGTGTGGGTGATGTGAATTGGGGTACATCAGAGGATGAAATCTCATAATTCCAAAGAGTTTTGCTAAGATACCTCCAATCCTTATAGGAACCCAACTTGAGTTTCAATATGTTGGTTCCAATCACCTAACTAAATGTTGAGGATTTGAAACCACACATATGACACTATAAGGAGTCAAGAAGTGTTTCGAATTTCTAATTACTATGGGTCCCATTACTAGCCCACTAGGAGAGTCGACAGTAAAGTTCTATGGCTAGATCCTAGGCTCTAAGAAGAAAATACTAGACCTCAACGAAAGTGAGGTCAACAAAGAAGTTATAATATCAAGCAAACAAAGGTAATTAAGCAAATTCAAACATAGGAACTAAAACTGCAAAACTATGGACACTAAAAAATCTTTCGAAGCTAGTAGTTTCTCAAAATTTTCTGGTTGCCCCTCCTTCTCTGTGCCTTGGTTTGTCATATGAACTTTGAATCTGACCCAATCTCGAATACAAAAAACGGTGGAAAAAATGCATCAGCATACTATTCTTTGTGTACAATCTCCTTTCTTTTGGTTAACGGAGCTGCTGGTGTGGTAATGGTAAATCAGGTGGTAAGATCAGAAAAGGTGATGGGAGCAGTCCCACTGTTCCTAGCTACAAATCTCACAGCAATAAAAGTGTTCTCTTCAAACAACATCTTCATCAGAGGGGAGAATCCCATAGCAGACTTTAAGTTAAACCTAAAACAAACTTAACGAACTTGTTCATTTTAGGCTTTGATCCCCGAACATTTATGCTTACGCTTTAGATATGAAAATTATGATTTTATAATATGGGATACTACGCAAGTATACGTATCTTTTATCAAGTAATATAGGACTTTCTGATTAACCCCCGAGATATTAAACCCACAGAGAAATGTAAAAACTGTTAAAGAAATAAGAAAATTATATTTTTACTTTTTAAATGACTTTTGAAAGTATGTTTTGATTTATAAAGTTCGAAAGTTATTTTTGGTATTTTTAATTAATTACTTCTTCATTTAAGAAAGAAAAAGATAAAGAAAACTACTCATATATCATTGAGAAAACACAAGCACACATTGATTTGAAAATAGAAATCATAAAGAAAACACAACAAGCTTTAATTAAAAACTAAATATAAAAACAGAAGTAAACACTTATCTGAAAATCCTCTCCACAAGACTCCGGAAGTTCCTTTAAAACTTGACTTTCCACAGGACAACACTACAGAGGTTGGCGCCCAACTCTGTTGACTTGGAAATTGACTTCAGACTTCAATAAAAACTAGATAAATGGATGGAAGAAAATTGGTGGAAAGAAAGTTTCACACCAACCCTTTTTCCTTAAACTAACTAAGTCTAAAAGACTTTAAAAGACTAAAAGTAAAAGTAGAAAAGAACTCTTGAAACTAGAAGAAGACTTAAAATAAAAGATGACACACTAAAACTAATATAATACTCACACTAAAAAGACACACTAAAAATAACTAAAAGTTTTCATGATATAATTTTCCAAAAGGTGCCTTGGTGTCTCTTCAAATCTTATCCTGATTCAACGTATCCACCAAAAGATGCACCCCTTCATTCAATTTTGCTGCCCAAGGGAAGTTAAGGAAGTCACCACCAAAAGTTTCTTCAAACACCCCTTGATGTTGGTGCAAAAAATGAAGAAAATTCAATTTTTAACTGTGGCGCCTAAGCGCCGACCAGGCGGCGCTTAGCCGCCAAAGTCCAATTTTTCATTTTTTTTTCATTTTTTCGCTCCAAATTTGATCCAATTTTGCTTCTTTCATCATAATAACTAATTTTTATCATACCTGCAAGATAAGCACAAGATACCTTCCAATAAAGGTCTGATATACATCTTTCACTTAAAAATTATAATTATAGTATTTGAAAATTACGCCTCAATAAAAGAAATTTAAGCTTTGAAGAATAAAAGTCAAATCATCTATTTATCCAAAAATACAATATTTATTACTAAAGATAGTTGAAATATATTTATCACCTCTTTACTAAGAAAATTTTAACTTTAAATTTTCATTATTACTATAAATTTTAACTAAATTCTCTTATTCATTTCTATATTCAAAATTTTTTTCCCCTACGATAACTTCATATACATAATTGTTTTCAATAAAAAATCAAACTAATTTTAAGTATTCTTGAGAACAAATAAAATTTTAGGTTTTTAAAGAATTTTTTGTTTTTAAAATTCCCCCTAAACTTTAATTTTTAGTTAGGATAAAATATTTAAGCATGAGAAATGATACATGGGTGAAAATTAAAAACTAATATAACATGCTTGCAAGAATCTTAATATCCTAAATATGCAAGTATAACAATTTAAAAACAGGAGTAAAAAGAAATCAAATTCAGATTTTTTTTTTTAGTTTTTCATTAAGTATAAATTTCATAATTTCAAAGGAATTCTACAATAGTGGAGGTTTTCAAAGAAAATACACACCAACTGAAAATAACTGAAATCACACTAAAACTAGATAAGAAATTGTAGTAGTAGATTTTGAAAAGTTTTAAACATGCAATTTTTTAAATATTAGTTTTAATAGTGTTCCATATTCTCCTAATAGTTTTGGAATTAAGGTACACACTATAAAAACTCTGACACAACATACACATCAAAACATTTACTACTACACATATATCACACAAAACAACAAATAGAATATCAATCCAACAAAGATACATTTGAATATGCATAAAAAAATAGTCTAACTATAGTCGGCATACTACCAGAGTTCACATCACAAATACAACATCAAAATAAAACACAAGACACAACATACATCAGTACATCAACAGAAACTTAGCAACACATAAAAACAAAACAAATCTACTAATCATCCTCCTCCTCCTCATCATCATCATCATCATCATCATCATCATCATCATCATCATCATCTTGCTCATTCCATTCTTTGGATGGCACATAAGGTATATAGAATGGATGAGGGGGCATCTCAGCACTCTGATAACCTCTAATCAATTTATCCAAATAATGTTGATAATTCTCCTCATATTCATCATGTTTTATAATATATCTTTTTATATTATCCATCTTACTATCAATGTCTCTAACATGCTCACGAATAAGACTCACCTTCTTCAAAATCTTTTTTAATAAACCAGTTTGCAAATCACTAGATGATGAAGCTCTCGAAGTAGAAGCACGGGAAGTAGAAACAGCGAAAGCATAAGCAGAAGCAGTAGAAGCCCTACCAAATCCTCCTCTCCAGCCAAACTCTGAATGTACAATGCAAGCTCTAACATTTACACTGGTAATAGGTTTCATAGGCTGAAGAACCTCTTCCGAAGTTTCAAATTTCACACCAGACCGCTCACATAATTAATGAATCAATGATGGAAATCCCATACCTGCAGTAGTGGTAGATCTGGTACAATTCAAAATGTAATCATAAATGATTGCTCCAATATCTATAGGCTTCTCTTGCGGAATACAATAGTTCAACACAACTCTCTCCCTTGTAACTTCACTAGTATTACTTGAAGGCAACAACTTAGATGAGATAAAATAATGCCATGCTTTTGAAATGACATTTAACTTAGAGGCCAAAAAATTGACTCTTCTATCATTTGTTATCTTCAAAAATCCTCTTTAATTAGTAAGAAATGCCAGTAACTCATCTAACTCTCCCTCAGTAGGATGATAGTTAGAATAAAAACAAAACATATCAGGAGGCAGTCGATAAAAAGTATTGATTACTACAGATGTAAAATGTACTTCTTTCCTCTTCACCATCACTAAGTTCTTTTTTGATGCAGGTAAGTTTTCATAAAACTCTCTGACCATAGAAACAACATCAACAACAGAGAAGCAAAAGTAATTCTCCCAATTCCTTTTAGAAATCACCACTTCAATATCTTCTCTTGGTTTACTGAACACACGCTAAGGAATTAATTTACATAACTGTAGTGCATCAATGTATCGTTCCTCAACCCTTGTACTAACAAACTTGTCAGAATCAAGTCATGTCTTTTCTCTTGTGCGCTTTGACTTTGGTGCCATCTCTAAAAATTTCACGAAATAATCACCATAAATTCCAAAATCAAACTAAACTTGCTAAATTAACTTCTAAAAGTAATTTCAACTAAATCCAAGCAATTTTCATCCTTTTCCTCAAATTTTTACCATGAATAGTGATTTTAGGATCTTCCAAAATGTACCCAAAATACATGGTAAAAGTAAAAAAATTTTACTTAGAAATAGTGCTCTTACCTCAAGGAATCCAAATCTAACAATTTTTGTTGAAATCGACTTTTAAATGATCCAATATTTTGATGCCTAGTCTCCTTTTTCGCGAAAACATGAGGTTGAAAATGATAGGGGGAGATAAAATGGTGATTTTTGGGTTTTAACTCCTGAAAATCAATCTTTGCGAATCGGCGCTTAAGCACAAGGCCTTCGGTGCTTAGCCGCAAAATCTGGCGCTTAAGCGCCGGCATTTTGGCGCTTAGCCGGCAGTGCCCAAATTTTCACAATTAAGAAAATTCATGTCGGCATATTTTTAGGTTGTGTGTTTTATTTTTGAAAAGGGGTCGCCTAACAAAAATTGTCGGCGAATTTTAGATTTTAAATTTAATTTAAATATATATATAATTTAGAGAGTAGTATTTGATTTTGAAAATAATTTTGAGTTTGAAAATTTTAAGATATGAAATATCAAACAGATCTCACATCCCAAATAGTTTATATAAACGAGCACCGCCTCACAAAACGTGCATTTATCCCAAAGAATAGACACACTGCTTGATGATGGGGCTGGATTAAGTAAACTAGAAGATTTGTGACATCCGTTTGGTCTGCGAACCAATTTTATAAGCCGACAAGTTCCCCTGCTTAATATAAAAGAATTAAACAGGGTTTATATTACCTGAGTTCTTAAAGTTCCCTATAAGGGCAAGCCCCTATAATTAATTACATCTTAATTGACGAGAATCATTTAAGAAAAATCTCGAAAATGATCAGTGGTTTTGCTCTCAAGAATTTCAAAGTTTAAGGTTTCAAAGGATTGAATTTTGGGATTTCAATAGGGAATGGATCAAGTTTGGAACTGTTTGTTTCAAGAATCTAAAGGAAGAGAAGTAGGAAAAGCTGAGGATCCAAGAAGAATCTTGGCAACTTCCCAAACTATCCTATTGTTTGGCTTCGAGTTTAAGAAAATTATTTAATGTTGCAATCCTGCAAATTTTATTTATTTAGGTCTTATATTTGTATGATATAATCACACGAATATCCTCAAATATGTGAGGGTTTATGTCGTACCAAACGACTACCTCGGAGTCCTAAGACTGGTTAGGGCTTAATTTACATAACATGGTTATGCAAATGCCTAACAAAAAGGGTTGAGGATTTACGTTGCACTAGGAAAACTACCTCGAAGTCCTATGGCTTGGTTATTTAATTCTAAGGAATGTTTAGCTGATGTAGAGTTGTTTTTCTGATGATGATGGCCGAGCTGCCCACCCTGCTCCGAGCTCCTTATTGTTGCAAAGGTTTAGTTTTAGAAGGTGAAAATCAGGGGATGAGAAAAGTGTCTTGGTTTAGAGAAAATCTTAGAGTTCAAGTGTTTTTTTTAATATTTTAATTAAAACAAATCTTAAAGTTGGTTAAGCAGAACCGATTAAGATCCACTGGTTCCGTCATCCCAGTACCGTTATTTTCATTGAATTCACTTAGTCCAGATGAATTTCCTAAACTCAACTGAATGAGTTCCACACTTTTATTTAGACCGCTGAAATCCCGTTAAGCAACACGCGGGTTACATCATCCGTGGTATTCCCGAACATTCAATGAGACATTTTAATTTAGTTGTAATTGTAGTTTTGTTGTTCTGTTTGTGATTAAATTTTAAGTTGTTTTATATTTTGAAATGTTGTGGCGGTGAATTTTATCTTGCAATGACTTTTAATTTAGTTTTAGTTTCATTTTCAGGGACTACCCTAAAGGTTTTAGTTTTCATGCAATAGTCTTATTTAACATGCAAGAAAAGTAAAGTACATTGCATGTAAGTAAATTGCAATAAAGTAAATTGCAATAAAATAAAAGCGTACCTGGAGGGTCTTCCCGTCATCCCAAGCTGCACTTAAAACACATGTTAAGGCATTTAAATATTTCAACAGATACCTAGGTAAAGCTAAGGGAAGGGTTTTGGTTGTCTACCAAATTCCTAATCCTATAACTAGTCATCTCCTATGACATCTAGGTTCTTAGTTTGGTTTTAAGGATGATTTTCTTCATCAAAGAACAATTAAATTCAATTGTTCTTCTAAAACATCCCGTCATATTAAGGAAGTGCTTAGGACAAGTCCTAAACATCTTTTCAATATTTCTGGGATTGTTTTAAGTCCATCCGAAAGCCCATCCGACTCAGTGCTTCGGGGGCCCGCGGTTCATCTAACATTCCCTGGTCCGGCGCAATCTGAATCGTCCACTCGATACATGTACGATCCAATGGCTCCCGGTCATCGTTTACGACTGGTGTGCACCCGTGACCGTCCACACAAAAACCCTAAGATCTCACTCGATTCTTAATGGATTTTCGTGTTCTTATGCTCTATGGATTCACCTTGAAGAGATGAACACATCCATATGGTTTATAGGCTATGAAATTAACTTAAACAAAATAGATAATCGCTGGAGGCTTCGGAGGAAGAGTGAGTTCATACCTTTGCTCAGAGAAGTGAAGCTTCGATCTGAGAGTTGGGTCACCTTCAATTGAGTCCAGGCAAGCTCCAGATGAAGTCCCTGACTCTAGGGAATTATCTAGGTATGAAAGTGACCAAGGCCGATCACAAAGCTTGGAGGCCGGAAGCAATGGCCGGCCTCGGTGAGGGGGCTTTTGTCGGGAACTTCTCCTCTTGGTCTGGTGAAGGTGTAGGACCAATCAATTTTGAGGTTGGCTCACTGTGGTGAAGTGTCCTGTTTTTTGGGTGGATTTTCAACTCAGAAATTGCGCTCTGTTAATGGGAATTAGGGCAAAGGAACACAGGGTATCAACTGCTCTGGGATAGGAGAAGGTCCTGGAGCAATTTTGGTAGAGTTTCCTTAAGGTCTGGTTCAACTCCTTATTTGGCCGAGAGGTGGTGGTGTTTAAATAGGCATGGCTGGAGGGCTTCCTGTGGGCAATCGGAGGCCGGGATCACCGCTCGTGGAGGAGAAGAACAGCCTATGTTGTCCATTCGGGCTGAGACAAGTCGGCAAGGGAGAATCGGGAAAGTTTGGCTCACATGGAGCTTTCGGCCATGGCGTTTTCGGCGATCGTGGTGGCTAGCCGGCCAGGCATTGGTCACCATCTCGACCAGCCGAGGTCGTGGTCGGGGTTTGGTGCAAGCAATCGGCTATTGCCATGTGTAAGGAGGTTTGATTAAAATGGAATGGGGTAAGGGTCATTTTGGCTTGATTTTGGTCAACTCATGTATTTGGGTTTGGTGCACTCACCAAGGGACCGATTCGAGCCGAGGAGGTTAGATGAGTCGCCCAGAAAGGGTACTGAAGTCACCATCCATGAATATTTGGATTAATCATGGATTAAGGTGAAGCATTAAAAGGATTAAAACTTTTTTAAGGGCGTTTAAAAGAGGCTCCTCCTTTTGTAATTAATGGTATGATGATGTGTAAAGTGATTCCCATGGCTTCATGTGGCTTGTGCATGGCTTCAAAGCTTGCTCATGGCTTGACTTACTTTCATGAGAAAGGGATTTTGAGATTTTTGGTATTTAGGGGTGATTTGGCATGAGGCTTATTTGGAATCATTTGATGATGGGATTGGAACTTAGGGAATGACTTTAATTAAATGGGTGGGAAATGAAAATGTCATATGGGCTTTAAGATAGATTTTGGGCTCTTTGAAATGGTTTTAGATGGACTTTTAAAGTGATTTAGGGAAGTGGGCTTAAGGATTTTAGGATGGGCTTTTGGGTGAAAATTTTGTGAAGGACCATGTCAAATAAATGTTGCAATTGGTTTAGGGATGTTTCATGAACGGTTTGGAATCAATTTGGTGTGATTTGGAGTAGAATTGGGTTGAATTTGGGCTTTTTAGTTTAAGGGGCCAAAGCGGGCCAAATTGGGCTAACTTGGGTTAAGGTTGGGCTAAAGTTAGATTTGAGGTAAAATTAATGTTGATAAATGTTCATGGGAGTGTCACAAAGAGTTTTCAACTTTGGTTGGGCTCTAATTTTGGCTTTTGGGCCAATTTGGGTTAGGTTTGGACTTAGGTCAATTTAAGGGATTTTGGTTTTAGGTTAGGTTTGGGTGGAGTTTAAATTCTAATTTTAGGCAAATCAAGTTAGTTTTTTGTTTATGGGGGTGTTAGGAAGGTTTTAGAAAAGATTTGGGGCCAATTGGAGTTGAATTGGATGGGTTTGAGCTAGGTTTAGGTCGTGGGCCAAAATTGGGCTTTAGGCTTCAAATTGAAATTGGGCTCAAATAACAATAATATTGGACTTGTATTTAGTCTAAATTGATATTGGGGATGTTTAATTGAAGTTTAGAATTGAATTGGACCAAAATTTAAGTCAATTGAAGTGGTTTGGTTTGAGAGTGGGTTCACTTGGGTTTAAAATGGGTCAAATTGGGGGTTTTAGTAAAAGTGGGGTAAATTGGCAAAATTAACCCATGGTTTAGTTGAACTAAATGAAATTGGGAATATTTGGGATTTTCTGGAATTTTTTTGGGAATTTTCTGATTTTTTGGATTTTTGGGCTAAGAAGGGCATTTTGGGTATTTGGAGGGTATTGGGAGGTACTTTTGGAATTTTTGGTATTTTTGCCTATGGATGATCAATTTGAGTGGTGGGAAATGTTTAGGATTGATTTTGAGGAATTTTGGATAATTTAGGTGATTTTGCAAATTTTGGGTAGTTTCAAGGGATTTTGGTAGGTTTAGTAGGTGTAGGGCCCAGGGGGTCAAAAATTTAAATTTTGGAAAAATGAAGATTGATCAAATTTGAGTAGAATGAAATAACTTTGCTTGAGCCATGAAGCCATATTAAGCCCCTATGATCCATGAGAGGACTCATTTGAGGCATTCACTATGTTGTTCGTAACCCTCTTAGCTAGAGGCTTAGGGGTTAAGGACCATCCATGTGAATTACCTACATGAGTCAGGAAGTCGAGTTGGGTGAGATTGTGGTTTTAGGACTTGGAATGTGTGTGAGAGTCTAGTGTATGTGCAAGTTAACCCTCACCAGACCAGGCCACCCAGGGTATCCCTAAGGCCAAGAAGTCCTATAGGGAACTCATCCTTTAAACCTCCACATTTGATTTCAACCCTCTAGGTAATTAGGGGTCTACAATCAGGCTTGTGGGGTTTGCAAGGAGTCAAGAGGTGTTTGAACTTCTAAATGGTGGGTTCCATTTCTAGTCCTCTAAGATTAGTCAAAGGAAAAGCCTAAGACTAGATCCAAATTACTAAAGAGAGAGAAGAGAAGAGACCTCATCAAAAATGAGGTCAAAAAATGGACCCTCAATAGGTGTGGTGTACTAACCAAGCACACCGCGCGTATTGGCGTTGACCAAAGAGATCAATAAAACCAACACAAATGTCCAAGTAAAAAAACTTAGGACGAAGTAGAAGAATTTCGGCTGGGGAGTATCAGGTATATTTCTATGATCGGAGATTCCTGAACTCTCGCTAGGGGATGGAAATGGAGGTGAACTCCAAATCACAAGATATGGGGAAAATTCGATTTAGATTTCAGTTTACTTTTAAATTTCAAGTTTCATTGTGTGAGTTTGGATTTCCATTGAAGTTTAATTTGAAATCGATTTAAGGAAATTTTGAATTTGAAATTTGGATTTGAAATGAGGATTGAAACCTAGATTTCAACCCTGGGATCGCGAAGAGAACTGGAATTTAGGTACCAGCCTTGGAGTGAGAATTAGAGTTTAAGTACCAATTGAAAAGGATGAGAATCAGAATTTAGGAACTGATCTTGAAATGAGAGTTGGAATTTAGGTACCGACCTCACAAAGGATGAGAATCAGAATTTAGGTACTGATCTCGAGAGTGTGAGATTTGAAATTTAAGTATCAAACCTGAAAGAGAATCAAAATTTAAGTATCGATCTCAAATGAGAGTCGGAATTTAGGTACCAACCTCGATGGAAGAGAACTGGAATTTAGGTACCAGTTTCGAAAATTTTAGAATTGAAATTTAGGTATCAATTCAAAAGAGAATCGAAATTTAGGTATCGATCTCAAAGGAAGAGAGTTAGAATTTAGGTACCGACCTCGAAGGAAGAGAACTGGAATTTAGGTACCAGTCTCGGAAATTTTAGAATTGAAATTTAGGTATCAATTTAAAAGAGAAGCAAAATTTAGGTAGCGATCTCAAATGAGAGTCGGAATTTATGTTTCGACCTCGAAGGAAGAGAACTGGAATTTAGGTACCAGTCTCAGAAATTAGAATTGAAATTTAGGTATCAATTCGAAAGAGAATTGAAATTTAGGTATCAATCTCGAAGGAGAGTCGGAATTTAGGTACCGACCTAGAAGGAAGAGAACTGGAATTTAGGTACTGGCCTCGGAATTTAGAATTGAAATTTTGGTATCAATTCGAAAGAGAATCGAAATTTAGGTATCGATCTCGAATGAGAGTCGGAATTTAGGTTCCGACCTCGAAGGAAGAGAACTGGAATTTAGGTACCAGTCTCAGAAGTTAGAATTAAAATATAGGTATCAATTCAAAATAAAATCAAAATTTAGGTATTGATTTCGAATGAGAGTCGGAATTTCTGTACCGACCTCGAAGGAAGAGAACTGGAATTTAGGTACCAGTCTTGGAATTTAGAATTGAAATTTAGGTATCAATTCGAAAGAGAATCGAAATTTAGGTATCGATCTCGAAGGAAGAGAACTGGAATTTAGGTACCAGTCTCGAAAATTTTAATGAGAAATGGAAACTGGTTCCAATCTCGAAGATTTATCTGTATAAAGAGGGACCCAGTCTCATGCCATCAGAACCAAATCGAACAAAGTTCATGGCTCTGTGTCATTAGAACTAGTCGATCCTCTAAAACACAGAAGAAAGAGAATTGAAAGGAGCTGGTAAGCGTACCTAGCTGAAAAGACTTGACCTAAGGACAAGTCGAAGAGAGTATTCAAATTTCAAAAGAGTTTCAAACAGATTTCGATTGAGAGAAGAACTGAAAGATTCGAATCAGAGGATTCAGATCGGAATTCAATTTGAGATTTAGATTCGTTTTTTTATCCTTTAACGATCCAATTTTTTTTGTTGTTTATTTAGTGTTCATGTGAATTTGAAATTCATTTTAATATTCAGATTTTTAGGAAAAATTCTCATTTATTTTCTTTTCTTTTTTGTTCTTTGTTCAAAGTTCATTTAACTCTAATGGCGTTTCCCAATCAATTTACACAAAAAGAGGTGAAGGCAAAGTATGACGTAGTCATTTTCATTCCAATTTGCTAAAAGTACATCATACAACATGATCTAGTCATGTTGACATTTTCCTTAGAAATTTTATGTCTCATACAATGCAGGTAAATACAAAACGGATTGTGTAAGATTCTTGTTGATCCATCCAAAAGCGTCTGTCAAAAATCCATGTATGAATAGTAAGAAACATGGGTAATAACATCACCTTCCAAGCCACCCTTGGCAGGAGTGTCGCATGGATGTGCCTTGGAGGTGTGTTATTTTTGGTGTAACTCACAGCTCGTAGGGCCGGAGACTCTCCAATTCTTGATCTGGTAGAAAGTGGTAAGGCATTTTTCTGTCGTCCATTCTTCTAAAAGTAACTGAGATCCGCTCCAGAGACACTCCTGAAATGCAATGCTTTGCAATGTCTGCTCTGTTTCCTTTTAACACCAGGACGGAACCTACTGGTAGTGGTATCTCCACCGGCCCTCGGAACTCACCGGGGCCTGCAATCTGGAGGTCAGATCCGAACATGATGTTGCACTGGCTGAGGAATGACACCGTGCAGAAGGGTCTAACAAAGTCATGATGGTCTATATATGGAGGTATGCAGTTGCCTTCCTTATAGATGTTGATAATGCGGCTGTTGGGTATGTAATCTGCAGGCAGTACCCTCCATGTTATCATCCTTTTCACCATTCTCTTGATGACTCTTGGCATTGGATCCACCTCACTGCAATGGAGTATCCCTGGTGGATTTCCTTTTCTGTCAATGGTAAAATTGTAGCAACATCCGCATTGGATTGTAAATCTTCCCTTCCCTGGCATCCATCTTCGGGATTTTGAATATGTTTTTTCTCTCAGGCGGCCAGTTCGACCCATTTTCTGCAATTCAAGGATACAATCAACAATTTTTTGTTGCTAATAATTCGAGAAAACATTTGTATATAGCTCGAGGCCTTCCAAGATGTTGACCCTCTTGTTTCCAATTCTTTCAAAGTACTCCAAGGTTTTCTTCTCAACTAGTTGCATTTTCTCCAGCTGGTATTCCGGGATTATCTGAAGTCCTTGGTGTCTAGTAACATACTGCGGGATGTATGGCTCAACCCCAGCACGTTCTTCAGCATGTCTTGTCTCCTCGGGGATAGTCTTCGTAGGGACATCCTCTGGGGTTGGTTTCGTAACAAGACTCTTCGGATCCAGTACATATGCTCGGTGTCGAGATACCGACTTTATTTCTGCTTTTCTTGTTATCTCTTTTATCTGTTCCGACCTTCTTGGAATTAACTTTCTTTTTTCTAGTTCCTGACGAACCGGTCTCCTCTGAGCATTTGTATTAATACTATCCACTGTCTGTTCATATTGATCTTCTGCTAACTTGGTTAGCATTTTGCGAATGCAGCGATTCTTATTTCTTCGCAGGGTAGCAGTGAGAGTAGCTCTCCTTACTCCTTAAATTTCTGAGGTTGCGGCGCTGACAAGCCTAACCTCTACTGTGGCAACTACGGATTTAATTTTCTTATCTTCTCCGGTTGCATGCGTGGCGTTTGTTTTTCTTTTCTTGTTGCTGGATTGGCTGCTCGGGCCACCCATTTTCATCACTTTCTGGCTGTGAAGTTCTTCTCGATCAACTGGGATCCAATCATTTTCTTTGTATTGTAAGCCGGCTGGTATGAATGCTGAGTCAATCTCTATCACTGCTACATCCCTCACCCTCTTTTCATCAAGTGCTAGACTCACGTCATTTCTAAAGTTTAGAACCAATCGCCCGTTCGACATTTCCCTGCGAAAAAATAAGGAAAGGATCAGGGGCTCTACTAAGAACAAGAACAATAAGAAAAACACTTATAAATTTTTATTCACTTCTTTTTTTTTAATTTAAATGAAGTAGGAAGGGATGAGGAAATATCAGGAATGAATGAATTTAAGAGGAAAAAATGACATTTTATTATTATGATTTCCCATGCTTTCTCTTTTAACATTTTTGTTGATGAGATTTTTTTTTTATCATCCATTTTATTTTGTTTTGGGTTCAGACCCAGTCACAAAGTGATTACTTCACCCATGTTTCTAGGGATAAGATTCTATTTTAGAGGCCACCATCCGAAACATCAGGTCGCGTAATACTTCTTTAAATACCATCCATTGATTAGAAGCATAGGTCGTTCTCCACGGCAATTCACCAGTTGGTAGGAACCTCCAGAGTAGACTATCTCGACCACAAATGGTCCTTCCCAGGTTGGTTCAAATTTACCACCTATCTTGCGATGTGCAAGAATAGGTCTTCTGAGAACAAGAACTAAGTCACCGAATTTGAATGTCCTTGGACGGACCAGTTTATCATGGACCAGGATCATCTTGGCTTGATACAGTTCCAAATTTTGTTGTGCGGAAAGTCTTTTTCCTTCCAAGCTTTGCAATTCTTCCAGTCGTAGTCTGGCATTTTCTTCTGTAGTGATCTTTTCTGCAACTGTAATTCGGAGTGACGGAAGCTGAACTTCTAGGGGAAAGACGACCTCGGACCCGTACACTAAAGCGTAAGGCGTAGACTGAGTAGGAGTCCTAAAAGTTGTCCTGTAGGCCCATAAGGCTTCTAACAACTTCTCGTGCCAATTTCTCTTGTTGTCGTCCAAAGTTTTATTTAAAATTTGAACGAGAGTTTCATTAAAAGCCTCGGCCAAGACGTTTGCTCTTGGGTAGTAGATCGTTGAGTATCGCTAGTCGATCCCGTGTCTTCTGACAAAATTGTTGATCTTTGTACTTTTGAATGCAGACCCATTTACTGAAATGATTCTGCGCGGTACCCTAAAATGGTAGACAACTTGGTTCTTGAAAAACTGTAGCACGTGGTGTACCTTCACTTCTCTGAGTGGTATAGCTTCTGCTCATTTAAAAAAGTAGTCTGTAGCTGCAAGAATGAAGCGATGTCCTCTTTAAGAAGGTGGTTCTATCGGACCCACTACATTTGTGCCCCAACACTCAAATGGCCACGACGCGATTGTCGGATGTAGCACATTTGCAGGTCGATGTAGAACCACTCCATGCACTTGGCACTGGTGACAACTTTTGGTAACTTTCATACAGTCGGTCATCATCGAGGGCCAGTAGTACCCTAGTCTTTTAATCTTCATTTTCATTTTCGCACCCGACTGATGAGCGCCACAAAGTCCTGAATGTACTTCTTTAACTATTTCACAAGCCTCGGACCCGCTCAGGCATCTTAGCCACATCTGATCAAAAGACCTTCTGTGTAATGTATTGTTTATTAAGGCGTAAAACAGACTTCATTTCTTGATCTGATGGGCTAATGAATTATCGTCTGGTAAGCTTCCTGTTTGCAAGTAGTCTATTAATGGTTGCCGCCAATCTTCTATATTTTCTGTCACAGCTGCAATTGTTTCTTCTATTTGTCTTTCTGATTTATGTATTGTATTCATATCGAGCTGTGATAGGACCTGTCGTCCTTGAACTGACACTTCAACTGACTTATCCTGCAAGCAGGAAAATTCCTTTGCAAGGAGGGCTAATGCATCTGCAAGAGCATTTTCTTTTCTAGGAATCTTGTAGATTGTTACGTTTGGAATTTGCTCCAACAATTTCATGGCGTACTGAAAGTACTGCTCGAGTCTTGGCTTTAAAATTCTATATTGTCCGGCGACCTGTTGAATGATCAACTGAGAATCTTCGTAGATGTTGATGTCTGTTATTCCCATCTGAATGGTTAATTCTAGTCCAGTTATGAGGGCTTCGTATTCTGCCTCATTGTTTGTACATGGTTCTGTCAAGTGGTAGGAGTATTTTAACATCCCCCGCTCCGGTGTTATAAAGATTAGTCTGATTCCTGCCTTACCGGGCACTATCGTTTGCAATTCTTTGTTCTTCTGTGCTAAGGATGCTCCGTTGAAATATAGTTCCCCACGTCGATCATCGGGGTCTTCTAGGCTTATTATTTGCTCGTCAGGCAAATCGTCGTCAAGAGGCGAATCTGCCGATAAAGGGTGTGCTACAAGGAAGTCAGCTAGGACTTGTCCCTTTACGGCGTAAAATAGAACGAAAGTTATGTCGAATTACAATAGTATCATTGACCACCTGGCAAGTCTGCCAGAAAGCGTCGGTCGGGTCATCAAGTATTGCAACGGATTAACTCTCGAAATAAGGTTGACTTTATGAGAAATCATCTAATGCCTAAGCTTTTGAGCAGCGAAGATCAGGGCCAAACAATGTTTCTCAATCGGAGGATATTTTACTTCCGTCGGGACTAGACGATGGCTTAAGTACTAGAGAGCATTTTCTTTTCCCTCATTGATCTGGGCTAGCAGGGCTCCAAGGGAGTCGTCTAGAGCCGCAGTATAAAGTATCAACTGTCTACCTGAGACTGGGGCTGCTATGATAGGAGGTGTCATTAAATATTGCTTAACGTCCTTGAAAGCCTGCTGGCATTTCTTATCCCAAACGAATTTGGCGTCCTTTTTAACTAATGCCGAGAAGGGCTAACACCTACCTGATAAGTTCGAGATAAAGCGTCGAAGATATGCCAACTTCCCTTGAAAGGATCGTAGTTGATTCAATGTTTTGGGAGGAGGCATTTCTAAAATTACTTTAATCTTCTCCGAATCGATTGCAATCCCACGATGCCGGACAACAAATCCTAAGAATTTCCC
Organism: Papilionanthe hookeriana x Papilionanthe teres; assembly: GCA_022702705.1. Taxonomy (NCBI): domain Eukaryota; kingdom Viridiplantae; phylum Streptophyta; class Magnoliopsida; order Asparagales; family Orchidaceae; genus Papilionanthe; species Papilionanthe hookeriana x Papilionanthe teres. The sequence continues at coordinate 154,646,143 of CM040421.1, read as the reverse complement.
GGAGGTAACGCCGAAGGCGCATTTTAAGGGATTCATCTTAAGATTAAATTGTCTTAGTCGCTCAAAAACAATTCTCAAATCATACATGTGATCTTCCTTCAGTTTGCTTTTGATGACCACATATCCACATAGCACTCGACTTGGTTGTGAATGAGATCATCAAAAATCATCGTCATCGCTCTTTGGTATGTTGCTTATGCATTCTTTAGTCCGAATGGCATTACTGTGTAGCAATACACTCCGATTGGTGTTCTGAATGCCGTGAGCTTTTCGTCTTCTGGTGCCATCTTTATCTGGTTGTATTCTGATGATCCATCCATGAAAGAGAAGATTTCATGTGTTGAAGCAATGTCGATCATCAGTTCCGGGATTGGTAGTGGAAATTCATCCTTTGGACATGCTTTATTTAAATCTCTGAAATCTACGCAGATTCTGATTTTTTCATTCTTTATTCTGACTAGTACCACATTGGCTAACCAAGTTGGGTATTGATCTTCAAGAACAAATTTAGCGTCTATTAGCTTCTTAACTTCAACTATTACTTGTTGCTCAATTTCTAGACGCATTCTTCTGGGGGCTTGTCTGACTGGAATAGAAGTAGGATCCACTCCAAATTTATGAACTGCGACCTCTGGAGCTAATCCTGGCATTTCGTTGTAACTCCAAGCAAAACAGTCCTTGAATTCCATTAATAGCTTGATTATGTTTTCGGAGTCTTCTTTATTAAGTAAGGAGCTAACAAAGGTAGGCCTAGGTTCTTCGCTAGTACCTAAGTTAACTTCCGTTAACTCGTCTATAGTAGATTAGATTTCTTCTTTGAATTTTGGTGGAGCGTTGCCAAATGGTAGATCTTCAAGATCTTCTGAGGCTTCCAAGCAGTCTTTATTAGGTTCGCAAGTGACAACCAAGCAAAATACCGTATTGTCAACTGATCCAACTGTGCCGAATCTGAGACCATATTTTGAATTGGGAGGCCGACCGGCATTATTCCATAATTTTTCAAAGTGTTGTGATCGGCCTTTTGTCCATTGTCAATGTAAGACACCACGTTGAATTAAATTTTGAACACAGGGAGAGTACCACTCAAAAGGTAATTCCATTAATTCTGATGAAGTAACATCTTCAAATTGTACATCTTTTTCAGTATTGGAAGAAGAAGCACCACGGTAAAACTTAACCACCATACCCTCGATCATATTAGAATGGATCGGGGTCAGGGTCATAGTATGCACATAGTGGTTAATCTTCTCGTACATTGATTTATATTCTTCATTTTTTTCATCTTCGAGAGAGATCTTGAACTATGGTTTCTTCTGATTTATTGTTATTGCTTCTTTCTTAATTTCTTCTTCTTCTTCGGAACTGTTCTCCCAATCAACATCGATGACCGGTTTCTTCTGTCCAACTGTTCCAACATTTCTTCCATGTCCTCGTCCCCGGCATCGACCTCAAATTTCTTTTGCTTCATTTGGTATGATATTTCTAGAAAAGATTGTTTTCTTCGGGGATGCGTAGTAGACCGCATCTTCATGAATTCCAATCTAGTGTACAAAGAATGGTTGCAAGTCACCTTTGATACACTGTTCCCCTCCTTCATAATACTTTATGCACTGGTGCAGAGACGATGGTACCATCCAGTTTTCATGGATCCATGGCTGACCCAGTAGAGCGTTGAACGATGTTTCAGAATTAATTATGAGAAATTTTGTGGTTGTTTTTGCTAAATCACCGATCTTCATTAGTAGTGTTATCGATCCAAGAGCTCTTTCTCCTTTTTGATTGAAAACTCTTAAAAAGCATTTTGTCTGCTTCAAGCTCGCGAGCATCAATTTCCAAATATGCTAGAGTCCGAAGATCCCGGATCAACCAACACTCTGGAGAGCGTAAACTTTCCAATAGTGACTGAAATGTATAACGGTCGGTTGTGATATGCTGTTCCCAGTAATAGATCATTGTTCGTGAAGGTAACACCTCGCTGTTCTCTTAACGAGCAAACCTCATCGAAGGAATTAGCGGCCATTTGGGCTAAACAAATCTCTGGATCAAGTAAAGCCTTGATCAGAGCCACTCTCATCTCCTTTGACAAGATCAGAGCATCGTATATACTTAGTTTGGCTGGTAATTTCCTAAGATGGGCTAGCACGTTGTAGTCTACTTTATTACCATGTTCCTCGGTTTCTTCCCGAATGGACAGTTCCTCTGCTTGGGTTGGCTCTTCCTGAACAACCACCTACTTTCCTTTATCCTTTAGACCCATTCTCGGGGGTAGAACTTTTCCACTTCTTAAATTTACTTCAGTTATTTCTTCTGAATTTTGGTGTTTCCTTATGAATCAGAGCAACTGGCTCTTCTGAAGCCCCTTCGGTGTCTGATGGTTCTAATTCTATCGTGATCGGAGCCCCTCAGAATTTATAAATGGACTTGTTGCTTGTCGAGCTTTTGTAACCACCTTTGTGAACATCTTCTTCATCATGGTCGTCGAGGTTGTGTATGATTTGAGAATTGTTTTTTGTATTGGAATCGAGATCCGGATTAAGCCGGTTGTCGCTAGTTACGTAATCATTAGAAACAGTTAAAACGTAGCAAACGCCATAACCCTTATCATTATAAGATACCGTCGGGGCGAGCAGATAATCATACAGAGTCAGGAGTTCGAGGGATTTCTCCCCCGAATCGGAAATAACCATCCTAGGATAAGCAGCCCCTAGTCTACTCTTCGGAGCCTCGGACTTTTTTCTTCCATGATCTTCTCCTCCTTCTGGGGCAGTTCTTCAATCCCAAGTGATAGTACCAGCTCGACATGTTTCAAACTTTGAGCTGAAGCGTGTACCATAAGAACCGGTTCCGTTGTGGTGGTTGATAACTAGGTTGTGGCCGCTCTGACTGTATCTGAACCTGCTCCTTGGCCTTATCTACTGCCGTGAAGATTCAAGATTTCTTTTCAAATGTTTTTACAGGCTTCTGCTTATCAGTCTTGTCTACGAAACTTAACTGTTTTGCCTCTTCTTGTAAGCTCCCGGCCTTGCTAAGCAACTTCTTGAAAGTCTTGATTGTAAACCCTTTAAGGAGAAGTGCTATCGGGCCATAGATACTTTTAAGTAGGATGCCGAGTGCATGTTGTTCTTGGAGCTGTGGTTCACACTTCATGCTTAAGTTTCTCCATCGAATTATGTAATCCACTAAAGTCTCGTTCGGCTTTTATTGCTCCGCCACTAGATCTCCGATAGTGATGTGGTGTTGACCTCCGACAAATCGTTTCACAAAGAGATTTTCTAGTTCTGAAAAGGTCTTTACTGAACCATTCGAAAATTCAGTGTACCAGTCGAAGGAAATCCCTAATGAGCTGCTGACGAACTGTCAGAAGAGTAAAGCGTCACTCCCACCGGCATTGCAGCAACTAGCACAAAAATGTGCAACATGTTGCCGAGGGTTTCCTGTTCCATCAAATGTCATAAACAGAGGTGGTACAAAGCCTTTTGCGTATTGGATCACATCTAACTCTTCAGGGTAAGGTCTACCCATTTAAATAAATGCTCCATTCTTAGATTTTACTAGGGCCTCTCGCACCTGCTGTTCTACCATGCTCTTAATGTCCTTTTCTGGAATCATGCTTTGTGTAGAATCTTTCTTTGGTTGTTCATCTCCGTTGATGGATGTGATTTCTTTTCCTCCATCTGCAATATGGATAATTTCTGAGGGTGTCTCTTTCTGAGGTTGTAGCTGACTCTGGAGAGTGGCTAAGGCAGCAGCCATCTCTTCCATCCTCTTTGCCATTGGGAAATTGTGTCATCTCTCTCCTGAATCTGTGCTCTTAACACCTCTGGTTTATCTCTTTTCGCAGCTGCCGGAGCACCTTGTGAAGCTGACGATGCTCGTGTCTCAACCATGTTGATCTCGGCATACTCCTCATCCATGAACTCGGATGAGTCAACTTCATCTCCTAGTTCTTCTTCTCTTTCTTTTGCTAACCGTCGGATGTCGGTCCTTAACTTGTCCATGGCATCCTCTAGTGGCCCTTTTCGCACTGTCTCACAGTTGTCTCATGCCGGTTGTTGAACTTCCTTCCAGGGAGTCCCCTTCATTGCAGTAGCACTTTCTTCTGATTCAAGTCTTCTGAAGAGACTTTTCTTCTCAGGGCATTATTTTGGTCTCAACTCGCCAGTAGTAGGTCGCCATACCATCCTTCTTACAGCCGGAAGCCTAGGACCGGATGGTTTGTCGGTTATATGCTGGAAGGTGGTATCCTCCCTAATTTGTAGACCCGATACAAAAATGGGCGGACTGGCTTTTATCTTCTTCTTTGGTTTCTCTGTGGCAGCAACAGGCTCTATTCGCAGTCCAAGGCGGGATTTAGCTGGCACCCGTCCTATTCTTCTTAAGATTTCTTACACAGGGCATCTTTCTTTCTTCGCCAATCTTTCTATCACAGCTTGCAGCCGAGTCAATGGCGTAGTCTTATCTCTTTTCCTTTTGTAATTGTTGTAGTACGCAGGTCGGGGTAATGCAGTGGCGATCCTACGAACATTCTCTTCATCTAATGCGGCAAAGAGAGGGTGAAACCTGCTCCCTTCCAACAGAGGTATAAATTCAGGCAGTTCTTCTCTTTCCTCGGGACTTTCTTCTAGAAAAGCAACTTCAGCAGCTCTGGCTTTCTTGACAATCTTTCTGCTTCTATTTCTCCTTTGAGTCCGAGTTAGGGGTGCAATTCTTGAACTTGACCCAATCTAAAAAATAGATGGTATTGTAGCAAAATCTTTACCCTCCATGGTGACAGGCTCATCGCAAACTTGGATTTTCTTCTCCTTCAGTTTGGTAAAAGTCAGGGTAGGTGCAGAGATGACTAGACCGGTGGGGTTAGAGACAACAGTCCTCCTATAAACAGTAGTACTCTTCTCAGCTGGAATCCTTTGCAAGGGAGGGAATTCTTGAGTCGATTTCAGATTGAACTCGAGCACGGGCTCTTCAGTTTCTGACACTTTGTCCATTAATGTGAAGAGAGTGACATCAGCAAACTTGATATCTATGTTGCCGAACCCTTGCCTGAAATGAATGATCCCATTGTCGGGCAGCTCATCCTTGTAAACGATAAAGTCCATTCCATTGGTGAAGGAGAAGATTAGCTTTGGGGCAGTCATTTTCTGCAGGGCAGATTCCGAATGTCAGTCCTGAATTATGCTTCTTTCCGTCATAAAGTTTAGGACAAAAAAGAAAGAGTCCGAACACATTTTCGTTTATCTTAGTGTATTTGTGATTTTTAAAAGAGATTGTTTATTAAGAGGTTCGTTTATTAGAAACAAAACGATTAAAGGAAAAAGGGTTGTAGAAAAGGTAAAGGGCCCGATTTAGAATTGGAAAGGAAGAGAAAGTCTTATGCAAGACTTCTCAACTCGAAGGACCACTCCTAAACTAACACCTATTGGGGGTCCACCCCACCTCAGAAAAGAGGTAAAAGGATCTTGGAACCTCTCTGTTTAGGGGTGTCTAAACAGTGGCTCCTAAATCCGAGAGAGTTGACTATACCCATTCAAGACAGAAATGAACGTGGTATTTCAATGAAAGAATAGTAGTTTGGTCCACTAGGGACATGGACTCACTACCGATTTATGAAAGCAAAACCATCTGATCAAAATGGAGAGAGGAACTATTCCCCAGCGGAGTCGCCAGAATTTGTCGGCATATTTTTAGGTTGAGTGTTTTATTTTTGAAAAGGGGTCGCCTAACAGAAATTGTCGGCGAATTTTAGATTTTAAATTTAATTTAAATATATATATATATTATTTATAAAGTAGTATTTGATTTTGAAAATAATTTTGAGTTTGAAAATTTTAAGATATGAAATATCAAATAGATCTCACATCCCAAATAGTTTATATAAACGAGCACCGCCTCACAAACCGTGCATCTATCCTGAAGAATAGACATTGCTTGACGATGGGGCTCGATTAAGTAAACTAGAAGATTTGTGACATTCGTTCGGTCTGTGAACCAATTTTATAAGCCGACAAGTTCCCCTGCTTAATATAAAGGAATTAAGCAAAGTTTATATTACCTGGGTTCTTAAAGTTCCCTATAAGGGCAAGCCCCTATAGTTAATTACATCTTAAATGAAGAGAATCATTTAAGTAAACTCTCAATAATGATCAGTGGTTTTGCTCTCAAGAATTTCAAAGTTTAAGGTTTCAAAGGATTGAATTTTGGGATTTCAATACGGAATGGATCAAGTTTGGAACAGTTTGTTTCAAGAATCCAAAGGAAGAGAAGTGGGAGAAGCTGAGGATCCAAGAAGAATCTTGGCAACTTCCCAAACTATCCTATTGTTTGGCTTCGAGTTTAAGAAAATTATTTAATTTTGCAATCCTGCCAATTTTATTTATTTAGGTCTTATATTTGTATGATATAATCACACAAATAACCTCGAAGATGTGAGGGTTTATGTCGTACCAAACGACTACCTCGGAGTCCTAAGACTGGTTAGGGCTTAATTTACATAACATGGTTATGCAAATGCCTAAAAAAAAGGGTTGAGGATTTACGTTGCACTAGCCAAACTACCTCAAAGTCCTATGGCTTGGTTATTTAATTCTAAGAAAAATTTAGCTGATGTAGAGTTGTTTTGCTGATGACGATGGCCGAGCTGCCCACCCTACTCCGAGCTCCTTGTTGTTGCAAAGGTTTAGTTTTAGAAGGTGAAAATCAGGGGATGAGAAAAGTGTCTTGGTTTAGAGAAAATCTTAGAGTCCAAGTGTTTTTTTAAATATTTTAATTAAAACAAATCTTAAAGTTGGTTAAACAGAACCGATTAAGATCCCACGGTTCCGTCATCCCGGCACCGTTATTTTCATTGAATTCACTTAGTCCAGATGAATTTGCTAAACTCAACTGAATGAGTTCCACACTTTCATTTAGACCGTGGGAAATTCCGTTAGCAACACATGGGTTATATCATCCGAGGTATTCCCGATCATTCAATGAAATGTTTTAATTTAGTTGTCATTGTAGTTTTGTTGTTCTGTTTGTGATTAAATTTTGAGTTGTCTTATATTTTGAAATGTTGTGGCGGTGAATTTTATCTTGCAATGACTTTTAATTTAGTTTTAGTTTCAGTTCAGGGACTGCCCTAAAGGTTTTGGTTTTCATGCAACAGTCTTGTTTAACATGCAAGAAAAGTAAAGTACAGTGCATATAAGTAAATTACAATAAAGTAAATTGCAATAAAATAAAAGCGTACATGGAGGGTCTTCCCGTCATCCCAAGCTGCACTTAAAACACATGTTAAGGCATTTAAATATTTCAACAAATACCCAGGTAAAGCTAAGGGAAGGGTTTTGGTTGTCTACCAAATTCCTAATTCTATAACTAGCCATCTCATATGACGTTTAGGTTCTTGGTTTGGTTTTAAGGATGATTTTCTTCATCAAAGAACAATTAAATTCAATTGTTCTTCTAAAACATCCCGTCATATTGAGGAAGTGCTTAGGACAAGTCCTAAACATCTTTTCAATATTTCTGGGATTGTTTTGAGTCCAAGTAAATTTAGTTGTATAGGTAAATTAATCATCCAGGTTGCTCTTACTCAGTGAATTTGGATGTTTGATTATCCTTATGAGTAAGGTGTCATTTCATTTAATATTCTATTTAAGAGTTATAATAATTAAAGCCTTTAAGGGCAAGTTGGTTTATCGAAAATTTTAATCATAATTAATTAAAAGTTTAAGTTAATGGTTTAAAGTGTTTTAATTTAATAATGAGGTTTTAATTAATAATTTTAAGTTTGGAATAGTGTTCAAATTATTTTAGATTTAATTCTTAATGATTTCATTTAAGTTTATTGTTAAATGATTTTAATTCAATTTGATTTTAATTTAATTTTAATTTAATTTAATTTTAATTTAATTTAATTTTTAATTTTAATTTAATTTAAATTTATTTAATTTTTTAATTCAATTTAGTTTTAATTTAATTTAATTTTAATTTAATTTAAGTTTAGTTTAATTTAATTTTAATTTTAATTTAATTTAATTTTAGTTTTAATTTAATTTAATTTAATTTAATTTTAGTTTTAATTTAATTTAATTTTAGTTTTAATTTTAGTTTTAATCGTTAATTTTAATTATCAATTTGAATTATTATTTTAATTTTAAATTAGGAATTAAGTATTGTTAAAGTGACTTATTTAGAGATTTTTAAATTAAAGAATAAATATCCTCTTAATAATATCCCTTTTTTAATGATCCAAATTTAAATATATTCTTTCCAAAATTTAAATTATTTAATTAATTAAAGTTTCATTTTTGATATTTTCATAATGTTTAGTGGGTTTCTACCCCTTAATTTTCCTAAGTTTCAATCATTCAAGAGAAAGTTAAAATCAAATATTTTACGCCCCCATTTTGATTAAACCTAAAGTTTTAATTAATGGTTAAAATTTTTAATTACCTTTATGCCCTTTTAAGCTTATTTATTTTATAACTCACTAAATTGAGTTCAAATAAATTTGAAATTTTTATGTGACCTCACTCAAATGTCTATCAAGACATTAGAGGAGAAAATGTGATTTTTCTGAATTTAATTTATTTATATAATTATTTTTAGTAGAAAATAGGGGTTTTTCAAAGAAAATTCAACAACATGACCAAGGAAATGTTTCTATCCTAAAGAAAATTATGGTATGTTCCTAATAACTAGAGGACCACTTGGACAAATTTTGGTAATTTTTTGAATTATATTTTATTTATTATAATTATTTTAATTTTTAGAGTATTAATTAATTATAAAATAAAACTAAAGTTGAAAAATAGATTTTATATTTTTCTTGAATCTCTCTGACCTCAAGGAGTTCAAAAAAATAAATTTTCTAATTTTCTAATTTATCTTTGATTTATTGGAATTATTTTAGTGAAAAAGGTTAAAAACTCATTCTTTAATATTAAAAAATACATTAAGCCTTTAAAATTTAATATCTCACCCTAGGGACTTAGGAAAAATATTTGGTTTGTTCCAAAGTAATTAGGCATCAAAATGTGACATTTTTATGATTTTTAATATTTTTTTGATTTTAATTATTTTTTAATTATTAAAATATTAAAATATTATGGAAAATCAACTTCTTTAGAAAATTCCAATTTTAATTTTCCTCAACTCCCCTGATATTAGAGAAGCCTCAAAACCATTTTTGTGAATTTTTTAACAGTATTTTTGGAGTTATGAATTTTTAAAGTTCCATTTTGCTTATGAGGCTTAATTAATCCATTTGATAGGGTTAATCAAGTCCAATTGATTTCAAATTTTTTTATGTGGTCTCTCTAATCCTAAGGATAGTGGAGAATTATTTTCAAGTCAATTTGATGTGTGGTTAACCTTAATTAATTCAAATTTAATTTTAGGGGTTTAGGCCAATTAAGTTTATTATGAATGAATTTACTCAAAATATATTTTTCATAGGGTCCTCTGGTCCTAAGGAATATCACCAAATTTTTCTAGAATTTATTTCACAACATGCTAATTATTGAAATTAAAATACCTAAAATAGTGACATGAAATTGAAATTTCAATAATTTTTCACAGAGATGGCCTCTGATCTTGAAAAATTTAAGGAATGTTCCCAAGATCAGGGGCTTCAAAAGCCCTATAGTCTCATGCCATGGTGAATTGCCTATGCAAATGAAGAATCAAAATACTGAAATCAGTAAATAAATTATTAAAAATAAAATACTCACCAAATTAATTTGATTTCTTTTCCACATTATTCTCCTCTGTTCACTGAGCAAGAGAGTATTTTTATTTTATTTTTGTGATTTTTCTATGCAAAGATATGGATTTTTGAAGTTTCGGGCATTTAAATAATTCAAAACTACCCTATTTATCTACTTATCCACGCGGCGCTAGCGCAACATCGGCAGCTCCGAAGCCCACGCGACGCATTCCCATTCGACGTTGCCATCCGACTCAGCGCTCCGGGGGCCCGCGGTTCATGTAACATTCCCTGGTCCGGCGCAATCTGAACCGTCCTCTCGATACACGCGCGATCCATCGGCTCCCGGTCATCGTCTACGACTGGTGTGCACCCATGACCGTCCACACTAAAACCCTAAGATCTCACTCGATTCTCAATGGATTTTCATGTTCTTATGCTATATGGATTCGTCTTGAAGACACCAACACATCCATATGGTTTATAGGCTATGAAATTAACTTAAACAAAATGAAGAATTGCTGGAAGCTCGGGAGGAAGAGTGAGTTCATACCTTTGCTCAAAGAAGTGAATCTTCGATCTGAGAGTTCTGTCACCTTCGATTGAGTCCAGGCAAGCTCCAGATGAAGTTCCTGGCTCTGGGGAATTGTCTAGGTATGAAAGTGACCAAGGCCGATCACAAAGCTTGGAGGCTAGAAGCAATGGCTGGCCTGGTGAGTGGGCTTTTGCTGGGAAACTTCTCCTCTTGGTCTGGTGAAGGTGTAGGACCAATCAATTTGGAGGTTGGCTCACTGTGGTGAAGTGTCCTGTTTTTTGGGTGGATTTTCAACTCAGAAATTGAGCTCTATTAATGGGGATTAGGGCAAAGGAACACTGGGGATCAACTGCTCTGGGTTAGGAGAAGGTCCTGGAGCAATTTTGGCAGAGTTTTGTTAAGGTCTGGTTCAACTCCTTATTTGGCTGAGAGGTGGTGGTGTTTAAATAGGCATGGCTGGAGGGCTTCCCAAGCGCAATTGGAGGCTGGGATCAGCTGCTCAGGGGAGGAGAAGAACAACTATGCTGTCCATTTGGGTTGAGACAAGTCAGCAATGGAGAATTGGAAAGTTTGGCTCACATTGAGCTTTCGGCCATGGTGTTTTCCAATGACTGTGGTGGCTGGCCGACCAGGCATTGGTCACCATCTTGACCAGTGAGGTCACGGCTGGGGTTTGGTGCAAGCAATTGGCTATTGCCATGTGTAAGGAGGTTTGATTAAAATGGCATGGGGTAAGGGTCATTTTGGCTTGATTTTGGTCAACTCATGTATTTGGGTTTGGTGCCAAGGGACTGATTTGGGCTGAGGGAGGTCAGAAGAGTCAACTAGGAAAGGGTAGTGAAGTCACCATCCATGAATATTTGGATTAATCATGGATTAAGGTGAAGCATTAAAAGGGTTAAAACCTTTTTAAGGGGTAAAAGAGGCTCCTCCTTTTGCATCTAATGGTATGATGATGTGTAAAGTGATTCCCATGGCTTCATGTGGCTTGTGCATAGCTTCAAAGTTTGCTCATGGCTTGGGAATGGCTTGGCTTACTTGCATGAGAAAGGGATTTTGGGATTTTTGGCATTTAGGGGTGATTTGGCTTGAGGCTTGATTTGGAATTATTTGATGATGGGATTGGAACTTAGGTAAGGACTTTAAATAAATGGGTGGCAAGTAAAATGTCATATGGGCTTTAGGATAGATTTAGGGATCTTTGAAATGGTTTTAGATGGGTTTTAAAGTTATTTAGGGAAGTAGGCTTTTGGATTTTAGGATGGGCTTTTGGGTGAAAATTTTGTGAAGGACCATGTCAAATAAATGTTGAAATTGGTTTAGGGATGTTTCATGAATGGTTTGGAATCAATTTGGTGTGATTTGGAGTAGAATTGGGTTGGATTTGGGCTTTTTAGTTAAAGGGGCCAAATTGGGCTAGATTTGGTTAAGGTTGGGCTAAAGTTGGGTTTGATTTAAAATTAATGTTTAGAAATGTTCATGGGAGTGTCCCAAAGAGTTTTCAACTTTGGTTGGGCTCTAATTTTGAGATTTGGGCCCATTTGGGTTAGGTTTGGGCTTAGGTCAATTTAAGGGATTTTAGTTTATGGTTAGGTTTGGGTGGAGTATAGGTTCAAATTTTAGGCAAATCAAGTTAGTGTTTTTTTTATGGGGTGTGTTAGGAAGGTTTTAGAAAATATTTGGGGCCAATTGGAGTTGAATTGGATGGGTTTGAGCTAGGTTTAGGTCATGGGCCAAAATTAGGCCTTAGGCTTTAAATTGAAATTGGGCTCAAATGTCAATCAAATTGGACTTCGATTTGGTCTAAATTGATATTGGGGATGTTGAATTGAAGTTTAGAATTTAATTGGACCAAAATTGAGGTCAATTGAAGTGGTTTGGTTTGACATTGGGTTCACTTGGGTTTAAAATGGGTCAAATTGGGGGTTTTGGTAAAAGTGGGGTAAATTGGAAAAATTAACCCATGGTGTAGTTGAACAAAATGAAATTTGGAATATTTGGGATTTTTTTGATTTTTTTGGGAATTTTCTGAATTTTTGGATTTTTGGGCTAAGAAGGGCATTTTGGGTATTTGGAGGGTATTGGGAGGTACTTTTGGAATTTTTGATATTTTTGGCTATGGATGATCAATTTGAGTGGGGGGAAATTTTTAGGATTGATTTTGAGGAATTTTGGGTAATTTAGGTGATTTTGCAAATTTTGGGTAGTTTCAAGGGCTTTTGGTAGGTTTAGTAGGTGTAGGGCCCCGGGGGTCAAAAATTGAAATTTTGGAAAAATGAAGATTGATCAAATTTGAGTAGAATGGAATCACTTTGGTTGAGCCATGAAGCCATATTAAGCTCATATGAGCCAAGAGATGACTCATTTGAGGCATTCACTATGTTGTTCCTAACCCTCTTAGCTAGGGGCTTAGGGGTTAAGGACCATCCATGTGAATTACCTACATGAGTCAGGAAGTCAAGTTGGGTGAGATTGTGGTTTTAGGACTTGGAATGTGTGTGAGAGTGTAGTGTATGTGCAACTCAACCCTCACCAGACCAGGCCACCCAGTGTATCCCTAAGGCCAAGAAGTCCTATAGGGAACTCATCCTTTAAACGTCCACATTTGATTTCAACCCTCTAGGTGATTAGGGGTCTACAATCAGGCTTGTGGGGGTGCAGGGAGTCAAGAGGTGTTTGAACTTCTAAATGGTGGGTTCCATTTCTAGTCCTCTAAGATTAGTCAAAGGAAAAGCCTAAGGCTAGATCCTAAGTACTAAAGAGAGAGAAGAGAAGAGACCTCATCAAAAATTAGGTAAACAATTCACTAAACCACTTAGTTAATAACTCTTAATCTTCTTAAAATAATTGTCTCTTCCCATAAATCTTCAAATACTCCAATTTCAAATTTCAATATCCATCGATTCTAATCAAGTTTAGCACAAACACAAACTTATATTCATTAAAAATAAACAACACTTTACACAACTTAAAATTTATATCTAAATACTTTGGATGAAATTTCCTAGATACAAAAGGACTCAATAATCAATAAGGTAGGTTTACATCACTAAGATGTAACAATCACACATTAAAGTGCAACAAAACACAAACATAAAACATTAAACACTTAAAAAATCAAACACCTAAAACATAAGATACTTAAAACAAACCACAATATCAAACTAACATTTAATTCCACTCTCCAGGAGGCTGAATATATCCAGAACCACTTTTATTTCCATTTGACCCTTCTGGAATATAAATCTGATAGAATGGGCGATGATTGAACACTCTTAGATCTTCTTCTTCTAACCACTTGTTCTTCAGGAACATCGCCTTATCTACTTCTTCCACGTGACTTGTATGACTGAATTGCATCTTAAGTTGCCATCCCATGTGCTTAAAATGTGCATTTGTTTCATTAATATTTGCTTCGATTGAAGTCACTTAGGCTTCGATCTTTGCAATCTTTTCTACAATTTCTTGAATACTAACGACGAGAAATCCATTGAATAACTCTTTAGCACTATCACTAATAAACTTACTCTTGTCAGAATTCTCTTTCTTCTTGATCTCATTCTCCCAGGAAGACATGATGAACTCAAAACACTCTTCTTAAGACTCAGGAATGAAAATTGGACTTAGGGCAAGTGTTTCTTAATCCAGCGCCTTTTAATAGAATTTAGAAGTGCATAAACCGCCCTTACACATTTTAAAACTCCAAAATAACTTCTAAAACCACTTCCCCACGAACTAGGCTTCTAGAACTTCATTTATCACATATTTTTTAACTCTGACGCCTAAGCACCAACTAGGCGGCGCTTAGCCGCCAGTGCTCAATTTAGCACTGGTTTGCCAAATGTCCAAAAGTTCATTCGAACTCCTCTAAGTCATAAAATAAGGTCAAATAAACACTACTATAACATAAAAACTCCAATATACTACTACCAAAACACAAAAATAAACAAAAAAAGCACACAAAGCAAACATAAAGCAAAGCACACTGATAACAATGGGTTGCCTCCCATGAAGCGTTTGGTTTAACGTCCTCAGCCTGACATACCCAGAACTCAATCTGAGTGACCCAACATTAGATTCTCTTCATATTTAAGTTGATCGACTGAAAAATAAGGTATAAGTCTATGATCGTTAACTTCAAATATTTTTCCAGTCTTAGGATCTTGAATATCCACAGCTCCACAGGAATAAACTTTTATCACAATAAACAGACACATCCATCTGGACTTAAGTTTTCCAGAAAAAATTCTCAACCTTGCATTATATAGTAAAACTTTCTATCCTAGCACAAGATTTTTAGTAAGAATCTTCCGATCATGCCATAACTTCATCTTTTCCTTATAAATCTTAGCCTTTTCATGAGATTCATTCCTAATCTCTTCAAGCTCATTTAATTGCAATAATCTCTTCTCAGCAACTTCTTTCAAATTATAATTAAACTATTTAATAGCCCAATATGCTTTATGCTCAAGTTCAATAAGCAAATGACAACCTTTTCCAAAAATCAACCTATATGGGGACATTCTTATAGGGGTTCTGTAGGCAGTCTTATAGGCCCACAAAGCATAATCTAGTTTAATTGACTAATCCTTTTTGTTTGGATTAACAGTTTCTTCTAATATTCTTTTAATTTCACGATTAGATAATTTAACCAAACCACTTTTCTGCGGATGATAAGCAGTAGCAATGCGATGATTTATGTGATATTTCTTTGCTAACTTCTCAGTACTTGCATTTTTAAAATGACTTCCCTCATAAGTTATGATTACTCTTGGTATTCCAAATCTGCAAAATATATAATTTCTTAAAAATTTGCAACACTTTGAGCATCACATCGAGGTAAAACAATAGCTTCAATCCATTTGGAAACATGGTCTACTGCTATTAAAATATAAACATTTCCAAAAGATGGTCTAAAAGGACCCATGAAATCTAATCCCCAAACATCAAATATTTCAACTTCCAACATATAATTGAGTGGCATCTCATTTCTTCTAGAAATATTACCTACACGCTGACATCTATCACAATTTTTAATATAATCATTCGCATCCTTAAAAATTGCAGGCCAAAAAAATCTAGATTGTAAGATTTTATATGCAGTTTTATCAACTATAAAATGTCCCCCATAATCAGAATGATGAAATTTTTGAACAATTTCATAAGTCTCTTCCAAAGGTATACATCTTCGAATTATAAGATCATTTCCTTATTTATATAAAAATGGCTCATCCCCAAAATAAGTCTTAGCATCAAACAAAAATTTCTTCTATTCCTGGTATGTCAAACCATAGAGTATAATATTACAGACAATCAAGTTTACTATGTCGGCATACCACAGAACACGCCACTCATTAACAGTGAATAATTTTTCATCAGGAAAATGTTCATTAAATTCTTCAGCATCACAGAAAGATATTTCATTTTCAAGACTGGACAAATGATCAACAATTTGATTATTAGAACCATTCCTATCTACTATATTAAAATCAAATTCTTGCAAAAGAAGAATCCATCTAATCAATCTCGGCTTCCCATCCTACTTTTTAATTAAATATTTGATAGTAGAATGATCAGTATGCACCACACATTTAGTTCAAATTAAATATGATCAAAATTTATCAAAAGAAAATATTACAACTAATAACACTTTCTCAGTAGTAGTATAATTAATTTGAGCATCATTAAGAGTTTTACTAACATAATAAATATCTTTGGAAATTTTATCATATTTCTGACCCAAAACAGCACCAACAGCATAATCACTAGCATCGCACATTAGTTCAAAAGGTTTTTTTTATCAATTTGGTGAACTTATAATAGGTGTAGTGATTATTTTTTCTTTTAATTTTTCAAAAGCTTTTAGTTAATCATCATCAAAATGAAAAATTGCATCCTTTTCCAGTAAACGGCAATAAGGTTTTGTAATCTTTGAAAAGTCTTTGATGTAACGCCTGTAGAATCCAGCATGTCCAAAAAACTTCTAATTCCTCTTACATTGGTTGAGAAGGTATATTAGAGATAACTTGAATTTTTGTAGGATCTACCTCTAAACCTTTTTCTGAAATTTGATGTCCCAATACAATTCTTCTTGCTACCATAAATTGGCATTTTTCCCAATTAAAGACTAAATTAGTTTCTTCATAGCTTTTTAGAACTTTCGGCAAATGTTCTAAAAATGATTCAAATAAAATTCCAAACACTGAAAAGTCATCCATAAAAACTTCAATTCCTTTTTCAATTAAATAACAGAAAATAACCATCATACATCTCTGAAATGTAGCAGGGGCATTACATAAATCAAAGGGCATTCTTCTAAAAGCAATCATAGCATAAGGACTGGTAAACGTAGTTTTCTCGTGATCCTTAGGAGCAATTTGAATTTTGTGGTAACCAGTATATCCATCCAGAAAACAAAATTATTTATGCCCAGTTAGTCTATCCAGCATCTGATCCAGAAATGGGAGTGGAAAATGATCTTTCCTTGTGGCAAGTTTTAATTTTCTATAATCAATGCATATTCTCCACCCTGTAACTTGTCTTGTTGGAATCATTTCATTCTATTCATTAACAGTCATAGTAACTCCTCCTTTCTTAGGAACATAGTGAATAGGACTAACCCATGCACTATCTGAAATAGGGTATATAATTCTAGCATCCAACCACTTCAAAATTTCTTTTTTAACAGCATCTTTCATGATAGAATTTAATCCCCTTTGGGGATCAGCCCGAGTTTTGCAATTATCTTCCATAAGAATACTGTGCATACAAATTGAATGACTAATTCCCTTAATATTAGTAATTGTCCATCCAAAGGCTTTCTTGTATTTCTTTAAAATTTCAAGCAAACTCTCTTCTTCTTTTTTAGTCAACTGAGATGAAATTATAACAGGCAAGGTTGAGAACTCACCATGAAAAACATACTTTAAATGATCAGGAAGCATTTTTAACTCAAGTTCGGGAGGTTTTTTCAATTGATGGACCATAAGTTTCATCTTTTTCAGTCATATCCAACAATTCAAAATTTTCATGAACATAATTTAATTTTTCCTTTTGAAAATCTTCAGAATGATGTAAATCCTCTTCTTTCTTATGTTCCAATTCTTCTCTTTCAGATTTTTCTTCATAAATTGACCTGAAATGGCATTCACTCAAATATCTGATAACATCCATCCTATAACACTCATCTTCTTTACCACTTACAGGATATTTCATCCATTTCAAAATATTGAATGTAACAGATTGATCATTAACCCTCATCGTTAATTCCCCTTTTTGCACATCTATCATTTCTTTACCTGTGGCTAGGAAAGGTCTTCTCAAAATGATGGGTATCTCTTTAGCTTCCTTCATGTCAAGCACAATGAAATCAACAGGAAAGATAAATTTATCCTCTTTAACCAAAACATCTTCTATAACTCTTTTTGGATATGTTATCAAACGATTTTCTAATTGCAGAGTTATAGTCGTTATGGTTATTTCTCCTAATCCCAGTCTTTTAAATATTGATAAAGGCATGAGGTTAATGCTTGCACCCAAATCACATAAAGCTTTTCTGTAGAATCTGTCTCCGATTGCACATGGAATTGTGAAAGTACCATGATATTTAAGCTTTTCACGAAGCTTCTTATGAATTATTGCACTGCACTCCTCACTAAGTGCAACTGTCTCATTATCTTCAAACTTCCTCTTTTTGTTGAGAATATCCTTCATAAATTTCACATAGCTCAACATTTGTTCTAAGGCATCAGTAAATTGAATTTTAATGGTAAGCTTCTTAAATATCTCTCGAAATTTTGAAAATTGCTTATCCAACTTTTGTTGATGAAGTCTCTGAGGAAATGGAGATGGTGGCTTTCCTAAATCAACCTTAGGTGGAGAAATTGGTCTTTCTAAACCTTTCGGAGTGTCCTCTTTTGGTTCTTCATTCTCTTCTTTCTCTACTTTAGTTTCTTTCTGAACTCTACCTTCCAACTCTCTTCCACTTCTCAGTTGAATTGCTTTTACATGCTCTTTATTCTTATCTCTTCGATTAACTTCAGTATTACTTGGAAGCATTCCTTGGGATCTATTACTTAATGAATTTACAATTTGCCCCAATTGGTTTTCAATATTTTTGATGGTTGCTCCTTGAATTTGCAATTATTTTCCCATATGTGACACCACTTATTTAATAGACAACTTCTTCTCTTTTAATCATAAAGCATTGTTAAAACCTGGAGGGTAGGTTAGTCTATAATTATTATTTATTTAGTTGTTCCAGTTCCCTAATGGGTTTACTTGGTGGTTCCCCCATTGTTGATTAATACCACCCTGATTATTGGTATTCCAGTTAAAGTTTGGATGATTCTTCCAACCTAGCTTATAATAATTAGAATATGGGTTATTAGGCTTGCTTATAGCATTCAAAGTTTCTGGTGAAGAATAAGTATCAACCATTTGGCCTAATACTTTTTTTTTCTATCATGGAATTTGGCTGAGAAAAATTCATCCCAAATTGCTCTATTTTCCTTGAAATTGAAGCAACTTGATTTGTCATCATTGCAAAAGCATCATTTTCATGAACACTAGCTCCCTTTTTAGGATTTAACCTTTCAGAAGGCCATTGAAAATTACTAGTAGTCATTTCTTCAATTAAAGCATAAGCATCAGAAAACTGTTTAGACATTAAATATCCACCAGCGGCAGCATTGATAATTTATCTAAGAGATCCAATTAATCCATTATAAAATGTTTAAATTATTAAGCAATCTGGTATCGAATTTTGTGGACATTTCCTGAGGAGAAATTTAAATCTTTCCTATGTTTCATATATTGATTCACCTTCAAACTGACAAATAGATGTAATATCATTTCTCAACTTCGCAACATTCGATGGTGGAAATATTTAGCAAGAAATTTTTGTGCTAAATCACCCCAATTTCTTATAGATTCAGGTGCTAACGAATTTAACAACATTCGAACTGACAAAAAGATGTAATATCATTTCTTAACTTCGCAACATTCGATGGTGGAAATATTTAGCAAGAAATTTTTGTGCTAAATCACCCCAATTTCTTATAGATTCAGGTGCTAACGAATTTAACCATATCTTAGCTTTATAGTTTAGTGAGAAAGGTAAACGTTTGAGTCTAATAGCATCATCTGAAACACCATCATATTTAAAAGTAGCACACTACTCTAGAAAATTAGTAAGATGCAAATTAGGATCTTCAGTTGTTGCTCCCCAAACTGATTATTAGACACCATTTGGATAATAACAGCTTTAAGAGCAAAGGAATTAGTAGCTACAACAGGTTGTTGAATACTACCATGACGTTCATCCACTGTAGGGTTAGCATAATCTCTTAATGTTATGAATTCTTGAGGGATGCCAACATTTTGAGTTTGATTATTTGCCATTTCTTGGATATTTTTATCCTTTTCAGAATTTTTAATTTTTTTTAATTTTTCTAATAGTTCTTTTTAATTCAGAATCGTAAGGAACAAGTCCATCAGAACCTGAACTATGCATACAATAATAAAATAAAACAAAACACAAGACACTAACAAAAATAAAGAAAAGTAAAAAATTTAAATTTTTCTTTATTTTCTTTTAAAATGCAGTTTTAATTAATTTTCCTGGCAACGGCGACAAAAACTTGATTCCAAATAATTATGCTTACATTTTAGATATGAAAATTATGATTTTATAATATGGGATACTACGCAAGTATATGTATCGTTTATCAAGTAATGTAGGACTTTCTGATTAAGCCCCGAGATATCGAACCCGTAGGGAAATGTAAAAACTTTTTAAAGAAATAAGAAAATTATATTTTTACATTTTAAATGACTTTTGAAAGTATGTTTTGATTTGTAAAGTTCAAATGTTGTTTTTGGTATTTTTAATAGAAAGCTAAGCAAGAAATGAAAATTATCAGAACTAAATAATGATATATAACACTAAGAAATAAAATATCTTTTTCTTTCTCTTATAAAGCAGTAATAATTATGAAAGTATTGTTGTGCAAGAATTTAAATGTGTTATGATAAATAGGAGTAGATTTACTCTTTATCCTTACTTGGTTCTATAAAGAACATTGGTTAATTTGAAATTTTAAAATTTTGAAAATAGATAGGCACGGAAGATACCGGCTCTCACTCTAAAGTTCCCTCGATTCCCTCTACTTGGGGGCTAACTTCTCATAAAAAAATTTAAAAAATCAAACATAATTAGGGAACTTTATCCTGTCACTCTAAATTTCTCTAATTTTACTCCCTATTAAAAACATATCTCCTAATATATTTGCATTTAATTATGTGAACTACAATTCTCACCATATAATTGCATGTGATTTTTACCAATTGTGGTTTGAGAAAATACTGCATTGGATCTTACATAATCTCACAACAAATTTTAACATCTTAACTAGCCAAATTAAGAACTAAATTAGGTTCATGGAATTAAGTCTTCACAATGTATTCCAACTTTAAACACTTATACATTCCAAAATAATCATACTTAATTTAATTACTTCTTCATTTAAGAAAGAAAAAGATAAAGAAAACTACTCAAATTTCATTAAGAAAACACAAGCACACATTGATTTGAAAATAGAAATCATAAAGAAAACACAACAAGCTTTAATTAAAAACTAAATATAAAGACAGAAGTAAACACTTATCTGAAAATCCTCTCCACAAGACTCCGGAAGTTCCTTTGAAACTTGACTTTCCACGGGACAACACTACAGAGGTTGGTGCCCAACTATGTTGACTTAGAAACTAACTTTAGACTTCAATAAAAACAAGATAAATGGATGGAAGAAAATTGGTGGAAAGAAAGTTTCACACCAACCCTTTCTCCTTAAACTAACTAACTCTAAAATACTTTAAAAGACTAAAAGTAAAATTAGAAAAGAACTCTTGAAACTAGAAGAAGACTTAAACTAAAAAATGACACACTAAAATTAAAAGAGAACTCACACTAAAAAGACACATTAAAAAGAACTAAAAGTCTTCATGATATAATTTTCCCAAAGGTGCCTTGGTGTCTCTTCAAATATTGTCCAGATTCAACATATCCACCAAAAGATGCATCCCTTCATTCAAATTTGTCGCCCTTGGGAAGTTAAGTCACCACCAAAAGTTTCTTCAAACACCTCTAGAAATTTGCGCCAAAAGTGAAGAAAATTTGATTTTTAACTGTGGCGCCTAAGCGTCGACCAGCCAGTGCTTAGCCGCCAAAGTCCAATTTTTTATTTTTTTCATTTTTTTGCTCCAAATTTGATCCAATTTTGCTCCTTTCATCATAATCACTCATTTTTATCATACCTGCAAGAAAAACACAAAATACCTTCTATTAAAGTGCAATATCATCAAAAATAGGTATAAAAATTTGCATAAAAACACTATGTGTTTTAGGTGTATCAGGCTTCATCACTGCAACCACTATGTCCCCAAACTTTGCTCCAA
This sequence comes from Papilionanthe hookeriana x Papilionanthe teres, assembly GCA_022702705.1. Taxonomy (NCBI): domain Eukaryota; kingdom Viridiplantae; phylum Streptophyta; class Magnoliopsida; order Asparagales; family Orchidaceae; genus Papilionanthe; species Papilionanthe hookeriana x Papilionanthe teres. Next base: position 154,624,460 of record CM040421.1, on the reverse strand, counting down.
CATAATCAAACTCTTGTCTAAATTTAATGACTTACAGATCAAGCAGCTCGTCCTTTTTAATAGTAAATTCCAATCTAGTGGGGAATGAAAAAATTAACTTTGGTGAAGACATTGTCCCTGTCATTTGAGGAATTTTTCCAAATCAGTGACATTCAGTGCCTTGCAGAAGTACTCAAGTTAAAGCAGTTATCCTGTAAACTGATCAATTTTTTTATCTACATTTTTTTATTTTGAATTTTATTTATTTGTATTATTTTTGTATTCTTTTGTTTTGTTTTTATATTTTCGTCTTATTTAATTCTAGATTTTGGAGTGTAATTTTAATATATCTATGTTAACAAGTTTCGCTTAATTTCAGAATTTAAATGGAAGGTGTGAGAGTAGGGATTTGGATTAATTTACTGAAAACAAATCAAACCCTAGAGACACGTAGTAAAAATGAAATTCAGTACCCAGTGCAAGACTCTCTTCACAATGCACCACATTTTGGTGAAGCTCGTTCACCAACACACCTATTGGAGGTCCAACCCCTTAGAAAAAGAAAACCAAAAAGACTTTTGAACAACTATGTGTAAGGATGGTTAAACAGATGGTCCACGAATCGATAAGTGTCAACCATACTTTTCTAAGAAAGAAATGGACAAACCATGTAAACAAAAGAATGGTAATCTGGTAATGAGGGCATGAACACAATACAAATCTATGAAGACAAAACCTCTTGATCATAATGGAAAGAGAAACTAGTCCCCAGTGGAGTAGCCAGAAGTTGTCGGTCATCAAATTAGAAATTCTAGGTCATCGAAATATGAATCATGTCTCCCACTTTAAAATATATTTAATTTAATTTAATATATATATACATATATATATATAGTTTGGGAAGTAATATATTTATTTTGAAAATACGAGATTGAACTGATCTCTTATATTCAATAGTTTGAATAAACGAGTACCACATTGAAAGCCATGCATCGACCGAAAGAAAAAAAAACATTGTTTAATAATGAGGCTTCATTAATAAACTATGGAAACTATGACATCCGTTTTGGTCTGCGAAAATTCTTCTAACTGACAAGTTCTTCTATCTAATATGAGAGATTAGATATGGTTTACATTAAGTTGGGCTTTTAAAGTTTCCTATAAGTGCATGTCCCTATATTTAATTACATCTTAGACAATTGAAACCACATAAGAAAATTCTTGATTTAGATCCGAAAAAATATTGATTTCACAAAATTTAAAGTTTAGGGTTTTCATGGTCGGACATAAGAAATTCTAATGAGAATGGATTAAGTTGGAATAGTTATTATGGAATCCAAAGGTAGAAAGGTAGGGGATGTCACAGATCCCAAGGAGAACTTCAATGACTTCACAAATTATCATATAATTCAGCTTCAGTTTCAAAAATAAATTTTTTAGTGTCTCATCCTACCAATTTTATTACATAGAGCTTACATTTATATGATACTGATCATACAAATAGCTTCGAAGATAAAAAAAACTACGTCATATCGAATGATGAACTCAAAAACCTAATGTGAGTTAGGTTATATATTGTACGGTGTGCAAAAGTCTAAAAGATAAGTTGAGAATTTATGTTGTGCTGGGAAAAGAACCTCGAAGTCCTATGTCTTGTTGTTTATTTCTAAAGAAGGGATTTGTTATTGTAGACTTGTTTTCTCTCTCGAAGATGTTCTTCTACATGCCTTCGTTGTGCTACCCACAATGCTTGCCCCAAGCTCCTTGTTTCAGTTATAATAGTTCCGCTGTTTCAAGGTTTAGAGTATATAGTTTTTAAGTGTATGTCAAATTTTGTTGTTGTTGCTTATTTGGTTTTGGTTTTGTTGTTGTTTTGATTTTGTTTTTGTTTTCAATTTTGCATGCCAAGTAAGTAAATTGCAATTAAATAAAATGTGCTGAAAAAATAAAAATGCAGAAAAGTAAATAAAAGGAAAATGCTGTACAAAATTAATGTGTACTTGGGCTTGTGCTTCCGCTGCGTGATTAATCCGTAAAAATAGTATAATTTGAAGGGAATTAAAATAAAGTGTATGAAAAAGTAAAAAAAACAAGTGAAAGGGCAGGAAACTCGGTACAAAATTTGGAAAAGCAAGTCACATAAAACACAAACAAAATCTCGTAGTCACATATGAAAGACCAAAACTAGGTATAAGACACTAGTAAGGGTGGGGGCTCAGTGCTGGACTGTGTGCTTCTTGAGCTTGGGTAGGAGCTACCATACCAGACAATCTATGGAGGGCAGCCCTAAACTCGATCTAAATGACTGACCATGGACTTATATAAATTTTCATCAATGTCCTTTGATATACCTAAAATATATAAGGTTTTTATGCAAATTTTTAGACATATTTTTGATGATATTGCACTTTAATGGAAGGTATTTGTGATTTTTTATTTCAGGTACACTTAAATAGACCAATTATGTCAAATTAAGTGAAAAAAGAACAAATTTGGAGCAAAAATGAAGAAGGTTTTAAAATGAATGGGGCGCCTAAGCGCCCAAATCTGGCACCTACATGCCAGCGGACAAAGAAGGCCACGCCAAAGCACCAAAATCCTGTGCTAAAACATCAGGTAGTTACTATGCAATTTTAAAGAATTTTTGAAAATTTTTGAAGAATTGTTTGAGGCATCCTTTGGTACAAATGTGGGTAATTAATCAATGTTGCCAAAAGACATTCAAATTTCACTTCAAAGGATGCATCTCTTAGGTAGATTCATTGAATATGGACACATTTTGAAGAGACACCAAGGCACCTTTTGAGAAAATATAAAAGAGGGACTTGAAGAGAAGTGTGTGTGTGTGTAGAGAGACTGTTAGAAAGTATATTTAGTTTGTTTGTACAGAGTTTAGAGAGTCAGAATTGTAAGATTCTTAGTTAGGGTTTATTTACACATTCCTTATTCTTAGTGAAAGAGAAGCTGAGTAGGATTCCTAATTAAAAATCCATTGTTGTAGAAAGATTTAAACCCACTTGGATTGGGCGACTAGTCCAAGGGAGTCGTGTAAAAGAAATGAAGAGTTCAATGGAACTTCAAGTGTTTGGTGGACAGAAATTTGAGATAAGTTATTATCTTTGTACTTCATTTAGTTTTAATTGAGATTTCTTGTGTTTTCTACAATGTTTTTACTTTTAAAAATATTTGTTGATTGTGAGTAGTCTTTTTTATCTTTTAAAACTATTTGTTGTTGTGTTTTCTCCATGAATTCTAAGTAGTCTTCTTTATCTTTTCCTTAAAATGAAAAGTAATTAAGTTTTGGATGAATGTTGTGCAAGTATTGATCTTTAATGTTTGAAGAAGTTGTGTTGATTTAATCCTTACACTTCATTTATTTCTTGATTTGGCCAATTAAGATGTTAACATTTGTTGCAAGAACATGTAAGATCCTAGTAGGTATTGTCTCAATCAACAATAGGTAGAAATCACATGAGATTGTATGGTTGAGAAAGTAATTCATATAATTTTGTGAAAATAAATATGGAAATATACTTTGAAGGGTGTAGAATTTGAGTCTTTTTGGTGATAGACTAAAGCCCCTAATTCTATTTATTGTTTTAGGTTTTGATACGAGAGTTAGCCCTTAGGTGGAGGGAAAAGAGGGAACTCTAGAGTGAGAGCTAGTATCTTCCCTACCTAACCAGTCTTAAAAACTATTCAAACTTTAAACTAGCTAAGGTTCTTCATAACATCTCTAATAAGAGTAAAGAATAAAATTGCTCTTATTTGGAACAACACATATTTAATATTTCCACAATACAATTCATGCACTTATTACTTATTCATGATAAGAAAATATATGTTTTCATTTATACTTCTTTATTCTCACAAAAAGCTCATTATAGTTACTAAATTGTTTACTTTATTTCATAATTTAAGAAAATACAAAAAAAAAATTGTATTTATAAAGTTATCAAATATCCAAAACTGTTTTAAGTAAAAGTCTTTTCTATATAGAATATGTGATCTAAAAACCTTTTTATCGTTGAATATCCATAAATTTTATAATGATATTTCAGGGCTTAATCAAAGAGTCCTATATTACTTTATAATGATACGTATACTTACGTAGAATCACTAAATTAAAGTATCACTTTTGTATTCTTGCTTACATTAGAATTAAGTTTTTTGCATTGTTGTAAAGTGGATATTTTTATATGAAAAATATAAGTATAATCTGATTACCACAAACATAATTTTACCAGAATCGGGAACATCCTTCTATTTTTATTTAAAGTTTTCATGAAGAGTTTGTTATTTAAAGGAAAAGAATTTTTATTTTAATTTCTTAAAGTATTGCAGTCCACAGGTTAGTCACTCTAATCAAGCTAGGACTACTAACAACCTAAGAATGTTGGGGGCAACGTCCCACCAAGAGCCGGTGAATAGTATCATCGGTCCTTATCCTCTTCCTTATTAAAGGTCATTGCGGTAGGAGATACTATTCTAAAATTTCCCGCATCGTATCACATCTCTCTTTTTAGCACACATTAGCATTTTCTTCATTGCCCTAGCCACATAGGCCTCAGACTTATACCAGTCTGATGATCCATATGTGGCAAAAACCAATATCTCCAATTGCTCACAAGGACTTAAATACTTTATTGAAGACTCAAATCTTTGAGCTTTAGATTTCATTTTTGGTTAAGTTATGATAGGGAATTTCATTAGCTTATTTAATTAGAGTGATTGTGAACCACACCTTGGTGTGTCTTCATGTCTAGTATTTTTAACTAGTTTATGAATTGTGGTCAAATGCATGATTTCATCATTTACTTGAACATTAGGTGGAAGAACTCCCACATAGGATATGCTTATAAAGTTTAGGAAGTCTACACTTTTAACTTGAGCTTGAAGTGTTTTAAGGTGTTTCATCTTCAATTAAGTGTTTTTCCTAACTAATCCTCGAGTATCTTTAGATTAAAATTTAGCTCATTATCAAGCTCTTAAGATTTAGAGTTGAACTTGTAATTTTACAAAAAGATCAAGAAGTGTTCTTCAAACCTGATTAAAATAATTGAGCTTAAGTCTAATAAATGATTAGGGCTCTTAATAACCTATTGGTTTTTCCATTCATACTCTTAACTCTTAAATCATCTCAGTTCTTAATTTCTTGCAGTCCTCAATAATTCTCAAAATTAAAATTTTACCCTTATAGTAGGAATTAAGGAAAATGAGTCACTACCAAGTTTCCCTTTAGGTTTCAATCATCCAAACAGACTAACTATCATTACTTCAATTCCCTCTCTTGTGATTAATCTTAAAATTTAGGGCTAAAGTGTAAAATCCTTAAAATTATAAATCTACCCCGTGGGTTTGCACTCGCTAGCGTTCAATTCTCAAGTTAAATGAACATGAAACTTGATTGACCTCTCATTCATAAATTAATTCATTCGACAGAGAAGAAATTAATTTTTTTATATTTTTATTTATTTTTTATAATTATTTATACTCAAAAATAGGGAATTTAACAAAGAAATTAATTTAACCATTCAAATTAAACTTTCTGTCCTTATAAAAATTTTGGGATGTTTTACATGGCCAAGGGACTCATAAAAAATAATTTTGTGATTTTTCAAAATATAATTTAATTTTCATAATTTTCAAATGATTTTTAAAGGTAAATTCAAATAAAACATAATTTTTTTAAAAATTTTACAGCAAACCTTCATTTTTCTCTGGCTCCCTGATCCACCTAATATTTATGCTTACGATATATATATATATATAATTTGATACTCCTTTTCAATAATTTTATAATGTGGATATTATGCAAATATACATATATTTTATCAAGTAATATAGTTTCTGATTAAGCCCCAAGATATCAAACCCACAAGGAAAATGATAACAAAGACAATGTCTTCTAGTTCAGAAAACAGAAAATTAACTTTTTACTTTTTGAAAAGGTCTTACTCAAACTAAAGATAATATTTTAGAACTAATTTGATTTTTTTGTTAATTTTTTATACTTTGAAATGAAAGTAAGCAACTACTTTAACTAAACTTTTGTAAGATTAAAACTTATGCAAATGAATTATCTTTTTCCTTTTTATGAATTAGTAACATGTTATGGAGAATCTCTGTTGTGGAAGTATCTAAAAATGTGTTGTGTCAAATAGGAGAAATAATATTCTTTACCCTTAATAAAGATGTTATAAATAACATATATTAATTCACTGTTCTAAAAATCTTGAAGATGAGTTAGGCAGAAAAGATACTAGCTCTCACTTTAGAGTTTTCTCGATTCCCTCCACCTAAGAGCTAACATCTTGTACCAAAATATAAAACAATAAACCAAATTGGGGGCTTTTGCTTGTCACTCCAAAGTTCTCTAATTCTACACCCATCAAAGTATATCTCCCTATTTATTTGCACTCAACCATATGGATTACATTCTCACCCATACAATCTCATGTGATTCATTCCAGTTGTTAATTGAGACAATACCTCACTAGATCTTACATGTTCTTACAACATATTTTAAGATCATAATTGGAAAAATTAAGAAGTAAATAAAGTGCAAGATTTTGAATCAACATAACTTCTTCCAACATTGAAGTGATATACTTCACACAACATACTTCCGTAACTTAATTACTTCATCATTGCAAGGAAAAAGATAAAGAAAACTAATCAGAATTTATGGAGAAAATACAATCACAAATTGGTTTAAAATTAGATATCAAAGTGAAAACACAACAAATCTTTATTAAAAACCAAATGTATAACAAAGATAAAGACTTATATGTAAATCCTCTCCACAAAACCCTTGATGTTCCTTTGAAAACTTTGTTTTCCCTTACAATAATCTATTGAGGTTGGTGCCCAACTCAGTAGACTCCAAATATCACTTCTACTCCTAATACAAAATATATAAAATAAAGTAAAGATGGTTTAGTGGAGAGGTTTATTCTAAAATAACTCTATAAAATAATCTCACTTTTAAACACAAACCACACCCTCCAACAATAACCATTTTTCTGATCATCAATTCATCTTTTTATGTTTTTTCAAAAAGTATCTACGTATCTCTTCAACTTGTGCCCAAATTCAATGTATCTTCCAAGAGCTGCATCCATTCAAGAGTATATTAAATTGAATTTGGTGCCAATAGGTAGTTACCCACATTCTCACCAAGAGATGCCTCAAAAACTCTTTAAAATAGAACCTAAATTAAAATAACACCTCTTTATTAACCATCGTGTGCAAGCACGAGATTTCGGTGCTTAGCCACGAGCCTGCTGGCGCGTAAGCTTCAGATCCGAGCGCATAGCATGGGGCCTTGGTGCGTAAGCCGCCACACAACACTTTTTCAATTTTCTTCACTTTTGCTCCAAATTTGATCCTTTTCATTCATTTCATCATAACCATCTAATTAATCATATATGTAAGAAAACACACAAAATACCTTCCATTAAAGTGCAATATCATCAAAAATAGGTATTAAAATGTGCATAAAAACACTATATATTTTAGGTGTATCAAAATCCCCCAAACTTAAAATGTTACTTGTCCTCAAGTGACACTGTAATCATATAAAAATCATACAACTAAATTATGTGATGAGTTTCTTTAGGAGTTTTAAAATTTTTGTTCTAGCAATGTAGTAGTTCAATTTAGAAAAACTTTAGTAAATGAGACCAATTTAAAGTTTAGAAATCTCTTAGGTAAAGGTTAATAAAAAATATTAGTTCCTATCTTATTCAGAAATACTTGTAGATTTTTCAAAATATAGGACATAGGCCTTTTATTTTCTTTACTTAAAAATCTTCACTAAGAATAATTATACCAACTATATTATATTCATAAGCTTCAAGACAAATCTTATACTCTAAGAAGATCAGGTGTGGAACCAATTTTTTATTAGGCCTTTAAATCCTCAAGCTTTTCCTTCCTTTTTCATATACTCATTTTTCATTCTTTTCTTTTCTTTTCTTTTCTTTCCTTTTCTTTTCTTTTCTTTTCTTTTCTTTTCTTTTCTTTAAGGCAAGGATTACTGTAACTGGATAAGCCTTTAATGATTTTGAATTCCACCCTTAATTTCCTGTAGATATATATATATATATATATATATATATATATATTTATATTTATATATATATCTTAAACTTAGAAATATAATAAAAGTTTTGAAAATTATTTACAAATAAAGAAACTTAAGTATTAAAAACAAAAGTCTATTCCATCTACTCTTCTGAATATACAACTTTTCTTACTAAAGATAGTTACAAAATATTCATTATTTCTGCACTAAGAAATTTTTAACTTTAATTTTTTATCCTTACTATAGATTTTAACTAAATTCTCTAACTCATTTATATATTCAAAATTTTATTTCCCTAATATAACTTCATACACATAAGTATTTTTCAGTCAAAATTAAATTTTAGTACATTTGAGAACAAGTAAAATTTGAAGTTTTTGAAAATTGTTTCTTATTCCCCCCAAATTTTAAAATTTTCATTATAGTGAAACGTTTAAGCTTAGTAACAAAATACATGAGTAGAAATAGAAAACTATAAATATTAAACTTGATGTAATTATTAATATCCTAAATATGCATGTATTAAAAACATGAATGAATGTGACTAGATTTAAAAAAAATTAAAAATTTTCATCTTAGAAAAAATTAAAAGGCTTCTAAAGTAGTGGAGGACATATAAGTAAATTCACACACTTAATGGAAATTCATAACTAAGACATATATATGGCAGTAAATTGAAATGTTTAGCATGAATTTGAATTAGTGGATTTTAATAGCATTTTAAAACATTCCTAAATAGTTTATGGAAATCATTTTAAATTAACAAACAAAACACACTAATAAATCACTAACTCATTTACTACCATAAACAATCACATTACATATCACTGACACAGAACATCCACAATTAAAATAAACACAAACTAGAGTGTTTCAGCAACTATTACAACAAAATGAAATACATAAAGTAATTCTCCAAAACATCCATAAATGATAATAACAACACAACAACAATAACAATAGAAATAGTTCACATGCACATCACATCACATAACCTAAAATAAAATAAAATAACAATCATAATCATCTTCCTCTTCTTTTTCATCCTTATCCCCTTTGCTCCATGTATGGGTAGGCACACATGGGTTATATTGTGGATGAGTAGTTAGCACAGCACTAAAATCAACTCTAATCAATCTATCCACAAAACTATGATGATTCCCCTCATACTCATTGTGTTTTTGAAGATAATCCCACATATGGTCTTCTTTCCCCTCTAAATCATGCACTCGATCTGCAGTAAAATTAACATTTTCTCTTATCCTATTCAAAAGTTCAGTCTGTGAACCAATAAACTGACCTGAAGATGCTTGGGATGTAAAGCACGAGATGTAGAAGAAGCAGAAGCAGATGCAGTGGAACCCCTAGAAAATCCTCCCCTCCAGCCCAATATTGAATGCTCAGCATAAGTCTTCAAATTTGAACTATTAATAGGCTTAAGAGGCTGAAGAACTTCTTCCCAATTATGAGATCCAACACCACCCATTTCACACAATGAACGTATAATTGAAGCAAATCCCATACCTGCAGTGGTGGCATCTCTGGCAGAATTACAGATACAATCATAAATGATCATCCCAATGTCTATCGCCTTCCTCTACTGAATACAGTAGTTCAAAGTGGCTCTCTAGCCACTACACTTAGATGATTTGTAGGAAGCAGCTTGGATGATATAAAGTAATGCAATGCTTTGGAATTGGCATTTAACTTTGATGTAGGGAAGTTTACTTTTCTCTCATTAGTAATCTTCTATAATCCCCAACTATCAGTCAAAGTAGCGATAATCTCATCTAATTCTTCATTAGTAACATTGTAGTTTGAATAAAAGCAAAGCATAATAGGCAACAGTAGGTAAAATCCATTAATTACCTCAGGAGAAAAATGTACCATCTACCTCGCACGAAAAAAAAAGTTATCTTCTGACTCCGGGAGGTTCACATAGAACTCCCACACAACAGAAGTAACAGCAATAGCAGTAAAACAGCAGAACTTATCCCAAAGGTGATTCACAATTATATCTTCAATTTCTATGCCTGGATTATCGAATCCTCGCTCATGTATCAATTTACGTGAATTTAACGCTCGCACGTAACGATCTTAAGCTTTCAAACAGACAAACTAGTCAGAATCAAACGTGACTCTTGATTTGCTCCTCTTTGGTGCCATCTCTAAAATTTGCATAACAATCACTATAAATTCCACATTCAACTTAAAATCCCCAAACTCAACTCCTTAAATCCTAAACTACTAAATCCAAGTAATTTCTTAAGCTTTTTCTCAAAATTTCACCAAGAATAGTGATTTTTGGATTTCTCCAAAATAAAAAAAAAATATATGGTGAAAATAAAAAATTATTACTTAGGAGAAGTGCTCTTACCTTAAGAATATCGAATCTAACAAATTTCACTTGAAACAACTCAAGATTAGCAAATTTATTGAAGCCCTAGCCCTCCTAATCACGAAATGCTGAATGCAGAAGATGAAGGTGCCAAAAATTTTGTAATGTTTAGGTTTTTAAACCTAAAAATTGATTTTCGTGAATTGGCGCCTAAGCATGAAAGTATGGCGCTTAGCCGCAGAGCTCTGGCGCATAAGCGCGGGGTTTCGGCGCATGGCCGCTAAGTCGTTGATTTTAATTTTTTCGTTAAATAAATATTCTCGCTCTTCTAAACAACCCTAAATTAATTTAATAAGTATCTCATCACCTTATATTCTTCTTATCTCCAGAATTGTACTTCTTTTAGAATAAGATTAATTCAAAAAAACTTTTACACAAACACAAACATTTACCTAATTAAACTTATACAAAATAAAGTACAATTCACGAGTCTTCAATTAATGATTCTTGGATAAGATCTCATCTTTTCTACTCACACTAAAACACTCAAACAAAACACTAAACTCTAACATAAAGCATAAGACAAAAAGCATACATAAACAATAAACATCAAACACTTAACACAAGTAATTAAACACACAACACAAATAACTAATTAATTAAACACAAAACACAAATAACTAACACTTGTCGGCATTATTTTTAGATTATGTGTTTTGAAAAAGGGGGGCCGCCTAACAGAAATTGTCAGCGAATTTTTAATTTAATTTAAATAAATAATTTGAAAAGTAGTATTTGATTTTGAAAATAATTTTAAATTTGAAAATTTTAAGATATGAAATCAAACTGATCTCACATCCCGAATAGTTTATATAAGCGAGCACCGCATCACAAACTGTGTATCTATCTCGAAGAATAGACACACTGTTTGGTGATGGGGCTTGATTAAATAAACTAGAAGATTTGTGACATCCGTTTGATCTACGAACCAATTTTATAAGCCGACAAATTCCCCTGCTTAATATGAAAGCATTAAACAGGGTTTATATTACTCGGGTTCTTAAAGTTCCCTATAAGGGCAAGCCCCTATAGTTAATTACATCTTAAGTGACGGGAATCACCTAAGAAAACTCTCAATAATAATCAATAATTCTGCTCTCAAGAATTTCAAAGTTTAAGTTTTCAAAGGATTGAATTTTGGAATTTCAATAGGGAATGGATCGAATTTGGAACATTTTGTTTTGAGAATTCAAATGAAGAAAGGTAGGAGAAATTACAGATTCGAAGCGAACTTCGGTAATTTCCCGACTATCCTATTGTTTGGCTTGAATTTAGGAAAGTCCTAATGTTTATTTAATGTTTTGATTTTGCCAATTTTAATTAATTTGGATTTATATTCGTATGATATGATCACACAAATAGCCTGGAAGATGTGAGGGTTTATATCGTATCAAACGACTACCTCGGAGTCCTAAGACCGGTCAGGGCTTAATTTACATGACATGATCATGCAAATGCCTAACGAAGAGTCGAGGATTTATGTTGCACTAGTGCAAACTACCTCGAAATCCTATGGCTTGGTTATTTAATTCTAAGAAAGTTTTGCTGAAGTAGACTCAGGTTTTACTGATGACGATGGCCGTGCTGCCCACCATGCTCCGAGCTCCTTGTTGTCGCAGAGGTTTAGTCATAGAAGTCATAAATCAGGAGATGAGAAAAGTGTTTTGGTTTAGAGAAAATCTTAATTTCCAAGTGTTTTTTATATTTTATTTAAAACAAATCTTAAAGTTGATTATAACAACACCGGTTAAGATCCCACGGTTCCATCCTTCCGGCCTCGTTATTTTTATCGGATTCACTTAGTCCAGATGAATTTGCTAAACTCAACTGAATGAGTTCCACACTTTCATTTAGACCGTGGGAAATCCCGTTAGCAACACGTAGGTTATATCATCCGAGGTATTCCCGATCATCCAACAAGACGTTTTAATTTAGTTTTAATTGTAGTTTTGTGTTCTGTTTGTGATTAAATTTTGAGTTGTTTTATTTTTTGAAATGTTGTGGCGGTGAATTTTATCTTGCAATGACTTTTAATTTAGTTTTGGTTTCAGTTTTAGGGACTATCCTAAAGGTGTGGGTTTTCATGCAACAGTTGTTTATCATGCAAGAAAAGTAAGTGCGATGCGATTAAATAAATTGCGATAAAGTAAATTGCAACAAAAAAAAAAGCGTACCTGGAGGGTCTTCCCGTCATCCCAAGCTGCACTTTAAACACAATTTAGAATATTTAAGCAAGTTCCTAGGTAAAGCTAAGGGAAGGGTTATGGTTTTCTACCAAATTCCTAATCCTATAGCTAGTCATTTCCTATGACGTCTAGTGTTCTTGTGTTTTGGTTTCGAGGACGATTTTCTTCATCAAAGAATAATTAAATTCAATTGTTCTTATAAACATCCTATCATATTGAGGAAGTGCTTAAGACAAATCTTAAACATTTTTTCAATACTGCTAGGATTGTTTTAAGTCCAAATGGATTTAATCACTCAGGTGAGGTAATCGTCCGAGGTTTAGTTAAGTTTTGTTGTTATCTTACTCAGTGAACTAGGACATTTGAATATCCTATAAGTGAAGTAACATTTCATTTAATGTTCTGTTTAGGAGTTATGACAACGAAAACTTTCGAGGGCAAAATGATGTTCACATGGTTTGTGATTTAATTTAATTTCAGTTAACGGGTTTAAATTTGGAATAGTGTTCAAGTTGCTTCATATTTATTTTTGAATTTCTTTATGTCTTAGGTGATGTTATTTTTAATTCAATTTAATTTAACTTTAATTTAATTTAATTTAGTTTAGTTTTAACTTTAATTTAATTTAATTTGATTTAATTTTAACTTGATTCTATTATCTAATTTTATTTTAATTCAATTTAGTTTGATTTGATGTGAATTAACTTAATTTAATTTAACTTGATTTAATTTAATTTAATTTAATTTAATTTAATTTGATATGGTTTAATTTAATTTTATTTAATTAATTTAATTTAATTTAATTTTAATTTAATTTAATTTAATTCAATTTAATTCAATTTGTTTAATTTAATTTAATTTAATTTTATTTTATTTTATTTTTAATTTCTTGAATTTAATTTAATTAAAATTTTAATTTAATTTTAATTTTAATTTTAATTTAATTGAAATTTTAAAAGAGTTTAATAATTTAACTTTAATTTAATTTAATGATTAAGTCTTTTAACAGTTTAAATCATAAATTTGAATTATCATTTTAATTAGGAATTAAATATTATTGAGATGATTAATTTAGGGATTCTTAAATTAAAGAACAAATCTCTTCCTATTAATATCCTTATTTTAATAATTCCAATTTTATTATTCTTCCAAATTTAATCAATTATTTAATTAAAGTTTGTTTTAATTATTTTCAAATTGTTTGGTAGGTTTCTACTCTCTAATTATTTAAATTTCAATCATCCAAATCAGATTAAGATCAAATATTTTACTCTTTAATTTTATTAAACCTAAAGTTTTAATAAAGGGTTAAAATTTTAATTACCATTTTGCCCTTCAAGCTTAATAATTTCATAACTCACTAAATTGAGCTTAAATGAACTTGAAATTTTTATGTGACTTCACTCATATGCCAATAAAGACATGAGAGGAGAAAATGTGATTTTTCTATATTTAATTTATTTATGTAATTATTTTTGGTGGAAAATAGGGATTTCCAAGGAAAATTTAGTAATATGACCAAGGGAAAGTTTCTGTCCTTAAGAAAATTATGGGACATTTCTAATGACTAGAGGACCACTTGGACCAATTTTGGTGATTTTTTGAATTATATTATATTTATTATAATTATTTTGAATTTTGGAGTATTAATTAATTTAAAAATAAAATAAAGGTTGAAAATAAATTTTATATTTTTTAAAAATCATTCTGATATCAAGGAAATCAGAGAATTAATTTTTATAATTTTCTGATTTTTCTTTGATTTATTAGAATTATTTTAGTGAAAATGCTAAAAATATACATTTTTTTGATTTTAAAATTACCTTAAGGCTTTAAAATTTAATATCTCATTATAGAGACTTAAGAAAAATATGGGATTTGTTCCCAAGTGATTAAAATTCAAAATGTAACATTTTTGTGAATTTTATTATTTTTGTGTTTTTTAGTATTTTTTAATTATTAAAATATTAAAATAATGCAAAAAATCAACTTTTTTAGAAAATTGCAATTTTATTTTTCTTAAATTCCCCTTATATCAGAGAGGCTCCAAAACCAATTTAGTAAATTTTTGAAAATTATTTTGAAAGTTATGAATTTTTAAAGTTTAAATTGGCTAAATGGCTTAATCAACCCATTTAGTAGGGCTAACCAAGTCCAATTGACTTCAAATTTTTATGGTGGGTTCCTCTGATCCTAAAGGTCAGTGGAGAATTGATTTCAAGTCAATTTTATGTATGATTAGCTCTAATTAATTAAGGACCTATTTTGGGTGTTTAGGCCAATTAGGGTTATTCCAAGTGAATTAATTCAAAAGTTATTTGTCCTAGGGTCCTCTGGTCATAAGAAACATCACCAAATTTTTCTAGAATTTATTTCACAACATGCTAATTATTGGATTTAAAATATTTAAAACAGCAACATGAATTTAAAAAATCAATAACTTCTCATAGGGATGGCCTCTGACTTTGGAAAATTTAGGGAATGTTCCCAAATTCAGAGGCTTCAAAAGCCCTATGGTCTCATGCCATGGTGAATTTCCTATATGCATGGAGAATTAAAACAATGCAGACAGTAAATAAATTATGAAAAATAAAATAATAGATGAAATTAAATGATTTCTTTTCCACATTATTCTCCTCTGTTTACTGAGCAAGAGGGTATTTTTATTTTATTTTTTTGATTTTTCTACACAAAGTTATGCATTTTTTAAGTTTAGGGAATTAAATAAATAAGAAAATACCCTAATTTTCTATTTAAGTGACGCGGCGCCAGCTCAACCTCGGCAGCTCCGAACGCACACGCGTCGCCTTCTGATTCGGCGCTGCCATCCAACTCAGCGCTCCGAGGACCCGCTGTATCGTTCTGTCTCCTCATCCGGCGAGATCCTGGCCATCCGTCCGCGCGTGTATGGAATGAACGGCATCCGTTCATCGTCCCTAGCCGTTCTCACCCGAGAGCCGTCCACACTAATACCCTAAGAACTCACTCATTTCTCAACGGATTTTCGTGTTCTTATGCTCTATGGATTCGTCTTGAAGAGACGAATACATCTATATGGTGATCAGACATTGAAATTAAAGAATTTGAAATGGAGAATCCCCAGAAGCTCGGGATGAAGAATTAGCTCATACCTTTGCTCAGAGAAGTGTGGCTTCAATCTGAGGGTTGTGTCACCTTCGATTGGATCCCAGCAAGCTCCAGATGAAGTCTCCTGGTCTGGTGAATCGCCTTGGTATGATTTCGACCAAGCCCGATCACAAAGCTTGGAGTCTGGAACAGATGGATGGCCTGGGGAGGGGGCTTTTGCTGGTGGACTCCTTCCCTTGGTCTGGTGAAGGTGTAGGACCAACCAATTTGAGGATTGATCCACTGTGGAGAAGTGTCCTAGTTTTGGGTGGAATTTTGGCTGAGAAATTGGGCTCTGTTGGTGGGGTCTAGGGCAAATTGTCACTGGGGATCAACTGCTTAAAGTATGGAGAGTGTTCTGGAACAATTTTTGGCAGGGTTTCAGTAAGATCTGGTTCAACAACTTTCATGGCCGAGAGGGGGTGGTGTTTAAATAGGAGAGGGTGGAGGGCCTCCCAGGGGGAGTTAGGGCTTGGGATCAGCTGCTCTTGGCAAGAGAAGAACAACTACAATGGCCACTGGGGATGGGGTAGCTCAGCAGATGAGAATTCCAAGTTTGGGCTCACATGTGAGCTCTCGGCCTGGTGGTTTCCGGCGGCTGTGGTGGCTGGCCGGCCGAGGTCGGGTCACCCTCAGGCTCGTGGAGGTCGGGTCTCGGCAATGGTGAAATCAATCGCAGTTGGCCATGTGTAAAGGTGTTGAATCAAAGTAGAAGGGGGGAGGGATCATTTTAGCTTAGTTTAGGTCAACCCATGGTTTTGGGCATGGTGCACCCTCCAAGGGGCTTTGGGTGCTGTGGGGAATCAGATAGGCTAGCTGAGATGGAGTGGTGAAGTTCCTATCAACTTGGTTTAAGTAAATCTTGGGTTTAGGTGTTTCATAAAAAAGGGTTAAAATTGCTTAAGGGAGGGTTAGGAAAGGGGTTCCCCCTTTTGCCATTAATAGCTTGATCACATGTCAAACCTTCCATGGCTTCATGTGGCTTGTTCATGGCTTGCATGGGGCTTCATGGCTCCATTTGGCTTGGGGCAAAGCTTAGTCAATTTCATGGAAGTATATTTTAGGAATCTTGGCATTTTTGGTAGAAATTTGTATGAAGCTTGATTTGGAATGGTTTAATGATGATTTTGAAACTTAGGGGTGATATCAATTAAAGGTATGATGAAAAGAAATTTCCATGTGGGCTTTAGGGCCAATTTTGGGCTTTTGTATTTGGTGGAAATGGGCTTTTAAAATGGATTAGAGAAGTGGGCTTTTGGATTTTAAAATGGATTTTAGGATGGGAATTTTGCAAAGGATTGGATCCAATGAGTGTTGAATTTAGTTTAGGAATGTTTCATGAATGATTTGGAATAAACTTGAAGTGTTTGGGCTAGGTTTGGGTTGGATTTGGACCTCTTTGGTGAATGGGCCAATGTAGGTCAAATTGGGCTAACTTTGGCCAATGTTGGGCTAGGGTTGAAATTGATGTAAAATAAATGTTGGGAAATGTTTATGGGAGTGTTTCAAAGAGGTTTTGGCTTTGGTTGGGTTTTGATTTTTGGGTTTGGGCTTATTTGGGTTAGGTTTGGGTTTAGGTCAAAATTGGGCCTTTTAGCTTTGGGTTGAATTTGAGTGGGGGTTGGGTCCAAATTTTTGGAAAATCATGTTAGTTCTTTGTTTGTGTGAATGTTAAGGAAGGTTTAGAAAAGATTTGGGGTTAATTGGAGTTGAATTGGGTTAGTTTGGGTTAGGTTTGGGTGTCATAGGTCCAAATTGGGCTTTAAGGCCAAAAGTGAAATTGGATCCAAATGTCAATCAAATTGGACTTTGATTTGGTCTAGATTAGTGTTGGGAATGTTGAAGTGAAGTTTAGAATTGAATTGGACCAGAATTTGGGTCAATTGGGTAGGTTTGGCTTGACATTGGGTTCACTTAGGGTTAAAATGGGTCAAATTGGGGGTTTTGACCAAAGTGGGGTAAATTGACAAAATTGGCCCATGGTGTAGTTGGACAAAATGAAATTGGGAATATTTGGGATTTTCTGGAATTTTCTGGGAATTTTCTGAATTTTCGGATTTTTTTGGGTCAAGAGGGGTATTTTGGGTATTTGGAGGGTATTGGGAGGTATTTTTGGAATTTTTGGTATTTTTGGGTATGGATGATAAATTTTAGTAATGTGGGAATGTTTGGGATTGATTTTGAGGATTTTGGGTAATTTAGTTGATTTTGCAAATTTTGGGTAGTTTCAAGGGTTTTGGGTAGGCTAGGCGGGTATAGGGTCCCGGGGGTCAAAAAATGAAAATTTGGAAAATTGAAGATTAGGTGAATGTAAGTGGAATAAAACCATTTTGGTTGAGCCATGAAGCCATATCAAGCCCACATGAGCCATGAGGGGACTCATTTGAGGCATCCACTATGTTGTTCCTAACCCTCTTAGCCAAGGGCTTAGGGGTTAAGGACCATCCATGTGGATCACCTTCATGAGTCAGGAGATCAAGTTAGGTATGGGTGTGTTTTTTAGGATGTGTGTGAAAGTGTAGTGTATAGGTGTAGTGTGTGTAAGTCAGCCCTTCACCAGACCAGGCCACCCATGGTAGTCCTAAGGCCAAAGAGTCCTATAGGAACTCATCCTTTAAACTTCCACATTTGATTTCAACCCTCTAGGTGATTAGGGGTCTACAGTCAAGTTTATGGAGTTTGCAGGGAGTTAAGAAGTGGTTTGAATTTCTAAATGGTGGGTTCCACTTCTAGTCCTCTAAGATAGTGAAAGGAAATGCCTAAGGCTAGATCCTAAGTACTAAAGAGAGAAGAGAAGACCTCATCAAAAATGAGGTCAACAAATGGACCCCCAATAGGTGTGGTGTGCTAACCAAGCACACCGCGCGTATTGGTGTTGACCGAAGCGATCAACAAAACCAACACAAACATCCATGTGACAAACTTAGGACAAAGTAGAAGAGTTTCTGATGGGGAGTGTCAAGTATATCTCTGAGACTGGAGATTCCTGAACTCTCGCTGGGGAAAGGAAAAGGAGGTGAATCCCAAATCACATGACCTGGGAATTTCAATTTAGATTTTATTTTGTTTCAATTTAATTTTTGATGTGTGAGCTTGTTGACCTCATTTTTGATGAGGTCTTCTCTTCTTCTCTTTAGTACTTAGGATCTAGCCTTAGGCTTTTCCTTTGACTATCTTAGAGGACTAGAATTGGGATCCACCATCTAGAATTTCAAACCACTTCTTAACTCCCTGCAAACTCCACAAACTTGACCGTAGACCCCTAATCACCTGGAGGGTTGAAATCAAATGTGGAAGTTTAAAGGATGAGTTCCCATAGGACTCTTTGGCCTTAGGACCGCCCCGGGTGGCCCGGTCCGGTGAAGGGGCTGACTTACACACACACTACACTTATACACTACACTTTCACACACCTCCTAAAACCACACCCATACCTAACTCGACCTCCCGACTCATGTAGGTGATTCACATGGATGGTCCTTAACCCCTAAGCCCTTGGCTAAGAGGGTTAGGAACAACATAGTGAATGCCTCAAATGAGTCCCTTCATGGCTCATGTGGGCATGATGTGGCTTCATGGCTCAACCAAAATGATTTCATTCCACTCAAATTTACCCAATCTTCAATTTTTCAAATTTTCAATTTTTGACCCCCGGGACCCTACACCCGCTTAACCTACCCAAAACCTCGAAACTACCCAAATTTCTCAAAAATTTCCAAATCACCCAAAATTCTCCAAAATCATTCCTAAACATTTCTCTCCACTCAAATTGATCATCCATACCCCAAAATACCAAAAATTCCAAGAAAACCTCCCAATACCGTCCAAATACCCAAAATACCCCTCTTGACCCAAAAATCCAAAAATTCAGCAAATTCCCAGAAAATTACAGAAAATTCCAAATATTCCCAATTTCATTTTGCTCAACTACACCATGGGCCAATTTTGTCAATTTACCCTACTTTTGTTAAAACCCCCAATTTGACCCATTTTAACCCTAAGTGAACCCAATGTCAAACCAAACCTACCCAATTGACCCAAATTCTGCTCCAATTCAATTCTAAACTTCACTTCAACATTCCCAACACCAATCTAGACCAAATCCAAGTCCAATTTGATTGACATTTGGATCCAATTTCACTTTTGGCCTTAATGCCCAATTTGGACCCATGACCCAAACCTGACCCAAACTCACCCAATTCAACTCCAATTAACTCCAAATCTTTTCTAAATCTTCCTTAGCATCCTCACAAGCAAAAAACTAACATGATTTGCCCAAAATTTAGCCCCAAACCCCACTCAAATTCAACCCAAAGCTAAAAGGCCCAATTTTGACCTAAACCCAAACCTAACCCAAATGAACCCAAACCCCAAAATCAAAACCCAACCAAAGTCAAAACCTCTTTCAAACACCCCCATAAACATTTCTCAACATTAATTTTACATCAATTTCAACCCTAGCCCAACATTGGCCCAACTTAGTCCAATTTGACCTATATTGGCCCATTCACCAAAGAAGCCCAAATTCAACCCAATTCAAACCCAAATTACTCCCAATTTGCTCCAAGTCACTCATGACACATCTATGAGCTAAACCCAACAATTATTTGGCCCAAACCTTTGCCAAAATTCCATCCTAAAATCCATTTTAAAATCCAAAAGCCCACTTCCTTAAACCATTTTAAAAGTCCATTTCTACCAAATACAAAAGCCCAAAATCTACCCTAAAGCCCACATGACATCTCCATTTGCCATCCACTTAATCAAAGCCATTCCCTAAGTTCTAATCCCATCATCAAATAATTCCAAATCAAGCCTCATGCCAAATCCATTTTTATGAAATTGACTCCACTTTTCCCAAGCCAAAGGTGAGCCATGCAAGCCATGGACAAGCCACATGAAGCCATGGAAGGCTTGACATGTGATCAAGCCATTAATGGCAAAAGGAGGGCCCCCTTTCCTAATCCTTCTTAAACCCTTTTTTACCTTAAGCATGTCACACACTAAACCATGCTTAGCCACCTCATCATGGATGGAGACCACACCATTCTCTCTTGGCTAACCCAAGTGATCCTTTTCAGCCCAAGACCAGGCCTTGGGTGGTGAACCTAGCCCAAAATCATGGGTTGACTCATTTGAACCCAAAATGGTCTTCCCCACATTCCATTTCAATCCAAGCTCTTTACACATGGCATTGGCCAATTGACCGCACTAAGCTCCAGCCCTGACCTCCCTGATGACAACAGTGACCTGACCCTCGCCGGCCGACCACCACAGCCGCCGGAAACCACCGAGCCGAGAGCTCACATGTGAGCCCAAACTTGGAATTCTCACCTGCCGAGCCGCCCCATCCCAAGTGGCCATTGTAGCTGTTCTTCTCTCGCCAAGAGCAGCTCGATCCCAAGCCCTAACTCTCCCGGGAGGCCCTCCACCCTCTCCTATTTAAACACCACCCCTCTCGGCCATGGGAGGTGCTGAAACAAACCTTAAGGAAACTCCGCCAAAATTGTTCCAAACTACTCCCCATACATAGAGCATTTGATCCCAACCGAAATCCCCCGTCATTTCCTCTCGCGAGCTCAATTTCGTAGTCGAAATCCAAGCCCAAAACTAGGACACTTCTCCATAGTGAGCCAATCCCCAAATTAATTGGTCGTACACCTTCACCGTACCAAGAGAAGGTGTCCACCAAGCAAAAGCCCCATCTCCGAGGCCACCCAGCTTGCTCCAGCCTCCAAGCTTTGTGATCGACCGTGGTCAAAATCCTACCTAGGCAATTCACCGCACCAGTAGACTTCATCCGGAGCTTGTTGGGATCCAATCGAAGGTGAAACAACCCTCGGATCAAAGCCACACTTCTCCGAGCAAAGGTATGGCCTCACTCTTCTTCCCGAGCTTCGAACATT
Source organism: Papilionanthe hookeriana x Papilionanthe teres (assembly GCA_022702705.1). Classification (NCBI taxonomy): domain Eukaryota; kingdom Viridiplantae; phylum Streptophyta; class Magnoliopsida; order Asparagales; family Orchidaceae; genus Papilionanthe; species Papilionanthe hookeriana x Papilionanthe teres. Next base: position 154,602,776 of record CM040421.1, on the reverse strand, counting down.
CTCCATTTTTATTGAGTAAATTTCATCCCACATAAACCGTATGGATGTGTTCGTCTTCTCAAGACGAATCCATAGAGCATAAGAACACGAAAATTCATCGAGTATCGAGTGAGATATTAGGGATTTAGTGTGGATGGCTCTCAGGTGAGGACGCTCGGGGACGATGAACGGATGCCGTCCATTTAATACACGCGCGGATGGACGGCTTAGATGGCGTCGGACCAGGAGATGGTACGTGAACCGCGGGGCCCTGGCTGCAGTCTCAAGCGGCGGTGTCAAATGAGAGCGCTCCGCGTGGCCGTTCGGAGATGCCGAGGATGACGCGGCGCCGACTCGGATAAATAGAAAATTAGGGATTTTTCCTATTTATTTAATTCCCTGAACTTGGAAAATTCATAACTTTGTGTAGGAAAATCATAAAAATAAAATAAAAATACCCTCTTGCTCAGTGAACAGAGGAGAATAATGTGAAAAAGAAATCATTTAATTTCATCAAGTATTTTATTTTTAATAATTTATTTACTGTTTGCATTCTTTTAATTCTCCATGCATATAGGAAATTCACCATGGCATGAGACCATAGGGCTTTTGAAGCCTCTGAATTTGGGAACATTCCCTGAATTTTCCAAAGTCAGAGGCCATCCCTATGAGAAGTTATTGATTTTTCAAATTCATGTTACTGTTTTGAGTATTTTAATTCCAGTAATTAGCATGTTGTGAAATAAATTCTAGCAAAATTTGGTGATGTTCCTTATGACCAGAGGACCCTAGGAAAAATAGGTTTTGAGTTAGTTCATTTAAAATAACCCTAATTGGCTTAAACACCCAAAATAGGTATCTAATTAATTAGAGCTAACCATACATCAAATTGACTTAAAATCAATTTTCCATTGACCTTTAGGATCAGAGGAACCCACCATAAAAATTTGAGGTCAATCGGACTTGGTTAGCCCTACTAATTGGGTCGATTAAGCCATTTAGTCATTTTAAACTTTAAAAATTCATAACTTTCAAAATATCTTTCAAAAATTCACCAAATTGGTTTTAGAGCCTCTCTGATATTAGGGGAATTTAAGAAAATTAAAATTTAAATTTTCTAAAAAAGTTGATTTTTAATATTATTTTAATATTTTAATATTTAAAAAATAATAAAAATCATAAAAATAATAAAATTCACCAAAATGTCACATTTTGAATTTTAATCACTTAGGAACAAACCACATATTTTTCTTAGGTCTATTTAATGAGATATTAAATTTTAAAGCTCTAGGGTAATTTTAAAATTAAAAAAATGTATTTTCTAGTATTTTCACTAAAATAATTATAATAAATCATAGAAAAATCAGAAAATTGCAAAAATTGATTCTCTGATTTCCTTGATATCAGAGAGATTTTTCAAAAATATAAAATTTATTTTTCAACCTTTATTTTTTTAAAAAATTAATTAACACTCCAAAACTTAAAATAATTATAATAAAAATAATGTAATTCAAAAAATCACCAAAATTGGTCCAGATGGTCCTCTAGTCATTAGGAATGTCCCCTAATTTTCTTAAGGACAGAAACTTTCCCTTGGTCATGTTATTAAACTTTCCTCGGAAATTTCTATTTTCTACCAAAAATAATTATATAAATAAATTAAATACAGAAAAATCACATTTTCTCCTCTCATGTCTTTATTGACATATGAGTGAAGTCACATAAAAATTTCAAGTTCATTTGAGCTCAATTTAGTGAGTTATGAAATTATTAAACTTAAAGGGCAAAGTGGTAATTAAAATTTTAACCCTTAATTAAAACTTTAGGTTTAATAAAATTAACAAGTAAAATATTTGATCTTAATCTGATTTGGATGATTAAAATTTAAATAATTAAAGGGTAGAAACCCATTAAACAATTTAAAATAATTAAACCTTAATTAAATAATTGATTAAATTTGAGAAGAATAATAAAATTGGAATTATTAAAATAGGGATATTGTTGGGAAGAGATTTATTCTTTAATTTAAAAATCCCTAAATTAATCATCTCATTATTATTCAATTCTTAATTAAAATGATAACTCAAATTTAAAATATTAAAATACTTAATCATTAAACTAAAGTTAAATTATTAAACTCTTTTAAAATTTCAATTAAAGTTAAAAATAAAATTAAATTAAAAAATTAAATTAAATTAAGTAAATTAAATTGAATTAAATTAAATTAAATCAAATTAAATTAAATTAAAGATTAATTAAATTAAATTAAATTAAATTAAATTAAATTAAATTAAAATTAAAAGTAAAATTAAACTAAATTTAAAATTAAATTAAATTAAATAAACAAATTAAATTAAATTAAATGAATAAATTAAATTAAATTAAATTAAATAAATAAAATCAAATTTAAATTAAATTAAGTTAAAACAAATCAAATTAAATTAAATTCAATTAAATTAAATTATATTAAAATTAAATCAAATTAAATTAAATTAAATTAAATTAAATCAAATCAAATTAAATTAATTTAACATCAAATCAAACTAAATCAATTAAATTGAATTTAATTAAATTAAAATTAAATTAAATTAAATTAAATTTAAAATTAAATTGAATTAAATAACATCACCTAAAACAGAAGGAAATTAAATATAAAGCAAATTGAACACTATTCCAAATTTAAACCCATTAATTGAATTTAAACTAAATCATAAATCATTTGAACACCAATTTGCCTCGAGAGCTTTGGTTATCATAACTCCTAAACGAACGTTAAATGAAATGTTACTTCACTTATAGGACATTCAAACATCCTAGTTCACTCGAGTAAGATAATAACAAAACTTAACTAAACCTTGACAATTAATTCATTTGTGTAATCGAATTCATTTGGACTTAAAACAATCCTAGAAATATCGACAAGATGTTTAAGATTTGCCTTAAGCACTTCCTCGATATGATAGGATGTTCATAAGAACAATTGAACTTAATTGTTCTTTGATGAAGAAAATCGTCTTCAAACAAAAACACAAAGACCTAGATGTCATAGGAAATGACTAGCTATAGGATTAGGAATTTGGTAGAAAACCATAACCCTTCCTTTAGCTTTACCTAGGAACTTGCTTAAATATTCTAATTGTGTCTTAAGTGCAGCTTGGGATGACGGGAAGACCCTCCTGGTACGCTTTTATTTACTTTCTTGCAATTTACATTACTGCAATTTATTTAACCGCATTGCACTTACTTTTCTTGCATGATAAACAATTGTTGCATGAAAACCCACACCTTTAGGATAGTCTCTAAAACTGAAACCAAAACTAAGTTAAAAGTTATTGCAAGATAAAATTCACCACCATAACATTTCAAAATATAAAACAACTCAAAATTTAATCACAAACAGAACACAAAACTACAATTACAACTAAATTAAAATGTCGTGTTGGATGATCGGGAATACCTCGGATGATGTAACCTACGTGTTGCTAACGGGATTTCCCACTTGTCTAAATGAAAGTGTGGAACTCATTCAGCTGAGTTTAGTAAATTCATCCGGACTAAGTGAATCCGATAAAAATAAGGATGCCGGAAGGATGGAACCGTGGGATCTTAACCGGTGTCGTTATAATCAACTTTAAGATTTGTTTTAATTAAAATATTGAAAACACTTGGAAATTAAGAATTCCTCTAAACCAAAATACTTCTCTCATCTCCTGATTTATGACTTCGAAAACTAAACCTCTGCGACAACAAGGAGCTCGGAGCATGGTGGGCAGCACGACCATCGTCATCAGCAAAACAACTCTACATCACCTAAACATTCCTAGAATTAAACAACAAATCCATAGGATTTCGAGGTAGTTTTCCTAGTGCAACATAAATCCTCAACTCTTCGTTAGGCATTTGCATGATCACGTCATGTAAATTAAGCCCTAACCGGTTTTAGGATTCCGAGGTAGTCGTTCGATACGACATAAACCCTCACATCTTCGAGGCTATTTCGTATGATTCTCGTCATATAAATATAAGCCCTAATTAATTAAAATCGACAAAATCAAAACATTAAATAGTACATTAGGACTTTCCTAAATTCAAACCAAACAATAGGATAGTTGGGAAGTCACCGAAGTTCACTTCGAATCTGTGATTTCTTCTACCTTTCTTCCTTTGAATCCTCAAAACAAAATGTTCCAAACTTGATCCATTCCCTATTGAAATTCCAAAATTCAATCCTTTGAAAACTTAAACTTTGAAATTCTTGAGAGCAGAATTATTGATTATTATCGAGAGTTTTCTTAGGTGATTCCCGTCACTTAAGATGTAATTAACTATGTGGCTTGCCCTTATAAGGAATTTTAAAGAACCTGTGTAATATAAACCCCGTTTAATACTTTCATATTAAGCAAGGGAATTTGTCGGCTTATAAAATTGGTTCGCGGACCAAACGGATGTCACAAATCTTTTAGTTTGTTTAATCGAGCCCCACCGTCATGCGATGTGTCTATCCTTAGGGATAGATACATGGTTTGTGGTGTGGTGCTCGTTTATATAAACTATTTGGGATGTGAGATTAGTTTGATTTCATATCTTAAAGTCTTCAAATTTTTTTTTAAAAAAAATTTATTTTTAAAATCAAATACTACTTTCAAATTATTTATTTAAATTAAATTAAAAATTCGCCGACAACTTCTGTCAGGCGACCCCTTTTCAAAATACAACACACAACCTAAAAATATGCCGACAACTTCTGGCGACTCCGCTGGGGAAAATTCCTCTCTCCATTTTAATCAGACAATTCTGCTTTCAAAAATCGGTAGTGTATCCACGTCCTTAATGGGTCAAACTACCCTTCTTTCCGTTGGGATGCTATGTTCATTTCTACCTTGAACAATTATAGCCAACATTCTCTCGGATTTAGGAGCCACCGTTTAGACACCCCTAAACGAGAGAGGTTCCGAGATCCTTTTACCTCATTTCGAGGTGGGGTGGACCCCCATAGGTGTTAGTTTAGGAGTGATCCTTCGAGTCGAGAAGTCTTGCATAAGACTTTCTTTTCCTTTCCAACTCTGAATCGGATTCATTACCTTCTCTACACCTTTGAACATTCCGTTCTAAATAAACAAACCCTCTAATGAATAACTCTTTTAACAAATGATTCCTTCTTATACATACATGAAAAAGAATGAGTTCAAACTCTTTTCGATTCCTTTCTATTCGTCCTGATGAGAAGAAGCATAACTTGGGACTGACAACCAGAATCTACCCTGCAGAAATGGAAGCCCCAAAGCTGATTTTCTCCTTCACCAATGGACTGGACTTCGCTGTTTATAAGGATGAGCTGCCCGACAATGGGATCATCCAGTTTGGACAAGGGTTCGAGAACACGAATGTCAAGATCACCGACGTTTCCCTTTTCACGCTGACAAACAAAGTATCTAAAGCTGAGAAGCCGTTGCTCGAGTTCAACCTTAGGTCAACTCGAGAGTTTCCTCCCCTGCAAAAGATCCCAACTGAGAGGAGTACTGCTGTCCACAGGAGGACTGTTCTGGCTACCCCCACTGGTCTAGTTGTCTCCGCACCTACCCCGGCTTCTCCCAAATTAAAGGGGAAGGAGATCCAGAACTATGGTGAACCTGCTACCGTGGAGGGTACAGACTTTCCTGTGAGACCTTCCGTTTTTTAAATCGGGTCCAGCTCAAGAATTCCATCACTAACAAGGACCCAGAGAAGGAACAGAAGCGGGAAAATTGCCGGGAAAGCCGTAGCCGCCGAAGTCGCTTTCTCGGAGGAAATCCCGAAATCCCCGAGTACACACCACTACCCGAATACATACCATTGCTTGAAGATACACCCTTTCTGGAAGGAAGTAGATTCCATCCCCTTTCCGCCGCAGCTGATGAGGAAAATGTCTGCAAGATCGTTTCTACATTACCTCGACCAGCATACTACGACGACAACAGAAAGAAAAGGGCTAGGATCACGCCATTTACCCGGCTACAGACTGTGATCGAGAAACTAGCAAAGAAAGAGAAATGCCCCGTATCAGAGATTCTAAGAAGGATAGGGCGGGTGCCGACCAAATCCCGTCTCGGGCCCCGAGTAGAACTCGCCATCGTTACGGAAAAGCCAAGTAAAAGGATGAAGGCTAGTCCGCCCGTCGTCGTTTCGAGATTACGGATTAGTGAGGATACCACCTTCCAAAGCATTTGGGCCGACTGCACCATCCGGTCCTAGCACCTTCCGTCGCTAGAAGGATGGTATGGCGTCCCACTACCTGGACAGCTCGAGATTAAAACAACAACTCGAAAAGGAAAGTCTCGTCGGGAGACTCGAATCCGAAGAAAGTGCTACCGCAATGAAGGGGACTCGCGAGAAGGGGACCCGGCAGCCTATCACATGACAACCGCGAGGACGCACGTAAAGGCCCGCTAGAAGATGCTATGGAAAAGCTGAGGACCGATATTCGACGGCTAGCAAAAGAAAGAGAGGAGAAATTCGGACACGAGATCGATTCGTCGGAATTCATGGACGATGATTATGCGGAAATCAACATGGTCGAAACACGAGCTTCGTCGACTTCACAAGGTGCTCCTGCAGCCTGCAGAAGAGAGGAGCCGGAAGTGATGAGAAGACAGCCTTCAAGAAAGAGACGATACGATCGCCCAAATGGCGAAGAGGATGGAAGAGATGGCTATAGCTCTAGCCACTCTCCAAAGTCAAGTGCAACCCCAAAGAGAGACGCCCCGCGAGGTCATTCACATTGTAGACGGAGGAAAGGAGATTACATCCGTCAACGGGGATGATCAGTCGAAGAAAGATACGACACAAAGCATGATTCCGGAAAAGGATATCAAAAGCTTGGTGGAACGACGAAGTGCGAGAAGCCTTAGCACAATCAAAGAGCGGGACATCCATTCGGACGGGTAGACCTTACCCGGAAGAATTCGACGCCGTCCAATACCCAAAAGGCTTCGTACCACCTCTCGTTCAAGACCTTCGATGGAACCGGGAACCCCGACGAGCATGTCGCACACTTTCGTACCAGTTGTTGCAATGCCGGCGGGAGCGATGCATTACTCTTCCGACAGTTCGTCAGCAGCCTGTTAGGGATCGCCTTTGATTGGTATGCAGAATTACCAAATGGTTCAGTGAAGACGTTCTCAGAACTAGAAAACCTTTTCATCAAGCGATTCGCCGGAGCTCAGCACCACATCACTATAGGTGATTTAGTGGTAGAGAAGCAGAAGTTGAATGAAACTTTGGTGGATTACATACTTCGATGGAGGAACTTAAGCATGAAGAGTGAACCACAACTACAAGAACAACATGCAGTCGGCATCTTACTTAAAAGCATTCACGGCCCGATAACACTTCTCCTCAAAGGATTCACTATTAAGACTTTCGAGAAGTTGTTAAGCAAGGCCGGGAGCTTGCAAGAGGAGGCGAAGCAATTAAGTTTCGCCGACAAGACGTACAAGCAAAAGCTCGTGAAGACTTTTGAATAGAAATCCGAGATCGTTGCAAGCAGTCGACAAAGGCAAGCAACCGATACAAATATCGTCCGAACGGCCACAGTAACCTCAACAGAATTACCAGCAACCTCGACCCAGCTATCAGTCATCTCCACAGTATGAACAACCGCCTCGTCCGCAACGTACATTAAGGGAGCTTCTTAGCAGGGAATATCCATTCAAGAATGAAGCAGTGCCGAAAATGTTCCGTAGTCCGATGAAGACTCCAGATTTCCAGCTGCAGAGCCTAAGAGACCGGAGGAAGTCAACAAGAAAAGTGATCCCAACTTTTGCCCTTATCACCAGATGCTTGGACACAAGATGTAAGATTGCATTACCTTCAAAAGTTGGTGTTGACCTCATTTTCGATGAGGTCTTCTCTTCTTCTCTTTAGTACTTAGGATCTAGCCTTAGCTTTTCCTTCGACTATCTTAGAGGACTAGAATCGGGACCCACCTTTTAGAAATTCAAACCACTTCTTAACTCCCTACAAACTCCACAAACTCGACTATAGACCCCTAATCACCTAGAGGGTTGAAATCAAATGTGGAAGTTTAAGGATGAATTCCTATAGGACTCTTTGGCCTTAGGATCGCTCCGGTGGCCTGTGCTCAGTGAAGGGGCCGACTTACACACACACTACACTTATACACTACACTTTCACACACCCATACCTAACTTGACCTCCTGACTCATGTAGGTGATTCACATGGATGGTCCTTAACCCCTAAGCCCTCGGCTAAGAGGGTTAGGAACAACATAAGTGAATGCCTCAAATGGGTCCCTTCATGGCTCATGTGGGCTTGATATGGCTTCATGGCTCAACCAAAATGATTTCACTCCACTTACATCCACCCAATCTTCAATTTTCCAAATTTTCAATTTTCCAAATTTTCAATTTTCCAAATTTTCAATTTTTGACCCCCGGGACCCTACACCCGCCTAACTCTACCTAAAACCCTCGAAATTACCCAAATTTTTCAAAATTTCCTAAATCACCCAAAATTCCTCAAAATTGATCTTAAACATTTCCACATTACTCAAATTGATCATCCATACCCAAAAATACCAAAAATTCCAAAAATACCTCCCAATACCCTCCAAATACCCAAAATACCCCTCTTGGCCAAAAATCCAAAAATTCAGAAAATTCCCAGAAAATTTCAGAAAATCCCAAATATTCCCAATTTCATTTTGTCCAACTACACCATGGGCTAATTTTGTCAATTTACCCTACTTTTGTCAAAACCCCCAATTTGACCCATTTTAACCCTAAGTGAACCCAATGTCAAACTAAACCTACCCAATTGACCCAAATTCTGGTCCAATTCAGTTCTAAACTTCAATTAAACATTCCCAACACCAATCTAGACCAAATTCAAGTCCAATTTGATTGACATTTGGATCCAATTTCACTTTTGGCCTTAAAGCCCAATTTGGACCCATGACCCAAACCTAACACAAACTCACCCAATTCAGCTCCAATTAACCCCAAATCTTTTCTAAATCTTCCTTAACATTCCCACAAATAAAACACTAACCTGATTTGACCAACATTTAGACCCAAACCCCACTCAAATTCAACCCAAAGCTAAAAGACCCATTTTTGACCTAAACCCAAACCTAACCCAAATGAGCCCAAACCCCAAAATCTAAGCCCAACCAAAGTCAAAACCTCTTTGAAACACTCCCATAAATATTTCTCAACATTAATTTTACATCAATTTTAACCCTAGCCCAACATTGGCCCAAGTTAGCCCAATTTGACCTACATAGGCCCTCTTACCAAATAAATCCAAATTCAAACCAATTCAACCCCAAATCACACTAAATTGACTCCAAGCCCTTCATAGAACATCCCTAAACCAATTATAACACTTGTTTGACAAGGTCCTTCACAAAATCTTCACCCAAATGCCCATCCTAAAATCAAAAAACCCATTCCCCTTAAACTTTCCTAAAAGCCCACTTCCTTCAAATTCAAAAGCCCAAATTCGTCCAAAGCCCACATGGCACTTCCCCTCATCATCCATTTAATCAAAATTGCCCAAAAGTTTCAAAGTCATCAATTAAACAATTCCAAATCAAGCCCCATACAAATTCCCATCAAAATATCAAAATTTTCTTAAATCCCTTTTTATGAAATTGACCCAAGCTTTTCCCAAGCCAAATGGAGCCAAGGGTGAGCCATTCACAAGCCATATGGAGCCATGAAAGTTTGGCATGTGACCATGCCATTAATGGTAAAAGGAGGGGCTCCTTTCCTAATCTTTCATTAAGCTTTTTTAACCTTATCCATGACACACTCTAAACCATGTTTAGCCACCTCATCATGGATAGAGACCACACCATTCTCTCTTGGCCGACCCAACCGATCCTCTCAGCCCAAAATCGAGCCATGGGAGGTGCACCCAACCCAAACCAATGGGTTGACCAAATTGAAGCCAAAATGACCCCTTCTCCATTCCATTTTAATTCAAAGCCTTTACACATGTCAAACTCCACCGACTTCACCAACTTCAAGCCCCGGACTCCCCGACCCCGAAGGTGACCCATGCCTGCCGGCCACCGCCCGGATCGCCGGAAAACACCATGGCCGAGACCTCGGGAGGAGCCAAACTTTGGAATTCCACCTCGCCGAGCCGCCCCATGCCCAATGGCCACCATGGCTCGTTCTTCCCATGACCGCAGCACGCGATCCCAACCCTCGGCCATCCCCGGGAGGCTCTCCAGCCACCTCTATTTAAACCCGACCCCTCACGGCCAAGAGAAGAGAGTTGCACAAACCTTGCCGAAACTCGCCAAAATTGTTCCAAACCCTTCTCCACCCTCGCAGCAGTTGATCCCCAATGTCAATTTGCCCTAATCCCCACCGATAAAATCCAATTTCTCAACCGAAATTCCACCCAAAACCAGGACACTTCTCCACGAGTGAGCCAATCCCCAAATCGATTGGTTCTACACCTTCACCGTACTAAGGGAAGGTGTCCACCAAGCAAAAGCCCCATCTCCGAGCCACCCAATTGCTCCAGACCTCCAAGCTTTGTGATCGGGCTTGGCCGAAGTCACACTCAGACAATTCACCGCACCGGAGACTTCATCTGGAGCTTACTGGGATCCAATCGAAGGTGCAACAACCCTCAGATCGAAGCCACACTTCTCTGAGCAAAGGTATGAGCTAATTCTTCATCCCGAACTTCTGGAGATTCCTCATTTCAAATGCTTTAATTTCAATGCATGATAACCGTATAGATGTGTTCGTCTCTTCAAGACGAATCCATAGAGCATAAGAACATGAAAATCCATCGAGTATCGAGTGAGATATTAGGGATTTAGTGTGGACGGCTCTCGGGTGAGGACACTTGGGGACGATGAACGGATGCCGTTCATTTAATACACGCGCGAACGGACGGCCAGGATCGCGTCGGATCAGAAGACGGAACGATACAGCGGGTTCATTTAAAACAACCCTAATTGGCTTAAACACTCAAAATAGGTCTCTAATTAATTAGAGCTAACCATACATTAAATTAACTTCAAATCAATTCTCCACCGACCTTTAGGATCGAGGAACCCACCATAAAAATTTGAGGTCAATTGGACTTGGTTAGCCCCACTAATCGGTCGATTAAGCCATTTAGTCATTTTAAACTTTAAAAATTCATAACTTTCAAAATATCTTTCAAAAATTCACCAAATCGGTTTTGGAGCCTCTCCGATGTTAGGGGAATTTAAGAAAATTAAAATTTCAATTTTCTAAAAAAGTTGATTTTTAATATTATTTTAATATTTTTAATAATTAAAAAATAATAAAAATTACAAAAATAATAAAATTCACCAAAATGTTACATTTTGAATTTTAATCACTTAGGAACAAACCCCATATTTTTCTTAGGTCTATTTAGTGAGATATTAAATTTTAAAGCTCTAGGGTAATTTTAAAATTAAAAAAATGTATTTTCTAGCATTTGCACTAAAATAATTATAATAAATCATAGAAAAATCAGAAAATTGCAAAATTTGCTTCTCTGATTTCCTTGATATCAGAGAGATTTTTGAAAAATATAAAATTCATTTTTCAACATTTATTTTATTTTTAAATTAATTAACACTCCAAAACTTAAAATAATTATAATAAAAATAATACCATTCAAAAAATCACCAAAATTGGTCCAAATGGTTCTCTGGTCATTAGGAATGTCCCCTAATTTTGTTAAGGACAGAAACTTTCCCTTGGTCATGTTATTAAATTTTCCTTGGAAATCTCTATTTTCTACCAAAAATAATTATATAAATAAATTAAATACAGAAAAATCACATTTTCTCCTCTCATGTCTTTATTGACATATGAGTGAAGTCACATAAAAATTTCAAGTTCATTTGAGTTCAATTTAGTGAGTTATGAAATTATTAAGCTTAAAGGGTAAAGTGGTAATTAAAATTTTAATCCTTAATTAAAACTTTAGGTTTAATAAAAAAATTAATAAATAAAATATTTGATCCTAATCTGATTTGGATGATTGAAATTTAAATGATTAAAGGGTAGAAACCCATTAAGCAATTTAAAATGATTAAACCTTAATTAAATAGTTGATTAAATTTGGAAGAATAATAAAATTGGAATTATTAAAATAGGGATATTATTAAGAAGATATTTATTCTTTAATCTAAAAATCCCTAAATTAATTATCTCATTAATATTCAATTCTTAATTAAAATGATAACTCAAATTCAAAACATTAAAAGACTTAATCATTAAACTAAAATTAAATTATTAAACTCTTTTAAAATTTCAATTAAAATTAAAAAATAAAATTAAATTAAAAATTAAATTAAATTAAGTAAATTAAAATGGATTAAATTAAATTAAATTAAATTAAGATTAAAAGTTGAATTAAATTAAATTAAATTAAATTAAATTAAATAAACAAATTAAATTAAATTAAATTAAATTAAATAAAATAAAATAAAATAAAATAAAATAAAATAAAATTAAATTAAATTAAATTAAATTAAATCAAATTAAATTAAATTGAATTAAATTAAAACAAATTAAATTAAATTAAATTAAATTAAATTAAATTAAATTAATTAAATTAAATTAAATAATTAAATTAATTTAAATTAAATTAAATCAAATTAAATTAAAATTAAATCAAATCAAATTAATTTAATGTAACATCAAATCAAACTAAATTAAGTTAAACCAAATTGAATTGAATTAAATTAAATTGAAACTCAATTAAATTAAATTAAATTAAATTAAGTCAATTAAATATAACATCACCAAAGACATAAAGAATTCAAAATAAATCTAAAATAACTTGAACACTATTCCAAATTTAAACCCATTAATGGAAATTAAACTAAATTACAAACCATTTGAACACCAATTTACCCTCAAAAGCTTTAGTTATCATAACTCCTAAACAGAATATTAAATGAAATGTTACTTCACCTATAGGATATTCAAATGTCTTAGTTCACTGAGCGAAGATAACAAAACTTGAGATTCTTGGACGATTAATTCATTTGTGTAATTGAATCCATTTGGACTTAAAACAATTCTAGCAATATTGAAAAGATGTTTAAGATTCTTCTTAAACACTTTCTCAATATGATAGGATGTTTATAAGAACAATTGGACTTAATTGTTCTTCGATGAAGAAAATCGTCCTCAAACCAAAACACAAAGACCTAGACGTCATAGGAAATGACTAGCTATAGGATTAGGAATTTGGTAGAAAACCGTAACCCTTCCCTTAGCTTTACCTAGGAACTTGCTTAAATATTCTAATTGTGTTTTAAGTGCAGCTTGGGATGACGGGAAGACCCTCCAGGTACGCTTTAATTTTATTGCAATTTATTTTCTTGCAATTTTCATTATTGCAATTTATTTAACTGCATTGCACTTATTTTTCTTGCATGATAAACAACTGTTGCATGAAAACCCACACCTTTAGGATAGTCCCTAAAACTGAAACCAAAACTAAGTTAAAAGTTATTGCAAGATAAAATTCACCGCCACAACATTTCAAAATATAAAACAACTCAAAATTTAATCACAAACGTAACACAAAACTACAATTACAACTAAATTAAAACGTCTCGTTGGAAGATCGGGAATACCTCTGATGATGTAACCTACGTGTTGCTAACGGGATTTCCACGGTCTAAATGAAAGTGTGGAACTCATTCAGTTGAGTTTAGCAAATTCATCCGGACTAAGTCAATCCGATAAAAATAATGATGCCGGAAGGATGGAACCGTGGGATCTTAACCGGTGTCGTTATAATCAACTTTAAGATTTGTTTTAATTAAAATATTGAAAACACTTGGAAATTAAGATTTTCTCTAAACCAAAACACTTTTCTCATCCCCCGATTTATGATTTCTAAAACTAAAACCTCCGCAACAACAAGGAGCTCGGAGCATGGTGGGCGGCACGGCCATCGTCGTCGACAGAAACTTGAATCTACATTAGCAAAACTTTCCTAGAATTAAACAACAAAGCCATAGGACTTCGAGGTAGTTTGCCTAGTGCAACATAAACCCTTAACTCTTCGTTAGGCATTTGCATTGCAAATTAAGCCCTAACCGGTCTTAGGATCCCGAGGTAGTCGTCCGATACGACAATAAACCCTCACATCTTCGAGGCTATTTGTTTGATTTTATCATACAAATATAAGTCCTAATTAATTAAAATTGACAAGATCAAAACATTTAAATAAATATTAGGACTTTCCTAAACTCAAGCCAAACAATAGGATAGTCGGGAAATTACCGAAGTTCGCTTCGAATCTGTGATTTCTCCTACTTTTCTTCCTTTGGATTCCCAAAACAAAATGTTCCAAATTTGATCCATTCCCTATCGAAATTCCAAACTTCAATCCTTTGAAAACTTAAACTTTGAAATTCTTGAGAGCAGAATTATCGATTATTATTGAGAGTTTTCTTAGGTGATTCCCATCACTTAAGATGTAATTAACTATAGGGGCTTGCCCTTATAGGGAATTTTAAAGAACCTGAGTAATATAAACCCCGTTTAATGCTTTCATATTAAGCGAGGGAATTTGTCGGCTTATAAAATTGGTTCGCGTGACCAAACGGATGTCACAAATCTTCTAGTTTATTTAATTGAGCCCCACCAGTCAAGCGGTGTGTCTATCCTTAGGGATAGATACACGATTTGTGGTGCGGTGCTCGGTTTATATAAACTATTTGGGATGTGAGATCGGTTTAATCTCATATCTTAAAACCTTCAAATTTAAAATTATTTTCAAAATCAAACACTACTTTTTCAAAATTATTTATTTAAATTAAATTAAAAATTCGCCGCACAATTTCTGTTAGGCGACCCCCTTTTTCAAAATAAAACACACAACCTAAAAATATGCCGACAAATTTCTGGCGACTCCGCTGGGGACAATTTCTCTCTCCATTATAATCAAATAATTCTGCTTTCAAAAATCGGTAGTGCATCCATGTCCTTAGTGGATCAAACTACCCTTCTTTCCGTTGGAATACTATGTTCATTTCTACCGTGAACAAGTATAGCCAACATTCTCGGATTTAGGAACCACTGTTTAGACACCCCTAAACAGAGAGGTTCCAAGATCCTTTTACCTCATTTCTGAGGTGGGGTGGACCCCCAATAGGTGTTAGTTTAGGAATGATCCTTCGAGTCGAGAAGTCTTGCATAAGACTTTCTTCTCCTTTCCAACTCCGAATCGGATTCCTTACCTTCTCTACACCTTTGAACATTCCGTTCTAAATAAATAAATCCTTTAATAAATGATTCTTTTAACAAATGATTCCTTCTTATAAATACATGAACAAGAATGTGTTTGGACTCGTTTCAATTCCTTTCTTTTCGTCCTAAAGAAAAGTAGCATAACTTGGGATCGACAACCGTAATCTACCCTACAGAAATGGAAGCCCCGAAACTGATTTTCTCCTTCACCAATGGACTGGACTTCGCTGTCTATAAGGATGAGCTGCCCGATAATGGGATCATCCGATTCGGACAAGGGTTTGAAAACACGAATGTCAAGGTCACCGACGTCTCCCTCTTTGCACTGACGAACAAGGTATCTGAAGCCGAGGAGCCGCCGCTCGAGTTCAACCTCAGGTCGACCCAAGAGTTTCCTCCCCGCAAAGGATCCCGACTAAGAGGAGTACCGTCGTCCGCAGGAGGACCGTTCTTACTACCCCCACTCGGTCTAGTTGTTTCCGCACCTACCCCGACTTCCGCCAAATCAAAGGGGAAAGAAATCCGGAACTATGGTAAACCCGTTACCGTGGAGGGTACAGCATCTTCTCGTAAGACCTTCGTTTTCGAAATCGGGTCCGAGTTCAAAGATTCCGTCACCGAAAAGGACCCAAAGAAGAAACGAAGTAGAAGGATCGCTAGAGAAGCCGTAGCTGCCGAAATTGCTTTCCTAGAGGAAATTCCGTAGTCGCCGGAATATACACCGTCGCGTAATATACACCGTTGCCGGAATATACACCGCCGCTCGACTACATACCACTTTCGGGAGGAAGCGGGTTCCATCCCCTCTCCGCCGCGAGAGGATGAGGAGAATGTTCGCAAGATTGTCTGTCACATTACCTCAGCCCGCATATTACAACGATAGCCGCAAGAAAAGAACTAGAACTACGTCGTTTGCTCGACCGCAAACTTTGGTAGAAAAGTTAGCAAAGAAGGAAAACCGCCCGTATCGGAGATTCTACGAAGGATAAGGCGGGTGCCAGTCAAATCCCGTCTTGGGCCCCGAGTAGAGCCCGCCATCATGACAGAAAAGCCAAGTAAAAGAATGAAGGTTAGTCCGCCTGTCGTCGTCTCAGGATTACAGATTAGGGAGGATACCACCTTCCGACGATTTGGCCGACGGACCATCCGGTCCTAGACCTTCTGCCGCTAGAAGGATGGTATGGCGTCCCACTACTGGGCGATTAAGATTGAAACGACGGCCCGAGAAAGAAAGTCTCGCCAGGAGGCCGGAATGCGAAGAAAGTGCTACTTGCGATAAAGGGGACTCGTGAAAAAGGGACCCGGCAGCTATCGCATGACAACCGCAATGACACACGAAAGCCCCGCTAGAAGATGCCATGGAAAAGTTGAGAACCGATATCCGACGGTTGGCAAAAGAAAGAGAAGAAAAGTTCGGAGATGAGATTGATTCATCGGAATTCATGGACGACGAATATGCATAAATCAACATGGTTGAGACACGAGCTTCATCAGCTTCGCAAGGTGCTCCTGCAGCCTTAGAAAGAGAGGAGCCAGAACTGATGAGAAGACAGCTTCAGGAAAAAGACGACATGATCGCTCAAATGGCGAAAAGGATGGAAGAGATAGCCGTAGCTCTGGCCACTCTCCAGAGTTAAGTACAACCACAAAGAGAGACACCCCCAGAGGTCATTCACATTGTAGACGGAGGAAAGGAGATTACATCCGTCAATGGGGATGATCAGCTAAAAAAGGATACAACATAAAGTATGATCCCCGAAAAGGATATCAAGAACTTGGTGGAACAGCGAAGTGCGAGAAGCCTTAGCACAATCGAAGAGCGGGACATCCATTCGGACGGGTAGACCTTACCCGGAAGAATTCGACGTTGTCCAATACCCGAAAGGCTTCGTACCACCTCCGTTCAAGACCTTCGACGGAACCGGAACCCCCAACGAGCATGTTGCACACTTTCGTGCCGGTTGTTGTAATGCCGGCGGGAGCGATGCATTACTCTTCCGACGGTTCGTCGGCAGTCCGTCGAGAATCGCCTTCGACCGGTATGCGGAATTACCAAATGGTTCGGTGAAGACGTTCTCGGAACTAGAGAACCTCTTCATCAAGCGATTCGCCGAAGCTCGGCACCACATCACTATAGGTGATTTGGTGGTAGAGAAACAAAGGCCGAACGAAACTTTGGTGGATTACATACTTCGATGGAGGAACTTAAGCATGAAGTGTGAACCACAACTACAAGAACAACATGCGATCGGCATTTTACTTAAAAGCATTCACGGCCCGATAGCACTTCTCCTCAAAGGATTCACTATTAAGACTTTCGAGAAGTTGTTAAGCAAGGCCGGAAGATTGCAAGAAGAGGCGAAGCAATTAAGTTTCGCCGACAAGACGGACAAGCGAAGCCGGTGAAGACCTTCGAAAAGAAATCCGGGATCGTTACGGCGGTTGACAAAGGCAAGCAACCGATGCAAATACCACCGAACGGTCGCGACGAACCACAACAGAATTACCAGGCAACCCCGGCTCGGCTATCGGTCATCTCCACGAGTATGAACAACCGCCTCGTCCGCAACGTACATTAAGGGAGCTTCTGAGCAGGGAATATCCGTTCAAGAATGAAGCAGTGCCGAAAATGTTCCGTAGTCTGATGAAGACTCCAGATTTCCAGCTGCAAGAGCCTAAAAAACCCAAGGAAGTCAACAAGAAAGGTGATCCCAACTTTTGCCCCTACCACCAGATGCTTGGGCACAAGATAGAAGATTGCATTACCTTTAAAAGTTGGCTCAACGACAACCTTCAGAAAGGGAATATAACAATCCCGAAGGAGTACATGAAGGAACCCCGCAAAGGAGGTTCCGTCAATGTTATCTCAACCGATCCCATCATTCCGATAGATCCCTATGCAACCGACGATGGATGGACTACCGCCTCGGACAAGGTCTTCGAAGAAGATTTTAGACGACATCCGAACCGCTTTGGTGCGAGCTTCAATTCGAGTTCGAGACCCGTTAAGCCGTACTATCACTTGCGATAGAAGAACCACCTCAACGAGAGACGATTGAAGAGAAGAAGAAAATCTACGAAGAAGAGAGGACCGAGACTCCTAAGGCTAGACTAGGGGCTACTTATCCTAGGATAGTTGTTTCCGATTCGGGGGAGAAATCCCTCGAACCTCTGATTTTGTATGATTATCTGCTCACTTTGGTGGGATCATATAATGATAAGGGTGATGGCGTTGGCTACGTTTTGACTGTTTCTAACGATTACGTAACTAGCGACAATCCGGATATCGATTTCGAGATCAACAACAATTCTCAAATCATACACGATCTCGACGAGCAAAATAACGAAGAAGGCATCCATCAAGGAGGCTACGAGAGTTCAACAAGCAACGAATCTATCTGCGAGTTTCGAGGAGCTCCGATAACGATAGAGTTAGAGCCTTCGGATTCGAGGATAATCCGGAAGAGCTCGTCATTCCGATTCGGGAGGAGACACCGACAAGCTCAACACTAGATTCAGAAGAAATTACAGAAGTCAACTTAAGAAGTGGAAGAGTTCTACCTCCGAGAATGGGTCCAAAAGACAAAGGAAAGCAGGTGGTTGTTCAAGAAGAACCAACCCCAGCAGAAGAAATACCCATTCGAGAAGAAGCCGAGACACATGGAAACAAAGTAGACTATAACGTGCTAGCCCATCTTAGGAAACTACCGACCAAACTGAGCATTTACGATGCTCTCATCTTATCAAAGGAGATGAGAGAAGCTCTGATCAAGGCCTTACTTGATCCAGAAATTTGCTTAGCTCAAATGGTCGGAGATTCCTTAGATGAGGTTTGTTCGTTAAAGGAACATCGAGGTGTTACCTTAACGGACAATGACCTACTACTTGGGACAGCAGATCACAACCGACCGTTGTACTTTTCAGTTACAATTGGGAAGTTTATGCTTTTCAGAGTATTGGTGGATCCAAGAGCGTCAATCAATATAATGAGCCTTCGAACACTAGCATACTTGGAAATTGATGCTCGTGAGCTCGAGGCCGACAAAATGTTATTAAGAGTATTCAACCAGAAAGGAGAAAGAGCCCTCGGGTCAATAACGCTATTGATGAAGACCGGTGACTTAGCAAAGACAACCGCAAAATTTCACATAATTGATTCAGAAACGTCGTTCAACGCTCTACTGGGCCGACCATGGATACATGAAAACAGGATGGTACCATCATCTCTACATCGGTGCATCAAATACTACGATGGAGGGGAACGAGTGCATCAAAGGTGACTTACAACCATTCTCCGTACATGAAATTGGAATCCATGAAGATGCGGCTTATTATGCACCGCCAAAGAAAACAATCTTCTCCGGAGATACCATAACAAATGAAGCAAAGAAAGTTCATGACAACGAAGAACCCGAAGTTCTAGTCCAACGATCACTCACCACTCCCTTCCGGCGAGATGGTGAAGGTTTCTCCACAACTCGCATCCGAGGTCGAGGCCGGGGACGAGGCCGTGGTAGAGACGTTAGGACAGTTGGACAGAGGAAACCAGCCATCAATGTTGATTGGGAAGATAGTTTTGAAGAAGAAAAAGAAATCAAACAAGAAGCAGCGACAATAAGTCAGAAGAAGCCGCAATTCAAGATCTCTCTCGAAGATGAGAGGAACGAAGAATACAAATCAATGTACGAAAAGATTAACCACTACGTACATACTATGACCCTAACCTCGATCCATTCTAACAAGATCGAGGGTATGGTGGTCAAAGAAGTACGTAACGACGGTGCAAAGCCAATCAAATTCTACCGTGGTGCTTCTACCTCCAAAACTGAAAATAATGTACAATTCGAAGATGTCACTTCATCAGAATTAATGGAATTACCTTTTGAGTGGTACTCTCCCTGTGTTCAAAATTTAATTCAACGTGGTTTCTTTCCTCGACAATGGACAAAAGGTCAATCTCAACATTTTGAAAAATTATGGAATAACTCCGGTCGTCCTCCCAATTCAAAGTATGGACTCAGATTCGGCACAGTAGGATCGGTTGACGATACCGAATTTTGCTTAGTTGTCACTTGCAAGTCCAATGAAAACCGCATGGAAACTACGGACGAACTCAAAGATTTACAAATTGGAGACGCTCCACCGAATTCGAAGAAGAAATTAAATCTACAATAGATGAGTTAACGGAAGTTAACTTAGGTACTAGCGAAGAGCCTAGACCTACCTTTGTTAGCTCCTTACTCAATAAAGAAGACTCCGAAGAAATAATCAAATTGTTAATGGAATTTAAAGACTGTTTCGCTTGGAACTATGACGAGATGCCAGGATTAGCTCCGGAGGTTGCAGTCCATAAGCTAGGAGTGGATCCTACTTCGTTCCAGTCGGACAAGGTCCCGAAGAATGCGTCTAGAAATCGAACAACAAGTCATAGCCGAAGTTAAAAAGCTAATAGACGCTAAATTTGTCCGTGAAGAACAATACCCGTCTTGGTTAGCCAATGTGGTGCCAGTCAGAAAGAAGAATGGTCAGATCAGAATTTGTGTGGACTTCAGAGATTTGAACAAGGCATGTCCAAAGGATGAATTCCCTCTACCGATCCCGGAACTGATGATCGACATTGCTTCGACACATGAAATATTCTCGTTCATGGATGGATCTTCATGATACAACCAGATAAAAATGGCTCCAGAAGATGAAAAGCTTACAGCATTCAGGACGCCGATCGGAGTATTTTGCTACACAGTGATGCCATTCGGACTAAAGAACGCAGGAGCAACCTACCAAAGAGCAATGACAAGAATTTTTGATGATCTCATCCACAATCAAGTCGAATGCTACGTGGACGATGTAGTCATCAAAATCAAAGTAAAGGACAACCACCTGTATGATTTGAGAATTGTTTTCGAACGGTTAAGAAAATTTAACCTTAAGATGAATCCCTTAAAATGCGCCTTCGGCGTCACCTCCGGGAAATTCTTAGGATTCGTTGTCCGACATCGTGGAATTGAAATCGACCCGGAAAAGATTAAAGTTATCTTAGAAATGCCGCCTCCCAAAACCTTAAAACAACTACGATCTTTTCAAGGGAAGTTGGCATATCTTCGACGCTTTATCTCAAACCCGTCAGGTAGGTGTCGGCCTTTCTCGGCACTAGTTAAAAAGGACGCCAAATTTATTTGGGAAGAAAAATGCCGAAGGCCTTCGAGGACATTAAACAATATTTAATGACACCTCCTGTCTTAGCGGCCCCGAGTCTCGGTGTAGACCGTCGATACTTTACACCGCGGCTTTAGACGACTCTCTCGGAGCCCCGTTAGCCTGAGTCAATGATGAGGGTAAAGAAAATGCTCTTTACTACTTAAGCCGTCGTTTACTTCCGACGGAAGTAAGGTATCCCGCAATTGAAAAGCATTGTTTGGCCCCGATCTTTGCCGCTCAAAAGCTCGGGCACTACATGCTTTCTCATAAGGTCAACTCGATCTCGAAATTTAATCCATTGCAATACTTGATGGCTCGTCCAACACTTTCCGTGCAGACTTGCCGGATGGTCAATGATATTATTGCAATTCGATATAACTTTCGTGCCTCTGCGTGCCGTGAAGGGACAAGTCTTAGCAGACTTTTTCGCAGCACACCCTTTGCCGGCAGAATCTCCTCTCAATGACGATTTGCCAGATGAACAAATAATGAATCTAGAAGACCGTGATGATCGATGTTGGGAATTATATTTCGACGGAGCATCTTCAGCACACAAAGACGAAGAATCGCAAGTGATAGTGCCGGTAAGGCGGGAATCGAGCTAATTTTTATAACACCGGAGCGGGGGATGTTAAGATACTCCTACCACTTGACGTAACCGTGTACAAACAACGAAGCGAATACGAAGCCCTCATAACGGGACTCGGAATTAACTATTTAAATGGGGATAACAGACATCAACATCTACGGGGATTCACGAGTTAATCATTCAACGGATCGCCGGACAATACGGAATTTTAAAGCCAAGACTCGAACAATACTTCCAGTATGCCATACAGTACGTTGGAACAGATTCCAAATGTAACGATCTATAAAATTCCCAGAAAAGAAAATGCCTTAGCAGATGTGTTAGCTCGCCTCGCAAAAGAGTTTGCCTGTTTGCAAGATGAGTCAGTGGAAGTGTCGGTTCACGGACGTCGAGTCCCGTCGCGACTCGACATAGACACAATACACAAATCGAAATAGAAGAAAAATCGGTTGCAATAGTGACGTGAAAACACAGAAGATCGGCGACGACCACTACATAGACTACCCGCAAACAGGAAAGCTACCAGACGATAGGTCGCTAGCCCATCAGATCAAGAAAAGAACTCTGTCTTACGCATTAATAAACAACACGTTATACAGAAGGTCTTTCGATTAAATGTGGCTAAGGTGCCTAGGCGGGTCCGAGGCCCGTGAAATCGTTAAAGAGGTGCATTCAGGACTCTGTGGCGCTCATCAGTCGGGTCCAAAGATGAAAATGAAAATTAAAACACTAGGGTACTACTGGCCCTCGATGATGACCGACTGCATGAAAATCGCCAAGAGCTGTCACCAATGCCAAGTGCATGGAGTGGTTCTACACCAACCTCCAAATGTGCTACATCCGACAATTGCGTCGTGGCCATTCGAATGTCGGGGCACAGATATAGTGGGTCCAATAGAACCACCATCTTCAAAAGGACATCGTTTCATTCTTGCGGCTACAGATTACTTTTCCAAGTGGGCAGAGGCAGTTCCACTTAGAGAAGTGAAAGCACACCACGTGCTACAGTTTTTCATGAACCAAGTTGTCTACCGTTTCGGAGTGCTGCGCAGGATCATCTTAGATAATGGGTCAGCATTCGAAGCACGCAAATCAATAATTTTGTCGGGAGACACGGAATCGACCGGCGATACTCAACAATTTACTACCCAAGAGCAAACGGCCTCGCTGAGGCTTTTAATAAAACTCTCGTTCAAATCTTAAAGAAAACTTTGGACGATAATAAGAGGAATTGGCACGAGAAATTGTTAGAAGCCTTGTGGGCCTACCGGACAACCTTCAGAACTCCTACTCAAGCTACACCTTACGCTCTGGTGTATGGGTCCGAGGCAGTGTTACCTTTAGAGGTTCGGCTTCCTTCACTCGAATTGCGAGTTGCAAACAAGATCACGACAGAAGAAAACGTCAAATTACGACTAGAAGAATTAGAAAGCCTGGAAGGGAAAAGACTTGCAGCGCAGAAGAATTTAGAACTATACCAAGCTAAGATGGTTCAAGCCCATGACAAACTGGTCCGCCCAAGAACCTTCAAAGTTGGTGACTTAGTTCTAGTTCTCAAGAGACCTATCCTTGCACACCGCAAGATAGGAGGAAAATTTGAACCCACTTGGGAAGGACCATTTGTGGTTGAAGCAGTATACTCAGGAGGTTCCTACCAGCTAGTGAATTGCCAGGGAGAACGACATATGCTTCCGATTAACGGACGATACTTGAAAAAGTATTACGCTACCTGATGTTTCGAAGGAATGAATTCTTCATCCCTAAGAAACACGGGCGAAGTAATTACTTATGATTGGGTCCGAACCCAAAAATAATAAAATGTGCTAAAATAAATAAAGTCATGATAATTAAGTTTTCCTTGTTTTCTTTTCCAAATCAAAATCTCTTCCCTGATCTTATTCTACTTCATTCCTGTTAAATTTGAAAATAAAAAATTTTTATATAAAAAAATGTCTTAATAAACATTTTCTTAATGTTCTTGTTCTTAGTACAGCCCCTGATCCTTTTCCTTGTCTTTTCGCAGGGAAATGTCGAACGGGCGGTTGGTCCTGAACTTTAAGAATGGCGTAAGCCTTGCACTCGATGAAAAGAAGGTGAAAGATGGAGCGATAATCGAGATCGACTCGGATTTCGCACCAGCGGAGCCTACGATACGAGGAAAGTGACCGGGTCCCCGTTGACCGAGAAGAACCGCCCGGGCAGACAGTGATGAAAGTGGGTGGCCCAAGCCACCAATCCAGCAGCAAGAAAAGAAAGGCAAACACTGAAGAAGACAAGAAAATGAACTCTGTAGTCGCTACAGCAGAGGGCAGGCTTGTCAACGCCACGCCCACAGAAATTCAAGAAGTTCGAAGGGCTACTCTCACAGCAACGCAACGAAGAAATAAGAATCGCCGTATCCGTAAGATGTTAACAAAACTAGCCGCGGACCAGCGCGACGAGACGATTGCTAATGCCGAGTACATACACTTCAAGAACACCGGTTCACCGGAACCCGAAGAAAGGAGGCCGGCTCCTAGGATAACGAAAGAACCGGGAAATCTCACAAAGACCAGAAGAAAGAAGGCTACCACGCCACCGAGATAGAACCACCGGTGATGCATGACCTTGTTGCGAAGCAACCCCGGGGATGTCCCGACAGGCATCATCCCCGAGGAGCCGAGGTATGCAGGGAGAACGTGAAGGGATTGAACCGTATATCCCACAATATGTCACAAGGCCTCGCCATCTGCAGATCATTCCGGAATACGAGCTGGAGAGAATGCAGAATGTTGAAAAGAAAACCTTTGAATACTTCGAGAGAATTAAAGGTAGAAGAATCAATATACTAGAGGGCCTCGAGCTACATACAGACGTATTCTCAGAGTATGAACAACAGCAAATCGTGGATTGTATCCGGGATTTGAAAAGAATGGGCCGAGCGAGCCGCCTAAGGGAAAATACCTACTCGGAACCCCGTAGATGGATGCCGGGGAAGGGAAGAATCACAATACAATGCGGATGCTCGCTACAACTTTCTCTGAAGACAGGAAGGGAAACCCATCGGGAATACTCCGTCATGGGCAAGTGGATCCGATGCCATTAGTCATCAAGAGAATGGTAAAGAGATTGATAACATGGAGGGTACTGCCAGCAGATTGCATACCCAATAGTTGCATTATCAACATCTACAAACAGGGTGACTGCATACCCCCACACATAGATCAACATGACTTTGTCAGACCCTTCTGCACGGTCTCTTTCCTGAACGAGTGTAACATCATGTTCGGATCTGACCTCCGGATAGCAGGCTCGGGTGAGTTTCGAGGGCCAGTGAAGATACCTTTACCGGTAGGTTCCATCATGATACTGAAGGGCAACGGAGCAGATATCGCTAAGCATTGCATACCAGGAGTACCAGTGAAGCGGATCTCAGTTACTTTCAGGAGAATGGACGACAGGAAGACACCTTACCATTTCCAGCCAGACCCTAAGCTAGAGAACCTCCGGCCTTACGAGCTGTGAGTTACATGGGAAATATCACACCTCCAATGTACATCCAGCCGGCATCCTTGCCAAGGATGGCTTGGAAGGTGATGTTATTAACCATGTACCCCACTATTCAGACATGGATTTTTGACAGATTCTTCTTTTGATGGATTAACAAAGATCGTACATAGTCCGTTTTGAGTCTACATGGATTGTATGAAATATATGCCAGATCAAGTTGTACGATGTATATTCAACATGATTGGAATGAAAGTGACCATGTCACATTTTTTTTTGGCCTTCACCCTTTTGTGCAAATTGATTGGGAAACGCCATTAAAGTTAAATGAACTTCGAACAAAGAACAGAAAAGAAAAAAAGAAGAATAAAAGAAAACTTTCCTAAAAAAAAAATCTAAAAATGACGAACACCAAATTCACATGAACATTAAATAAACAATAAAGTAAAATTTGAATCATTAAAAGATAAACAAACTCAACATAAGTGTTAAATCAAATCTCAAATCAAATTCTCAATCAAATTTCAAATTCAATTTTTCCAAATTCCAAATCAAATTTCAATCTTTCCAAATCTCAAATCAAATTATCAATCAGATTTCGAATCCAATCTCGATCAAATTTCAAATTTGATCTTCCAAATTTCAAATCAAATCTTAAATCAAATCTCAACCGAGTTCAAATTCATCCTTCCAAATCTCAAATTCAATTTCTTCCAGATCTCGAATCAAATATCAATCAAATTCAAATTTTTGGGTCAAGAATTTTACATCCAAGACTGCACTGCTTTAGGATTCTTTCTTTATTGCACTGAAATACATCAAATTCAAATTTTTTTGGGTCGAGGATTTTACATCCAAGACTGCACTGCTTTAGGATTCTTTCCCTATTGCACTGAAATACATCAAATTCAAACTTTTGGGTCGAGGATTTTACATCCAAGACTGCACTGCTTTAGGATTCTTTCCTATCGCACCGAAATACATCAAATTCAAACTTTTTGGGTCGAGAATTTTACATCCAAGACCGCATCGCTTTAGGATTCTTCCCTATTGCACTCGAAATACATCAAATTCAAACTTTTTGGGTCGAGGATTTTACATCCAAGACTCGCATCGCTTTAGGATTCTTTCCTTATTGCACTCGAAATACATCAAATTCAAACTTTTTGGGTCGAGGATTTTACATCCAAGACCGCATCGCTTTAGGATTCTTCCCTATTGCACTTCGAAATACATCAAATTCAAATTTTTGGGTCGAGGATTTTACATCCAAGACCGCACTCGCTTTAGGATTCTTTCCCTATTGCACTCGAAATACATCAAATTCAAACTTTTGGGTCGACGATTTTACATCCAAGATTGCACTGCTTTAGGATTCTTTCCCTATTGCACGTAAATACATCAAATTCAAATTTTTGGGTCGAGGATTTTACATCCAAGACTGCACTGCTTTAGGATTCCTTCCCTATTACACTGGAATACATCAAATTCAAACTTTTGGGTCGAGGATTTTACATCCAAGACCTGCATCGCTTTAGGATTCTTTCCCTACAGCAATGAAATACATCAAAATCAAACTCTTGAGGTTAAGGATTTTACATCCAATACCGCATTGCTCTGAGATCTCTCCTCATTGCAATGATTCAATCCGATCAATTCAATTTTCTTTCGAGGTTGAAGATGTTACATCTAAAACCTCGAATTCCAATTTTCATTTCAAATCAAATCCCTCAAATTAATTTCGACAAAACTTCAATCTAAATTAAAACTCCAAACTAAAATCTAAGCTCACACATCAAAACTTAAATTGAAACAAAATAAAATCTAAATCGAAATTCCCCGGATCATGTGATTTGGGATTCACCTCCTTTTCCTTTCCCCAGCGAGAGTTCAGGAATCTCCGGTTTCAGAGATATACTTGCTACTCCCCAGCGGAAACTCTTCTACTTCGTCCTAAGTTTGTCACTTGGACATCTGTGTTGGTTTTGTTGATCGCTTCGGACAACGCCAATACGCGCGGTGTGCTCCGTCACTCACCACACCTATTGGGGGTCCATTTGTTGACCTCATTTTCGATGAGGTCTTCTCTTCTTCTCTTTAGTACTTAGGATCTAGCCTTAGGCTTTTCCTTTGACTATCTTAGAGGACTAGAATTGGGACCCACCTTTTAGAAATTCATACCACTTCTTAACTCCCTGCAAACTCCAGAAACTTGACTATAGACCCCTAATCACCTAGAGGGTTGAAATCAAATGTGGAAGTTTAAGGATGAATTCCTATAGGACTCTTTGGCCTTAGGACCGCCCCGGTGGCTCAGTGTCAGTGAAGGGGCTGACTTACACACACACTACACTTATACACTACACTTTCACACACCCATACCTAACTTGACCTCCCGACTCATGTAGGTGATTCACATGGATGGTCCTTAACCCCTAAGCCCTCGCGCAGAGGGTTAGGAACAACATAGTGAATGCCTCAAATGGGTCCCTTCATGGCTCATGTGGGCTTGATATGGCTTCATGGCTCATGTGGGCTTGATATGGCTTCATGGCTCAACCAAAATGATTTCACTCCACTTACATCCACCCAATCTTCAATTTTCCAAATTTTCGATTTTCGACCCCGGGACCCTACACCCGCCTTACTTACCCAAAACCCTTGAAATTACCCAAATTTTTCAAAATTTCCTAAATCACCCAAAATTCCACAAAATTGATCTTAAACATTTCCACATTACTCAAATTGATCATCCATACCCAAAAATACCAAAAATTCCAAAAATACCTCCCAATACCCTCGAAATACCCAAAATACCCCTCTTGGCCAAAAATCCAAAAATTCAGAAAATTCCCAGAAAATTCTAGAAAATCCCAAATATTCACAATTTCATTTTGTCAAACTACACTATGGGCCAATTTTGTGAATTTACCCTACTTTTGTCAAAACCCCCAATTTGACCCATTTTAACCCTAAGTGAACCCAATGTCAAACGAAACCTACCCAATTGACCCAAATTCTGGTCCAATTCAGTTCTAAACTTCAATTCAACATTCACAACACCAATCTAGACCAAATTCAAGTCCAATTTGATTGACATTTGGATCCAATTTCACTTTTGGCCTTAAAGCCCAATTTGGACCCATGACCCAAACCTAACCCAAACTCACCCAATTCAGCTCCAATTAACCCCAAATCTTTTCTAAATCTTCCTTAACATTCCCAAAAATAAAACACTAACCTGATTTGCCCAACATTTAGACCCAAACCCCACTCAAATTCAACCCAAAGCTAAAAGGCCCATTTTTGACCTAAACCCAAACCTAACCCAAATGAGCCCAAACCCCAAAATCAGAGCCCAACCAAAGTCAAAACCTCTTTGAAACACTCCCATAAATATTTCTCAACATTAATTTTACATCAATTTTAACCCTAGCCCAACATTGGCCCAAGTTAGCCCAATTTGACCTACATAGGCCCACTTACTAAATAAATCCAAATTCAAACCAATTCAACCCCAAATCACACTAAATTGACTCCAAGCCCTTCATAGAACATCCCTAAACCAATTATAACTCTTTTTTGACAAGGTCCTTCACAAAATCTTCACCCAAATGCCCATCCTAAAATCAAAAAGCCCATTCCCCTTAAACTTTCCTAAAAGCCCACTTCCTTCAAATTCAAAAGCCCAAATTCATCCAAAGCCCACATGGCACTTCCCCTCATCATCCATTTAATCAAAATTGCCCCTAAGTTTCAAAGTCATCAATTAAACAATTCCAAATCAAGCCCCATACAAATTCCCATCAAAATATCAAAATTTTCTTAAATCCCTTTTTATGAAATTGACCCAAGCTTTTCCCAAGCCAAATGGAGCCAAGGGTGAGCCATTCACAAGCCATATGGAGCCATGAAAGTTTGGCATGTGACCATGCCATTAATGGTAAAAGGAGGGGCTCCTTTCCTAATCTTTCATTAAGCTTTTTTAACCTTATCCATGACACACTCTAAACCATGTTTAGCCACCTCATCAAGGATAGAGACCACACCATTCTCTCTTGGCTGACCCAACTGATCCTCTCAGCCCAAAATCGAGGCCATGGGGAGGTGCACCCAACCCAAACCAAGGGTCGACCAAATTGAAGCCAAAATGACCCCTTCTCCATTCCATTTTAATTCAAAGCCTTTACACATGTCAAACTCCACCGACTTCACTAACTTCAAGCCCCGGACTCCCCGACCCCGAAGGTGACCTATGCTCGCCGGCCAGCCGCCCGGATCGCCGGAAAACACCATGGCCGAGACCTCGGGAGGAGCCAAACTTTGGAATTCCACCTTCGCCGAGCCGCCCCATGCCCAATGGCCACCATGGCTCGTTCTTCCCATGACCGCAGCAGACTGATCCCAACCCTTGGCCATCCCTGGGAGGCTCTCCAGCCACCTCTATTTAAACCCGACACTCTCACGGCCAAGAGAAGAGAGTTGCACAAACCTTGCCGAAACTCTGCCAAAATTATTCCAAACCCTTCTCCACCCTCAGAGCAGTTGATCCCCAGTGTCAATTTGCCCTAATCCCCACTGATAAAATCCAATTTCTCAACTGAAATTCCACCCAAAACCAGGACACTTCTCCACAGTGAGCCAATCCCTAAATTGATTGGTTCTACACCTTCACCAGACTAAGGGATGGTGTCCACCAGCAAAAGCCCCATCTCCAGGCCACCCAGTTGCTCCAGCCTCCAAGCTTTGTAATCGGGCTTGGCCGAAGGCACACCTAGACAATTCACCAGACCAGGAGACTTCATCTGGAGCTTGCTAGGATCCAATCGAAGGTGCAACAACCCTCAGATCGAAGCCACACTTCTCTGAGCAAAGGTATGAGCTAATTCTTCATCCCGAACTTCTAGAGATTCTCCATTTCAAATGCTTTAATTTCAATGCATGATAACCGTATAGATGTGTTCGTCTCTTCAAGACGAATCCATAGAGCATAAGAACATGAAAATTCATTGAGTATCGAGTGAGATATTAGGGATTTAGTGTGGACGGCTCTCGAGCGAGGACACTTGGGGACGATGAACGGATGCCGTTCATTTAATACACGCGCGGACGGACGGCCAGGATCGCGTCGGATCGAAGACGCGAACGATACGGCCGGGCCCCGGGAGCGCCGAGTCGATGGCGGCGTCAAATGGGAGCGCGCCACGCGGCGTTTTGAGCCGCCGAGGTTGACGCGGCGCCGCGTGGATAAATAGAAAATTAGGGTATTTTTTGATTTATTTAATTCCCTAAACTTCAAAAATTCATAACTTTGTGTAGAAAAATCAGAAAAATAAAATAAAAATACCCTCTTGCTCAGAGAACAGAGGAGAATAATGTGGAAAAGAAATCATTTAATTTCATCAAGTATTTTATTTTTTATAATTTATTTACTCTCTGCATACTTTTAATTCTCCATGCATGTATACAATTTACCATGGCATGAGACCATAGGGCTTTTGAAGCCTCTGAATTTGGGAACATTCCCTGAATTTTCCAAAACCAGAGGCCATCCCTATGAAGAGTTATTGACTTTTGAAATTCATGTTACTGTTTTGAGTATTTTAATTCCAATAAATAGCATGTTATGAAATAAATTCCAGGAAAATTTGATGATGTTCCTTATGACCAGAGAACCCTAGGAAAAATAGGTTTTGAGCTAGTTCACTTAAAACAACCCTAATTGGCTTAAACACTCAAAATAGGTCTCTAATTAATTAGAGCTAACCATACATTAAATTGACTTCAAATCAATTCTCCACTGACTTTTAGGATCAGAGGAACCCACCATAAAAATTTGAGGTCAATTGGACTTGATTAGCCCCACTAATTGGGTTGATTAAGCCATTTAGTCATTTTAAACTTTAAAAATTCATAATTTTTAAAATATCTTTCAAAAATTCACCAAATTGGTTTTGGAGCCTCTCTGATGTTAGAGGAATTTAAGAAAATTAAAATTTCAATTTTCTAAAAAAAGTTGATTTTTAATATTATTTTAATATTTTTAATAATTAAAAAATAATAAAAATCACAAAAATAATAAAATTCACCAAAATGTCACATTTTGAATTTTAATCACTTAGGAACAAACCCCATATTTTTCTTAGGTCTATTTAGTGAGATATTAAATTTTAAAGCTCTAGGGTAATTTTAAAATTAAAAAAATGTATTTTCTAGCATTTGCACTAAAATAATTATAATAAATCATAGAAAAATTAGAAAATTGCAAAATTTGCTTCTCTGATTTCCTTGATATCAGAGAGATTTTTGAAAAATTTAAAATTCATTTTTCAACATTTATTTTATTTTTAAATTAATTAACACTCCAAAACTTAAAATAATTATAATAAAAATAATACCATTCAAAAAATCACAAAAATTGATCCAAGTGGTTCTCTGGTCATTAGGAATGTCCCCTAATTTTCTTAAGGACAGAAACTTTCCCTTGGTCATGTTATTAAATTTTCCTTGGAAATCTCTATTTTCTACCAAAAATAATTATATAAATAAATTAAATACATAAAAATCACATTTTCTCCTCTCATGTCTTTATTGACATATGAGTGAAGTCACATAAAAATTTCAAGTTCATTTGAGTTCAATTTAGTGAGTTATGAAATTATTAAGCTTAAAGGGTAAAGTGGTAATTAAAATTTTAATCCTTAATTAAAACTTTAGGTTTAATAAAAAAATTAATAAATAAAATATTTGATCCTAATCTGATTTGGATGATTGAAATTTAAATGATTAAAGGGTAGAAACCCATTAAGCAATTTAAAATGGTTAAACCTTAATTAAATAGTTGATTAAATTTGGAAGAATAATAAAATTGGAATTATTAAAATAGGGATATTATTAGGAAGATATTTATTCTTTAATCTAAAAATCCCTAAATTAATTATCTCATTAATATTCAATTCTTAATTAAAATGATAACTCAAATTCAAAACATTAAAAGACTTAATCATTAAACTAAAATTAAATTATTAAACTCTTTTAAAATTTCAATTAAAATTAAAAAATAAAATTAAATTAAAAATTAAATTAAATTAAGTAAATTAAATTGGATTAAATTAAATTAAATTAAATTAAGATTAAAAGTTGAATTAAATTAAATTAAATTAAATTAAATTAAATAAACAAATTAAATTAAATTAAATTAAATAAAATTAAATAAAATTAAATAAAATTAAATTAAATTAAATTAAATTAAATTAAATCAAATTAAATTAAATTGAATTGAATTAAAATAAATTAAATTAAATTAAATTAAATTAAATTAAATTAAATGAAATAAATTAAATTAAATAATTAAATTAAATTAAATTAAATTAAATTAAATCAAATTAAATTAAAATTAAATCAAATCAAATTAATTTAATGTAACATCAAATCAAACTAAATTAAGTTAAACCAAATTAAATTGAATTAAATTAAATTGAAACTCAATTAAATTAAATTAAATTAAATTAAGTTGAATTAAATATAACATCACCAAAGACATAAAGAATTCAAAATAAATCTAAAAGAACTTGAACACTATTCCAAATTTAAACCCATTAATGGAAATTAAACTAAATTACAAACCATTTGAACACCAATTTACCCTCAAAAGCTTTAGTTATAATAACTCCTAAACAGAATATTAAATAAAATGTTACTTCACCTATAGGATATTCAAATGTCCTAGTTCATCGAGCAAGATAACAAAACTTCGAGATTCTTGGACGATTAATTCATTTGTGTAATTGAATCCATTTGACTTAAAACAATTCTAGCAATATTGAAAAGATGTTTAAGATTCTTCTTAAACACTTTCTCAATATGATAGGATGTTTATAAGAACAATTGGACTTAATTGTTCTTTGATGAAGAAAATCGTCCTCAAACCAAAACACAAAGACCTAGACGTCATATGAAATGACTAGCTATAGGATTAGGAATTTGGTAGAAAACCATAACCCTTCCCTTAGCTTTACCTAGGAACTTGCTTAAATATTCTAATTGTGTTTTAAGTGCAGCTTGGGATGACTGGAAGACCCTCCGTGTACGCTTTTATTTTATTGCAATTTATTTTCTTGCAATTTTCATTATTGCAATTTATTTAACCGCATTGCACTTACTTTTCTTGCATGATAAACAACTGTTGCATGAAAACCCACACCTTTAGGATAGTCCCTAAAACCGAAACCAAAACTAAGTTAAAAGTTATTGCAAGATAAAATTCACCGCCACAACATTTCAAAATATAAAACAACTCAAAATTTAATCACAAACGAACACAAAACTACAATTACAACTAAATTAAAACGTCCCGTTGGATGATCGGGAATACCTCGGATGATGTAACCTACGTGTTGCTAACGGGATTTCCCACGGTCTAAATGAAAGTGTGGAACTCATTCGACTGAGTTTAGCAAATTCATCCGGACTAAGTGAATCCGATAAAAATAATGATGCCGGAAGGATGGAACCGTGGGATCTTAACCGGTGTCGTTATAATCAACTTTAAGATTTGTTTTAATTAAAATATTGAAAACACTTGGAAATTAAGATTTTCTCTAAACCAAAACACTTTTCTCATCCCCTGATTTATGATTTCTAAAGCTAAAACCTCTGCAACAACAAGGAGCTCAGAGCATGGTGGGCAGCACGGCCATCGTCGTCAAGAAAACTTGAATCTACATCAGCAAAACTTTCCTAGAATTAAACAACAAAGCCATAGGACTTCGAGGTAGTTTGCCTAGTGCAACATAAACCCTCAACTCTTCGTTAGGCATTTGCATTGCAAATTAAGCCCTAACCGGTCTTAGGATCCCGAGGTAGTCGTCCGATACGACAATAAACCCTCACATCTTCGAGGCTATTTGTTTGATTTTATCATACAAATATAAGTCCTAATTAATTAAAATTGACAAGATCAAAACATTTAAATAAATATTAGGACTTTCCTAAACTCAAGCCAAACAATAGGATAGTCGGAAATTACGAAGTTCGCTTCGAATCCGTGATTTCTCCTACTTTTCTTCCTTTGGATTCCCAAAACAAAATGTTCCAAATTTGATCCATTCCCTATTGAAATTCCAAACTTCAATCCTTTCGAGAACTTAAACTTTGAAATTCTTGAGAGCGTAATTATCGATTATTATCGAGAGTTTTCTTAGGTGATTCCCGTCACTTAAGATGTAATTAACTATAGGGGCTTGCCCTTATAGGGAATTTTAAAGAACCCGTGTAATATAAACCCTGTTTAATGCTTTCATATTAAGTAGGGGAATTTGTCGGCTTATAAAATTGGTTCGCAGACCAAACGGATGTCACAAATATTCTAGTTTATTTAATTGAGCCCCACCGTCAAGCAGTGTGTCTATCCTTAGGGATAGATACATGATTTGTGGTGTGGTGCTCGTTTATATAAACTATTTGGGATGTGAGATCGGTTTAATCTCATATCTTAAAACCTTCAAATTTAAAATTATTTTCAAAATCAAACACTACTTTTTCAAAATTATTTATTTAAATTAAATTAAAAATTCGCCGCACAATTTCTGTTAGGCAACCCCCTTTTTCAAAATAAAACACACAACCTAAAAATATGCCGACAGTTGGCTCAATGACAACCTTCGGAAAGGAAATATAACAATCCCGAAGGAGTACATGAAGGAACCCCAGAAAGGAGGTTCCGTCAATGTTGTCTCAACCGATCCCATCATTCCGATGGATCCCTATACGACCGACGATGGATGGACTACCGCTTAGACAAGGTCTTCGAAAAAGATTTTAGACAGACATCCAAACCGCTTCGGTGCAAGCTTCAATTCGTAGTTCGAAACCTGCCAAGTCGGCACTATCACTTGCGATAGGAGAACCACCTCAACAGGAGACGATTGAAGAGAAGAAGAAAATCGACGAAGAAGAGAGGACCGAGGCTCCTAAGGCTAGACTAGGGGCTGCTTATCCTAGGATAGTTTTTTTCCGATTCGGGGGAGAAATCCCTTAAACCTCTGACTCTGTATGATTATCTGCTCACTTCGGTGGGATCATATAATGATAAGGGTGATGGCGTTGGCTACGTTTTGACTGTTTCTAACGATTACGTAACTAGCGACAATCCGAACATCGATTTCGATACCAACGACAATTCTCAAATCATACACAATCTTGATGATCAAAATGACAAAGAAGACATCCATCAAGGAGGCTACGAGAGTTCAACAAGCAACGAATCTATCTGCGAGTTTAGAGGAGCTCCAGTCACAATAGAGTTAGAGCCTTCGTACTCGGAGCTAATCCGAAGAGCTCGTCATTCCGATTCAGGGAGAAACACCAGCAAGCTTAACACTAGATTCGAAGAAATTACGAAGTCAACTTAAGAAGTGGAAGAGTTCTACCTCCGAGAATGGGTCCAAAGGACAAAGGAAAGCAGGTGGTTGTTCAAGAAGAACCAACCCCAGCAGAAGAAATACCCATTCGAGAAGAAGCCGAGAGACATGGAAATAAAGTGGACTACAACGTGCTAGCCCATCTTAGGAAACTGCCAGCGAAACTGAGCATCTACGATGCTCTCATCTTATCAAAGGAGATGAGAGAAGCTCTGATCAAGGCCTTACTTGATCCGGAAATTTGCTTAGCTCAAATGGCTGGAGATTCCTTAGAAGAGGTTTGCTCGTTAAAGGAACAGCAAGGTGTTACCTTCACGGACAATGACCTACTACTTGGGACAGCAGATCACAACCGACCATTGTACATTTCAGTTACAATTGGGAAGTTTACGCTTTCCAGAGTATTGGTGGATCCAGGAGCATCAATCATTATAATGAGTCCCCGAACACTAGCATATTTGGAAATTGATGCTCGTGAGCTCGAGGCCGACAAAATGTTATTAAGAGGATTCAACCGTAAAGGAGAAAGAGCCCTCGGGTCAATAACGCTACTGATGAAGACCGGTGACTTAGCAAAGACAACCGCAAAATTTCACATAATTGATTCAGAAACATCGTTCAATGCTCTACTCGGCCGACCATGGATACATGAAAACAGGATGGTACCATCATCTCTACATCAGTGCATCAAATACTACGATGGAGGGGAACAGTGCATCAAAGGTGACTTACAACCATTCTCCGTACATGAGATTGGAATCCATGAAGATGTAGCTTATTATGCACCACCGAAGAAAACAATCTTCTCCAGAGATACCGTAACAAATGAAGCAAAGAAAGTTCGGGACAACGAAGAACCTGAAGCTCTAGTCCAACAGTCACTCACCACTCCCTTCCGGCGAGATGGTGAAGGTTTCTCCACAACTCGCATCCGAGGTCGAGGCAGGGGACGAGGCCGTGATAGAGACGTTAGGACAGTTGGACAGAGGAAACCAGCCATCAATGTTGATTGGGAAGATAGTTCTGAAGAAGAAAAAGAAATCAAGCAAGAAGCAGCAACGATAAGTCGGAAGAAACCGCAATTCAAGATCTCCCTCGAAGATGAAAAGAATGAAGAATACAAATCGATGTACGAGAAGATTAACCACTACGTACATACTATGACCCTAACCCCGATCCATTCTAGTAAGATCGAGGGTATGGTGGTCAGAGAGTTACGTAGCTGCGGTGCAAAGCCAATCAAATTCTACCGTGGTGCTTCTTCCTCCAAAACTGAAAATAATGTATAATTTGAAGATGTCACTTCATCAGAATTAATGGAATTACCTTTTGAGTGGTACTCTCCCTGTATTCAAAATTTAATTCAGCGTGGTTTCTTACCTCTACAATGGACAAAAGGTCAATCACAACATTTTGAAAAATTATGGAATAATTTCGGTCGTCCACCCAATTCAAAGCATGGTCTCGGATTCGGCACAGTAGGATCAGTTGACGATACTGAATTTTGCTTCGGTTGTCACTTGCGAGTCTAATGAAAACCGCATGGAAACTACGAGAAGAATTTGAAGATTTACAAATTGGAGACGCTCCACCGTAATTCGAAGAAGAAATTAAATCTACAATAGATGAGTTAACGGAAGTTAACTTAGGTACTAGCGAAGAGCCTAGAGCCTAACTTTGTTAGCTCCTTACTCAATAAAGAAGACTCGAAGAAATAATCAAGTTATTAATGGAATTTAAAGACTATTTTGCTTGGAACTACGATGAAATGCCGTGATTAGCTCCGCAGGTCGCAGATCCATAAGCTAGGAGTGGATCCTACTTCGTCCCGATCGGACAAGGTCCGGAAGAATGCGTCTAGAAATCGAACAACAAGTCATAGCCGAAGTTAAAAAGCTAATAGACGCCAAATTTGTCCGTGAAGAACAATACCCGACCTGGTTAGCCAATGTGGTGCCGACGTAAAGAAGAATGGACAGATCAGAATTTGTGTGGATTTCAGAGATTTAAACAAGGCATGTCCAAAAGATGAATTCCCTCTACCGATCCTAGAATTAATGATCGACATTGCTTCGACACATGAGATATTCTCATTCATGGATGGATCTTCAGGATACAACCAGATAAAAATGGCTCCGTAAGATGAAAAGCTTACAAAGATTCGTAACGCCGATCGCAGTATATTGCTACACAGTGATGCCATTTGGACTGAAGAACGCAGGAGCAACATACCAGAGAGCGATGAAAAGAATTTTTGATGATCTCATCCACAATCAAGTCGAATGCTACGTGGACGATGTGGTCATCAAAAGCAAAGTAAAGGACAACCACTTGTATGATTTGAGAATTGTTTTCGAACGATTAAGGCAATTTAACCTTAAGATGAATCCCTTAAAATGCGCCTTCGGCGTCACCTCCGGGAAATTCTTAGGATTCGTTGTCCGACATCGTGGAATTGAAATCGACCCCGAAAAGATTAAAGCTATTTTAGAAATGCCGCCTCCCAAAACCTTAAAACAACTACGTTCTTTTCAAGGGAAGTTGGCATATCTTCGACGCTTTATCTCAAACTTGTCAGTAGGTGTCACCTTTCTCGACACTAGTTAAAAAGGACGCCAAATTTATTTGGGAAGAGAAATGCCGTAAGGCCTTCGAGGACATTAAACAATATTTAATGACACCTCCCGTCTTAGTAGCCCTAGTCTCAGTGTAGACCGCCGTTACTTTATACCGTGGCTTTAGACGACTCTCTCGAGCCTCGTTAGCCTGTGTCAATGATGAGGGTAAAGAAAATGATCTTTACTACCTAAGCCGTCGTTTACTTCCGACGGAAATAAGGTATCCCGCAATCGAAAAGCATTGCTCGGCCCCGATCTTCGCCTCTCAAAAGCTCGTGCACTACATGCTTTCTCATAAGGTCAACCCGATCTCGAAATTTAATCCATTGCAATACTTGATGACTCGTCCAACGCTTTCCGCGGACTTGCCGGATGGTCAATGATATTATTGCAATTCGATATAACTTTCGTGCCTCTTCGTGCCGTAAAGGGACAAGTCTTAGCAGACTTCTCGCCGCACATCCTCTCGCCGGCGAATCTCCTCTCAATGACGATTTGCCGATGAACAAATAATGAGCCTAGAAGACCCCGATGATCGACGTTGGGAATTATACTTCGACGGAGCATCTTCAAGACACAAAGACGAAGAATCGCAAGTGATAGCATCTTGCAAAGGTAGAATCGGGCTAATCTTTATAACACCGGAGCGGGGATGTTAAGATACTCCTACCACTCGACGTAACCTCGTACAAACAACGGCGTGAATACGAAGCTCTCATAACAGACTGGAATTAGCTATTCAAATGGGGATAACAAACATCAACATCTACGGAGATTCGCAGTTAATCATTCAACAGATTGTCGGACAAGACATGAATTTTAAAGCCAAGACTCGAGCAATACTTCCAAGATGCCATACAAGCTTGTTGGAACAAATTCCAAATGTGACGATCTACAAAATTCCCGTAAAAGAAAATGCTTTAGCAGATGCTTTAGCCCGTCTAGCAAAAGAATTTGTCCGTTTGCAAGATGAATCGATGGAAGTGTCGGTTCACTGACGTCGAGTCCTATCACGACTCGACATAGACACGATACATAAATCGAAAAAGAAAAAGGATCAGCTTGCAATAATGATGGAAAACAAAGAAGATCAGGCGACGACCATCGATGACTACCCGCAAACAGAAAGCTACCGTACGATAGGTCGCTAGCCCATCGAACAAGAAAAGAACTCGTCTTACGCATTAATAAACAACACATTATACGTAAGGTCTTTTAATCAAATGTGGCTAAGGTGCCTAAGCGGGTGCGAGGCCCGTGAAATTGTTAAAGAGGTGCATTCAGACTCCGTGGCGCTCACCGACGGGTCCGAAGATGAAAATGAAAATTAAAAGACTAGGGTACTATCGGCCCTCGATGATGACCGATCGCATGAAAATCGCCAAGAGTCGTCACCAATGCCAAGTGCACGGAGTGGTTCTACACCAACCTCCAAATGTGCTACATCCGACAATTGCGTCGTGGCCATTTGAATGTTGGGGCACGTATATAGTGGGTCCGATAGAACCACCATCTTCGAAGGACATCGCTTCATTCTTGCGGCTACAGATTACTTTTCCAAGTGAGCAGGAGGCGCTTCACTTTAGAGAAGTGAAAGCACCCCACGTGCTACAGATTGTCAAGAACCAAGGTGTCTACCGTTTCGGAGTGCCGCGCAGATTATCTCGTATAATGGGTCGGCATTCGAAGCACGCAAATCAACAATTTTGTCGTGAGACACGGAATCGACTGGCGATACTCAACAATTTACTACCCAAGAGCAAACGGCCTCGCTGAGGCTTTTAATAAAACTCTCGTTCAAATCTTAAAGAAAACCTTGGACGACAATAAGAGAAATTGGCACGAGAAGTTGTTAGAAGCCTTATGGGCCTACCGGACAACCTTCAGAACTCCTACTCAAGCTATACCTTACGCTCTGTTGTATGGGTCCGAGGCAGTGTTACCTTTAGAGGTTCAGCTTCCTTCACTCAGAATTACAGTTGCAAATAAGATCACGACAGAAGAGAACGCCAAATTACGATTAGAAGAATTGGAAAGCCTGGAAGGGAAAAGACTTGCAGTGCAAAAGAATTTAGAACTATACCAAGCTAAGATGGTTCAAGCCCATGACAAACTGGTCCGCCCAAGAACCTTCAAAGTTGGTGACTTAGTTCTCGTTCTCAAGAGACCTATTCTTGCACACCGCAAGATAGGAGGAAAATTTGAACCCACTTGGGAAGGGCCGTTCGTGGTTGAAGCG
The DNA here is from genome assembly GCA_022702705.1 of Papilionanthe hookeriana x Papilionanthe teres. Lineage (NCBI taxonomy): Eukaryota > Viridiplantae > Streptophyta > Magnoliopsida > Asparagales > Orchidaceae > Papilionanthe > Papilionanthe hookeriana x Papilionanthe teres. The sequence continues at coordinate 154,561,985 of CM040421.1, read as the reverse complement.
AGATACTCGTGGAGGTTCCTACCAGCTAGTGAATTGCCAGGGAGAACGACAAATGCTTCCGATCAACGGATGATACTTAAAAAAGTATTACGCTACCTGATGTTTCGAAGGAATGAATTCTTCATCCCTAAGAAACACGGGCAGGGTAGTTACTTATGACTGGGTCCAAACCCAAAAATAATAAAACATGTGCTAAAATAAATAAAATCATGATAATAAAGTTTTCCATGTTTTATCTCCCATATCAAAATCTCTTTCCTGATCTTATCCCACTTCATTCCTGTTAAATTTAAAAATACAAGAAGTAATAAAAAATGTCTTTAATAAACATTTTCTTAATGTTCTTGTTCTTAGTACAGCCCTCGATCTTTTTCCTTGTCTTTTCGCAGGGAAATGTCGAACGGGCGGTTGGTCCCGAACTTTAGAAATGGCGTAAGCCTCGCACTCGATGAAAAGAGGGTGAAAGATGGAGCGATAATCGAGATCGACTCGGATTTCGCACCAGCGGAGCCTACAAGTACGAGGAAAGTGATCGGGTCCCGCTTGACCGAGAAGAACCGCCCGGGCGGACAGGTGATGAAAGTGGGTGGCCCAAGCCACCAATCCAACAGCAAGAAAAGAAAGGCAAACACCGAAGAAGATAAGAAAATGAAGTCCGTAGTCGCTATAGCGAGAGGGCGAGCTTGTCGGCGCCGCGCCCACAGAGATTCAAGAAGTTCAAAGAGCTACTCTCACAGCAACGCAACGAAGAAATAAGAATCGCCATATCCGTAAGTTGTTAACAAAACTAGCTGCGGACAAGCGCGACGAGACAGTTGCTACTACCAGCACATACACTTCAAGGACACCAGTTCACAAGGAACCTGAAGAAAGGAGGCCAGCTCCTAGGATGACAGAAAGGACCAGGGAAATCTCACAAAAACCAGAAGAAAGAAGGCTAGCACGCCACCAGATAGAACCACCAGTGATGCATGACCTTGTTGCGGAGCAACCCCGGGGATGTCCCGACAGACATCATCCCCGAGGAGCCGAGGTATGCAGGAAAACGTGAAGGGATTGAACCGTATATCCCACAATATGTCACCAGGCCTCGCCATCTGCAAATTATTCTAGAGTACGAGCTGGAAAGAATGCAGAATGTCGAAAAGAAAACTTTTGAATACTTCGAGAGAATCAGAGGCAGAAGGATCAATATACTAGAGGGCCTCGAGCTACACACAGACGTATTCTCAGAGTATGAACAACAGCAAATCGTGGATTGCATCCTGGATTTGAAAAGAATGGGCCGAGCGGGCCGCCTAAGAGAAAACACCTACTCAGAACCCTGGAGATGGATGCCAGGGAAAGGAAGAATCACAATACAATGTGGATGTCGTTACAACTTTGCGGAAGACAGAGAAGGAAACCCTCCGGAATACTCCGTCATGGCCAAGTGGATCCGATGCCACTAGTCATTAAGAGAATGGTAAAGAGATTGATAACATGGAGGGTACCGCCGCAGATTGCATACCCAATAGCTGCATTATTAACATTTACAAGCGAGGTGACCGCATACCCCCACACATAGATCACCACGACTTTGTCGGACCTTTCGCACGATCTCTTTCCCGAACGAGTGTAACATCATGTTCATATATGACCTCCGGATAGCAGGCCCAGGTGAGTTCCGAGGGCCAGTGAAGATACCTTTACCGGTAGGTTCCGTCATGATACTGAAGGGAAACGGAGCAAATATCGCTAAGCATTGCATACCAGGAGTACCAGTGAAGCGAAACTCAGTTACTTTCAGAAGGATGGACGACAGGAAGACACCTTACCATTTCCAGCCAGACCCGGAGTTAGAGAGCCTCCGGCCTTACGAGCTGTGAGCTACATGGAAGATATCACACCTCCAATGTACATCCATACGGCATCCTTGCCAAGAATGGCTTGGAAGGTGATGTTATTGACCATGTACCCCACTATTCAAACATGGATTTTTGACAGATGCTTCATTGGATGGATCGACGAAGATCATACATAGTCCGTTTTGAGTTTACGTGGATTGTATGAGATATATTCCAGATCAAGTTGTATGATGTATCTTCGACATGATTGGAATGAAAGTGACCATGTCACATTTTTTTTGGCCTTCACCTCTTTTGTGCAAATTGACTGGGAAATGCCATTAAAGTTAAATGAACTTCGAACAAAGAACAGAGAAGAAATAAAAAAAAGAGAATAAAAGAAAACTTTCCTTTAAAAAAAAAAATCTAAAAATGTCGAACACCAAATCCACATGAACACCAAATAAACAACAAAAAACGGGATAGTTAAAGGACAAACAAAACAAATTTAAAGCTCAAATTGAATTCCAGTTTAAACCCATCTTCTCAAACCCTCCAATCCTTCTTCAAATCAAGATCTATTCTAGACCTCCCTTAAAACCCCCTCTCGGGATGATTTCGTAATCACGAAGAATTTTCAATTTGATCCGGATGGCATGGGTTTGTACCCTTCGCCAAGTAATCAGACTTTGATTGATTCCCATGGGATATGAAACAATTTCATACCTCATTTCGATCTCCCGCTAAATCCAAATCTCCACAGTAAATTTCAATTCAAAATTTCCGAGACTGGTACCTAAATTCCAGTTCTCATTTCGAGATCGATACCAAAATTTCGATTCTCATCTGAATTGATACCTAAATTTCAACTCAAAATTTCCGAGACTGGTACCTAAATTCCAGTTCTCACTCCGAGATCGATACCTAAATTTTGATTCTCATCCGAATTGATACCTAAATTTCAATTCAAAATTTCGAGACCGGTACCTAAATTCCAGCTTCTCACTCCGAGATCGATACCTAAATTTCGATTCTCATCCGAATTGATACCTAAATTTCAATTCAAAATTTCCGAGACTGGTACCTAAATTCCAGTTCTCACTCCGTGATCGATACCTAAATTTTGATTCTCATCCGAATTGATACCTAAATTTTAATTCAAAAATTTCCGAGACTGGTACCTAAATTCCAGTTCTCACTCCGAGATCAATACCTAAATTTCGATTCTCATCCGAATTGATACCTAAATTTCAATTCAAAATTTCCGAGACTGGTACCTAAATTCCAGTTCTCATTCCGAGATCGATACCTAAATTTCGATTCTCATCCGAATTGATACCTAAATTTCAATTCAAAATTTCCGAGACCGGTACCTAAATTCCAGCTTCTCATTCCGAGATCGATACCTAAATTTCGATTCTCATCCGAATTGATACATAAATTTCAATTCAAAATTTCCAAGATCGGTACCTAAATTCCAGCTTCTCATTCCGAGATCGATACCTAAATTTCGATTCTCATCCGAATTTATACCTAAATTTCAATTCAAAATTTCCGAGACCGGTACCTAAATTCCAGCTTCTCATTCCGAGATCGATACCTAAATTTCGATTCTCATCCGAATTGATACCTAAATTTCAATTCAAAATTTCCGAGGTCGGTACCTAAATTACAGCTCCTCTTCCTTCGAGGTTGGTACTTAAATTCCGACTCTCATTCGAGATCGATACCTAAATTTCGATTCTCTTTTGAATTGATACCTAAATTTCAATTCTAAACTTCCGAGGCTGGTACCTAAATTCCAGCTCTCATTTCGAGACTAGTACCTAAATTCTAGTTCTCATTCCGAGATCAGTACCTAAATTTTGATTCTCATCCTTTTCGAGGCCGATACCTAAATTTTGACTCTCTTCTGAGATTGATACCTAAATTTCAACTCTCATTTTCGAGTCTCGTACCTAAATTTCAATTCTCATTCCGAGATCAGTATCTAAATTCTGATTCTCATCTTTTTCGAGGTCGATACCTAAATTTCGACTCTCTTTCGAGATTGATACTTAAATTTCAATTCTCATCCCTTTCGAGATCGATACCTAAATTCCGATTCTCATCCTTTTCAATCGACACTTAAACTCCGATTCCCACTCTGGGTCGGTACCTAAATTCCAGTTTCCTTTTCAATCCCGAGATTGGAACCTAGGTTTCAATTCTCGTTTCAAATCCAAATTTTCTCAAATAAATTTTAAATCAAACTTCAATTTAAAATTAAAAAAAAAATCAAAATCTAAAACTTACACAACAAAACTTAAATTGAAACAAAATGAAATCTAAATTGAAATTCCCCCAGATCATGTGATTTGGAATTCACCTCCTTTTCCTTTCCCCAGCGAGAGTTCAAGAATCTCCAGTTTCAGAGATATACTTGACATTCCCCAGCGGAAACTCTTCTACTTCGTCCTAAGTTTGTCACTTGGACATCTGTGTTGGTTTTGCTGATCGCTTCGGTCAACCCCAATACGCGCGGTGTGCTCCGTCAGCTCACCACACCTATTGGGTGTCCATTTATTGACCTCATCTTTGATGAGGTCTTCTCTTCTTCTCTTTAGTACTTAGGATCTAGCCTTAGGCTTTTCCTTTGACTATCTTAGAGGACTAGAATTGGGATCCACCATCTAGAATTTCAAACCACTTCTTAACTCCCTGCAAACTCCACAAACTCGACCGTAGACCCCTAATCACCTGGACGGTTGAAATCAAATGTGGAAGTTTAAAGGATGAGTTCCTATAGGAGTCTTTGGCCTTAGATCGCCACTGGTGGCCCTGGTCCGGTGAAGGGGCTGACTTACACACACACTACACTTATAAACTACACTTTCACACACCTCCTAAAACCACACCCATACCTAACTTCGACCTCCCGACTCATGTAGGTGATTCACATGGATGGTCCTTAACCCCTAAGCCTCGGCCAAGAGGGTTAGGAACAACATAGTGAATGCCTCAAATGAGTCCCTTCATGGCTCATGTGGGCTTGATGTGGCTTCATGGCTCAACCAAAATGATTTCATTCCACTCAAATTTACCCAATCTTTAAGTTTTCAAATTTTCAATTTTTGACCCCCGGGACCCTACACCCGCTTAACCTACCCAAAACCCTTGAAACTACCCAAATTTCTCAAAAATATCCAAATCACCCAAAATTCTCCAAAATCATTCCTAAATATTTCTCTCCAATCAAATTGATCATCCATACCCAAAAATAACTAAAATTCCAAGAAAACCTCCCAATACCGTCCAAATACCCAAAATACCCCTCTTGACCCAAAAATCCAAAAATTCAGAAAATTCCCAGAAAATTACAGAAAATCCCAAATATTCTCAATTTCATTTTGCTCAACTACACCATGGGCCAATTTTGTCAATTTACCCTACTTTTGTCAAAACCCACAATTTGACCCATTTTAACCCTAAGTGAACCCAATGTCAAACCAAACCTACCCGGAGGATGTCCCGACGGAGACCATCCCCTAGGAGCCGAGGTATGCAGGAGAACGCGTAGGGATTGAGCCATATATCCCACAGTACGTCACCAGGCCTCGCCATTTGCAGATTATTCCGTAATACGAGCTATAAAGAATGCGGAATGTCGAGAAGCAAACTTTTGAATACTTCGAGAGAATTAGAGGCAGGAGGATCAATATACTAGAGGGCCTCGAGCTACATACAGACGTGTTCTCAGAATACGAACAACAACAAATTGTGGACTGCATCCGAGATTTGAAAAGAATGGGTCGAGCAGGCCGCTTAAGAGAAAACACTCACTCGTAACCCCGGAGATGGATGCCGTGGAAAGGGAGAATTACAATACAATGTGGATGCTGCTACAACTTCGCAGAAGACAAGAAGAGAAACCGACCGAGGATACTCCGTCATGGCAAGGTAAATCCAATGCCATTAGTCATCAAAAGGATGGTAAAGAGAATGATAAAATGGAGGGTACTGCCAGTAGATTGCATACCCAACAGTTGCATCATTAACATTTACAAGAAGGGTGATCGCATACCCCCACACATCGATCACCACGACTTTGTCGACCTTCTGCACAGCTTTCTTTCCGAACGAGTGTAATATCATGTTCGGATCCGACCTCCGGATAACAGGCCCGGTGAGTTCCGAGGGCCGAGAAAGATACCATTACCGGTAGGTTCCGTCATGATACTAAAGGGCAACGGAGCATATGTCGCTAAACATTGCATACAGGGAGTACCAATGAAGCGGATCTCAATTACTTTCAGAAGGATGGATGATAGGAAAGCACCTTACCACTTCCAAATCGCACCCGCAGCTAGCAGAACCTCCGGCCTTACGAGTCGTGAGTTATATGGAAAATATCACACCTCCAACGTACATCCATACGACATCCTTGCCAAGGATGGCTTGGAAGGTGATGTTATCGACCATGTACCTCACTATTTAGACATGGATTTCCGACGTATGCCTTTTTGGATGGATCGACAAGGATCATACATAGTCCGTTTTGAGTCTACATGGATTGTATGAGATGTATTCCAGATCGAGTTGTATGATGTATCTTCAACATGATTGGAATGAAAGTGATCATGTCACATTTTGGCCTTCACCTCTTTTGTGCAAATTGACTGGGAAACGTTATTAAAGTTAAATGAACTTCGAACAAAGAACAGAAAAGAAACAAAAAGAATAAAAGAAAACTTTCCTTAAAAATCTAAAAAAAATGATGAACGCCATATTCACATGAACATTAAATGAACGATAAAGCAAATTTGAATCGTTAAAGGACAAACAAAACGAACACAAATTTTAAATCAAATTTCAAATTCAACCTTCCAAATCTCAAATAAAATCTCAATCAAATTCAAATTCAACCTTCCAGATCTTAAATCAAATCTCAATCAAATTCAAATTCAACCTTCCAAATCTGAAATCCAATCCATTCAACTCTCTCCCTTGTCTGGGACGGAAGCAGTCAATTCCATTGACACGAAGCGACGAGGTTTTCGATTCGGATCTGATGGCGAGGAATTGTATCCAATACAAACCAGCACCTTTTGATCAACTCTTTTGAGTGGGATATGTAGCATTTACATATTCCCTCATAATATGTTTCCTTCCACAAAAATCTCTTACAACTTTCATGAAATTCTCAAAAAACCAAAATTCCACACTTTTCAAATCAACACTACAAATCTTTGCAGAATCAATTACCATTCAAAATCAAATTCTTGGGGTTGAGGATTTTACATCCGAGACTGCATTGCTTTAGGTTCTTTCCCTATCGCAATGAAATACATCAAAATCAAATTCTTGGGGTTGAGAATTTTACATCCGATAATGCATTGCTTTAGGATTCTTCCCTTATCGCAATGAAATACATCAAAATCAAATTCTTGGGTTGAGGATTTTACATCCGAGACTGCATTGCTTTAGGTTCTTTCCTTATCACAATGAAATACATCAAAAATCAAATTTCTTGGGGTTGAGGATTTTACATCCGAGACTGTATTGCTTTAGGATTCTTCCCTATCGCATTGAATACATCAAAAATCAAACTTTTGGGGTTGAGGATTTTACATCCGAGACTGCATTGCTTTAGGTTCTTTCTTTATCGCAATGAAATACATCAAAATCAAATTTTTTGGGGTTGAGGATTTTACATCCGAGATTGCATTGCTTTAGGATTCTTTCCTTATCGCGATGTATTGCTTTAGGATTCTTTCCTTATTGCAAAGAAATACATCAAAATCAAATTCTTGGGGTTGAGGATTTTACATCCGAGACTGCATTGCTTTAGGATTCCTTCCCTATAGCAATGAAATACATCAAAATCAAATTCTTGGGGTTGAGGATTTTACATTCGATACTGCATTTCTTTTGGATTCTTTCCCTATCACAATGAAATACATCAAAATCAAATTCTTGGGGTTGAGGATTTTACATCTGATACTGCATTGCTTTAGGTTCTTTCCCTACTGCAATGAAATACATCAAAGTCAAACTCTTGAGGTTAAGGATTTTACATCCAATACCGCATTACTCCGAGATCTCTCCTCATTGTAATGGTTCAATCCAATCAATTCAGTTTTCTTTTGAGGTTGAAGATATTACATCTAAAACCACAAAATTCCAATTTTCATTTCAAGTTCAAATCCCTTCAAATTAATCTTAACAAAACTTCAATCTAAATTGAAACTCAAACTAAAATCTGAACTTACACATCAAAACTAAAACTGAAACAAAATGAAATCTAAATCGAAATTCCCCCAGATCATGCGATTTGGGATTCACCTCCATTTCCTTTCCCCAGCGAGAATTCAGGAATCTCCAGTTTAAGAGATATACTTGACACTCCCTAGTGGAAACGCTTCTACTCTGTCCTAAGTTTGTCACTTGAACTTCTGTGTTGGTTTGGTTGATAGCTTCGGTCAACGCCAATACGCGCGGTGTGCTTGGATAGCACATCACACCTATTGGGGGTCCATTTGTTGACCTCATTTTTGATGAGGTCTTTTCTTCTCTCTTTAGTACTTAGGATCTAGCCTTAGGCTTTTCCTTTGACTATCTTAAAGGACTAGAAGTGGAACCCACCCTTTAGAATTTCAAACCACTTCTTAAACTCCCTGCAAACTCCACAAACTTGATTGTAGACCCCTAATCACCTAGAGGGTTGAGATCAAATGTGGAAGTTTAAAGGATGAGTTCCTATAGGACTCTTTGGCCTTAGGACTCCCCTGGGTGGCCTGGTCTGGTGAGGGCTGACTTATACACACATTACACTTATACACTATACTTTCACACACCTCCTAAAACCACACCCATACCAAACTTGACCTCCTGACTCATGGAGGTGATTCACATGGATGGTCCTTAACCCCTAAGCCCTTGGCTAAGAGGGTTAGGAACAAAATAGTGAATGCCTCAAATGAGACCCTTCATGGCTCATGTGGACTTGATATGGTTTCATGGCTCAACCAAAATGATTTCATTCCACTTACATTTACCCAATCTTCAATTTTCTAAATTTTCAATTTTTGACCCCCGGGACCCCAGGCCCACCAAACCTACCAAATACCCTTGAAACTACCCAAAATTTGCAAAATCACCTAAATTACCCAAAATTCCCCAAAATCATTCCTAAACATTTCCCTCCACTCAAATTGATCATCCATAGCCAAAAATATCAAAAATTCTAAAAATACCCCCCAATACATTCCAAATATCCAAAATGCCCTTCTTGACCCAAAAATCCAAAAATTCCAAAAATTCCCTGAAAATTCCAGAAAATCTCAAATATTCGAAATTTCATTTTGTTCTACTACACCATGGGCCAATTTTGTCAATTTACCCCAATTTTGTCAAAATCCCCAATTTAAACCATTTTAACCCAAAGTGAACCCAATGTCAAACCAAACCTACTCAATTGACCCAAATTCTGGTCCAATTCAATTATAAACTTCAATTTAACATCCACAATACCAATCTAGACCAAGTCCAAGTCCAATTTGATTGACATTTGAATCCAATTTCACTTTTGACCTTAAAGCCTAATTTGGACCCATGACCCAAACTTAGCCCAAACTAACCCAATTCAACTCCAATTAACCCCAAAGCTTTTCTAAACCTTCCCTAACATCCCCACAAACAAAACACTAACATGATTTGCCCAAAATTTGGACCTAAACCCTTTTTCAAAATACAACACACTAACCTAAAAATATGCCGACAGGAGCACAGTGGGCAGCATGACCATCGTCATCAGCGAAACTCGGATCTACTTCAGCAAAACTTCCTTAGAATTAAATAACCAAGCCATAGGACTTCGAGGTAGTTTGCCTAGTGCAAAATAAATCCTCAACTCTTTGTTAGGCATTTGCATGATCATGTCATGTAAATTAAGCCCTAACCGGTCTTAGGACTCCGAGGTAGTCGTTTAGCACGACATAAACCCTCATATCTTCGAGGCTATTTGTATGATTTTATCATACAAAAATAAGTCCAAAATTAATTAAAATTGGAAAGATTGAAATATCAGATAATATTAGGATTTTCTTAAATCTGAGCCAAACAATAGGATAGTTTGGGAAGTTGCCAAGATTCTTCTTGGATCCTCAGCTTCTCCTACTCCTCTTCCATTGGACTCCTGAAAATAACTGTTCTAAATTTGATCCATTCCCTATTGAATTTCCAAAATTTAATCCCTTGGAAACTTAAACTTTGAATTCTTGAGAGAAGAACTACTGATTATTATCGAGAGTTTTCTTAGGTGATTCCCGTCACTTAAGATGTAATTAACTATAGGGGCTTGCCCTTATAGGGAATTTTAAGAACCCAGGTAATATAAACCCTGCTTAATTTCTTTGTATTAAGCAGGGGAACTTGTCGGCTTATATAATTTTTTCGCAGACCAAACGGATGTCACAAATCTTCTAGTTTATTTAATCGAGCCCCATCACCAAACAGTGTGTCTACTCTTCGGGATAGATACACGGTTTGCGGTGCGGTGCTCGTTTATATAAACTATTCGGGATGTAAGATCAGTTTGATTTCATATCTTAAAATCTTCAAATTTAAAAATTATTTTCAAAACCAAATACTACTTTTTCAAGTTATTTATTTAAATTAAATTTAAAAATTCGCCGATAATTTCTGTAGGTGACCCCTCTTTTCAAAAATACAACACACAAACCTGAAAATATGCCGACACTATTATCTAAGAAGGATTCTAATCCTAGACTTATAAGATGGTTTTTACTTCTACAAGAATTTGATTTTCAATTAGTAGATAGAAAATGAACTGAAAACCAAATTGCTGATCAATTGTCTTGAATTAAAAATGATATTATTTCGGATGAAAATATAAATGAGAAATTTCCTGATGAATCTTTATATGTTATTCAAGGATACAAAACACCTTGGTCTGCTGATATTGTTAATTATTTAGTTAGCAATATTTTATCTTATGACTTGGATAACAAATTTATTAAGAAATTTAAATATGATGCTAAATCTTATATTTGGGAAGAACCTCATTTATTTAAAATTGGTAAAGATTCTATGATTCGATGATGTGTACCTTATGAGGAAACTTTTGCTATTATTCAAAAATGTTATGATTCCGATTTTGGAGGACACTTTGGCATAGACAAAACTGCATTTAAAATTTTAAATTCTGGATTTTATTGGCCTACCTTATTTAAAGATGCGAGACAATATGTGAAAACATGTGATCGATGTCAAAGGATGGGAAATATATCTAGGAAGGATGAAATGCCTTTAAACTATATATTGGAAGTTGAAATTTTTGATATATGGGGTTTAGACTTTATGGGACCATTTGTCCCATCATTTGGAAAAAATTATATTTTATTAGCAGTTGATTATGTTTCAAAGTGGATTGAAGTTGTTGCTTTACCAATCTGTGATTCCAAAAGTGTTTCTAAATTTTTAAAGAAAATGATATTTTCAAGATTTAGAATGCCTAAGGTAATTATCACTGATGGTGGAAGTCATTTCAGGAATATAAGAATTCAATCATTACTACAAAAATTTGGAATCAAACATAGAATTGCAACTCGCTTATCACCCACAAACGAGTGGAATGACCGAAGTATCAAACAGAGAAATTAAAAGAATTTTAGAGAAGATCGTTAATCCTAAGAGAACTGATTGGGTTGATAGACTTGATTCTGCATAATGGGCTTATAGAACAGCTTATAAGACACCAATCGGAATGTCACCTTACCGGTTAATTATGGTAAACATTGTTACTTACCTGTAAAACTTGAACATAAAGCTTATTGGGCGATAAATGAGTTTAATTTTAATTTGAATAAAGCAGGAGAAAAATGATTATTGCAATTAAATGAGATGGAAGAAATAAGAAATGAAGCATATGAAAATGCGAGGATTTATAAAGAGAAAATGAAGATGTTGCATGATAAAAATATTTCAGGAAAAATTATTGAGCTTAGACAAGAAGTATTACTATTTAACTCTCATTTAAAACTTCTTCCTGGAAAATTAAGATCTAAGTGGATTGAACCTTACTTAGTTGAGAAAGTATACCATTATGGAGCTGTCGATATTAAAGATCCCAAAACTGGAAAAATGTTTAAAGTAAATGGATTAAGATTGAAGCCTTATTTGGGAGATATTAAAAAGATTTATAAAGAGGCTTATGAATTGAGTCAACCTGATTAAAGATTTACTTAAGTCGGGCTGACGACGTTAAACCAAGTGCTTCGTGGGAGGCAACCCATAATTATCTTTTGTTATGTTTGTTTTTTTGTGTTTTAATGTAAGGTTATGCCTCGATCTTGATTAATTTTATATTACTTTAGAAAAATTTGATGCTCATAAGTCTTTGTTGACTTAGGCTGAAAATTATTTTGAAGTATGTAAGATTTAGAAATTGGATCACTCTATTCTGAATATGAGTCAAAAGGAGATCAAGTTAACCTTCATTATGATTGTTTACAATGTGAGTTATTGAGTCTAAATTACTCTTACCATTATAATTTACCTATCTTGGAGAACAAAATTTTGAAATTTGACGATTAGGCGAAATAGAGTTGAACATAGTTCCGGCGCCTAGGCGCCAGAATTCGGCGCCTAAGCGCCAGAATGAACTATGTATTAATAGGTTCGGTGCCTAGGCGTCAGATTCGGCGCCTAAGCGCCACTGTTGCTGGGTCGTGCAAAAACAAAAAATTTTCAGTTTTTCACATGATTTTTCCTTTTAAATTAACCTGCCTTCTTCTCTAACCATCAAGCAATAAAAATTACGTCCCTTGCACTTCATTCTTGGGAGATTTTAGAAATTTTAAAGAAATAGAAGGAGGAAATCATGGAGAAGAAACTAGGGACAAGGTTTCAAAGGATCCTCAACCTTAATTCAATGGTTTCATCGCTCTAAGTTTAGAGAAAATTTATAGTCATTTGGATAAGTTTGAAGCGGAGTTTAAAAGCATTGGAGATCGCCTTCATGAGATGTTTCATCAAGTTGAACATCTAGAATGGAAAATGAAACTTCAATTTGATCATTTTGCGGCTTATCAAGATGCTCAAGTCGAAATGTATGCGAAGAACAAGTGGATTGTCGAAAAGACGGCTACGGATTTCCTGAGTGCGTTAGTGTTCTTTCCAAGTGGAATACACAATTTCCCTTATGAAGATTAGAATATTCTGGTAATGAGATAGTTATTATATGGTTTGTTGAGTCGTTGTATCGATTTAGAAAATCGATTGTGTTTGTTTGTGTATTTGCTTTCATGTTCAATGTGTGTTATTTTTGCTTAGAAATTGTTGTGTTTGAGTGTGTATTAGGAACTTGAATTAAGTGTAATACTTATCTAGAATGTATTGAGTCAATGTTGAAGATTATAAATGAAATTTAGTGAGTTTGATTGAAACCTTATGTTTGATTAGTGGATTAAATATTTAATTTTTATAATTTTTTGAGAAATGTTGTGGAAGTAAAAACTGAAGCCCTACTCTGATATAAGTAATTGGAAGTTAAATTTATGAATTTTTTGTGGAAAATTAAATTTAAAAATAATTTTTTTGTGAAAGGCGAGTCTGACGCCTAGGCGCCAAAATTCGGCGCCTAAGCGCTAGTTCGGCCTGTACCCAAAAATTTACTTAAATAACCCCCAAAAGCCATTTTTGACACCTAAGCCTCATCTTCTTCCCCATTTTCACGAAAATACACTCTTTAGATCCATTTTGAGGTCAAAACATCAAGGATTTGAGCGTGAAATCACTCGATTTCTTCGTCTCAAGGTCAGATCTACACTTTAAACCATTTATTTTTGATTTCCATCATCGATTTCCCTAGGTTTTGCTAAGAACCAAAAATTTTGAAATTTTTTTTGATTTTTAGTGATTTCTTTGGATTTTTAAACTTATTTTAAGTTTTATAAACTTAAAGAGTTTAAATCTTTGATTCCTAAATTTTTTCTTGTTTTCTTTCACGTTTAGATGGCTCCAAAATCTAAACGCGGGAAGGCACGAGATAACTTTGATAGCAGCAAATTTTCTACTACGGCTGCGCATTTTCACTTCCATGTATTTGCGACATCCAAAAAGTTCATTTCAGAATGAAGTTTCTATCATCCTGGAGAAATGATCGAAAACACTATCATTGCGCACAATTGGCAACGATTCTGTTATTTCACTGTTGTTGATGTTATGCCTATTGTTCGAGAATTTTATGAGAATTTTCTGGATGCCGAAGATTATGAAGTCTTTGTCAGAGGTATTGGAGTAGGATTTAGTCTCAAAAGAATTAATATATTTTATGGCCTGCCACCTACTGTAGAGTGCTATTTCTCTAGATTATCACCATCTGAGGGAGATTTGGATATGATCATTGCTTAATTGACTGACGGTACTTGATCTTGGAAGATTAGGAACGGAAAAAGGGTAAACTTCAAATCCTCCAAATTAAATGTTATTTCTAAAGCATGGCACTATTTTATTTCTGTAAGATTGTTACCTTCCAACCACCTGAGTGAAGTGACTAGAGATCGAGCGATCTTAAACTACTGCATTCATGAGAGGAAGCCTATTGATGTCGGGAGTATTATTTATGATTCTGTGGATTCTACTGCGAGATGCAGTACTTCTGTTGGATTGGGATTCCCATCTTTGATTTATTCATTATGTGTTAGTAATGGAGTCACTGTTGATATTTCTGAGGAGAAATTAAAGTCTACCTAGCTAATTGGGCAGGAGAGTATTAGTATCTATGATCGTCTTCGAGGGAAGAGATCGAGCGCTCCTTCTACCACTGCACATACTCCAGGTAGACCTTCTACTTCTCGACCCTCTACTTCTGTTGAGCCACCATCGAGTTTCTAGGAATCAATGCATGATCAGTTTTTAGAGCAGCAGCAGGAGTTATTTCAAACTCACTGCAGGATTGATAGTATTGATAGGAAACTAGATCATTTATCTGATTATACCCAGAGGAAGAGTAGTTATGATGCTGAGTATAATGAAGCCCTAGTCAGATTTTTGAAGGGTGAACATGATGTTAGTTTCCCTACTTTTCCTAGTTTCACACCATTTGTTGATCGTAAGGACGTAGAATTTTCCTTTGGTGATGATGATGATGATGAGGCTACAGCTAGTGACTAAAAGTTATAGATCTTTATGATGAGCTACTCTGTTAGTTTGTTTTGTTTGGATTGTTTGTTTAGTTTTGTGAGTGATGTATGTTAATTTGTTTAAATATATGTGTGGATTGATTAGTGGTAAGATTCTGTTGTTAAAATATTGTTAGTATATTGTGTTGAGACTGAAGTTAGAGTTAATTTATATGTTTGTTTTAGTCTACTGTTTAGTACTTAGTAATTTTGCTCTGCTTTAATTTTGTTTCAAATTTAGTATCATCATAAAATTAGCCTGCTTACTTTTTATACATGCTTCAATTTTATCTTAATTATTCATAAAAACATGATAGAAGTTAATTTTTCTTTTAAGATTGTTTTTACATACTTAAAAAATTTTTTATGATTTTCTTTCTCTCATACTTTCAAATTATCATAGTATACCAAAACTTAAGTTTGGGGGAAGGGAAAATATATTTAAATTTAAATTTTATTTGTCCTTAAAGAGCTAATATTTTCATAAAAATAAAATCTTTTTAACATAACTTAAGGAATGAAGAATTTATTTGAGGTCACTTTTATTTTTGAAATTATAAACAATTTAGTGAAATTAACCAAAATTTTAATAACTTTGATTGATTTTAAGAGTAGAATTATTTAACTTAAAGAAGAATAAGATAAAGAATTTTTCTATTTATGATAGAAATAATAGAATTTTAGAAATATTAAGTAATTAAAAATTATCACTTGAAAAAGAAAAGATTGGAAATCTTATTGAATTCTTATTTATGTTATAATAATTAAGTGGAAATGTATAAGTTTTGAAAATATAAGTTAAGGATAGTGAAGTTCAAAACCATTAAAAGGCTATCCAAATATAGTAATCCTCTCTATATGTTTATAAAAAAAAAAGGAGAAGAGATGAGAAGCTTGAGGAAATGCCTAATCAAAAATTGGTTTAACTTGAATTATCTAATAGGAAGAAAACTAGTTACATATTTTACTTAATTTTTATACATGAATATTTATTTAGAAATGATTTTTAAGAAGATCTTTTTCTTGTAAATAATCTATGAGAGCTTAATATAATATACTTCTATTATTTTCAAAATGAATGAAAAGTTTGAAATCTTATGATTTGGTACTTAAATATTCTTTAAATTCTTAAAATTAAACCTAGTTAGTGAAATTGTGTTAATAATTTACTAAAGACTTTATAAAATAAAAAATTATAAGGAATCTTAAACATTTATCTTTTATTTCAAAGGTTATATATTTTATATAGTAGAAAGAGTTACTTGAGGACAAGTAACATTTAAGTTTGGGGATTTTAATCTATAAAAAATACCTATTTTTTATGTCTAAATTCTTATTAATTTATAAGGATATTATGCTTTAATGAAAGGGTTTTTTTGTGTTTTTTGATGTAGGTGATGTAAAAAGGTCTAAAAAGGAAAAAGGAGCAAAAATGGAGCAAAATACAAAAATTATAAAAAAATATGGCCTGGCGCCTAGACGCCAGAAGTTGGCACCTAAGGCCAAACTCGATACAGAATCTGTTAAGTTTTTGACAACATTTGAACGGTTATTTTGACTGAGTGAGCAGTTATTGGACATTCTAGAAGACTAGCAGTTGTTCCTTGATAATAGGACATGTGATACATTGCATTTGGACACTCCAAAATGGTTTTAATCGCGAAGAGGTGTGAGCCAAAGTGAAGAGGTGCGAAGAACTGGACGCGGTGTCCGGCGCCTAGGCGCCAGACAGACCTTCTAGAAGATTCATTGAATGTGGACATGTTTTGAAGAGGTGCCTCAAGGAAACCCTTGAAGCCTACAAATAGGGGTCCATTTCTTCAGAAAACGTGCCCCTCCCATTATAACTCTTTCTCTTATCCACTTTAGGATCTCTCATCCTTAGAGAGAGAAATAGAGAGAGAAATTTAGGGCCACTTTTGTTTAGTTTAGTGAGTTTATTTTCAAGTTGTTGCATCTGGAGTTCATTACACTGTGGAGTCAGGAGGAATCAGAAGATCTGTAGAAGGAATATTTGAGATAAGTATTTTATATTTGATTCAAAGTTTATTTATTATGTTTTGTTATTTTTATTCAATGTGTTATGAGTAGTTAGTTTACTTTCTTCCTTCAATTATGAAGAGGTAGATAAGATAATATAAAGATTCGATGGATAATTGAAATTCAAAATATTTTCCAAACATTGTGATGACATTAATACCTGATCTTACTTTACTTTTAAAATTGGCCATTTAAATTGTTAAAACCTGTTGAAGAGTTTTGAGACCTAGAAGGAGAAGAACTCTTAACTTGTAAATGTCACATGAATCCTTGGGTACTCGAAGGCCAAGAGCGGGCTATTCAAGCTGAAGTGCAAATAAATAGGAAGATAAGATTTAAAGGGCGTAGAATTGATAAGTTTTTAGAGTGACAGACTAAGTTCTTATAATTTGATTTATAGTTTAGGAAAGGGTCACTAGTAGGGCCGACCATAGCCACCCTTAGACTTCTAGAAGTGTGAGTCTAGATTAACCCATTCTACTAACAATACATTCAAACCTGATATGTAAATTAGCCAATGTTCTTTGCACCTGGATCAAAGGGTAAAGAATAGGAATGCTTTTATTTGGCATAATACCATAAATCAAATTTTTCAACGAATATTAAATTATCTTAAAAATCTTAGATTAATTAAAGGAAAGAAAGTTGTTTATTTTATAGTTTTCATAAATCATTTTCTTATTATTGTTTTCCTTATTTGCATCTAGTAAATTAATAGTAATGTATAGTTAAATTAAAACATAAAAGGATATTTTTGAAATATAATATTTAGAAAATTTATCACTATAATTCTTCCTTGTGGGATCGATACTGGAGTCTTTAATTCAAAGCCCTATATTACTTGAAACGATACGTATACTTGCGTAGTACCCCTAGTGTGTAAAAATATTTTCTAAATTTTACTACATTTTGATTTTATACACTAGCCGCTATTTATAAATTGGGTCAACTTTTTGGCCACCTTTTGGAAGCGAATATTACTGCATTATTGCGGGTTGGGTCATTAATCACCGTTAATCTTCTCAAAATAATTGCCTCTTCCTAATAAATCTCCCAATACTCCAATTTTAAAATTTAATATCCATCGATCCCAATCAAGTTTCACACAAACACAAACTTATATTCATTAAAAACAAACCACGCTTAATACAAACTAAAAATTTCTAACCAAACACTTTGGATGAAATTCCCTTGATACAAAAGGACTCAATAATCATAAAGATAGGTTTACATCACTAAGATGTAACAATCACACATTAAAGTGCTACAGAACACAGACATAAAAAATTAAACACTTAAAACATCAAACACACAAAACATAAGATACACAAAATAAACCACAAGATCAAACTAACATTTAATTCCACTTTGCAGTAGGTGGAATATATCCAGAACCACTATTATTTCCATTTGACCCTTCTAAAATATAAATCTAATAGAACGGGCAATGATTGAACACTCTTACGTCTTCTTCTTCTAACCACTTGTTCTTCAGGAACATCGCCTTATCTGCTTCTGCCACTTGACTTGTATGACTGAATTGCATCTTGACTTGTCAACCCATATACTCCAAATGTGCGTTGGTTTCATTAATCTTTACTTCGATTGAAGTCACTTGGGCTTCGATCTTTGCAATCTTTTCTGCAATTCCTTGAATACTAATGGCAAGAAATCCATTGAATAACTCTTTAGCACTGTCACTAATAAACTTACTCTTGTCAGAATCCTCTTTCTTCTTGATCTCATTCTTCTAGGAAGACATGATACACTCAAAACACACTTCTTAAGACACAGGAATGAAAATAGGACTTGGGGCAAATGTTTCTCTTAATCCAGGGCCATTTTATAGTCTTTAGTAGTGCATTAGCCACCTTTAAACGTTTTAAAACTCCAAAATAACTTCAAAAACCACTTCCCCATGATCTAGGCTTCTAGAACCTCATTTATCAATTGCATTATAACTCTGGTGCCTAAGCTCCAACTTGGCGGCTCTTAGCTGCCAGTGCTCAGTTTAGTACAGGTCTGCCAAATGCCCAAAATTTCATTCCGACTCCTCTAAGTCGTAAAATAAGGTCCAATAAACACTACTATAACATAAAAAGTACAAAATACTACCACCAAAATATAAAAACAAACAAAACAAAGCACATAAAGCAAACATAAAGAAAAGCACACCGATAACTATGGGTTGATGATTCACCAAAAATATATACAGTTTTTGCTATATAACTTTACCTAATTTTGGTGATATTACACTTTAAAGCAATGTATTTTTCAATATTTTTGGCAGGTGTGATGATTTTAGGCGATTAGAGTGAAAATAAGCAAAACGGAAAGAATCCGGAGCAAAAAAGAGCAAAAAGGAGCAAAATGGTGAAAAAGTATTCTAGCACCGCCGGTGCCATAATGGGCGCCGCCCATGCCCAAATCCAGAGAGTTCAGAATTAATTGCACGATAGAGCACCACCGGTGCCCTATCTGACGCTGCCGACACCCAAAGTTGATGGAGTTCAAATTTGAAGAGTTTGGTCTACTTTTTGAAGGAATGCCTATGAAAACTCTAGGGATTTTGTACCTTTCTTATAAGTAACTATTTTTGGATGAAAATGGTGTGCTTCTTTAGTGGTTCTAGAGTAGTTTTAGTGAGTGTTAGTGTTAGGGTTTAGGAGAAGTGTGTGTAGAGTAAGGATTTGAGAGGAATTCTTCTCTAAGGAGTGAAGGAGAAGGGTAAAGTGAGAGATTACTTTTTCCTTTCCATTCTAAAGAGAGAATCAAGTGTTGTAAAAAAGAGAGAAGTGGATTTAAAGGAACTTCAAGGGAAATGCATTGGGGAAGAGATAGAGATAAGTTGTATTTTCTTGTGTGGTTTGTATGACTTTTCTTTTATATATAAAATCTATGTTTTATTGTATCTTCTCCATGAATTCTGAGTAGTCTCCCTTATCTTTATTCTTGCATAGAGATGTGATGATGGATTGATATGGATTTGATGTGCTTTTAATGTAATGAAAAGATTATGATGGCTTTTCATTTAGAATTTCATTTAGTTTCGATTTGTCCAATTGAAATGTTAAAACATGTTGTTGAACATTAATTTTGAAAAGATTTAATTTCCAACAACAATAATGAAAGATTCATTCAATTTATATAGATGAATTGCATAGTTCATGGGAATTAAGTGAAAATGAATAGAGAAATATGTTTTGATGGACTTCAACGTGGAGATTTCAGGGTGATAAGCTGAAATCCCCAAGTTGGTTCTAAGATTAGTAACTAATATCAAAGGTTAGGCTTTAGGTGAAGGGTGAGTGGGAGCTCCGAAGTGAGAGCTGGTATCCTCCCAGCCTAGCCTTAGATTTAGTGACTAAACTTAGGATAGGTCAATGTTCTTTTCTTACGTAGAAGAGGGGGAACTCTTTTAAGGGTAAAGAATCATCTATGCTCCTTTTTGGCACAATAACATAAATATTTGTTCCATATCAATCTACACATCATATTCTAATTACAAGAGGAAAGATACTTTTCTCATATATAGAAAACCTTTCAAATACTTAGTTTAGTGTGTCTGTTAGTTAATTATGTTTCTAAAGTTGTTAAAAGTATTTGTAGTGTAGTTAATCGTTACTGTTTCCTTCATAATAGTAGCAAGTAGTTAACTTTAATTGCAAATTAAATATCAGATTGTAGTGCTATGTTACCTATATTGTGAACACTTTTTTATATATTCCAAACTTCCCTGTGGGGTTGATAACCAGGATTCCATTAGAGCCCTGTATTACTTGATATGATACGTATACTTGCGTTGAGTGCTTGGACAAAACAAAATCATTACAAATATGTATATCCGAGTTCATAAATTCTTGCAAAATATAAGTCTCGTGCATCAAGTTTTTTGCGTCGTTGCCGGGGAAGATAATGGAGTAAAGAAAGTAAGTAGGAAGGTAATGGAGTAAAGAAAGTAAGAAGGAAAGTAACGTAGTAAGTTTATTTTGCAGTGTGTAATTGTGTGTTTATTTACATTATTATGGTATTTGTGTTTGTATATGTGTAGTAGTGGATCTATAGGTTTATTGCCTTGTGATTCAGAGTTGGAGCGTACTATCAGAAAAATTAGAAAACAATAAAAACAACAAAAACAAATTGAAAATCCTTGCAAAATGGAGAATATTCAAGATAATCATAGAAATGATATTGGAAATTTGTCAAGTCCTTTAAAAGATTATGCTAACCCAATAGCAGATGAAATTCACATAACTATTCAAAATCCTGATGTTGCTGCTAATTCATTTGAACTTAAACCTACTATTATCCAAATGGTACAAAATAATCAATTTGGAGGAACACCTAATGAGGATCCAAATTTACATCTCGCTAGTTTTTTGGAACTGTGTGCTACTTTTAAATATGACGGAGTGTATAGTGACACTATCAGACTTAGACTTTTTCCTTCTTTATTAAGGGATAAAGCTAAGGCATGGTTAAACTCGTTAGCACCTCGATCTATTAGAACTTGGGTAGAATTATCTCAAAATTTTCTATCAAAATATTTCCTTCCATCAAAGACTGCTAAACTAAGAAATTATATTACATCTTTTTCTCAGTTTGAATGAGAGTCAATATATGATGCTTAGGAGAGATTTAAAGATCTTCTTAGGAAGTGCCCACATCATGCTTTACCAGATTGGCTAATAATTCAAATATTTTATAATGGATTAATGGGATCATTGAGATCTATTATAGATGATGCTGCTCGTGGATCATTAATGTCAAAATTTTTTAATGAAGCATATGCATTAATTGAGGAAATAGTGACTAATAATTTTCAATGGCCCTCTGTACAGGTAAATCCTAAGAGAGTAGCTAGTGTTCATGATTCAGATATGATTATTATGGTAGTTTCTCAAATTGTAGCCCTTTCAAAGAAAATAGATCAATATGGAATGAATTATTCTCAACCACCTTAAGTGTTAGAGGAAAATTCATTTGGACAGATAACAGAATCTCAAACACCATGTGAGACTTTAAATGCTATTAATATACGTAATAATCCTTATTCGAATTATTATAATCCTAGTTAGAAGAATCACCCAAATTTCAATTTGAATAATAGCAATGCTAATGTTAACCTGCACTGGGCTAACAATTTTTTGAATCCAATTAGTAATTTGAAGAATCAAGGAAATACTAATTTTAGACCATCTTATCCCCCTAGATTTAATAGTAACCCACAATTTAAGGATAAGAAGTTGTCCAATGAAGAATGATTTTGAATATGGGAAATCAATTACAAGCTCAAGGTGTTGCTACGAAAAATATTAAAAATCAATTAGGACATATTTCACTGCACTTAATAATAGACCTTCTGGAACACTTCCAAGTATAGTGGAGATCAATCCAAAAGGTGAAAACAAGGAAAAACATAAGGCCATTCAATTAAGAAGTGAAAAAGAATTGGAAACTAGATTGCAAATAGAAGTTGAAATAGAAAAGGAGAAGGTGGAAATCAAAAACGGTTCAAACAAGATTTATCCAGACTTGGATTATCCTCTTGAGCCAATGAACATAACTGTTGAAAAACCACCACCTCCATTTCCTCAAAAATTGAAGAAACAAAACAAGGATAACAGATTTGGCAAAATTTTTGGAGATCCTAATGAAATTAACTATAAATATTCCTTTTGTTGAAGCATTGGAACAGATGCCTGACTATGCCAAGTTTATGAAGGATATCTTGATAAAGAAAAGAAAGTTTACAGATCATGAAACTATTGTACATAGCGGAGAGTGTAGTGCAATTATTCAGAAAAAGCTTCTAATAAAACTTAAAGATCATGGTAGTTCACTATTTCGTGTGCTATAGGTGAAAAATTTTTCGAAAAAGTTTTATGTGATCTGGGAGCGAGTATTAATCTTATGCTTTTATCAACTTTTAAAAGGTTGTGAATAAGAGAAATTTCTCCTGCATCTGTGAATCTTCAGTTGGTCGATCGTTCCATTACTTATCCAAAAGGAGTGGTGGAAGATGTGTTAGTGAAAGTGGATAAATTTATCTTTCCTATGGATTTTGTTTGTACTTGATATGGAGGAAGATAAAGAAATTCCAATCATTTTGGGAAGACCATTCCTTGCTACTGGAAGAGTGGTTATTGATGTTCAAAAAGGATAGTTAATTATGAGAGTTAATGATCAAGAGGTGACCTTTAATATCTTTAAATCTATGAAGTATCCCTCAATGGAAAAAGATAATGAATGTTTTAGGATGGAGGTCTGAGATTACTTGAGAAACTATAATTTTAAAAATATATTTGAAAAAGAAGAAGAATATAAAAATATGTTTGAAGAAGAAAGTAAAAATGAAGAAAATTCAGATAGTAAGAAGAATGAAGATTTGGAGTATGTTCAGAAGAGATTTGAAATATTAGACACTATGGAAGGTGGAGATAAAAGCCTTATTCCATCTATCATAAAACCTCCTGAACTTGAAATGAAAATTCTCCCTAATCACTTAAAGTATATGTTTTTAGGATAATCATCTACCTTGCCAGTTATTGTATCTTCTGCGTTAAACAAATACCAAGAACAGAAGTTGTTGGAAACTTTAAAAAGATACAAGAAAGCTTTTGGATGGATTTTGGCAGATATTAAAGGAGTTAGTCCTTCGATTTGTATGCACAGAATTTTATTAGATGAAGAACATAAGCCGAGAGTTGATCTGCAAAGAAGATTGAATTCTATAATGAAAGAAGTAGTTAAGAAAGAGATTTTAAAATGGCTGGATGCTGGAATTATTTATCCTATTTCGGATAGTGCTTGGGTGAGTCCAATACATTGTGTACCAAAAAAGGGAGGAGTGACTGTTGAAGTGAATGAATGTAATGAAATCATACCCATGAGACAACTTAATGGATGGAAAATTTTTATTGACTATAGGAAATTACATGCCACCATCAGAAAAGATCACTTTCCTCTTCCTTTTCTTGATCAAATGCAAGGTAGACTTGCTGAAAATAAGTACTGCTATTTTTTGGATGGATATACTGTTTCCAACAAATACCTATTGCTCCTAAGGAACAAAAAAAGACAATATTTACTAGCCCTTATGGAAGCTTTGCTTTTTGAAGAATGCCTTTTGGACTATGTAATGCACCTGCAACATTTCAAAGATGTATGATGTCTATCTTCAGTAGTATGATAGATAATGGAATAGAAGTTTTTATGGATGATTTCTCTGTATTCGGGACTTCATTTGAAATTTTCCTAGAAAACTTAGCAAAAGTTTTGGAGCTTTGTGAGAAAACAAATCTAGTTCTGAACAGGGTATGGAGGTCGACCCTGCTAAAATTAGAGTGATTGAGAGATTGCCGCCACCCACTACTGTGAGAGAGGTGAGGAGTTTCTTAGGACACGCTGGATTTCACAGGTGTTATATTAAAGATTTTCTAAAATTACTAAACATTTGTGCCAACTTTTAGAAAATGATAGAAATTTTGATTTTAATGATCAATGTTTAAGAGCTTTCAAATTATTAAAAGGAAAAATAATCACTGCACCTATAATTAATTCACCTGATTGGGAGAAACCATTTGAACTTATGTGTGATGCTAGTGATTATGAAATCAGTAGCATTAGGGCAAAGGCATGATAAAGTTTTCAAAGTCATTTACTATGCTAGTAAAACTCTTAAACAGACTCAAATTAATTATACCACAACTGAAAGAGAGTTATTAGCTATAGTATTTGCTTTTGAAAAATTTAGACCTTATTTAATTGGAACTAAAAGTATTGTGCATACAAACCATTCAGCTATCAAATATTTAATGGAAAAGAATGTTGCGAAACTTAGACTTATTATATGGATACTTCTTCTGCAAGAATTTGATTTTATGATAGTTGATAAGAAGGGAGCTGACAATCAAACAGCTGATCATCTGTCCAGAATAGACTATGAGAAATTATCTGAATTTGAAAAAGAAATTACTGAAACTTTCCCTGATGAGCAACTTTATACTATTATGACAAGTAATTTGCCTTGGTATGCTGATATTGTGAATTATATTGTAAGTGACATTGTACCACCTAATTTAATAAGGCAACAAAAAATGAAATTTAAATATGATGCAAAATTCTATTTTGGGGTTGAGCCCTATCTATTTAAACAGTGTAAGGATCAACGATGTCATGATTCTGAATTTTGTGGTCATTTTGGTGTTGATAAAGCTGCTTTTAAGATTCTACAATCTGGATTTTATTGGCCTACTCTTCTTAGACATGTTTATATATATATATTAAATCATGTGATCAATGTCTGAGAGTAGGTAATATCACTAGAAGAAATGAAATTCCACTAAATTATAATTTGGAAGTTGAAATTTTTTTGTATGAGTATTAGATTTTATAGGACCATTTACTCCTTCATTTTGAAATTCATATATATTGGATGTCGTTGATTATGTCTCCAAAAGGATTGAAGTTGTTGCTTTACCTAGATGTGATGCTCGAACTGTTTCAAAAGTTTTAAATAAAAATATATTTACAAGATATGGAATGTCGAGAGTAATCATAACTGATGGTGGATCCCATTTCAGGAATAATCAAATTAAGAGATTAATTGAGAAATATAAAATTATTCATAGAATCTCTACTGCTTATCATCCCCAGACTAGTGGTTTAGTAGAAGTGTTTAATAGTGAAATTAAAAGAATCTTGGAGAAAATTATGGATAATCATAAACTAGATTAGTCTGTTTGATTAGATACTACTTTATGGGCTTATAGAACTTCTTTTAAAACCCCTATTGGAATGTCTCCTTATAGACTAGTGTTTGGTAAGACTTGTCATTTACCAGTTAAATTGGAGCATAAAGCATATTGGGTGATAAAAGAGTTAAATTTTAATTTGAAAAATTCTGGAGAGAAATGATTTATGCAATTGATTGAATTGGAAGAGATTAGAAATGCATCTTATCACAATGATAGGATTTATAAAGAAAAAAAAATTATGGCATGATCGGAAGATATTGAAAAAGAGCTTGGAATATGGATAAAAAGTTCTATTATAAAATACAAGATTAAAGTTATTTCCTAGAAAGCTCAAGTCTATATGGTTAGGACCTTTTACAGTTATAAAAGTTCATTCTTTTGGAGCTGTTGATATTAAAGATCCTGATACTAAAAATATTTTGAAGGTTAATGGGCATCGATTAAAGCCTTACTTTTACGAGTTTCAACCTAACTTCAAAGAGGTTTTAATGCTGAGTCATCTTGATTAACTAAATGGTTTGTCTGGCTGACGGCCTTAAACCAAGCGCTTTATGGGAGGCAACCCATATGTATCTTTGTGATGTGTTTGCTTGTTTGTTATAGTTGTGCTTCTTAGATAGTTCTTTTTGAATCTTAATTACTCCTAAATAATTTAAAAACTGATAAACCATGGATCGAATCGAGATGTTGGAATATTTTGGATCAAATGAAGTTCGGTGAGAATATTTTACCACTGGCGCCACCGGTGCCCAATCATAGACTCTACACTTAACTTGCCTGTTTGAGCGCCGCTGGTGCCCTATCGAGAGCCGCCGACGCCCAAATCTGTTTGACAGTTTTTAAGTTTTAAAATGCATTTTTGGCAGGATCTTCATCCTTATAACTCCCTAAACTCCATTTTTGACTTTTTAACTCCAAAAAAAAGAAAACCACCAATCCCACTTCATATCATATGGTTTCCTTTCCCATTGAAACCCCTCGATTTTGTGTTTTCAATCAAAGGAAGTTCATATGTTTTGAAGCATAGCGTTTGTTCAAAAAAGTAATGATGAAAAGAAGGATTATCAAGGAAAGAGGTTTCATAAATCGAGGTATGGATAATCCTACTACTATAATTGAAGAGATTATTAAGGAGAGACGTTGGGAAGTGCTTTGCTACACTACCACTACCATTTTGGTTCCCATCGTGAAAGAGTTTTATGCAAATCATCACAGGATCAATCAAGGGTTTGTATTTGTGCGTGGTAGATTTTTAAAATTCACTCCTGCATGAATTAAAAATATCTTTTTGATTGAGAACGAACCTATTTGCCATTATTTTAATTGCAATGCCACGAGGGATAATACGAATGGAAAGTTAGAGATAATGGATACGTTAGTTTCCCATCTACATCTCGCAATCCAGTATCAAAATAGTGGCACTACTTTATTTCGATAAAGTTATTTCCGACATTGAAGATTAGCAAGGTAACCAAGGAAAGCACCATTTTGAATTTTTGTATTCAAACTAGGAGGCCGAATGACATTGGTAATATTATTGTGAAATTAGTACTTGGATTAATTGTGCATGGTTCTAAATATGGGCTTGGAGACCCGTCCACCATATTTCTCTTACGTAGTCAGTCACAGGTTCCTTATGAAAGTTGGGAAAAGGTTCTTCTTCCATGGAGGCCTATTGATCTAACTAATCCCTATGACTACCAGACAATTGGAGATGAAGATGACATGAACTTGCTCGCTAATCAACCAACACAGACTTCACAACATATTCAATCCTATTTTCCTGAAGGTTCCAGAATGATATTGAAGAGGATCAAATAGTTGGAGACCAAGGTACGAAATGTTATGAATGAGATCAATAACATTTCTGATTTATTCGATCATATAGATTGGAGAATGAAAGAATAATTCGATCACACTGGTCGAATTGAGATGGGCTTGATCAATCTAATGAAGAAAAACTCAGTGATTATAGAAGAATCATCTGAAAAATTTCCAATTCATTCATTTTATAATTTTTCTGTGCATCACCAATCAATTAGAGACATTAGAGGAGAGGATAGTTCTAAAACTAATTTGGAGTAATTGATGGATTCTACTTATGTTTGTTGTGTGTTTAGTTTGCTTTGTTTGGTTTGTGTACTATTTGCTTTGAACTTTGATTTGGATGTGTTTACTTTCATTGTGTGCTTAGATCTTAGTGTTTATCTATCGTAGAGTACTTACTGCACTAAATATCTAAGAATAGTTGGTTTGAATGAACATATTTGGTGTCTATAATGTAACATGGATTTTATATATATAAGATTGTTGTGTTTTGTTTGTGTGAAAAATTGTGTTAATTATTGCTTATGGGATGATGTAAATGCCTATTGAAGTGTTAAACATCATTGTGGACGTCGAAACGATCGAAAATGAGAAAAAAATTTCAGACTGAGAGAATATTTTGGACTGGCACTGCCAGCGCCCAAATCCAGAGATTTTGGCCAATTTATTTAAATAGAACGCCACCGGCGCCCGAACCTAAAAAAATACCTAAAACCCTCGATTTCAAAATTTTTGCCCTGCGACCTACAAATTTTTCCATTTCCTTCGTCTTCCTCCTCTATTTTCGTGATTTTGAAGATCTAGGGCTTGATAGATCTCAGATTCAAGGAGATTTCAAGGCTTTTCAACACTAGATTTACACTTCTCTTGGTAAGAACTTCACTTTAAGTTAAAATTTTTGGATTTTCACTATGGAAATCTTTCACATTGCTTATGGTGGAATTTTTGGAGTTTCAAAGAGATTTTAAAATTTCTATGATGAAATTTGCTCTTACTTGTTTAGAATAGTGTTTGGAGTTTGTTACATTGTGAATTTGGGATATTGGAATTTTTTTACCAATTTTAGAAATTTACATGTTTCCAAGGATGAGTAAAGGGAAGAGAAAATTAGATTTTGATGAGGAGAGATTCATCAACATCAAAGCCCAATTTCACTATAACTCTCATCTCTACAACAAGATGTGTATCTAGGATTGAGCTTTTGATAGTCTTGGAGGATCTGTAGCACAATTCATTGCAGAGCAGAATTGGGAGCGATTTTGTTATTTCACTGTGAATGCTTTTATGGGAGTTGTTAGAGAATGCTATTCGAATATACCAAGGATTGAGACTGAGTATGTGCTTATTAGAGGGAAGATGGTTGAGTTTACCCCTCAGCGTATCAATGCTTTCTACCAAACTCAGGAACCATTCGTGTGTGAGTACGAGAACTTTGACACTGGGAGGGAGAATATGAGAGAAGTTATTGCTTTTATGACTGACAGGCGAGGAGAATGGAAAGTAAGTAAAAAATAGTTAATAAATTTCCCCGCCTCCAAATTTTATGTTGCTTCAAAAGTTTGGCATTATTTCATTTCCGTGAGACTATTGCCATCGTATCACCATGATGAAGTTACTAGAGCGATTTTGAACTACTATATACAGAAGATGAAAAAGATTGATATTGGGACTATTATTTACAAGAATATTCAGATGATTGCTAGAGGCGAGACCACTAGAGGATTAGGACATCCTGCTTTAATTCATGCGCTCTATGTTCAGTCTGGAGTGCAGTTCAGTAGTTTTGAAGAAATGGCTATACCTTTGAGACCAATTACAAAGAATATTATCCGTACTTATGAGTCTCAATTAGGAACCAGAGTTGAGTGTAGGAGTACTGATATTCCTACTACGAGTTATGATGTTCCATGTACTTTTGAGCTGCCTACCTTATCTAATATTATGGAGCAGCTGAGACTACAAAGTGCTAGTGTAGATAGACTCCATGGTCGGATGGATGTATTTGAGGCGAGGAATGATGTGAATGAAGATTATCTACAGAGGAGAGTTAAGTTCGATATTGCTTATTATGATGCCCAGGGCAGATTTATGAGGGGAGAGTCCAATGTGATATTTCCTTCTTGCCCCACCTATACCCCATATAGACCTGACCCTAATGAGGACCCTGCTGATGACCTCTTGATGGCCCTGCTGATTCTGGTGATGGAGACTGACAGATTGTTTATTTTTATTTCTGTTGTTCTTGTTCTGTTGTGATGTACTGATGTGATGTAGTGGATATTTACTTTACACATGATGTGTAACCCTGTGTTGTACTGTTGTGTTGTAGTACTTAATTTTCATATGTTATGTAACTCTGTTGATGTATTATTATGTTGTACTAAAACATTTAAATTGTTAGCTGGACTGTGTAGTACTGTGATAGTTTGTTTCATGTTGTAGTGTTCTGTTGATGTTTAGTGTTTATTGTTAATTTCTCCTTAACCATACAAATATTTAAAATTGTTATATCACTACAACAAATTGTTTCATGCCTGCTAGTTGTAAATTTTGACTAATACCAGATAGCTGTTGAAGATTTCAAGATCCCAGCACAGAGAGTTTAGTTTTTTTCTACTCTAAACTATTTCAAATTTATTGAAAAATTTAAGTTTGGGGGAGGGTAGAAAAATACTAACTTTTATTTGTTCTCAATTATTATATTTTCAAAAATTATTAGCATAACTTCTGGCAGTTCAACAACACTGTAAGTAACAAAAAATTTTTATTTTAGTTGAATATTATGGAAGGATGAGATGAAAATTTTTAGTGATAAAGGTTGATTTTATAGAAGTATGATATTTAGTATGAAAGGATTTGATTATAGTCAACTATTTAAAGTAAAGAAAATTGTATTTTTGAAATGTTAAGGAACATAAAGTATTGTGTGTTAAGAAGAGATTGTAAATTTATGATGAATAAGAAAGCTTATACTTAACTATAAAGTAAAGATATGTTTCATGTTTGAACTTAAGAAAGAGGAGAGTGAAGTTCAAAATCATTAAAGTACTATCCAGATATAGTAATCCTCAATAAAAAAAGAGAGAGAGAAAAGTAAAGAATGATTGAAAAACAATCCCTAAAAAAAGGAAAGAGAAAAAGAAAAGAAAATAAAAGAAAGAAAATTTTTTTATGAGGGGAAGCTTGAGGAGATGCCTAATCAAAAATTGGTTTCACTTGAATCATCCTGAAGGGAGAGCTTGATATCATTTCTGAATTTATGTTTTATGTACTGGTCTACCTTCTAATAAAATTTACATAAACTCCTTTTTCACATAGTCTTTTGAGGCACTCTTAATATGACAAATTATGGTTCATCTTAAAGTAAATAGAAGACTAGAACTCTTAGACTTGATTGCTAAATATTCTTATAATTGTAGTGTTAAGCTGAGTTGCTAAATTTCTTTCTGAAAATCTAACCAATATATTGATTTGAATGAAAAAATTTAGTGTCTTACAGTTGAAAAGTACATAGCCAAGAGTTATATTTTATGCAGCAAAATGATTTCTTAAGGACAAGTAATAGTTAAAGTTTGGGGGATTCTGATGCACTAAAAATATATACAGTTTTTGCTATATAATTTTACCCATTTTTTGTGATATTGCACTTTAAAGAAAGAAACTTTTCAAGATTTTGTTGCAGGTATGATGATTTTAGGTGATTGGAGTGAAAAGAAGTAAAAAGGAATGAATTCTAAGCAAAAAGGAGCAACGGAGCAAAATGTTGAAAAAAGTGTTTTGGCGCCGTCAGTGCCCAAATCTAGAGAGTCCAGAATTAATTGCAGGATACAGCGCCACCGGCGCCCTATCTGGCGCCGCCGGTGCCCGAAGTGGGTGGAGTTCTAATTTGAAGAGTTTTGGCAACTTTTTGAAAGGATGCCTATGGAAAATCTTGGGATTTCGTTCCTATCTTATAAGTAACTATTATTGGACAAAATTGGCGTGCTTCTTCAGTGGTTCTAGAGTAGTTTTAGTGAGTGTTAAGTGTTAGGGTTTAGGAGAAGTGTGTGTAGAGTGAGGATTTGAGAGGAATTCTTCTCTAAGGAGTTAAGGAGAAGGGGTAAAGTGAAAGATTGTTTCTTCCTTTCCATTCAAAATAGAGAATCAATTGTTGTAAAGAAGAGAGAAGAGGATTCAAAGGAACTTCAAGAGAATTGCATTGGGGAAGAGAAAGAGATAAGTTATATTTTATTTTGTGGTTTGTATGACTTTTCTTTTATATATAAAATCCATGTTTTATTGTATCTTCTCCATGAATTCTGAGTAGTCTCCCTTGTCTTTCTTCTTGCATAGAGATGTGATGATGGATAGATGTGGATTTGATGTGCTTTTAATGTAATGAAAAGATTGTGATGGTTTTGTTTGAGCAATAAGTTTGAAAAGATTTAATGTCCTATAATAATAATGAATGATTCATTCAATTTATATGGTTGAATTGCGTAGTTCATGGGAATTGAGTGCAAATGAATAAGGAAATAAGCTTTGATGGACTTCAATGCGGAGATTTCAGGGTGATAGGCTAAAATCCCTAAATTGGTTCTAATATTAGTAACTAATATCAAAGGTCAGCCTTCGGGTGAAGGGTGAGTGGGAGCTCCAGAGTGGGAGCCAGTATCCTCCCATCATAGCCTTAGATTTAGTGACTAAACTTAGGATATGTCAATGTTCTTTTCTTACTTAGAAGAGGGGGTACTCTTTTAAGGGTAAAGAATCATCTATGCTCCTATTTGGCTCAATAACTTAAATATTTGTTCCATATCAATTCACACATCATATTCTCATTGGAAGAGGAAAGATGCTTTTCTCATATATCGAAAACCTTTCAAATACTTAGTTTAGTGTGTCTGTTACTTAATTATGTTTCTAAAGTTGTTAGAAGTAATTATAGTGTAGTTAATTTTTACTGTTTCCTGCACAGTAGTAGTAATTAGTTAACTTTAATTGCAAATTAAATATCAGATTGTAGTGCTACATTTCCTATATTGTGAACACTTTCTTATATATTCCAAACTTCCATGTGGGATCGATAACCAGGTCTCCATTCGAGCCCTATATTACTAGATACGATACGTATGCTTGGACATAACAAAATCATTATAAATATATATATCTGAGTTCATAAATTCTTGGGAAATATAAGTCCCGTGCATCAGTTGCCTTTCACAAAGTGTTTGGTTTAACATCTTCAGTCTGACATACCCAAAACTCATTTTGAGTGACCCAACATCAGATTCTCATCAGATTTAAGTTGATCGACTGAAAAATAAGGTTTATGTCTATGACCGTTAACTTTAAATATTTTTATAGTCTTAGGATTTTGAATATATACAACTCCATAAGAATAAACATTTATCACAATAAATGGACCAATACACCTGGACTTAAGTTTTCCAGAAAAAGTTCTCAATCTGGCATTATACAGGAATACTTTCTGTCTTGGCACAAGATTTTTAGTAAGAATCTTTTGATCATGCCATATCTTCATCTTTTCCTTATAAATCTTAGCGTTTTCATAAGATTCATTCCTTATCTCGTCAAGCTCATTTAATTGCAATAATCTCTTCCCAGTAGCATTTTTCAAATTATAATTGAACTCTTTAATAGCCAAATATACTTTATGCTCAAGTTCAATGGGCAAATGACAAGCTTTTCCAAAAATCAGCCTAAATGGGGACATTGCTATAGAGGTTCTGTAGGCAGTCCTATAGGCTCACAAGCATAATCCAGTTTGACTGATCAATCATTTCTATTTGTATTAACAGTCTTTTCCAATATTTATTTAATTTCATGATTGGATAATTTAACCAAACCACTTGTCTGAGGATGATAATTAGTAGCAATGCGATGATTTATATGATATTTCTTTGCTAACTTCTCAGTAATCGTATTTTTAAAATGACTTCCCCCATTAGTTATGATTACTCATGGTATTCCAAAACTGCAAAATATATTATTTCTTAAAAACTTTGCAACACTTTGAGAATCACACCGAGTTAAAGAAATAGCTTCAATCCATATGGAAACATAGTCCACTGCTCTCAAAATATTAACATTTCTGAAAGATGGTGTAAATGGACCCAGGAAATCTAATCCCCAAACATCAAATATTTCAACTTCCAACATATAATTGAGGGGCATCTCATTTCTTGTAAAAGTATTGCCTACACGCTGACATCTATCACAATATTTAATATAAGCATTCACATCCTTAAAAATTGTAGGCCAATAAAATCCAGATTATAAGATTTTATATGTAGTTCTTTCAACTCCAAAATGTCCCCTATAATCAGAATCTTGAAAATTTTGAATAGTTTTATAAGTCTCTTCCAAAGGTACAGATCTTCAAATTATAAGATCCTTTCCTTGTTCATATAAAAATAGGTCAACCCAAAAATATTTCTTAGCAGCAGACAAAAATTTCTTCTTTTCCTGGTATGTCAAACTATAGGGTAAAATATTACTAACAATAAAGTACTATGTCAGTATACCATGGAACACACCATTCATTAACAACAAATAATTTTTCATCAAGAAAATGTTCATTAATTTCTTCAGCATCACAGAGAGATTTTCATTTTCAAGCCTGGACAAATGATCAGCAATTTGATTATCATATCCCTTCCTATCTACTCTCTCAAAATCAAATTCATGAAAAAGAAGAGTCCATCTAATCACTCTCAACTTCGCATCCTTCTTCTTTATTATATATTTGATAGTAGAATGATCAGTATGCACCACACATTTAGTTCCAATTAAATATGATCAAAATTTATCAAAGGCAAATGCTATAGCTAATAACTCTTTCTCATTAGTGGTATAATTAATTTGAGCATCATTAAGAGTTTTACTAGCATAAAAAATAACTTTGAAAATTTTATCATATTTCTTACCCAAAACAGCTCCAATGGCATAATCACTAGCATCACACATTAATTAAAAAGGTATTTCCCAATTTGGTGAATTTATAACAGGTGTAGTGATTAATTTTTCTATTAATGATTCAAAAGCTTTTAGGCAATCATCATCAAAATAAAAAATTGCATCCTTTTCAAATAACTGGCATAAAGGTTTTGTAATCTTTGAAAAGTCTTTGATGTAACGGTTGTAGAATCCAGCATGTCCCAGAAAACTTCTAATTCCCCTTACATTGGTCGGGCAAGGTAAATTTGAGATAACTTGAATTTTTGTAGAATCTACCTCTAAACCTTTTTCTGAAATCCGAAGTCCCAATATAATTTCTCCTGTTACCATAAATTTGTATTTTTCATAGTTAAGGATTAAATTAGTTTCTTCAGAGCGTTTTAGAACTTTAGACAAATGTTCTAAACATGATTCAAATGAAATTCCAAACACTAAAAAGTCATCCATAAAAACTTCAATCCCTTTTTAAATTAAATCACAGAAAATAGCCATCATACATCTCTGAAATGTAGCAGGGGCATTATATAAACCAAAGGGCATTATACTAAAAGGAAACATACCATAAGGATTGGAAAAAGTAGTTTTCTATTGAACCATAAGTGCAATTTAAATTTGGTGGTAACCAGTATATCAATCCAGAAAACAAAAGTATTTATGCCCAACCAGTTTATCCAGCATCTGATCCAGAAATGGAAGTGGGAAATGATCTTTCCTTGTGGCATGATTTAATTTTCTATAATCAATGCATATTCACAAACCTGTAACTTATCTTGTTGGAATCATTTAGTTCTTTTCATTAACCATCACAGTTACTCTTCCTTTCTTAGGAACACGGTGAATAGGACTAACTCATGCACTATCTGAAATAGGGTAGATAATTCCAGCCTCCAACCACTTCAAAATTTCTTTCTTAATAACATCTTTCATGATAGGATTTAATCTCCTTTGGGGATCAGCCCGAGGTTTGCAATAGTCTTCCATAAGAATTTTGTGCATACAAATTGAAGGACTGATTCCTTTAATATCATCAATCATCCATCCAAAGGCTTTCTTGTACTTCTTTGAAATTTCAAGCAAACTCTCTTCTTCTTTTTTAGTCAATTGAGGTGAAATTATAAAAGGCAAGGTTGAGGACTCACCCAAAAAAAGTACTTCAGATGATCAGGAAGCATTTTTAACTCATGTGCAGGAGATTTTTCATTTGATGCACCATAAGATTCATCTTTTTCAGTAATATTCAACAATTCAAAATTTTTATGAACATAATTTAATTCTTCCTCATGAAAATCTTCAAAATGATGTAACTCCCCTTCTTGTTTATGTTCCAATTCTTCTCTTTCAGGTTTTTCTTCAAAAGTTGACTTGAAATGACATTCATTTAAATATCTGATAACATCCATCCTATAACATTCATCATCTTTACCTCTTACAGGATATTTCATCGATCTCAAAATATTGAATGTAATAGTTTGATCATTAACCCTCATTGTTAATTCCTCTTTTTGCACATCTATCATTGCTCTGCCTGTAGCTAGGAAAGGTTTTCCCAAAATGATGGGTATGTCTTTATCTTCTTTCATATACAATGAAATCAACAGGAAAGATAAATTGATCCACTTTAACCAAAATATCTTCTACAACTCCTTTTGGATATGTGATCGAATTATCTACTAATTGCAGAGTTACTGTAGTTGGGGTTATTTCTCCTAATCCCAGTATTTTAAATATTGATAGACACATAAGGTTAATGATTGCACCCAAATCACATAAGGCTTTTCCATAGAATTTGTCTCTGATTTCACATGGAAAAACTACCAGGATCATTATGCTTATTAAGAAGCTTCTTCTGAATTATTGCACTCCTCACTAAGTTCAACTATCTCATTATCTTCGAACTTTCTCTTCCTGTTGAGAATATCCTTCATAAGTTTCACATAGCTTGGCATTTGTTCTAAGGCTTCAGCAAATGGAATATTAATGGTAAGCTTCTTAAATATCTCCAAGAATTTTGAAAATTGCTTATCCAACTTTTGTTGACGAAGTTGCTGAAGAAATGGAGGTGGTGGCTTTTTCCAAATCAACCTTAGATGGAGAAATTACTCTTTCTAAACCTTTCGGATCGTCCTGTTTTCATTCTTCAATCTCTTCTTTCTCTACTTCAGTTTCTTTCTGAACTCTACCTTCCAACTCTCTTCCACTTCTCAGTTGAATTGCTTTTACATGCTCTTTATTCTTATCTCTTGACTTCACTTCAATATTACATAGAAGCATTCCTTAAGATATATTACCTAATGAATTTGCAATTTGCCCTAATTGATTTTCAATATTTCTTATGGTTGCTCCTTGAATTTGCAATTGATTTTTCGTATGTGACACCACTTCTTCAATAGACAACTTCTTCTCCTTTAATGGTAAAGCATTGTTAAAAACTGGTGGATAGGTTAGTCTATAATTATTATTTCCTTGGTTTTTCCAGTTCCTCAATGGGTTTACTTGGTGGTTCACCCATTATTGATTAATACCTTCCTGATTATTGGTATTCCAGTTAAAGTTTGGGTGGTTCTTCCAACCTGGGTTATAATAATTGGAATAGGATTATTAGGCTTGCTTATAGCATAAAAAGATTCTGGTGAAGAATAGGAATCAACCATTTAGCTTGATGAATTTTCTTGAATCATGGATTTTGGCTGAGAAAAATTCATCCCAAATTGGTCTATCTTCCTTGAAATTGCAGCAACTTGAATTGCTAACATTGCAAAAGCATCATCTTCATGAACACTGGCTACCCTTTTAGGATTTAACCTTTCAGAAGGCTATTGAAAATTATTAGTAGTCATTTCTTCAATTAAAGCATAAGCATCAGAAAAGTGTTTAGACATTAATGATCCACCAGCAGCATCGATAATTGATTTTAGAGATTCAACTAATCCATTGTAAAAGGTTTTAATTATTAACCAATCTGGTATCGAATGATGTTGACATTTCCTGAGGAGATCTTTAAGTCTTCCCCATGCTTCATATATTAATTCACCTTCAAACTGACAAAAAGATGTAATATCATTTCTCAACTTTGCAGTCTTAGATGGTGGAAAATATTTAGCAAGGAATTTTTGTGCTAAATCACCCCAAGTTTTAATGAATTTAACCATATCTTAGCTTTATCCCTTAGTTTGAAAGGAAAAATTCTAAGTCCAATAGCATCATCTAAAACACCATCATATTTATAAGTAGCACACAACTCTAGAAAATAAGTAAGATGTAAATTAGGATCTTCAGTTGTTGCTCCCCCAAACTGATTATTAGACACCATTTGGATAATAGTAGGTTTAAGCTCAAGGGAATTAGCAGCTACAGTAGGGTGTTAAATACTACCATGAAGTTCATCCACTGTAGTGTTAGAATAATCTCTTAAAGGTCTGGATTCTTGATGGATGCCAACATTTTGATTTTACTGATTTACCATTTCTTGAATATTTTTAACTTTTTCTAAATTTTTAATCTTTTTGATTTTTCTGAAGTTCTTTCTAATTCAGAATTGTAAGGCACAAGTCTCTCAGAACCTAAACTATGCATACAACATTAAAATATAACAAAATACACCAACAAAAAATAAAGAAAAGTAAAAATTTAATTTTTTCTTAATTTGCTTTAATAAATGCAGTTTTAATTAATTTCTCCAGCAATGGAACCAAAAACTTGATCCCCAAAAAATATATGTGCTTACGATTTAGATCTGAAAATTTTGATTTTAAAATATGGGATACTACGCAAGTGTACGTATCATTTATCAAGTTATATAGGACTTTCTGATTAAGCTCCGAGATATTGAACCCACAGGGAAATGTAAAAAGTTTTTAAAGAAATAAGAAAATTATATTTTTACTTTTTAAATGACTTTTTAAAGTGTATTTTGATTTGTAATGTTTGAAAGTTATTTTTTGTATTTTTGATAAAAAGCTAAGCAGGAAATGAAAATTATGAAAACATTAAAACACGATCTAAAACACTAGGAAATAAAATATCTTTTTCTTTCTCTTATAAAGCAATAATAATTATATAATTATTGGTGTGGAAGTATTTAAATGTGTTATGACAAATAGGAGCAAATTTATTCGTTACCCTTACTTGGTTCTATAAAGAACATTGGTTAATTTGAAATTTTATAATTTTGAAAATGGTTAGACAGGGAAGATACCAGCACTCACTATAGAGTTCCCTCGATTCTCTCCACCTGGGGGCTAACTTCTCATACCAAAATTTAAAATATCAAACTAAATTAGGGGGCTTTAACTTGTCACTCTAAAGACCTCTAATTTTACTCCCCATTAAAAACATATCTCATATATTTGCATTTAATTATATGGACTACAATTCTCAGCCATATAATTGCATGTGATTTTTACCAATTATTGTTTGAGATAATACCGCATTGGATCTTCCATAATCTCACAACAAATTTTAACATCTTACCTGGCCAAATTAAGAAGTAAATAAAGTTCATGAAATTAAATCTTCACAACTTATTCCAGCTTTAAACACTTATACATTCCACAACAATCCTACATAATTTAATTACTTCTTCATTTAAGAAAGAAATATATAAAGAAAACTACTCAGCTCTCATGGAGAAAACACAGGCACACATTGATTTGAAAATAGAAATCATAATGAAAACATAACAAATTTTAATTAAAATCTAAATATAAAAATAAAAGTAAACACTTATCTGAAAATCCTCTCCACAAGACTCCGAAAGTTCGTTTGAAACTTGACTTTCCACTAAAACACTCCTCAGAGTAAGAACTATAAACAATAAAAGACAAAAAATAAAACTAGAAGAGGACTCTCTAAAGACTCTCCTTCTTCAATGACTCTCATGCAAATTACATGACATAATTTTAATAATAATCCAAAAGGTGCCTTGGTGTCTCTTAAAACTATGTCCAGATTCAAGGTATCCACCAAAAGATGCATCCTTTCATTCAAATTTGCTGCCCATGGAAGTTAATGAAGTTACCACCAAAAGTTGCTTCGAACACACCTTGAAATTGGCGCCAAAAATGAAGAAAATTTGATTTTTAACTGTGGCGCCAAAGTGCCGACCAGGCGGCGCTTAGCAGCCAGTGTCTAACTTTTCATTTTTTTTTCAATTTTTTGTTCCAAATTTGATCTGATTTTGCTCCTTTCATTATAATCACTTATTTTCATCATATCTGTAAGAAAAATACAAAATAACTTCCATTAAAGTGCAATATCACAAAAAATAGGTATAAAATGTGCATTAAAATACTATTTATCTTAGGTGTATCAAATAACATCCCAGATTTCTTCTTCATTGGAAGGATCAATAATGGCAAGGTTGTTGGTGTAATAAACATGTTGGCTAAAGGAAGTAGGCTCAGTATAGTGGTAATTGTCAATTGATTTAATAGTGTTTGGAAATAGTTAACAGCCTCCATAAGAATGGTAGTGTGGGGAGGGAGAGGCATAAGTTTGGAGTTTAAGAAGAGAGAGACATTGTGGGCTAGTTTTATGGACCATAAGTATTATGTTCAAACTCACCCTTCTTTGGTGTATTGGAGAAATGGGTATTCTAATGCTTGGAAGGCTATGATAAAGGCTAGAGAAATAGCTTCTTAGGTTTTGTTTTGGGACTGTGGGGAGGGGAATGTCTCCTTTTAGCATGACATATAGCGCTGTAGCTTTCCTGAAGATCAAAGTTTAATGGGAAATGCTGATGCTTTGAATGTTCATGATTGTTGGTTTGATGGGACTTGGAATATATCTATGCTTAGGGTTTTGGTTGGTGATGTTGCTACTAAAATAACTACTATTCCAATTATTTCTGATAAGAAAGATATACTAGTGTGTAAATTTAACCCTACACATTCTGGCACTAAAGCACTATATTAACACTTGCTTTCTTTCCCTTTTTGGGAGTGCAGTAGTACCAGCTGGCAATCCTCTATATCTCCACCTATCTCCTTTTTCTTGTGGAGGTTTTTCTTCTCCCTGCTACCTGTGGATGATATTTTAAAATGAAAAGTCTTAAGATTAACCTCCAAATGTTTTCCTTACCATAAGAATGAGGAAACTATTAATCATATTTTCTATGACTGTCATTTCACTATTCATATATGGAACATGCTTGGTAATTTATTTGGGTTGTATTGGCCTACTAAATTTGGGGTGGCTGATTACTCTTAGTTTGGAAGTCATCTCCTCTATTTGAACAAAATCATGCTTATTTCCCTCTCATTGTACTCTAGTTTCTTGGTCAGCAAGGAACATTTATAAACATAATGAGGCCCCTCCCTCTTCTACTCTAGTTGTTTCTTATATTATTTCCCATTAGTTTAACATTTGCACAAATATTATGAGAGATAAGGTTAGCCAAGGCTACAGACCTACTTTGGTAGGGTGGTCTCCTCCTGACAGGAATTGGGTTAAAGTTAATTTTGATGGTAGTTGGTCTAATACTGCTGCTACTGTTATTGGACTTTTTAGGAACCATCTTGGACAGATGTTGTGTTGCTTTATCTCTCCTGTTGATACTACTACTTCTATTAAAACGGAGTTGTGGGCTGTTCTCTTAGCTGCACATCAAGCTGCTACCTTCCATTACCCTGATATTATTACTGAAACTGACTCTATGTTTTTTGTTGATGTCCTTTCGAGGAAAGCTAAAAACTATTGGAGATTTATAGGCCTCCTTAAAAGGATTTGGAATTTTCTAGCTTTACATCTTCTTAAGGTGCAGGTCAATTTTATATTCAGGGAGGGGAATTCCCCTACTGACTGGCTTACTAAGGTGGGCCTCAATAGAATTGTTCTTGGGTTGCACCCTTTTTGTCATCTTAAAGTTCTACTACAGGGGGATAATTTACGGATTC
The DNA here is from genome assembly GCA_022702705.1 of Papilionanthe hookeriana x Papilionanthe teres. NCBI lineage: Eukaryota > Viridiplantae > Streptophyta > Magnoliopsida > Asparagales > Orchidaceae > Papilionanthe > Papilionanthe hookeriana x Papilionanthe teres. The sequence goes on along the minus strand of CM040421.1, from coordinate 154,520,496 downwards.
CTTACATTATACCAAGAGGTCATTTGGGTGTATCCCAGCATTTTCCTCATGTTATGTTATTTTCTTGGGTGTGTTGGTTTCTTTCGACACTTTCTGTACTCTCCCTTTCTGTGATGTCGATAATTATTTCTTACCAGTTGTCCTGGGTTGGGATGACTGCTTATTAAACACTATTTTTCTTTCTGGTTGGTTCTGTTTTATGGTTGGATCTGCTGCTACTATGGGGGAAGTTTTTGCTTTTTTTTGGGAGGATTTTTTATATACTTTAATTACCTGTAAGTTGGTTTGTAAGAAAGACATTTTGGTATATTTTGGGTGGATCTCATCTTTCTGTTTGTTTGCTTAGAAGTTGGATTTGTGCATCCAATGATGGTGTTGGTTATTATACTTTATATTTGAGTGAAAGCTCTATTTGCTGGCTCTCTTTATCTGTTCTTTACTCACCTCACTATTTTATGGATCTTTTGCTCTTTTGTTTCATTTTCCTTGATTGTTGTTGGAGTACTGCTGGTTTACAGTTGACGTTTTCAAGGATTGGAACTCTACTAGCTGGGATATTGGATCATTTCATCCAATGCTGGTACTGGTTATTCGGTTTTATCTTTAAGTGCACGTCATGTTTTCTGTCCCTCTTTATCAGATATGCCTCCTTTGGTTTTCCAAGAAGTTCTCTTTTCACCTCACTGCTTTATAGAACTTCTACTATTTGCTTTCATCTTCCTGGACTACTATTGGAGTTTTGGTGGTTTTCTATTACATTTTCATGCAATGGACTTCTGATGGCTGCTTTTATTTCTACTGGGACTTTCCTCAATCTTACAACAGATGCTACAATATTTTTTTTTTTTGCATACTGACTCCTTTGGATATTTTTTTGAGAGTAAACTTGTATTTTTCTTTTTGGTGTTATGTTGTAATCCGGTTAGAGGAACCTCTAAGTGCTATATAATGCATTTGTTTGTTTTTAGGCTTGGGGATCCTTCCACCCCTCCCTCCTTTTTGTCCAATCTATGTTATATCAACATCGTGGAGCTGAATAATGCCCTTTCTTTTTTAGAAAATAATATATACATAGAATCCCAAAAATGAAAACATTAACATTATAATTATTGTAAAAGAGATTTTTTTCCTAACTTAGAACACTGTCAACCACTACGTTCTCTTTTTTGATGATGAGCCCTTGTTATATTTCGTGCACACCCATCCAATCTTGTTATCCCTCTCCTCTTTCCCTCCTGCAGCCCTCTCTTGAGGCAAGGGCTTATTTAGATATGAAATTTTCATCCATGACACACCATGATGAAGCCTTAAAAAACTGGAGAACTTTTCTAAATAATATGTTTCTTTCCTCCTAAGAGATTATAGTTTGGAAGATAGTGTATCAGTCTCATACATGCTACCTCTGGGCGATCTGCAGCGAGGAGCAGGAACTACTCTACCTCAAACACGAAAATGAAGGGGGTGTGGAGACTAATAAGAAATTATAAAAATACTTTAAATAGCAATTATTTAAGGATAACCAGGTAAAGTTTTCCTAACAAGTAAATATTTTGATGCATTGTGGAAGTATTTGTTGTTCTATACTATCTAGGAGCATATGCATTGATGTATTGACCTTTTCAGTAGTGAAAATGGCTAGGATATCACTTGATGTATGTTGACCTCATTTTTGATGAGTTCTTTTGCTTCTCTCTTTAGTACTTAGGATCTAGCCTTAGGATTTTCCTTTGACTAATCTTAGAGGACTAGAAGTGGAACCAACCCTTTAGAAGTACAAACACCTCTTGACTCCCTGCAAACTCCACAAGCTTGATTGTAGAAGCCTAGTCAGCTAGAGGGTTGAAATCAAATGTGGAGGTTTAAAGTTTGAGTTCCCTATAGGACCTTTTGGCCTTAGAAATACCCTGGATGGCCTGGTCTGGTGAGGGTTAGGAACAACATAGTGAATGCCTCAAATGAGTCCTCTCATGGCTCGTATGAGCTTAATATGGCTTCATGGCTCAACCAAAGTGATTCCATTTTACTCAAATTTGATCAATCTTCATTTTTCCAAAATTTCAATTTTTGACTCCCGGGGCCCTACACCCACAAAAACCAACCAAATGCGCTTGAAACTACCCAAAATTTACAAAATCACCTAAATTACCCAAAATTTCTCAAAATCAATCCTAAACATTTCCTCCCACTCAAATTGATCATCCATAGCCAAAAAAATACCAAAACTTCCAAAAGTACCCCCAATACCCTCTGAATACCCAAAATGCCCTTCTTAGCCCAAAAATCCAAAAATTCCAAAAAATCCCAAAAAATTCCAAAAAATCCCAAATATTCCCAATTTCATTTTGTTCAACTACACTATGGACAAATTTTTCCAATTTCTCCACTTTTATTAAAACCCCCAATTTGGCCCATTTTAAACCCAAGTGAACCCAATGTCAAACCAAACCACCCCAATTGACCTCAATTTTGGTCCAATTCAATTCTAAACTTCAAATCAATATCCCCAATATCAATTTAGACCAAATCCAAGTCCAATTTGATTGACATTTGAGCCCAATTTCAATTTGAAGCCTAAGGCCCAATTTTGGCCCATGACCTAAACCTAGCTCAAACCCACCCAATTCAACTCCAATTGGCCCCAAATCTTTTCCAAAGCCTTCCTAACACCCCAATAAACAAAAAAATAACTTGATTTTCCCAAAATTTGAACCTAAACTTCTCCCAAACCTAACCCAAAATTAAAATCCCTTAAATTGACCTAAGCCCAAACCTAACCCAAATGGGCCCAAATCCCAAAATTAGAGCCCAACCAAAGTTGGAAACTCTTAGTAACACTGCCATGAAAATTTTACAACATTAATTTTACATCAAATCCAACATTAGCCCAACCTTAACCCAAGTTAGCCCAATTTGAACCATTTTGGCCCCTTTACCAAAAGACCCACATCAAACCCAATTCAATTCAAAATCACTTTAAACTTGTTCCAAACCACTCATGACACAAGCCTAAACCAGTTGCAAAATTTATTTGACATGGTCCTTCAAAACATTTTCATCCAAATGCCCATTTTAAAATCCAAAAGCCCACTTCCTTAAATCACACTAAAATCCCACCCAAGACCATTTCAAAAGCCCAAGTTTTCAATCCAAAGCCTACATGACATTTCTCTACATCATCAATTTAATCAAAATCACCCCTAAGTTTTAAAATCATCATTAAACCATTCCAAATCAAGCTTCATAAAATTCTCCACTAAAATACCAAAATTCCTAAATTCTACTTCCATAAAATTGACCAAGCTTTGCCCTAAGCCACATGGAGCCATGAAGCCATAAGCCATAAGCCATATGCAAGCCATGGGAGCCACTTTCCACCTAACGAAGCCATTAATGGCAAGAAGAGGGGGGTCTTTCTTAAACCTTCATTAAGCATTTTTAACCTCATCCATGTTACACTCTAAACTAAGCTTAGCCACCTCACCTTAGATGGAGACTTCACCACCCCTTCCAAGCTGACCTAAATGATTCTTTTCAGCCCAAAACCAGGCCTTGGGTGGTGCACCAAGCATAAAACCATGGGTTAACCAAATTGAACCCAAAATGAGCCTCTCCACATTCCATTTCAATTCAGCCCCTTTACACTTAGCCAACTCCAATTGACTTCACCAAATTCAAGCCCTGACCGTCTTGATCAGGATGGTGACCTGACCCTGGTCGGCCACCCACCACAGCCGCCGGAAACCACCAGGCCAAGAGGCTTAATTTGAATTAAAAATTCAATTTGAATTAGCTAAGCTGTCCCATGCCCAATGGCCATTGCAGCTGTTCTTCCCTTGCCTTGAGAAGTGGATCCAAGCCATTAAACCCCCTGGGAGGCCCTCCAGCCACCTCTATTTAAACCCACTCACCTCTCGGCCAAACAAGGAGATGAACAAGACCTTAAGGAAACTCTGCCAAAATTGCTCCAGGACCTTCTCCTAACCTGGCAGCGGTTGATCCCCAAGTGTTCCTTTGCCCTAATCCCCATTAACAGAGCTCAATTTTCGAGTTGAAAATCCACCCAAAAAACAGGACACTTCACCACAGTGAGCCAATCTCCAAATTGATTGGTCCTACACCTTCACTAGACTAAGAGGAGAAGTTCCCCAGCAAAAGCCCCCTTACCAGGCCAGCCATTGCTTCCAGCCTCTAAGCTTTGTGATCGGCCTTGGTCACATTCATACTTAGACAATTCCCTAGAGCCGGAGACTTCATCTGGAGCTTGCCTGGACTCAATCGAAGGTGAAACAACTCTCAGATCGAAGCTTCACTTCTCTGAGCAAAGGTATGAACTCACTCTTCCTCCCGAGCTTCTAGCGATTCTCCATTTTATTTAGGTTGTTTTTATAGCCTATAAACTGTATGGATGTGTTTGTCTCTTCAAGACGAATCCATAGAGCATAAGAACACAAAGATCCATTGAGAATCGAGTGAGATCTTAGGGTTTTAGTTTGGATGGTCACGGGTGCACACCAGTCGTAGATGATGACCAAGAGCTGTTGGATCGCGCGTGTATCGAGCGGACGGTCGAGATCAAGTCGGACGGCACAATGGTGCATGAACCGCGGGTCGCGTGGCTGCTGACTCAAGTGGCGGCGTTGAATGGGAGCGCGACACGTGGGCTTTCGATCCATCGTAGGTTGATGCGGCGCCGAGTGATAAGTAGGAAATTAGGGTATTTTTTGCATTATTTAAATACCAGAACTAAAATAATTCATATCTTTGCATAGAAAAATCACAAATATAAATAAAAAATACCCTCTTGCTCAGTGAACAGAGGAGAATAATGTGGAAAATAAATCAAGTTAATTGGATGAGTATTTTATTTTTAATAATTTATTTACTGTTTTCAGTATTTTGATTCTTCATTTGCATAGACAATTCACCATGGCTTGAGACCATAGGGCTTTTGAAGCCTCTGATCTTTGGAACATTCCCTGAATTTTTCAAGGTCAGAGGCCATCTCTGTGAAAAGTTATTGAATTTTCAAGTTCAAGTCACTGTTTTAGGTATTTTAAATCCAATAATTAGCATGTTGTAAAATAAATTCTAGGAAAATTTGGTGATGTTTCTTAGGACCAAAGGTCCCTATGAAAAATATATTTTGAGCTAATTCATTCATAATAAACTTAATTGGCTTAAATCTCTAAAATTGAATTTGATATAATTAGGGTTAACCACACATCAAATTGACTTAAAAATAATTCTCCATTACTCTTTAGGGTCAGAGGAACCTTATATAAAATTTTGAAATAAACTGGACTTGATTAGCCCCACCAAATGGGTTTATTAAGCCTCATAAGCAAATTTGAACTTTAAAATTCATAACTCCAAAAATACTTTTCAAAATTTCACAAAAATGACTTTGGAGCTTCTCTGATATCGGGGGAGTTCAGGAAAATTAAAATTAGAATTTTCTAAAAAAGTTGATTTTTCACAATATTTTAATATTTTAATAATTAAAAATTATAAAAATCACAAAAATATTAAAAATAATAAAAATGTCATAATTTGACTTCTAATCACTTAAGAACAAACCAAATATTTTTCCTAAGTCCCTAGGATAAGATATTGAATTTTAAAAGCTTAATGTAATTTTTAATATAAAAAATATGTTTTCAACCTTTTTCACTAAAATAATTCTAATAAATTAAAGAAAAATCAGAAAATTATAAAATTTATTCCTCTGAACTCCTTGAGGTCAGAGAGATTTAAGAAAAATACAAAATCCATTTTCCAACTTTAATTTTGATTTATAATTAATTAATACGCTAAAACTCAAAATAATTATACTAAATAAAATAAAATTCAAAAAATCACCTAAAATGGTCCAAGTGTCCTCTGGTCATTAGGAACATCCCATAATTTTCTTAAGGATAGAAACCTTTCCTTGGTCATGTTGTTGAATTTTCATTGAAAACCCCATTTTTCTACTAAAAATAATTATATAAATAAATTAAATTTAGAAAAATCACATTTTCTTCTCTAATGTCTTAATTGACATGTGAGTGAGGTGACATAAAAAATTTAAATTCATTTGAGCTCAATTTAGTGAGTTATGAAATAAATAAGCTTAAAAGGGCATAAAGGTAATTAAAAATTTTAACCCTTAATTAAAATTTTAGGTTTAATTAAAATGGGGGGTAAAATATTTGATTTTAACTTTCTCTTAGATGATTGAAACTTAGGGAAATTAAAGGGCAGAAACCCATTAAATACATTGAAAATATCAAAATGAAACTTTAATTAATTAAATAATTTAAATTTTGGAAAGAATACATTTAAAATTTGGATTATTAAAATAGGGATATTATTAAGAGGATATTTATTCTTTAATTTAAAAATCCCTAAATAAGTCACTTTAACAATATTTAATTCTTAATTAGAAATTAAAATAATAATCCAAATTAACAATTAAAACTACAATTAAAACTAAAATTAAACTAAAATTAAATTAAAATTAAAATTAAATTAAAATTAAATTAAATTAAAATTAAATTAAAATTAAATTAAAATTAAATTAAAATTAAATTAAAATTAAAATTAAAATTAAAATTAAATTAAATTAGAATTAAATTAAAATTAAATTAAATTAAAAATTTAAAAAAATTAAATTAAATTAAATTAAATTTAAATTTAAATTAAAATTAAATAAAATTAAAATTAAATAAAATTAAAATTAAACAAAATTAAATTAAAATCAAATTGAATTAAATTAAATTAAAAATCATTTAACAACAAACCTAAATGAAATCATTAAGAATTAAATCTAAAATAATTTGAACACTATTTCAAACTTAAAATTATTAATTAAAACCTCATAATTAAATTAAAACACTAACTCAAACTTTGAATGATTAAAATTCTCAATAAACCAACTTGTCCAAAAGGCTTTAATTATTATAACTCTTAAATAGAGTATTAAGTGAGATGTCACTTCATTCATCAGGTAATCAAATACCTAAGTTCACTGAGCAAGAAATAAAGTTTAGCTAAACTCCTGGATGATTAATTCACCTGTGCAACTACATTTACTTGGACTCAAAATAATCCCAGAAGTATTGAAATGATGTTTAGGACTCATCCTAAGCACTTCCTCAATATGACGGGATGTTTTAGAAGAACAATTGAATCTAATTATTCTTTGATGAAGAAAATCATCCTTAAAATCAAACCAAGAACCTAGAAGTCATAGGAGATAACTAGTTATAGGATTAGGAATTTGGTAGACAACCAAAACCCTTTCCCTTAGCTTTACCTAGGTATCTATTGAAATATTTAAATGCTGTAACATGTATTTTAAGTTCAGCTTGGGATTACGGGAAGACCCTCCAGGTACGCTTTTATTTTATTGCAATTTACTTACATGCACTGTACTTTACTTTTTCTTGCATGTTAAATAAAACTGTTGCATGAAAACCAAAACCTTTAGGGCAGTCCCTGAACTGAAACTAAAACTAAAATTAAAAGTCATTGCAAGATAAAATTCACCGCCACAACATTTTAAAATATAAAACAACTCAAAATTTAATCACAAACAGAACAACAAAACTACAATCACAACTAAATTAAAACGTCTAATTGAATGATCGGGAATACCTCGGATGATGTAACCCACGTGTTGCTAATGGGATTTCCCACGGTCTAAATGAAAGTGTGGAACTCATTCAGTTGAGTTTAGCAAATTCATCTGGACTTAGTGAATTCAATGAAAATAACGGTGACGGGATGACGGAACCGTGGGATCTTAATCGGTTCTGTTTAAATAACTTTAAGATTTGCTTTAATTAAAATATCAAAAACAATTGGATTTTAAGATTTTCTCTAAACTAAAACACTTCTCTCATCTCCTGATTTATGACTTCTAAAACTAAACCTCTGCAACAACAAGGAGCTTGGATCACGGTGGGCAGCACGACCATCTTCGTCAGCAAAATAACTCTACATCAGCTAAACCTTTATTAGAATTAAATAATCAAGCCATAGGATTTCAAGGTAGTTTCATTTGCATGATCATGTCATGTAAGATAAGCCCTAACCGGTCTTAGGATTCTGAGGTAGTTGTTTGGTACGACATAAACCCTCACATCTTCGAGGCTATTTGTATGATTATGTCATACGGATATAAATCCTAATTAATTAAAATTGGTAAGATTGAAACATTAAACAAACTCCCAAATTGAAGCCAAATAATAAGATAGTTTGGGAAGTTGCAAAGATTCTTCTTGGATCCTCAACTTCTCCTACTTCTCTTCCTTTGCATTCATAAAAATAACTGTTCTAAATTTGATCCATTCTCTATTGAAATTTCCAAAATCCAATTGTTTGAAAACCTTAAATTTTAAAATTCTCGAGAGCAAAACCACAAATTATTATTGAGAGTTTTTTAAATGATTCCCGTCATTTAAGATGTAATTGACTATAGGGGCTTGCCCTTATAGAGAACTTTAAGAACCCAGGTAATATAAACCCCACTTAATTCATTTATATTAAGCAGGGGAACTTGTCGGCTTATAAAATTGGTTCGCAGACCAAACGGATGTCACAAATCTTTTAGTTTATTTAATCGAGCCTCATCATCAAGCAGTGTGTTTATTCCTCGGGATAAATACATGGTTTGTGGTGCAGTGCTCGTTTATATAAACTATTCAGGATGTGAGATCGGTTTGATTTTATATCTTAAAATTTTCAAACATAAAATTATTTTCAAAATCAAATGCTACTTTCAAAATTATATATATTTAAATTAAATTTTAAATATGAAAATTCGCCGACAACTTCTATTGGCGACCCCTTTTCAAAATACAACACAACCTAAAAATATGCCGACAATGTATCTGAACACTAACTAAAATTACATCCATCTATTTTTCTAATGAATTAGAAAAATAGAACCTTGGTGATGACGTTGGTCAGACCACTCCAGAAAGAAGTGTTGAAGAAGAAGGTAGTCTTCTAAATTATTGAGATCAAATATCCAACATTGGTCTCAACTATGACAATATTCCATAAGTCAAATGGTAAATAAATAATATGCATTGTTTCACCAATCATAATGGTTCTTGTCCAAGGACAACCACTCCTTACCAAGGATTGATAAATTGATAGACTCGATGCTCAACCATTTGGAGATGAGTTTTTTCGATGCCTTCTTAGTAACCACTACACTATATAATGATGGATTTAGAAAAAGCTAAAAAAAATAATTTAATTTCTAACAAAGGTTTATCTTGTTATAAAGTAGTGCTCTTTGGCATAAAAATGTTGTGTTAACATACCAGTTCTTTATGGATGTAGTTTTTTAGATCGAAAAGGGTAAAAACATTATAATGTATGTGGATGATGTACTTGCTAAGAGTCATTCAACCAAACAACATATAAAAGACATAAAATAAAGTATCAAAATCCTTATGAAAAATTTACATGAGTTTAAACCCATTAGAATATACCTTTGGGGCATCTTAAGGTAATTTGATTAGCTAAATCTTAACCTTATAAAAAATCAAAGCCAACCTATTGAAAGTTTGGGATTTACTAACCATGTCTTCCTTCTGGAGCACTAGGGAAGCAATAAATTAGCCAACAAAATAGCACTTCATAGAAGGATCATCTCAATGTCATAAAAAATGTCTAGCAATCTTCAAGATACACTTGAAGCCAAACAATATCGAATGGACAACTATCGGCCGGTAGATTGGGATATTTTGATTTAACATATACATATTTAGTTCTGAAAATTAATAATTTAAATTTGACAAATGTGAGACCAAATAAAAGTTATATAAACAACAGATTGAATAAACAAGCACTACCCCGCAAGCTCTGCATTCATCCCGAGGAATAGACACATCACTTAAAAGTGAGGCTTGAATAAACAAACTAAAGAAATTTATGACATCTGTTTTTGTCTGCAAAACCTTTTATGTTGACCAACAGATTCTCCTATATAATATAAGAGATTAGATAAGGATTATATTAAGATGACTTCTTAAAGTATTCTATAAGCGCAACCACCTATAGTTAGTTACATCTTAGACAACGGAACTCGCTTAAGAAAACTATCTATTTTGAACAGATGTATTTTTTTTATGAAGTCAAGTTTAGGATTTTCAAGATAGGACATAAGAAATTCAAATGGGGAAAGTCAAATAAGAATATTTATTATAGAATCCAATGGAAGAAAGGTAGGAGATGTCACAGGCTCTGAGAAGAACCTCGGTGACTTCCCATGCTATCCCACTATTTGGCCTCAATTTTGAAAAGATATTATTTGATGTTCCATCCTGCCAATTTTATTATTTAGGGCTTACATTTGCATGATACTAATCATGCAAATAGCCTAAAAAGATAGGAGGATTTACTTCATACCAAACGATAACCTCGGAACCAAAGAAGAATTAAGACTTATACGACTCAACATGAATGTGCAAGAGCTTAAAGATAAGTTGAGAATTTATGTCGCACTAGGTATACTACCTCAAAGTCCAATGTCTTATTGATTAATTATATAGAATGGTTTCCTGTGGTAGTCATATTTTCTCCCTTGAAAATGTCCTTTTGTTGGTTCCCGTCGTGCAGCCCAAGGTGTATGCTATGTGGTCCTCAATGAAGTAGAAGTTCCATAGCTTAATGTTTAAAAGATTTTACCATGTATGTTTCAACGTTTGTGTGTTGTTGTTGTTCAATTGTTTCATTAGGGGGAATTTTAATTTAGTTAGAGTGACACTAGTTAGGAAACCAGTGGTCCCTTATTCTGGCATCGCTATTTTCTTTTGACTTTTCTTAGTCTATATGAGTTGTTAAGCTCCAATAGACCAGAGAATTCTCATTAGTAACCATAGGTAACCACATCAGAGTGATCCCCGTAAATCCGAAAGGAGTGATTTAAGGGCTTTCACTAGGCTTAAAAGTGTATGCCTAATTTTAAAAATGTATTTTTTTTTGTTTTTAATTTTTTTTGTTTGGTTTCACATATAAAGTAAATAAATGTAAATATGAAAATGCACTAAAGTAAATAATAGAATTGCAATGCATAAAATAAAATACGTGCCTGGGCTTCTACGAGTGTTGCATGGTTAGTGTTATAAAGCATAATATAATTTGTAGAAAATTTAAATAAATTACAAGTAAAGAGAATAGGGAAGCCTAATACACAGAAGTAACAAAACAAGTTCTAGCAAAAATACGAACAAGTAAAGCAAAACCCATATTCACATATGAAATATCAGGACTAGGTACAAGATATCAGTAAAGGTGGGGACTCAGAGCTGGATTGTGTGCTTCCTGACCTTGAACAAAAGTTACCAACCCGACAACCTACGGATAGCAGTCTAAACCTTGATCCAAATGAATAACCGTAGACCTTTATAAGCTTTCATCAAAATTTCTTAATCCTTCATGAGCAAGTTGTTGTTTTAATTTTAGTGCACAGTTCACTTTAATAAGAAAAATAAATTTTTCTTTGTTTTCTAAATTTTTTTTTGTAAAGTAGCATTGTCTACAGGTTGGTCATTCTAATCAAGTTAGGACTATCGGCAACATAAGAGTATCGGGGGTAACAATCCTACTATGAGTCAGAGAATAGTATCATCAGGCCTTTCCTCACCCCTCATTTAAGGTCCTTGAGGTAGGAGATACTATTATAAAATTCCCACATCGTATCCCTTGTTTAGCAAAAATTAGCATTATCGTCATTACTCTAGCAACCTAGACTGCAAACTTACACCTGTCTGATGGTCCATATGTGGAAAAAATAAAAAATGTCCCCATTTGCTCACAATGACATAAATACATTAGGGAAGACTTAAATCCTTGAGCTTTGGGTTATAAATGTAGGATAACTAGTTTACATCTTCTATTGATTTTTATGAGCTAACAGGTCTCGATGCATAAATTAGTGGGTCCCTAAAATTTTAAACATTATATTCTTCATCAAAGTATAATAAGTTTAATTGTCTTTCAAAACATCCTAAAGACTATAAAAGTGTTTGTGGTGTAACCTTCAACAACATCTTGAATTCTTTAAATTATTTCGGATTCTTTTGAACTTATTATGTTGCTGAATTACTCATCCTAGATTAAGTTAAGACTTTTTGATGATATTTTAACTTGTGCTCAATCAACCCTAATTTTTTAGTTTTTTCATGAGCAGGGTAACTAAGCGTTCATTTAATGTTATATTTAAGAATTATATGGTAGGACGCCCTTAAGGGTTATTTGAATTATTAAGGCCTTTTGCTCTCAATTTTCTCTGGGGTAGTGGTGCTTTATGAGTATTTATAATTGATTGTGTTTCTTTTTCTAAACCTCATTAAGCAAATTTAGATCAAGCCTAGTTCACTACTTAGCCCTTAAGGCCTCGTGGATAAATTTGTAATAATTAACAATGTTGAATTCAATGGACTTAACTTTCATCAAAAGATTATATTATTTGGTCAATCATCAATTAGTGTAGCATCAAATTAATGAGTTATTGTATTCTTAAACTAAGCTCACTTCATTAGGATCATCAAATTATATTGACTTTCAAATCACAATAATTCAAGAAATTAAAATTTTGCCTTATTTAAGAAAAGTGATGAATTGGTTTCTACTTCTTAATCCCTTATATTTCAATCATCTAAAAGAATTCATTATGATTGACACTACCCATTTAGCTTCAGTTTAGCCTAAATATTTCATTACAGTTCAAGTTCTCATAATTACCATTTTGCCCTTAAGGCTTTCAACTTCATAATTCCTTAAATGTAATTTAAATAACATTATAATTTCATTGTTACCCTACTCATGGGTCAGTTAAAACATTGGAGAAGAAATTAAATATTTATGATTCATGTTTTAATTTTTTGAATTATTTTAGTAAAAAATATAGATTTTTCAAGTTAGTTCATTTAATCAATCAAAACATGTTATCTATCCATAGAAACATTTTAGGAGGTTCACAAAGGCTAGGGGACATCTAAGAATATCTATTGTGAATTTTTTGCTCTTATTTTAACTATTATAATTATTTGTCGAGTTTGGTGATTAATTATTTTGTTATATTTCTCTTTTTTCTCAATGATTTCAAAGATCCGAGAGAAAAATAAAATTTATATTTTTTTGATTTTTATATTAATTATTTTAATGCAAAATTACGAACAAAAAATTTAAGGCATTTAAAAATACATAACTATGTTAAGAAAAATAGGAAAAATATTTTAAGTTGTCGCAAGTGATCAGGGAACTTTGTGACATTTTGGTGAATATTTGTATTATCATGCATTTTTTTAATTTTTGTAATTATTTTAAATTTTGGGAAAATAGTGAGGAATGAAGTTTTTATTCAAAACTTGATTTTATTTTTTTTTTTATGCTGCTGAACACAACGATCACTCCAAATCACTTTTCATAATTTTTTGAGTTATATTTTATATATAATAAATGTTTTAGTGTAAAAATACCATTTACTTAGAAAAATAAACCTTGATATTGAAGACAATTGAAATGGGTTTCAAATTTTTACAGAGGCTTAAGATACTTATTATCTTCAATATGGATCAGATTTTCTGATTTTTTGGATTATATTTCATTCTTATAATGATTTATGAATTTTAGAGATTTAAATACAAAAAAATATTACCTTTAATAATTTAAACTTCAATTGTATTTTTCCTTTGGTCTTCTGACCACAATGAACATATCACAATAAGTCTTGCATTTTTCTAATTTATATTTTAATTTTTATAATTATTTTAAGCAAAAAATGGGTTTTTAATGGAAAATTAGTGTTTTTCGAACATCGCTAAGCACATGAGGAACAAGCATTCCAAATTTCATGTTATGGTGATTAATATTTAATTGTTTATATTTAAGATAATATTTGGAGTATTTATTTAGTTAAAAATAATATAGGAGATAAATATTGTTTATATTTTGTCTACATTGTTCTCTTATATTTATTGAGCACAAGATTAAATTTATTTTATTTTTATAAATTTTCAACACAAAGTTATGATTTTTAATGTTTTTCAATTATTTTAAATATAAATTAGCCTAATTTCCAACATATCCATGTAGCACAATGTCATCCTCGAAAACTCCAATGTACCTGCATGTCGCGCTTTATTTTGATGCAGTCATCTGAGTCAGTAGCCTCGTATCTTGCCTTTATTGCATCATCTCCTTCTCCGGCTCCATCTGATCCATTTGTTTGATACATGTGAGATCCAACTATTCTTGGCCTTCAACCCAAACTAGTGTAACTTGAGAATCTACCAAACTAAATCCTTAGGATCTCACTTGATACTCAATCAAATCACATGGGGTTTGATCCTACACCTTCATCTAAGTGAGACAAACCTATCTATATAGTTGATCAATTATGTAGTTAAGATTTTTTTTTATAAAGGTCCAATTCGAGCTCATATTTGGAGGAAATGGTGTATACCTTAGACCAAGAGGTGAGGCATGGGTCCATTCTGAAGCTTTACCTTGGTCTTACGAATTTCCTCTAAGCGTTGGTTCGAGCTAAGTGGCAGCTATGTAAGAGTTCTACTTGAGGGTTGTGTGCCCTTAGTCAATGTTTTATGCAGTGGGCTTAATAGAGAGGGATTTTGATTGGGGAAGTGTTCTTAAGCTCTGATGAAGCTTAAGAGCACTTCATTTTTAATTTTTGTGGAGTTTTGAGGGATGGTCAAAAAATTGCACAGTTTTTTAGCTCTAAAATTGAGCTCACGCAGGAAGAATTGAGGCTAAAAAATGGTGAGGATGAGCTTCTCTAGGCTACTAGGAGGTCTGGGAGAATTCTGGTAGAAATTTGTTTAGGTTTTTGGTCACACACCAGCTTTGGCCGTGAGGGGTGCTATATAAATATCCATGGCCATGGTGGCCATTAGGAAAACCATAGGGTATAAAAAGTTTCTTAAGTGGAGGGTTGAGTGGCACAATTCACCAATGAGAGTGACTTACATTGGATGTTGTAATTTTGCGATCAAACCATTTGTGACCTTCTCAGTTTTAGGTTTTTCGGAGATTCGACCAGCTAGCCGGATCTCAGGTGGCAGCTAACTGGCTCAAGGAGGTCAGTGGGGAGTCTAATTGTGATCAATATGGAGGTTTAATCAAGTGATGATAAACAATAATCATTTAGCCAAATTTAGAAATAGGCTCCTCAGTTTGAATGTCCCTCCGTCCATGGAACACATTTTAGAGTTTTTAATTAATGTGATTAGCCCCCTAGGAGGTTAACCAAGGCAGGAAAGGACTGAGCATCAGTTTATTCAAATGGATTAAGTTAATTTTTGTTTTAGACTCAGAGTTAAGGTTTTGGCTTGGACTTGGGTTTGGGTTGGGCTTGGATTTGGATTTGGGTCATGGAAGCCTTAAATTGGTTTAGAAACATGTTATGAGGAATTTAAGATTTTAAATTAGAGGAATTGGATTGGTCATAAAGCTTAATTTAGTGAATTTTGGATTTTTTGTTAATTTAGGGCTAATGGGTTTGAGCTTGAAATTAGGGATTTGAATTTGGTTCAATTGAGCTTGGACAAGGCGAATTTCATTATAGAATTGAAATTAGAGGAGTTTGAAATCAATTTAGTGGAAATTGGGGGTGATTTAGGGAATTAGGTACTTAGGGGAAATTTGGACTTTTTGGTGAAGTTTTGTGGATTTGGGCACAATTGAGATCAATTGATTGTTCAAATTTATTTTGGGGATGTTTGAAGTGGATTTGAAGATTTTTAGAATTTTTTTGCCTTGAGGGGCATTTTGGTAATTTTGGAGAATTTGGGAGCATTTTGGGATGTTTGAGGGAAGTGAGGGATTTTAGTCAATTTGGATGTTTTGGAATGGCTTAAAATGATTTCTGACAAGAATTTTATAATTAGGCAATTTTAAGAAAATGAGAGTTTCAGGGGTATTTTGTTAATTTTTGGAAATTTTAGTTGTAAAACGTCAAAGTTAGTGATTTTATCAAATTGGTATTCATTAAAGGTGCAAATCATAAAATTTCCTTTCATGAGCCATGAGACCAAGAACATCCCCATTTTGGGTCCTCCATTTATTGGTCCAAGCCATCTCAGAGTATTTGGGGACCAACCCCACGAGTTCCTAAAAGAGTGATGACTTCCGAGACCGGTTCGTCGCCACCGACGTCGTTAATTCTCTCGTGTCACTGTGAATTTCGGAATGTCTATCGATGTAGATCTTTTTCTTTAGGATTAACCACTCTTTTTATCTTTCATATCGCCCAAATAATCAAACAATATTATTCTTTCAGATCATGTATATGACCTCTAGATAGTAAGAAACTTGAAGAAGAAATATAATGTCAGATAAAATAGAAAATAGTAGAATAAGGAAATATCAGTGCTAGTCCTTACGAAAAAGATTCCATAACGCCTTATTCTATAGATTTCTGCATAAGATGGACAATGTAAAACACCTATTTAATAGAGATTTTAGCTGTGATACCTAATCTGACTTCTTTAATTCTTCTATAGGAGCAAGCTCCTATAGTTAATTACATCATAGAAAGTTGGAATTACCTAAAAAACTTTTGATTAACATTAACACTCACTCTCTAAGAAAAATTTTAGAATCAAGGAAAGAAATGTCAATGTTCAATCTTAGGAGCAATATGTTGCTAAGTACCACGTACTACCCTAAAGTTTCACTTTTGTTTTGTTTTGTCACTTTGGTTTTGCTATTTTGTTTTGTTGTTGTTTTTTTGTTGTTATTTGGTGTTATTTTAGTTTAGTTTTGTTTTGATGTCATTGTTGTCCCATTTTTAGAATGTCGTCCTACAAAACAAAATTAAAATACCCTATTAGCATGTAAAGTAATCTAAAACGGAACTTATCTACAACTTGTAAGGAAAATAGTGTCAGATTTATAAAAGAAATCTTGTCGATTTTATTTCTTAATTGTTAATTTAGTTGGTTAACATTTAATTTTTAGACAACCCAGTCAAGATGTTCATGGCTCTGTCGTCTTAGGGTCGTCTGATGCCTTGATGTACTTAGTCCTAAATATTTTTAAACCTGGACCAAAAGACTCCTATCAACAACCAAGATTGCATTGCATAAAAAGTCTTCACAGATCAAGAACGCTGGGGTTCATATTGCATTCAGTGACCTTTTTTCATTAGGGTTTTATTTAAGTTTTGATGTTTTTTTTTGGATTTTAAGAGGTTAAAAAAATTTAGGTTGTTTATAATTTATTAACTAATTAATTTTGGTGGTGTTTGTCATTTATTTTTGTTTATTGTTCCATTATTTAGGATCGTTAAGTTTGTGGTTTGAATCTAACATAAGTTAGACTTTAGGATTTTAGATTCAATGTCTTTTAAATCAAAAGATATTTGAGTTTAGCCTAATATAAATTGGACTAAAAGTTGGGGAAATTTTAACATAAGTTAGGTTTTAGGATTTTAGACTCAATGTTTTTTTAATCTAAAAATTTTTGGGTTAGGCCTAATATAAATAAGACATAAAATTGAGTAAAATCTAACATAAGATAGATTTTAGGATTTTAGATTCAATGTCATTTGACTCTAAAAATATTTGCGGTTAAGCCTAATATAAATTACACTTAAATTGGGTAAAATCTAACATTAGTTAGACTTTAGGATTTAAGATTCAATGTCTTTTGAATCTAAAAATTTTTGGGGTTAAGGTTAATATAAATTAGACATAAAATTTGGTAAAATCTAACATAATTTAGACTTTTGAATCTAAAGATGATTGAGTTAATAAGTTTAGGTTTTAGTCTAATGTGGGTTAGACTTAGAATTTTAGGTCCAATGTAAGTTAATTCTGAGGGAGTTTTGCTATGTTCGGTTTAGATTAAGCTGAAAGTTTAAATCTAATTTTTCTCATAGATATTTAATTAATTACTAATGCCACTATCTTGGACTGTTAATTAATGTCTTTTTCAAAATTTATACCAATGTTTTGTTGAAGGCTTCAACCAAACCATTGGCTTTACGGTAATAGATTGTTGAATATCTCCAGCCTATTTTGTGTCTTTGGATAAAGTTGTTCATTTTTTTATTTTTGAAGGCCACTCCATTGTCTGATATGACCCTTCGAGGAACTCCAAATCTGTAGACAATGTGTTTTTGAAAAAATGGAGGACTTTTTCTGTGTTGACTTCTCTTAGTGTTATTGCTTCCGCTCATTTAGAGAAGCAATATATGGCTGCTAAAATGAATTGATGGCCTTTAGACTATGAAGGATCTATGAGGCCCACTATATCAGTGCCCTAATATTCAAATGGCTAGGTGAAATTGTTAGATGAAATACATTTGGCTGTTGATGTAAGACCGCACCATGTACTTGGCATTGATGACATTTCGTTGCAATTTTCAAGACAGTCGGTCAACATTGTCAGCTAGTAATATCCCATCCTTTTTATTTTCATCATCATTTTAGGTCTGGATTGGTGTTCACCACACAGACCTGAATGAACTTCTTTAAAAACCTCTTGAGCCTCAGATTGTTTAAACATCTTAAACACATTCAGTCAAAAGATCTTTCGTAAAGAACATCATTTACTAGGGCATAAGACAATGTTCTTTATCTAATTTGAGTTGCAATTGAATTATTTTGAGGTAACCTTCCAGCTTGTAAATATTGAATAATTGGTTGTCACCAATCATTCTCTTCTTTGTTGATTACTGTCATTGTAGTGTTTTTACCAATTTTGTGTAGATTATCTATGTTGATTTGAGAAAAAATCTATCTTACTTTTACAGAATTTAGAATGTCATCTTTTTCAAGACAAGCAAATTCTTTCACTAGCTTTTCCAGTGCATCTACTAAAGAATTATGTCATCTTGGAACTAAGAATAACATTACATTTGGAACATGCTGAATAAATTTCAAAGTGAACCAGAAATATTGTTTAGGTCGAGGATTTAGAGTCTTATATTTTCCTACAATTTGTTTAATGTTTAATTGAGAATCTTCGTAGATGTCAATATTTTTTATTTTCATCAATACTACCATTTCTTGAACAGTAATGAGTGCTTCATGTTTAGTTTCATTGTTCGTGCATGGCTCAGTCAAATGAGAAGAAAATGACAGCATTGTTTTATCTTTAGTAATGAAAACTAATCCTACTCGTGCTTTGCTTGGTATGATCATCTATTTGTCTTTATCTTTTCAAGTAGTTGAAGCTCCATCAAAAATAATTCCCATCATTATATGTCTAAATTTATAATTTCTAATACTTGCTAATCGAGTAAATCATCCTTAAGAGGAGACCCAGTCGGTATTGGATGTGTTAAAATAAGCCAAAATCTATCCTTTACTAAGACAAAATGGTACAAATGTTATATCAAATTGAAGAAATATCGTTGCCCAACTTGCTAATCTTACAGAAAGTATTGGTCGAGTCATCAAATATTGTAACGGGTTAACTCTTGAGATAAGAGTTACTTTATGAGAAAACATATAGTGTCTTAACTTTTGAACTGCAAAGATCAAAGCTAAGCAATGTTGCTCAATTACAAGATATTTTATTTCAGTTTGAAACAAACTGTAGCTTAAATAATATAACCCATTTTCTTATCCCTCGTTGTTTACATAAGCTAGAAATGCTCTGAGGGAATTGTCCAATGCCGCAGTGTAAAGGATTATAGGTCTTCCTAACATGATGGTTGCTAGAATAGGAGGTGTTGTCAAATATTGATTGGTATTTTCAAAGGCGTGTTGTCATTTTTCATCCCACACAAATTTGGTATCATTATACTTAGGGAGTAAGAGGCTGACACTTACTAGATAGAATGGAAGTAAAATGTCATATGTATGCTAGTTTCCCTTGAAAAGAACATACTTGAGTTGGGTTTTTAGGAGGAGCCATATTTAGAATGGCTTCGATTTTGAGAGGATAAATTTTGATCCCACGATGTCGAACAACATATCCTAAAAACTTCCTTGAGGTGACACCAAAAGCGAACTTTAAGGGATTCATGTTAAGATTAAATTGTTGTAATCATTTGAAGAAGATTCTCAAATCATACACATGATTGTCTTTTTTTTAATTAGTGACAACCATATCATTCATATAGCATTCCACCTGATTATGAATTAGTTCATCAAAAATTCGTGTGATAGTTTTTTTGATAAGTAGCACCATCATTCTTTAATCTATATGACATAACTTTGTAATAGTATATCCCAATGGGTGTTCTGAAAGCTATGTTCAGTTCATCTTCTAGAGATATTTTGATTTGATTGTATCCTGATGATCCATCCATAAAAGAAAATATTGCTTGTGTGGATGTTACGTCGACCATCAATTCTAGAATCGGTAAAGGAAATTCATACTTTGGACATGGTTTTTCTAAGTCTCTAAAGTCTACACATGCTCTGATTTAGCCATCTTTCTTCTTTACCGGCACCACATTAGACAGACATCTTAGGTAGTTTTATTCTCAGATAAAATAAGCCTCAATAAAGTTCGTTGGAGCTGGAGGAGCCTAGGGATGAAGCCTATGGTCCTGGTGAATTGTCTAGGTGTGACTTCGTCCAAGCCCAATTTCAAAGCTTGGCCGATAGGAGGAATGGCTGGCCTAGTGAGGGAGCTTTCTTGGGGAACATCTTCCCTTGGTCTGGTGAAGGTGTAGAGTCAATCAATTTAAAGATTGACTCAGCACGTGGCGAAGTGTCCTGGTTTTAGGATTAAAATTGAGCTCAGAAATTGAACTCGCAGAGGGGATTTTAGGGCTGGATTTCAGTTGGGATCAATTGCTCTAAGTTAGGAGAAGATTTTAGGATCAATTGGGCAGAGTTTTGGAAAGGTCCAGTGCATAAAAAAAAAATTGGTCGTGGAGGTGAGGAGTTTAAATAGCAATGGCTAGAGGGCTCACCAAGGCAAGTTAAGGGTTGGGATCAACTGCCTAGGGGAGGAGAAGAACAGCCATGGTATCCACTTGGATTGGGACAGCTCAGCTGGTTAAACTTGAGTTTTTGAATCAAATGGGTGCTCACGGGTGTGGTATTTTTCAGCGACCCAGGTGACTGGCTGGCAGGCATGGGTCACCATCTTGACCAGTGAGGTCAGGGTTTGAGTTTTGTGCAAACAATTGTCATTCGCCATGTGTCTAAGGATTGATTTAATGGAATGGGGGGAGGGCTAATTTTGGGCTTAAAATTTTCAAACCATGGAAATGGGTTAGGTGCACCCATCAAGGTTTGATTTTGGGATAAGGGAATCAGTTGGGTCAGTTAGGAAAGGGTGTGAAGTCCCCATCCATGAATATTTGGACTAATCATGGGTTAAGGTGAAGCATGGGTAAGGTTAATGATTTTTAAGGAGTACTTAAAGGCCTTCCTCCTTTTTCCACTTATGGGGTGTTGATAAACCTAAGATTCTCATGGCTTTCATGTGGCTTGTGCATGGCTCCAAGGCTTGCTCATGGCTTCGGAATGGCTTGGCTTAATTTCATGGAAATGGGTTTTAGAAGTTCTGACATTTATGGGTGATTTGGCATGAGACTTAATTTAGAATTATTTTATGATTGATTTTGGACTTAGGGGATGATATCAATTAAAGGAATGATGAGAAAAATGTCACATGGGCTTTGGAATAAATTTTGGGCTTTTTCAAATTTGGTAAAAATGTGCTTTTAAATGTCTTATGGGAGTGGGCTTTTAATTTTTAATAATAAATTTATGGATAAACTTTTATAAAATATTATGCCAAATAAATGTTGCATTTTATTTAGGAATGTGTCATGAATATTTTAGAAAATATTTGGTGTCATTTGGGGTTGAGTTCGGTTTAATTTGGGTCTTTCAGTAATAGGGTCAAAGTGGATCAAATTGGGCTAACTTGGGCTAAGGTTGGGCTAATTTTGGTTTTGATGTAAAATTAATGTTGAAAAATGTTTATGGAGGTGTGAAAAAGAGTTTTCAATTTTGTTGAGTCTTAATTTTGGGATTTAGGCTAGTTTGGGTTCGTGGTTGGTTTAGGACAATTTGGGGTGTTTTGGTTTGGGTTAGGCTTAGGTGGAGTTTGGGTCCAAATATTGGGTAAATTAAGTTAGAGTTTTGTTTTTGGAGATGTTCGAAAGATTTCAAAATAAATTTGGGGATTATTGGATGACATTTGGGTTGAATTTGGGATGGATTGAGTTGGTTGGTCATTTTGGGCCTCAAGGGCTAATTTGGGACTTTTGATAAAATTGGGTCAAATTGACGAAATTGGGCCATGTGTCAGCTGAACAAAATTAAATAACAAATTTTGGGTAATTTTTAAGAGGTTTTGGAGAGTTTTGGGGTTGTAGGGGCAATTTAGGTAATTTTGGGTAGGTTTTGTGATTTTAGGGCCCTGGAGGTCAAATCTGAAATTTGGCAAAAAGGAAGATAGATTGGATGTGAGTAAAATGAAACCATTTTTGTTGAGCCATGAAACCATATTAAGCTCACAAGAGCCTTGAGAGGACTCATTTTAGGCACTCAATATGTTATTCCTAACCCTCTTAGCCAGGGGCTTATGTGTTAAGGTCCATCCATATGAGTTACCTACATGAGTCAAGGAGTTGAGTTGGGTGAGAGTGGTTTTAGGATTTGGAATGTGTGTGAGAGTTTGGTATGTGCAAGTTTACCTTCACCAAGACCAGGCCACCCAGGGTAATCCTAAGGCTAAAGAATCCTATAGGAAACTCATCTTTTAAACCTTCACATATTGGTTTTAACCTTCCAGGTGGCCTGGGGGTTTACAATAAAACATGTGAGGTTTGAAGGGAGTTAAGAAATATTTGAATTTCTAAGTGGTGGGTTCCATCTCAAGTCTTCTAGGATAGTCAAAGGGAAAACCTATAGCTAGATCCTAAGCACTGAGGAGAGAGATCAGACCTCACCAAAAATGAGGTCAACAATAGATTCCTTCCGACAACTCAAGTTTCCATACATTATTTTTTAGTATAGGACGAGATATTGTAGGAAGTATATCATCATGTTGTGAGTAAGAAAGGTCTCCATCTTACAATAATTGGACAAGATCGTTGCCGTTGCGGTTGTTGTTAACTTGGTTGTGGCTGCTTTGGCTGTATTTGCACTGGCTGCTTACCTTTATCCACTGTCGCGACGATCTCGGATTTCTTTTCAAATGCTTTTACGGGCTTCTGCTTATCAGTCTTGTCAACAAAACTCAGCTGCTTTGCCTCCTCCTGCAAGCTCCCGGCCTTGCTAAGCAACTTCTCGAAAGTCTTAATTGTGAATCGTTTAAGGAGAAGTGATATCGGGCCATGGATACACCTCAACAGAAAACTGACTGCATGTTGTTCCTGAAGTTGTAGTTCACACTTCATACTTAAGTTCCTCCATCGAAGAATGTAATCCACTAAGGTTTCGTTCGGTTTCTGTTGCTCCACCACTAGATCAACGATAGTGATGTGGTGCCGAGCCCCGGAAAACCGCTTAGCAAAGAGGTTTTCTAATTCTAAAAATGTCTTAACTGAGCCATTGACAATTTTGCGTCCTAATTGAAGGCAATCCCTGACATACAGCTGACAAACTGACGAAAGAGTAAAGCATCGCTCCCACCGACATCGCAGCAACTAGCACAAAAATGTCCGACATGCTATCGGGGGTTTCCCGTACCGTCGAAAGTCTTGAACAGAGGTGGTACGAAGCACTTCGGGTATTGGACTGCATCAACCTCCTCAAGGTAAGGTCTACCCATCTGAATAGATGCTCCATTCTTAGATTGGGCTAAAGCTTCTCGCACCTGTTGTTCTACAATGTTCTTAATATCCTCTTTGAGAATCATGCTCTGCACTAAATCCTTCTTCATCTGTTCGTCTCCATTGAAGGATGTAACTTTCTTTCCTCCATCTACAATGTGAATGATCTTTGGGGGTGTTTCCTTCTGAGGTTGAAGCTGACTATGGAGAGTGTCTAAGGCAGCCGCCATCTCCTCCATCCTATTTGTCATCTGAGAAATCGTGTCATCTTTTTCTTGAAGACGTGCTCTCATCGCTTCTGGTTCATCTCTTTCTGAAGTTGATGGAGCTCCCTGCAGAGCTGACGATGCTCGGGTCTCGACCATGTTGATCTCGGCACATTCTTCATCTATAAACTCTGACAAATCCACTTCATTTTACAATCCTTCTCTTCTTTCCCTTGCCAACTGTTAAATATCTGTCCTTAGCTTTCCTATAGCATCCTCAAGTGGTCTTTTCCCAACGGTCTCGCGGTTGTCAAACGAAGGCTGTTTAACTTATTTTTCAGGAGTTTTTTTAATACATTAGCACTTTCTTCAAATTCAGCCTCTCTGACAAGAATCCTCTTCCCAGAGCATTCTTTCGGTATCGGTTCAGTAATAATAGGTTGCCACACCATCCTTCTTGCGGTAGAAGGCCTAAGACCAGATGGTCTGTCGGCTGTATGTCGGTAGGTGGTGTCATCCCTAATATGATGACCTGATACAACAACAGGCAAACTTATCTCACTAGCTCGCACTTTCTTCCTTGGTCTCTCTGGAACAGTGACAGGGTCTAGTCACGGCTCGAGGCAGGATTTGACTCGTACTCATCCCATCCTTCTCTTGATCTATGATATGGGGCACCCTTCTTTCTTCGCTAGCTTCTCCACTACGGCTAGCACTTTCTTTCAGTTTAGAGGGAGCAGGGGTAGGTGCAGTGATGACCAGACCGGCGGGGGTAGAGATGATAGTTATGAGGGTAGCAGCTAACCTCTTATGAACAGCAGTACTTCTCTCAACTGGGACCCTTCACAGGGGAGAAAACTCTTAAGTTGATTTTAGGTTAAACACAATTATGGGCTCCTCAGTTTTCGGTACTTTGTTCATTAGTGCGAAGAGAGTAACGTCGGTGAACTTAATATCTGTGTTATCAAATCCTTGTCTGAAACGAATGATCCCATTATTAGGCAGTTCGTCCTTGTAGACAGCTAAGTCTATCCCGTGGGTGAAGGAGAAAATCAGCATCGGTGCAGACAGTTTCTGCAGGGTAGATTCTAAGCATCAGTTCCGAGTTATGCTTCCTTTCGTCGGGACAAAGAAAGAGAGGAATTTCTCTAAAAGCGTCTGAACACATTCCCATTTATCTTTTTGTTTCCTTATAAAGAATTTTAGATTCTCGTTTTTTTCTTATTTATGTATTTGTGGTTTAACAGAAAGTTCATTTATTAAAGAGTATGTTTATTAGGAATAAAACAATTAAAAGGGGAAAGGTTAAAGGAAAGGTAAGTGACCCACTTTTAATATGTATGCAATTTATGTTTATAGCAACGGTACCAAAAACTTAATCCCGCTTTAAATATAGATATATGATTTAATGTATAATGTGGATTCTACGCAAGTATACGTATCGTATCAAGTAATACAGGGCTCTAGTGGAGTCCTGGTTATTGATCCCACAGGGATGTTTTTAACGGATTTGTTATCAGCTAAATTAAAAGGAATTACTTACTAATAAAGTGAACGGAAATTCAAAGTAACTATAATATACTAAAGTAAATTAATGCTTGAAATAAGTTGATTTAAATACTTCAGAAAAAGTATCTTTCTCCTAGTTTTTAGAAAATTAAGTGAATGATGAATTTAAATAGAATTTTTAAATTATATTGTGACAAATAGGAGCATTCCTATTCTTTACCCTTTAATCAAGTGCAAAGAACATTGACTAATCCTATGTTTGATTATCGAATGCGCGGCTAGGCTGGGAGGAGGATACGGCTAACACTTCAGAGCTCCCACGTTCCCCTCACCTGAGGGCTAACATCTACACTTCAGCTCTCAAACAGTAGGACCGAATTGAGTATTTAGTCTGTCACACTAAAATATCCAATTCTACGTCCGATAATTAATATTTCCCTACTTATTTGCACCGCCTTCCAAGGTTTTTGACTTCCCTGAATATTGGATGTAATTTCTACTATAGTTTATAATTAAACATATTTTAACAACTCAATTGGCCAGATTGAAAGTAAATTATGTTTTAAGTAAAAATTATGACAATTTATTTTAATATTATTTTATGTGCTTCTATTTAATTTCATCAATCCGCATAATTTTCATAAACAAGGAGAAAGACTAAGAAAACTTCTCAGAATGCATGGGAATAAAACAAAGCATGGATTTCATTTAAAGTTAACAACAATAAACAAAGATACTTATCTTAATTTTCTCCCCAAGCAAACTCCTTGAAATTCCTTTGACTTTTCCTTCTAGTACAACAAACTAAATAGCACTCAACTAATGAACTCACTAAACACACTCAGACTTACATAAAAGAGTATAGAGAAACTTTTTTAAGACTCAAAAGACACACCAATGACACACTAATGACGCTAGAATTCAGCCTCAATTTATAGAGGTAAGCAAAGGTCCAAGGGGTGCTTAAACACCTCTTCAAAAAGTGTCCAGGTTCAATGTATATGCATTTTGAACTGCCTCGCTGTCGGCGGGAAATGACCTCGCCGTCAGCGGGGCTTCTAGAAGGTCTTCAACCCGCGCGATCTCGCTGTCAGCGGGCCCGGGCTCTCTGTCGGCGAGGTAGTTATAATTCATTTAGAATTTCTCCTCACGATCTCGCCGTCGGGGGCCTCGATCTTGCCGTGGGCGAAGTAGTTATATTTGCATGAATTTCCTCCTTTTTTATCCAAATTTGATCCATTTCATGCTTTTTGCTTTCATCACTTATAAATCTTTATTCTGCTGATAAAATAAAGAAAATACCTTTCTTTAAAGTGCAATTTCATCGAAAATAGATATGAATGTCTTGATGTATTTTTACGTGATCAAAGTCCCCCAAACTTAATTATTACTTGTCCTCAAGTAATTTTAATACTAAATAAATAATAATAATGATTTCTATAATAGAATTTTCCAATCCAGATAATATATGAATTAAATTTAAATAACAATATAATAAAGTTAAATAGAAATATTTCTAAGTAATTAAATTAACTTTATAGAGATAAGATTAATTAGTTATCGACTCTAAGATTTCTAGCTTTCTATTTATTTCAGGAACGACTATATTTAAAATAGTAAATTACATAAGATATTTAGATGATAGGAAGTTTAGGAAAACACTATTTAGTAAAATACTAATCCATAAATATAAGTTTAGAAATATAATTAAGTTCTACCCTTTAGGTTGATTCCATTGAAGCCAATTTTTGATAAGGCATCTCCTCAAGCTTGTCCTCACTTATATTTTTCTTTTCTTTTTTTTTTCTTTTTCTTTTTTTTTTCCTTTCTTTTTCTTTTTTTTTCTTTTCTTTTTCAAGTGAGGATTACTGTATCTGGATATCCTGTTAATAATTTTGAACTTCAATTTCTCTTACTAAATTTGAAACTTAAAATATTTCTTTGCTTATATATATTTCATAGCCTTTACTTCATTGAGTTTCTATCCTTTCTTTTTCACTTAAATACTTAAGAATTTTAAAATTTTTAGAATATAGTTTCCCTTATTTTAAATAGTTTAATATATTCTTATTACTTTTAACCAAATATCTTATTCCATTAATTAATTGAATTACTAGAAATATTTTCTTTAACTTTATATAATAATTAAATAAAGTAACTCATATTTATTGAATTGAAAAACTACGATAGAAAATCATTTAATAATAATTTTTGAAAATAGAAATTGAGAACAATTTTTAATAATTAAATTTGTATTTTTACCTTCCCCCAAACTTAAATTTTTCTATGTTATTTAGTGAAAAAGGGAAAGTATATAAATAAAATTCATCATACCTTTGAGCTTTAGGTATTTCTTTTCTTTGAAATTTTCGCGAGCTTTTCATTACTTACGGAACTCGTACTGTTAGTATTCTTTCACATATAATATTTAAAAAGAAAGTGCAGGGATGGAAATTTTAAAATAAGTATCTAACATAACAAAGAAAACTTAATCTATTACTACACATACATTTAAAATTTAAACAATAAATTAAAGAAAGACTAACATCCTATATATATAAAAATTTGCAACTAATTTAATAGACATAAGAAATTTAATATCACAGCTCAAGCAAACAAACAAACATATCAAATCCAAAGTCCACAGAGAGTACTGAAATATTACACACAGAAATAATAAGGTTTGCAAAACAACAAATCTAAACAAACTAAATAAACTGAACAATGATTCTAATCTTCTGCATCAAAATCCCAAACTATGTCATCTCCGTGATCTCCAGGCTGTGAAGGCTGAGCAGGCTGGTATTATGAATAACGAGGGCACTCAAGAAATACAACATCTAAATCACCACTCCTATTCATAGTATGCAATCTCGTACTCTGAATGTCCCTGGAGATATTCGCTATCATAATCGTGTCTTCTCTCCAAGCCTCAGATCCTTTGATCTATATGTTCAAATCTTCTTTCCATATTTTCTCCAAATAACTCAAAACTCTTTCTACTTAGGGTTAACTAATTCATCAGATCTTGAAGGAAGTGCTTAAGAAGAATCTTAAATATCTTTTCAATATTGCTAGAATTGTTTTAAGTCCAAATGAATTTAATTATACAAATGAATTAATCGTCCGAGAATTCAAGTTTTGTTATCTTGCTCAGTGAACTAGGACATTTGAATATCCTATAAGTGGAGTAACATTTCATTTAATGTTCTATTTAGGAGTTATGATAACCAAAGCTTTCGATGGCAAATTGATGTTCAAATGATTTGTGATTTAATTTAATTTCAGTTATCGGATTTAAATTTGGAATAGTGTTCAAGTTGTTTTATATTTAATTTTCTTCATGTCTTAGGTGATGTTATTTAATTCAATTTAATTAATCTTTAATTTAATTTAATTTGGTTTAGTTTTAATTTTAATTTAATTTTAATTTTTAATCTTAATTTTAATTTTAATTTTAATTTTATTTTAATTTTATTTGATTTTATTTTATTTTTATTTTATTTTAATTTAATTTAATTTAATATGATTTACTTTAATTTAATTTAATTTAATTTGATTTAATTTAATTTAATATGTTTTAATTTAATTTAATTTAATTTAATTATTTATTTATTATTATTTTTTAATTTAATTTAATTTTATTTAATTTAATTTAATTTAATTTAATTTAATATGTTTTAATTTAATTTAATTTAATTTAATTTAATATGTTTTAATTTAATTTAATTTAATTTAATTATTTATTTTTAATTTTAGTTTAATTGAAAATTTAAAAAGAGTTTAATAATTTAACTTTTTAATTTAATTTTAATGATTAAGTCCTTTAACATTTTAAAACTTAAATTTGAATTATCATTTTAATCGGGAATTAAATATTATTGAGATGATTAATTTAGGGATTTTTAAATTAAAGAATAAATTTCTTCCTAATAACATCCCTATTTTAATAATTCCAATTTTATTATTCTCCGAAATTTAATCGATTATTTTATTAAAGTTTATTTCAATTATTTTAAATTGTTTAGTAGGTTTCTACCCTTTAATTATTTAAATTTCAATCATCCAAATCAGATTAAGATCAAATATTTTATTTGTTAATTTTATTAAGTCTAAAGTTTTAATTAAGGGTTAAAATTTTAATTACCACTTTGCCCTTCAAGCTTAATAATTTCATAACTCACTAAATTGAGCTTAAATGAACTTGAAATTTTTATGTGACTTCACTCATATGTCAATAAAGACATGAGAGGAGAAAATGTGATTTTTCTGTATTTAATTTATTTATATAATTATTTTTGGTGGAAAATAGGAATTTCCAAGGAAAATTTAATAATATGACCAAGGGAAAGTTTCTGTTCTTAAGAAAATTATGGGACATTCCTAATGACAAGAGGACCACTTGGACCAATTTTGGTGATTTTTTAAATTATTTTATTTTTATTATAATTATTTTAAGTTTTGGAGTATTAATTAATTTAAAAATAAAATAAAGGTTGAAAAATGAAATTTATATTTTTCAAAAATCTTTCTGATATCAAGAAAATCAGAGAATCAATTTTTACAATTTTCTGATTTTTCTTTGATTTATTATAATTATTTTAGTGAAAATGCTAGAAAATACATTTTTTAATTTTAAAATTACCCTAGGGCTTTAAAATTTAATATCTCATTAAATAGACCTAAGAAAAATATGGGGTTTGTTCCTAAGTGATTAAAATTAAAAATGTGACATTTTGGTGAATTTTATTATTTTTATGATTTTTATTATTTTTTAATTATTAAAATATTAAAATAATACCAAAAAATCAACTTTTTTAGAAAATTGAAATTTTAATTTTCTTAAATTTCCCTGATATCAGAGAGGCTCCAAAACCAATTTGGTGAATTTTTGAAAGGTATTTTGAAAGTTATGAATTTTTAAAGTTCAAATTGACTAAATGGCTTAATCAACCCATTTAGTAGGGCTAACCAAGTCCAATTGACCTCAAATTTTTATGGTGGATTCCTCTGATCCTAAGGGTAAGTGGAGAATTGATTTCAAGTCAATTTGATGCATGGTTAACTCTAATTAATTAGGAATCTATTTTGGGTGTTTAAGCCAATTAGGGTCATTTTAAATGAATTAACTCAAAACCTATTTTTCCTAGGGTCCTCTGGTCATAAGAGATATCACCAAATTTTCCTAGAATTTATTTCACAACATGCTAATTATTGGAATTAAATTACTCAAAATAGTAACATGAATTTGAAAAATCAATAACTTCTTATAGGGATGGCCTCTGACTTTGGAAAATTCAGGGAATGTCCCCAAATTCAGAGGCTTCAAAAGCCCTATGGTCTCATACCATGGTGAATTTCCTATATGCATGGAGAATTAAAACAATGCAGAAGGGAAATAAATCATTAAAAATAAAATACTTGATGAAATTAAATGATTTCTTTTCCACATTATTCTCCTCTGTTCATTGAGCAAGAGGGTATTTTTATTTTATTTTTCTGATTATCCTACACAAAGTTATGGATTTTTGAAGTTTAGGGAATTAAATAAATCAGAAAATATCCTAATTTTCTATTTATCTACGCGGCGCCGCGTCAACCTCGGCAGCTCCGAAACGCCGCGTGGCGCTCTCTGATTCGACGCCGCCATCTGACTCAGCGCTCCGGGGGCCCGCTTTGTCGTTCCATCTCCTGATCCGGCGCGATCCTGGCTGTCCGTCCGCGCGTGAATTAAATGAACAGCATCCGTTCATCGTCCCCAGGCATCCTTACCCGAGAGTCGTCCATCTTCTAGGCCTAAGATCTCACTCGATACTTGACCAAATTTAACGTTCTTATGCTCTATGGATTCGTCTCGAGAAGACGAACATATCCATATGGTTTATGTGGCATAAAATTGACTCAATGAAAATGCAGAACGTTTAGAAGCTCGGGAAGAAGAGTGAGGCCATACCTTTGCTCAGAGAAGTGTGGCTTCGATCTGAGGGTTGTGTCACCTTCGATTGGATCCCAGCAAGCTCCAGATGAAGTCCCTTGGCCTGGTGAATTATCTAGGTAGGATTTCGACCACAGCCGATCACAAAGCTTGGAGGGCTGGAGCAACTGGGTGGCTCTGGAGATGGGGCTTTCGGTGGGGAACTTCTCCTCTTGGTCCGGTGAAGGTGTAGGACCGGTCGATTTGAGGATTAGCTCAGCTGTGGCAAAGTGTCCTAGTTTTGGGTGAAATTTCGGTTGAGAAATTGGATTACGTTGGTGGGGATTAGGGCAAATTGACACTGGGGATCAAGCTGCTCTACAGGATGGAGAAGGGTTTGGAACAATTTTGGCGAGTTTCGGCAAGGTTTGTGCAACTCTCTTCTCATGGCCGTGAGGGGGTCGGGTTTAAATAGAGGTGGGTGTAGAGCCTCACAGGGATAGCCGAGGGTTGGGATCAGTCTGCTCCGGGCATGGGAAGAACGAGCTACTGATGGCCATTGGGGATGGGGCGGCTCGGCGAGTGAGAATTTCAAGTTTAGGCTCACATGTGAGCTCTCGGGTGTGGAGTTTTCCGGCCACCGGTGGTCGGCCGCCGAGCATTGGTCACCATCAAGCTCGGGGAGGTCGGTGCGGGGCTTAGTGTATTCGATTGGCGGTTGCCAAGTGTAAAATGGCTTGGATCAAAATGGAATGGGGATATGGCTAATTTTGGCTAGGTTTGGTCAACCCATTTGTTTGGGCTAGGTTCACCTCCCCATGGCTAGCCTTGGGCTTAGAAGATCGATTAGGTTAGGCGATCAATAGGTGGTAATGTCCTTATCCAAGAATATTTGGATTAAATCTTGGTTAAGGGGTATCATGGGTGAGGTTAAAGACTTTTAGGAATTAAGGAAAGCTCCCTCTCCTCTTACCCAATGTGGTATGGTCACATGTCAAACAATTCACATGGCTTGCATGTGGCTTAAGAATGGCTTCATGGCTCACCTTTGGCTTGGGAAAAGTTAAGTCAATTTCATGGAAATGGATTTAAGAAAATTTTGATATTTTGATGGGAATTTGTATGGGGCTTAATTTTGAATGGCTTCATGATGAGTTTTTGAAACTTAGGGATTAATTTTAATTAAGGGTGTGATGTAGAGCAATTGTCATATGGGCTTTAGCATGAAATTTAGGCTTTTAGGAAGGTTTAAGAAAATGGGCTTTTGGTTTAAAAATAAATTTATGGATGGGAATTTTGTGAAGGATTGGGCCAAACAAATGTTGGGTTTAGTTCATGGATGTGTCATGAGTGATTTGAAATGAGTTTGGAATGATTTGGGTTTGAATTGGGTTGGATTTGGGCTTCTTTGGTGAATGGGCCAATATAGGTCAAATTGGCCTAACTTGGGCCAATGTTGTGCTAGGGTTGAAATTGATGTAAAATAAATGTTGGGAAATGTTTATGGGAGTGTTTCAAAGAGGTTTTGGCTTTGGTTGAGTTTTGATTTTGGGGTTTGGGCTTATTTGGGTTAGGTTTGGGTTTAGGTCGAAATTGGGCCTTTTGGTTTTGGGTTGAATTTGAGTGGGGTTTGGGTCCAAATTTTGGGCAAATCATGTTAGGGTTTTGTTTGTAAGGATGTTAAGGGAGGTTTAGAAAAGATTTGGGGTTAATTGGAGTTGAATTGGGTGAGTTTAGATTAGGTTTGGGTCATGGGTTCAAATTGGGCTTTAAGGCCAAAAGTGAAATTGGATTCAAATGTTAATCAAATTGGACTTTGGTTTGGTCTAGATTGGTGTTGGGAGTGTTGAATTAATGTTTAGAATTGAATTGGACCAGAATTTGGGTCAATTGGGTAGGCCTGGTTTGACATTGGGTTCACTTTGGGTTAAAATGGGTCAAATTGGGGGTTTTGACAAAAGTAGGGTGAATTGACAAAATAGGCCCATGGTGTAGTTGAACAAAATGAAATTGGGAATATTTGAGATTTTTTGGAATTTTCTGGGAATTTTCTGAATTTTTGGAATTTTGGGTCAAGAGGGGTCTTTTGGGTATTTGGAGGGTATTGGGAGGTATTTTTGGAATTTTTGGTATTTTTGGGTATGGATGATCAATTTGAGTAATGTGGGAATGTTTGGGATTGTTTTTGAGGAATTTTGGGTGATTTGGAAATTTTGGAGGATTTCGAGGGTTTTGGGTAGGTTAGGCGGGTGTAGGGTCCCGGGGGTCAAAAATTGAAAATTTGGAAAATTGAAGATTAGGTGAATATAAGTGAAATGAAATCATTTTGGTTGAGCCATGAAGCCATATTAAGCCCACATGAGCCATGAAGGGACTCATTTGAGGCATTCACTATGTTGTTCCTAACCCTCTTAGCCAAGGGCTTAGGGGTTAAGGACCATCCATGTGAACCACCTACATGAGTCGGGAGGTCGAGTTGGGTATGGGTGTGTGAAAGTGTAGTGTATAAATATAGTGTGTGTGTAAGTCGGCCCTCACCGGACCAGGGCCGCCAGGGCGGTCCTAAGGCCAAAGAGTCCTATAGGAACTCATCCTTTAAACTTCCACATTTGATTTCAACCCTCCAGGTGATTAGGGGTCTAAAATCGAAATTTGTGGAGTTTGCGAGGAGTTAAGAAGTGGTTTGAAATTCTAGATGGTGGGTTACACTTCTAGTCCTCTAATATAGTCAAAGGAAAAGCCTAAGGCTAGATCCTAAGTACTAAAAGAAGAAGAGATGACCTCATCAAAAATGAGGTCAACAAATGGACCCTGATAGGTGTGGTGAGCTGACGGAGCACACCACGCGTATTGGCGTTGACCGAAAAGATCGACAAAACCAACACAGATGTCCAAGTGTCAAACTTAGGACGAAGTAGAAGAATTTCTGCTGGGGAGTGTCAAGTATATCTACGAGACCGGAGATTCTCGAACTCTCGTCGGGGAAAGGAAAAGGAGGTGAATCCCAAATCACATGACCTGGGGGAATTTCAATTTAGATTTCATTTTGTTTCAGTTTAAGTTTTGATGTGTAAGCTTAGATTTTAGTTTGGAGTTTTAATTTAGATTGGAGTTTTGTTAAGATTAATTTGAAGGGATTTGATTTGAAAATGGAATTTTGTGGTTTTAGATGTAACATCTTCAACCTCGAAAGAAAATTAAATTGATTGGATTGAATCATTACAATGAGGAGAGATCTCAGAGCAATATGGTATTGGATGTAAAATCCTTAACCTCAAGAGTTTGATTTTGATGTATTTCATTGCAATAGGGAAAGAATCCTAAAGCAATACAGTCTCGAATGTAAAATCCTCAACCCCAAAAGTTTGACTTTAATGTATTTCATTGCGATAGGGAAAGAATCCTAAAGCAATGCAGTCTCGGATGTAAAATCCTCAACCCCAAGAATTTGAATTTGATGCATTTCATTGTGATAGGGAAAGAATCTAAAGCAATGCGATCTCGGATGTAAAATCCTCGACCCCAAAAGTTTGAATTTAATGTATTTCATTGCGACAGGGAAAGAATCCTAAAGCGATACGGTCTCGGATGTAAAATCCTCGACCCCAAAAGTTTGAACTTGATGTATTTCATTGCGATAGGGAAAGGATCCTAAAGCAATGCGGTCTCGGATGTAAAATCCTCGACTCCAAAAGTTTGAATTTGATGTATTTCATTGCGATAGGGAAAGAATCCTAAAGCAATGCGATGCAGGATGTAAAATCCTCGACCCGAAAGTTTGAATTTGATGTATTTCATTGCGATAGGAAAAGAATCCTAAAGCAATGCGATCTCGGATGTAAAATCCTCGGCCCCGAGAATTTGGTTTTGATGTATTTCATTGCGATAGGGAAAGAACCCTAAAGCGATGCGGTCTCGGATGTAAAATCCTCGACCCAAAAGTTTGAATTTGATGTATTTCATTGCGATAGGGAAAGAATCCTAAAGCAATGCATTCTCGGATGTAAAATCCTCAACCCAAAAGTTTGAATTTTTGATGTATTTCATTGTGATAGGGAAAGAATCCTAAAGCAATGCAGTC
Source organism: Papilionanthe hookeriana x Papilionanthe teres (assembly GCA_022702705.1). Classification (NCBI taxonomy): domain Eukaryota; kingdom Viridiplantae; phylum Streptophyta; class Magnoliopsida; order Asparagales; family Orchidaceae; genus Papilionanthe; species Papilionanthe hookeriana x Papilionanthe teres. The sequence continues at coordinate 154,485,070 of CM040421.1, read as the reverse complement.
TCGGATGTAAAATCCTCAACCCCAAGAATTTGAATTTTGAAGGGTAATTGATTTTGCAAAGATTTGCAGTGTGGGATTTGAAAAGTGTGGAATTTTGGTGTTTCGAGAATTTCATGAAAGTTGTAAAAGACTTTCATGGAAGGAAATAGATTGGGAGGGAATATGTAGATGTTACATACCCCGTTCAAAAGAGTTGATCGAAAGTTGCTGGTTTGGATTGGGTATAATTCCTCGCCATCAGATTCGATCCGTGTCAGTGGAATCAACCGCTTCCATCCCAGACAAGGGAAAGAGTAGAACGGATTGGATTTCAGATTTGGAAGGTTGAGTTTGAATTTTTGATTGAGATTTGATTTGAGATCTGGAAGATTAAATTTGAGATTTGATCGAGATTTGGAATCTGGAAAGATTGAATTTGAATTTTCGATTGAGATTTGATTTGAAATTTATGTTCATTTTGTTTGTCTTTTAACGATTCAAATTTATTTTATCATTCATTTAATGTTCATGTGAGTTTGGTGTTCATCATTTTTTAGATTTTTAAGGAAAGTTTTCTTTTATTCTTTTTTTTTTTATTTCTTTTCTGTTCTTTGTTCGAAGTTCATTTAACTTTAATGGCGTTTCCCAATCAATTTGCAGAAAAGAGGTGAAGGCCAAAAATGTGACATGGTCACTTTCATTCCAATCATGTTGAAGATACATCATACAACTCGATCTGGAATACATCTCATAAAATCCATGTAGACTCAAAACGGACTATGTATGATCTTTGTCGATCCATCCAAAAAGGTAATCGTCGAAATCCATGTCCGAATAGTGAGGTACATGGTCAATAACATCACCTTCCAAGCCATCCTTGGCAAGGATGCCGTATGGATGTACGTTGGAGGTGTGATATTTCCATGCAACTCACGGCTCGTAAGGCCGGAGGCTCTCTAGCTCCGGTCCGGCTGGAAGTGGTAAGGTGTCTTCCTGTCGTCCATCCTTCGAAGTAACGCGAGATCCGCTTCATCGGTACTCACGGTATGCAATGTTTAGTGACATCTGCTCCGTTGCCCTTCAGTATCATGACGGAACCTACTGGTAATGGTATCTTCACTGGCCCTCAGAACTCACCTGGGCCCGCTATCCGGAGGTCAGATCCGAACATGATGTTACACTCATTCAAGAAAGAAACCGTGCAGAAAGGTCTGACAAAGTAGTGGTGATTTATGTGCTGGGGTATGCAGTCACCCTGCTTGTAAATATTAATGATGCAGCTGTTGGGTATGCAATCTGCTGGCAGTACCCTCCATGTTATCAATCTTTTTACCATTCTTTTGATGACCAATGGCATTGGATCCACCTAGCCATGACGGAGTATCCCTTGTGGGTTCCCCTTCCTGTCTTCTGAGAAGTTGTAACAGCATCCGCATTGTATTGTAATTCTTCCTTTCCCTGGCATCCATCTCCGGGGCTCTGAGTAGGTGTTTTCTCTTAGGCGGCCCTCTCGGCCCATTCTTTTCAAATCTCGAATGCAATCCATGATTTGTTGTTGTTCATATTCTGAGAATACGTCTGTATGTAGCTCGAGGCCTTCTAGTATATTGATCCTCCTACCTCTGATTCTCTCGAAGTATTTAAAAGTTTTCTTTTCGACATTCTACATTCTTTCCAGCTCGTACTCTGGAATAATCTGCAAATGGCGGGGCCTGGTGACGTATTGTGGGATATACGGCTCAATCCCTTCACGTTCTCCTGTATACCTTGGCTCCTCGGGGATGATGTCCGTCGGGACATCCTCCGGGGTTGCTTCTGCAACAAGGTTATGCATTACTGGTGGTTCTATCTGGTGGCGTGGTAGCCTTCTTTCTTCTGATCTTCTTGAGATTTCCCTGGTCCCTTCTGTTATCCTAGGAGCTGGCCTTCTTTCTTCCGTGCACAGTGAGCTGGCGTCCTTGAAGTGTATGTGCTTGGCAGTAGCAACCTGCCTCATCGCGCTGGTCCGCTGCTAGTTTGGTTAACATCTTACGGATACAGCGATTCTTATTTCTTCGTTGCGTTGCTGTGAGAGTAGCTCTTCTAACTTCCTGAGTTTTTGTGGGAGCGGCGCTGACAAGCCTGTCTTCTGCTATAGCGACTACAGACTTGATTTTCTTGTCTTCTTCAGTGTTTGTTTTTCTTCTCTTGCTGCTGGATTGGTGGCTTGGGCCACCCACTTTCATCACTGTCTGACTGGGCAGTTCCTCTCGGTCAACTAGGATCCGATCACTTTCCTCGTATCGTAGGACCGCCGGTGCGAAGTCCGAGTCGATCTCGATTATCGCTCCATCTTTCACCCTCTTTTCATCGAGTGCGAGGCTTACGCCATTTCTAAAGTTCGGGACCAACCGCCCGTTCGACATTTCCTCGCGAAAAGACAAGGAAAAGGATCGAGGGACATACTTAAGAACAAGAACATTAAGAAAATATTTATTAAATACAGTTTTTTTTTATTTATTACTTTTATATTTTTAAATTTAACAGAATGAAGTGGGATAAGATCAGGAAAGAGATTTTGATGTGGGAGAGAAAACAAGGAAAGCTTTATTATCATGATTTTATTATTTTATCACATTTTTTATTATTTTTGGGTTCGGAGTCAGTCATAAGTAATTACTTCGCCCGTGCTTCTAAGGATGAAGAATTCATTCTTTCGAAACATCAGGTAGCGTAATACTTTTTCAAGTATCGTCCATTGATCGGAAGCATATGTCGTTCTCCTTGGCAATTCACTAGCTGGTAGGAGCCTCTTGAGTACACTGCTTCAACCACAAACGGTCCTTCCCAAGTGGGTTCAAATTTTCCTCCTATCTTGCGGTGTGCAAGAATAGGTCTTCTGAGAAAGAGAACTAAGTCACCAACTTTGAAGGTTCTCAGGCGGACCAATTTGTCATGGGCTTGAACCATTTTAGCTTGGTATAGTTCTAAATTCTCGTTGCATCTGCAAGTCTTTTCCCTTCCGGGCTTTCTAATTCCTCTAGCCGTAATTTGACATTCTCTTCGTCGTGATTTTTTTGCAACCGCAATTCCGAGTGAAGGAAGCTGAACCTCTAAGGGTAACACTGCATCGGACCCATACACCAGAGCGTAAGGTGTAGCTTGAGTAGGAGTTCTGAAGGTCGTCCGGTAGGCCCATAAGGCTTCCAATAATTTCTCGTGCCAATTTCTCTTATTATCGTCCAAAGTTTTCTTTAAAATTTGAACGAGAGTTTTATTAAAAGCCTCGACAAGGACGTTTGCTCTTGGGTAGTAAATTGTTGAATACCGCCGGTCGATTCCGTGTCTCTGACAAAATTGTTGATTTGTGTGCTTCGAATGCTAACCCATTATCTGAGATGATCCTGCGCGGCACACCTAAACGGTAGACAACTTGGTTCTTGAAAAACTGTAGCACGTGGTGTGCTTTAACTTCTCTAAGTGGAACTGCCTCTGCCCACTTGGAAAATTAATCTGTAGCCGCAAGAATGAAGCGATGTCCTTTTGAAGATGGTGGTTCTATTGGACCCACTATATCCATACCCCAACATTCAAATGGCCACGACGCAATTGTCAGATGTAGCACATTTGGAGGTTGGTGTAGAACCACTCCGTGCACTTGGCATTGGTGACAGCTCTTGGCGATTTTTATGCAGTCGATCATCATCGAGGGCCAGTAGTACCCTAGTCTTTTAATTTTCATTTTCATCTTCGGACCCGATTGGTGAGTGCCACAGAGTCCTGAATGCACCTCTTTAACAATTTCACGGGCCTCGGACCCTCTTAGGCACCTTAGCCACATTTGATCGAAAGACCTTCTGTATAACGTGTTGTTTATTAATGCGTAAGACAAAGTTCTTTTCTTGATCTAATGGGCTAGCGACCTATCGTCTGGCAGTTTTCTTGTTTGCAGGTAGTCTATCAATGGCTGTCGCCGATCTTCACGTGTTTTCCATCCTTGTTGCAATTGATTCTTCTTCTTTTTCCGATTTGTGTATTGTGTCTATGTCGAGTCGTGATAGGACCTGACGTCCGTGAGCCGACACTTCCACCGATTCATCTTGCAAACGAGCAAATTCTTTTGCGAGGCGAGCTAACACATCTGCTAAGGCATTTTCTTTTACGGGAATTTTGTAGATCGTCACGTTCGGAATCTGTTCCAACAACTTGTATGACATCTTGGAAGTATTGCTCGAGTCTTGGCTTTAAAATTCCGTCTTGTCCGTGATCTGTTGAATGATTAATTGCAAATCCCCGTAGATGTTGATGTCCGTTATCCCCATTTGAATAGTTAATTCCGATCTCGTTATGATGGCTTCGTATTCCGTTTCATTGTTTGTACAAGGTTACGTCGAGTGGTAGGAGTATCTTAACATCCCCGCTCCGGTGTTATAAAGATTAGTCCGATTCCGCCTTACCGGGCACTATCACTTGCGACTCTTCGTCTTTGTGTGCTTGAAGATGCTCCGTCGAAATATAATTCCCAACGTCGATCATCAGGGTCTTCTAGGCTCATTATTTGTTCGTCTGGCAAGTCGTCATTGAGAGGAGATTCTGCCGGCAAAGGGTGTGCTGCGAGGAAGTCTGCTAGGACTTGCCCCTTTACGGCACGAACAAGCACGAAAGTTATATCGAATTGCAATAATATCATTGACCATCTGGCAAGTCTGCCAGAAAGCGTTGGACGGGTCTTCAAGTATTGCAATGGATTAAATTTCGAGATCAGGTTGACCTTATGAGAAAGCATGTAGTGCTCGAGCTTTTGAGCGGCGAAGATCGAGGCCAAACAATGCTTTTCAATTGCGGGATACCTTATCTCCGTCGGAAGTAAATGACGGCTTAAGTAATAAAGATCATTTTCTTTACCCTCATCATTGACCTGGGCTAACAGGGCTCTGAGAGAGTCGTCTAAAGCCGCGGTATAAAGTATCAGCGGTCTACACCGAGGCCAGGGCTGCTAAGACGGGAGGTGTCATTAAATATTGCTTAATGTCCTCGAAGGCCTTCTTGCATTTCTCTTCCCAAATAAATTTGGCGTCCTTTTTAACTAGTGCGAGAAAGGTGACACCTACCGACAAGTTTGAGATAAAGCGTCGAAGATATGCCAGCTTCCCTTGAAAGGATCGTAGTTGTTTTAAGGTTTTAGGAGGCGGCATTTCTAAGATAGCTTTAATATTTTTCGGGTCGATTTCAATTCCACGATGTCGGACAACGAATCCTAAGAATTTCCCGGAGGTGACGCCGAAGGCGCATTTTAAGGGATTCATCTTAAGGTTAAATTGCCTTAATCGTTCGAAAATAATTCTCAAATCATACAGGTGGTTTTCCTTTACTTTACTTTTGATGACCACATCGTCCACATAACATTCAACTTGATTGTGGATGAGATCATCAAAAATTCTTGTCATTACTCTCTGGTAGGTTGCTCCTACGTTCTTCAGTCCGAATGGCATCACTGTGTAGCAATATACTCCGATCGGCGTTACGAATGCTCGTAAGCTTTTCATCTTCTGGAGCCATTTTTATCACGGTTGTATCCCGAAGATCCATCCATGAATGAGAATATTTCATGTGTCGAAGCGATGTCGATCATTAGTTACGGGATCGGTAGAGGAATTCATCCTTTAGACATGCCTTGTTTAAATCTGCGAAATCCACACAAATTCCGATACGACCATTCTTCTTTCGAGCGGCACCACGTTGGCTAACCAAGTCGGGTATTGTTCTTCACGGACAAATTTAGCGTCTATTAGCTTTTTAACTTCGGCTATGACTTGTTGTTAGATTTCTAGACGCATTCTTACGGGACCTTGTCCGACGGGACGAAGTAGGATCCACTCCTAGCTTATGGACTGCGATCTCTCGGAGCTAATCACGGCATCTCATCGTAGCTCCAAGCAAAACGAGTCTTTAAATTCCATTAATAACTTGATTATTTCTTCAGAGTCTTCTTTATTGAGTAAGGAGCTAACAAAGGTAGGTCTAGGTTCTTCGCTAGTGCCTAAGTTAACTTCCGTTAACTCATCTATTGTAGATTTGATCTCTTCTTCGAATTCTGGTGGAGCATCTCCAATTTGTAAATCTTCAAATTCTTCTGTAGTTTCCATGCAGTTTTTGTTAGGCTCGCAAGTGACAACCAAGCAAAATTCAGTATCATCAACTGATCCTACTGTGCAGAATCCGAGACCATGCTTTGAATTGGGTGGACGACCGGAGTTATTCCATAATTTTTCAAAATGTTGTGATTGACCTTTCGTCCATTTTCGAGGTAAGAAACCACGCTGAATTAAATTTTGAACATAGGGAGAGTACCACTCAAAAGGTAATTCCATTAATTCTGATGAAGTGACATCTTCGAGTTGTACATTATTTTCGGTTTTGGAGGAAGGAGCACCACGGTAGAATTTGATTGGCTTTACACCGCCGCCACGTACCTCTTTGACCACCATACCCTCGACCTTATTAGAATGGATCGGGGTCAGGGTCATAGTATGTACATAGTGGTTAATCTTCTCGTACATCGATTTATATTCTTCATTCTTTTCATCTTCGAGCGGGATCCTGAATTGCGGCTTCTTCCGACTTATTGTCGTTGCTTCTTGTTTGATTTCTTTTTCTTCTTTAGAACTATCTTCCCAATCAACATTGATGGCTGGTTTCCTCTGTCCAACTGTCCTAACGTCTCTGCCACGACCTCGTCCCCGGCCTCGACCTCGGATGCCGAGTTGTGGAGAAACCTTCACCATCTCGCCGTAAGGGAGTGGTGAGTGATCTGTTGGACTAGAACTTCAGGTTCTTCGTTGTCCCGAACTTTCTTTGTTTCATTTGTTATGGTATCTGCGGAGAAGATTATTTTCTTCGGAGGTGCATAATAAGTTGCATCTTCATGGATTCCAATTTCATGTACGGAGAATGGTTGTAAGTCACCTTTGATGCCATTGTTCCCCTCCATCGTAGTATTTGATGCCACTGGTGTAGAGATGATGGTACCATCCCGTTTTCATGTATCCATGATCGGCCCGATAGAGCGTTGAACGACGTTTCGAATCGATTATGTGAAATTTTGCGGTTGTCTTTGCTAAGTCACCGGTCTTCATTAGTAGTGTTATTGATCCGAGGGCTCTTTCTCCTTTACGGTTGAATCCTCTTAATAACATTTTGTCTGCTTCGAGCTCGCGAGCATCAATTTCCAAATATGCTAGTGTTCGGAGACTCATTATATTGATTGATGCTCCTGGATCCACCAATACTCTAGAGAGTGTAAACTTCCCAATTGTAACTGAAATGTACAACGGTCGGTTGTGATCTGCTGTCCCAAGTAGTAGGTCATTGTCCGTGAAGGTAACACCTCGCTGTTCTTTTAACGAGCAAACCTCATCTAAGGAATCTCCGGCCATTTGAGCTAAGCAAATTTTTGGATCAAGTAAGGCCTTGATCAGAGCTTCTCTCATCTACTTTGATAAGATGAGAGCGTCGTAGATGCTCAGTTTGGCCGGTAGTTTCCTAAGATGGGCTAGCACGTTGTAGTCCGCTTTATTTCCATGTGTCTCGATTTCTTCCCGAATGGGTATTTCTTCTGCCGGGGTTGGTTCTTCCTGAACAACCACCTGCTTTCCTTTGTCCTTTGGACCCATTCTCGGAGGTAGAACTCTTCCACTTCTCAAGTTAACTTCTGTAATTTCTTCTGAATCTAGTGTTGAGCTTGCTAGTGTCTCCTTTTGAATCGGAATGACAAGTTCTTCTGGATTAGCCTCGGTGTCTGAAGGCTCTAACTCTATTGTGACTGGAGCTCCTCGAAACTCGCAAATAGATTCATTGCTTATTGAACTCTCGTAGCCTCTTTGATGGATGTCTTCTTTGTCATTGTGATCGTCGAGATTGTGTATGATTTGAGAATTGTCATTTGTATCGAAATCGATGTCCGGATTGTCGCTAGTTACGTAATCGTTAGAAACAGTCAAAACGTAGCCAACGCCATCACCCTTATCATTATAAGATCCCACCGGAGTGAGCAAATAATCATACAGAGTCAGAGGTTCGAGGGATTTCTCCCCCGAATCTGAAACAACTATCCTAGGATAAGCAGCCCCTAATCTGGCCTTAGGAGCCTCGTTCCTCTCTTCTTCGTCGATTTTCTTCTTCTCTTCAATCGTCTCCTATTGAGGTGGTTCTTTTATTACAAGTGATAGTGCCGACTTGGCAGGTTTCGAACTCTGAATTGAAGCTCGCACCGAAGCGGTTTGGATGCTGTCTAAAATCTTTTTTGAAGACCTTGTCCAAGCGGTAGTCCATCCATCGTCAGTCGCATAGGGATCTATCGGAACAATGAGATCAGTCGAGACAACATTGACGGAACCTCCCTTTTGGGGTTCCTTCATGTACTCCTTCGGGATTGTTATATTCCCTTTTCGAAGGTTGTCGTTGAGCCAACTTTTGAAGGTAATGCAATCTTCTATTTTGTGCCCAAGCATCCGGTGATAAGGGCAAAAGTTGGGATCACCTTTCTTGTTGACTTCTTCTGGTCTCTTAGGTTCTAGCAGCTGGAAATTTGCAGTCTTCATCAGACTACGGAACATTTTCGGCACTGCCTCATTCTTGAATGGATATTCCCTGCTCAGAAGCTCCCTTAATGTACATTGCGGACGAGGCGGTTGTTCATACTGTGGAGATGACTGATAGCTAGGTCGGGGTTGTTGGTAACTTTATTGAGGTTGTTGCCGCCGTTCTGACGATATTTGTATCGGTTGCTTCCCTTTGTCAACTGCTGCAATGATCCCAGATTTCTTTTCAAAAGTTTTCACAGGCTTTTGCTTGTCTGTCTTGTCGGCGAAACGTAATTGCTTCGCCTCCTCTTACAAGCTCCCGGCCTTGCTTAACAACTTCTCAAAAGTCTTAATAGTAAATCCCTTGAGGAGAAGTGCTATCGGGCCGTGAATGCTTTTAAGTAAGATGCCGACTGCATGTTGTTCTTGTAGTTGTGGTTCACACTTCATACTTAGATTCCTCCATTGAAGTATGTAATCCACCAAAGTTTCGTTCGGCTTCTGCTTCTCCACCACTAAATCACCTATAGTGATGTGGTGTTGAGCTCCGGCGAATCGCTTGATGAAGAGGTTTTCTAGTTCTGAGAATGTCTTCACTGAACCATTTGGTAATTCTGCATACCAATCAAAGGCGATCCCTGACAGGCTGCTGAAGAATTGTCGGAAGAGTAATGCATCACTCCCGACGGCATTGCAACAAATGGCACAAAAGTGTGCAACATGCTGTCAGGGGTTCCCGGTTCTATCAAAGGTCTTGAACAGAGGTGGTACGAAGCCTTTTGGGTATTGGACAGCGTCGAATTCTTCCGGGTAAGGTCTATCCGTCCGAATGGATGTCCCGCTCTTTGATTGTGCTAAGGCTTCTCGCACTTGCTTGTTCCACCAAGCTCTTGATATCTTTTTCGAAATCATACTTTGTGTTGTATCTTTCTTTAGTCGATCATCCCCGTTGAAGGATGTAATCTCCTTTCCTCCGTCTACAATGTGAATGACCTGCGGGGGTGTCTCTCTTTGGGGTTGCACTTGACTTTGGAGAGTGGCTAGGGCTACAGCCATCTCTTCCATTCTCTTCGCCATTTGAGCGATCGTATCGTCTTTCTATTGAAGCTGCCTTCTCATCACTTCCGGCTCCTCTCTTTCTGTGGCTGCAGGAGCACCTTGTGAAGCTGACGAAGCTCGCGTTTCGACCATGTTGATCTCTACATACTCATCATCCATGAATTTCGATGAATCAATCTCATCTCTGAATTTATCTTCTCTTTCTTTTGCTAATCGTCGGATATCAATCCTCAACTTTTCCATAGCATCCTCTAGCGGCCTTTTCTGTGCATCCTCGCAGTTGTCGTGTGATAGCTGCCGGGTTGCCTTCTCACGAGTCCCCTTTACTGCAGTAGCACTTTCTTCGGATTCAAGTTTCCTGACGAGACTTTCCTTTTCGTGCTATTGTTTCAATCTTAATTGTCCAGGTAGTTGGACGCCACACCATCCTTCTAGCGACGGAAGGTCTAGGACCGAGATCGTCCGTCGGCCCAAATGCTTGGAAGCCGGTATCCTCCCTAATCCGTAACCACGAAATGACGACGGGCGGACTAGCCTTCATCCTTTTATTTGGTTTTCTATAACGATGGCGAGGTTCTACTCGGGGCCCAAGACGGGATTTGGCGGCACCCGCCCTATCCTTCTTAGAATCTCCGATACGGGGCATTTCTCTTTCTTTGCTAGCTTCTCGATCACGGTACGTAGTCGGGCAAATGGTGTGATCCTAGCCCTTTTCTTCTGCTTGTCGTTGTAGTATCTTGGTCGAGGTAATGTAGAAATAATCCTGCGGACATTTTCCTCGTCAGCTGTGGCGGAAAGGGGGTGGAATCTACTTCCTTCCAAAAATGGTGTATCTTCAGGCAATGGTATGTATTCAGGTAGTTGTGTGTACTCAGCGATTTCTTGTATTTCCTCCAGGAAAGCAACTTCGGCAGCTCTGGCCTTCCTGGAAATCTTCCTACTTCTGTTCCTCCTTTGGGTCCGTGTTAGTGATGGAATTCTTGAGCTGGACCCAATTTCAAAAACAGAAGGTCTCACAGGAAGGTTTGTACCCTCTACGGTAACAGGTTCACCATAGTTCTGGATTTCCTTCCCCTTTAATTTGGCAGAAGCCGGGGTAGGTGCAGAGACAACCAGACCAGTGGGGGTAGCAACAACAGTCCTCCTGCGGACAGCGGTACTCCTCTCAGTTAGAATCATTTGTAGGGGAGGAAACTCTTGGGTTGACCTAAGGTTGAACTCGATCAACGGCTTCTCAGTTTCAGATACTTTGTTTGTCAGCGCGAAAAGGGAAACGCCGGTGATCTTGACATTCGTGTTCTCGAATCCTTGTCCAAACTGGATGATCCCATTGTCGGGCAGCTCATCCTTGTAAACAGCGAAGTCGAGTCCATTGGTGAAGGAGAAAATCAGCTTTGGGGCTTCCATTTCGCGGAGGTAGATTCTGATTCTCAGTCCCAAGTTATGCTTCTTCTCATTAGGACGAAAAGAAAGGAATCGAAAAGAGTCCGAACACATTCTTGTTCATGTATTTATAAGGAGTTATTTGTTAAAAGAGTCATTCATTAGAGGGTTTGTTTATTTAGAACGGAATGTTCAAGGGTCTAAAGAAGGTAATGAATCTGATTCAGAGTTGGAAGGGAAAAGAAAGCCTTATGCAAGACTTCTCGACCCGAAGGATCACTCCTAAACTAACACCTATTGGGGGTCCACCCCACCTCAGAAATGAGGCAAAAGGATTTCGGAACCTCTCTATTTAGGGGTGTCTAAACAGTGGCTCCTAAATCCAAGAGAATCTTGGCTATACTCGTTCAAGGTAGAAATGAACATAGTATTCCAACGGAAAGAAGGGTAGCTTGATCCACAAGGGACATGGATACACTACCTATTTTTGAAAGCAAAATTGTCCGATTAAAATGGAGAGAGGAATTTTCCCCAGCGGAGTCGCCAGAAATTGTCGGCATATTTTTAGGTCGTGTGTTTTATTTCGAAAAGGGGTCGCCTAACAGAAGTTGTCGGCGAGTTTTTTTACATTTAATTTAAATAAATAATTTGAAAAGTAGTATTTGATTTTGAAAATAATTTTAAATTTGAAAATTTTAGGATATGAAATCAAACTGATTTCACATCCCAAATAGTTCACATAAACGAGCGCCGCACCACAAACCGTATATCTATCCCGAAGAATAGACACACTTGCTTGATAATGGGGCTCGATTAGATAAACTAGAAAGGTTTGTGACATCCGTTTGGTCTGCGAACCAATTTTATAAGCCGACAAATTCCCCTACTTAATACGAAAACATTAAACAGGGTTTATATTACCTGGGTTCCTAAAATTCCCTAAAAGGGCAAGTCCCTATAGTTAATTACATCTTAAGTGACGGGAATCACCTAAGAAAACTCTCGATAATAATCAATAATTCTGCTCTCAAGAATTTCAAAGTTTATGTTTTCAAAGGATTGAATTTTGGAATTTCAATAGGGAATGGATCAAGTTTGGAACATTTTGTTTTGGGAATTCAAAGGAAAAAAAGTAGGAGAAATTACAGATTCGAAGCGAACTTCGGTAATTTCCCGACTATCCTATTGTTTGGCTTTAATTTAGGAATGTCTTAATGTTATTTAATATTTTGATCTTGCCGATTTTAATTAATTAGGACTTATATTTGTGTGATAAAATCACACAAATAGCCTGGAAGATGTGAGGGTTTATGTCGTACCAAACGACTACCTCAGAGTCCTAAGACCAGTTATGGCTTAATTTACATGACATGATCATGCAAATGCCTAACGAAGAGTTGAGGATTTATGTTGCACTAGGCAAACTACCTCGAAATCCTATGGCTTGGATTTTTAATTCTAGGAAAGTTTTGCTGAAGTAGACTCAGGTTTTGCTGATGACGATGGCTGTGCTGCCCACCATGCTCCGAGCTCCTTGTTGTTGTAGAGGTTTAGTTATAGAAGTCACAAATCAGAAGATGGGAAAAGTGTTCTGGTTTAGAGAAAATCTTAATTTCCAAGTGTTTTTTATGTTTTAATTAAAACAAATCTTAAAGTTGATTATAACAACATCGGTTAAGATCCCACGGTTCCATCCTTCCGGCATCGTTATTTTTATCGGATTCACTTAGTCCGGATGAATTTGCTAAACTCAACTAAATTAGTTCCACACTTTCATTTAGACCGTGGAAATCCCGTTAGCAACACGTAGGTTACATCATCTGAGGTATTCCCAATCATCCAACAAGACGTTTTAATTTAGTTGTAATTGTAGTTTTGTGTTCTGTTTGTGATTAAATTTTGAGTTGTTTTATATTTTCAAATGTTGTGGCGGTGAATTTTATCTTGCAATGACTTTTAATTTAGTTTTGGTTTCAGTTTTAGGGACTATCCTAAAGGTGTGGGCTTTCATGCAACAGTTGTTTATCATGCAAGAAAAGTAAATGCGATGCAATTAAAGAAATTGCAATAATGTAAATTGCAATAAAATAAAAGCGTACCTGGAGGGTCTTCCCGTCATCCCAAGCTGCACTTAAAACATAATTAGAATATTTAAGCAAGTTCCTAGGTAAAGCTAAGGGAAGGGTTATGGTTTTCTACCAAATTCCTAATCCTATAGCTAGTCATTTCCTATGACGTCTAGGTTCTTGTGTTTTGGTTTGAGGACGATTTTCTTCATCAAAGAATAATTAAATTCAATTGTTCTTGTAAGTATCCTATCATATTGAGGAAGTGCTTAAGAGGAATCTTAAACATCTTTTCAATATTGCTAGAATTGTTTTAAGTCCAAATGAATTTAATTATACAAATGAATTAATCGTCCGAGAATTCAAGTTTTGTTATCTTGCTCAGTGAACTAGGACATTTGAATATCCTATAAGTGGAGTAACATTTCATTTAATGTTCTATTTAGGAGTTATGATAACCAAAGCTTTCGAAGGCAAATTGATGTTCAAATGATTTGTGATTTAATTTAATTTCAGTTATCGGATTTAAATTTAGAATAGTGTTCAAGTTGTTTTATATTTAATTTTCTTCATGTCTTAGGTGATGTTATTTAATTTAATTTAATTTAATTTGGTTTAGTTTTAATTTTAATTTAATTTTAATTTTTAATCTTAATTTTAATTTTAATTTTAATTTTATTTTAATTCTATTTGATTTTATTTTATTTTTATTTTATTTTAATTTAATTTAATTTAATATGATTTACTTTAATTTAATTTAATTTAATTTGATTTAATTTAATTTAATATGTTTTAATTTAATTTAATTTAATTTAATTATTTATTTATTATTATTTTTTTAACTTAATTTTATTTTATTTAATTTAATTTAATTTAATTTAATTTAATATGATTTAATTTAATTTAATTTAATGTAATTTAATTTAATATGTTTTAATTTAATTTAATTTAATTTAATTATTTATTTTTAAATTTAGTTTAATTGAAAATTTAAAAAGAGCTTAATAATTTAACCTTTTAATTTAATTTTAATGATTAAGTCCTTTAACATTTTAAAACTTAAATTTGAATTATCATTTTAATCAGGAATTAAATATTATTGAGATGATTAATTTAGGGATTTTTAAATTAAAGAATAAATTTCTTCCTAATAACATCCCTATTTTAATAATTCCAATTTTATTATTCTCCCAAATTTAATCAATTATTTAATTAAAGTTTACTTCAATTATTTTAAATTGTTTAGTAGGTTTCTACCCTTTAATTATTTAAATTTCAATCATCCAAATCAGATTAAAATCAAATATTTTATTTGTTAATTTTATTAAGCCTAAAGTTTTAATTAAGGGTTAAAATTTTAATTACCACTTTGCCCTTCAAGCTTAATAATTTCATAACTCACTAAATTGAGCTTAAATGAACTTGAAATTTTTATGTGACTTCACTCATATGTCAATAAAGACATGAGAGGAGAAAATGTGATTTTTCTGTATTTAATTTACTTATATAATTATTTTTGGTGGAAAATAGAAATTTCCAAGGAAAATTTAATAATATGACCAAGGGAAAGTTTCTGTTCTTAAGAAAATTATGGGACATTCCTAATTACCAGAGGACCATTTGGACCAATTTTGGTGATTTTTTAAATTATTTTATTTTTATTATAATTGTTTTAAGTTTTGGAGTATTAATTAATTTAAAAATAAAATAAAGGTTGAAAAATGAAATTTATATTTTTCAAAAATCTCTCTGATATCAAGGAAATCAGAGAATCAATTTTAACAATTTTCTGATTTTTCTTTGATTTATTATAATCATTTTAGTGAAAATTCTAGAAAATACATTTTTTAATTTTAAAATTACCCTAGGGCTTTAAAATTTAATATCTCATTAAATAGACCTAAGAAAAATATGGGGTTTGTTGCTAAGTGATTAAAATTCAAAATGTGACATTTTGGTGAATTTTATTATTTTTATGATTTTTATTATTTTTTTAATTATTAAAATATTAAAATAATACCAAAAAATCAACTTTTTTAGAAAATTGAAATTTTAATTTTTTTAAATTCCCCTGATATCAGAGAGGCTCCAAAACCAATTTGGTGAATTTTTGAATGGTATTTTGAAAGTTATGAATTTTTAAATTTCAAATTGACTAAATGGCTTAATCAACCCATTTAGTAGGGCTAACCAAGTCCAATTGACCTCAAATTTTTATGGTGGATTCCTCTGATCCTAAAGGTCAGTGGAGAATTGATTTCAAGTCAATTTGATGCATGGTTAACTCTAATTAATTAGGAATCTATTTTGGGTGTTTAAGCCAATTAGGGTCATTTTAAATGAACTAACTCAAAACCTATTTTTCCTAGGGTCCTCTGGTCATAAGAGACATCACCAAATTTTCCTAGAATTTATTTCACAACATGCTAATTATTGGAATTAAAATACTCAAAACGAGTAACATGAATTTGAAAAATCAATAACTTCTTATAGGGATGGCCTCGACTTTGGAAAATTCGGGGAATGTCCCCAAATTCAGAGGCTTCAAAAGTCCTATTGTCTCATACCGTGGTGAATTTCCTATATGCATGGAGAATTAAAACAATGCGAAGGGAAATAAATCATTAAAAATAAAATACTTGATGAAATTAAATGATTTCTTTTCCACATTATTCTCCTCTGTTCACTGAGCAAGAGGGTTTTTTTATTTTATTTTTCTGATTTTCCTACACAAAGTTATGGATTTTTGAAGTTTAGGGAATTAAATAAATCAGAAAATACCCTAAATTTCTATTTATCCATACGGCGCCGTGTCAACCTCGGCAGCTCCGAAACGCCGCGTGGCGCTCTCCGATTCGACGCCTCCATCTGACTCAGCGCTCCGGGGGCCCGCTGTGTCGTTCCATCTCCTGATCCGGCGCGATCCTGGCCGTCCGTCCGTGCGTGTATTAAATGAACGACATCCGTTCATCGTCCCCAGGCGTCCTTACCCGAGAGCCGTCCGTCTTCTAGGCCTAAGATCTCACTCGATACTTGACCAAATTTAACGTTCTTATGCTCTATAGATTCGTCTCGAGAAGACGAACATATCCATATGGTTTATGTGGCATAAAATTGACTCAATGAAAATGGAGAACGTTCAGAAGCTCGGGAAGAAGAGTGAGGCCATACCTTTGCTCAGAGAAGTGTGGCTTCGATCTTAGGGTTGTGTCACCTTCGATTGGATCCCAGCAAGCTCCAGATGAAGTCCCTTGGCCTGGTGAATTGTCTAGGTAGGATTTCGACCACGCTCGATCACAAAGCTTGGAGGTCGGAGCAACCGCATGGCTCGGAGATGGGGCTTTCGATGGGGAACTTCTCCTTTTGGTCCAGATGAAGGTGTAGGACCAGATCAATTTAAGGATTAGCTCACCGTGGCAAAGTGTCCTGGTTTTGGGTGAAATTTCGCCGAGAAATCGGATTCGTTGGTGGGGATTAGGGCAAATTGACACCTGCGGATCAACCGCTCTAAGGATGGAGAAGGGTTTGGAACAATTTTGCGCAGTTTCAGCAAGGTTTGTGCAACTCTCTTCTCATGGCCGTGAGGGGGTCGGGTTTAAATAGAGGTGGCTAGAGAGCCTCACAGGGATGGCCAAGGGTTGGGATCAGCTGCTCTGGGCATGGGAAGAACAGCTACAATGGCCATTGGGGATGGGGCAGCTCAGCAGGTGAGAATTTCAAGTTTAGGCTCACATGTGAGCTCTCGGGTGTGGTGTTTTCCGGCCACACTGGTGGCCGGCTCGCTGAGCATTGGTCACCATCAAGCTCGGGGAGGTCGTGGTGGGGCTTAGTGTATTCAATTGGCGGTTGCCAAGTGTAAAATGGTTGGATCAAAATGGAATGGGGATATGGCTAATTTTGACAGTTTGGTCAACCCATTTTTTTGGGCCGGGTTCACTCCTCATGGCTAGCCTTGGGCTTAGAAGATCGACTAGGTTAGCCGATCGAAAGGTGGTGATGTCCTTATCCAAGAATATTTGGATTAAATCTTGGTTAAGGGGTATCATGGGTGAGGTTAAAGACTTTTAGGAATTAAGGAAAGCTCCCTCTCCTCTTACCCAATGTGGTATGGTCACATGTCAAACAATTCACATGGCTTGCATGTGGCTTAAGAATGGCTTCATGGCTCACCTTTGGCTTGGGAAAAGTTAAGTCAATTTCATGGAAATGGATTTAAGAAAATTTTGATATTTTGATGGGAATTTGTATGGGGCTTAATTTGGAATGGCTTCATGATGAGTTTTTGAAACTTAGGGATTAATTTTAATTAAGGGTATGATGTAGAGCAATTGTCATATGGGCTTTAGCATGAAATTTAGGCTTTTAGGAAGGTTTAAGAAAATGGGCTTTTGGTTTAAAAATAAATTTATGGATGGGAATTTTGTGAAGGATTGGGCTAAAAAAATGTTGGGTTTAGTTCATGGATGTGTCATGAGTGATTTGAAATGAGTTTGGAATGATTTGGGTTTGAATTGGGTTGGATTTGGGCTTCTTTGGTGAATGGGCTAATATAGGTCAAATTGGGCTAACTTGGGCCAATGTTGTGCTAGGGTTGAAATTGATGTAAAATAAATGTTGGGAAATGTTTATGGGAGTGTTTCAAAGAGTTTTTGGCTTTGGTTGAGTTTTGATTTTGGGGTTTGGGCTTATTCACCTAGGCGAATATAAGTGAAATGAAATCATTTTGGTGAGGCATTCACTATGTTGTTCCTAACCCTCTTAGACAAGGGCTTAGGGGTTAAGGACCATCCATGTGAACCACCTACATGAGTCAGGAGGTCAAGTTGGGTATGGGTGTGTGAAAGTGTAGTGTATAAATATAGTGTGTGTGTAAGTCGACCACTGCACCGGGCCACCTGGGCAGCCTCTAAGGCTAAAGAGTCCTATAAGAACTCATCCTCTAAACTTCCACATTTGATTTCAACCCTCTAGATGATTAGGGGTCTACAATCAAATTTGTGGAGTTTGCGAGGAGTTAAGAAGTGGTTTGAAATTCTAGGTGGTGGGTTACACTTCTAGTCCTCTAAGATAGTCAAAGGAAAAGCCTAAGGCTAGATCCTAAGTACTAAAAAGAAGAAGAGATGACCTCATAAAAAATGAGATCAACATCCATCAGTGGATGTATAGATCGTCCTTTGAAAAATATTCAGTGACATCTTTTGCCTTGTAATTTCAACGCTAGTACTCAAGTTAACGCACTTGTCCTATCAACCGAGTATCCTTTAAAATCTATTCATGTGAATTTTTTTTTATTTCAAAATTTTGCATTTTGTTTTATTATTGTGTATTCGATGGGTTTTGAGGAGTTTTATTTTCATCTAAAATGTAGACATGATTTTATTTTATTTAGAGTTTATTAGAAGGTTGTTAGAGTGAAATTTGAGTTCAACCTATTAGCAGCAAGTCAAACCCAAAGAAGAATGAAGAATCAGACCCAGTCCGAGATTTAGAGGAGGTTGAATTCACATAGAACTCACCTTGATAGAGAGCCCTATTCTAAAACACCTATTGGGGGTCTACCTCGCCTCTATGGGGAAGTGGGCGGATTCCAAATCCTCTCTGTTTAGGGGTGTCTAAATAGTGGCACCAAAATCCAAAAAGGAGTTGACTACACTCACTCAAGACAGAAATGAGCGAGGAATGCCAACGAAAAGATTGTTAATTTGGTCCACTAGGGGTATGGACTCACTACCGATTTATGAAAGCAAAACCATCTGATCAAAATGGAGAGAGGAACTAGTCCCCAGCGGAGTCGCCGGAAATTGTACGGCTTATTTTAAGGTTATGTGTTTTGAAAAGGCGTCGCATACAAAAATTTTCGGTGAATATTAGATTTTAAATTTAATTTAAATATACATATAACTTGGAAAGTAGCATTTGATTTTAAAAATAATTTTAAGTTTAAGAATTTTAAGATATGAAATCAAACTAATCTCACATCCCGAATAGTTTATATAAACGAGCACCGCCTCACAAATTGTGTATCTATCCTAATGAATAGACACACTACTTAATGATTGGACTCAATTAAATAAACTGGAAGATTTGTGACATCCGTTTGATCTGCGAACCAATTTTATAAGCCGAAAAGTTCCCCTGCTTAATATAAATGAATTAAGCAGGGTTTATATTACATGGGTACTTAATGTTCCCTATAATTGCAAGCCCCTATAGTTAATTACATCTTAAATGATGATAATCATTTAAGAAAACTCTCGATAATGATCGGTGATTTTGCTCTCAAGAATTTCAAAGTTTAAGGTTTTTAAAGAATTGAATTTTGAAGATTTCTATAGGGAATAGCTCAAATTTGTAATAGTTTATTTCAGGAGTCCAAAGGAAGAGAAGTAGGGGATGTTACGGACCCGAAGTAAACTTCGGTGACTTCCCGACTATCCTATTATTCGGCTTCAATTTGAGAGTTTGTTTAATATTTTAATCCTGCCAATTTTAATTAATTAGAACTTATATTTGTATGACATAATCACACAAATAGCCTCGAAGATGTGAGGGTTTATGTCGTACCGAACGACTATCTCAAACTCCTAAGACTAGTTAAGGATTAATTTGCATAACATGATTGTGCAAATGCCTAACAAAAAGTTGAGGATTTATGTTGCACTAGGCAAACTACCTTGAAATCCTATGGCTTGGTTATTTAAATCTAAGAAAGGTTTAGCTGATGTAGACACAAGTTTTGTTGATGAAGACAGTCGTGCTGCCCACTGTGCTCTAAGCTCCTTGTTGTTGCAGAAGATTTAGTTTTAGAAAGTGGAAATCAAAAGATGAGGTAAGTGTTTTGGTTTAGAGAGTTGAAAATTGAGTTGTTTTAATTTTTTAATTTAAACAAATCTTAAAGTCGATTAAGCAGAACTAATTAAGATCCCACAGTTTCGTCATCCCGGCACTGCTATTTTCATCAGATTCACTTAGTCCAAAGGAATTTGCTAAACTCAACTGAATGAGTTCCACACTTTCATTTAGACCGTGAGAAATCTAATTAGCAACACATTGGTTACATCATCTGAGGGATTCCCAATCATCCAACGAGACATTTTAATTTAGTTGTAGTTATAGTTTTATTGTTCTGTCTGTGATTAAATTTTGAGTTGTTTTATCTTTTGAATGTTATGGTGGTGAATTTTATCTTGTGTTGATTTTAATTTATTTTTGGTTTTCAGTTTTGTGGCTACCCTAAAAGTTTCAGTTTTCATGCACGGTGACATTGTTGTTTAACATGCAAGATAAGTAAAGTACAGTGCAGGTAAATAAATTGCAATAAAATAAAAGCGTACCGAGTGGATCTTCTCGTCATTCCCGACTGCACTTAAAACACATGTCAGAGCATTTAAATATTTGCGACAAGTACCTAGGTAAAGCTAAGGGAAGGTTCTGGTTGTCTACTAAAATCCTAATCCTACTGCTAGTCAATTCCTATAACGTCTACGTTCTTGTGTTTTGTTGAGGATGATTCTCTTCATCAAAGAATAATTAAGTTCAATTATTCTTCAAAAACACCAACGAGTCCTGAACATCTTTTTAATGCTTATGGGATTATTTTAAGTCCAAATGAATTTCATCATTCGAATGAACTGATCATCTGAGGTTTAGTTGAGTCTTGACTCTTGCTCAGTGAAATTAGATGCTTTAATTATCTTATAAGAAAGATGAAATTTACTTGGCGTTTCACTTAAAAGTTATGTGGGTGAAAGTCTTTAGGGGCAGGTTAGGTTATTAAAAAACGTAACCATCTTGTTTGAAGTTGAGATGGTTTCTTAAGAATGATTCAAATTAATTATAATATTTTAGTTTAATTATAATTGTCTTATGTTATTTCAATTTGATTATGTAATTTCAAATGTTGACTTAGTTATCATTAAATTGTTTTAACTTTAATTTTAGTTATATTTAATTTAATTGCATTGATTTGAAGTTGATTTTAATTTAGTTGCATTAATTTAATTTTGATTTAAAGTTGATTAAATTATTTTAAAATTGTTTAATTTAATTATATTTAATGTAAATTGTTTTTTATTAATTATGACGTTTTAAAATTATTTTTATTATAACTAATTATATTATTTTAAAATTAGTATTTTTTATTAAATTATCTTAGAAATTGTTTTAATTTGGTTATTTAATTTATCATAGTTTTCAGTAATGAGTTATTAAATTAATATTAAGTGGTATTTGATTTCTATCAGTAATTAGGTGTTAAAATTAATATGTTAATATCTTCCAAGATTAAACCCCTTCACTTAATATATTCTCTTTTAGTTAACTTCAAATTTTCAATAATTTAAAAAACTATAATCATTTTGTTTATGTTAGAAAAGTGATAAAATGGGTTCCTACCCTTTAACCCCCTATGTTTCAATCATCTAAGGAGATTAAGGATCATTTATTACCCACTAACCATAATTAAGCCTAAATATTAATTAAGGCTAAATTTCAATAATTACGATTTATCCCCTTAGGCTTATTCACTTCATAATTCATTAAATATAACTCAAATGACTTTGAAATTTTTATTTCACCTTACTCATGGGTTAATTAAAATATCAGAGGAGAAAATATAATTTTTCTGAATTTAATTCAATTTATATATTTAATTTAATGCAAAAAAGGGATTTTAAATGAAAAATCAATAACTTGACCAAGGAAAGACCTATGACTTTAAAATTTTTACTGGAAGTGACCATTAATCAGGGGACCATTTGGACCAAAGTTGGGGATTTTTTGAATTTTAATTTAATTATAAGAATTATATTTATTTCTTGAGTATTAATTAATTTTAAAATATTTTAAAGGTGGAAAAATTAATTTTATATTTTAAAAAAATCTCTCTGTAGTCAAGGAGTCCTGAGAAACAAATTTTATATTTTTTGTATTTTTCCATGATTTATTACAATTATTTTAGTGGAAGGTTAAGAAAATTCATTTTTTTAAATGTTAAAAATTATCCTAGGCCTTTAAAAAATTAATATCTTAACATAGAGACTTATGAAAAATATTTGATGGTTCCCAAGTGATTAGGAGACCAAATGTGGCATTTTGGTGAATTTTTACATTTTTTTATTTTTTAGAATTTTTAATTATTAATTATTTTAAAATAATTAAAAATCAAATTTTAATGAAAAATACAATTTTATTCTTCTTGGACTCCTCTTATCATTGAGAACTCCCAAAATTAATTTGGTGACTTTTTGAAATGTATTTTGGGTTTTATGAATTTTTTTATTTTCAAAATAGCTATTTCACTTAAGTAATTAATTTCATAGGTTAAATTAATTCTTATTGACTTAAATTTTTCATGTGAGGTTCCTCTGATCCTAAGTGATAGTGCAGGGTTGATTTCAGATGATTTAGAAGTGTGGTTACTCCTAATTAATTAAAATTTAATTTTGAGGTTTTGGCGAAATTAGTATTTATTTGATTGAAATAAATCTTAAGAAAATTTTATGTTGTTCCACTGGTCAAAAGAAACACACCCTAATTTTTCTACATTATTCTAAGCAATATGATAATTTTTATAATTATTATAGCAAAACTGATGCATAAAATTGAATAATAGATATCTCATCATGGAAATCTTCCCATTACTTTGGAAAAATCAAGAAAGATCCACCATTATGCATAGAATAACATACCAAAATTTCAAGTTATGGTGAAGTTCCTACTTGCATAAAGAATTGAAAGATTAAAAACATTATTTAATTAATTAAAAATAAAATATGCATCAAATAAATGTGAAATTACTTTTAAATTATTCTCCTCGTTTCAGTGAGCAAGAGGATATTTTTATTTTATTTTTTTTATTTTTCTAAGAAAAGTTATGATTTTTTGAAGTTTTGTGTCAAAAATAAATCCAAAAAATCCATTTCCCGCTCAATCCACGTGTCGATCTCCTATAGTCCTGCGTGGTTGCTGTGGCGGCGCATTCACAGACAGATTTTTGTATGACTCCATCAGGGCCGTCCATCTGATACACACCTAATCGGACGACTGCTGCTCCTCTCTTAGTGCTATTCACCTAAAATCGTCCACCTTCAAACCTTAATATCTCCCTCGATTCTCAATGAAATTGAATGATTTTTTTTAAATGATCATCTAATCCAGTAGCACACATCTATACGGTGATAATATACTTAAAGCTTGTGAATATTTATAGAAATTTAAAATAAGCTCGGTCAGAGGAGAAAATTTTGATACCTTTGTCCAAGAGGTGAGGCCTCAATTGGAAATGGTTTGATTTAGCTTAGGAATACTTCGAAAAGCTTTGGGAAAAATTTGGCATAGTCTCCCCAAGGTAATCATTCTTCTCTTTGGCCATGAGAGGTGTGTTTAAATAGAGGAGCTTATGGGTGACTATGGGGGTTGGCTTTGTTCATTCACCAAGGCTTTTCGATACCATGTGTAAATGCATTGATTTAAGTGGTATGGTTGTTAGGGCCATTTTTTGGTCAATTTGAGTTAAAGAATGGATTTGGCTTGGTGCACCCTCCCATGGTTTGATTTGGGCTGAAAAGGATGGAATTTTTGGAATTTGAAGTTTGAACTTTTGCACTAAAATGAGTTTGGAATTTGAAGTTTGAATTTTTTTTTGAATTTGATGTTTGGAATTTAGTTTGAATTTGAAGTTTGGAAATTTAGTTTAGTTTATGTGTGATTTCATTTAAGTTGAAAATGTTGATTTTGAATTTGATTTTGAGGTTTCAAATAATTCCATTCTGCAAAAGTTCGTGAGAAAATTTTGAATTTGGTAAGATGATTTGATCGAATTGGAATGAGAGACGGAAGTTTGGCTCTAGCCTCAGAATTGAAATGAGAACTGGAAGTTCAGCTCTAGCCTTGAGAACTTTAACTTGAACCATTGCGATAGGGAAAGAACCTAAAGCAATGCAGCATCAGATGTAAAATCCTCAACCTCTAAAATTTGATTTTGATTTGAACCATTGCAATAGGAAAAGATCCTAAAGCAATGCGGTATCAGATGTTAAATCCTCAACCTCTGAAATTTGATTTTTGATTTAAACCATTGCGATAGGGAAAGATCCTAAAGCAATGCGGTTTCGGATACTGGGTCCTCAACCTCTAAAATTTGATATTTTACTTGAACCATTTCAATAGGGATACAACCTAAAGCAATGCGGTATCGGATGTAAAATCCTCAAGCTCTTAAATTTGATTTTGATTTGAACCATTGCAATAGAAAAAGATTCTAAAGTAATGTGGTATCGGATGTAAGATCCTCAACCTCTAAAATTTGATTTTTTTATTTGAACCATTGTAATAGGGAAAAATCCTAAAGCAATGTGATATCGGATGTATAATCCTCAACCCCTAAACTTTGATTTTTGATTTGAACCATCGCGATAGGGAGAGATCCTAAAGCAATGTGGTATCGGATGTAAAATCCTCAACCTCTAAGGTTTGATTTTGATTTGAACCATTGCAATAGGAAAAGATCCTAAAGCAATGTGGTATCGGATGTAAAATCCTCAACCTCTGAAATTTGATTTTTAATTTGAACCATTGCGATAGGGAAAGATCCTAAAGCAATGCGGTTTCGGATACTGGGTCCTCAACTTCTAAAATTTGATATTTGATTTGAACCATTGTAATAGGGATACAACCTAAAGCAATGCGGTATCGAATGTAAAATCCTCAACCTCTTAAATTTGATTTTGATTTGAACCATTGCAATAAGGAAAGATCCTAAAGAAATGCAGTATCGGATGTAAAATCCTTAACCTCTAAAATTTGATTTTTGATTTTAACCATTGCGATAGGGAAAGATCCTAATACAATGTGGTATCGGATGTAAAATCCTTAACCTCTAAACTTTGATTTTTGATTTGAACCATCGCGATAGGGAAAGATCATAAAGCAATGCGGTATCAGATGTAAAATTCTCAACCTCTAAAATTTGATATTTTATTTCACGATTGATTTGCAAAGATTTGTAATGTCGATTTGAAAAGTGTAGAATTTTGGTGTTTTGAGAATTTCATGAAAGTTGTAAAATATTTTTGTCGAAAGAAATAGATTTGGAGGGAATATGAGGATGCCACATATCCCATTCAAAAGAGTTGATCGAAAAGTTAGGGGTTTAGATTGAATACGATTCCTCGCCATCAGAACCAAATCGAAAACCTTATGGCTCTGTGTCAAAAGAATCGACTGCTCCTATCTCACACAAGGGAGAGAATTGAAGGGATTGGATTTTAGATTTGGAAGTTTTGAATTTGAATTTGATTGGGATTTGATTTGAGATTCAAATTGAGATTGGATTTGAAAGTACAGATTGGTGATTTAGCTTTGAGGTTTATTTTTAATATTGAGATTCCTTTTTTTTGTTTCGATGATTTAAGTTCGTTTTGATTTAGATTCAATCTAATTTCGGATTTCATTTTGATTTGAAGTTTCATTTTGATTTGAAGTTTGTTTCGTTATCTTATTCAATTTTTTTTAAAGTTTTCTTTTTTTTTTATTTGTTGTCATTCGTTGGGGAATTTATTGTTGTTTTTTTATTTGTGAAGTTTTATTTTATTCATTTATGTTTCATGATTTTTCATTTTTTTTTATTTTTTTATTTTTTTTTGTTTTAGGGTTTTGGACCCAGGCATAAGCAAGTGCAGCATCTGTGCTTCGTAGAACGAGGTTGTCTTTGAAACGTCACGATGTGCAATTCTCCTTGAGGTATCGTCCACTGACCGAAGACATTTGTAGATAATGACCTAGTCTTCAAGGTACTGTTGGAATTATATCCTTTCAAGTATCTACAAAGATGTGTTATTTCTACAGACACCATAGCTGAAAGGACAGGAACTTCGTAGCTTCATTTGTAACAGTCATCACTCTTTACCGTTAATTTAGGAGGATTGTCTAGGCTGTCTTTCTGAAGTTGCCCTGACGCCCTTTGAATAAATGTTGGAGTTGTAATTGTTGTTATTGAAAGGCATGACTTCAGGTTTGAATTTCCATTAAATGCTAATAATGTATCCCATTTCTTTAATTCTTTCCTTCTGAGCCTAAGCAGATTTCAAAAGTTCTACTAATGTGATTGAAATGTTTTTCATTGTCCAAAGATATTTCTGAGTCAATTAATGATCGACCAAAAGACAGAAAATCACTTGAATCTTTTCAAAGCATAATATCATAGGAAACCTATAAAGGTAGTCTTTCAAATTTTATTAGTCGGGGGAAGATTAAGACACCAATTTTTTATTACATGCTTTCCTTAAGCTTCTTCTCAGGGAGCTTTTTTTTTCTTTTTTTATTGAGCTTTTCGCTCTTTTTTTATTATTGAGGATTACTATATTTGGCGGAGCACATGTTAAAGACTTTGAATGTCTAGATTGTGACACAAATTTTTTATTTGTGCTCACCTCAAGCTTCTCCTCAATTAAATCTTTACCCTTTTTTTACTCCTTTTATTTTCTGAGAATTACTGTATCTGGTAAGACATATTTGTTAAAGATTGAATGTCGAAACTCCCCTAATTAATAAATCTAAAATGTTTCTTAACATGAATCCTGGGATATTATAACTCATCCAAA
Organism: Papilionanthe hookeriana x Papilionanthe teres; assembly: GCA_022702705.1. NCBI lineage: Eukaryota > Viridiplantae > Streptophyta > Magnoliopsida > Asparagales > Orchidaceae > Papilionanthe > Papilionanthe hookeriana x Papilionanthe teres. The sequence continues at coordinate 154,458,421 of CM040421.1, read as the reverse complement.
AGTCTGGACCCAATCACATGGTAGAAAATTAAAAGACTCTTGATATCCCGAGTCGATTACTCGTATTTCAACCACACTGCTTCATTTTGAAATCTACTTAGGACCCAGTCTGAATTCCTTAAAGTGAGGACCTTGTTATTATGGCTCTAATTTCATTCTCATTGAAGTCATATTCTTATTAAAATGCAAAAGTTTTACCATGTATCACACCTTCTTGATTGTCTTTCTACTGAACTTTGAACGTCCTTGAGCATTTTTTTTGTTGTGGTGGGAGGGTTGGGACCCACGATCCATCATCAAATTGTTGTCTCTTTTAAAAGTTTTGTGGTGGGGTAGTTGGGACCCACTACCCATCATCGAGTTGTGGTTTCCTTTGACCGTTTTGTGGTGGGAGGGTCAAGACCCACTACCCATTATCCTTCTCATATCCTTTTTATTTGTCAATCCATGGCATTTGAACTTGTTGGCAGCTTCGTTGTTGGACAGTCCTTCGATGGATGTGTAGATCATCCTTTGAAGAATTTTAGGAAAGGTTTATGTGATGTAGCCACAAGTTTTACTGATGAAGATGACTGTGCTGCCCACTGTGCTCCAAGCTCCTTGTTATTGCAGAAGATTTAGTTTTAGAAAGTGGCAATCAAAAGATGAGGTAAGTGTTTTGGTTTAGAGAGTTGAAAATTGAGATGGTTTAATGTTTTAATCAAAATAAATCTTAAAGTTTATTAAGCATAACCGATTAAGATCCCACGGTTCCGTCATCCCGGCACCGCTATTTTCATCGGATTCATTTAGTCCAAATGAATTTGCTAAACTCAACTAAATGAGTTCCACTCTTTCATTTAGACCGTCGGAAATCTCGTTAGCAACACGTGGGTTACATCTTCCGAGGGATTCTCGATCATCCAACGAGACATTTTAATTTAGTTGTAGTTATAGTTTTGTTGTTCTATTTGTGATTAAATTTTGAGTTGTTTTATCTTCTGAATGTTGTGGCGGTGAATTTTATCTTGTGTTGATTTTAATTTAGTTTTGGGTTTCAGTTTAGTGGCTATCCTAAAAGTTTCATTTTTCATGTAGGGTGACATTATTGTTTAACATGCAAGAGAAGTAAAGTACAGTGTAGGGAAATAAATTGCTATAAAATAAAAGCGTACCTGGTGGAACATCTCGCCATTCCCGACTGCACATAAAACACATGTCAAAGCATTTAAATATTTGCAACAAGTACCTAGGTAAAGCTAAGGCAAGGTTCTGGCTATCTACGAAAATCCTAATCCTACTGCTAGTGAATTCCTATGACGTCTAGGTTTTTGTGTTTTGTTGAGGATGATTTTATTCATCAAAGAAATTGTTCTTCTAAAACACCCCATCATATTGAGAATGTGCTTAGGACGAGTCCTGAACATTCTTTAATGCTTATGGGCTTATTTTGAGTCCAAATGAATTTCATCGTTCGAATGAACTGATCATCTGGGGTTTAGTTGAGTCTTGACTCTTGCTCAGTGAATTTAGTTGTTTTAATTATCTTATGAGAAAGATGACAATCACTTGCTGTTTCACTTAAGAGTTATGTGGGTGAAAATCTTTAGGGGCAGGTTAGGTTATTAAGAAACTTAACCATTTTTTTTGAAGTTGAGTTGGTTTTTTAAGAATGATTCAAATTAATTATAATATTTTAGTTTAATTATAATTGTCTTATGATATTTCAATTTGATTGTGTAATTTCAAAAGTTGACTTAGTTATCTTAAAACTGTTTTAACTTTAATTTTAGTTATATTTAATTTAATTTCATTGATTTGAAGTTGATTTTAATTTAGTTGCATTAATTTAATTTTGATTTAAACTTGATTAATTTATTTTAAAATTGTTTTAAATTAATTATATGTAATGAAAAATTCTTTTTTATTTTGTGGTTTTAAAATATTATTAATTTTATTAATTATATTATTTTAAAATTATTATTTTTTATTAAATTATCTTAGAAATTATTTTAACTTGGTTATTTCATTAATCTTAGTTTTCATTAATGAGTTATTAGATTAATATTAAGTGGTGTTTCATTTCTATCATTAATTAAGGGTTAAAATGAATAAGTTGATATCTTCCAAGATTAAACCCCTTCACTTAATACATTCTCTTTTAATTAACTTCAATTTTTCAATAATTTAAGAAATTATAATCATTTTATTTATGGTAGAAAAGGGATAAAATGGCTTCCTACCCTTTAACCCCCTATGTTTCAATCATCTAAGGAGATTAGTTAGGATCTTTTATTACCCACTACCCATAATTAAGCCTAAATATTAATTAAGGCAAAATTTCAATAATTACCATTTTGCCCCTTAGGCTTATTCACTTCATAATTCATTAAATATACTCAAATGACTTTGAAATTTTTATTTCACCTTAATCTTGGGTTAATAAAAAAATCAGAGGAGAAAATGTATTTTTTCTGAATTTAATTTAATTTATATTTTTATTTTAATGCAAAAATGGGGTTTTCAATGAAAAATCAATAACTTGACCAAGGAAAGACCTATGACTTTATAATTCTTACTAGAAGTGACCCTTGATCAGGGGACCATTTGTACCAAAGTTGGGGATTTGTTAAGTTTTAATTTAATAATTAGAATTATATTTAGTTCTGGAGTATTAATTCCTTTTAAAATATTTTAGAGTTAGAAAAATTAATTTTATATTTTTAGAAAATCTCTTTGTAGTCAAGGAATCCAAAGAAACAAATGTTATATTTTTTTTATTTTTCCATGATTTATTAGAATTATTTTAGTGGAAGGCTAAAAAATTTCATTTTTTTAAATGTTAAAAATTACCTTTGGCCTTTAAAAATTAATATCTTAACTTAGAAGCTTAGGAAAAATATTTGATGGTTCCCAAGTGATTAGGAGACCAAATGTGGAATTTTGGTGAATTTTTACATTTTTTGATTTTTTATAATTTTTAATTATTAAATATTTAATAAATAATTAAAAATAAAATTTTTATGAAAAATACAATTTCATTTTTATTGAACTCCTCTAATCCAAAGAACTCCCAAAATTAATTTGGCGAATTTTTAAAATATATTTTGGGTTTTATGAATTTTTTTAATTTTCAAAATAGCTATGTCACTTAATTAATTCATTTTATAGGTTAAATTAATTCCAATTGACTTAAAATTTTTATGTGAGGTTCCTCTGATCTTAAGTGATATTGGAGAGTTGATTTCATATGATTTTGATGTATGATTACTCCTAATTAATAAAAATTTAATTTTGTAGTGTTGGCGAAATTAGAGTTTATTTGATTGAAATAAATCCTAAGATAATTTTATATTGTTCTACTGGTCAAAGAGAACACACCCTAATTTTTCTACATTTTTCTAAGCAACGTGATAAGTTTTATAATTATTATACCAAAACTGATGCATAAAATTGAAAAATAGATATCTCATCATGGAGATCTTTCTTGAATTTAGAAAAATCAGGCAAGATTCACCATTATGCATAGAATAACATACCAAAATTTTAAGTTATGGTGAAGTTCCTACATGCATGAAGAATTGAAAGATTGAAAATACTATTTAATTAATTAAAAATAAAATATTCATGAAATTAATATGAAATTACTTTTACATTATTCTCCTTGTTTCAGTGAGCAAGATGATATTTTTATTTTATTTTCTAAAGTTTTCTAGACAAAGTTATGATTTTCTGAATTTTTGTGTCAAAAATAGATCCAAAAAATCCATTTCCCGCTCAATCCACGTGTCGATCTCCTATTGGTCTGCGTGGTTCCTGTGGCGGCTCATTCACGGACTGATTTCTGTCCGACTCCTTTAGATTCGTCCGTCCGATACACTCCTGATCCGACGGCTGCTGCTCCTCTCTCCTAGTGTTATTCACCCAAAACTGTCCACCTTGAAACCTTAATATCTCCCTCGATTCTCAACAAAATTGAATGAATTTTTTTTAAATAATCGACTAATCGAGTAGCACACATCTATATGGTGATAATATACTTAAAGCATGTAAATATTTACAGAAATTTAAAATATGCTCTGTTGGAGGAGAAAATTTTGATACCTTTGTCCAAGAGGTGATGCCTCAATTGGAAATGGTTTGATTGAGCTTAGGAATACTTGGAAAAGCTTTGGGAATAATTTGGCATAGTCTCCTCAAGGTAATCATTCTTCTCTTTAGCCATGAGAGGTGTGTTTAAACAGAGGAGCTTATAGGTGACTATGGGGATTGACTTGGTTCATTCACCAAGGCTTTTTGGCTGGGAAAAGCTCACTTGATTCAGCTTGATCTTGGTGCAATCAATTGGGTTATGCCATGTGTAAAGGCATGGATTTAAGTGGTAGGAGTGTAAGGACCATTTTTTGACCAATTTTAGTTAAAGCATGGATTTGGCTTGGTGCACCCTCCCATGGTTTGATTTGGGTTGAAAAGGATGATTTGGATCAGCCAAAAGAAATGTAGTAGTCCCCATCCTAAGTACTTGTGTCAATTTTGGGTTAAGGTGTGTCATGGAAAGGGTTAAAAGTGCTTAAACATGGCTTAGAAAAGAGGCTTGCTCCCTTGCTATTTAAGGTTTGGTAATGTGGCAAAGTCCCTCATGGTTTCATGTGGCTCAAGCATGGCTTGTCATTTAGCTTGGAACAAATTTCTATGGCTCACATTTAGCTTGGGAGCTTGCATGAGAATGTATTTATGATTTTTAGGTGATTTGATGGAAAAATGTCATGAGGTTATTTTTGGTTGATTCAAATGATGAATTTGGAACTTTAGGCAAATCATTTAATCAAAGGGATGATGAAATGATAATTGGCATGTGGGCTTTTGAGTGGATTTCGGCTAATTGAAATTATTTAGCTCATGAGCTTAATTTTGCGCATTTAAATTTAGGGTGAACTTGGGCTTGAATTTGGATTAGGTTTGGGTCAAATTTTGGCCTAATTGAATGTTGAGTTTGGCTCAAGAATGTGTTATGAAGAGTTTGGAAAAGATTTGGAGTTATTTTGAATTGAATTGGATGATCAGTTTGTTGGGTTTGGAAATAGGGTCAATTTTGAGCTTTAAGGGCAAATTTGGAATTTTGGATCAAATTTGGTTAAATTGACAAAATTGGGGTATTTGATAGTTGAACAACATGATGTAGAGAATATTTTGGAAATTTTGGGATTTTTTGAGATTTTTTGGAATTTTCAAAATTTTTTTTCTATGAAGGGCATTTTAGTAATTTTGGGGAGTTTGGGAGTAAGTGGTCAAAAGGCTGAATTAAAGGCTTGAGGTGGTTTAGAAAGGAAATGGAGTCAAACAAAAGTGTCCGGGGTCATTTTTGTTTTATGTGGAAGGTTTTATGAATCTCGGTGTGTTTTTTAAGTATCGGCTATTTTGGCAGCGAGGGGCCCAAAGGTAGCTCGAAAGTATGGCATGTTACAGTCTAACTTCTCAGTTTAACGAGAGGAACGCTCGGGCATGATTTTTTTGGGAGCCCGGGTGACTGCGAACTTTTGAGTTTCGGGACCCTTTTCATGGGTAATTTGGTAATTTTGGGAAAGTTTAGGGGCCGGGAGTCAAAAATTGAAATTTTGGGAAAAATGATGATTGAATAGAGGTGGGGAAAATGAAACCATTTTGGTTGAGCCATGAAGCCATGTTAAGCTCACAAGAGCCATGAGAGGACTCATTTTAGGCACTCAATATGTTGTTCCTAAACCTCTTAGCCAGGGGCTTAGGGGTTGAGGCCCATCCATATGAATTTCCTTCATGAGTCAAGAAGCCGAGTTGGGTAAGAGTGGTTTTAGGGTTTAGAATGTATGTGAGAGTGTAGTGTGTGCAAGCTGAACATCACCAAGACCAGGCCACCCAGGGTTGTTCTAAGGCTTGACCATCCTATAGGAACTCATCCTTGTCTTTCTACACATTGGTCCTAACCTTCCAAGTAATTTGGAGGTTGATGACCATCCATGTGGAATTCTAAAGAGAGATTAGATTTGGTTTGAATTTCTAAATGATGGGTTCCATCTCTAGTCTTGTAGGACAGTCAAAGGGAAAAACAACGGCTATATCTTAAGCACTAAGGAGAGATCAGAACTCACCAAAAATGAGGTTAACACTCAGCTTTAAGCTTCCTTACTTTATCATTGACTGCTTTCTCCTTAAAGAACTTGAGATCAAGCGTCTTTTCTTGAACACCATCCCTTTCTGCAAATAACTCTAAAGTAATGACAATAACAATAGCTAGAGCATCGGACTCATGATCCATTTCATGAACATGCTTCTCCAAGCATTCTAAATGTACTGGTATAACAACCTTAGGTATCCACACATTCTTCATTGATGTTGATGCCTTGAGATGGGTGAACATTATGGTAACATCATCAGGTCGAGAGGAATTGTGCTCCTTATCATGTGGAACATGTAAAGCATTAAACGGTCTTTTCCCTTTATCTTTCTTCTAGAACGCCTCATAAAAATGATCGACGGTACTCTCAGACCCAGACAAGGCTTGACAATGTTGTTGACATGGCTCCCAAAATAAAATCTGGCAGGAATACGGGCTGGTGACAGTTCTACTGACCTATATTACTATTGCAAAAATCTATCATTCCTTAAAATCTCATTCTTCATTCTTGGCGATATTGTACAACCCATCTGCTTAAGCAACAAAATATCTTTCCTTGTCTGCTAACTTCTCAAACACATTACGAACTCAAGTGATGGGTGTGAGCCTCTCCCTCTCCTTGCCATGATCATGAGGTGGTGTTAAAGTAGTAGCAGTATCGTAAAGGCATTCTCGTCAGCATATTTTAAAGTTATGTGTTGGATTTTAAAAAGGGGTCGCCTACAGAAGTTGTCGGTGAATTTTAAAATTTAAATTTAATTTAAATATATATATATAATTTAGAAAGTAATATTTGATTTTGAAAATAATTTTAAATTTGAAAGTTTTAAGATATGAAATCAAACCTATCTTACATCGTGAATAGTTTATATAAACGAGCACCGCATCACAAATCATATATTTATTCCGAAGAATAGACACACTGCTTGATGATAGAGCTAGGTTAAATAAACTAGAAGATTTGTGACATCTGTTTGGTCTGCGAACCAATTTTATAAGCCGACAAGTTCCCCTGCTTAAAACAAAGAAATTAAGCAGGGTTTATATTACCCGGGTTCTTAAAGTTCCCCATAAGGGCAAGCCCCTATAGTTAATTACATCTTAAATGACGGGAATCATTTAAGAAATCTCTCGATAATGATTAGTGGTTTTTCTCTCAAGAATTTCAAAGTTTAAAATTTTCAAAGGATTGGATTTTGGAATTTTAGAAGGAGTTAGCTCAAATTTGGAACAGTTATTTTCAGGAGTCCAAAGGAAGAGAAGTAGGAGAAGTTGAGGATCCAAGATGAATCTTGGAAACTTCCCAAACTATCCTATTATTTGGCTTCAATTTAGGAATCTTATTTAATGTTTCAATCTTGCCAATTTTAATTAATTAGGACTTATATTAGTATGATGTGATCATACAAATAACCTTGAAGATGTGAGGGTTTATGTCGTACCGAACGACTACCTCGGAGTCCTAAGACCGGTTAGGGCTTAATTTGCATAACATGATTATGCAAATGGCTAACAAAAAGTTGAAGATTTATGTTGCACTAGGAAAACTACCTCGAATTCCTATGGCTTGGTTATTTAATTCTAAGAAAGATTTTGCTGAAGTAGACACGAGTTTTGCTGATGACGATGGCCGTGCTGCCCACCATGCTCCGAGCTCCTTGTTGTTGCAGATGTTTAGTTTTAGAAGGTGAAAATCAGGATATGAGAGAAGTGTTTTGTTTAGAAATCTTAAAGTCCAAATATTTTTAATATTTTAATTAAAACAAATTTTAAAGTTGTTTAAACAGAACAGATTAAGATCCCAGGATTCTGTCATCCCGGCATCGTTATTTTCATCGAATTCACTTAGTCCAGATGAATTTGCTAAACTCAACTGAATGAGTTCCACACTTTCATTTAGATCGTGGGAAATCCTGTTAGCAACACATGGGTTACATCATCTGAGGTATTCCCGATCATTCAACGAGACATTTTAATTTAGTTGTAATTGTAGTTTTATTGTCCTGTTCGTGATTAAATTTTGAGTTGTTTTATATTTTGGAATGTTGTGGCGGTGAATTTTATCTTGTGATGACTTTTAATTTAGTATTGGTTTCAGTTTAGGGATTATCCTAAAGGTTTTGGTTTTCATGCAACAGTCTTGTTTAACATGCAAGAAAAGTAAAGTACAGTACCTATAAGTAATTTGCAATAAAAGCGTACCTGGAGGGTCTTCCCGTCATGCCAAGATGCACATAAAACATATATTAAGACATTTAAATATTTATAACAAGTACCTAGGTAAAGCTAAAGGAAGGTTTTAGTTATCTACCAAAGTCCTAATCCTATAACTAGTCATCTCCTATGACGTCTAGGTTCTTGTGTTTTGTTTAAGGATGATTTTCTTCATCAAAGAACAATTAAATTCAATTGTTTTTCTAAAACATCCTGTCATATTGAGAAAGTGCTTAGGACAAGTCCTAAATATCTTTTCAATTTTTTCAAGATTATTTTGAATCCAAGTAAATTTAATTGCACTGGTGAATTAATTATCCAATAGTTTAGTTAAGCTTTGTCTCTTGCTCGGTGAACTTGGGCCTTTGATTACCTGGTGAATGAAGTGACATCTCACTTAATACTCTATTTAAGAGTTATAATAATTAAAGCCTTTAGGGGCAAGTTGGTTTGTTGAGAATTTTAATCATTCTTAATTAAAAGTTTGAGTTAATGGTTTAAAGTGATTTAGTTTAATTATGAGGTTTTAATTAATAATTTTAAGTTTGGAATAGTGTTCAAATTATATTTTTGTTTAAATACTTATACTTTAGGTGATCTTTAATATTTTAAATTCATTTTACTTTTATTATTGAATGATGTTAACTTAATTTAATTTAAATTTGATTTAATTTAATTTAATTTAATTTAATTTAATTTAAATATTTTTTAATTTAACTTAACTTAATTGTTAAAATGTTAATTTAATTTAATTTTCTTTTTTAATTTAACTTTTACTTAGTTCAATTTAATTTAATTTAATTTAATTTAATTTAATTATTAAATTATTTAATATTTTGAACTTTTCTTTAATTTAAGGGTTATATATTTTTTTTAATTTTTTTTTTAATATACTTAGTTTGGATTATCATTTTAATCTTAATTAAGAGTTAAATATTATTAAAGTGATTTATTTACGGATTTTTTATTAAAGAATTAATATCCTTTCAAATTATATCCCTATTTTTTTAATCCAAAATTTTCATTAATCTTCCAAAATTTTAAATTACTTAAATAATTAAAGTTTCATTTTTGCTTATTAAAAGTGATTAATGGGTTCCTACCCTCTTAATTTCCGAATGTTTCAATCATCCAAGTAAGATAAAATCAAATATTTTACTCTCCATTTTAATTAAATCTAAAATTTTAATAAACGGGTTTAAATTCTTTAATTACCTTTATGCCCTTTTAGGCTTATTTATTTCATAACTCACTAAATTGAGTTCAAATATACTTGAAATTTTTATGTAACTTCATTCATATGTCAATTAGGACATTTGAAGAGAAAATGTGATTTTTCTGAATTTAATTTATTTATATAATTATTTTTAGTGAAAAATAAGGGTTTTCAATGGAAATTCAACAACATGACCAAGAAAGGTTTCTGTCTTTAAGAAAATTATGGGATGTTCCTATTAACCAGAGGACCACTTTGACCAATTTTGGTAATTTTTTAAATTATATTTTATTTATTATAGTTATTTTGATTTTTGGAGTATTAATTAATTATAAAAGAAAATTAAAGTTGAAAAATGGGTTTTATATTTTTCTTAAATCTCTCTGACCTCAATGAGTTTAGAAAAACAAATTTTACATTTTTTTTATTTTTCTTTGATTTTTTGGAATTAATTTAGTGAAATGGTTGGAAAAATACCTTTTTGTATATTAAAAATTGTTTTAAGCATTTAAAATTCAATATCTTTACTTCAAGACTTGGGAAAAATATTTGGTTTGTTCCAAAGTGATTAGGAGTCAAAATATGACATTTTTATGATTTTTAATATCTTTATGATTTTTATTATTTTTTAATTATTTAAAATATTAAAATATGATTAAAAATAAAAAAATTTAGAAAATTCAATTTTTAATTTTTATAGACTCCTCTGATACCAGAGAGCCCACAAAACCAATTTGGTGAATTTTTGAAATGTATTTTTGGAGTTATAGATTTTTAAAACTTAATTTCAATCATGTGGTTTAATTAATTCATTTAGTGGGGCTAAACATTTCCAATTGACTTCAAATTTTTATGCAAGGTTCCCTGTATCCTAAAGATCAATGGAGAATTAATTTCAAGTTATTTTAATGTGTGGTTAACCCTAATTAATTAATGTTCAGTTTTGAGTAATTAGGTTAATTAAGGTATTATGAAAGAGTTAACTCAAAATATAATTATCCTAAGGTTCTCTGGTCCTAAGAAACTTCCCCAAATTTTCCTAGAATTTATTTGACAATATGCTAATTATTGGAATTAAAATACCAAAAATAGTGACATAAACTTGAAAAATACATAACTTTCCATAGAGATGGCCTCTGACCTTAAAAAATTCAGGGAATGTTCCCAAGATCAGTGGCTTCAAAAGCCCTATGGTCTCCTGCCATGGTGAATTGTCTATGCAAATGAAGAATCAAAATACTGAAATAAGTAATTAAATAATTAAAAATAAAATACTCATCAAAATAACTTGATTTCTTTTCCACATTATTCTCCTCTGTTCACTGAGCAAGAGGATTTTTCTAGTTTATTTTTATGATTTTTCTACACAAAGATCTGAATTTTCTAAGTTCAGGGTATTTAAATAAATTAAAAAAATCCATATTTTTTATACTTATCCACGCGGCGTCGCGTCAATCTCGGCAGCTCCGAAAGCCCACGCGTCGCACTCCCATTCACTGCCGCCATCTGACTCAGCGCTCTAGGGGCTCGCAGTTTATGTAACATTTTCTGGTCCGGTGCAATAAGTACCGTTCACTCATACACGCTCGATCGGACGGCGCCTGGTCATCGTCTACGACTGGTGTGCACCCATGACCGTCCACACTAAAACCCTAAGAACTCTCTCATTTCTCAACAAATTTTTGTGTTCTTATGCTCTATGGATTTGTCTTGAAGAGACGAACACATCCATATGGTTTACATGCTATGAACTTAAGTAAAAAAAAATGGAGAATCATTGGAAGCTGGGGAGGAAGGAACGATCCATACCTTTGCTCTGAGAAGTGTAGCTTCAATCAGAGAGTTGTGTCACCTTCGATCACACCCAAGGAAGCTCCAGATGAAGTTTCTGGCTCTGGGGAATTGTTTAGGTATGAAAGTGTCCAAAGCCGATTTCAAAGCTTGGAGGCTGGAGCAAATGGGTGGCCTGGAGAGGGGGCTTTCACTGGGGAACTCTTTCTCTTGGTCCTGTGCAGGTGTGGGTGAGTTTAATTTGGATTTGGTGGAGGTTTTAGAGATGTCCTAGTTCTGGCCGAGAATCGAGCTCCAAAATCGAGCTCAATCAATGGGGTTTAGGATAGGAGAGCAAGTAGGGATCAATTGCTCTAGGTGAGGAGAAGGTCCCTGGAGCAATTTTGGCGCAGTTTTGTTTAGGTCCGGTTCATCACCTTGTTTGGCCGAGAGGGTGGTGGGTTTAAATGGACATGGCCGGAGGGCTTCCCTGTGGGGTTTGATGCTTCGGGATCAGCCTGCTCTATGCAAGAGAAGAACAACCATGGTGTTCAATTGGACTGGGACAACTTAGCAAGAAAGAATTCAAAAATTTGGCTCACATGGAGCTCTCGGCCATGGCGTTTTCTGGCGACCCAGGCGGCTGGCCGACAAGGTTAGGTCACCATCTGGCTCAGCGGGGTTAGGGGTGGAAGTTTGTGAGTTCAATTGAGGCTTAACATGTGTAAATGAGTTTTATTTAAGTGGTAAGGGGGAAGGGTCATTTTGTGCTTAATTTGGTCAAGCCATGGAAATGGGTTGGGTTCACCCTCCAAGAGTTTGTTTTGGTTGAAATGAATCATTTGGCTTAGCTGACTTTAGGTGGAGAAGTCTCTAACCCAAGAATTTTGATTAAGCTTGGATTAGAGTGTGACATAAAAGTGGTTAAAAAGGCTTAAGAAGGAGTTTGAAAAGGGGTTCCCTCTCTAGCCATAAATGGTTTGGTGATGTGGAAAGTGCCTTCCAAGGCTTGCATATGGCTTATGCAAGGCTCCATGGCTCCATGTGGCTTGGGACAAAACTTGGTCAATTACATGAAAAAGGGTTTTGAATTTTTACACATTTTGATGGAAAATTATCATGGGGCCACATTTGGTTTGTTTAAATGATGAAATAAAACTTAAAGGGTGATTTAATAAAATGGATGACCAATGAAGATGTCATATGGGTTTTGAAATAGGTTTAGGGCCTTTGAAATTGTTTTGGATGGGCTTTTAAAGTGTCTTAAAAAAAGGTGGGCTTTTAGTTTTTAAAACAAGTTAGTGGATGAAATTTTTGTAAAAGATTGTTCCAAATAAGTGTTGGGTTTAGTTTAGGGATGTGTCATGAGTGATTTGGAACAAATTTGAAGTGATTTTGAATTGAATTGGGTTTAATGTGAGTCTTTTTCATAAAGGGGCCAAAGTGGGTCAAATTGGGCTAAATTGGTTCAAGGTTGGACTAAGGTTGGATTTGATGTAAAATTAATGTTGAGAAATGTTTATGGGAGTGTCACAAAGAGTTTTCAACTTTGTTTGGGCTTTGATTTTAGGATTTGGGCCCATTTGGGTTAGGCTTGGGTTTAGGCCAAAAATGGGGATTTTCACTTTGGGTTAGGCTTGGGTGGAGTTTAGGTTCAAATTTGGGGCAAATCTTGTTAGTTTTTTTTGTTTTTGGGGATATTAGGAAGGTTTAGGAAAAGATTTGGGGTTAATTGGAGTTGAATTGGGTTGGTTTAGGCTAGGTTTAGGTCATGGGCCAAAATTGGGCTTTAAGCTTCAAATTGAAATTGGATCCAAATGTCAATCAAATTGGGATTGAATTTGGTCTAAATTAACATTGGGGATATTGAATTGAAGTTTATAATTGAATTTGACCAAAATTGAGGTCAATTGGGTTGGTTTAGTGGGACATTGGGTCCACTTGGGTTAAGAATGGGTCAAATTGGGGGTTTTGGTAAAAGTGGGTTAAATTCACAAAATTGGCTTATAGTGTAGTTGAAAAAAATGAAATTAGGAATATTTGGGATTTCCTGGAATTTTCTGGGAATTTTTGGAATTTATGGAATTTTTGGTTAAGAAGAGCATTTTGGGTATTTGGAGGGTATTGGGGGTATTTTTGGAATTTTTTGTATAGTTGGCTAAGGATGATCAATTTGAGTGGGGGGAAATATTTAGGATTGGTTTTGAGGAATTTTGGTAATTTAGGCAATTTTGCAAAATTTGGGCAATTTCGAGGGTATTTGGTAATTTAGCGGGTGTGGGGCCCCGGGGGTCAAAAATTGAAATTTTGGAAAAATGAAGATTGATCAAGTTTGACTAAAATGGAGTCACTTTGGTTGAGCCATGAAGCCATATCAAGCCCATAAGAGCCATGAGAGGACTCACTTGAGGCATTCACTATGTTGTTCCTAACCCTCTTAGCCAATAGCCTAGGGGTCAAGGTCCATCCATATGAATTATCTACATGAGTCAGGATGTGACGCTAGGCGTGAATGGTTTTAGGATTGGGATGTGTGTGCAAGTCAACCCTCACTAGACCAGGCCACCCAGGGTAGTCCTAAGGCCAAAGAGTCCTATAGGGAACTCATCTTTTAAACCTCCACATTTGATTTTAACCCTCCAAGTGACTTGGGGGTTTATAATCAAACTTATGGGGTTTAGAGGGAGTTTAAGAGGTGTTTTAATTTATAAGTGGTGGGTTCCATTACTAGTCCTCTAAGATAGTCAAAGGGAAAGCCTAAGGCTAGATCCTAAGTACTAAGAAGAGAGAAGAGTAGAGACCTCATCAAAAATGAGGTCAACACATTCATCTCCAGTAGTGTCTAACGACAGGTGAAACCTACTCCCTCGGCGGAGTGGAGTGGTCTCAGATACACCGTGTTCCTCCAGATGAGGAATCTTTTTATCAGTAAGTAACTTCACAGTGTGGGCCCTGGAGGCCCTTAAAATCTTAAGATTGTGGTTCCTCTTTTGAGAATTGTTCAACAACCGAACTCTTGGACTAGAACCAATCTCAAACACTAACGGTGGGGCGAAAAATGCAACCACTGAATCTACTTCGGGCATAATCTCTTTCAGGTGCTGAGTAGATTCTAGCCTCTCACTTCTATATTAACCTTTGTGCCCACTCTATAGAGCCTACTAAGGACCCTTAGATCCAAAATGAAGACTAAATTAATAAAAGAATCTAGTCTGTCACTCTAGATTTATCAATTCTACACCCATCAAAACTTATCTCCCTATTCATTTACACTTTTCTTAGATTGTGGTTTCCCTCCTGCTAAGGTACAAGTTGGGTTAAATCATAGCCCTCTCAAGTGATTATGTTTCTCAATAGATTTTAACCTCTCAAATGGACAATTTGCAAAGTTAATGAGGAACTGGAAAAATGTCATCCAAATATATAAAACAAAAAAAAAACCTATAAACCATTCTCATCACACAGGGAGAAAGAAATAAATCTACTTAGAATTCATAAAGATAAAACCAATACACATGATTTGTATTCAAATCAAAGTCTTAATAATAAAAATTCGAACACAAATAAAAGATATTTATCTTATGTCCTCTCACCAAGCAATTCCTGAAATTTCCTTCAAGCAATCTCCAAACACTTTATTTATAATCAAACACAAGCTCGCTTAAATGAACCCTAACACACACACCCTTTAAACTCCACACACACACACACACACCAAAATCCTCTCCTGTTTCGTTCAGCCCTTGACACTTTTAATATATCTTTGAAATTAACCAATGCTTGCTTCAAGCACCCCTCCAAAAGTCATACAAATTCAATGCATGTGCTAGAAATTTAGTATTTGACACTATAGTGCCTGTCTCACTCGATAGTTGGCGCTATGGCTCCAAGGCTGGTGTTATGGAACCAAATAAATTTCTCCCTTTATGCTCTATTTTGTGTTAATATTCTCGAAATATCCATTTTTCGCACCTGAAACAAAAGACATTCAAAATACTTTTTTCTTAAGTGCAATATCATAAAATGTATGCATAAAATGAGCATTAAATGTATATTAAAAATAGGTAATTTTCAGGTGTATCAATTCCCCCAATCATAAATGTTACCAATCCTTAAGTAACTCCATGTACTATGTAAAAAAAATTAAAACTTACAGTAGTGAGTTTTACTTAAATATTTCTATAGTTTTTGTCCTATAAATTATATAGTGAAACTTTAGAAAAATTTTCAATAACTCAGGTTAAAACTAGATTGTAAGAATATCTATTAGTCAAGTCTAAGAGTTTTGATCTTCTATTTACTTCAAAAATAAATGCAATTTGTCATACTTAAGATGCATATGAGAATTACATGACAATGAATTTCATGAGATGCTAATACTTTAAAGGGATGTTCAGAAATGTAATTAACTCCCTTTCCTTAAGATGATTTAAGTGAAGCCAATTTTTTATTAGACATCTCTTAAAGATTTTCCTCACATTTTTTTTATTTTTCCTTTTCTTTTTGTTTCAAATTTTTCTTTTCTTTTTCTTTTAAAACCATTTTCAATCCTTTTGTTTCTTTTCTTTCTCATGTGAGGATTACTATATATGGATAGTCTATACTAATTTTGAACTTAACCATCCTTTTCTTAATGTTAAAAACTTCTCACAATTCTTTACTTGATAAATACGTTTTAACATTGAAAAGATTTTTATAGTGTCTCAATTATTTCATTTTAAGTGTAAATCTAAAATCATTAATATTTCAAAAATACAGTTTCCTTTACATTAAATAGTAAAACAATAATCTTATACTCTTATACTAAATATTGTAAATCTTGAACTAACACTTATTATTAGAATCTTTTACTTAAGTCTACTATGACATTTATAAAATTAAAAATATAGTTATCTAAAGCTAACCCCACATAACATAGGTCATTTTAAAATAATTTTAAAAACATAGTTTATTGAGAACAAATATGGATCAATTTTAAAAAGATATTCTCCCTTCTCCCGAACTTAAATTTTTAATTAATTTAAAACAATACAGCTCCTAAAGAAAGAGAAAAAATTGATAGTTTTTAACTGGAGAATAGTACAGGTACAAATAGTGAAGACAAGTGCTAAGCAGTGGTAAATCTAATCAACATCTATAACTATATACACATAATGTACAGATTACTCTAACACAGACAATATAAACATTATTAAAAAATAGCAAGCAAATGCACAATAAATAAAGAAGACTACAACACAAAAATGTAACAATAATACACCAAATAAAAATTAAATGAAATCCAAATACAATATCTAAGATAAACGAAAAATGATCTAATAATCCTCCTTCGCCTCATCCTAATCAAAATCAATTATAATATCCTCCTCCAACTCTTCACCACTCTTGTATGGATAAAATCTGGGGCATGAAAGAAATTTAACTGAATGATCACTCTACAAATATTTCACTAGAGTGTCATTAATGGTGGCATCGTAATCAACTCCCATTTGCAGATACTTATCATTATGATCCAAGCGTCCCTCTAAATTTCTCATTTGATTTTGTAAAGATAAAATATCATCTTATTGTAGAAATATCTGCTCCAATACAGTGTCCATAGTTGGAGTATTAGAGGTGGATGGTCTTAAGGTTGAAGTAGATGGAATGTCTTAACCTCTACCACACGATACTAAACCAGTATGCTTTCAATATATTTTTAAATTTGTCTTTCCAATGGGCTTATAAAATGGCAAGATTTCCTCCCATGGCTCATATTTAATTCCAGATTATATGGACATGGTAGAGATATAAGAAGGGTAGTCCATACCTCAAGTTATTATTCCTTTAGAGGAAATAATCATATTCTTCTAGATGAAAGAGGCAATATCTATAGCTTTTTTCATTTAAATACAGTAGTTCAAAGTGGATCTCTCCCGGGTTACTTCACTAAAATGGTTTTTTGGAAGAAGTCTACCAGCTATAAAGTAATATCAAGCTCTAAAATGAACATTAAGCTTTGAATAAGAAAAAATTACCTGGCGTCAAACATCACGCACATCAGTGAAGAATCCCATAATCACATCGACATCAGCATGAGTTTGGTTAAACTCTGAATAGAAACAAGCATGAACGCTATGCAGTTCATAAATGTGATTTATTCGCATAGGATTAATATCAACGTAGTGTCCTTGAAAAAACATCAAATCATCAGATTCGTTAGGGAGGCTTGAGTAGAATTCACGAACAACATAAATATTGGTAATGACAGTAAAATAATAAGAAGATACAAACTGTCGTTCCACAATCAAGTACTCAAAAGTTCCTTTTGGATGAAAAAAAACTGTGTTTTGCAATCAATTTCTAGGATTGCAGATCTCCATACCTATCTTTTGCTTTAAAACTTGTAAATTGTTCATTATCAAAGATGGCTTTTCCTCTACCCCTCTTTACCTTAGGAGTCATGTTAATTTAGTAAAATATTAAATAAATTTCAAATTAATTTAAAACGGCTTTAATAAACTCATTCCAAGCAAATTTAGCTTCAATCATGGATTTCTCACTAAATACTTAAAATATTTAAATTTTCGGCCTGACCACCCCGTGGAAGAAATTGATGGTGAAATTAAAATTTTTTTATACCAAAATGTAGATCGTACCCAAAAATGAAGAAATCTAGAATTTAAAGCTCTAACTCCAAGTAAATCAGCCACAAAATCAGGCTCTAGAAATGTAAGTTATGAAATATGGGAGGAAGAAGGAAAATTAGAAAAATAAATTTGAAAACCAGCATTCTTGGCATTTAAAATGTGATTCAATTCAATTTGGATCTGAAACGCCAAGTTGTGCCACTACGGCCCAAAACATAAATAAGCAGATTCTGGAAATCTTTAACATGTCAAAATATTAAATAAAATATAAGATTCTTAAACTCTAGCATTCATGTTTAAACAACCAATTCAAAAGTTCTTCATTTTGTCGTCATTCCAACATTTATGCATGCAGCTACTAATGCAATCCTTCATACACAATAAACCAACTTTCAATAACACAAGCTCAACTTCCTTTCCTAAAAAATTAAAAGTTCATTACAAACAGACATAACATAGACTCAATAAAAAGTAAATACTAACATAAAACCTAAAACTTTTTGTGCTAGAGTCACTGTAAGAACAAAGTTGGCACACACTATTTAAATACTTAACAAAAACATATTTTCACATATTACTCCATATAGGAATAGTTGTGAGCTATGGTGTCGCCCTCCCTTTCACCATCTAGATAATTATGATTGAACACATGGTAAAAAGGGGCATGTCAAAAATCTGAAGCAACATTATTATTGATCCATTTATTGTTGCTATACAAACTTACCTAATTGTCTTGGAAGCACCCCATATGGTTGAACTGAAGTTTCATCTGTCATTCTAAGTGCTCATACTGATTGTACATATCACTGAACTTGTTATGTAGATGAGGCATCTTCTCTTCAATCTTTCCCAGTATGTTCATAAGGTACTCCAAACTCAATGCTAAGAACCGATTGAAATAAGTATAAGCATCCTTATGCATTATCTTTTTACCTTCAAAATTTACATTGCTATTACTCTCCATTGCTAACTTTATCCTTCTCTAAACTGATTATAAATGTGAAGAAGATAACTTCATTTTCGTTCTAGATGATTTAATATAGAAGAATGGGACATAAAACTATCATTTGGGTGGTTTAGGGAGTTATTCTGCTTGTTCCGCTATGGCGCCAGAAAAAGTATTATGGCGCTAATCCAAAATTTTCAAATGTCAAATTTCCCTTTCGTCCCCACCTTATTTTCATAAAAAATTTTTTTTTTGTTGTCTCATTCATTTAAGACTTAATATCACTTCATAAAATCATCTTAACAACAATCACTAATCAATTCAATCCACATAGATAACTATAAGTTGCCTCCCATAAAGCACCCGGTTTAGCATCATCAACCCGACATATCCAATGTTCTAATTTGGTTGAACAACCAATAGGATCTCCTTAAATTTGGGACTATCTCCAAATATATAAGCTATTAAATTGTGTCCATTTACCATAATCATTCTCTCAGTTTTAAGATTTTCAATATCAACAACATGTGGATAAACTCGTACCACGATAAATGTCCCTGACCACCTAGACTTATGTTTTTCTGAAAATAGTATCAATCTTGTAGTTCATAATAAAACTTCTTGTCCATGCTCAAATTCTTTTTCAAAATACTCTAATCCTGCCAAATTTCATTTTCTCTGTATAGATTTTAGCATTTTCATAAGATTTAATTATTATTACATCAAACACTTTTAATTATAATAGTCGTTTCTCTCTAGCATCTTTCAAATTATAACTAAACTCTTTTATGGCCCAATAAACTTTATGCTCTATTTTAATAGGTAAATGAAATGTTTTTCCATATATGAGTTGATATAGTGAAATTCCTATAGGAGTTTTATATGCAGTCCTATATACCAATAATGCACTATCTAGCGTAGCAGACCAATCTTTCCTGTTATGATTAATATTTTTTTAATATTCCTTTAATATCTCAAATAGATACTTTTACGAGACCATTAGTATGAGGATGATAAGCTGTGGCTAATCCTTGCTTAATTCCAAACTTTTGAGTTAATATTTGAATTCATTCTATTTTTAAAATTACTTCCCCCATCAATAAATTCCTCTTGAGATTCCAAATCTAGTAAATATATATATATTTTTAAATTTTAGTAGCAATCTTGGCATCACAATGGGATAAAGCAGCAGCTTCAATTCAATTAGAAACATAATCTACAGCTATCAAATTATAAATTTTTCTATAAGATGGTATAAATGGTCCCATAAAATCTAAACCTAAAACATAAAAAATTTCCACTTCCAAAGTAAAATTTAGGGGTATTTCTTTTCCCCATGAAATATTACTTAATCTTTAGCATCGATCACATGTTCTTGTATAATTATTAACATATAAAATAATGTATGCCAAAAAAATCTAGATTGTAAACTTTTAAATGCAGATTTATCAACCCAAAATGTCCTCCAAAATCTTATTCGTGAGATTTTTGCATAAATTTTGGGGTTTTCTATCGGTACTCATCTTTAAGTAATTAACTGCTAACATTATTTATATAAATAAGTGTCATCCCAAAAGTAGAATTTTGAATCATGAATGAACTTTTTATTTGATGGCTATCTAGTCTGTAAGGTAAAATGTTACTAAATAAGTACTTCACTATATCAACATACAACAAAATTCTTCATTCATTAATCAAATATATTTTCTTATCAGGATAATTTTTATTTATTTTATCATTAAAGTCAAAATTATTTTCCTTTTCAAGCCATGATAATTGGTCATCTATCTTATTATTAGTACCCTTCTGATCCACAAACTGAAATTCAATTTCTTCATCATTAAATATTTAATGGCATAATGATCAATATGCGAAAAACATTTTGCTCTAATAAGATATTGTCTAAATTTATCAAAAGCAGACACGATAGCTATTTTTTTTAGTAGAGGTGTAACTAATTTGAGCTTTATTAAGAGTTTTACTAGCATAGTATACCACTTTAAAAATTTTATCCTATCTTTGTCTTAAAACAACCCATATAGGTTAATCACTAGTATCACACATTAATTCAAAAGGTTTTTTCCAATCAGGTGAAACAATAAAAGGTGCAGTGAATAATTTTTTCTTTAAAAATTTAAAGGCATTCAGGCATTCTTCATTAGAATCAAAGTTTGTAAACTTTTTCGTGAAGATGACATAAACTCTTAGCAATTTCAAAAAAATTATATAATGCATAAAGAACCCAACATGTCCTTGAAAAATTCATACTTCTCTCACAGACGTAGGAGGTAGTAATTAAGGGATAATTTGAATTTTAGCTAAATTTAGTTTTATGCACTTTTCAGAAATATTATGTCCTAATTGAGAAAAAGGTTTGTTTCTTTGCAGTGTTTTAGAACTTATGTTAAGTGATCTAAACAAGAATTGAATGAGGTTAAAAAAACCAATAAATCATCCATAAAAACTTCAATTCCTTTCTCAATTAAATCACAAAAAATTGACATCATACATTTTTAAAAAGTTGCAGGTGCATTAGATAATCCAAATGACATTCTTTTAAAAGCAAAAGTCTCGTATGGAGAAGCAAATGTTGTCTTCTCTTGATCCTTAAAAGCTATAGGTATTTGGTGTTATCCAGACTATCCATCCAATAAGAAAAAATAATGATGCTCAGCGAGTCTATCCAACATTTGGTCAGTGTAAGGTAAAGGAAAATGACATTTCTTAGTGGCGAGGTTTAATTATTTATAGTAAATATAGATATGCCACCCCAAGACTTGTCTTGTAGGAATTAATTCATTTATCTACTTTACAACTAGAGTCACTACCCCTTTCCTAAAGACAAAATGAATAGAACAAACCCAAGAACTGTCAGAAATAAAATAAATAATTTAGCATCCAACCACTTTAAAATCTATTTCTTAAAATCTTCTCTCATTATAGGATTCCATCTCCTTTGAGGATCAACCTTAGGCTTATTATTACCATCCGTCGAAATTCTGTGCATATAGATTAAAGGGCTAATTCTTTTAATATCAGCTAATGTCCATCCAAAAGATTTCTAATGATTTTTCACAGTCTCCAACAGATTTTCTTTCTGTTTTGCAGGTAAATCTGATGATAAAATAATTGGTAATGTTAATGATTTCCCCAAAAATGCATGTTTTATAGGAGCAGGGAGCACCTTATTTCAAGTTTAGGAGGTTTTTCTATAGAAAGTTTCGGGGTTTTACTCTTTTCAGTAGTATCTAAAATTTCAAAATTTTCCTGAACATAATTTGAACCCTCAGTAATTATCTCATCTAATTTATCCTCAAGATCACTTTTAGTTTCATTCTTCACATCTTTCTTGAAAATGATTAAAGATCATATAATCAAAAATCTCCATTCTATATTATTTACCGTCTTTTCCTTTATCATAATATTTCATTGATTTAAGCACATTAAATGTAACTTTCTGGTCATTAACTCTCTTGGTTAACTCTCCTTTGTGCACATCTATCATCGCATGTTGGGTGGCAAGGATAGTTCTCCCCAAAATGATAGGAATTTTTGTATCTTCTTCCATATCTAACGCAATGAAATTAACAGGGAAGATAAATTTATCCACTTTAACAAACACATCTTCTATAACCCCATTAGGATAGATGATAGATAAATTAGCTAGCAGTAGTGGGAGATATATCTCTTAAACCTATTATCATAAATATATTAATGGCATGAGATTATATCTTGCTCTTAAATCACATAAAGCATTACCACAAAACTTTTCTCCAATCGTACAAGGTATAGTGAAGCTACCTGGATCCTTATGTACTTGAAGAAGCTTTGTCTGATTTATCGTACTTCATTCTTCACTAAGTGTAAGAGTTTTATAACCTTCAAACTTTCTTTTTTCATTTAAAATTTCTTTCATAAATTTTTTATAACTAGGAATCTGTTCCAATGCTTCTAAAAAAGGAATATTAATTGTATGCTCCTTAAATATCTAAAAGATTTTCAAAATTTATTGATCAATTTTTTGTTGTCTATGTCTTTGAGGAACAAAAGATGGTGGTCTTTATAAATTAATCTTAGTTAGAGAGATAGGTACTTCTACCTACATATGAATAGTTTCTTCAAGTCTTTCAATTTCTTTATTTTCTCTCTGAACTTCAATTTTTTTGAACTCCATCATTAATTCCCTTCCACTCCTAAGTTGGAAAGAATTAACTTGCTCTTGTTCTTTATTTTTATCTTTAGGATATATCTCAACATTACTAGGAAGTGTTCCCTGACGCTTATTTCTAAGTGTGTCAGTATTTTTCCTAGTTGATTGTCAATGTTTCGAATAGTAGCACTTTGAATTTGTAATTGATTTTCCATCTATAACACCACTTCTTGTATAGATAACTTCTTTTCCATAATTTGTTGGTTATTCCTAAATCTAGATTGATAAGTAAGTTTATAGTTGGAACTACCTTGGTTGTTCCAGTTTCCAATTGGGTTTACTTGATTGTTCCCTCATTGTTGACTCTTACCACAAGATTTGTTGTTCCAGTTAAAATTGGGATGGTTTTTCAAGCCTGGGTTGTAATAGTTAGAATATGGGTTATTTGGTATACTATTGGTAGAATTTAAAGTTTCTAATGAGGTTTGAGAATCAATCATCTATCTTTATGAATTTTCAACAATCACATGAAGTATTGGAGAGATATTCATTCAAATTTGGTTTATTTTCCAAGATAATGCAGTAGCTTGAGATACAATCATTAAAATAGCATCATTATCATGAGTATTGGCTATTTTCTTTGGATTTACCCTTTCAAAGGTCCATTGAAAATTATTCATAGCCATAAGTTCAATTATTGAATAAGCTTCATCAAATGGTTTTGACATCAATGAACATTCAGCAGCAACATCTATGATAGATCAACAGGATCCTACTAACACATCAAAGATTCAAATGTCTAACCTATTTGGTAAAGCATGATGTTGACATTTTCTACGGAGTTCCTTATGTATTTCTCAAGCTTCGTATATTGACTCCCTTGCATACTGATTAAAAGAAGTAATATCATTTCTAAGCTTAGCAGATTTTGAAGGAGGAAAGTACTTAGCCATGAATTTTTATTCTAAATCCCCCCAGTTTCTAATAGATCAGGAGCTAGCAAATTTAGCCACATCTTAGCTTTATCCCTTAATGAAAAAGGAAAAAGTCAATTCTGATAGCATCGTTTTGTACGCCATCATATTTAAATGTAGCACACACTTCTAAAAAACTTGCTAAATGTAAATTTGGATCCTTAGATGGTGTTCCCCAAACAGATTATTTTGTATCATTTGTATAATTTCAAGTTTATGTTCAAATGAGTTAACCGCTATAGCAGGGGTGACCCGACCGCAAGTAACGCAGTAATATATGCTTCCAAAAGATGGACAATGCTTAACCCAATTTATAATAAGCAGCTAGTGTATAAATCAAAATATTTTAAATTTTAGAAATTACTTTACACACTAAGGGTACTACGCAAGTATACGTATCATTTCAAGTAATATAAGGTTTTCTATTATAACCCAAGTATCGATCCCATGGGGAGAAATTAAAGAAATTAATTTTCTAAATATTATATTTTAAAAATATCTTTTGATCCTGTAAATTAACTATAAATTACTACTAATTTACTTGATGCAATTAAAGAAAACAATACTAAGAGAATGATTTATGAAAACTAAAATAACAACTTTCTTTCCTTCAATTAATCCAAGATTTTTAAGATAATTTAATATTCGTTGAAGAATTTGATTTATGGTATTGTGCCAAATAAAAGCATTCCTATGCTTTACCCTTTGATCCAGGCACAAAGAACATTGGCTAACTTACAGATCAGGTTCGGATGTATTGTTAGTAGTAATGAGTTAATCTAGACTCTCACTTTTAGATGTCCAAGGGTGGCTATGGTCGGCCCTACTAGTGACGCATTTCTGGTCTATAAATCAAATTATAAGAATTTAGTCTCTCACTCTAAAAACTTATCAATTCTACGCCCTTTAAATATTATCATCCTATTTATTTGCACTTCACCATGAATAGCCCGCACATGGCCTTCGACTACACAAGGATTCATGTGACATTTACAAGTTAAGAGTTCTTCTCCTTCAAGGTCTCAAAACTTTTCAACAGGTTATAACAATTCAAACGACCAATTTAAAAAGTAAAGTAAGATCAGGTATTAATGTCATCACAATATTTTGAAAATATTTTGAATTTTAATTCTCCATCGAATCTTTATATTATCTTATCTATCTCTTCATAATTGAAGGAAGAAAGTAAACTAACTACTCGTAACACATTGAAAATAAACTCGCAAAACATAATAAATAAACTTTGAATCAAATATAAAAATACTTATCTCAAATATTCCTTCTACAGATCTTCTGACTCCTGACTCCACAATGTAATGAACTCCAGATGCTACAACTTTAAAGTAAACTTACTAAACTAAACAAAAGTTGCCCTAAATTTCTCTCTCTAATTCTCTAGACTCTCTCTCAGGAGGCTAGAGGGGGTGGGGCGAATGGGGGGCGATTTTCTCTGAAGGAGTAGACTCCTTTTTATAGGCTCTAAGGGTTGCCTTGAGGTACCTCTTGAAGGTCGGTCTGGCGCCTAGGCGCCGGAATCTGGCGCCTAGGTGCCGGACATCGCGTCTAGTTCTTCGCACCGCTTTGCTTTGGCTCGCACCTCTTCGCGTTTAAAACCGTTTTGGAGAGTCCAAATGCAATGTATCACATGTCCTATTATCAAGGAACAACTGCCAATCTTCTAGAATGTCCAATAACAGCTTACTCCGTCAAAAAAACCATCCAAAAGTCGTCAAAAACTTGACAATTTCTGTATCGAGTCTGGCGCTTAGGAGCCAGTTTTTGGCGCCTAGGCTCCAAGCCATTATTTTTTTCTTCTATTTTTTTTGCTCCATTTTTGCTCCCTTTTTCTCTTTTTCCTTTTCTAGACCTTTTTACATCACCTACATCCAAAAACACAAAAATACCTTTCATTAAAGCATAATATCCTTAGAAATTGATAAAAATAAAGGCATAAAAATATGTATTTTTCTTCATGGATCAAGGGATTTGTATACTTAAGTGAATTTCATATGTTGTTGGATTTTCATAATCCCATAAAGGTCTTTGTAACTTCTAATGTTCTTATATAGTCCCTTAATGACTGAAAACTAAACTCGACCTACAATTACATAGATATTTATACTACAAAAGATTACCTAAAAATTATTCCAAGTTGAATTTAGCGTTAGTGTGAATAAATGAAATGATTTTGAAAGTAGAAAATAAGATTTCGTACTAGCGATACTACGTAAGTATATGTATCATTTCAAGTAATATAGGATCCTATAGGGAAAGCTAAAATTTTTAATAATTATTTAAAAAAAACTCTATCTAAATTGTAGATAAATATGATTGGAGAATAATGTTGAAATGTTTATGCTAGATTAAAACTAAATTTATGTAGAAAGTATGAACAAATTTTAAGAGATTAATAATGTTTAAAAGACTAATAAGGTTTAGAAGAGTTTGAATGTTATGAAAAGATCTTTCTCCTCATAGAGAGATATTAATCACTCTAGGATTTAAATGATTAAAAATGTAAAATAATATTTTGTGACAAATAGGAGCATACCAATCCTTTATGCCCTTTCAGTGCTAGCAAAGAGAATTGGCTAACCTTAAGCTTGTTCCAGCTTGTGTAGTAGTGCTGAGTAGATTCTAACCTCTCACATCAAGATTACCCACTGTACCTTTCGATAAGACCTACTTAGGACCCTTAGATCCAAACTCAACTTTAAATTGATAAAAGAATCTAGTTTGTCACCCTAGAAACATCAATTATATCACCATAAAAAATCATATCCCTATCTATTTGCACTCCTCGTAGAATGTAGTCACCCTCAACATAAGGTGAGTGTAACATTCACAAGTTGGGTAAAATTATAGCCCTCTCAATTCATTATGTTTCTGAACAGATTTTAACCTCAAAAAGTGGCCAATTTGCAATGTCAACAAAGAATTAGTGAAAATACTATCGCAATTTATGAAATAAAAAAAATCAGTAAACCATTCTCATCCCACATTATTAATTTCCATATGCAAGGTGAAAGAAAGAAAACTACTCAAAATTCATAGACAAAAAAAAACACAAGAATTATATTGAAAGCCAAGTCTTAATAAAAAATACTCTAACACAAATACAAGATACTTATCTTATGTCTTATCCCCAAGGATTTCCTGAAGTTTCCTTCAGGCAAACACCAATTTCTTCTTTTACAATGAAACAAAAATTCTCTTACACAAACTCTCACTCACAAACCCCTTAAACTCTGCACGCACACACACCAAAATCCTCTCTTTCTTTATTTATTCATTTACCAATCTAATAAATCTCTGAAAATAACCAAGAGTTACTTAAAATATCCCTCCAAAATTCAGCCACATTCAATGCATCTTTAAGAAAATTGGTTACTAGGGCTATACCGCCATTCTGGGGCGCTATAGCACCAATCTTGCTAGATAGTTGGCACTATGGAGCCATATAAAGTTCTCCCTTTTTGCTCCATTTTGCCCTCTTTTTCTCTAACTATCCATTCCATGTACCTAAAACAAAAGATATGTGAAATATCTTTCTTTGAAGTTCAGTATCGTAAAAAAATGAGTATTATATGTATATTAAAAATAGGTAATCTTCAGGTGTATCACTTCACCTCTCACGGGTAAGACCTTCATCATGGCTTAGATTCCCCTCCATGACATGAAGCCCTAGTGCCCCCTCTCAAGTTAGATCTTACAAAAGGCTAACTCCCACACATCTCTTTACCTGTGAACTACATGCCGCCAGTTGGCTCCCTTCATACCGGTAAGCCTTAATAGCTAGCATAGTTTCTTCTCATGTAGCTGCCTCTTTTATTGGACTGAAGCTCGCAAACCATACCCTAAGCTCTCTTGCACTGGTGTCCCATGTTGCACCTCCTATTTCTGGAGAGTCTCCAAAATAAAGCTATCATCTAGCAAGGAGGCAGTGACAGGATTTTTACAGATAGAGATGCTAAAAATCCCATCCATCTTTTCCATTGGCACTACTCATAGTGGAAACCTTGGGGGAAGATATTGTGAGGTTCATTTCAGAAGAAATGCTACTCTAAACCAGTTAGCTAATGTAGGGATTTTGATTTATAGATGTAAATACGTGTGGATCTTCTGTGATTTGCAATCATCACAAGTGTGGATCATTTGTAATTTGCAAACAACCGTGGATCCTTGTGGTTTCCTTTTATATGCAAAAATGTTGATGCATAAATCAAAACAAGCTTGGATCTGTTTCTTTAAAAAATAGAAAACTAGGGAAATTAAGGTAATTTTTTTAATCTCTTCTATTTTTAGGTGTTTTCATAATTTTTTTAAGAGTCGCGGAGTTTCATGCTTGGGCTTTCATCATCGTTTATTCCTCTTTCCAAATAATTCTCTCTTTTGAATCATGAAAATGATTCAAAAAGAGAGGAATCATAAAGAAAAGGAATACAATTAATAGACAAAAAAATTAAAGATAAAGTGGAAACTTTAATAAGGTAATATTCTTGTGAATAACTCAAGGAACGTACGTCAAAAATGAGATTTAAATGAAACAACTATGAAATGTATTTGCTAATAAAACATTATTGAAGCAAATCACGTAAGAGAATTAAATTATTTTGCCTGTTCAGGCTCTAGTGTTGCTCTTAAAGGGACGTATCCCATTCATTATTTACATATTGGGGGATACTGAAGAATACTTTCAATAAAAGGATACTTGTAAATATTTTTTTATGATTTCTAGTTTAAATGGTGTGCCAAAGGTGATGGTTACTCCAAACAAAAATGTATCAATTCTTCAAAGTGTATATTGAGCCATAAGGGCAGAGAGAAAGAATCTCACATCCCAGATGGTCGGTAGCTAATCGATAATTGAGGCCTTATCCAGAGACCAAGTCATCAAGGGGGATCTTCCTATCGCTTTAAAGTTGTATTGACCATATGAACATAGTTCAAATAATCATATTCCATATGAACAACAATCTATCAACTTAATGAGGCTTACTAAATGACATCAATTAACAGGTCAAGGTAAGTATTGATCTTAAAAGGACTTCTAAAGGAAGGCGAGAAAAAGCTAATAAGATAGAGGTAGCAGCGTAAGGGCACTGTCGACCAGTCATCCCAAGCTATTAAAGAACAATGTCCACCCAGTCGTGAAGGTAGTCAACATAAAATAACCAATGATTCTTTTTCAGCAAGCCACATGTTGTATCATCCAAAGAGCCTCAACATTCATAAGACCAAAGGAAAGAAACCTCTAAATGATATGATTCTAAACAAGTAGAATTTATAGGAACTTATGACTTATACCTATCAACATAAGCGACGTGATGTTACTGGAAAATAACAAATTGTGGCCTAGCCTAGTAAGCTAATGTTCTCTCATAATGCTCAAACATGCCTTCTAAGTCGGGGTGCCTTCTAACATTATAGGCATTCTAGACAACCACCTAAGTAAAAAGGTAATGTTGGGCTAGTCGGTTTGGAGGAGCGTGAGTGGTTCCTACTCAGTACATGTAGAATGTAGTGAAATTATTTAGAGTAGACCTTAGGTTATTATTGAGGCCCTATTAATTTATTGATAGGGATGTGGACATGCATGCAACCCATTTAAAATCTGGTATAGAAGACATGCAGAAAGTAAAGGCAATTTTGAATAATCTTGAAATATTTTAAACAAAAATTTTATATTTATCTTATTCGTTTATTAGCATTTTTCTTAGTAGTAAGCTTAAAATATTTGAGTTATAAAGGACCCCAGATTATTTTTTTTAAGCTTTTCAGCTAAATAAGCAATCAATGAATGGTGAAAAGGCAATTCAGCACACTACTGGAAAGTAAAGGCACGCCAACCCAATCAAAAGGGAAAGGTCAGGTGCTATTAGGCTAGTCACATATCCCAAAAGCCAAAATAATGCAACTAGGCACCACTTAATACATACATGGTCCTAATCCATACACTAATATAGATTTTAACATAAGGTACAAAATATAGAATTATTCTTCTATTCTTTTCCACATGGTTTTACATGTCCAATGTTGTGGAATCTGCTCCCGTAACTTATTTCCATTATAGACCCTACCTAAGAGTATAGAAAAGGTACAAAAAGAAATACTAAAGCAGGACATGACCTACATCAAACGAGTTAGCATAGGTTGTAACATGCAATGTATAACAAACCATGTCTTATGAGAAAGGGAATTTAGTAGCTGTATAAAAAATAGTTAATTTAATCACTACATTCCTTCTCATAGCGAGCATGGATCCTTGTATGAAAACTACCCAAATATGTTCTTGTGCACAAGTCCAAACTTTGGTAAACACATAAAACAACACACAAAAAGAATCCTAGCTAGGGAAACCAATGAATAGAGAACTATAGTCTGACATCAAAAATAAAGCATCCTAGTTCTATCCTAGAAATCCATCTAGCATATGGTATTCTAATCGCAGCACCTAGGTATGTTCAGTATATGGGCAAGGGCTAGCATATATGTTGATGGAGCCACCGTCTTTGGCCCTCTCTTATGATCCAAGGATCCTCTGAAGTGCCACAAAATCCAAGTCTTACAGGAATAAATGCATTAAAAAAAGTTTAATAGCCATTAGCTTCTAAGCTTAGAATGCAAGTATGTTTTGAATGTATGTTGCATATATAAGAAGATGTAACAATTTTTATTATTTTAAAATATGTATTATGAAGAAAAAAGCCTAAGATTCATCGATTAGGTTCCTTGGAACCTTAGCATGACATATGCATGCCAATAATGGTACAATAGCCAGTATTACACACCTAGAGATCCTCTCAAACAATAATCGCTAACACACCATGAGTGGTAACTAATAAGCTAGATTGATCATTGAAATGATCGAGAAAATGCATATATTGATGCAAAACAATACAATGTTTTGTCACAACTCTGTTGAGGTAGGAGCGGTCACAGATAACAAATTTTTTTCATAAATATATGGTGTCATATACTATTGACAACTTTGTTGATGGTGAAAAGATTATAGTGCAAGTCACTGATACACCTAAGATATATAGTCTTTTTATAATTATTTTTTATGATATTGCACTTTAATGGTAAGTATTTTGTGTATTTTTCTTGGAGGAATGATTAAATGGATGATTTCGATGAAAGGAGTGAAAAAGGATCAAATTTGGATCAAAAATGAAGAAAAGCGCAAAATCGATCTGTGGTGGCTAAGCGCCTAGACCCACACTTTTGCGCCAGAGCCTCGCGGCTATGCACTGATCTATAAAAAATACCTATTTCTTTATGTCTTAATTCTTAGCAATTTCTAAGGATATTACGCTTTAATGAAAAGTATTTTTTATGTTTTTGGATGTAGGTAATGTAAAAAGGTCTAAGAAGGAAAAAGAAGCAAAAAGGAGAAAAAATGGAGCAAAATGCAAAAGTATAAAAAAATATGGCCTGGCGCCTAGGCGCCAGACTCAATACGAAAACTGTCAAGTTTTTAACAACATTTGATCAGTTATTTTGATGGAGTGAGCGGTTATTGGACATTCTAGAAGGCTGGCAGTTGTTCCTTGATAATAGGACATGTGATACATTGTGTTTGGACGCTCCAAAATGGTTTTAATCGCGAAGTGGTGTGAGCCAAAGTGAATAGGTGCGAAGAACTGGACGCGGTGTCAGGCGCCTAGGCGCCAGACCGACCTTCTAGAAGATTCATTGAATGTGGACATGTTTTGAAGAGGTGCCTCAAGGCAGCTCTTGAGCCTATAAATAGAGGTCCATTTGTTCAGAAAACATGCCCCTCCCATTGTACCCCTTTCTCTTATCTACTTTAGGATCTCTCATCTTTAGAGAGAGAATTAGAGAGAAAATTTAGGGCCACTTTTGTTTAGTTTACTGAGTTTATTTTCAAGTTATTGCATCTGGAGTTCATTACATTGTGGAGTCAGTAGGAATCAGAAGATCTGTAGAAGAAATATTTGAGATAAGTATATTTTTATATTTGTTTCAAAGTTTAATTATCATGTTTTGTTATTTATTTTCAATGTGTTCTAAGTAGTTAACTACTTTCTTACTTAAATTATGAAGAGATAGATAAGATAATATAAAGATTCGATGGAGAATTAAAATTCAAAATATTTTCAAAATATTGTGATGACATTAATACCTGATCTTACTTTACTTTTTAAATTGGTCGTTTGAATTGTTATAACTCGTTGAAAAGTTTTGAGACCTTGAAGGAGAAGAACTCTTAACTTGTAAATGTCACATGAATCCTTGTGTAGTCGAAGGCCATGTGCGGGCTATTCATGGTGAAGTGCAAATAAATAGGACGATAATATTTAAAGGGCGTAGAATTGATAAGTTTTTAGAGTGACAGACTAAATTCTTATAATTTGATTTATAGACTAGGTAAGGGTCACTAGTAGGGCCGATCATAGCCACCCTTGGATATCTAGAAGTGTGAGCCTAAATTAACCCATTATACTAACAATACATCCGGACCTATTCTGTAAATTAGTCAATGTTCTTTGCGCTTGGATCAAAGTGTAAAGAAAAGGAATGCTTCTATTTGACACAATACCATAAATTAAATTCTCCAAAGAATATTAAATTATCTTAAAAATCATAGATTAATTGAAGGAAAGAAAGTTGTTTATTTTATATAGAATTCATTGAATCATTTTCTTATTATTGTTTTCCTTATTTGCATCTAGTAAATTAATAGTAATTTATAATCAAATTAAAAGGTAAAATAAAAAAATTCTACTATTTTATTTCGCTTTCACTTCATAGAAAATTTATTTCTATAAATCTTACCTGTGGGATCGATACTGGGGTCTTTGTTTAAAAACCCTATATTACTTGAAACGATACGAATACTTGCGTAGTACCCCTAGTGTGTAAAAATATTTACTACATTATATAATATTAATTTTATACACTAGCCGTTATTTATAAATTAAGTCAAAGTTTTTGGCTATCTTTTGGAAGCAAACATTACTGCGTTAAGCGCGGCTCGGGTCAAGTTTTTGGCGCCGTTGCCGGAGAACGAAAGGAAGTAAGGAAGAAAGAAATAGAATTATTTATTTATTGCTTGTTTTATGCGAAGATTTGGTTCTGAAGGATTAATACCTTTAGATTCTGAATTGTAAAGAACAATTAGAAAAATTAAAAAGGGAAAACAAATTAAAAAATTTCAAGAAATGGCTACTTTACAAAATCCAATTGAACTTAATGATCAAAATGTTTGTAAACCTTTAAGGGATTATGCTAACCCTACAGTTGATGAGTAGTATTCAAATACCCACTGTAGATGCTAATTCTTTTGAACTTAAACCGTCTATTATTCAAATGGTGCAAAACAATCAATTTGGTGGATCACCAAATGAGGATCCAAATTTACATCTTGTTTGTTTTTTAGAACTTTGTGCTACCTTTAAATATAACAATGTTTCTGATGATGCTATTAGACTTAGACTCTCTCCTTTTTCTTTAAGAGATAAAGTAAAGATGTGGTTAAACTCATTAGCGACTGGTTCTATTAAAACATGGGCTGAAATGGCATAAATATTCCTTGCTAAATATTTTCCTACTTCTATAACTGCTGAATTAAGAAATGATATTACTTCATTTAGTTAATTTGACGGGGAGACAATATATGAAACTTGGGAAAGATTTAAAGAACTATTAAGAAAATGTCTTCATCATGTTTTACCTGATTGGTTGATTAGTCAAACATTTTATATTGGATTAATTGGATCTTTAAAATCAATTATTGATGCTGCTACTGGAGGTTCTTTAATGTCTAAATCATTTGAAGAAGCTTACACTTTAATTAAAGAAATGGCTAATAATATTTTTCAATGGCCTTCCGAAAGGATTAACCCTAAAAAGATGGCCAGTATTCAAGATAATGAAGCCTTTTCTATCTTAGCTTCACAAGTTGCAGCAATGTCTAAGAAATTAGATAATTTTGAAATTAATATTTCGCATAATAACTCTGCTAATATTGAAGATTCTCAAACTATTGAAACTTTACAAGCTATTTCAAGTAAAAATAATCCTTATTCAAATTATTATAATCCTAGGTGGAAAAATCATCCTAATTTTAGCTAGAATAATTCACAACAACAACGGGGTAATAATCAATCTCATCCCACTGGAAATTGGAATAATCAAGTTAATTCAAATTATAAACCTCCTGGATTTAATAATCAACAAAAAAGTTATTAATAGAAGAATTAATTATGCAAATGAATAATCAATTACAAAATCAAAATACTCCTATTCGTAATATAGAAAATCAAATGGGGCAAATTACAACTTTAATTAATAACAAACCTATAGGAACACTTCCTAGTAATGTTGAAATCAATTCAAAGGAAACTGGAAAAGAACATGAACAAGTTAAAGCTGTGCAACTTAGAAGTGGAAAGGAATTAAAAGAAAAATTGCAGAATGAAATTGAAAAAGAGATTGAGGTTGAAGAGATTGAAAAACCTAAAGAAACTCTCTCTCCTAGTCAAGATCACACTGTTATACCCGTTAATGTGGAAATTGAAAAACCACCACCACCTTTTCCTCAAAGACTTAAACAGCAGAAACTTGATCATCAATTTTCTAAGTTATTTGAAATTTTTAAGAAACTTACTATTAACATACCTTTTGCTGAAGCTTTGAAACAAATGCCAACTTACACAAAATTTATGAAGGATATTTTAAGCAAAAAATGAAAATTTGAAGCTTTTGAAACTGTTGCATTAAGTGAATAATGCAGTGCAATAATTCAAAAGAAATTACCTGAAAAGCTTAAGGATCCTGGAAGTTTCACTATACCCTGTGCTATTGGAGAAAAATATTGCAGAAAAGCTTTATGTGATTTAGGAGCAAGTATTAATCTCATGCCATTTTCTATCTTTCGAAGATTGGATTTTGGAGATATTACTCCCACTACTGTAACTCTTCAGTTAGCTGATAGATCTATCACTTATCCTAAAGGAGTTATAGAGGATGTCCTTGTTAAAGTGGATAAATATATCATCCCTGTAGATTTCATAGTACTTGACATGGAAGAAGATAAAGAGATACCTATTATTTTAGGAAGACCTTTTCTAGTTACCGGACGAGCTATGATTGATTTGTAAAAAGGAGAATTAACCATGAGAGTCAATGATCAAGAAATTAAATTCAATGTTCTTAAATCAATGAAGTACCCTGATAAAGAGAAATGTTATTGACCCACAATTTTATATTATGATATTTTTAATTTAATTGCAACGACGCCAAAAACATGACCCCGCTATATTATATGTATAGAATTGTAATTGTTTATGTTGTGGATGCTATGCAAGTATACGTATCGTATCAAGTAATACAGGGCTCTAGTGGAGTCCTGGTTATCGATCTCACAGGGAAATAGAAAATTAAATAAAAACTAATTTTAAAATAATAATAATAATAATTTTAAAATAGTATACAAAAATTTGGAATTCTAAATTTAAGCGCAATAAAGTAAACTAAGTATTTTAATTAGGTAACTTAACTAAGTAGAAAATTAATACGTATTGAAAGTGCGGGAAATTAAACTAATTGCTAAATAAGTCTTAACTATTCAGAAAAAGTATCTTTCCCCTTGTTTAGAAATTTAAGTAATTGATGAATTTAAATAGATAATTTTAAGGTATTGTGACAAATAGGAGCATTCCTATTCTTTACCCTTTGGTCCAGGTGTAAAGAATATTGACTAATCCTATGTTTGATTACTGAATCTGCGGCTAGGCTGGGAGGATACCGACTGCCACTTTAGAGCTCCCATGTTCCCCTCGCCTGAGGGCTAACATCTACACTTCAGCTCTCAAACAATAGGACCGAATTGAATATTTTAGTCTGTCACACTAAAATGCTCTATTCTACGCCCTAGTGATATTATTTCCTATTTATTTGCACCCTCCTTCCAAGGCTTTTGAATTCCCCGAATATCGGATGTAATTTTTACTATAGTTGATAATCAACACATTTTAACAAATCAAATGGCCAGTTGAAAGTAAATTATGTTTTAAGTAAAAATTATCACAATTTATTAATATTTAAAAGTACTTCTATTTTTAGTTCATCTAGTCACTTAATTTCATAAACGAGGGAGAAAGACTAAATTAACTACTCGGAATGCATGGGAACTAAACTAAGCTTGGATTTCATTTAAAGTTAAAAACAATAAATATAAATACTTATCTCGATTTATCCCTAAGCGTACTCTCGCAGTCCTTTCGACTCTTCTTTCCAGTACAGCAAGACTCGCTAAAAACTCACTAACTCACTAATTAAGACTCTAAAGACTAAAATTGACACTTAAAGACTCAAAACTGCACACATAATACAAAATAACACACGCTTATAACACAGACACTTACAACACACAGACTTATAACACACACTTAGAAGCTGAATTTCGACCTCTATATATAGAGGTGAGCAAAGGACCAAGAGGTGTATAAGCATCCCTTCAAAAAGTGTCCAGGTTCAATGTATCTGCACCATTTGAACTACCTCGCCGTCGGCGACGAACTACCTCGCTGTCGGTGAGGCTTCTAGAAGGTCTTCGAACCGCGCTATCTCGCTGTCGGCGGGCTCGGTCTCGCTGTCAGCGAGACAGTTATAAATCCTTCAGAATTTTGTCCTCGTACCCTCGCCGTCGGCGGGCTCGATCTCGCCCTCGGCGACTCAGCACAAATTGCATTATTTTCTTCTTTTTTGCTCCAAATCCGCTCCTTTTTATGATTTTTGCTTTTATCACCAAAATTCTACATTCCTGCAACAAAATAAAGAAAATACCTTTCTTTAAAGTGCAATTTCATCAAACATAGGTATGAATTTCTTAATAAATTTTTCAGTGATCAAAATCCCCAAAACTTCCTTATTACTTGTCCTCAAGTAATTTTTAGTACTACATAAAAATAATGATTTCTGTAGTAAGATTTTTCAATTCAAATAAACTATGAATCATAATAAAGTTAAATAAAAATAATTCATGTAATTTAATTAATCTTATAGAAATAAATTATTTAGTTATCAGGTCTAAGATTTCTAGCTTACTATTCATTTCAGGAATGACTATATTTAAAAGAATAATTACTTAAGATATTCATATGATAAGAAATTTAAGAAAACACTATTAGGTAAAATTCTGATCCATAAACATAAGTTTGGAAATATCTAAGTTTTTTCTTTTTAGGTTAATTCAAATGAAGCCAATTTCTGATAAGGCATCTCCTCAAGCTTCTCCTTTTTTTTTTTTAACTATTGAGGATTACTGTATCTGGTGAGCCTGTTAATAATTTTAAACTTCATTTTCATCTTCCTAAATTTGAAACTTAGGAATATTTCTTAGCTTATATATACTTCATACTTTTTACTTCATTGATTTTCAATCTTTTCTTTTTCACTTGAATACTTAAGAATTTTAATTTTAGTATATAGTTTTCCATACTAAAAATAGTTTACTATATTCTTATTCCCTTTAACCAAATATTTTATTCTATTTAATTAATTAAAGCACTAGAAATATTTCATTTAACCTTTTATAATAATTAAATAAAATAATTCATATTAATTA
This sequence comes from Papilionanthe hookeriana x Papilionanthe teres, assembly GCA_022702705.1. Taxonomy (NCBI): domain Eukaryota; kingdom Viridiplantae; phylum Streptophyta; class Magnoliopsida; order Asparagales; family Orchidaceae; genus Papilionanthe; species Papilionanthe hookeriana x Papilionanthe teres. The sequence goes on along the minus strand of CM040421.1, from coordinate 154,420,795 downwards.
AATTGAAAAATTTGCTTATAAAAATCAATTTATAATAATTTGAAAATAGAAATTGAGAACAAGTTAATAACTAAATTTGTATTTTACTCCCCCCAAACTTAAATTTTTATATCTACTCTAAATAATGAAAAAAAAAGTAAATAAATCATACCTTTGAAGTTTAGGTATTTCTTTTTCTTTGAAATTTTTGCAGGCTTTTTCATTTTTCATTGAACCTGTACTGTTAGTATTCTCCATATATATATAACAATTTAAAAAAAATGCAGGGATAAAATCTGAGATATGTATTAAATACAACAATTAAAATTAACTCTACACTACACATATGAATTACTAACATATTAAAACAATTTAACTAACACATTAACAATTTTACAACTTAAAACAATACAAAATAAAATAAAAACATACTAAAGAAAACTAACATCCTATTTAACATAAAAATAAATGCAATTAACTAACACAAAAACAAAAATTAAACTACTATAACAATTCAAGCAAATAATCTAACAAATATCCAATGTCTCACAACATAAAGTACTCAATATTACAAACATATAAAAGTTTCCAAAATAACTTAACATCAAACAAACAAACTAAATAAAGTCCTAATCTTCTATATTGAAGTCCCAAACTATATTGTCATCCCTTCCTTGATCTGCAGGCTAAGAATACTGAGCAGGATGATACTGAGTATACCTAGGGCATTCTGGAAAGATGACATCTAAATCTCCACTCCCGTAGCGACGTTCGGCCTTCATGATATGCTATCTCGTACTCCGAATGTCTCTGCAGGTACTCACTATCATAATCATATCTTCTCTCCGGATTATCAATCCTTTGATCAAAATGATTAAATCTTCTCCCCATTGTCTCTCCAACCGCTCAAAACTCCTCCTATGCGATGTCGCCTCATTCATCAGATCTTGAAGGGTAGGGGTGGTAGGCTCAGGAGGTTCATAGCTAGTAGAGGGTATATCTCTACTTGACTGAGTGAAATAACGTCTCACTCCTGATCTCCACCCTTCATGAGACTCATATTTCTTAATATTGGCCGCTGTGAGTGGGTTCATGGGTTCTATCCACTCCTCATCATCTGCTGCCTCAACACCTGAGAGTTGGCAGATTGCATAAATCTACCCAGGATGTCCCAATCCCCCTCCACTTTCACTTCTAGTAGTGGCTAAGATATTTCTATAGATGACACTTCCAATTTTTATACTTCTATTGTTCTGAATACAAAAATTCAGAACTGCTCTATCCCTTGTTACCTCACTGTGGTGATATGTAGGTAACAAAGTAGAACAAATAAAATAGTGCCATGCTTTAGAATTTGTATTTAACTTAGAAAGAGGAAAATTCACTCTTTCCCGCTGCTTTATCTTCCAAACTCCAGTCCCGTCAGTAAGAAAATTTATCACATCTTCTAGAGGTTCCGGCATAGTTCCAAATGTTTCGTACTCATTCGGACCGTCCTGAACTTCATAGAAGGCGTTAATTTTAACAGCGCTGAAGTCAACCATAAATCCACGTACCTTTACTGGTGCGTCCTCTACAGCAGTCAGCTTAGAATAAAATTCCTTTACTACTTCCACAGCAGCTCTATTGGTGATGTAGCAGAGATTCTCCCAACCTCGTTCTTTAATGATCCGCTCAACTTCGCCTCCCGGATTCTTAAAAACTCGATTCGCAATGCACTTTCTTGCTTGAATGTTTTAAAAATGCCGATTTTGTGCTCGTGCATTGACAAATCAGTCAATATCGTAATTTACTCGTCTTTTCTATTGCGGAGCCATTTTTCGATCGATCTATGAAATTCACAAAAATTGTCACTAAACTTCCTCATATTACTAAGGAGGCTTCCTACAACATCTAAGATCAAATTAAAACAAATTTTATGGATTTCTACCGAGTAATTCTTCCACATTTAGGATTTTTCAAAATTTTTCAATGTGGAGAAAATACATGGTGAAAATCAAAAAATTTTGCATAGGAGTGAAGCACTTACCAAGAGAAGATGAAATCCGATATTTTTGAGTGATGAATTCGCCTCTAAATCAGAAATTTCGTGAGCCCTAGGGTAGTTTTTGAGAAAATGAGAGGTTGGGGATGATGAATAGTGTTTTTGACCGGTCAATTAAAGTGTTTTTCGGGAACTAATTTTAAAATAATAATCATAATAATTTTAAAATAGTATACGAAAATTTGGAATTCTTAATTTAAGCGCAATAAAGTAAACTAAGTATTTTAATTAGGTAACTTAACTAAGTAGAAAATTAATACGTATAGAAAATGCAGGAAATTAAACTAATTGCTAAATAAGTCTTAACTATTCAAAAAAAGTATCTTTCCCCTTGTTTAGAAATTTAAGTGATTGATGAATTTAAATAGATAATTTTAAGGTATTGTGACAAATAGGAGCATTCCTATTATTTACCCTTTGGTCCAGGTGTAAAGAATATTGACTAATCCTATGTTTGATTACCGAATCTGCGGCTAGGCTGGGAGGATACCGACTGCCACTTCAGAGCTCCCACGTTCCCCTCGCCAGAGGGCTAACATCTACACTTCAGCTCTCAAACGATTGGACCGAATTGAATATTTTAATCTGTCACACTAAAATGCTCTATTCTACGCCCAGTGATATTATTTCCCTTTTTATTTTCACCCTCCTTCCAAGGCTTTTGAATTCCCCGAATATCAGATGTAATTTTTGCTATAGTTGATAATCAACACATTTTAACAAATCAAATGGCCAGTTTAAAAGTAAATTAAGTTTTAAGTAAAAATTATCACAATTTATTAATATTTAAAAGTACTTCTATTTTTAGTTCATCTAGTCACTTAATTTCATAAACGAGGAGAAAGACTAAATTAACTACTCGGAATGCATGGGAACTAAACTAAGCATGGATTTCATTTAAAGTTAAAAACAATAAATATAAATACTTATCTCGATTTATCCCTAGCGGACTCCTCGCAGTTCCTTTCGACTCTTCCTTCCGATGCAATGAAGACTAGCTAAAAACTCACTAACTCACTAATTAAGACTCTACAGACTAAAATTGACACTTAAAGACTCAAAACTGCACACATAACACAAAATAACACACACTTATAACACACACACTTATAACACACACTTAGAAGCTGAATTTCGGCCTCTATATATAGTGGTGAGCAAATGACAAAGTGGTGTGTAAGCATCCCTTCAAAAAGTGTACAGGTTCAATGTATCTGCGCCATTTGAACTACCTCGTCGTCGGCGACGAACTACCTCGTTGTTGGCGAGGCTTCTAGAAGGTCTTCGAACCGCGCTATCTCGCTGTCGGCGGGCTCGATCTCGCTGTCAGCGAGACAGTTATAAATCCTTCAGAATTTCTTCCTCGTACCCTCGTCGAAAGCGGGCTCAATCTCGCCGTCTGCGACTCAGCACAAATTGCATTATTTTCTTCCTTTTTGCTCCAAATCCGCTCCTTTTTATGATTTTTGCTTTTATCACCAAAATTCTATATTCCTGCAACAAAATAAAGAAAATAACTTTCTTTAAAGTGCAATTTCATCAAAAATAGGTATGAATTTCTTAATAAAATTTTCAGTGATCAGTTATCGAATGGATATAATTGATTATTTAATTGAAAAACATTATCAAGAAAAATGTAAAGTTATTTCTGAAGAAAAATTTGAATTTTTAACAGATGAAGAAGAAGAGACTCATTTTATTAAAGATAATTGGGAAACTTTAGACATAACTCAAAATGATATACTTTTACCCTCAATTAAGAAAGTACCTGAACTGGAATTAAAATTGTTACCTTCACATTTAAAATATGTGTTTCTTGGAAATTCATTAACTTTACCTATTATTATTTCTTCTGAACTGAGTAAAGATCAAGAAGAAAAATTACTAGGTGTATTAAGGAATTATAAGAATGCTTTTGGTTGGACTATTGCTGATATAAGAGGAATAATCCCTTCCATTTGCATGCATAGAATTTTAATGGAAGAAAATTTTAAACCTACTATAGAATCGCAAAGATGATTAAATCCTATCATGAAAGAGGTTGTTAAAAAAGAAATTATTAAGTGGTTAGATGCTGGTATTATTTATCCTATTTTGGATAGTCAATGGGTAAGTCCTATTCATTGTGTTCCGAAGAAAGGAGGTGTAACTGTCATTTTTAATGATAAAAATGAATTTATTCCTACAAGACAAGTTACTGGATGGCGAATTTGTATTGACTATAGGAAATTAAATAAAGCCACTAGAAAGGATCATTTTCCTTTACCTTTCTTGGATCAATTGCTCGATAAATTAGCTGGACACTCATATTTCTGTTTTCTGGATGGATATTCTTGTTATCATCAATTACTTATTGCTCCTGAGGACCAAGAAAAGACAACTTTTACAAGTCCTAATGGAACATTTTCTTTTACAAGAATGCCTTTTGGTTTATGTAATGCACCTGCAACTTTGCAAAGATGAATGATGTTAATATTTTGTGATTTGATTGACAAAGGAATTGAAATATTCATGGACGATTTTTCAGTCTTTGGAACTTCTTTTGAATCTTGTTTAGAAAACATAGCCAAAGTTCTGAAAAGATGCGAAGAAACAAATTTAGTTCTTAACTAGGAAAAATGTCAATTCATGGTCACAGAAGGCATTGTACTTAGACACAAAGTATCACGAAAAGGGATGGAAGTAGATCAAGCAAAAGTGAAAATTATTGCTGAATTTCAACCACCTACTATCATTATCGATGTGAGAAGTTTTCTAGGTCATCTTGGATTTTATAGAAGATATATAAAGGATTTTTCTAAAATTGCTAAACCTCTTTGTCATTTATTAGAAAAAGATGCACAATTTGAATTTAATGAAGAATGTATTAATTCTTTTAATATTCTAAAAGAAAAATTGATAATTGCACCTATTATTGTTGCACCTGACTGGAATAAATCTTTTGAATTAATGTGTGATGCAAGTGATTTTGCAATTGGAGCTGTATTAGGACAAAAATATGAGAAATTTTTCAAAGTTGTATATTATGCTAGTAAAACTCTCACTGAAACACAAAGAAATTACACTACCACTGAGAAAGAGCTTCTAGCTATAGTATATGCCTTTGATAAAATTAGACCTTATCTTCTTGGTACTAAATGCATAGTTCATACTGATCATTTTGCTATTAAATATCTAATATCTAAGAAGGATTCTAAACCTAGACTTATAAGATGGGTTTTACTTCTACAAGAATTTGATTTTCAAATAGTAGATTGAAAAGGAACTTAAAACCAAATTGCTGATCATTTGTCTAGAATTAAAAATGATATTATTTCGGAAGAAAATATAAATGAGAAATTCCCTGATGAATCTTTATATGTTATTCAAAGATACAAAACATCGTGGTATGCTGATATTGTTAATTATTTAGTTAGCAATATTTTGCCTTATGACTTGGATAACAAATTTATTATGAAATTTAAATATGATGCTAAATCTTATATTTGGGAAGAACCTCATTTATTTAAAATTGATAAAGATTCTATGATTCGAAGATGTGTACCTTATGAGGAAACTTTTGCTATTATTCAAAACTGTCATGATTCTGATTTTGGAGGACACTTTGGCATAGATAAAACTACATTTAAAATTTTAAATTTTGGATTTTATTGGCCTACCTTATTTAAAGATGTGAGACAATATGTGAAAACATGTGATCGATGTCAAAGGATGGGAAATATATCTAGGAAAAATGAAATGCCTTTAAACTATATATTGGAAGTTAAAATTTTTGATATATGGGGATTAGACTTTATGGGACCATTTGTTCCATCATCTGGAAAAATTTATAATTTATTAGCAGTTGATTATGTTTCAAACTGGATTGAAGCTATTGCCTTACCAAACTGTGATTCCAAAAGTTTTTCAAAATTTTTAAAGAAAATGATATTTTCAAGAATTTAGAATGCCTAAAATAATTATCACTGATGGTGGAAGTCATTTCAGGAATATAAAAATTTAATCATTACTACAAAAATTTGGAATCAAACATAGAATTGCAACTGCTTATCACCCTCAAACTAGTGGAATGGCTGAAGTATCAAACAGAGAAATTAAAAGAATTATAGAAAAAAATGTTAATCCTAAAAGAACTGATTGGGTCGATAGACTTGATTCTGCATTATGGGCTTATAGAACAGCTTATAAGACACCAATCGGAATGTCACCTTACCGGTTAATTTATGGTAAACATTGTCACTTACCTATAGAACTTGAACATAAAGCTTATTGGGCGATAAAGGAGTTTAATTTTAACTTGAATAAAGCAAGAGAAAAACGATTATTGCAACTAAATGAGATGGAAGAAATTAGAAATGAATCGTATGACAATGCAAGAATTATAAAGAGAAAATGAAGATGTTGCATGATAAGAAAATTTCAGGAAATTTTTTTGAGCCTGGAAATAAAGTATTACTATTTAATTCTCGTTTAAGACTTTTTCCTAGAAAATTAAGATCTAAATGGATTGGACCTTATTTTGTTGAGAAAGTATACCATTATGGAGCTGTGGATATTAAAGATCCCAAAACTGGAAAAATTTTTAAAGTAAATGGATTAAGATTGAAGCCTTATTTGGGAGATATTAAGAAGATTTATAAAGAGGCTTATGAATTGAGTCAACCTGATTAAAGATTTACTTAAGTCGGGCTGACGACGTTAAACCAAGCGCTTTGTGGGAGGCAACCCATAATTATATTGTGTTTTTGTGTTTTGATGAAAGGTTATGCCTCGATCATGATTAATTTTATATTACTTTAGAAAAATTTGATGCTCATAAGTCTTGGTTGACTTAGGCTGAAAATTATTTTGAAGTATGTAGAAATTAAAAATAGGATCACACTATTTTAAATATGAGTAAAAAGGAGATCAAGTTAACCTTCATTATGATAGTTTACAATGTGAGTTATCGAGTCTAAATTACTCTTATCAGTATAATTTACTTATCTTGGAGAATAAAATTTTGAAAATTTGACGATTAGGCGAAACGGAGTTGAACATAGTTCCGGCGCCTAGGGGCCAGAATTCGGCACCTAAGCGCCAGAATCAACTATGTGTCAATAGGTCCGGCGCCTAAGCGCCACGGTTACTGGGTCGTGCAAAAACTGAAAATTTTTCAGTTTTTCACACGATTTTCCCCTTTAAATCAACCCATCTTCTTCCCTAACCTTCAAGCAATCAAAATTACATCCCATACACTTTTTCTTGAGAGATTTGAGAAATTTTTAAAGAAATGGAAAGGAGAAATCATGGAGAAGAGGTTAGGGACAACGTCTCAAGGTATCCTCAACCCTACTTCAATGGTTTCATCGCTGTAAGTTTAGAGAAAATTTCTAGTCATTTGGATAAGTTTGAAGAAGATTTTAAAAGGATTGGAGATCGCCTTCATGAGATGTTTCATCAATTTGAACATCTAGAATGGAAAATGAAACTTCAATTTGATCATTTTGTCGCTTATCAAGATTCTCAAGTTGAAATGTATGCGAAGAACAAGTGGATTGATGAAAAGACGGCTACGGATTTCCCGAGAGCGTTAGTATTCTTTCCAAGTGGAATACACAATTTCCCTTGTGAAGATTAGAATATTCTGGTAATGAGATAGTTATTATGGTTTGTTGAGTCGTTGTATCGATTTAGAGAATCAATTGTATTTGTTTGTGTATTTGCTTTCATGTTCAATGTGTGTTGTTTTTGCTTTGAAATTGTTATGATTGAGTGTGTATTAGGAACTTAAATCAAATGTAGTACTTATCTGGAATGTATTGAGTCAAAATTGAAGATTTTAAATGGAAATTCGTGAGTTTGATTGAAAACCTTATGTTTGATTTGTGGATTTAATATTTAATTTTTATAATTTTTTGAAAAATGTTGTGGAAGTTAGAAACTGAAGCTCTACTCTGATGTGAGTAATTGGAAATTGAATTTATGAATTTTGGTGGAAAATTAAATTTAAAAATAATTTTTTGTGAAAGGAGAGTCTGGCGCCTAGGCTCCAGAATTCGGCGCCTAAGCGCCAGTTCGGCCTGCTACCCGAAAATTACCATTTATAACCCCCAAAAGCCATTTTTGATGCCTAAGCTTCATCTTCTTCCCCATTTTCGTGAAAATACATCCTCTAGATCCATTTTGAGGTCAAAACATTAAGGATTTGAGCGTGAAACCACTCGATTTCTTCGTCTCAAGGTCAGATCTACACTTTAATCTATTATTTTCGATTTTCATCATAGATTTTCCTAGTTTTTGCTAAGAACTGAAATTTTGAAAAAAATTTTGATTTTAAGTGATTTATTTAAATTTTTAAACTTATTTTAAGTTTTATAAACTTAAAAAGAGTTTAAATCTTTGATTCCTAAATTAGTTCTTATTTTCTTTCATGTTTAGATGGCTCTAAAATCTAAGCGCGGGAAGGGACGAGAAGATTTTGATAGCAACAAATTTCCAACTGCGGCTGCGCATTTTCACTTCCACAAACTTGCGTCGTCGAGAAAGTTCATCTCGGAATGAAGTTTTTATCATCCTGCGAAGATGATCAAAAACACTATTGTTACGCACAACTGGCAACGATTTTGTTATTTTACTGCTATTGCTGTTATCCCGATTGTTCGAGAATTTTATGCAAATTTTCTGGATGCTGAAGATTATGAAGTCTTTGTCAGAGGTATCGGAGTAGGATTTACTCCAGAAAGAATCAACATATTCTATGGCCTGTCACCGACGATTGAGTGCTATTATTCTGGATTATCACCATCTAAGGGTGATTTGGATATTATTTTTGCCTATTTGACTGACAGTACTAAATCTTGGAAGATCAGGAACAACAAAAGGGTAAATTTCAAATCTTCCAAGCTGAATGGTGTATCTAAAGCATGGCACTACTTTATTTCTGCAAGATTGTTACCTTCCAAACACCTGAGTGAAGTGACTAGAGATCGAGCGATCTTAAATTACTGCATTCAGGAGAGGAAGCATATTGATGTCGGGAGCATTATTTATGATTCTGTCGAGTGTAATGCGAGGTACAACACTTCTGTTGGATTAGGATTTCCATCTCTGATCTACTCACTATGTGTTAGTAATGGAGTCACTGCTGATATTTCTGAGGAGAAGCTGAAGTTTACTAAGCTAATTGGGCAGGAGAGTGTTAGTATCTATGATCATCTTCGAGGGAAGAGATCAACCGCTCCTTCTTCTTCTGCACATACTTCAGGTAGACCTTCTACTTCTAGACCCTCTACTTTTGCTGAGCCTCCATCAGATTTCTTGGAATCAATACATGATCAGTTTTTAGAGCAACAGCAGGAGTTATTTCATACTCACTGCAGGATTGATACTATTGATAGAAAACTAGATCATTTATCTGATTATATCCCGAGGAAGAGTAATTACGATGCTGAGTATGACGAAGCCCTAGTCAGATTTCTTAAGGGTGAACATGAAGTTAGCTTTCCTACTTTTCCTAGTTTCACACCATTTGTAGATCCTAAGGACGTACAATTTTCCTTTGGTGATGAAGATGACGATGAGGCGACAACTAGTGATTAATAGTAGAGAGATATTTATGTTGTGCTACTTTGTTAGTTTGTTTTATTTGGATTGTTTGTTAGTTTTTTATTTGATGTATGTTGACTGTTTAGTGTTAGGATTTTGTTGTGTTGAGAGTGAATTTAGAATTAAGTTATATGTTGTTTTAGTTTAATGTTTAGTAATTAATTATTTTGCTCTGTTTTAATTCTGTTTCAAATTTAATATAATCATCAATTAGCTCTTACCCTTCTATATACATGCTTCAATTTTATCTTAATTATTCATAAAAGCATTATTAGAAGTTAATTTTTCTTTTTAAGATTGTTTTTACATACTTATTAAAAATTTTGATGATTTTCTTTCTCTCATACTTTCAAATTATCATAGTATACTAAAACTTAAGTTTGGGGGAAGGGAAAATCCATTCAAAATTAAATTTTATTTGTCCTTAAAGAACTAATATTTTCTTAAAAATAAAAAAACTTTTTAACATAACTTAAGGAATGAAGAATTTATTTGAGATCACTTTTATTTTTGAAATTATAAACAATTTAGTGAAATTAACCAAAATTTTACTAACTTTGATTGATTTTAAGAATAGAATTATTTAACCTAAAGAAGAATGAGATAAAGAATTTTTCTATTCATGGTAGAAATAATAGAATTTTAAAATTATTAAGTAATAAAAAATTATCACTTGAAAAAGAAAAGATTGGAATTCTTTTTGAATTTTTATTTATGTTATAATAATTAAGTGGAAATGTATAAGTTGTGAAAATAAAAGTTGAGGATAGTGAAGTTCAAAACCATTAACAGGATATCTAGATATAGTAATCCTCTCTAAATATATAAAAAAAAGAAAAGATAGAGAGGAGAAGCTTGAGGAGATGCTTTATCAAAAATTGGCTTCACTTGAATTATCTTAAAGGAAAAAAACTAGTTACATATTTTACTTGATTTTTAAACATAAATATTTATTTGGAAAAGATTTTTCAAGAAGATCTTCTTCTTGTAAATAGTCTATGAAAGCTTAATATAATAGACTTCTATTATTTTCAAAATGAATGAAAACTTTGAAATCTTATGATTTGGTAGTTAAAATATTCTTTAAATTCATAAAATTAAACCTTGTTAGTGAAATTGGGTTAATAATTTACTAAAGACTTTATAAAATCATAAATCATAAGGAATCTTAAATATTTATCTTTTATTTCCAAAAGTTATATTTTATGTAGTAATAAGAGTTACTTGAGGACAAGTAACATTTAATTTTGGGGGATTTTGATCTATAAAAAAATACCTATTTCTTTATGTCTTAATTCTTATCAATTTCTAAGGATATTATGCTTTAATGAAAGGTATTTTTTGTGTTTTTGGATGTAGGTAATGTAAAAAGGTCTAAGAAGCAAAAAGGAGCAAAAATGGAGCAAAATACCAAAAGTATAAAAAAATATGGCCTTGCGCCTAGGCGCCAAAAACTGGGGCCTAAGCGCCAGACTCGATACGAAAACTGTCAAGTTTTTTACAACGTTTGATCAGTTATTTTGACAGAGTGAGCAGTTATTGGACATTCTAGAAGGCTGGTTGTTGTTCCTTGATAATTGGACATGTGATACATTGCATTTGGACGCTCCAAAATGGTTTTAATCAAGAAGAGGTGCGAGCCAAAGTGAAGAGGTGCAAAGAACTGGACACAGTGTCCGACGCATAGGCGCCTAGGCTATCTTGATAAGGTTAATCTATTGCCTAGCCCGTCTTCAATATTAATGAAGTAATAGATTAACCTATGTTCTTTATAGCATCTCTAGTTGGGTAAAGAATATAATTGCCCCTAATTTGCACAACACACTTTAGATACTTCCAGAAGATAATTCCATGACTTCTTACTGATTCATAATAAGCAAAAATATATTTTATTTGCATTGCTTTTATCTTACAAAAATTTGGTTAAAGTAGTTATTTACTTTCATTTCAAATTATAAAAAATAAAAAAAAGAATCAAAATTTCATTCCCAGATCATTTTCTTTAGTTTTGGTAAGATCTTTCTTAAAAAATAAAAAGTTATTTTTCTATTTTCTTTATTTAAAACTTTCATTGTGGGTTCGATATCTCAGGATTTAATCAGAAAGTCCTATATTACTTTATAATGATATGTATACTTGCGTAGTATCCCATTTTATAATATCATTAAAGAGAGGTATCAATTCATATATAAAACGTAAGCATAAATATTCTGGGATCAGTCACCAACAGAAGCAAACACACATTATGCAGATGTGTTTGTTCGTTGCAATGTGATGGCACTACCATGAAAGAAGAATAACAACTCCTATATCCAAGGGGATTAGAGGCTAAGAGGTGACCTAAAAGATAGGTTCAGAGACCATGGGAGCATGACCCTATAGATGGGTTAAAAAGGCCATGAGGGAATTACCTAGAAGACGGGTTTAGATGCTATGAGGGCATGACCTTGAAGATGGATTTTGAGGCCACTTGAACATGACCCAGAAGATGTGTTCAGAGTCCACAGGGCATTAATTAGAAGATGGGTTTAAAGGCCACATAGGCAAGACCACGAAGATGGGTTCAGAGTCTACGGAGGCTTGACCTGAAGATGTGTTCAGAGGCAACGTGGATATGAACCAAAAGTTGGATTAAAATCCCATAAGGGAATGACACGATATATGATTTTAAAAGCCAACAAAGAAAGACCTGAATGATGGTTTTAGAGGCCACAAAGCCATGACCTGAAATATGGGTTCAAAGAACACATTAGAAAGATCTGACGTAAGATTTCACAGAGCAACAGAGCGATTTCAAATAGGTTTTACTAATTACAATCTTTACAAGATGAGTATGGAGCAAAAAAAGGGTAGGTTTTACTCTTTGATTAGTTGGTTAATCGCGATAGGGTTCCAAATCTATTGGTCGATCCTTATCAAGATAGCCTAGCTTTGATCTCAAACAAAGAATCTATCGATTTTCTAATATAGTTGGAAAAATAAGAGTTTTAGAGCCTTAAACTATGTGGAGTTTGTTTATACATGTTTCTTACTTGTTATAACTCCTCCCTTTTTCGATGAAGGTGAAGTTCCGTTACGAGAGATCATAATCTCTAATCCTTCTCTAAAGTAGGATGAAGATCTCGTTTATCTTAAATATAACTTTGAGGTATAACTCCCTAAACCTTTCTATTGATATGCTTTAGAAATGAAGGTGCTAGTAGGAGGAAGGCATGTAATGAAAGGCAACTCAAAAAGTATGATGTGGAAGAGGAAGTGGAAGATGAAGGAGGGACGTTGCTCGCTCTTTTTGTTCATTTATTTTTTAGAGTCAACAACTTGTTTTATAGTCATATATTCTAGTTTTGAAATAAGTCTCTCTTTTAAATCATAAATATGATTCAGAGAAAGAGAGGAATTGGAAAAGAAAAAAATATGATCTTTTAAATAAATAATTTAAAAGTACTTTGAGAACATTCAACAAGTAATCTTCACATGAATAACACAAGAAATGTATGACCAATATGACATCAGATTGAAATGACTTGAAAATGTATTCGCGAAGAAAATCCTATCAGTAATCCACAACCATAAAATCAAGTTCTGCGTTCAAGAGTATTTCTCAAAGAGACGTATCCCTTTCCATAAATATATATATGGGGATATCCACTGATACTCTCGATAGTTAGATTCTTTCCAAAATGCCTTTTGAGATTGCTACCTGAAATGCATGTGTCAAAGGATATGGTTACCACAAAAAAGAATGTTTGAGTGCTTTGAAGCCTATACAGAGTTGTAAGGGTGGAGGGTATGATCACTCATCCCAGATTGCTAGAGATTAATCAGAAATCGAGGCCTTATGAAGTGACAAGGTTATCAAGCATGATCTTCCCACCGCTTCGAGATCACATGGGGTCATAAGTGCAAAGAACAAATTATCATTCCCAAATGAGCGGTGACCTGATAGGTAAGTGAGGTCTGCTAGATGGCATCAACAAATGGGTCAAATGGCCGATTGGGCTAAAAGGGACTTCCAAAAGAAGGTGAAGAAATCCTAAAAAGTTAGGGTTAACCTAGTCAGAGCTTCAAGGACCATTCATTGCATGCTACTAAGGAAAAAAGTTAGCCTGGTCGTGAAGGTAGTTGTCCCAACACAACCGAGGATTCTTTTTTAGTAACCCTTGTCTTTTATCGTCCAAAGAGCCTTGGTGGCCCTAAAACCATATGAAATAAACCATTAATTCCAATGACTCTTGATAGGTGGAACTCACAAAATTTGGGACTCATACCTTCCAACTTAAGTGACAAGGTGCCACAAAAAAAAAAAAACAGAACGACTCATCCACCTTAGCAAGTTGAAGCACTCTCACAAAAGTTCTTGCATTCCATCTGCGTTACGGAGCCTTCTATCGTTATAGGCATTCTACATAGCTATTTAACTAAAAATTTAAAATTGTGCCAGTTATTCTGGACAAGCTGAAGGGCTTCCTCCTCAAGACATGCAAAATGTGGGGCAATTATCTAGAGCACTCCTTATATTATTATTGAGGCCCTCTTAATTCCATGATGAGGATATGGTCTTGCATGCAAGCCATTTAAAATGTAGCCTAGATGCCTAGTAGAAAGTAAAGGCGGTTTTAAGAAATCTTGAAATGATTTAATCCTGAATTTTAGATTTATCTTAATCACTAATTAGGATTTTATTAGTAGAAAGTTTACAACTTTCTAGTCCTGAAGGATCCTATATTATATATTTTTCAATAAAGCTTCCTAAACAACCTAGCAAATAAAGAATGGCTAAAAGAGAATAAAACAGATAGCAAGAATGTAAAGTCACACCAACATGAAAAAATAGGAGCAAGCTTGGTGTTGCTGGGCCAGCAAACTATCTATGAAAGCTAAAGAAATTGTAGAAAAAAAACTACTTAAAACTTTCTTAATCCAGACCTAAACATCGTCGTAGATTCAAATGTAAGGTACAAGACATAGGTTTTCTACTCTTAGTTCTCATTGTGTTTTCTGCTTGTTATGCGCTTTATAACCTATGCCCAAACCTTATTTTCAGTATAGACATTGCCTAGTACTCTAGGAACTAGATAAAAAAAATAAAAAAGTCTCAACTTGCATCTATAGAGTTAGCGAGGGTTATATCATACAACATAACCATGAACCATGTTTCATGGGAAGGGGAATATAACAGCTTTTTAGAAAAGGGTTAGTTTAATCATTACATCCCTTCCTATAGTGGGCATGGTGGCACCATACACAAAAAAATCAACCTAATAAACTATTGCTCATGTTTAAATCAAATATATAATAAAAGCACCATCAAACGATGCCTGGCTAGGGAAACCAATGAACAAAGAATAATAGTCAGATATCAAAATACAACAAAGCACCCTAGCCCAAGCCTGGCACACCATCTTGATGCAATATGGTCCTTAACCAGCATCTAAGTGTGTGTGAAGTGGGGAAACGGGCTAGTGCATCACTTTCAGAGGGCCTCGGCACTGGCCCCATTCTTAAGATCTAAGTGCTCTAATGCATGCTACTAGAATGATTTCAAGAAAAAAAAAGTTTTTAAAAGGATGACCTTACACAAGTTCTAAATAATATGTACTTATGCTACAAAATATAATTTAAAATTAAGATTAAATTAATAAAAATACTTATTTTTATTTAAAAATAATTGTAAGAACATAATGCATATGTGACATGTGATAGAATCATGCACGTGTCGATCATAATGCAATGATTTTGCATTACCTGCTCAGATATACTTGGGAGCAATGCTCGTCACTTCATTAGAGGCAACATTGGGTCACTCTCCTGGTGTGTATGATTTGTCATCGATGCAGGCAAACAGTTCATATGTATTGGCAAAATGCAAGGTTATTCAATGTGTTGTGACCACCCTGCCGAGATGAGGATGATCACCAAGTTTCAAGCTTTTGTCATTAAGCACATAGCAGAATATGCTTATGAAGAACATAACGAGTGTGTAGATGTTGAATCAAGGCATACTACATGATCATACATGCATACAAGTAGGAGACGTGCATACAATGTAATGCGTTACACAAACAACCAGACTCATAATTGTTGACCTCATTTTTACAATAGGTCAACCTTTTGACCTAAAATGACAACTTTGGTCAAAATGGCAATCCTGACCCAATGACCAACCCTATTGACCCAATAAGTTAACCTTTTGACCCAAAAAGTCAACTTTTGTCAAAATGGTTTATCCTGACCCAATGACCAACCCTGTTGACCCAATAGATCAACCTTTTTACCTAAAATGACAACTTTGGTCAAAAAGGTCAATCCTGACCAAATGACCAACCTTGTTGACCCCTCAGGTCAATCTCTTTACCTAAAATGACAACTTTGGTCAAAAGGGTCAATTCTGACCCAATGACCATTCATGTTGACCCCACACTTCAATCTTTTTACCTGAAATGACAACTTTGGTTAAAATAGTCAATCATGACCCAATGACCAACCCCGTTGACCCCACAGGTTAACCTTTTTACCTAAAATGACAACTTTGGTCAAAATGGTCAATCTAGACCCAATGACCATTCCTGTTGACCCCACAAGTCAACCTTTTTACCTGAAATGACAACTTTGGTTAAAATAGTCAATCCTGACCCAATGACCAACTTTGTTGACCCCATAGATCAACCTTTTGACCGAAAAAGTCAACTTTGGTCAAAATGATCAATCCCGACCCAATGACTAACCCTATTGACCCCATACGTCAACCTTTTGACTTAAAAAGTCAACTTTGGTGAAAATGGTCAATCCTGACCCACTGACAAACCCAGTTGACCCCATAGGTCAACCTTTTGACCTAAAAAGTCAACTTTGGTCAAAATGGTCAATTTTGACCAAATAACCAAATATCAACCCAATGACATGTTTAAAACCTTATAATGACAAAATTAATCAAATAATTAATTTCTAAATTATTTTGATTAATTAAATGAAATTGACTAATAATTTAATTTTCAAATATTTTAATTAATTGAGAGACATAATTAATTAAAATGAAAATTAAATTAAAAGTCATAAAATGATAAAATACACCAAAATGAAATAAAAATGAAAAAATTAATTAAATAATTAATTTTAAAATTATTTTGATTAATTAATGGACTAATGATTTAATTTTTTTTAAAAAAATTTTAATTAATGACATAATTAATTAAAATGAAAAATTAAATTAAAAGTCATAAAAATGATAAAATGCACAAATTAATTAAAAATAATGAAATTAATTAAATAATTAATTCCAAAATTATTTTTGATTAATTAATTGACCAATAATTTAATTTCCACATTTTAATTAATGACATAATTAACTAAAATTAAAATTAATTTAAAAAAGCCATGAAATGAGACAAAATCAAATTTTAAATTAAAAATGACATGAAAATTAATCAAATAATTGATTTGGAATTATTTATTATTAATAATTTATTAATAAATAATTTCAAATATTTTAATTAATGACATAATTAATTAAAATGAAAATTAAATTAAGTGAAGGGTATTAAATGGAAATTTAACCTATGACATTATGGTTTTCCAAAAATTTTAAATCTCCTTTATGACATCACACATGACCTCAAATGGGTTAGACACAACCCATATGACCCATTCAATATGCCCCAACCCATTAATGACCCATGACATTCCATTAAACCATGGTTAAAAGTCATTATCAAACCATTATGATAGAGGAAATGAAGTGGCATCTCTCATTTACTTCAAAGCATGAGTCGCCTCCTTCCTTAAAATGATGTGGTCGGCCATCTTAATGGCTCATTAAACACCTCCTAGACCACCCAATAAAAAGTGATCATGGTTCAACCCTCTCTTTTACCATGGTTAATTAAGAGGAGAATTTATCATGAGACTATGATGAGTAATCATATGTGGTGTCAATTAACCATATCTTCCTTAGAGAAGGATTTAGGTGAGTCACTATACACCTCTCCCTTCACCCAATGGGAAAAGAACAAAGCCTTAACCCCTCCCTCACAATGGTTACAAACCATCAAAACCAAGTTATCACATGGATAAAGAATGAAGCTAAGGTGTCATCCCTCCCTTTAATACATTAAAATACATGTGAGGAGCGCTGATCTAAGACATTCTAGCAAATCTCCACACCTCCCAAATTAACCCTTCCAAGAAAGGCAAAGCGTGAATCAAGCCTTCACCATTGTTAAACACCATGATGATCCTTTGGTGCATGAGATGAGTAAGAGGGCTAAGGTGGCTCTTTCGCCTTAATGTCATTAAAAAAATGTTAAAACATGAATAGGGAAGATTAATTCATAGCATTTGAACCAATCTCCACACCTCCCAAATGAGCCAATGAAAGTAAGCCATCACTTGAACCAAATCTTCACTAATTCTCTTATCCCCTCCAGCTGAAATTCTATCTTCAACAATCATAACATCAGATAACACCTTCCCCAAATAAACTTAATCTCATTCAAATCCCTCCCATGGCTATAAATAGGACCCAAAACCAAGCATATGGAAGAGAGAAAAAAACTTTTATAGGTTTATAGGCTGCCCAAACTCTCTTGCTCCCAAGACAAAAAATCTTCCTTAGAGCTTAGACAATAAGCCTCAGCCAAGACTTTACCTAATTAGCCACCCTATCGAGCCAATTTGGTCAAACCGAGCCAAAATTACAAATCAACCATCTTTGGTCTTGCACCTATATAGACCCTATTCGAGTCCAAATTGAAGTGGGAAAGAACTTCCCTAGGACCACAGGTGCCTGACAAACAAGTCCAAATCGAGCTCAAGTTCATTGTGGCAAAGGTATGGAAGCAATTATTAAAATTATTGTCTTTAATATATATTCCGAAAGCTGTACCATTTACCCTCTCAAAGCCCATGCATCACCATATGGATGGGTGCTTCTCATTGAGACGATCATTTTAAAAAAAATTCACTCAATTTCGTTGAGAAATGAGTGCGATATATAGCTGAAGTTGGACGGTTCGAAAATTTTCAATTTTCTGGGGGATTTATCTCCGCCGTCCGTTCCCGTGTTTTGGAACGGACGGCGCTGAATTAAGCCTACCTGTTGACCTCATTTTTGATGAGGTCTTCTCTTCTTCCTTTTAGTGCTTAGGATCTAGCCTTAGGCTTTTCCTTTGACTATCTTAGAGGACTAGAATTGGGACCCACCTTTTAGAAACTCAAACCACTTCTTAACTCCCTTCAAACTCCACAAACTTGACTATAGACCCCTAATCACCTAGACGGTTGAAATCAAATGTGGAAGTTTAAGGATGAGTTCCTATAGGACTCTTTGGCCTTAGGATTGCCCTGGGTGGCCTGGTCTGGTGAAGGGGCTCAACCAAAATGATTTCACTCCACTTACATCCACCCAATCTCCAATTTTCCAAAATTTCAATTTTTGACCCCCGGGACCCTACACCCGCCTAGCCTACCCAAAACCCTTGAAATTACCCAAATTTTTCAAAATCACCTAAATCACCCAAAACTCCTCAAAATTGATCTTAAACATTTCCACATTACTCAAATTGATCATCCATACCCAAAAATACCAAAAATTCCAAAAATACCTCCCAATACCCTCCAAATACCCAAAATACCCCCTTAACCCAAAAAATCCAAAAATTCAGAAAATTCTCAGAAAATTCCAGAAAATCCCAAATATTCCCAATTTCATTTTGTTCAACTACACCATGGGCCAAGTTTGTCAATTTTCCCTACTTTTGTCAAAACCCCCAATTTGACCCATTTTAACCCAAAGTGAACCCATTGTCAAACCAAACCTATCCAATTGACCCAAATTCTGGTCCAATTCAATTCTAAACTTCAATTAAACATTCCCAACACCAATCTAGACCAAATCCAAGCCCAATTTGATTGACATTTGGATCCAATTTCACTTTTGGCCTTAAAGCTCAATTTGGACCTATGACCCGAAACTTAACCCAAACTCACTCAATTCAGCCTCCAATTAACCCCAAATCTTTTCTAAATATTCCTTAACATTCCCAAAAATAAAACACTAACATGATTTTCCCAAAATTTAGACCCAAACCCCACTCAAATTCAACCCAAAGCTAAAAGGCCCAATTTCGACCTAAACTCGAACCTAACCCAAATGGGCCCGAACCCCAAAATCAAAGCCCAACCAAAGGTAAAACCTCTTTGAAACACTCCCATAAACATTTCTCAACATTGATTTTACATCAATTTCAACCCTAGCCCAACATTGGCCCAACTTGGCCCACTTGGACCTCTATTGACCCATTCACCAAAAGAGCCCAAATTCAACCCAATTCAAACCCAAATCACCCCTAATTTGCTTCAAGTCACTCATGACACATCTATGAGCTAAACCCAACAATTATTTGGCCCAAGCCTTTACCAAAATTTCATCCCAAAATCCATTTTAAAATTCAAATGCCCACTTTCCTAAACCATTTTAAAAGCCCATCCTTCACCACATCCAAAGGCCCAAAATCTACCCTAAAGCCCACATGACATCTCCATTTGCCATCCACTTAATTAAAGCCATTACCTAAGTCCTAAAGTCATCATCAAATAATTCCAAATCAAGTTTCATACAAATTTCCATCAAATTACCAAAAATTCCTAAAATCCATTTTCATGAAATTGACCGAACTTTTGCCGAACAAAGGTGAGCCATGAAGCCAGTGCATGAGCCACATGTGAGCCATGAGAGCTTTGGACACTCCACCATGCCATATTGGGTAAGAAGAGGGAGGGCTTTCCTTAATCCCTAAAGCTCATTAGCCTTAATCATGTTTCACCTAAACTTAAATTTAATCCGAATATATTTGGATGGAGACTTCTCCATGCCGAGCCAGCTGATCCCTTTGATCCCCCACGGCATCCAAAGCCACCTTGAGGGGTGCACCAAGCCCAAATGGGTGGGTTGACCCATTTAGACTCAAAATTAGCTCCTCCCCCATTCCATCTAAATCAAACCCTTTACACATGTCAAACCTCGATTGAATGCACCAAACCCCGACCACGACCCACACGAACAAGATGGTGACCAATGCCGGCCGGCCGGCCACCGGGCCGCCGGAAAACACCATGGCCGAGAGCTCGCATGTGAGCCCGACTTGGAATTCTCACTGCCGAGCTGCCCCATCCCTACAGTGGCCATTGGAGGCTGTTCTTCTCTTGCCGAAGCAGGCGATCCCAAGCCCTAACTCTCCCTGGGAGGCCCTCCACCCTCTCCTATTCAAACTCCACCCCTCACGGCCATGAGAGGAGAGTTGCACAAACCTTGCCGAAACTCTGCCAAAATTGTTCCAAACCTTCTCCACCCTTAGAGCAGTTGATCCCCAGTGTCAATTTGCCCCTAATCCCCATCGACAAAACCCAATTTCTCAGTCGAAATTCCACCCGAAACCGGGACACATCTCCATGGTGAGCCAATCCACAAATTGATTGGTTCTACACCTTCACCGGACCGAGGGAAGGTGTCCACCAGATAAAAGCCCCATCTCCGAGGCCACCCGGTTGCTCCGAGCCTCCAAGCTTTGTGATCGGGCTTGGTCGAAATCCCATCTGAGACAATTCACCGGACCGGGAGACTTCATGCGGAGCTTGCTCGGGATCCGATCGAAGGTGCAACAACTCTCAGATTGAAGCCACACTTCTCTAAGCA
Source organism: Papilionanthe hookeriana x Papilionanthe teres (assembly GCA_022702705.1). Taxonomy (NCBI): domain Eukaryota; kingdom Viridiplantae; phylum Streptophyta; class Magnoliopsida; order Asparagales; family Orchidaceae; genus Papilionanthe; species Papilionanthe hookeriana x Papilionanthe teres. The sequence continues at coordinate 154,399,496 of CM040421.1, read as the reverse complement.
AAGGTATGAGCTAATTCTTCTTCCCGAGCTTCTAGAGATTCTCCATTTCAAATGCTTTAATTTCAATGCAAGATAACCGTATAGATGTGTTCGTCTCTTCAAGACGAATCAATAGAGCATAAGAACATGAAAATCCATTAAGTATCGAGTGAGATATTAGGGATTTAGTGTGGACGGCTCTCGGGTGAGGACACTTGGGGACGATGAACGGATGCCGTTCATTTAATACAAGGCGGACGGACGGCCAGGATCGCGTCGAATCAGAAGACGGAACGATACGCGCGGGCCCGGAGTGCCGAGTCGGATGGCGGCGTCGAATAGGAGCGCGCACGCGCGGCGTTTCGGAGCTGCCGAGGTTGACGCGGCGCCGCGTGGATAAATAGAAAATTAGGGTATTTTTTGATTTATTTAATTCCCTAAACTTCAAAAATTCATAACTTTGTGTAGAAAAATCGGAAAAATAAAATAAAAATACCATCTTGCTCAGTGAACGAGAGGAGAACAATGTGGAAAAGAAATCATTTAATTTCATCAAGTATTTTATTTTTAATAATTTATTTACTCTCTGCACATTTTTAATTCTCCATGCATGTATACAATTCACCATGGCATGAGACCATAGGGCTTTTGAAGCTTCCGAATTTGGGAACATTCCCTGAATTTTCCAAAGTCGAGTCCATCCCTATGAAGAGTTATTGATTTTTCAAATTCATGTTACTGTTTTGAGTATTTTAATTCCAATAAATAGCATGTTGTGAAATAAATTCTATGAAAATTTGATGATGTTCCTTATGATCAGAGAACCCTAGGAAAAATAGGTTTTGAGTTAGTTCATTTAAAACAACCCTAATTGGCTTAAACACTCAAAGTAGGTCTCTAATTAATTAGAGCTAACCATACACCAAATTGACTTGAAATCAATTCTCCACTGACCTTTAGGATCAGAGGAACCCATCATAAAAGTTTGAGGTCAATTGGACTTGGTTAGCCCCACTAATTGGGTTGATTAAGCCACTTAGTTATTTTAAACTTTAAAAATTCATAACTTTCAAAATACCTTTCAAAAATTCACCAAATTGGTTTTGGAGCCTCTCTGATATAAGGGAATCTAAGAAAATTAAAATTTCAATTTTCTAAAAAAGTTGATTTTTAATATTATTTTAATATTTTTAATAATTAAAAAATAATAAAAATCACAAAAATAATAAAATTCACCAAAATGTCACATTTTGAATTTTAATCACTTAGGAACAAAACCCATATTTTTCTTAGGTCTATTTAGTGAGATATTAAATTTTAAAGCTCTATGGTAATTTTAAAATTAAAAAAATGTATTTTCTAGCATTTTCACTAAAATAATTATAATAAATCATAGAAAAATCAGAAAATTACAAAATTTGATTCTCTGATTTCCTTGATATCAGAGAGATTTTTGAAAAATATAAAATTCATTTTTCAACATTTATTTTATTTTTAAATTAATTAATATTCCAAAAATTAAAATAATTATAATAAAAATAATATAATTCAAAAAATCACCAAAATTGGTCCAAGTGGTTCTATGGTCATTAGGAATGTCCCCTAATTTTCTTAATGACAGAAACTTTCCCTTGGTCATGTTATTAAATTTTCCTCGGAAATCTCTATTTTCTACCAAAAATAATTATATAAATAAATTAAATACAGAAAAATCACATTTTCTCCTCTCATGCCTTTATTGACATATGAGTGAAGTCACATAAAATTTCAAGTTCATTTGAGTTCAATTTAGTGAGTTATGAAATTATTAAGCTTAAAGGGTAAAGTGGTAATTAAAATTTTAATCCTTAATTAAAACTTTAGGTTTAAAAAAATTAATAAGTAAAATATTTGATCCTAATCTGATTTGGATGATTGAAATTTAAATAATTAAAGAGTAGAAACCCATTAAACAATTTTAAAATAATTAAACCTTAATTAAATAATTGATTAAATTTGGAAGAATAATAAAATTGGAATTATTAAAATAGGGATATTATTAGGAAGAGATTTATTCTTTAATTTAAAAATCCCTAAATTAATCATCTCATTAATATTATATTCTTAATTAAAATGATAACTCAAAATTCAAAATATTAAAAGACTTAATCATTAAACTAAAATTAAATTATTAAACTCTTTCAAAAATTTCAATTAAAATTAAAAATAAAATTAAATTAAATTAAGTAAATTAAATTGGTTTAAATTAAATTAAATTAAATTAAAATTAAAAGTTGAATTAAATTAAAGATTAAATTAAATTAAATTAAATAAACAAATTAAATTAAATTAAATGAATAAATTAAATTAAATTAAATTAAATTAATTAAATTAAATTAAATGAATAATTTAAATAAAATAAAATTAAATTAAATTAAATTAAATTAAATTAAATCAAATCAAATTAAATTAAAATTAAATCAAATCAAATTAATTTAATTTAACATCAAATCAAAATAAATTGAATTAAATTGAATTAAATTAAATTAAAGATTAAATTAAATTAAATTAAATTAAGTTGAATTAAATATAACATCACCAAAGACATAAAGAATTCAAAATAAATCTAAAATAACTTGAACACTATCCCAAATTTAAGCCCATTAATGGAAATTAAGCTAAATCACAAACCATTTGAACACCAATTTACCCTCAAAAGCTTTAGTTATCATAACTCCTAAACAGAATATTAAATGAAATGTTACTTCACTTATAGGATATTCAAATGTCCTAGTTCACTCGAGTAAGATAACAACGAAAACTTGAACCCCTGTACGATTAATTCATTTATATAATTAAATTCATTTGGACTTAAAACAATCCTAGAAATATTGAAAAGATGTTTAAGATTATTCTTAAACACTTTCTCAACATGATAGGATGTTTATAAGAACAATTGGACTTAATTGTTCTTTGATGAAGAAAATCGTCCTCAAACCAAAACACAAAGAACCTAGACGTCATAGGAAATGACTAGCTATAGGATTAGGAATTTGGTAGAAAACCATAACCCTTTCCTTAGCTTTACCTAGGAACTTGCTTAAATATGCTAATTGTGTTTTAAGTGCAGCTTGGGATGACGGGAAGACCCTCCAGGTACGCTTTTGTTTTATTGCAATTTATTTTCTTGCAATTTACATTATTGCAATTTATTTAACTGCATTGCACTTACTTTTCTTGCATGATAAACAACTGTTGCATGAAAACCCACACCTTTAGGATAGCCCCTAAAACTGAAACCAAAACTAAATTAAAAGTCATTGCAAGATAAAATTCACCGCCACAACATTTCAAAATATAAAACAACTCAAAATTTAATCACAAACAGAATCACAAAACTACAATTACAACTAAATTAAAACGTCCCGTTGGATGATCGGGAATACCTCGGATGATGTTACCTACGTGTTGCTAACGGGATTTCCCACGGTCTAAATGAAAGTGTGGAACTCATTCAGTTGAGTTTAGCAAATTCATCCGGACTAAGTGAATCCGATAAAAATAATGATGCCGAAAGGATGGAACCGCGGGATCTTAACCGGTGTTGTTATAATCAACTTTAAGATTTGTTTTAATTAAAATATTGAAAACACTTGGAAATTAAGATTTTCTCTAAACCAAAACACTTTTCTCATCCCCTGATTTATGATTTCTAAAACTAAACCTCTGCAACAACAAGGAGCTCGGAGCATGGGCAGCACGGCCATCGTCATCAGCAAAACCTGAGTCTACTTCAGCAAAACTTTCCTAGAATTAAATAACAAATTCATAGGACTTCGAGGTAGTTTGCCTAGTGCAACATAAATCCTCAACCTTTTGTTAGGCATTTTCATTGCAAATTAAGCCCTAACCGGTTTTAGGATTCCGAGGTAGTCGTCCGATACGACATAAACCCTCACATCTTCGAGGCTATTTGTATGATTGTGTCATACGAATATAAGTCCTAATTAATTAAAATTTGCAAGATCAAAACATCAAATAAACATTAGGACTTTCCTAAACTCAAGCCAAACAATAGGATAGTCGGGAAATTACAGAAGTTCGCTTCGAATCTGTGATTTCTCCTACCTTTCTTCCTTTGAATTCTCAAAACAAAATGTTCCAAATTTGATCCATTCCCTATTGAAATTCCAAACTTCAATCCTTTGAGAACTTAAACTTTGAAATTCTTGAGAGCAGAATTATTGATTATTATCGAGAGTTTTCTTAGGTGATTCCCGTCACTTAAGATGTAATTAACTATAGGGGCTTGCCCTTATAGGGAATTTTAAAGAACCCGATGTAATATAAACCCCGTTTAATGCTTTCATATTAAGCGGGGAATTTCTCAGCTTATAAAATTGGTTCGCAGACCAAACGGATGTCACAAATCTTCTAGTTTATTTAATCGAGCCCCACCATCAAGCAGTATGTCTATCCTTAGGGATAGATACACGATTTGTGGTGCGGTGCTCGTTTATATAAACTATTTGGGATGTGAGATCGGTTTAATTTCATATCTTAAAACCTTCAAATTTAAAATTATTTTCAAAATCAAATACTACTTTTCAAAATTATTTATTTAAACTAAATTAAAAATTCGCCGACAACTTCTGTTAGGCGACCCCCTTTTCAAAATAAAACACACAACCTAAAAAATATGCCGACAAATTTCTAGCGACTCCGCTGGGGAAACTTCCTCTCTCCATTATAATCGGATAATTCTGCTTTCAAAAATCGGTAGTGCATCCATATTCTTAATGGATCAAACTATCATTCTTTCCGTTGGAATACTATGTTCATTTCTACCGTGAACAAGTATAGCCAACATTCTCTCGGATTTAGGAACCACTGTTTAGACACCCCTAAACAGAGAGGTTCCGAGATCCTTTTACCTCATTTCTGAGGTGGGGTGGACCCCCAAAAGGTGTTAGTTTAGGAATGATCCTTCGAGTCGAGAAGTCTTGCATAAGACTTTCTTCTCCTTTCCAACTCCGAATCAGATTCCTTGCCTTCTCTACACCTTTGAACATTCCGTTCTAAACAAACAAACCCTCTAATAAATGATTCTTTTAATAAATGATTCCTTCTTATAAATACATGATCAAGAATGTGTTCGGACTCTTTTCAATTCCTTTCTTTTCGTCCTAAAGAAAAGAAGCATAACTTGGAATCGACAACCGAATCTACCCCGAGAAATGGAAGCCCCGAAACCGATTTTCTCCTTCACCAATGGATCGGACTTCGCCGTCTATAAGGATGAGTCGCCCGACATCGGGATCATCCGATTCGGACAAGGATTTGAAAACACGAATGTCAAGGTCACCGACGTCTCCCTCTTTGCACCGACGAACAAGGTAGCCGAAGCCGAGGAGCCGGCCGCTCGAGTTCAACCTTAGGTCGACCCAAGAGTTTCCTCCCCGCAAAGGATCCCGACTAAGAGGAGTACTCGCCGTCCGCAGGAGGACCGTTCTTACTACCCCCACCTGGTCTAGTTGTTTCGCACCTACCCCGACTTCGCCAAATCAAAGGGGAAAGAAATCCGGAACTATGGTAAACTCCGTTACCGTGGAGGGTACGGATCTTCCTATAAGACCTTCGTTTTCGAAATCGGGTCCAGATTCAAAGATTCCGTCACCGACAAGAACAATATGCGGTCGGCATCTTACTTAAAAGCATTCACGGCCCGATAGCACTTCTCCTCAAAGGATTCACTATTAAGACTTTCGAGAAGTTGTTAAGCAAGGCCGGAAGCTTGCAAGAAGAGGCGAAGCAATTAAGTTTCGCCGACAAGACGGACAAGCGTGCCGGTGAAGACCTTCGAAAAGAAATCTGGGATCGTTACAGCAGTTGACAAAGGCAAGCAACCGATGCAAATACCACCAGAACGGCCGCAGCAACCACAACAGAATTACCAGTAACCTCGGCCCAGCTATGAGTCGTCTCCGCAGTATGAACAACCGTCTCGTCAGCAACGTACATTAAGGGAACTTCTGAGCAGAGAATATCCGTTCAAAAATGAAGCGAGTACCGAAAATGTTCCGTAGCCCGATGAAGACTCCAGATTTCCAATCCGCAGAGCCTAAAAGTCCGGAGGAAGTCAACAAGAAAGGTGATCCCAACTTTTGCCCCTACCACCGGATGCTTGGGCACAAGATAGAAGATTGCATTACCTTTAAAAGTTGGCTCAACGACAACCTTCGGAAAGGGAATATAACAATCCCGAAGGAGTACATGAAGGAACCCCAGAAAGGAGGTTCCGTCAATGTTATCTCAATCGATCCCGTCATTCCGATAGATCCCTATGCAACCGACAATGGATGGACCACCGCTCGGACGAGGTCTTCGAAGAAGATTTTAGACGACATCCGAACCGCCTCGGTGCGAGCTTCAATTCGTAGTTCGAGACCCGTTAGCCGGTACTATCACTTGCGATAGAAGAACCACCTCAACAAGAGACGATTGAAGAGAAAAAGAAAATCGACGAAGAAGAGGGGACCGAGACTCCTAAGGCTAGACTAGGGGCTGCTTATCCTAGGATAGTTGTTTCCGACTCGGGGGAGAAATCCCTCGAACCTCTGATTTTGTATGATTATCTGCTCACCTCGGTGGGATCATATAATGATGAGGGTGATGGCGTTGGCTACGTTTTGACTGTTTCTAACAATTACATAACTAGCGACAATCCAGACATCGATTTCGATACAAATGAAAATTCTCAAATCATACACAATCTTGACGATCAAAATAACGAAGAAGACATCCATCAAGGAGGCTACGAGAGTTCAACAAGCAACGAATCTATCTGCGAGTTTCGAGGAGCTCCAGTCACAATAGAGTTAGAGCCTTCAGACTCTGAAGCTAATCCGGAAGGGTCTGTCGTTCCGATTCAGGAAGAAACACCAGCAAGCTCAACACTAGATTCAGAAGAAATTACAGAAGTCAACTTAAGAAGTGGAAGAGTTCTACCTCCAAGAATGGGTCCGAAAGACAAAGGAAAGCAGGTGGTTGTTCAAGAAGAACCAACCCCAGGCAGAAGAAATACCCATTCAAGAAGAAGCCGAGACGCATGAAAATAAAGTGGACTACAACGTACTAGCCCATCTTAGGAAACTACCAGGCCAAACCGAGCATCTACGACGCTCTCATCTTATCAAAGGAGATGAGAGAAGCTCGATCAAGGCCTTACTTGATCCGAAATTTGCTTAGCTCAAATGGCCGGAGATTCCTTCGATGAGGTTTGTTCGTTAAAGGAACGACGAGGTGTTACCTTCACGGACAATGACCTACTACTTGGGACGACGGATCACAACCGACCATTGTACATTTCGATTACAATTGGGAAGTTTACGCTCTCCGAGTATTGGTGGATCCCAGGAGCATCAATCAATATAATGAGTCTTCGAACGCTAGCATACTTGGAAATTGATGCTCGTGAGCTCGAAGCCGACAAAATGTTATTAAGAGGATTCAACCAGAAAGGAGAAAGAGCCCTCGGGTCAATAACGCTACTAATGAAGACCGGTGACTTAGCGAAGACAACCGCAAAATTTCACATAATCGATTCAGAAACGTCGTTCAACGCTCTACTCGGGCCGACCATGGATACATGAAAACGAGGATGGTACCATCATCTCTACATCGAGTGCATTAAATACTACGATGGAGGGGAACGAGTGCATCAAAGGTGACTTGCAACCATTCTCCGTACATGAGATTGGAATCCATGAAGATGCGACTTATTATGCACCACCGAAGAAAACAATCTTCTCCAGAGATACCGTAACAAATGAAGCAAAGAAAGTTCGGGACAACGAAGAACCTGAAGTTCTAGTCCAACAGTCACTCACCACTCCCTTCCGGCGAGATGGTGAAGGTTTCTCCACAACTCGCATCCGAGGTCGAGGTCGGGGACGAGGCCATGGTAGAGACGTTAGCACAGTTGGACAGAGGAAACCAGCCATCAATGTTGAGTGGGAAGATAGTTCTAAAGAAGAAAAAGAAATCAAACAAGAAGTAGCGAAAATAAGTCAGAAGAAGCCGCAATTCAAGATCTCTCTCGAAGATGAGAGGAACGAAGAATACAAATCAATGTACGAAAAGATTAACCACTACGTACATACTATGACCCATCCATTCTAACAAGATCGAGGGTATGGTGGTCAAAGAAGTACGTAATGACGGTGCAAAGCCAATCAAATTCTACCGTGGTGCTTCTTCCTCCAAAACTGAAAATCATGTACAATTCGAAGATGTCACTTCATCAGAATTAATGGAATTACCTTTTGAGTGGTACTCTCCCTGTGTTCAAAATTTAATTCAACGTGGTTTCTTACCTCGACAATGGACAAAAGGTCAATCTCAACATTTTGAAAAATTATGGAATAACTCCGGTCGTCCTCCCAATTCAAAGTATGGACTCGGATTCGGCACAGTAGGATCAGTTGACGATACTGAATTTTGCTTGGTTGTCACTTGCAAGTCCAATGAAAACTGCATGGAAACTACAGACGAACTCGAAGATTTACAAATTGGAGACGCTCCACCGAATTCGAAGAAGAAATCAAATCTATGATAGATGAGTTAACGGAAGTTAACTTAGGTACTAGCGAAGAGCCTAGACCTACCTTTGTTAGCTCCTTACTCAACAAATAAGACTCCGAAGAAATAATCAAGTTATTAATGGAATTTAAAGACTGTTTTGCTTGGAACTATGATGAGATGCCAGGATTAGCTCCGCAGGTTGCGATCCATAAGCTAGGAGTGGATCCTGCCTCGTTCCAGGTCGGACAAGGTCCTGGAAGAATGCGTCTAGAAATCGAACAACAAGTCATAGCTGAAGTTAAAAAGCTAATAGACGCTAAATTTGTCCGTGAAGAACAATACCCGACTTGGTTAGCCAATGTGGTGCCGGTCGAGAAGAAGAATGGTCGGATCGGAATTTGTGTGGATTTCGGAGATTTAAACAAGGCATGTCCAAAAGATGAATTCCCTCACCGATCCCGAACCGATGATCGAGATTGCTTCGACACATGAAATATTCTCGTTCATGGATGGATCTTCGGGATACAACCGGATAAAAATGGCTCCGGAAGATGAAAAGCTTACAAGCATTCGGGACGCCGATCGGAGTATTTTGCTACACGGTAATGCCATTCGGATCGAAGAACGCGGGAGCAACCTACCAAAGAGCAATGACAAGAATTTTTGATGATCTCATCCACAATCAAGTCGAATGCTACGTGGACGATGTGGTCATCAAAAGAAAAGTAAAGGAAAACCACCTGTATGATTTGAGAATTGTTTTCGAACGATTAAAACAATTTAACCTTAAGATGAATCCTTAAAATGCGCCTTCGGCGTCACCTCCGGAAATTCTTAGGATTCGTTGTCCGACATCCCGGGATTGAAATCGACCCGGAAAAGATTAAAGCTATCTTAGAAATGCCGCCTCCCAAAACCTTAAAACAATTACGATCTTTTCAAGGGAAGTCGGCATATCTTCGACGCTTTATCTCGAAACTTGTTAGGTAGGTGTCGGCCTTTCTCGACACTAGTTAAAAAGGACGCCAAATTTATTTGGGAAGAAAAATGCCGAAGGCCTTCGAGGACATTAAACAATATTTAATGACACCTCCCGTCTTAGCGACCCCGGTCTCGGGTAGACCGTTGATACTTTACACCGCGGCTTTAGACGACTCTCTCGGAGCCCTATTAGCCTGTGTCGATGATAAGGGTAAAGAAAACGCTCTTTACTACTTATGCCGTTGTTTACTTCCTACGGAAGTAAGGTATCCCGCAATTGAAAAGCATTGTTTGGCCCTGATCTTCGCCGCTCAAAAGCTCAGGCACTACATGCTTTCTCATAAGGTCAACCTAATCTCGAAGTTTAATCCATTGCAATACTTGATGACTCGTCCAACACTTTCCAGCAGACTTGCCAGATGGTCAATGATATTATTGCAATTCGATATAACTTTCGTGCCTCTACGTGCCGTAAAGGGACAAGTCTTAGCGGACTTCCTCGCAAGCACACCCTTTGCGGCGGAATCTCCTCTCGATGACGATTTGCCGGATGAACAAATAATGAGCCTAGAAGACCCTGATGATCGACGTTGGGAATTATACTTCGACGGAGCAACTTCAACACACAAAGACGAAGAATCGCAAGTGATAGTGCCCGGTAAGGCAGGAATCGGCCTAATCTTTATAACACCGGAGCGGGGGATGTTAAGATACTCCTACCACTTAACGGAACCATGTACAAACAATGAAGCAGAATACGAAGCCCTCATAACGTGATTGGAATTAACTATTCAAATGGGGATAACAGACATCAACATCTACGGGGATTCACAGTTAATCATTCAATAGATCGCCGAACAATACAGAATTTTAAAGCCAAGACTCGAACAATACTTCCAGTATGTCATACGAAATTGTTGAACGTATTCCAAATGTGACAATCTACAAAATTCCCGAAAAGAAAATGTTTTAGCGAGATGCTTTAGCCCGCCTAGCAAAGGAATTTGCTCGTTTGCAAGATGAATCGGTGGAAGTGTCGGTTCACGGACGTCGAGTCCTATCACGGCTCGACATAGACACAATACACAAATCGAGAAAAGAAAAAGAATCGGTTGCGACGGTGACGGAAAACACGGAAGATTGGCGACGACCATTGATGAACTACACCGCAGAACGGAAAGCTACCGGACGATAGGTCGCTAGCCCATCGGATCAAGAAAAGAACTGCGTCTTACGCATTAATAAACAACACATTGTACGGAAGGTCTTTTGATCAAATGTGGCTAAGGTGCCTAAGCGGGTCCGAGGCCCGTGAAATTGTTAAAGAGGTACATTCGAGGACTGCGTGGCGCTCACCGGTCGGGTCCGAAGATGAAAATGAAAATTAAAAGACTAGGGTACTGCGGCCCTCGATGATAACCGACTGCATGAAAATCGCCAAGAGTTGTCACCAATGCCGAGTGCACGGAGTGGTTCTACACCAACCTCCAAATGTGCTACATCCGACAATTGCGTCGTGGCCATTCGAATGTTGGGGCACGTATATAGTGGGTCCGATAGAACCACCATCTTCAAAAGGACATCGCTTCATTCTTGTGGCTACGGATTACTTTTCCGAGTGGGCGAGAGGCGCTCCACTTAGAGAAGTGAAAGCACACCACGTGCTACGCTTTTCGAGAACCAAGTTGTCTACTCGTTTCGGAGTGCCGCGCAGGATCATCTCGGATAATGGGTCAGCATTCGAAGCACACAAATCAACAATTTTATCGGGAGACACGGAATCGATCGGCGATACTCAACAATTTACTACCCAAGAGCAAACGGCCTCGCCGAGGCTTTTAATAAAACTCTCGTTCAAATCTTAAAGAAAACCTTGGACGATAATAAGAGAAATTGGCACGAGAAGTTGTTAGAAGCCTTATGGGCCTACCGGACAACCTTCGAACTCCTACTCAAGCTACACCTTACGCTCTGGTGTATGGGTCCGAGGCAGTGTTACCTTTAGAGGTTCAGCTTCCTTCACTCAGAATTGCAGTTGCAAATAAGATCACGACAGAAGAGAACGCCAAATTACGACTCGAAGAATTAGAAAGCTTGGAAGGGAAAAGACTTGCAGCGCAACAGAATTTAGAACTATACCAAGCTAAGATGGTTCATGCCCATGACAAACTGGTCCGCCCAAGAACCTTCAAAGTTGGTGACTTAGTTCTCGTTCTCAAGAGACCTATCCTTGCACACCGCAAGATAGGAGGAAAATTTGAACCCACTTGGGAAGGACCGTTTGTGGTTGAAGCAAGTATACTCAGGAGGTTCCTACCGACTAGTGAATTGCCGTGGAGAACGACATATGCTTCCGATCAACGGACGATACTTGAAAAAGCATTACGCTACCTGATGTTTTGAAGGAATGAATTCTTCATCCCTAAGAAACACGGGCGAAGTAATTACTTATGATTGGGTCCGAACCCAAAAAATAATAAAATATGCTAAAATAAATAAAATCATGATAATTAAGTTTTCCTTGTTTTCTTTTCCAAATCAAAATCTCTTCCCTGATCTTATTCTACTTCATTCCTGTTAAATTTGAAAATAAAAAATTTATATAAAAAAATGTCTTTAATAAACATTTTCTTAATGTTCTTGTTCTTAGTACAGCCCCTGATCCTTTTCCTTGTCTTTTCGCAGGGAAATGTCGAACGGGCGGTTGGTCCTGAACTTTAAGAATGGCGTAAGCCTTGCACTCAATGAAAAGAGGGTGAAAGATGGAGCGATAATCGAGATTGACTCGGATTTCGCACCAGCAGGCCTACAGTACGAGGAAAGTGACTGGGTCCCAGTTGACCGAGAAGAACCGCCCGGCGGACAAGTGATGAAAGTGGGTGGCCCAAGCCACCAATCCAGCAGACAAGAAAAGAAAGGCAAATACCGAAGAAGACAAGAAAATGAAATCCGTAGTCGCTACAGCAGAGGGCGTGCTTGTCAGTGCCACGCCCACAGAGATTCAAGAAGTGCGGAGAGCTACTCTCACAGCAACGCAACGAAGAAATAAGAATCGCCGTATCCGTAAGATGTTAACAAAACTAGCTGCGGACCAGCGCAACGAGACAGTTACTACCGCCAGTACGTACACTTCAAGGACACCGGTTCACCAGGAACCTGAAGAAAGGAGGCCAGCTCCTAGGATAACAGAAAGAATCAGGGAAATCTCCAGAAGATCAGAAGAAAGAAGGCTACCACGCCACCGGATAGAACCACCAGTGATGCATGACCTTGTTGCAGAAGCAACCCCGGGCGATGTCCCGACAGGCATCATCCCCGAGGAGCCGAGGTATGCGAGGAGAACGTGAAGGGATTGAACCGTATATCCCACAATATGTCACAAGGCCTCGCCATCCGCGATCATTCCGGAATACGAGCCGGAGAGAATGCAGAATGTTGAAAAGAAAACCTTTGAATACTTCGAGAGAATTAAAGGTAGAAGAATCAATATACTAGAGGGCCTCGAGCTACATACAGACGTATTCTCAGAGTATGAACAACAGCAAATCGTGGATTGTATCCGGGATTTGAAAAGAATGGGCCGAGCAGGCCGCCTAAGGGAAAATACCTACTCAGAACCCCGGAGATGGATGCCATGGAAGGGAAGAATCACAATACAATGCGGATGTCGCTACAACTTTGTCGAAGACAGGAAGGGAAACCCACCGGGAATACTCCGTCATGGGCAAGTGGATCCGATGTCATTAGTCATCAAGAGAATGGTAAAGAGATTGATAACATGGAGGTTACTGCCAGCAGATTGCATACCCAATAGTTGCATTATCAACATCTACAAGCGAGGTGACCGCATACCCCCACACATAGATCACCACGACTTTGTCGGACCTTTCGCACGCTCTCTTTCCCGAACGAGTGTAACATCATGTTCGGATCCGACCTCCGGATAACGAGCCCGGGTGAGTTCCGAGGGCCGGTGAAGATACCTTTACCGGTAGGTTCCGTCATGATACCGAAGGGCAACGGAGCGGATATCGCTAAGCATTGCATACCGGGAGTACCAGTGAAGCGGATCTCGGCTACTTTCGGAGAATGGATGACGGGAAGACACCTAATCATTTCCATCCGTGACCCGAGCTAGAGAACCTCCGGCCTTACGAGTCGTGAGTTACATGGGAAATATCACACCTCCAACGTACATCCAGCTGGCATCCTTGCCAAGGATGGCTTGGAAGGTGATGTTATTAACCATGTACCCCACTATTCGTACATGGATTTTTGACGGATGCTTCTTTGATGGATCAACAAAGATCATACATAGTCCATTTGAGTCTACATGGATTGTATGAGATGTATTCCAGATCGAGTTGTATGATGTATCTTCAACATGATTGGAATGAAAGTGACCATGTCACATTTTTGGCCTTCACCTCTTTTGTGCAAATTGATCGGGAAACGCCATTAAAGTTAAATGAACTTCGAACAAAGAACAGAAAAAAAGAAAAAAAAGAAGAATAAAAGAAAACTTTCCTAAAAAAAAATCTAAAAATGACGAACACCAAATTCACATGAACATTAAATAAACAATAAAGTAAAATTTGAATCATTAAAAGATAAACAAAATCAACATAAGTGTTAAATCAAATCTCAAATCAAATTCTCAATCAAATTTCAAATCCAATCTCGATCAAGTTTCAAATTTGATCTTCCAAATTTCAAATCAAATCTTAAATCAAATTTCAATCGAGTTCAAACTCATCCTTACAAATTTTAAATTCAATCTTTCCAGATTCCAAATCAAATCTCGATCAAATTTCAAATTTGATCTTCCAAATTTCAAATCAAATTTCAAATCAAATTTCGAATTCAATCTTTCCAAATTCCAAATCAAATCTCGATCAAATTTCAAATTTGATCTTCCAAATTTCAAATCAAATTTCAAATCAAATTTCGAATTCAATCTTTCCAAATTCCAAATCAAATCTCGATCAAATTTCAAATTTGATCTTCCAAATTTCAAATCAAATTTCAAATCAAATTTCGAATTCAATCTTTCCAGATCTCAAATCAAATCTCAATCAAATTCAAATTTTTGGGTCGAGGATTTTACATCCAAGACTGCACTGCTTTAGGATTCTTTCCCTATTGCACTGAAATACATCAAATTCAAACTTTTGGGTCGATTTTACATCCAAGACTGCACTCGCTTTAGGATTCTTTCCTATCGCACTGAAATACATCAAATTCAAATTTTTGGGTCGAGGGTTTTACATCCAAGATCGCACTGCTTTAGGATTCTTTCCCTATTGCACTGAAATACATCAAATTCAAACTTTTGGGTCGAGGATTTTACATCCAAGACTGCACTGCTTTAGGATTTTTTTCCTATTGCACTGAAATACATCAAATTCAAACTTTTGGGTCGAGGATTTTACATCCAAGACTGCACTGCTTTAGGATTTTTTTCCCTATTGCACCTTGAAATACATCAAATTCAAATTTTTGGGTCGAGGATTTTACATCCAAGACCGCACCGCTTGCTAGGATTCTTTTCCTATCGCACTTGAAATACATCAAATTCAAACTTTTGGGTCGAGGATTTTACATCCAAGACCGCATCGCTTTAGGATTTTTTTTCCCTATTGCACTGAAATACATCAAATTCAAATTTTTGGGTCGAGGATTTTACATCCAAGACTGCACTACTTTAGGATTCTTTCCCTATTGCACTGAAATACATCAAATTCAAATTTTCGGCTCAAGGATTTTACATACAAGACTACACTGCTTTAGGATTCTTTCCCTATTGCACTGAAATACATCAAAATCAAACTCTTGAGGTTAAGGATTTTACATCCAAGACTGCACTGCTTTAGGATTCTTTCCCTATTGCACTGAAATACATCAAAATTAAACTTTTTTGGGTCGAGGATTTTACATCCAAGACTGCACTGCTTTAGGATTCTTTCCCTATTGCACTGAAATACATCAAAATCAAACTTTTCGGGTCGAGGATTTTACATCCAAGACTGCACTGCTTTAGGATTCTTTCCCTACAAGCAATGAAATACATCAAAATCAAACTCTTGAGGTTAAGGATTTTACATCCAATACCGCATTGCTCTGAGATCTCTCCTCATTGCAATGATCCAATCCGATCAATTCAATTTTCTTTCGAGGTTGAAGATGTTACATCTAAAACCTCGAAATTCCAATTTTCATTTCAAATCAAATCCCTCAAATTAATTTTGACAAAACTTCAATCTAAATTAAAACTCCAAACTAAAATCTAAGCTCACACATCAAAACTTAGATTGAAACAAAATAAAATCTAAATCAAAATTCCCCAGGTCATGTGATTTGGAATTCACCTCCTTTTCCTTTCCCCAGCGAGAGTTCAGGGATCTCCAGTATCAGAGATATACTTGACACTCCCCAGCTGAAACTCTTCTACTTCGTCCTAGGTTCGTCACTTGGACATTTGTGTTGGTTTTGTTGATCGCTTCGGTCAACACCAATACGCGCGGTGTGCTCCGTCAGCTCACCACACCTATTGGGGGTCCATTTGTTGACCTCATTTTTGATGAGGTCTTCTCTTCTTCCTTTTAGTGCTTAGGATCTAGCCTTAGGCTTTTCCTTTGACTATCTTAGAGGACTAGAATTGGGACCCACCTTTTAGAAACTCAAACCACTTCTTAACTCCCTTCAAACTCCACAAACTTGACTATAGACCCCTAATCACCTAGAGGGTTGAAATCAAATGTGGAAGTTTAAGGATGAGTTCCTATAGGACTCTTTGGCCTTAGGACTGCCCTGGGTGGCCTGGTCTGGTGAAGGGGCTGACTTACACATACACTACACTTATACACTACACTTTCACACACTTCCTAAAACACACCCATACCCAACTTTACCTCCTGACTCATGTAGGTGATTCACATGGATGGTCCTTAACCCCTAAGCCCTTGGCTAAGAGGGTTATGAACAACATAGTGAATGCCTCAAATGAGTCCCTTCATGGCTCATGTGGGCTTGATATGGCTTCATGGCTTCATGGCTTCATGGCTCAACCAAAATGATTTCACTCCACTTACATCCACCCAATCTCCAATTTTCCAAAATTTCAATTTTTGACCCCCGGGACCCTACACCCGCTTAGCCTACCCAAAACCCTTGAAATTACCCAAATTTTTCAAAATCACCTAAATCACCCAAAATTCCTCAAAATTGATCTTAAACATTTCCACATTACTCAAATTGATCATCCATACCCAAAAATACCAAAAATTCCAAAAATACCTCCCAATACCCTCCAAATACCCAAAATACCCCCTTGACCCAAAAAATCCAAAAATTCAGAAAATTCTCAGAAAATTCCAGAAAATCCCAAATATTCCCAATTTCATTTTGTTCAACTACTCCATGGGCCAAGTTTGTCAATTTTCCCTACTTTTGTCAAAACCCCCAATTTGACCCATTTTAACCCAAAGTGAACCCAATGTCAAACCAAACCTATCCAATTGACCCAAATTCTGGTCCAATTCAATTCTAAACTTCAATTCAACATTCCCAACACCAATCTAGACCAAATCCAAGTCCAATTTGATTGACATTTGGATCCAATTTCACTTTTGTCCTTAAAGCCCAATTTGGACCCATGACCCAAACTTAACCCAAACTCACCCAATTCAGCTCCAATTAACCCCAAATCTTTTCTAAATCGTCCTTAACATTCCCACAAATAAAACACTAACATGATTTGCCCAAAATTTAGACCCAAACCCCACTCAAATTCAACCCAAAGCTAAAAGGCCCAATTTTGACCTAAACTCAAACCTAACCCAAATGGGCCCAAACCCCAAAATCAAAGCCCAACCAAAGGTAAAACCTCTTTGAAACACTCCCATAAACATTTCTCAACATTGATTTTACATCAATTTCAACCCTAGCCCAACATTGGCCCAACTTGGCCCACTTGGACCTATATTGGCCCATTCACCAAAAGAGCCCAAATTCAACCCAATTCAAACCCAAATCACCCCCAATTTGCTTCAAGTCACTCATGACACATCTATGAGCTAAACCCAACAATTATTTGGCCCAAGCCTTTACCAAAATTTCATCCCAAAATCCATTTTAAAATTCAAAAGCCCACTTTCCTAAACCATTTTAAAAGCCCATCCTTCACCACATCCAAAGGCCCAAAATCTACCCTAAAGCCCACATGACATCTCCATTTGCCGTCCACATAATTAAAGCCATTACCTAAGTCCTAAATTCATCATCAAATAATTCCAAATCAAGTTTCATACAAATTTCCATCAAATTACCAAAAATTCCTAAAATCCATTTTCATGAAATTGACCAAACTTTTGCCAAGCCAAAGGTGAGCCATGAAGCCATGCATGAGCCACATGTGAGCCATGAGAGCTTTGGACACTCCACCATGCCATATTGGGTAAGAAAAGGGAGGGCTTTCCTTAATCCCTAAAGCTCATTAGCCTTAATCATGTTTCACCTAAACTTAAATTTAATCCAAATATATTTCGATGGAGACTTCTCCATGCCAAACCAGCTGATCCCTTTGATCCCCCACAGCATCCAAAGCCACCTTGAGGGGTGCACCAAGCCCAAATGGGTGGGTTGACCCATTTAGACTCAAAATTAGCTCTTCCCCCATTCCATATAAATCAAACCCTTTACACATGTCAAACCTCAATTGAATGCACCAAACCCCAGCCCTGACCCACCTGAACAAGATGGTGACCAATGCCTGGCCGGCCAGCCACCAGGCCGCCGGAAAATACCATGGCCGAGAGCTCACATGTGAGCCCAACTTGGAATTCTCACCTGCTGAGCTGCCCCATCCCCAGTGGCCATTGGAGCTGTTCTTCTCTTGCCAAGAGCAGCTGATCCCAAGCCCTAACTCTCCCTGGGAGGCCCTCCACCCTCTCCTATTTAAACTCCACCCCTCACGACCATGAGAGGAGAGTTGCACAATCCTTGCCGAAACTCTGCCAAAATTGTTCCAAACCTTCTCCACCCTTAGAGCAGTTGATCCTTAGTGTCAATTTTCCCTAATCCCCACTGACAAAACCCAATTTCTCAACTGAAATTCCACCCAAAACCAGGACACTTCTCCACGGTGAGCCAATCCCCAAATTGATTGGTTCTACACCTTCACCGTACCAAGGGAAGGTGTCCACCAAGTAAAAGCCCCATCTCCAGAGCCACCCAGGTTGCTCCAGCCTCCAAGCTTTGTGATCGGGCTTGGTCGAAATCACATCTAGACAATTCACCAGACCAGGAGACTTCATCTGGAGCTTGTTGGGATCCAATCGAAGGTGCAACAACTCTCAGATTGAAGCCACACTTCTCTGAGCAAAGGTATGAGCTAATTCTTCATCCCGAGCTTCTGGAGATTCTCCATTTCAAATGCTTTAATTTCAATGCATGATAACCGTATAGATGTGTTCGTCTCTTCAAGACGAATCGATAGAAGCATAAGAACATGAAAATCCATTAAGTATCGAGTGAGATATTAGGGATTTAGTGTGGACGACTCTCGGGTGAGGACACTTGGGGACGATGAACGGATGCCGTTCATTTAATACACGCGCGGACGGACGGCCAGGATCGCGTCGGATCAGAAGACGGAACGATACAGCGGGCCCCGGGAGCACTGAGTCAGATGGCGGCGTCGAATTGGAGCGCGACACGCGGCGTTTCGGAGCTGCCGAGGTTGACGCGGCGCCGCGTGGATAAATAGAAAATTAGGGTATTTTTTGATTTATTTAATTCCCTAAACTTTAAAAATTCATAACTTTGTGTAGAAAAATCAGAAAAATAAAATAAAAATACCCTCTTGCTCAGTGAACAGAGGAGAATAATTCGGAAAAGAAATCATTTAATTTTATCAAGTATTTTATTTTTAATAATTTATTTACCCTCTGCACATTTTTAATTCTCCATGCATGTATACAATTCACCATGGCATGAGACCATAGGGCTTTTGAAGCTTCTGAATTTGGGAACATTCCCTAAATTTTCCAAAGTCAGAGGCCATCCCTATGAAGAGTTATTGATTTTTCAAATTCATGTTACTTGTTTTGAGTATTTTAATTCCAATAAATAGCATGTTGTGAAATAAATTCTAGGAAAATTTAATGATGTTCCTTATGACCGAGAGAACCCAAGGAAAAATAGGTTTTGAGTTAGTTCATTTAAAACAACCCTAATTGGCTTAAACACTCAAAGAAGGTCTCTAATTAATTAGAGCTAACCATACACCAAATCGACTTGAAATCAATTCTCCACTGACCTTTAGGATCAGAGGAACCCACCATAAAAGTTTGAGGTCAATTGGACTTGGTTAGCCCCACTAATTGGGTTGATTAAGCCACTTAGTTATTTTAAACTTTAAAAATTCATAACTTTCAAAATACCTTTCAAAAATTCACCAAATTGGTTTTGGAGCCTCTCTGATATTAGGGGAATCTAAGAAAATTAAAATTTCAATTTTCTAAAAAAGTTGATTTTTAACATTATTTTAATATTTTTAATAATTAAAAAATAATAAAAATCACAAAAATAATAAAATTCACCAAAATGTCACATTTTGAATTTTAATCACTTAGGAACAAACCCCATATTTTTCTTAGGTCTATTTAGTAAGATATTAAATTTTAAAGCTCTAGGGTAATTTTAAAATTAAAAAATGTATTTTCTAGCATTTTCACTAAAATAATTATAATAAATTATAGAAAAATCAGAAAATTACAAAATTTGATTCTCTGATTTCCTTGATATCAGAGAGATTTTTGAAAAATATAAAATTCATTTTTCAACATTTATTTTATTTTTAAATTAATTAATATTCCAAAACTTAAAATAATTATAATAAAAATAATATAATTAAAAAAATCACCAAAATTGGTCCAAGTGGTTCTCTGGTCATTAGGAATGTCCCCTAATTTTCTTAAGGATAGAAACTTTCCCTTGGTCATGTTATTAAATTTTCCTTGGAAATCTCTATTTTCTACCAAAAATAATTATATAAATAAATTAAATACAGAAAAATCACATTTTCTCCTCTCATGCCTTTATTGACATATGAGTGAAGTCACATAAAAATTTCAAGTTCATTTGAGTTCAATTTAGTGAGTTATGAAATTATTAAGCTTAAAGGGTAAAGTGGTAATTAAAATTTTAATCCTTAATTAAAACTTTAGGTTTAAAAAAATTAATAAGTAAAATATTTGATCCTAATCTGATTTGGATGATTGAAATTTAAATAATTAAAGGGTAGAAACCCATTAAACAATTTTAAAATAATTAAACCTTAATTAAATAATTGATTAAATTTGGAAGAATAATAAAATTGGAATTATTAAAATAGGGATATTATTAGGAAGAGATTTATTCTTTAATTTAAAAATCCCTAAATTAATCATCTCATTAATATTCAATTCTTAATTAAAATGATAACTCAAAATTCAAAATATTAAAAGACTTAATCATTAAACTAAAATTAAATTATTAAACTCTTTCAAAAATTTCAATTAAAATTAAAAATAAAATTAAATTAAATTAAGTAAATTAAATTGGATTAAATTAAATTAAATTAAATTAAAATTAAAAGTTCAATTAAATTAAAGATTAAATTAAATTAAATTAAATAAACAAATTAAATTAAATTAAATGAATAAATTAAATTAAATTAAATTAAATAAATTAAATTAAATTAAATGAATAAATTAAATAAAATAAAATTAAATTAAATTAAATTAAATTAAATCAAATCAAATTAATTTAATTTAACATTAAATCAAATCAAATTAATTTAATTTAACATTAAATCAAACTAAATTGAATTAAATTGAATTAAATTAAATTAAAGATTAAATTAAATTAAATTAAATTAAGTTGAATTAAATATAACATCACCAAAGACATAAAGAATTCAAAATAAATCTAAAATAACTTGAACACTATCCCAAATGTAAGCCCATTAATGGAAATTAAGCTAAATCACAAATCATTTGAACACCAATTTACCCTCAAAAGCTTTAGTTATCATAACTCCTAAACAGAATATTAAATGAAATGTTACTTCACTTATAGGATATTCAAATGTCCTAGTTCACTGAGTAAGATAACAACAAAACTTGAACCCCTGGACGATTAATTCATTTATATAATTAAATTCATTTGGACTTAAAACAATCCTAGAAATATTGAAAAGATGTTTAAGATTATTCTTAAACACTTTCTCAACATGATAGGATGTTTATAAGAACAATTGGACTTAATTGTTCTTTGATGAAGAAAATCGTCCTCAAACCAAAACACAAAGAACCTAGACGTCATAGGAAATGACTAGCTATAGGATTAGGAATTTGGTAGAAAACCATAACCCTTTCCTTAGCTTTACCTCAGAACTTGCTTAAATATTCTAATTGTGTTTTAAGTGCAGCTTGGGATGACGGGAAGACCCTCCAGGTACGCTTTTGTTTTATTGCATTTTATTTTCTTGCAATTTACATTATTGCAATTTATTTAACTGCATTGCACTTACTTTTCTTGCATGATAAACAACTGTTGCATGAAAACCCACACCTTTAGGTTTGCCCCTAAAACTGAAACCAAAACTAAATTAAAAGTCATTGCAAGATAAAATTCACCGCCACAACATTTCAAAATATAAAACAACTCAAAATTTAATCACAAACGGAACACAAAACTACAATTACAACTAAATTAAAACGTCCCGTTGGATGATCGGGAATACCTCGGATGATGTAACCTACGTGTTGCTAACGGGATTTCCCACGGTCTAAATGAAAGTGTGGAACTCATTCAGTTGAGTTTAGCAAATTCATCCGGACTAAGTGAATCCGATAAAAATAATGATGCCGGAAGGATGGAACCGTGGGATCTTAACCGGTGTCGTTATAATCAACTTTAAGATTTGTTTTAATTAAAATATTGAAAACACT
Organism: Papilionanthe hookeriana x Papilionanthe teres; assembly: GCA_022702705.1. Lineage (NCBI taxonomy): Eukaryota > Viridiplantae > Streptophyta > Magnoliopsida > Asparagales > Orchidaceae > Papilionanthe > Papilionanthe hookeriana x Papilionanthe teres. The sequence goes on along the minus strand of CM040421.1, from coordinate 154,376,979 downwards.
TGGAAATTAAGATTTTCTCTAAACCAAAACACTTTTCTCATCCCCCGATTTATGATTTCTAAAACTAAACCTCTCGCAACAACAAGGAGCTCGGAGCATGGGCAAGCACGGCCATCGTCATCGACAAAACCCGAGTCTACTTCACAGAAACTTTCCTAGAATTAAATAACAAATTCATAGGACTTCGAGGTAGTTTGCCTAGTGCAACATAAATCCTCAACCTTTTGTTAGGCATTTTCATTGCAAATTAAGCCCTAACCGGTTTTAGGATTCCGAGGTAGTCGTCCGATACGACATAAACCCTCACATCTTCGAGGCTATTTGTATGATTGTGTCATACGAATATAAGTCCTAATTAATTAAAATTTGCAAGATCAAAACATCAAATAAACATTAGGACTTTCCTAAACTCAAGCCAAACAATAGGATAGTCGGGAAATTACGAAGTTCGCTTCGAATCTGTGATTTCTCCTACCTTTCTTCCTTTGAATTCTCAAAACAAAATGTTCCAAATTTGATCAATTCCTATTGAAATTCCAAACTTCAATCCTTTCGAGAACTTAAACTTTGAAATTCTTGAGAGCGAATTATTGATTATTATCTAGAGTTTTCTTAGGTGATTCCCGTCACTTAAGATGTAATTAACTATAGGGGCTTGTCCTTATAGGGAATTTTAAAGAACCCAGGTAATATAAATCCTGTTTAATGCTTTCATATTAAGCAGGGGAATTTGTTGGCTTATAAAATTGGTTCGCAGACAAACGGATGTCACAAATCTTCTAGTTTATTTAATCGAGCCCCACCATCAAGCAGTGTGTCTATCCTTAGGGATAGATACACGGTTTGTGGTGCGGTGCTCGTTTATATAAACTATTTCGGGATGTGAGATCGGTTTAATTTCATATCTTAAAACCTTCAAATTTAAAATTATTTTCAAAATCAAATACTACTTTTCAAAATTATTTATTTAAACTAAATTAAAAATTCGCCGACAACTTCTGTTAGGCGACCCCCTTTTCAAAATAAAACACACAACCTAAAAAATATGCCGACACTACCGTGTCCTCTGTTTCGCGCCGCACATCAGATCCTCCCCCCACTTCGACAGTACGAGGACACGTGGCGCGCTCTAGATTTTTCTAGGCTGGATTAATTCAGAAGATTCTTAAAATCTTCAAAAATCCATATCTTTTGATCCAGAGCTCCTAAAAATAAAATAAAATCACATCTAGAAAGCTCTTGAAGAGAAGAAAATTATGCGACTAAAATTATAATTTTATTCTCAATATTTAATTTTTAAATCTTTAAATACTCTCTGTAGTATTTTAATTATTAAAATCTATTCATAAATCAAAAAAATATAAAATTTTCGGGGAAGAACCTTTAAGTCCTTAGACACATCTTCTGATTTTTCTAAAGCTGTGATAGCTCTCTAGGATTTGATTTCCTAATTTTCATGATATTTTGTAATTACTTTCAAAAATAATTATAAAATTAGGAAAATTAGAAAATTAAAATACAAAATGATTGAAACCCTTAGGATGACTGATAACAATCCTAAAACCTCAACTCTCAAGCCATTAAATCAATCTAAAAGACACTTTGAAACAACGTTAAGATTTATTAATTTTAAAATTAATAATTCAAAACCTTTTCTTCACATATTTAATCCATTTCATCATGGATTAAGCAAGTGATGAATCCAAACTTAAAATTGAACTCAAATCAAATAATAATTAGGTTTAAAAACAACTTAAGCATAATTAAATCATCAAACCATAGGTTTAATGCAAAATAAAACTTTTAATTAAGGTTAAAGACTTATTAAACTTAATTAACCCATTAAACCTTAACTAAATTAGGTTTAATACAAAAAATCAAATCTTTAATTCAGTTTAAGGACATATTAAACATAATTAACCCATTAAACCTTAACTAAATTAGGATTAATACAAAGTCAAACTTTTAATTAAGTTTAAGGATATATTAAACTTAATTAATACATTAAACCTTAATTAAATTAGGTTTAATACAAAATTCAAATCTTTAATCAAGTTTAAGGACATATTAAACTTAATTAACCTATTAAACCTTAACTAAATCAAGTTTAATACAAAAATCAAATCTTTAATTATGTTTAAGGACATATTAAATTTAATTAACCCTTTAAACCTTAACTAAATTAGGTTTAATACAAAATCAAACCACTGATTAAGTTTAAGAACATATTAAACTTAATTAATCCACTAAACCTTAGGTTTAATGCAAAAATAAAAATCTTTAATAAAGTTTAAGGCCATATTAAACTTAATTAACCTATAAAACTTTAACTAAATTAGGTTTAATACAAGAATCAAACCTTTAATTAAGTTTAAGGACATATTAAACTTAATTAATCCATTAAAACTTAATTAAATTAGGTTTAATACAAAACCAAACTTAAATTAAGTTTAAGAACTATATAAACTTAATTAACAACTTAAACATTAGGTTTAAGACAAACCTAAAACCTAATTATGTCTAACTCATTAGACCTAATTAAATCATTAAATCTTAATAAAATTAGATTTAATCAAACCTAAACCCTAATTAGGTCTAACCCATTAGACCTAATTAAACCATTACGTCTTAACTAAATTAGACTTAATCAAACCTAAACCCTAATTTGGTCTAACCCATTAGAACTATTTAAATCATTAAGTCTTAACTAAATTAGACTTAATCCAACTTAAACTCTAATTAAGTCTACCACACTAGACTTAATTAGTCTATTAAACATTAACCAATTAAGGTTTAATCAAACTCAAACCCAAAATAAACTTAACTTAGGTTCAACACAACATGAACCCAAGTTCAACCTTTAACTTAGGTTCAACACAACATGAACCCAAGTTCAACCTTTAACTTAGGTTCAACACAACATGAACCCAAGTTCAACTTTTAACTTAGGTTCAACACAACATGAACCCAAGTTCAACCTATACTTAGGTTCAACCCCAACTTGAACTTATGTCAAACATCAAACCTTTGGTTCAACATACATGAACCTAACCATAGCCTATACATAGGTTCAACCCAAGTTAAACCTAAGTCAAACTCAAACCTTAAATTCAACCTACATAAACCTAACCTTAACCTATACTTTGGTTCAACTTCAACTTGAACTTAAGTCAAACATCAAACCTTAGGTTCAACATACATGAACCTAACCTTAACCTACACTTAAGTTCAACCCAAGTTAAACCTAAGTCAAACTTAAAATTAATCCTTAGTTTCAACATACATGAACCTAACTTCAACATATACTTAGATTAACCCCAACTTGAACTTAAGTCAAACTTAAACTTTAGGTTCAACATACATGAAACTAACCTTAACCTATACTTAAGTTCAACTTAACTTGAACTTAAGTTAAACCTTTTAGGTTTATTGACCTCATTTTTGATGAGGTTCTTTCTTCTCTCTCCTTAGTGCTTATGATCTAGCCATAGGTTTTCCCTTTGACTATTCTAGAGGTATTGAGATGGGACCCACCGTTTAGAAATTCGATTACTTCTTAACTCCCTTCAAACCCTACAAGTTTGATTGTAAACCCCCAAGCCACTTGGAGGGTTGAAATCAATATGTGGCGGTTTAAAGGATGAGTTTCCTATAAGATTCTTTGGCCCTAAGAGTACCCTGAATGGCCTGGTCTTGGTGAGGGTAAACTTGCACACACCACACTCTTACACACATTCTAAACCCTAAAACCACACTCTCACCCGATTCAACTCCCTGCCTCATGTAGGTAACACATATGGATGGATCTTAACCCCTAAGCCCTTAGCGAAGAGGGTTAGGAACAACATATTGAGTGCCTAAAATGAGTCCTCTCATGGCTCTTGTGACCTTAATATGGCTTCATGGCTCAACCAAAATGGTCCCATTTTACTCAAACCTAATTAATCTTCATTTTCCCCAAATTTCAATTTTTGACCCCCGGGGCCCTAATGCCACGAAACCTACTAAATACCCTTGAAGTTGTCCAAAATTCCCAAAATTGTCTAAATTACACAAAATTCCTCAAAATCAATCCTAAATATTCTTCACCACTCAAATTGATCATCCATGACCAAATATACCAAAATTTCCAAAAATACACCAATGCCCTCCAAATACCCAAAATACCCTTTTTAACCCAAAAATCCAAAAATTCCAAACATTTCCCAAAAAAATTCCAAAAAATTCAAAATATTCCCAAATTCATTTTGTTCAACTGTGACATACCCTACTTTTTTCAATTTAATCCAATTTGATCAAAAAGTTCCAAATGGGCTCTTAAGGCCCAAAATGGCCAATTAACCCAATCCACCCCAAATTCAACCCAAATGACACCCAATTTTCCTCAAATTTGTTTTGAAATCTTCCTAACATCCCCAAAAACAAAACTCTAACTTAAGTTACCCTATACCTGGACCCAAACACCACTCAAACCCACCTTAAACCAAAATTCCCAAAATTGGCCTAAAACAACCATGAACCCAAACAAGCCCAAATCCCAAAATCAAGACCCAAGCAAAATTGAAAACTCTTTGTTACACCTCCATAAACATTTCACAACATTAATTTCACATCAAAACCAACATTGCCCAACCTTAGCCCAAGTTAGCCCAATTTAATCCTCTTTAACCCTATTACTAAAAGACCCAAATTAAACCGAATTCAACTCCAAATCACCCCAAACTTATTCCAAATCACTCATGACACATTCCTAAACTAAATGCAACATTTATTAGACACATTATTTTACAAAATTTTTGTCCTAAAGTTTATTTTAAAATCTAAAAGCCAATCCCCTTAAAGCATTTTAAAAGCCCATTTTCACTAAATTTAAAAAGCCCAAATGACCAATCCAAAGCCCACATGACATTTCTTTCCATCATCCATTTAATCAAAATCACCCCTATCTTTCAAAACCATCATTAAACTATTCCAAATCAAGTTTCATGAAAATTTTCCATCAAAATGCCAAAATCTATAAAATCTATTTCCATGAAATTGATCAAGCTTTGCCCCAAGCCAAATGGAGCCATGGAGCCATGCATAAGCCATATGCCAGCCTTGGGTGCCACTTTACACATCGCCATGCCATTAATTGCAAAAGGAGGAACCTCTTTTAAACCCCCTTAAAAAAGTTTTAACCCTTTCAATGTTTCACCTTAACCCATGATTAATCCAAATATTCATGGATGGGGACTTCACCACCCTTTCCTAGCTGACCCAATTGATTCCCTCAGCCCAAAACCAGGTCATGGTGGGTGCACCCAACCCATTTGCATAAGTTGACCAAACCAAGCCCAAAAGAGCCACTTCCGCCATTCCATTTGAATCATGCCCTTTACACATGGCCAACCTCCATTGAATGCAATAAACTCAATCCTTGACCGATCTGGTCAAGATGGTGACTGGACCCTGGCCGAACCACCACCCCAATCACCGGAAAACACCACACCTGAGAGCTCCATGTGAGCCAAAAAATTCAAAACTCCCTTGTTGAGCTTTCCCAACCCCACTGGACACCATGGCTTTTCTTCTCCTCCCCTGAGCAGTTGATCCCAGCCTCCAATTGCCCCCGGGAAGCCCTCCAGCCATGGCTATTTAAACTCCTCACCTCCACGGCCAAAAGTTTGGATGCACTGGACCTTAGCAAAACTCTGCCCAGTTCATTCCAAACCCTTCTCCTAACATAGAGTAGTTGATCCCCACTCAAATCCAGCCCTAAAACCCGCTCTGTGAGCTCAATTTCTGAGATTAATTTTAAGCCCAAAACTAGGACACTTCACCACAGTGAGCCAATCTTCAAATTGATTGACTCTACACCTTCACCAAACCAAAAGAAAAAGTTACCCAGCAACAGCCCCCTCACAAGGCCAGCCATTCTTCCTATCGGCCAAGCTTTGGAATTAGGCTTGGTCGAAATCGGGCCTAGACATTTCACCAAAACCATGGGTTCCATCCCTAGCTTCCTTGGACTCCAACAAACATGACGAGCACATCCAATCGAGGCTTCACCTCTTGGACTAAGGTATGGAGACTTCTCCTTAGCCCGAGCTTTCAGCGATTTATCATCTAATTTGAGTCGATTTCAATGCATGTTAGCTATATGGATGTGTAGCTCTAGGCTAGACGAACATGTAGGAGAAAACTGCAAGTGATTTGGTTAACTATAGCTCGAGATCTTAAGGTTTAAGAGTGGATGGTTCTCGGGTTAGAACACCTGGAGAGGATGAATGGATGCCACCTATTCGCGCGCGTATCGAATGGATGATCCAGATCGCGCCGGACCTGAGCACGAGACGAGATCGCGTTGCCACGTGGAGCTGAGGTGGAAGGCGACATCGAATGGAGAAGCGCCGCATGGAACTTCGAAGCTGCTGAGGATGATGGGGCGCCGCGCTGGATAAGTAAAAAAATAGGGCTTTTTTCTTATTTATTTAATTCAGCCAACTTCAAAAATCCATATCTTTGCATATAAAAATCACAAAAATAAAAGAAAAATACATTCTTGCTCAGTGAACAGAGGAGAATATTGTGGAAAAAGAATTAAGTTAATTTGTTGAGTCTATGATTTTTAATGATTTAAATGCTCTCTGTGATATTTTATTCTCCATTTGCATACACAATTCATCATAGCATGAGACCATAGGGCTTTTGTAGCCTCTGTTCTTGGGAACATTCCCTAAAGCATCCTAGGCTAGAGACCATCTCTATGGCAAGTTATTGATTTTCCAAGTTTATGTGTCTATTTTGGCATTTTAATTCCAATAATTAGCATGTTGATTAATAAATTCTAAAAAATTAGGGGAAGTATCTTAGGACCAGAGGACCCTAAGAAAATTATGGTTTGACTTAATTCCTTAAAAATAACCCTAATTAGCCTAAACACTCAAAACTAAACTTCATTAATAAGGAGTAACCACACATCAAAATCACTTGAAAACAATTCTCCACTGTCACTTAGGATTTAGAGAATCTAACATAAAAATTCAAGTCAATTGGAAATAATTTAAGTCATTAAATGAATTACTTAAGTTGTATGGTCATTTTTAAAATTAAAAAATTCATAAAACCCAAAATACACTTTAAAAATGCACCAAATTAGTTTTGTGGGCTCTCTGATATACCAAATTAGTTTTGTGGGCTCTCTGATATCAGAGGAGTCTAACAAAATTAAAATTATAATTTTCTAAAAATTTTCATTTTAACTATATTTTTAATATTTTAATAATTAAAATTTAAAAAAAATCACAAAAATATTAAAAATAAAAAAATGTCATATTTGGTCCCCTAATCACTTAGGAACCAACCAAATATTTTTCCTAAGTCTCTAGGTTAAGATATTGAATTTTAAGGGCTTAAAGTAATTTTTAATATTAAAAAATGGATTTTCAAACCATCCCACTAAAATAATTCTAATAAATCAAAGAAAAATCAGAAAAATAAAAAAATTATTTCTCTGATTTCCTTGAGGTTAGAGGGACTTAAGAAAAATATAAAATCCATTTTTCAAATTTTATTTTATTTTATAATTAATTAATACCCCAAAAATCAAAATAATTATAATAAATAAAATATAATTCAAAAAATCACCAAAATTGATCCAAGTGGTCCTCTGGTCAGTAGGGACATGTCTAAATTTTTTAATGACAAAAACTTTAGCTTGGTCATGTTGTTGAATTTTCATTGAAAATCCTTATTTTTATCAAAATAATTATATAAATTAAATTGAAAACAGAAAAATCACATTTTCTCCTTTAATGTCTTAATTGACATGTAAGTGAAGTGACACAAAAATTTTAAGTTCATTTGAGCTCAATTTGGTGTGTTATGAAGTGATTAGGCTTAAAAGGGGCATAAAAGTAATTAAGGATTTTAAAGGGAGGGTAAAATATTTGATCTTAATTTTCTCTTGGATGATTGAAACTTAGGGAAATAAAGGCGTAGAAACCCATTAGTCACTTTGAAAATATCAAAATGGATCTTTAATTAATTAAATCATGTAAATTTTGGGAAGATTAATAATTAAAAATTTGATTATTAACATTGGGGAAATTATTTAAGAAGATATCAACTCTCCAATCTACAATCCCTAAATATATTAATTCAACAATATTCAACTTTTTACTAATTCTAAAATGATGACTAAAATTAATAATTAAAAAGGGAAATAACCCTTAATTAATTAAAACTTAAAACATTAAATGATTTAACAATCAAATTAAAATAAATTTTAAACATTTAACATTAATTTGAAATCAGTTAAGAACAAACTTAAAGCAAATTGGAAACCTCAAGTAATCTTAAAACAATTCATAATTAAAAAGAAATATGAAAATCAAACTAATTAAAATCAACCTAAACTATTATAATTAATCCAAATGAAGTCATCAAAATTTAATAAAATTAAATAATTTAAACACCTCTTTTAACCAAAGCAAATTTAAAATTTTAAGATCATTTAAAATATAAAGATTTAATTGAATTAAAACAACTTGAATACTATTCCAAAATTTAAATTATTAATCAAAATTTTATAACTAAACCAAATCACTTTAAATCATCAATTCCATATTTAAATTAAGAATTGTTAAAATCTTTAACAAATTAATTTGCCCCTGAAGGCTTTCATTATTATTATAACTCTTAAATGGAGCATCAAGTGACAAGTCACTTTACTCATCGGATAATCAAATGTCCAAGTTCACTGAGAAAGAAAAAAACTTAACTAAATTCTTGGATGACCAATTCACCTGTGCAATGAAATTCATTTGGACTCGAAACAATCCCAGAAACATTGAAAAGATGTTTAAGACTCGTCCTAAGAACTTTTTCAATATGACGGGATGTTTTAGAAGAACAATTGAACTCAATTGTTCTTTGGTGAAGAAAATCATCCTTAACAAAACACAAGAACCTAGACCTCATAGGAATTGACTAGCAATAAGATTAGGATTTTGGAGGAGAACCAAAACCTTCTCTTAGCTTTACCTAGGTATTTATTGCAAATATTTAAATGCCTTAACATGTGTTTGAAGTGCAGGTTGGAATGACGGGATGACCCTCCAGGTACGCTTTTATTTTATTTCAATTTATTTACGTGCGCTGTACTTTCTTTCTTGTAAAACTTGCATGTTAAAAAAGAATGTCACCCAGCATGAAAACTTAAACCTTTAGAATAGCCACAAAACTGAAACCAAAAACTAAATTAAAAGTCACAACAAGATAAAATTCACCGCGATAATATTCAAAATATTAAACAACTCAAAATTTAATCACAAACAAGAACAACAAAACTACAACTACAACCAAATTAAAACTTCTCGTTGGATGATTGGAAATACCTCGGATGATGTAACCTACGTGTTACTAACCGGATTTCCCACGATTTAAATGAAAGTGTGGAATTCATTTAGTTGAGCTTAGCAAATTCATTTGGACTAAGTAAATCCGATAAAAATAACGGTGCCAGAATAGTGGAGCCGTGGGATCTTAACCGGTGTTGTTATAACAAACTTTAAGATTCCCCTAACAAAATGTTAAAACACCTGAACCTTAAGACTTTCTAAACCAGAACACATCTCCCATATCTTGATTTTCACTTTCCAAAACTAAACCTTCCTCAACAACAAGAAGCTTGGAGCACAGTGGGTAGCACGACCATCTTTATCAGCAAAACTTGGGTCTACATCAACAAAACTTTTCTTAGAGTTAAATAACAAAGCCATAGTATTTCGAGGTAGTTTCCCTAGTGCAACATAAATCCTCAGCTTTTCATTAGGCATTTGCATAATCATGTTATGTGAATTAAGCCCTAACCGGTCTTAGGACTCCGAGGTAGTCGTTTGGTACGACATAAACCCTCACATCTTCGAGGCCGTTTGTATGATTATGTCATACTAATATAAGTCCTAATTATACAAAATTGGCAGGATTGAAACATTAAATAATTCTTAAATTGAAGCCAATTAATTGGATAGTTAGGAAGTCACCGAAATTCACTTCAGGTCCGTGACATCTCCTACTTCTTCTCCATTAGATTCCTAAAATAACTGTTCCAAATTTGATCCATTGCCAATTGAAATTTCCAAAATCCAAGTGTTTGAAAACCTTAAACTTTGATATTCTTGAGAAAAGAACCATTGATCATTATTGAGTGTTTTCTTAAGTGTCTTCAAACATTTAGGATGTAATTAACTATAGGGGCGTGCCCTTATAGGGAACTTTAAGAACCCAGGTAATATAAAGCCTGCTTAATTCCTTTATATTAAGCAAGGGAACTTATCGGTTTATAAATTTAGTTTGCAGACCAAATGGATGTCATAAATCTTTTAGTCTATTTAATCGAGCCCCCCATCATCAAGCAGTGTGTCTATTCTTCGGGATAGATACACGGTTTGTGATGCGGTGCTCATTTATATAAACTATTTGGGATGTGAGATCAGTTTTAATTCATATTTTAATTTTTTTTAAAAAAAACAAATGCTACTTTTCAAATTATATATATTTAAATTAAATTCAAAATCTAAAAATGCACCAACAACTTCTTTTGGCAACCTTTTTTTGAAAATACAACACACAAACAAAAAATATACCGACAATTTCTGGTGACTCCGCTAGGGACTAGTTATTCTCTCCATTTTGATTAGATGGTTTTACTTTCATAAATCAGTAGCAAGTACATATCCCTAGTGGACCAAGCTACCATTGTTCCGTTGAAATACCACGTTCATTTCTGTCTTGAACGGGTATAGTCAACTCTCTTGGATTTTGGAGCCACTGTTTAGACTTCCCTAAACAGAGAGGTTCTGGAATCCTTTTACCTCTTTGAGGTGGGGTGGACCCCCAATAGGTGTTAGCTTAGGAGCGGTCCCTCGGGTTTGAGAAGTCTTGTCAGATGCTCTCTTCCTTTCCAATTTCTAGATTGGGTCCCGTACATTTCCTTTATCCTCTCCCTTTTTATTTTGTTTTGTTCCTAATGAACAAACCTTCTACTAAACAAACTCTTTAATAAATGAACTTTCTATTAAACCACAAATACACAAATAAAACAAAATCCAAAAATATCTTATAAATAAAATTAAGAAAATGAAAAGACAAATAGAGATGTGTTCGAACTCTTTTAAAGAATTTCTCTCTTTCCTCATCCCGACGAAAGGAAGCATAAATCAGAACTGACGCTTAGAATCTACTCTGTAGAAAATGTCTGCACCGAAGATGATTTTCTCCTTTACCAATGGGATAGACTTAGCTGTCTACATAGACGAGTTGCCTAACGATGCGGTCATTTGCTTTTGACAAGGGTTCGACAATACGGACATTAAGTTCACCGATGTTACTCTTTTCACACTGATGAACAAAGTACCGGAAACTGAGGAGCCCGTAAATGAGTTCAACCTGAAATCGGCTCAAGAGTTCCCTCCCCTACAAAGGGTTCCGACTGAAAGAAACATTGATGTTCATAGGAGGTTAGCTACTACCCCCAAAACTATCATCTCTACCCCCACCGGTCTGGTCATCACTGCACCTACCTCAACTCCTGCCAAACTGAAAGGAAAAGAAGTCCAAGTCAGTGATGAGCCTATTACCCTAGAGGCTTCAGATTTTGCTGTAATGTCGTCTGTCTTTGAGATAGGGTCCAGCTCTAAAGTTACACCCTTAACTCGGACTCAAAAGAGAAATAGGAGCAGAAAGATCCCCAAGATTAAGAAAACCAAAGCTGCTGAAGTTGCTTTTTGGAAGAGTTTCCTGAGGAAGAAGAGGAACTGCCTGAGATTTCACTGCTATTGGGAGGAAGTAGATTCCACCCTCTCTCTGCTGCATCCGATGAAGAAGATGCTCGAAGGATCGCCGTTGCATTATCCCGACCTGCATACTATAATGATTGTAAAAGAAAGAGGGCCAAGACTATACCGCTTACCCAACTGCGGTCCGTAGTAGAAAAATTAGTTAAGAAAGAAGGGTGCCCGTATCAGAGATCCTAAGAAGGATGGGACGAGAGCCAGTCAAATCCCAACTCGGACCACGAGTAGACCCCGTTACTACTCCAGAGAGGCCAAGGAAGAAAGTGTGAGCTAGTGAGAGAAGTTCACCTGTTGTCATATTAGGTTACCATATTATGGAGGACACCACCTACCGACGTATAGCCGATAGGTCATCTGGTCATAGGCCTTCCACTGCAAGAAGGAAGGTGTGGCGACCTATTATTGCTGAACTGATACCGACACAATATTCTGAAAAGAAGAGTCTCGTCAGAAAATCTGAATCTGAAGAAAGTGCTACTACATTAAAGGAAACTCCTGAAAAAGAAGTTCAACAGTCATTACATGACAACTGCGAAACCGTTTGGAAGAGACCACATGAGGATGTTATAAGAAAGCTAAGAATGGACATCCGACGGTTGGCAAGGGAAAGAGGAGATGAATTGAGAAATGAAGTGGATTCATTAGAATTTATGGATGAAGAATGGGTTGAGATCAATATGGTCCAAACCCGAGCATCATCAGCTTTATAGGGAGCTCCATGAACTTTAAAAAGAGATGAACCGGATGTAATGAGAGCACGTCTTCAAGAAAAGTATGATACAATTTCTCAGAAGGAAAAGAGGATGGAAGAGATGGCAGCTTCCTTAGCCACTCTCCAGAGTCAGCTTCAACCTCAAAAGGAAACACCTCCAGAGATCATTCACATTGCAGATGGAAGGAAAGAGATTACGTCTGTCAATGGAGATGAAAAATAAAAGAAGGATTCTGAGCAGAGCATGATTCCCATAAAGGATATTAAAAACATGGTAGAGCAGCATGCGCAAGAAGGCTTAGCTCAATTTAAGAATGAAGCATCTATTCAGATGGATAGACCTTACCCCGAAGAAATTGATGCAGTCCGATACCCGAAGGGCTTTGTATCACCTCTGTTCAAGACTTTTGATGGTACGAGAAACCCTCGGCAGCATGTGGCACACTTTCGTGCTAGTTGTTGTAATGTCGGTGGGAGCGACGCCTTGCTCTTTCATCAGTTCGTCAACAGTTTGTCAGGGATTGCCTTCGACTGGTATGCAGATTTGCCAAATGGTTCAGTTAAGACCTTTTCAGAATTGGAAAACCTTTTCGTTAAGCAGTTTACCAGGGCTCGGCACCACGTCACTATCGGTGATCTAGTGGTGGAGCAACAGAAACCGAACTAAACTTTAGTGGATTACATACTTTAATGGATGAACTTAAGCATGAAGTGTGAACCACAGCTTCAAGAACAACATGCAGTCGGTATCCTACTTAAGTGTATCCATGGCCTGATAGCACTTCTCCTCAAAGGATTCACAATTAAGACTTTTGAGAAGTTGCTTAGAAAGGCTTGGAGCTTGTAGGAGGAGGCAAAACAGCTGAGTTTCATTGACAAGACCGATAAGCAAAAGCTCGTAAAGGCATTTGAAAAGAAATCTGGGATCGTCGTGGCAGTAGACAAGGGTAAGCAGCCAATGCAAATACAGCCAGAGCAGCCACAGCCTAGTTATCAACCACCACAATGGATTTATCAGCAACGTCAACAGAACTATCAACAGCCTCGACCGAGCTATCGATCATGGCAGCATGACCAGCTGCCGCCTCGTCCACAGTGTGCCCTGAAAGAACTCATGAATAAAGAATATCCCTTCAATACTGAAGCAGTGGCAAGGATGTTTCGTAGTTTGATGAAGACACCTGACTTTCAACTACCAGGGCCCAAGAGGCCAGAAGAAGTCGACAAGAAGGATCATCTGAACTACTGTCCCTACCACATGATGCTCGGACATAAGATAGAACACTGCTTCACCTTTAAGAATCGGCTCGATGATAACCTCTAGAAAAGGAACATAATGATCCCGAAGGAATCTATGAAGGAACCCTAAAAGGAGGTTCCGTCAATGTTATTTCAACTGATCCTATTGTTCCGATAGAGCCTTACAAGACCAATGATTGATGGAGTACTGTCTGGACAAAGTCTTCGAAGAAAATTTTGGATCACATCCAGACCGCTTTGATGTGCACTTCAACCCAATGTTTAAAACCTGCCGAGCCAGCACTATCGCTTGCGATCGAAGAACCACCCCAGAAGGAGGAGAAGATCGTGGAAGAAAAGAAGATTGGGGCTCTGAAGGGTAGACTAGGGGCTGCTTCTCCTAGGATGGTTGTTTCTGTATCGGGGGAGAAATCCCTCAGACCTCTGACTCTGTATGATTATTTGCTCACCCCAGCAGGATCCTATAATGATAAGAGTTTTTTGTGTTGGCTACATTTTGACTGTTTCTAATGATTGCATAACTAACAACAACCAACCTAATCCGGATATCAATTTCGATATAAATAACGATTCTCAAATCATAGTAAACCTCGATGACCATGATGAAGGAGAAGACGTTCACAAGAATGGCTACGAAAGCTCAAGAAGTGATGAGTCCATTTGTGAATTCTGAGGAGCTCCAATTGCTATATAATTGGAGTTATCAAATTCCGAAGCAAAGCCAGAAGAGCCAGTCATTCCAATTCAAAGAGAGACACCGACAGATTCAGCACCAGATGCATAAGAGGTAATAGAAGTTAATCTAAGAAGTGGAAAATTTCTACCCCCGAGAATGAGTCCAAAGGAAAAAGGAAAGCAGGTGGTTGCTCAGGAAGAGCCAACCCCAGCAGAGGAACTGTCCATTTGGGAAGAGACTGAAGAGCCTAGTAATAAAGTGGATTATAACATGCTAGACCATCTTAGAAAGCTACCAACCAAACTGAGCATCTACGACGCTCTGATCCTGTAAAAGGAGATGAGGGAAACTCTGTTCAAGGTCTTACTTGATCTAGAAATTTGTTTAGCTCAAATGGTCGATAATTCCTTAGACAAGGTTTGCTCGTTAAAAGAACAGCGAGGTGTTACCTTCGCAGACAATGATCTGCTACTTGGAACAGCTGATCACAATCGACCATTGTACATCTCAATCACTATCGGGAAGTTTATGCTCTCCAAGGTGTTGGTTGATCCGGGAGCATCAATCAACATAATGAGCCTTCGAACTTTAGCATACTTGAAAATTGATGCTCGCGACCTCGAAGCAGACAAGATTTTATTAAGAGGCTTCAATCAAAAATGAGAAAGAGCTCTTGGATCTATAACACTATTAATGAAGACAGGCGATTTGGCAAAGACAACCGCAAAATTCCATATAATTGATTATGAGACATTGTTCAATGCTCTACTAGCTCGGCCATGGATCAATGAAAACTGGATGCTACTGTCGTCTCTGCACCAGTGCATAAAGTATTATGAAGGAGGAGAATAGTGTATCAAAGGTGATTTGCAACCATTCTCCGTGCATGAAATCATAATTCACGAAAATGTAGCCTACTATGCTCCTTCGAAGAAAACAATCTTCCGCAGAAATACCGTACCAAATGAAGCAAAAAGAGTTCGAGATGATGAAGAACCTGAAATTCAAGTTCAACAGTTACTCACCACTCCCTTACGGTGAGATGGTGAAGGTTTCTCCAGAACTCACTCCCAAGGTCGAGGCCGGGGATGAGGTCGTGGATGAAACGGTGGAACAGAAGAAACCGGTCATCGATGTTGATTGGGAGAATAGTTCCAAAGAAGAAGAAATCAAGAAAGAAGACAATAAGTCAGATGATACCCCAGTTCAAGATCTCTCTCGAAGATGAAAAGAATGAAGAATACAAATCAATGTACGAGAAGATTAATCACTATGTGAATACTATGACCCTGACCCCGATCCATTCTAATAAGGTCGAGGGTATGCTGGTCAAGGAAGTGCATGGTGGCGGTACTAAACCAATCAAATTCAACTGTGGTGCTTCTTCTTCCAAAACTTAAAATGATGTACAATTTGAAGATGCTACTTCACCTGAAGTAATGGAATTGCCTTTTGAGTGGTATTCTCCCTGTGTTCAGAATTTAATCCAACGTGGTGCCCTACCTAAAAAACGGACAAAAGGTCAATCACAACTTTAAAAAATTATGGAATAATGCCAGTCAGCCTCCCAATTCAAAGCACAGTCTTGGATTCGGCACAGTAGGATCAATTGATGATTTGGGATTTTGCTTGGTTGTCACTTGTGAGCCTAATGAAGACTGCTTGGAAACTTCATATAATCTTGAAGATCTACCAATTGGAGATGCTCCACCAGAATTTGAAGAAGAAATTAAATCTACAATAGATGAGTTAATGGAAGTTAACTTAGGTACTAGCGAAGAGCCTAGGCCGACCTTTGTTAGCTCCTTACTCGATAAAGAAAACTCTGAAAACATAATCAAGCTATTAATGGAATTCAAGGACTATATTTCTTGGAGTTAAGTTGAAATAATAGGATTAGCTCCAGAGGTTGTAGTTCACAAGATAGGAGTGGATCACACTGTCGTTCCAGTCACACAAGCTCCCAGAAGAATGCGTCTAGAGATTGAACAACAAGTAATAGATGAGGTTAATAAGCTAATAGACGCTAAATTTGTCCGTGAAGAGAAATATCCAACTTGGTTAGCCAACGTGGTACTAGTCAGAAAGAAGAATGGACAGATCAGAATCTGCGTGGATTTCAGGGATTTAAATAAGGCATGTCCAAAAGACGAGTTTTCACTACCAACTCCAGAATTGATGATCGACATCACTTAGAAACACAAAGTCTTCTCTTTTATTGATGGATTGTCAGGATACAACCAAATAAAGATGACACCAGAAGATGAGAAATTCACAGCCTTCAGAACACTAATAGGAGTATATTGCTACACAGTGATGCCTTTCGGGTTGAAGAATGAAGGGGCAACTTACCAAAGAGCAATGACAAGAATTTTTGAGTACCTCATTCACATCCAAGTCGAGTGCTACGTGGATGATGTGGTCATCAAAAATAAACTGAAGGAAGATCACTTGTATGATTTGAGAATTGCTTTCGAGCGACTAAGACAATATAACCATAAGATGAATCCCTTGAAATGCGCCTTTGGCGTTACCTCCGAGAAATTATTAGAATTTTTTGTCTGACATCGCGAAATTGAAATTGATCTGGAAAGGATTAAAGCTATCTTAGAAATGCCGCCTCCCAAAACATTGAAACAACTACGATCCTTTTAAGGGAAGTTGGCGTATCTTCGATGCTTTATCTCGAATTTGTCAGGTAGGTGTCAGCTCTTCTTGACATTAATTAAAAAGAATGCCAAATTCATTTGGGAAGAGAAATGCCAGCGGTCCTTCGAGGACATTAAGCAGTATTTAATGACACCTCCTGTCTTAGCAGCCCCAGTCCCGGGTAGACCGTTTATACTTTATACCGCGACTTTATACGATTCACTTGGAGCTCTGCTAGCCAGATCAATGACGAGGGGAAAGAAAATGCTCTTTGCTTATTAAGTCGCCGTCTAATTCTGATGGAGGTAAATTATCCCCTGATTGAGAAGCATTGTTTGGCCCAGATCTTCGCCGCTCAAAAGCTCTGGCATTACATGCTCTCACATAAGGTCAACCTTATTTCGAAAGTTAATCCGTTGCAATATTTGATGACCCGACCGATGCTTTCTGGTAGACTTGCCAGGTGGTCGATGATACAATTGCAATTCAATATAACTTTTGTTCCTCTTCATACCGTAAAAGAACAAGTCCTAGCAGACTTTCTTGCAGGACACCCTTTGCCAGCAGAATCGCTTTTCAACGATGATTTGCCAGACGAGCAGATAATGAGCTTAGAAGACCCTGATGATCAACATTAGGAACTGTACTTCGACGGAGCATCTTCAGCGTAGAAGGATAAAGAATTGCAAAACGATAGTGCCCGGTAAGGCAGGAATCAGACTAATATTTATAACACCGGAGCGGGGGATGTTTAGGTATTCCTACCATCTAACAGAACTGTGTATGAACAACGAAGCAGAATACGAAGCTCTAATAACTGGACTGGAATTGACCATTCAGATGGGGATAACCGACATCAACATCTACGGTGATTCACAGTTAATCTTACAACAGGTTGTAGGACAGTATAAGATTCTCAAACCAAGACTCGAGGAATACTTTCAGTATGCCATGAAGTTGTTGAGGCAGATTCCAAATGTAACGATCTATAAGATCCCCAGAAGATAAAACGCTCTTGCAGACGCACTAGCCCGCATTGCAAATGAATTTTCCTGCTTACAGGATGAGTTAGTTGAAATATCAGTTCAGGGACGACAGGTCCTATCGCAGTTTGACATGGATGCATGCAAAAGTCAGAAAAAGAAGAAGAAATAGTTGCAGCTATAACAGAAACTACAGAAGATTGGCGGCAACCATTAATGGACTACCTGCATACAGGAAACCTATCAGATGATAAGTCACTAGCCCATCAAGTCAAAAAAAGAACTCTGTCATACGCATTAATAAATAATACGTTATACATAAGGTCTTTCGACCAGATGTGGCTAAGGTGCCTGAGTGGGTCTGAGGCTCATGAAATTGTTAAAGAACTGCACTCAAGACTTTGTGGTGCACATCAGTCGGGTCCGAAAATGAAAATGAAGATTAAAAGATTAGGGTACTACTAGCCCTCGATGATGACTGATTGCATGAAAGTTGCTAAAAGTTGTCACCAATGCCAAGTGCATTGAGTGGTTCTACATCAACATCCAAATGTGCTACATCCGACAATCGCGTCGTGGCCATTTTAATGTTGGGGCACAGATATCATGGGTCCAATAAAGCCGCCTTCTTCAAGTGGACATCGCTTTATTCTTGCAGCCATAGATTACTTTTCCAAATGGGCAGAAGCTATACCGCTCAGAGAAGTGAAAGCACATCACGTGCTATAGTTCTTCAAGAATCAAGTCGTCTACCATTTCAGGGTACCACACAAAATTATTTCAGATAATGGGTCCGCGTTTAGAAGTACAAGGATCAACTATTTTGTTAGAAGACACGGGATTGATTGGCGCTATTCGATAATCTACTACCCAAGAGCAAACGGCTTGGCCGAGGCTTTTAATAAAACTCTCATCCAAATCCTAAAGAAAACCTTAGATGACAACAAAAGAAATTAGCACGAGAAGTTGTTAGAAGCCTATGGGCCTACAGAAAGACATTTAGAACTCCCACTCAATTTACGCCTTACGCTCTAGTGTACGGGTCAGAAGTCGTCTTACCCTTGGAGGTTCAGCTTCAGTCTCTCAGAATCACAGTTGCGAACAAGATCACTACAGAAGAGAATGTCGAACTACGACTAGAAGAACTGGAAAGCTTGGAAGGGAAACGACTTTGAGCACAGCACAATCTGGAACTGTATTAAGCCAAGATGAATCAGGCCCACGATAAACTGGTCCGCCCAAAGAAATTCAAAGTCGGTGACTTGGTTCTAGTTCTTAAAAGACCTATTCTTGTACACCGAAAAATAGGAGGTAAATTTGAACCAACTTAGGAGGGGCCATTCGTGCTCGAGACAGTCTACCGGGAAGAGTACCACAGCCAGACGGTGATGAAATTGGGTGGCCCAAGTCAGCAGTCCACCAATAAGTAAAGAAAAGCAAACGCCACTGTCGGCGATTTTTTTTAATTTAATTTAAATAAATAATTTGAAAAGGTAGTATTTGATTTTAAAAATAATTTTTAAACTTGAAGGTTTTAAGATATGAATCAAACCGATCTCACATCCCAAATAGTTTATACAAATGAGCACCACACCACAAACCGTGTATCTATCCCGAAGAATAGACACACTGCTTGATGGTGGGGCTCGATTAAATAAACTAGGAGATTTGTGACATCCGTTTGGTCTGCGAACCAATTTTATAAGCCGACAAGTTCCCCTGTTTAATATAAATGAATTAAGCAGGGTTTATATTACCTGGGTTCTTTAGAATTCCCTATAAGGGCAAGCCCTATAGTTAATTACATCTTAAGTGATGGGAATCACCTAAGAAAACTCTCGATAGTAATCAATAATTCGCTCTCAAGATTTTCAAGGTTTAAGATTTCAAAGGATTGAAGTTTGGAATTCCAATAAGGAATGGATCAAATTTGGAACATTTTATTTTGGGAATCCAAAGGAAGAAAAGTAGGAGAAATCACAGATTCGAAGCGAACTTCGGTAATTTCCCGACTATCCTATTGTTTCGCTTGAGTTTAGGAAAGTCCTAATATTTATTTAAATGTTTTGATTTTGCCAATTTTAATTAATTAGGACTTATATTTATATGATAGAATCATACAAATAGCCTCGAAGATGTGAGGGTTTATGTCGTATCGGACGACTACCTCGGAATCCTAAAACTGGTTAGGGCTTAATTTACAATGCAAATGCTTAACAAAAGGGTTTAGGATTTATGTTGCACTAGGCAAACTACCTTGAAGTCCTATGGCTTTGTTATTTAATTCTAGGAAAGTTTTGCTGAAGTAGGTTCAAGTTTTGCTGATGACGATGGCCGTGCTGCCCACCATGCTCCGAGCTCCTTGTTGTTGCAGAGGTTTAGTTTTAGAAGTCATAAATCAGGGGATGAGAAAAGTGTTTTGGTTTAGAGAAAATCTTAATTTTCCAAGTATTTTTTGTGTTTTAATTAAAACAAATCTTAAAGTTGATTATAACGACACCGGTTAAGATCCCACGGTTCCATCCTTCGGCATCATTATTTTTATCGGATTCACTTAGTCCAAATGAATTTGCTAAACTCAATTGAATGAGTTCCACACTTTCATTTAGGCCGTGGGAAATCCCGTTAGCAACACGTAGGTTACATCATCCGAGGTATTCCCGATCATCCAACAGGACATTTTAATTTAGTTGCAATTGTAGTTTTGTGTTCTGTTTGTGATTAAATTTTGAGTTGTTTTATATTTTGAAATGTTGTGGCGGTGAATTTTATCTTGCAATGATTTTTAACTTAGTTTTGGGTTTCAGTTTTAGGGTCTATCCTAAAGGTGTGGGTTTTCATGCAACAGTTGTTTATCATGCAAGAAAAGTAAGTGTGATGCGATTAATGAAATTGCAATAATGTAAATTGCAAGAAAGTAAATTGCAATAAAATAAAAGCGTACCTGGAGGGTCTTCCCGTCATCCTAAGCTGCACTTAAAACACAATTAGAATATTTAAGCAAGTTCCTAGGTAAAGCTAAGGGAAGGGTTATGGTTTTCTACCAAATTCCTAATCCTATAGCTAGTCATTTCCTATGACGTCTAGGTTCCTTGTGTTTTGGTTTGAAGACAATTTTCTTCATCAAAGAACAATTAAATTCAATTGTTCTTATAAACATCCTATCATATTGAGAAAGTGCTTAAGACAAATCTTAAACATCTTTTCAATATTTCTAGGATTGTTTTAAGTCCAAATGGATTCAATTACACAAATGAATTAATCGTCCAAGAATCTCAAGTTTTGTTATCTTGCTCAGTGAACTAGGACATTTGAATATCCTAAGAGTGAAGTAATATTTCATTTAATGTTCTGTTTAGGAGTTGTGATAATCAAAGCTTTCAAGGGTAAATTAGTATTGAAATGATTTGTGATTTAGTTTAATTTCCATTAATGAGTTTAAATTTGGAATAGTGTTCAAGTTATATTAGATTTATTTTGAATTCTTTATGTCTTTGGTGATATTATATTTAATTCAACTTAATTTAATTTAGTTTAATTTAATTTAGTTTTAATTTAATTTAATTCAATATAGTTCAATTTAATTTGATTTGATGTTTAATTAATTTGATTTGATTTAATTTTAATTTAATTTAATTTAATTTAATTTAATTTAATTATTTAATTTAATTTATTTAATTTAATTATTTAATTTAATTTAATTTGGTTTAATTTAATTTAATTTGATTGTTTAATTCATTTTAATTTAATTTAATTTAGTTTAATTTAATTGTTTAATTTAATTTAATTTAATTTAATTTAATTTAATTATTTAATTTAATTTAATTTATTTAATTTAATTTAATTTAATTTGATTGTTTAATTAATTTAATTTGATTTAATTTAATTTAATTTAATTGTTTGATTTAATTTAATTTATTTTAATTTAATTTAATTTAATTTAATTTAATTTAATTTAATTTTAATTTAATTTAATTTTAATTTAATTTAATTTAATTTTTAATTTTTTATTGAAATTTTTTAAAAGAGTTTAATAATTAAGTCTTTTAATATTTTAAATTTGAGTTATCATTTTAATTAAGAATTGAATATTAATGAGATAATTAATTTAGGGATTTTTAAATTAAAGAATAAATTTCTTCCTAATAATATCCCTATTTTAATAATTCCAATTTTATTATTCTTCCAAATTTAATCAATTATTTAATTAAGGTTTAATCATTTTAAAATTGTTTAATGGGTTTCTACCCTTTAATTATTTAAATTTCAATCATCCAAATCAGATTAGGATCAAATATTTTACTTGTTAATTTTTTATTAAACCTAAAGTTTTAATTAAGGGTTAAAATTTTAATTACCATTTTACCCTTTAAGCTAAATAATTTCATAACTCACTAAATTGAACTCAAATGAACTTGAAATTTTTATGTGACTTCACTCATATGTCAATAAAGACATGAGAGGAGAAAATGTGATTTTTCTGTATTTAATTTATTTATATAATTATTTTTGGTGAAAAATAGAGATTTCCAAGGGAAATTTAATAACATTACCAAGGGAAGGTTTCTGTCCTTAAGAAAATTAGGGGACATTCCTAATGACCAGAGAAGCACTTGGACCAATTTTGGTGATTTTTTGAATTATATTATTTTTATTATAATTATTTTAAATTTTGGAGTGTTAATTAATTTAAAAATAAAATAAATGTTGAAAAATGAGTTTTATATTTTTAAAAAATCTCTCTAATATCAAGGAAACCAGAGAAGCAAATTTTGCAATTTTCTGATTTTTTTATGATTTATTATAATTATTTTAGTGAAAATGCTAGAAAATACATTTTTTAATTTTAAAAATATCCTAAAGCTTTAAAATTTAATATCTCACCAAATAGACCTAAGAAAAATATGGGGTTTGTTCCTAAGTGATTAAAATTCAAAATGTGACATTTTGGTGAATTTTATTATTTTTATGATTTTTATTATTTTTTAATTATTAAAAATATTAAAATATTATTAAAAATCAACTTTTGTAGAAAATTGAAATTTTAATTTTCTTAGGTTTCCCTGATATCAGAGAGGCTCCAAAACCAATTTGGTGAATTTTTGAAAGGTATTTTAAAAGTTATGAATTTTTAAAGTTTAAAATGGCTAAGTGGCTTAATCAACCCAATTAGTGGGGCTAACCAAGTCCAATTGACCTCAAACTTTTATGATGGATTCCTCTGATCCTAAAGGTCAGTGGAGAATTGATTTCAAGTTAATTTGATGCATGGTTAACTCTAATTAATTAAAGACCTATTTTGGGTGTTTAAGCTAATTAGGGTTGCTTTAAATGAACTAAGTCAAAACCTATTTTTCCTAGGGTTCTCTGGTCATAAGAAACATCACCAAATTTTTCTAGAATTTATTTCACAACATGCTATTTATTGGAATTAAAATATTCAAAACAGTAACCTAAACTTGAAAAATTTATAACTTTTTCTAGGGATGGCCTCTGACTTTGGAAAATTCAGGGAATGTTCCCAAATTCGGAGGCTTCAAAAGCCCTATGGTCTCATGCCATGGTGAATTGTATGCATGCATGGGGAATTAAAATAATGCAGAGAGTAAATAAATTATAAAAAATAAAATACTTGATGAAATTAAATGATTTCTTTTCCACATTATTCTCCTCCGTTCACCGAGCAAGAGGGTATTTTTATTTTATTTTTATGATTTTCCTACACGAGAGATATGAATTTTTGAAGTTTAGGGAATTAAATAAATAAGAAAATACCCTAATTTCCTATTTATCCACGCGGCGCCGGCGCATCCTCGGCGACTCCGAAAGGCCGCGCGGCACGCTCCCATTCGACGCCGCCACTCGAGTCGGCAGCCGGGCCCCGCGGTTCTCGCACCGTCTCTCGGTCCGACGCCATCCGAGCCGTTCGTCCGCGCGTGTATTGAATGGACGGCATCCGTTCATCGTCCCCAAGTGTTCTCGCCCGAGAGCCGTCCATACTAAATCCCTAAGATCTCACTCGATTCTCAATGGATTTTTATGTTCTTATACTCTATGGATTCGTCTTGAAGAGACGAACACATCTATACGGTTAACATGCATTGAAACTAAGGCATTTGAAATAGAGATTCTCCAGAAGCTCGGGATGAAGAATTAGCTCATACCTTGGCTCGGAGAAGTGTGGCTTCAATCGAGAGTTGTTGCACCTTCGATTGGATCCCGACGAAGCTCCGGATGAAGTCTCTCGGTCCAGTGAATTGTCCGGATATGATTTCGACCAAGCCCGATCACAAAGCTTGGAGGCTGGAGCAAGCTCGGGTGGCTCGGAGATGGGGCTTTTGCTGGTGGACACCTTCCCTTGGTCTGGTGAAGGTGTAGAGCCAGTCAATTTGAGAATTGGCTCACTGTGGAGAAGTACCTTGGTTTTGGTTGGAATTTCAACTCTGAAATTGAGCTTACAGAGGAGAAATGGTAGGGGGATTTCACTGGGGATCAAGTGCTCTAAGGGTGGAGAAGGGTCTGGAACAATTTTGGCAGAGTTTTGGCGAGGTTTGTGCTTGGCTCTCCTCATGGCCGAGAGAGGTGGAGTTTAAATAGGAGAGGGTTGAGGGCCTCCCGGGGGAGTTGAGGCATGGGATCGAGCTGCTCGTGGTCATGGGAAGAACAGCCATGGTGGCCACTAGGCATGGGGCGGCTCAGCGAGTGAGAATTTCGATGTTGGCTCACATGTGAGCTTTCGGCCATGGTGTTTTCCGGCGGCCTAGTGGCCGGCCGGCCGAGCAATGGTCACCATCTTGGTCGGGTGGGTCGGGCTGGGGTTTAGTGTAGGCAATTGGCAAATGCCATGTGTAAAGGCTTTGATTCAAAGTAGAATGGGGCATGGCTAAATTTGGACCTAAATGGGTCGACCCACCCATTCGGGCTAGGTGCACCACCAAGACCCGGTTTAGGTTGAGGAGAAAGTGATTTGGATCGGCTTGATTAGTGGGGTCAAGTCACAATCCAAGTACAATTAGGCTTAAGCATGGTTTTGTGGAATCATGGATGTGGTTAATCACCTTTAGGAATTAAGGAAAGAGCCTCCTCCTTTTGCCCAAAATGGCATGGTGACATGTAAAGAGGCTCTCATGGCTTGCATATGGCTTGTGCATGGCTCCATGGCTCCATTTGGCTTGGGAAAAGGTTTGGTCAATTTCATAAAAAAGGATTTTAAGGATTTTGGATAATTTGGTGGAAATTTGGATGAAACTTGATTTGGAATAATTTGATGGTGAATTTAGGACTTAGGTAATGGATTTAATTAAGTGGATGACAAATGGAGATGTCATGTGGGCTTTTGGATGAATTTGGGCTTTTGAATTTAAAGGGAGTGGGCTTTTGATTTTAGGATGGGCATTTGGATAAAAATTTTGTGAAGAACTTAGTCAAATAAATGTCATAATTGGTTTAGGGATGTTCTATGAAGGGCTTGGAATCAATTTGATGTGATTTGGAGTTGAATTGGTTTGAATTTGGATTTATTTGGTAAGTGGGCCTATGTAGGTCCAAGTGGGCCAAGTTGGGCTAATGTTGGGCTAGAGTTGAAATTGATGTAAAATCAATGTTGAGAAATGTTCATGGGGGTGTTTCAAAGAGGTTTTGGCTTTGGTTGGGCTTTGATTTTGGGGTTTGGGCTCATTTGGGTTAGGTTTGGGTTTAGGTCGAAATTGGGCCTTTTGGTTTTGGGTTGAATTTGAGTGGGGTTTGGGTCTAAATTTTGGGCAAATCATGTTAGTGTTTTGTTTGTGGGAATGTTAAGGAAGATTTAGAAAAGATTTGGGGTTAATTGGAGTTGAATTGGGTGAGTTTGGGTTAGGTTTAGGTCGTAGGTCCAAATTGGGCTTTAAGGCCAAAAGTGAGATTGGATTCAAATGTCAATCAAATTGGGCTTGGATTTGGTCTAGATTGGTGTTGGGATATTGATTTGAAGTTTAGAATTGAATTGGACCAAAATTGGGGTCAATTGGGTAGGTTTGGTTTGACATTGGGTTCACTTAGGGTTAAAATGGGTCAAGTGGGGGTTTTGACAAAAGTCGGGTATATTGACAAAATTGGCCCATGGTGTAGTTGGACAAAATGAAATTGGGAATATTTGGGATTTTCTGGAATTTTCTGGGAATTTTCTGAATTTTTGGATTTTTAGGCCAAGAGGGGTATTTTGGGTATTGGGAGGGTATTGGGAGGTTTTCTTGGAATTTTTGGTATTTTTGGGTATGGATGATCAATTTAAGTGATGTGGAGATGTTTGGTAATGATTTTGGAGAATTTTGGGAGATTTGGAAATCTTTGAGAAACTTGGGTAATTTCAAGGGTTTTGGGTAGGTTTAGTAGGTGTAGGGTCCCGGGGGTCAAAAATTGAAAATTTGGGAAATTGAAGATTGGGTGAATTTGGGTGGAAATAAGTCATTTTGGTTGAGCCATGAAGCCATATCAAACCCATATGAGCCATGAAAGGACTCATTTGAGGCATTCGCTATGTTGTTCCTAACCCTCTTAGCCAAGGGCTTAGGGGTTAAGGACCATCCATGTGAATCACCTACATGAGTCAGGAGGTCAAGTTGGGCATGGGTGTGGTTTTATGAGGTATGTGGAATTGTAGTGTGTAGGTGTAGTGTATAAGTCAGCCCCTTCACCAGACCAGGCCACCTGAGGCAGTCCTAAGGCCAAAGAGTCCTATAGGAACTCATCCTTTAAACTTCCACATTTGATTTCAACCCTCTAGGTGATTAGGGGTCTACAGTGAAGTTTGTGGAGTTTGCAGGGAGTTAAGAAGTGGTTTGAATTTCTAAAAGGTGGGTCCCAATTCTAGTCCTCTAAGATAGTCAAAGGAAAAGCCTAAGGCTAGATCCTAAGTACTAAAGAGAAGAAGAGAAGACCTCATCAAAAATGAGGTCAACAGCCACTCATGCAACAGGGGAAGACAAGAAAGTTAAGTTCGTGGTTGCTACAGCAGAGGGCAGGCTTGTCAGCGCATGCCCATAGATGTTCAAGAGGTAAGAAGAGCTACTCTCACTCCGATCCAACAAAGAAACAAGAACCATTGCATTCGTAAGATGCTGACCAAGCTAGCAGCTGATCAACATGAAGAGATAGTTGCTGCCATTAGTGCAAGTACTTCGAGGAAATCGGTTCAGCAGAAGCCAGAAAAGAGGAGATCAACTCTAAGCACAGCAGAAAGGATGAAAGAAATTCCAAGAAGAGCAGAAAAAGAATCCGTGCCACTAAGACAGACAAATGCACCAGTATTGAAGAGTCTTGTTGTGAAAGCAACCCCAGAGGATGTCTTGACAGAGACTATCCCCGTGGAGCCGAGACATGCAAGAGAGCGTGCTGGGGTTGAACCATACATCCCACAGTACGTTACCAGACCTTGCCAGTAGCAAATAATTTCGGAATACGAACTGGAAAGGATGCAGAATTTTGAAAAGAAAACTTTTGATTATTTTGAGAGAATCTGAGGCAAGAGAATCAACATCTTGGAGGGCCTTGAGCTGCATACAGATGTGTTCTCAGACTATGAGCAATAGCAAATTATGGACTGCATCATTGAGCTTCACAAAATGGGTCAAGCTGGTCATTTGAGAGAGAAGACCTACTCATAAGCTCAAAGGTGTATGAAAGGAAAAGGAGTTATAATCCAGTGCGGGTGTTTCTACAACTTCGCTGAAGACAGAAAGGGAAATCCACTAGGGATACTCCGTCATAGTGAGGTGGATTCGATGCCAATAATTATCAAGAGAATCGTAAAAAGGATGGTGACATGGAGGGTATTGCCCGAAGATTGCATACCCGACAGCTGCATCATTAACATATACATGGTGGGCGACTGCATACCGCCACACATAGATCATCATGACTTTGTCAGACCTTTCTGCACAGTGTCTTTTGTCAACAAATGTAACATCATGTTCGGATCCGGATAGCAGGCCCCCGAGAATTCTGAGGGCCGGTGGAGATACCTCTACCGGTAGGTTCCGTCTTGGTGTTAAGAGGAAATTGAGCGAACATAACAAAACATTGCATTCTAGGTGTGCCTGTTAAGAGGATCTCCGTTACTTTCAGAAGGATGGATGATAGAAAAATGCCTTTCCACTTTCATCCAGATCCAGAATTAGAGAGCCTTCGGCCCCACGAGCTGTGAGCTTCATGGGAGATAGCACACCTCCAATGCACATCCGAATGGTATTTCCTGCCAAAGGTGGCTAGGAAGGTGATGTTATTGTCCATATACCTCATTATTCAGACATGGATTTTGACAGATGCTTTTGAAGAAACTTACAAGAATCATAAACAATCCATTTTGGATTTATGTGGATTGTATGAGATGTTGAATTTTCAAGAAAAATATCATCATGTTTTGGATTGAGCTATATGATGTATTTTCAACAAATTGGAATGGAAACGAGCATGTCGGGTTTTGCTTTCACATCTTTTGTTCAAATTGACTGGGAAACGCCATTAAGTTAAATGAACTTCGAACAAAGAATGAAAAGAGAAGAAAAAAAATAAAGAACTCTTTTAAGAATCTGAATGTCAAAATAAACACCAAATTAACACGAACTCTAAATAAACAACAATGAAATTGAATCACCAGAACAAACGAAACGAACCTAAATCTCGAATTGAATTCCTATCTGAATCCGTTGATTTGAATCTTTCTACTGAAATCCATTTGAAGTTCCTCTGAATACTTTTTTGAGTTGATTCTTCCCCACAGAAGACTTCAACTTCTTTTTCAAACTTTGAAACTCTAAATCTAAAATTCCCAGCCTCAGGCTTTTTTCAAATCTTTTTCAACTCTTCGCAATTTCTTTCCTCTTTTGATAAGTTCGACTGAGTTTACTGACATAGAACCACGAAGTTTTTGATTTGGTTCTGATGGCATGGATTCATATCCTTCGCCAAACAATGAAAATTCGATCAACTTTCTTGGGATGTGAAACACTTTCATGTCTCATTCCAATCTTCCACTAAACTAAAATTTCCACGGAATCTTCAAAATAAAAAAAATCAAACTTCTGGGATTGGTACCTAACTTCCAATTCCCATCCTTCTGAGGCTGGTACCTAACTTCCAGTCCTCATTTCGAGATCGACACTTAAATTTCGATTCTCCTAAATGAATTTCCACCAAGTTTTCATTCCTTCCAAGAAATTTTTCCGCACTCTAATCCTCCGACTCGGGTATGAGACCAACAAGGCATCCTAATCTTGGTGTCCGCCAAGTTAGCATTCCTTCCAAGAAATTTTTCTGCATTCTAATCCTCCGACTCGGGTATGAGACCAACAAGGCATACTGATCTCGGTGTCCGCGAAGTTCGCATTCCTTCCGAGAAATTTTTCCACATTCTACTCCTCCGACTCGGGTATGAGACCAACAAGGCATCCTGATCTTGGTGTCCGCCAAGTTCGTATTCCTTCCGAGAAAATTTTTCCACACTCTAAACCTCTGACTTGGGTATGAGACCAACAAGGCATCCTGATCTCGTTGTCCGCTAAAATCGCATTCTATACGAAAAAATCTCCCGCACTCTTGAAACTTTGTGGTAGGTACTTAACTTTCGACTCTCTTCCGAGACTGGTACCTAATTTTCAGTTCTCACTCTTTTCTCGATCGATATTTGATTGTCGATTTCTTCTTGAGGCTAGCACATAAATTCTAGTTCTCTTTGTAATCCTGAGGTTGGAATCTAATTTCTAATTCTCATTTTAAATCCAAATTCTATGTGAAATTCATCTTGAAATCAATCTCAAATCAATCTCAAATTAAATCAAAATTTTGATTAAGTCAAATTGCAACCGAAATTAAAACTTGAATCAGAAACTCAAACTCAAAAGTGAAACTTGAAATAAAAATGAAACGGATCTAAAATATAATCTACCCGTCTCCAGATCTTGTGATTTAGAGTCCAACTCTTCTTCCCCAGCGAGAGTTCTGGAAACTTCATTCTTGGAGGTTTACCTGATACTCCACAACGGAGATTTTCTACACTTAGTTCTGAGTTAGACACTCGAACATCTGTGTTGATTTTGTTGATCTCTTCAATCAATGCCAATACGCGTGGTGTGCTTGATTGGCACACCACACCTATTGGGGGTCCATTTGTTGACCTCATTTTTGATGAGGTTCTTTCTTCTCTCTCCTTAGTGCTTAGGATCTAGCCATAGGTTTTCCCTTTGACTATCATAGAGGCCTAGAGATGGGACCCAACATTTAGAAATTCGAACACTTCTTAACTCCCTTCAAACCCCACAAGCTTGATTGTAAACCCCCAAGTCACTTGGAGGGTTGAAATCAATATGTGGAGGTTTAAAGAATGAGTTTCCTATAAGATTTTTTGGCCTTAGGAGTACCCTGAATGGCCTGGTCTTGGTGAGGGCAAGCTTGCACACACCACACTCTCACACACATTCTAAACCCTAAAACCACACACTCACCCAACTCAACTCCCCGTCTCATGTAGGTAACTCATATGGATGGTCCTTAACCCCTAAGCCCCTGGCTAAGAGGGTTAGGAACAACATATTGAGTGCCTAAAATGAGTCCTCTCATGGCTCTTGTGAGCTTAATATTGCTTCAAGGCTCAACCAAAATGGTCCCATTTTACTCACACCTAATTAATCTTTATTTTCCCCAAATTTCAATTTTTGACCCTTGGGGCCCTAAACCCACCAAACCTACCAAATACCCTTGAAGTTGTCCAAAATTCCCAAAATTACCTAAATTATCCGAAATTCCTCAAAATCAATCCTAAATATTCTCAACCTCTTAAATTGATCATCCATGTCAAAATATACCAAAATATTCAAAAATACCCTAAATACCCTCCAAATACCCAAAATATCCTTTTTAACTCAAAAATCCAAAAATTCTAAAACTTTACCAAAAAAAAATTCCAGAAAAACCCAAATATTCCCAAATTCATTTTGTTCAACTGCCACAAACCTCAATTTTTTCAATTTAATCCAATTTGATAAAAAAGTTCCAAATGGGCCCTTAAGGCCCAAAATGGCCAATTAACCCAATTCACCCTAAAATCAACCCAAATGACACCCAATTTTCCTCAAATTTGTTTTGAAATCTTCCTAACATCCCGACAAACAAAACAATAACTTAATTTACCCTATACATGGACCCAAACTCCACTCAAGCCCAACTTAAACTAAAATTCCCAAAATTGGCCTAAACCAACCATGAACCCAAATAAGCCCAAATCCCAAAAGCAAGACCCAAGCAAAATTTAAAACTCTTTGTTACACCTCCATAAACATTTAACAACATTAATTTTACATCAAAACCAACATTGACCCAACCTTAGCCCAAGTTAGCCCAATTTGATCCTCTTTGACGCTATTACTAAAAGACCCAAATTAAACCTAATTCAACTCCAAATTACCCCAAACTTGTTCCAAATCACTCATGACAGATTCCTAAACGAAATGCAGCATTTTTTGACACAATCTTTTACAAAATTTTTTTCCTAAGTTTATTTTAAAATCTAAAAGTCCATCCCCTTAAAGCATTTTAAAAGCCCATTTTCACTAAATTTAAAAAGCCCAAATGTCCAATCCAAAGCCCACATGACATTTCTTTCCATCATCCATTTAATCAAAATCACCCCTAAGTTTCAAAACCATCATTAAACCATTCCAAATCAAGCTTCATGAAAATTTTCCATCAAAATGCCAAAATCTCTAAAATCTATTTCCATGAAATTGACCAAGCTTTGCCCCAAGCCAAATGGAGCCATGGAGCCATGCAAAAGCCATAAACAAGCCTTGGGAGCCACTCTACACATCACCATGCCATTAATTGAAAAGGAGGATCCTCTTTTAAACCTACTTAAAAAAGTTTTATCCCTTTTAATGCTTCACCTTAACCCATGATTAATCAAAATATTCATGGATGGGGACTTCACCACCCTTTCCTAGCTGACCTAACTGATTCCCTCAGCCCAAAACCAGGTAATGGGGGGTGCACCCAACCCATTTGCATGAGTTGACCAAACTAAGCCCAAAAGAGGCACTTCCCCCATTCCATTTGAATCAAGCCCTTTACACATGGCCAACCTCCATTGATTGCACTAAACTCAATCCTTGACCTCATTGGTCAATATGGTGACTGGACCCTGGCTGAACCACCACCCCAGTCATCGGAAAACACCACACCCCAGAGCTCCATGTGAGCCAAAAAATTCAAAACTCTCTTGCTGAGCTGTCTCAACCCCAGTGGACACCATGGCTCTTCTTCTCCTCCCCTGAGCAGTTGATCCTAGCCTCCAATTTCCCCTGGGAAGCCTTCCAACCATGGATATTTAAAATCCTCACCTCCGCGGCCAAAAGTTTGGATGCATTAGACCTTACCAAAACTCTACCCAATTCATTCCAAACCCTTCTCCTAAAATAGAGCAGTTGATCCCCTCTGAAATCCAGCCCTAAAACCCCTTCTATGAGCTCAATTTCTAAGCTTAATTTTAAGCCCAAAACCATGATACTTCACCACAGTGAGCCAATCTTCAAATTGATTGAATCTACACCTTCACCAGACCAAAAGAAGAAGTTCCCCAGCAAAAGCCCCCTCACCAGGCCAGCAATTCTTCTTACCGACCAATCTTTGAAATCGGGCTTGGTAGAAATCAGGTCTAGACATTTCACCAGGACTAGAGGCTCCATTCCTAGCTTCCTTGAACTCCAACGAACGTGCCGAGCACATCCAATCGAGGCTTCACCTCTTGGACCAAGGTATGGAGACTTCTCCTCAGCCCGAGATTTCAGTGATTCATCATCTAATTTGAGTATATTTCAATGCATGTTAGCCATATGGATGTGTAG
The DNA here is from genome assembly GCA_022702705.1 of Papilionanthe hookeriana x Papilionanthe teres. Taxonomy (NCBI): domain Eukaryota; kingdom Viridiplantae; phylum Streptophyta; class Magnoliopsida; order Asparagales; family Orchidaceae; genus Papilionanthe; species Papilionanthe hookeriana x Papilionanthe teres. The sequence goes on along the minus strand of CM040421.1, from coordinate 154,343,989 downwards.
CTCTAGGCTAGAAGAACATGTAGGAGAAAACCGCATGTGATTTGGTTAACTATAGCTCGAGATCTTAAGGTTTAAGTGTAGACAGTTCTTTAGTTAGAACACCTGGGGCGGATGAATGGATGTCGTCTATTCACACGTGTATCGAATGAACGATCCAGATTGCGCCGAACCGGAACACGGGACGAGACCGTGGGGCCGCATGGCGCTGAGGTGGAAGGCGAAGTCGAATGGAGAAGCGCCGCGTGGAACTTCGGAGTTGTCGAGGATGACGGGGCGCCGCGCTGGATAAGTAGAAAGATAGGGTTTTTTTCCTATTTATTTAATTCAGCCAACTTCAAAAATCCATATCATTGCATAGAAAAATCACAAAAATAAAAGAAAAATACCTTCTAACTCAGTGAACAGAGGAGAATAATGTGGAATAAGAATTAACTTAATTTGTTGACTCTATGATTTTTAATGATTTAAATGCTCTCTGTGATGTTTTTAATTCTCAATTTGCATACACAATTCATCATGGCATGAGACCATAGGGTTTTTGTAGCCTCTATTCTTGGGAACATTCCCTGAAGTTTCCAAGGCCAGAGGCCATCTATATGCCAAGTTATTGATTTTCCAAGTTTATGTGTCTGTTTTAGCATTTTAATTCCAATAATTAACATGTTGATTAATAAATTCTAAAAAAATTAGGGGAAGTATCTCAGGAACATAGGACCCTAGGAAAATTATGGTTTGATTTAATTCTCTAAAAATAACCCTAATTAGCCTAAACACTCAAAACTGAACTTTACTTAATAAGGAGTAACCACACATCAAAATCACTTGAATACAATTCTCCACTGTCACTTAAGATTTACAGAATCTCACATAAAAATTTGAAGTCAATTGGAAATAATTTAAGCCATTAAATGAATTATTTAAGTTGTATGGTCATTTTTAAAATAAAAAAATTCATAAAACCCAAAATACACTTTAAAAATGCACCAAATTAGTTTTGTGGGCTCTCTGATATCAGAGGAGTCTACCAATATTAAAATTGGAATTTTCTAAAAATTTTTATTTTAACTATATTTTTAATATTTTAATAATAGAAATTTAAAAAAATCATAAAAATATTAAAAAATAAAAAAATGTCATATTTGGTCCCCTAATCACTTAGGAACCAACCAAATATTATTCGTAAGTCCCTAGGTTAAGATATTGAATTTTAAGTGCTTAAAGCAATTATTAATATTAAAAAATGGATTTTCAAACCTTCCCACAAAAATAATTCTAATAAATCAAAGAAAAATCAAAAAGATAAAAAATTTGTTTCTCCGATTTCCTTGAGATTAGAGGGACTTAAGAAAAATATAAAATCCATTTTTAAACTTTAATTTTATTTCATAATTAATTAATACCCAAAAATCAAAATAATTATAATAAAGAAAATATAATTAAAAAAATCTCCAAAATTGATCTAAGTGGTCCTCTGGTCAGTAGGGACATCCCATAATTTTCTTAATGACAGAAACTTTACATTGGTCATGTTATTGAATTTTCATTGAAAATCCTTATTTTTATCAAAATAATTATATAAATTAAATTAAAAACAAAAAAATTACATTTTCTCCTCTAATGTCTTAAATGACATGTGAGTGAAGTGACATAAAAATTTTAAGTTCATTTGAGCTCAATTTGGTGAGTTATGAAGTGATTAGGCTTAAAAGGGGAATAAAAGTTATTAAGGATTTTAACCCTAATTAATAGTTTAATTGAAGGGAGGGTAAAATATTTGATCTTAATTTTCTCTTGGATGATTGAAATTTAGGGAAATAAAGGGGTAGAAACCCATTAGTCACTTTGAAAATATCAAAATGGAACTTTAATTAATTAAATCATGTAAATTTTGGGAAGAATAATAATTAAAATTTGGATTATTAACATTAGGGACATGATTAAAGAAGATATGAACTCTCTAATCTACAATCCCTAAATAGATCAATTCAACAATATTCAATTTTTAATGAATTCTAAAATGATGTCTAAAATTAAAAATTAAAAAGGTAAATAACCCTTAAATAAATTAAAACTTAAAACATTAAATGATTTAACAATCAAATTAAAATAAATTTTAAACATTTAAAATTAATTTGAAATCACTTAAGAACAAACTTAAAGCAAATTGCAAACCTCAAGTAATCTTAAAACAATTCATAATTAAAAAAAATATGAAAATCAAACTAATTAAAATCAACCTAAAGTATTATAATTAATCCAAATCAAGTCATCAAAATTTAATAAAATTAAATAATTTAAACACCTCCTTAAACCTAAGAAAATTTAAAATATTAAGATCATTTAAAATAAAAAAATTTAATTTAATTAAAACAACTTGAATACTATTCAAAACTTAAATTTATTAATCAAAATTTTATAACTAAACCAAATCACTTTAAATCATCAATTCCAAATTTAAATAAAGAATTGTTAAAATCTTTAACAAACTAATTTTCCACTGAAGGCATTCATTATTATTATAACTCTTAAATGGAGCATCAAGTGACAAATCACTTTACTCATCGGATAATCAAATGTCTAAGTTCACTAAGAAAGAAACAAAACTTAACTAAATTCTCGGATGACCTATTCACCTGTGCAATGAAATTCATTTGGACTCGAAACAATCCCAGAAGCATTGAAAAGATGTTTAGGACTCGTCCTAAGCACTTTTTTAAGATGACGGGATGGTTCTTTGGTGAAGAAAATCATCCTTAACAAAATACAAGAACCTAGACATCATAGGAATTGACTAGCAATAGGATTAGGATTTTGGTAGACAACCAGAACCTTCCCTTTGCTTTACCTAGGTACTTATTACAAGAATTTGAATGCCTTAACATGTGTTTTAAGTGCAGCTTGGAATGATGGGAAGACCCTCCAGGTACGCTTTTATTTTATTGTAATTTATTTACATGCGCTGTACTTTCTTTCTTATAAAACTTGCATGTTAAACAAGAACGTCACCCTGCATGAAAACTGAAACCATTAGGAGAGCCACAAAACTGAAACCCAAAACTAAATTAAAAGTCACAACCAGATAAAATTCACCGCCACAACATTCAAAATATAAATTAATCAAAATTTAATCACAAACAAGAACAACAAAACTACAATTACAACTAAATTAAAACGTCTCGTTGGATGATCGGAAATACCTTAGATGATGTAACCTACATGTTTCTAACGGGATTTCCCACGGTCTAAATGAAAGTGTGGAATTCATTTAGTTGAGTTTAGCAAATTCATTTGGACTAAGTGAATCCGATAAAAATAACGGTGCCAAAATGATGGAACCGTGGGATCTTAACCGGTGTTATTATAGCCAACTTTAGGATTCCCCTAACAAAATGTTAAAACATCTGAACCTTAAGACTTTTCTAAACTAGAACACTTTTCTTATCTCTTGATTTTCACTTTCCAAACTAAACCTTCTGCAACAACAAGGAGCTGGAGCACAGTGGGCAACACGGGCATCTTCATCAGCAAAACTTGGGTTTACATCAGCAAAACCTTTCTTAGAGTTAAATAACAAAGCCATAGGATTTCAAGGTAGTTTTCCTAGTGCAACATAAATCCTCAGCTTTTCGTTAGGCATTTGCATAATCATGTTATGTAAATTAAGCCATAACCGGTTTTAGGACTCCGAGGTAGTCGTTTGGTACGACATAAACCCTCACATCTTCGAGGTCATTTGTATGATTATGTCATACTAATATAAGTCCAAATTAACCAAAATTGGCAAGACTGAAACATTAAATAAATTCTCAAATTGAAGCCAAACAATAGGATAGTTGGGAAGTCACCGAAATTCACTTCAGGTGCGTGACATCCCCTACTTCTTCTCCATTGGATTCTTAAAATAAATGTTCCAAATTTGATCCATTCCCAATTGAAATTTCCAAAATCCAATTGTTTGAAAACCTTAAACTTTGAAATTCTTGAGAGCAAACCCTCTGATCATTATCGAGAGTTTTCTTTAGTGTCTTCGGACATTTAGGATGTAATTAACTATAGGGGCTTGCCCTTATAGGGAACTTTAAGAACCCAGTTAAAATAAACCCCGCTTTATTCCTTTATATTAAGCAGGGGAACTTGTCGGCTTATAAAATTGGTTTGCAAACCAAACAGATGTCACAAATCTTCAAATCTATTTGATCAAGCCCCATCATCAAGCAGTGTGTCTATTCTTTGGGATAGATACACGGTTGTGATGCGGTGCTCGTTTATATAACCTATTTGGGATGTGAGATCGGTTTGATTTCATATTTTAAATTTTTTTAAAAAAATCAATTGCTACTTTTCAAATTATATATATTTAAATTAAATTTAAAAACTAAAAATTCTCCGACAACTTCTGTTGGCGACCCTTTTTTTAAAATACAACACACAACCTAAAAATATGCCAACAAGGTCCAACATACATGAACCTAACCTTAACCTATATTTAGATTCAACCCAACTTGAATCTAAGTCAAACTTAATCCTAATGAAGTCTACTACATTAGACTTAATTAAACCTTTAAACCTTAATCAACTAAGGTTTAACCAATCCTAAACCCTAATTAAGTCTACCACATTAGACTGAATTAAACCATTAAACCTTAACTAACTAAGGTTTAATAAAACCTAAACTCTATTTAAGTATACCACATAAGACTTAATTAAACCATTAAACCTTAACTAACTAAGGTTTAATCAAACCGAAATCCTAATTAAGTCTACCAAATTAGAGTTAATTAAACTTTTAAACCTTAACTAACAAAGGTTTAATCAAACTTAAACTCTAATTATGTCTATCACATTAGACTTAATTTATTTATTAAACCTTAACAAACTAAGGTTTATTCAAACTTAAATTCTAATTAAGTCTACCACATTACACTTAATTAAACTATTAAACCTTATCCAATTAAGGTTTAATCAAATTCAAACCTAAACCTAACATAAGTCTAACCCATATTAGACTTAAGTCAAACCATACTTAGGTTTAACCTAATACGAGCCTAAGTCTAACCTAAAACCAACTTAAGTCTAATTCATATTAGATTTAAGTCAAACCATATTTAGGTTCAACCTGACATGAACCTAAGTCTAAGCCAACCTACCTTAAGTCTAACCCATATTAAACTTAAGTTAAATCATACTTAGGTTCAACCCGACATGAACCTAAGTCTAAACTAATCTAACTTAAGTCTAATCCATATTAGATTTAGGTCAAACCATACTTAGGTTCAACCTGACATGAACCTAAGTCTAACCTAAACCTAACGTAAGTCTAACCTATATTAGACATAAGTCAAATCAAACATAGGTTCAACCTGACATGAACCTATGTATAACCCATATTATACTTAAGTCAAACCATACTTAAGTTCAACCTGACATGAACCTAAGTTTAACACAAACCTAACTTATGTCTAACCCATCTTAGACTTAAGTCAAATCATACTCAGGTTTAACATGACATGAACCTAAGTCTAACCTAAACCTAACTTAATTTCAACCCACATTGAACTTAAGTCCAAACCTAAACCTTAGGTTCGACCTAACTTAAATCTAAACCAAAACGTAACTTAAGTTCAACTCATATTGAACTTAAGTCAAAATCTAAACATTAGCTTCAACTGACATTAACCCTAACTCAACTCAACTCGACATAAGCCTTAGGTTCAAATGACAACTAACTCAATTCAACTTGATATAAATCTTAGGTTCAACTGAGAATGAACCTAACCAAACTCAAATCCACATAAAACTCAAAATTAAACTCAAATCAAGATAAAAAACTAAACCAAATTTAAATAGACAAAAGTCGACATAAATCTTAGTTTCAACCCAAATTAATCCTAAATTGGCATAAACCTTAGGTTCAACCCAAATTAAACATAAATCAACATAAATGTTAGGTTCAATCCAAATTGAATCTAAATCGACAAAATTGAACCGAAATTGACATAAACAATATAAATTTGACATTTCAAAACAAAAATCGACATAAACGACATAAATTTGACATTTCAAAATAAAAATCGACATAAACGACATAAATTTGACATTTTAAAACAAAAATCAACATAATCAACATTTCAAACATTACTCAAACATAATTTGACATTAACTGACATTTTAACTCAAATTCAACAAACACCAACATTAACCGACGTTAATCGACATTTCAAACAAAACTCAAAAAACACCAACATCAAAAGACTTTAACCAAGATTTTAAATCAAACTCAACAAACACCGACATGTCGGCATATTTTTAGGTTACGTGTTTTGAAAAGGGGTCGCCTACAGAAATTGTCTGCGAATTTTCATATTTTAAATTTAATTTAAATTTATATATATAGTTTAAAAGATAACATTTGATTTTGAAAGTAATTTTAAGTTTAAAAGTTTTAAGATATGAAATCAAATCGAACTCACATCCCAAATAGTTTATATAAACGAGCACCGCACCACAAACCGTGTATCTATCCCGAAGAATAGACACACTGCTTGATGATGGGACTCGATTAAATAAACTAGGAGATTTGTGACATCCGTTTAGTCTGCGAACCAATTTTATAATCTGACAAGTTCTCCTGCTTAATATAAAGGAATTAAGCAGGGTTTATATTACCTGGGTTCTTAAAGTTCCTTATAAGGGCAAGCCCCTATAGTTAATTACATCTTAAATGAAGTGAATCATTTAAGAAAACTCTCGATAATGATCAGTGGTTTTGCTCTCAAGAATTTCAAAGTTTAAGGTTTTCAAAGGATTGAATTTTGGAATTTCAATAGGGAATATAACAAATTTGGATCAGTTTATTTCAGGAGTCCAAAGGAAGAAAAGTAGGAGAAGCTGAGGATCCAAGAAGTAATCTTGGAAACTTCCCAAACTATCCTATTGTTTGGCTTCAATTTGGGAGTTTATTTAATGTTTCAATCCTGCTGATTTTTAATTAATTAGGACTTATATTAGTATGACATAATCATACAAATAGCCTCGAAGATGTGAGGCTTTATGTCGTACCAAACGACTACCTCGGAGTTCTAAGACCGGTTAGAGCTTAATTTACATAACATGATTATGCAAATATCTAACAAAAGGGTTGAGGATTTATGTTGCACTAGGCAAACTACCTCGAAATCCTACGGTTTGGTTGTTTAATTCTAGGAATGTTTAGCTGATGTAGATTTGTCTTCTGTGACGAAGATGGCCGTGCTGCCCACCGTGCTCCAAGCTCCTTATTGTTGCAGAGGTTTAGTTTTAGAAGTCATAAATCAAAGGATAAGAGAGGTGTTTTGGTTTAGAGAAAATCTTAAAATCCAAGTGTTTTTAATGTTTTAATTAAAACAAATCTGAAACTTGTTTAAGCAGAACGAATTAAGAACTCACGGTTCCGTCATCCCAGCACCGTTATTTTCATCGAATTCACTTAGTCCAGATGAATTTGCTAAACTCAGCTGAATGAGTTCCACACTTTCATTTAGACCGTGGGAAATCCCGTTAGCAACATGTGGGTTACATCATCAGAGGTATTCTCGATCATTCGACGAGACGTTTTAATTTAGTTGTAATTGTAGTTTTGTTGTTCTGTTTGTGATTAAATTTTGAGTTGTTTTATATTTTGAAATGTTGTGGCGGTGATTTTTATCTTGTAATGACTTTTAATTTAGTTTTGGTTTTAGTTTAGGGATTATCCTAAAGGTTTTGGTTTTCATGCAACAGTTGTTTATCATGCAAGAAAAGTAAAGTACAGTGCATGTAAGTAAATCGCAATAAAGTAAATTGCAATAAAATAAAAGCGTACCTGGAGGGTCTTCCCGTCATCCCAAGCTGCACTTAAAACACATGTTAAGACATTTAAATGTTCCAACAAGTACCTAGGTAAAGCTAAGGGAAAGGTTTTGGTTGTCTACGAAAGTCCTAATCACTATGGCTAGTCATCTCCTATGACGTCTAGGTTCTTGTGTTTTGGTTTAAGGATGATTTTCTTCCCCATAGAACAATTATGTTCAATTGTTCTTATAAACATCCCATCATATTGAGGAAGTGCTTAAGACGAGTCTTAAATATTTTTTGAATACTTCTAAGATTGTTTTAAGTCCAAGAGAATTTAATTATACAAGTGAATTAATCATCCAGGGGTTTAAGTTTTGTTCTCTTGCATAATGAACTAGGACATTTGAATATCCTATAAGTGAAGTAACACTTCACTTGATACCTCATTTAAGAGTTATAATAATAAGAGCTTTATAAGGGCAAATCAACTTGTTAAGTATTTTAATGATTTAAACTCAATGATTTAATTTTGATTTTGACTTGATTATAAAAAATCAGTTTAAGTTTGGAATAGTGTTCAAATTATTTTAGATTTAATTCTTAAAGATTTAATTTTGGTTTGTTGATAAATTATTTTGATTTAATTTAATGCAATTTAATTTAATTTTAATTTAATTTAATTTTAATTTAATTTAGTTTTAATTTAATTTAATTTTTAATTTAGTTTAATTTAATTTAATTTAATTTGATTTAATTTAATTTAATTTTAATTTAAATTTAATTTTAATTTAATTTAATTTAATTTAATTTAATTTTAATTTAATTTAATTTAATTTAATTTAATTTAAATTTTAATTTAATTTAATTTTAATTTAATTTTAATTTAATTTTGATTTAATTTAATTTAATTTAATTTTAGTTTAATTTTAATTTGGATTATTATTTTAATTAATTTTTTTATGTAAGAATTAAGTATTATTGAACTAATTTATTTAGGGATTTTTAAATTAAAGAATAAATATCCTCTTAATAATATCCCTACTTTAATAATTCCAATTTCTATTATTCTTCCAAAATTTCAATTAATTAATTAATTAAAGTTTTATTTTAATTATATTTGAACAGAGTTAGTAGGTTTCTAACTTCAATCATTTAAGTTTCAATCATCGAAAATCAGTTTAAAATCAAATATTTTACCCTCCCTTTTTGATTAATCCTAAAATTTTAATTAAGGGTTGAAATTTTTAATTACCCTTTTGCCCTTCAAGCTTAATAATTCTATAACTCACTAAATTAAGCTCAAATGAACTTGAAATTTTTATGTAACCTCACTCAAATGTTAATTAAGACATTAGAGGAGAAAATGTGATTTTTACTGTATTGAATTTATTTATGTAATTATTTTTGATGGAAAATAGGGGTTTTCGAGGAAAATTCAACAACATGACCAAGCAAATGCTTCATCCTTGAGAAAATTATGGGATGTTCCTAATGAGCAGAGGACCATTTGGTCAATTTTGGTGATTTTTTGAATTATATTTTATTTATTAGAATTATTTTGAGTTTTGGAGTATTAATTAATTTTAAAATAAAATTAAATTTAAAAAAAAGATTTTATATTTTTCTTAAATCTCTCTGATCTCAAGGAGTCCAGAGAAACAAATTTTACATTTTTTTTATTTTTCTTTGATTTATTAGAATTATTTTAATGAAAATGTTGGAAAATACATTTTTTAATATTAAAAATTACATCAAGCCTTTAAAATTCAATATCTTACCCTAGGGACTTAAGAAAAATATTTGGTTTGTTTGTATGTAATTATAATTCAAAATGTGACATTTTGGTGATTTTTAATATTTTTATGTTTTTTATTATTTTTTAATTATTAAAAATATTAAAATAACGATAAAAATCAACTTTTTTAGAAAATTAAAATTTTAATTTTCCTAAGTTTCTCTGATATCAGAGAAGCTCCAAAACTATTTTTGTGAATTTTTGAAAAGTATTTTGTGAGTTATAAATTTTTAAAGTTTAATTTCACCCATTTTGCTTAAGAGGCTTAATAAACCCATTTGGTGAGGTTAATCAAGTCCAATTGATTTCAAATTTTTATGAAATGTTCCTCTAATCCCAAAGATCAGTGGAGAATTAATTTCAAGTCAATTTGATGTATATTTAACCCTAATTAATTAAAATTAAATTTTGGGTATTTAGACCAATTAGGGTTATTCCAAGTGAATTAACTCAAAACTTATTTTTGCTAGGTTTCTCTGGTCATAAGAAACATCACCAAATTTTCCTAGAATTTATTTCTCAACATGCTAATTATTGGAATTAAAATACTCAAAATAGTAACATACAATTGAAAAATCAATAACTTCTCATAGGCATGGCCTCTGACCTTGGAAAATTCAGTGAATGTTCCCAAGTTCAGAGACTTTAAAAGCCCTATGGTCTCATGCCATGGAGAATTGTCTATGTGCATGGAGAATTGAAATAGCGCAGAGAGTAATTAAATCATTAAAAATAAAATACTAAATGAAATTAATTAATTTCTTTTCCACATTATTCTCCTCGCATTCCTTTGAGTAAGAGGGTATTTTTATTTTATTTTTAGGATTTTTCTACACAATGTTATGGATTTTCTAAGTTCTGGATATTTAATAAATAAGATAATACCCTAATTTCCTACTTAACCACGTGGCGCCGCGTCAACCTTAGCAGATCCGAAAGGCTACGCGGCGTCTCCTGGTTCGGCGCCGCCATCTGAGTCAGCTGCCACGGGGCTCGCAGTTCACGTATCTGAGCCGTCCGCTTGATACACGCGCGATCCAACGGCTCCTAGTCATCGTCTACGACTGGTGTGCACCCGTGACCGTCCACACTAAAACCCTAAGAACTAACTCGATTCTCAACTGATTTTTTGTGTTCTTATGCTCTATGGATTCGTCTTGAAGAGACGAACACATCCATATGGTAAACATGCATTGAAATTAAGGCATTTGAAATGGAGAATCTCCAGAAGCTCGGGAAGAACAGAGAGTTCATACCATTGCTCAGAGAAGTGAAGCTTTGATCTGAGAGTTGTGTCACGTTCGATTGGGTCCAAGCATGTTCCAGATGAAGTCCCTTGGCCTGGAGAATTGCCTAGGTGCAAAAGAGGCCACAGCCGATCACAAAGCTTGGAGGCTGGAGCAACTAGGTGGCCTGGAGAGGGGGTTTTCATTGGGGAACTTCTCCTCTTAGTCTGGTGAAGGTGTAGGACCAATAAATTTGGAGATTGGCTCACTGTGGTGAAGTGCCCTAGTTTTGGGCTTGAATTTCAACTCTAAAATTGAGCTCACAGAGAAGAAATGGCAGGGGAATTTCAGTGGGATCAAGTTCTTTAGGTGTGGGGAAGAGTCTAGAATGATTTTGGCAGAGTTTCTGTGTGGTTTGTTTCAGCACCACCTCCATGGCCGAGAGAGGTGGTGTTTAAGTAGGAGTGGCTAGAGGGCCTCTCGGGGGGGTTTGATGGTTTAGATCAGCTGCTTAGGTCAAGGGAAGAACAGCCATGGCAGCCATTGGACATGGGGCAGCTCAGCAAGGGAGAATTTCAATGTTGGGCACCTCCCAAGGTCTCGGCCATGGGGTTTTCCGGCGGCTGTGGTGGCCGGCCGGCCAGGGTCAGGTCAATCTCAGGCTCAGAGAAGTCAGGGCTTGATTCCTGTGGGTTCAATTGAGTTTTGCCAAGTGTAAAGGGGCTGGATCAAAGTGGCATGGAGGAGTGCCAATTTTGGCTTAATTTGGTCCAAGACATGGTTTTAGGTTTGTTTCATCTCTTCATGGCCTGATTTTGGTAAGAGGAGGTCAGGTGGGTCAGGCTCACATGTGTGGTGAAGTCCACATCCAAACATATTTGGATTAATTTTGGGTTAAGGGTAATCATGGTTAAGGCTAATGACCTTAAGGGGATCTAGAAAGGGCTTCCTCCATTTGCCCAATGTAGTATGGTCACATGTCAAAGCTTTCATGGCTCCACAAGGGGCTTAAGGATGGCTTCAAGGCTCTCATATGGCTTGGGAAAAGTCAAGTCAACTTTCATGGAAAAGGGTTTATGCAATTTTGGTATTTTGGTGTGAAATTTGGATGGTTTGTCATATGGCTTAATTTAGAAAAATTTGATTGTTGATTTAGAATTTAGGGATGAATTTAATTAATGAAATGATGAATAGAGTGTCATGTGGGTTTTAGCATGAAGTTTTGGGCTTTTAAAATTTGGTAAAGGTGGGCTTTAAAAATGGCATAAGGGGATGGGACTTTTAAGTATAAAAATTAATTTAATAAGTGGAAATTTTGTAAAGGATTGGGCTAATAAAATGTTGGGTTTAGTCTAGGGATGTGTCATGAGTGATTTGGATCAAGCTTGAGGTGGTTTGGAATTGAATTGGATCTAAATTGGGTCTCTTTACTGATAGGGTCAAAATAGGTCAAAATGGACTAACTTGGGCTATGGTTGGGCTAATGTTGGATTTGATGTAAAATTAATGTTGAGAAATGTTTATGTGAGTGTTTCAAAGAGGTTTCAACTTTGGTTGGGTTTTGATTTTGGGATTTGGGCCTATTTGGGTTAGGTTTGGGTGTAGGCCCATTTAAGGGATTTTAGGTTTGGGTTGAATTTGAGTAGGGTTTGAGTCCAAATTTTGAGAAAATTATGTCAGTGTATTGTTTGTGGGGATGTTAGGGAAGGTTTAGAAAAGGTTTGGGGTTAATTGGAGTTGAATTGGGTTGGTTTGGGCTAAGTTTGGGTCATGGGTCAAAATTGGGCTTTAAGCTTAAAAATGAAATTGGATTCAAATGCCAATCAAATTGGGCTTGAATTTGGTCTAGATTGATATTGGGGATATTGAATTGAAAATTAGAATTGAATTGGACCAAAATTGAGATCAAATGGGGTGATTGGGTTTGACATTGGGTTCATTTGGGTTTAAAATGGGATAAATTGGGGGTTTTGGTAAAAGTGGGGTATATTGACAAAATTTGCCCATAGTGTAGTTGGACAAAATGAAATTGGGAACATTTGGGATTTTCTGGAATTTTCTGGGAATTTGTGGAATTTTTGGATTTTTGGGTCAAGAGGGGCATTTTGGTAATTTGGAGGGTATTGGGGGGTATTTTTAGAAATTTTGGTATTTTTGGCTGGAGATGGTCAATTTGAGTGGGGGAAAATGTTTAGGATTGATTCTGAGGGCTTTTGGGTGATTTGGAGATTTTGGATGATTTGGGCAATTTCAAGGGCTTTTGGTAGGTTTGATAGGTGTATGGTCCCCGGGGTCAAAAATTGAAATTTTGGAAGAATGAAGATTGATCATATGTGAGTGAAATGGAATCACTTTGGTTGAGCCATGAAGCCATATTAAGCCCATATGAGCCATGAGAGGACTCATTGGATGCATTCACTATGTTATTCCTAACCCTCTTAGCCAGGGGTTTAGGGGTTAAGGTCCATCTATATGAATTACCTACATGAGTCAGGGAGTCAAGTCGGGCATAGGTGTGGTTTTAGGATTTGGATTGTGTGTGTGAGAGTGTAGTGTATGAGTGTAGTGAGTGTGTAAGTCAACCCTCACCAGACCAGGCTACCCAGGGTAGTTCTAAGGCCAAAGAGTCCTACAGGGAACTCATCATTTAAACCTCCACATTTGATTTCAACCCTCTAGGTGATTAGGGGTCTAGAATCAAGCTTGTGGGGTTTGCAGGGATACAAGAAGTGGTTTAAACTTCTAAAGGGTGGGTTCCACTTCTAGTCCTCTAAGATAGTCAAAGGAAAAGCCTAAGGCTAGATCCTAAGTACTAAAGAGAGAAGAGAAGACCTCATCAAAAATGAGGTCAACAAATGGACCCCCAATAGGTGTGGTGTGCTAACCAACCACACCGCACGTATTGGCGTTGACCAAAGAGATCAACAAGACCAACAAAGATGTCCAAGTGACAAACTTGGGACTATTAGAAGAATTTCCGCAGGGGACTATCAGGTATATTTCCAAGACCGGAGATTCCTGAACTCTCGCTGGGGAATGGAAAAGGAGGTGAACTCCAAATCACATGATCTGGGGAATTCGATTTAGATTTCATTTTACTTTTAAATTTCAAGTTTCAATGTGTGAGTTTGAATTTTTATTTGATGTTTGGTTTAAAATCAATTTGAGGAAATTTGGATTTGAAATGAGAATTGAAACCTAGGTTCCAATCTCGGGATTGTAAAGAAAACTGGAATTTAGGTACCAACCTCGGAATGAGAATCAGAGTTTAGGTATCGGCGAAAAAAGGATGAGAGTCAGAATTTAGGTACTGATCTCGAAAGTTTAAACAGAGCTGGAACTGAAATTTTAGTATCAATCCTGGGAGAGAATCAAAATTTAAGTATCGATCTCGAAAGATGGGAGGTAGAATTTAGGTACTGTCCCCGAAAGAGAACTGGAATTTAGGTACCAGTCTCGAAAGTTGAGAATTGAAATTTAAGTATCAATTCAGATGAGAATCAAAATTTAGGTATCGATCTCGGAATGATAACATGAATTTAGGTACCAGTCTTCGAAATTTTGAATTGAAATTTAGGTATCAATTCGGATGAGAATCGAAATTTAGGTATCGATCTCGGAATGAGAATTGGAATTTAGGTACCAGTCTCGGAAATTTTGAATTGAAATTTAGGTATCAATTCGGATGAGAATCGAAATTTAGGTATCGATCTCGGAATGAGAACAGAAATTTAGGTACCAGTCTCAGAAATTTTGAATTGAAATGTAGGTATCAATTCGGATGAGAATTGAAATTTAGGTATCGATCTTGGAATGAGAACTGGAATTTAGGTACCAGTCTCGAAAATTTTGAATTGAAATTTTGGTATCAATTCGGATGAGAATCGAAATTTAGGTATCGATCTCGGAATGAGAACTAGAATTTAGGTACCAGTCTCGGAAATTTTGAATTGAAATTTAGGTATCAATTCGGATGAGAATCGAAATTTAGGTATCGATCTCGGAATGAGAACTGGAATTTAGGTACCAGTCTCGAAAATTTTGAATTGAAATTTAGGTATCAATTCGGATGAGAATCGAAATTTAGGTATCGATTTCGGAATGAGAACTGAAATTTAGGTACCAGTCTCGAAAATTTTGAATTGAAATTTATGTATTAATTTGGATGAGAATCGAAATTTAGGTATCAATCTCGGAATGAGAACTGGAATTTAGGTACCAGTCTCGAAGATTTATCTGTATGAAGAGGGACCCAGTCTCATGCCATCAGAACCAAATCGAACAAAGTTCGTGGCTCCGTGTCAATAGACCTAGTCAATCTTCGTACAAGAGGGAAGGGAATTCACAGAAAATCAAAAGGGTTTCGATGTGACGAAAAGGGTGTGGGATTTTTTTGAAATTTGAAGTGTGAGTTTTCCGTGAGGAAGAACCATCCCGAAAGAGGGTTTCAAAGTAGTTTGAAGTAGATTTTGATCTGAGGAAGAATTGAAGGATTTGAAAGAGATAGATTGAGATTGTAATTCCATTTGAGATTCATTTTTCATTTTGTTTGTCCTTTAATGATTCAATTTTATTTTTGTTGTTTATTTGATGTTCACGTGAATTTTATTTGGTGTTCATGTGGATTTGAAGTTCATTTAAATATTTCGATTTGTAAGAAAGGTTCTTCTTTATTTCTCTTTTCTTTTATGTTCTTTGTTCAAAGTTCATTTAACTCTAATGGCGTTTCCCAGTCAATTTGCACAAAAAGAGGTGAAGGCAAAATGTGACATGGTCACTTTCATTCCAATCTTGTTGAAGATACATCACACAACTCGATCTGAAATATTTCTCACACAATCCATGACTCAAAACGGACTATGTATGATTCTTGTTGATCCATCCAAAAAGTATATGTTAAAAAATCCATGTCTAAATAATGAGATACACGGTCAATAACATCACCTTCCACGCCATCCTTGGTAGGAGTGCCGCATGGATGTGCATTGGAGGTGTGCTATTTCCCATGTAACTCACAGCTCGTAGGGTCGGAGACTCTCCAATTCTGGATCTGGCTAGAAGTGGTAAGTTACCTTTCTGTCGTCCATCCTTCTAAAAGTGACAGAGATCCGCTCCACTGGTACTCTCGGTATATAATGTTTTGCGATGTCTGCTCCATTTCCTTGTAATATCATGACGGAACCTACCGGAAGTGGTATCTCCACCGGCCCTCGGAACTTACCCGGGTCTACTATTCGGAGGTCAGATCCGAACATGATATTGCATTGGTTGACGAATGAAACTGTGTAGAAAGGACTGACAAAGTCATGGTGGTCTATGTGTGGAGGTATGCAGTCGCCCTTCTGATAAATGTTGATGATGCAACTGTTGGGTATGCAATCTGCTGGCAGTACCCTCCACATTATCATTCTTTTCACCATTCTTTTAATTATCCTTGACATTGGATCCACCTCACCGTGACGGAGTATCCCTGGTGGATTTCCTTTTCTGTTCTCTGCGAAATTATAGCAACATCTGCATTGTATTGTAACTCTTCCTTTCCCTGGCATCCATTTTCGGGGTTCCGAATAAGTCTTTTCTCTCATACGGCCTGCTCGACCCATTTTCTGAAGTTCTAAGATGCAATCCACAATTTGTTATTGCTCGTACTCTGAAAATACACCTGTGTGTAAATCGAGGCCTTCCAAAATGTTGATTCTTTTGCCTCTAATCCTTTCAAAGTATTCGAAAGTCTTCTTCTCAACATTTTGCATTATTTCTAGTTCATATTCTGGGATGATCTGCAAGTGACGAGGCCTAGTAACGTATTGTGGGATGTATGGCTCAATCCCGTCACGTTCTCCTGCATACCTTGGCTCCTCGGGGATTGTCTCTGTCGGGACATCCTCCGGGGTTGCTTCCGCAACCAGGTTATTCAGATATGGTATCTCTGTCCGGCGTTGAGGCAATCTCTCTGCCTCTGATCTTCTCATAGTTCCCCTTATCCTTTCTATTATTTTCAGAGCTTGTTCTTTCTTTTCAGGTTCCTGATGAACCGGTATCTTTGAAATGTGTGTGTTGGCGAAGGTGGCTGTTTCTTCGTGTTGATCTGCTGCTAGTTTAGTGAACATCTTGCGGATACGGCGATTCTTATTCCTTCTTTGAGTAGCAGTGAGCGCAGCTCACCTTACTCCTTGAATTTCTGCGGGCGTGGCGCTGACGAGCCTGCCCTCTCTCGTGGCAACTACTGACTTGATTTTCTTGCTTTCCTTGGTGTTTTTCTTTCTTTTCTTGTTGTTGGATTGGTGGCTTGGGCCACCCATCTTCATCACTGTCTGGCTATGAAGCTCTTCTCGGTCCACTGGGACCCAATCATTTTCTTCATACTGTAGGCTGGCTGGTGTGAAGTCAGAATCAATTTCTATCACTGCTCCATCCTTCACCCTCTTTTCATCGAGTGCGAGACTCACGCCATTTTTAAAGTTTAGGACCAACCGCCCGTTCGACATTTCCTTGCGAAGAAGACAAGGAAAGGATCAGGGAGTGTACTAAGAACAAGAACATTAAGAAAATATTTATCACTGAAGATTCGTATTCACCTATTTTAATTTAAAGGAAGGTAGGATAAGATGAGGAATGACCAGGAACAAGACTTGATTTGAAAGGAAGGGTAAAACTTATTATGATTTCACATATTTCATTTTTTTAGCACATATTATTATTTTTTTTTTTGTGTTTCTTTTGTCATCCATTTTTATGTTTTTGGGTTCGGACCCAGTCACAAAGTGATTGCTTCAACCGTGTTTCTAGGGATAAGACTCTATTTTAGAGGCCACCCTTCGAAACATCAGGTTGCGTAATACTTCTTTAAATACAGTCCATTGATTGGAAGGATTTGTCGTTCACCTTGGCAATTCACAAGTTCGTAGGAGCGTCCTGAGTAGACTGACTCGACCACAAACGACCCTTCCCAAGTCGGTTCAAATTTGCCTCCTATCTTGCGATGTGCAAGAATAGGTCTTCTGCGAATAAGAACTAAGTCACCAACTTTGAAAGTTCTTGGGCGGACCGGTTTATCATGGGCCTGGATCATCTTAGCTTGGTACAGTTCCAAATTTTGTTGCGCTGCAAGTCTTTTCCCTTCCAAGTTTTCAAGTTCTTCCAGTCTTAATCTGGCATTTTCTTCTGTAGTAATTTTATTTGCAAGCCGCAATCTCGATTGATGGAAGCTAAACCTCCAAAGGTAAAACTGCCTCGGACCCGTATACTAAAGTGTAAGGCGTAGACTGAGTAGGAGTCCTGAAGGTTGTCATGTAGGCCCATAAGGGTTCTAACAACTTCTCGTGCAAATTTCTCTTGTTATCGTCCAAAGTTTTCTTTAAAATGCGAACGAGAGTTTTATTAAAAGCCTCGACCAAGCCGTTTGCTCTTGGGTAGTAGGTTGTTGAGTATCGCCAATCGATTCCATGTCTTCGACAAAATTGTTGATTTTTATGCTTCGAATGCGGACCCATTATCCGAAATGATTCCGCGCGATACTGCGAAACGGTAGACAACTTGATTCTTGAAAACGCGTAGCACGTGGTGTGCCTTTACTTCTACGAGTGGAGCTGCTTCGCCCATTTAGAAAAGTAGTCCGTAGGCTGCAAGGATGAAGCGATGTCCTCTTGAAGAAGGCGGTTCCATCGGACCCACTATATCCGTGCTCCCGAGCACTCAAATGGCCACGACGCAATTGTCGGATGTAGCACATTTGGAGGTTGGTGTAGAACCACTCCGTGCACTTAGCACTGGTGACAGCTCTTGGCGACTTTCACACAGTCGGTCATCATTGAGGGCCAGTAGTACCCTAGGCATTTAATTTTCATTTTCATTTTCGGACCCGACTGATGAGCACCACAAAGTCCTGAATGCACTTCTTTGACAATTTCACGAGCCTCGGACCCGCTCAGGCATCTTAACCACATCTGATCAAAAGACCTTCTGTATAATGTATTGTTTATTAATGCGCAAGACAAAGTTCTTTTCTTGATTTGATGGGCTAATGACTTATCGTCCGGTAATTTACCTGTTTGCAGGTAGTCTATTAGTGATTGATGCCAATCTCCTGTGTTTTCCATCACTGCTGCAACTGATTCCTCTGCTTTTTCTTATTCCTGTATCATATCCATGTCGAGTCGTGATAGGACTCGTCGTCCTTGAGCCGACAGTTCAATCGACTCATCTTGTAAGCGAGGAAAATTCTTTTGCAAGGCGAGCTAGCGCATCCGCAAGAGCATTTTCTCTTCTGGGGATCTTGTAGATTGTTACATTCAAAATTTGTTCCAACAGTTTCATGGCATGCTGAAAATATTGCTCGAGTCTTGGCTTTAAAATTCTGTATTGTCCGGCGACTCGTTGCATGATCAGTCGAGAATCTCCGTAGATGTTGATGTCTGTTATTCCCATTTGAATGGGTAGTTTTAGTCCTGTTATGAGGGCTTCGTATTCTGCCTCGTTGTTTGTACACGGCTCTGTTAAGTGGTAGGAGTATTTTAACATCCCCCGCTCCGGTGTTATAAAGATTAGTACGATTATGCCTTACCGGGCACTATCGTTTGCAATTCTTTGTCTTTCTGTGCTGAGGACGCTCCGTCGAAGTATAGTTCCCAACGTAAATCATCAGTGTCTTCTAGGCTCATTATCTGCTTGTCAGGCAAATTGTCGTCGAGAGGCGAATCTGCCAGTAAGGGGTGTGCTGCAAGGAAGTCAGCTAGAACTTGTCCCTTTACGGAACGAAGAGGAACGAAAGTTATGTCAAATTGCAATAATATCATCGACCACCTGGCAAGTCTGCCAGAAAGTGTCGGTCGGGTCATCAAATATTGCAATGGATTAACTCTCGAAATGAGGTTAATCTTATGAGAAAGCATGTAATGCCTGAGTTTCTGTTCGGCGAAGATCAGGGCCAAACAATGCTTCTCAATTGGAGGATACTTTACTTCCGTCGGAATCAGACGACGGCTTAACTAGTAGAGAGCATTTTCTTTTCCCTCATCATTGACCTGGGCTAGCAGGGCTCCAAGGGAGTCATCTAGAGCCGTGGTATAAAGTATCAACGGTTTACCCGAGACTGGGACTGCTAAAACAGGAGGTGTCATTAAATATTGCTTAATGTCCTCGAAGGCCATTGACATTTCTCTTCCCAAACAAATTTGGCGTCCTTTTTAACTAATGCCGAGAAAGGCTAACACCCACCTGACAAGTTCGAGATAAAGCGTCGAACATATGTCAGCTTCCCTTGAAAGGATCGTAGCTGTTTTAAGGTTTTGGGAGGCGGCATCTCTAAGATAGCTTTAATCTTTTCCGGATCAATTTCGATTCTGCGATGTCGAAAAATAAATCCTAAGAATTTCCTGCAGGTGACGCTGAAGGCGCATTTTAAGGGATTCATCTTAAGGTTGTATTGCCTTAGTCGCTCGAAAACAATTCTTAAATCATACAAGTGATCTTCCTTCAATTTGCTTTTGATGACCACATCATCCACGTAGCACTCAACTTGGTTGTGAATGAGATCATCAAAAATCTTTGGCATCGCTCTTTGGTATTTTGCCCCTGCGTTCTTTAGTCCGAATGGCATTACTGTGTAGCAATACACTCCGATCGGCGTTCTGAAAGCTGTGATCTTTTCGTCTTCTGGTGCAATCTTTATCTGGTTGTATCCTGATGATCCATCCATGAATGAAAATATTTCATTTGTTGAAGCAATGTCGATCATCAGTTCTGGGATTGGTAGTGGAAATTCATCCTTTGGACATGCTTTATTTAAATCCCTGAAGTCTACGCACATTCTGATCTGACCATTTTTCTTTCTAACTGATACCACGTTGGCTAACCAAGTAGGGTATTGTTCTTCACGGACAAATTTAGCGTCGATTAGCTTCCTAACTTCGGCTATTACTGTTACTCAATTTCTAGATGCATTCTTCTGGGAGCTTGTCTGGCTGGAACAGAAGTAGGGTCTACTCCTAACTTGTGAACTGCGACTTCTGGGGCTAATCCTAGCATTTTGTCCTAACTCCAAGCAAAACAGTCCTTGAATTCCATTAATAGCTTGATCATTTCCTTGGAATCGTCTTTATTGAGTAAGGAGCTAACAAAGGTTGGCCTAGGCTCTTTGCCAGTACCTAAGTTAACTTCCGTTAACTCGTCTATTGTGGATTTGATTTCTTCTTCGAACTCTGGTGGAGCGTCTCCAATTTGTAGATCTTCAAGATTTTCTGTAGTTTCCAAGCACTCTTCAATAGGTTCGTAAGTGACAGCCAAGCAAAATTCCATATCATCAACTCAAACTACTGTGCCGAATTCGAGACCATGTTTTGAATTGGGAGGCCGATCGGCTTTGTTCCATAGTCTTTCAAAATGTTGTGACTGACCCTTTGTCCATTGTCGAGGTAGGACACCACATTGAATTAAATTTTGAACATAGCGAGAGTACCACTCAAAAGGTAATTCCATTAATTCGGAAGAAGTGACATCTTCAAATTGTACATCTTTTTCATTATTGGAAGAAGAAGTACCACGGTAAAATTTGATTGGTTTAGCACCACCGCCATGCACTTCCTTGACCACCATACCCTCGATCTTATTAGACTAGATCGGGGTCAGGGCCATGGTGTGTACATGATAGTTAATCTTCTCGTACATTGATCTATATTCTTCATTCTTTTCATCTTCGAGGGAGATCTTGAATTGTGATTTCTTCTTGTTTATTGTAGCCGTTTCTTTCTTGATTTCTTGTTCTTCCTCAGAGCTGTTCTCCCAATCAACATCGATGAGGGGTTTCTTCTATCCAATCGTCCCAAAGTCTCTTCCACGACCTCGTCACCGGCCTCTCGGATGCGAGTTCTGGAGAAACCTTTACCATCTCGTCGTAAGGGAGTGGTGAGTGACAGTTGGACTAGAACTTCAGGCTCTTCGTCGTTTTGAACTTCTTTTGCTTCGTTGCGCATGGTATTTCTGGAGAAGATTGTTTTATTTGGAGGCGCGTAGTAGGCTGCATCTTCATGAATTCCAATTTCATGTACGGAGAACGATTGCAAGTCACCTTTGATGCACTGTTCTCCTCCATCATGGTATTTTATGCACTGATGCAGAGACGACGGTACCATCCGGTTCTCATGTATCCACGGTCGGCCCAGTAGTGCATTGAACGATGTTTCAGAATCAATTATATGGAATTTTGCGATTGTCTTTACTAAATCACCGGTCTTCATCAACAGCGTTATTGATCCAAGGGCTCTTTCTCCTTTCTGGTTGAATCCTCTTAGTAACATCTTGTCCGCTTCAAGCTCGCGAGCATCACTTTCCATGTATGCTAGCGTCTGAAGATTCATTATGTTGATTGAATCTCCTGGATCCACCAATACTCGGGAGAGCATAAACTTTCTGATTGTGACTGAAATGTACAATGGTCGGTTGTGATCGGCTGTCCCAAGTAGTAGATCACTGTTCGTGAAGGTAACACCTCGCTGTTCCTTCAACGAACAAACCTCGTCTAAGCAAATCTCTGGATCAAGTAGGGCCTTGATCAGAGCTTCCCTCGTCTCTTTTGATAAGATCAGAGCGTCGTAGATGCTTAGTTTGGCTGGTAGTTTCCTAAGATGGGCTAGCACGTTATAGTCCACTTTGTTACCATGTGTTCCAGTTTCTTCCCGAATGTGCAATTCTTCTGCTGGGGTTGATTCTTTCTGAATAACCACCTGCTTTCCTTTGTCTTTTGGACCCATTCTCAGAGGTAGAACCCTTCCGCTCCTTAAGTTGACTTCGGGATTTCTTCGAATCGGCACTCGAGTTTCATTGGTGTCTCCTTTTGAATCGGTATGACGGGTTCTTCGCGAGTCGCTTCGGAATCTGAAAGCTCTAACTCTATTGTGATTGGAGCTCCTCGAAATTCACAAACAGATTCATTGCTTGTTGAACTTACGTAGCCTTCTTGGTGAATGTCTTCTTTGTCATTGTGATTGTCCAGGTTGTGTATGATCTGAGAATTGTTATTTGTAACGAAATCGAGATCCGGATTAGATTGGTTGTCGTTAGTTGCGCAATCGTTAGAAACAGTCAAAACGCAGCCAACGCCATAAATCTTATCATTATAAGATCCCGCCGGAGCGAGTAAATAATCATACAGACTCAGAGGTTCAAGGAATTTCTCCCATGAATCGGAAACAACCAACTTAGGATAAGCAGCCCCTAGTCTAGCCTTAAGAGCCTCAGTCTTTTCTTCTTCTACGATCTCCTTTTTTTCTATGATCCTTTCTTCCAGGGGTGGCTCTTCAATCGCAAGCGATAGTGCCGGCTTGACAGGTTTCAAACTTTGAATCGAAGCACGCACCGAAGTGGTTTGGATGATATCCAAAATTTTCTTTGATGACTTCGTCCAAGCGGTACTCCATCCATCATTCGTCGTGTAGGGATCTATAGGAACAATAGGATCCATTGAAATGACATTGATGGAACCGCCTTTCTGGGGTTCCTTCATGTATTCCTTCGGAATCGTTATGTTCCCCTTCCGGAGATTGTTGTCAAGCCAACTCTTGAAGGTGATGCAATCCTCTATCTTTTGTCCAAGCATCATGTGGTAAGGGCAGTAGTTGGGATGATCTTTCTTATTAACTTCCTCTGGCTTCTTGGGCTCTGGCAGCTGAAAATCTGGAGTCTTCATCGAACTTTGGAACATCTTTGGCACTACTTCATTCTTGAATGGATATTCTCTATTTATAAGCTCTTTTAACGTGCGCTGCGGGCGAGGCGGTTTCTCATGTTGTTGAGTTGGCTGATAACCGGGTTGACGTTGTCAGTAGTTCTGCTGAGGTTGCTGATAGTTGGGCTACGACTGCTCCGGCTGTATTTGCATTGGCTGCTTGCCCTTATCGACTGCCGCGACGATCCCGGATTTCTTTTCAAATGTCTTCACAGGCTTCTGTTTGTCTGTCTTGTCGACGAAACTTAGTTGTTTCACTTCCTCTTGCAAGCTTCCGGCCTTGCTTAACAACTTCTCGAAAGTCTTAATCGTAAATCCCTTAAGGAGAAGTGTTATCGGGCTGAGAATGCTTTTAAGCAAGATACCGACTGTATGCTACTCTTGTAGCTGTGGTTCACACTTCATGCTTAGATTCCTCCATCGAAGTATGTAGTCTACTAAAGTATCGTTCGGTTTCTATTTCTCCACCACTCGATCACCGATGGTGATATGGTGCTGAGCTCCGACAAACCGTTTCACGAAGAGGTTCTCTAATTCTGAAAATGTTTTTACCAAACCGTTCGGTAACACTGCGTACCAATCGAAGGCGATCCCTGACAGGCTGCTGACGAACTGTCGGGAGAGTGAAACGTCGCTTTTACCAGCGTTGCAACAACTAGCGCGAAAATGTGCAACATGTTGTCGAGGGCTTCCGGTACCATCAAAATTCTTGAACAGAGGTGGTACGAAGCTTTTCGGGTATTGTACTGCATCAAATTCTTCGGGGTAAGGCCTACCCATCTGAATAGATGCTCAGCTCTTAGACTGTGCTAAGGCTTCTCGCACCTGCTGTTCTACCATGCTCTTGATGTCTTTCTCTGGAATCATATTCTGGTAGAATCATTTTTCGACTGATCGTCTCCGTTAACGGATGTAATCACTTTTCCTTCGTCTGTAATATGAATAACTTTTGGAGGCGTTTCTCTTGGGGGTTGAACCTGACTCTGAAGAGTGGCTAGGGCTGCAGCCATCTCTTCCATCCTTTTCTCCATTTGAGAGATTGTATCATCTTTTTCTCGAAGTTGTGCTCTTAACATTTTTGGTTCATCGCTTTCCGCAGCTGCCAGAGCACCTTGCGAAGCTGACGATGCTCGTGTCTCAACCATGTTGATCTCCACATATTCGTCATCCATGAATTCCGACGAATCGACTTCATCTCCAAAATTTTCTTCTCTTTCTCTTGCTAATCGTTGAATGTCAGTTCTTAGCTTTTCCATAGCGTCCTCTAATGGTGTTTTTCGTACGGTTTCACAGTTATCATGCGATGGTTGTTGGATTTCCTTTTTGGGAGTTCCCTTCATCGCAGTGGCGCTTTCTTCGGACTCGAGTCTCCTGACGAAACTTTCCTTTTCAGGTCGTTGTTTCGTTCTTAACTGGCCAGTAGTAGGACGCCATACCATCCTTCTAGCAACAGAAGGCCTAGGACCGGATGGTTTGTCGGCTGAATGCTGGAAAGTCGTATCCTCCCTGATCTGTAAACCTGAAACAACAACAGGTGGACTAGCTTTCATCTTCTTATTCGGCTTTTCTGTGGCGCTAACAGGTTCTACTCGCGGCCCAAGACGGGATTTGGCTGGCACCCGCCCTATCCTTCTTAAAATATCTGATACAGGACATTTCTCTTTCTTCGCTAACTTCTCTATCACAGTCTGCAGTCGAGCAAATGGTGTAATCCTAGCCCTTTTCTTTCGGATGTTGCTATAGTATGCGGGTTGAGGTAATGTAGAAACAATCTTGCGGACATTTTCCTCATCAGCTGCGGCGGAGAGAGGATGGAATCTACTTCCTTCCAAAAGCGGTGTATACTCAGGCAATGGTATGTACTCAGACAATGGTGTGTACTCAGGGATCTCTTCTAAGAAAGCGACTTCAGCAACTCTGGCCTTCCTGGCAATCTTTCTACTTCTGTTTCTCCTCTGAGTCCGTGTTAGGGGTGGAACCCTTGAGCTGGACCCAATTTCAAAAATAGAAGGTCTCGCATGGAGATCTGTACCCTCCACGGTATCTTGCTCATCACAAATTTGAATTTCCTTCCCCTTCAGTTTGGTGAAAGCCGGGGTAGGTGCAGAGATGACTAGACCAGCGGGGGTAGAAACAACAGTCCTGTAAATAGCAATGCTCTTCTCAACTAGAACCCTTTGCAGAGGAGGGAACTCTTGAGTTGACCTGAGGTTGAACTCGATCAAAGGCTTTTCAGTTTCAGGCACTTTGTCTGTAAGCGTGAAAAGGGTGACGTCAGTGATCTTGACATCTGTATTCTTGAATCCTTGCCCAAAATGGATGATCCCATTGTCGGGCAGTTCATCCTTGTAAACAGCAAAGTCCAGTCCATTGGTGAAGGAGAAAATCAGCATTGGGGCAGACATTTTCTGCAAGGTAGATTCTGATTGTCAGTCCCAAGTTATGCTTCTTCTCATTGGGACGAAAAGAAAGGAATCAAAAAGAGTCCGAACACATTTTTGTTCATGTATTTAGAAAAAGGAGTTATTTGTTAAAAGAGTCGTTCATTAGAGGATTTGTTTATTAGGAACGGAATGTTCAAAGGTGTAGAGAAGGTAAGGAATCCGATTCAGAATTGGAAAGGAAGAGAAAGTCTTATGCAAGACTTCTTGACTCGCAGGACCGCTCCTAGACTAACATCTATTGGGGGTCCACCCCACCTTAGAAAAGAGGTAAAAGGATCTCGGAACCTCTCCGTTTAGGGGTGTCTAAATAGTGGCTCCTAAATCCGAGAGGAGTTGGTTATAGTTGTTCAAGACAGAAATGAACAAGGTATTCCAACGGAAGAATGGTAGTTTGGTCCACCAGGGGCATGGGCTCACCACCGATTTATGAAATCAAAACCATTTGACCAAAATGGAGAGAGGAACTAGTCCCCAGCGGAGTCGCCAGAAGTTGTCGGCATATTTTTAGGTTTTATGTTTTGAAAAGGGGCCGCCTACAGAAATTGTCGGCGAATTTTCATATTTTAAATTTAATTTAAATATATATATAGTTTAAAAGATAACATTTGATTTTAAAAGTAATTTTAAGTTTAAAAGTTTTAAGATATGAAATAAAACCGATCTCACATCCCAAATAGTTTATATAAACGAGCACCGTACCACAAACCGTGTATCTATCCCGAAGAATAGACAAACTGCTTGATGATGGGGCTCAGTTAAATAAACTAGGAGATTTGTGACATCCTTTTGGTCTGCGAACCAATTTTATAAGCCGACAAGTTCCCCTGCTTAATATAAAGGAATTAAGCAGGGTTTATATTACCCAATTTCTTAAAGTTTTCTATAAGGGCAAGCCTCTATAGTTAATTACATCGTAATTGAAGTGAATCATTTAAGAAAACTCTCGATAATGATCAGTGGTTTTGCTCTCAAGAATTTCAAAGTTTAAGGTTTTCAAATGATTGAATTTTGGAATTTCAATAGGGAATAGATCAAATTTGGAACAGTTTATTTCAGGAGTCCAAAGGAAGAAAAGTAGGAGAAGCTGAGGATCCAAGAAGAAATCTTGGCAACTTCCCAAACTATCCTATTGTTTCGCTTTGATTTGGGAGTTTATTTAATGTTTCAATCCTGCCAATTTTTAATTAATTAGGACTTATATTAGTATGACATAATCATACAAATAGCCTCGAAGATGTGAGGGTTTATGTCGTACCAAACGACTACCTCGGAGTCCTAAGACCGGTTAGGGCTTAATTTACATAACATGATTATGAAAATGCATAACAAAAGGGTTGAGGATTTATGTTGCACTAGGCAAACTACCTCGAAATCCTTCAGTTTGGTTGTTTAATTCTAGGAATGTTTAGCTGATGTAGACTTATTTTGCTGACGAAGATGGCCATGCTGCCCACCTTGCTCCAAGCTCCTTATTGTTGCAGAGGTTTAGTTTTAGATGTCATAAATCAAAGGATAAGAGAAGTGTTTTGGTTTAGAGAAAATCTTAAAATCCAAGTGTTTTTAATGTTTTAATTAAAACAAATCTTAAAGTTGTTTAAACAGAATTGATTAAGATCCCACGGTTCTGTCATCCCGGCACCGTTATTTTCATCGAAATCACTTAGTCCAGATGAATTTGCTAAACTCAACTGAATGAGTTCCACACTTTCATTTAGACCATGGGAAATCCCGTTAGCAATACGTGGGTTACATCATCCGAGGTATTCCCGATCATTCAACGAGACGTTTTAATTTAGTTGTAATTGTAGTTTTGTTGTTCTGTTTGTGATTAAATTTTGAGTTGTTTTATATTTTGAAATGTTGTGGTGGTGATTTTTATCTTTTAATGACTTTTAATTTAGTTTTGGTTTCGGTTCGGGGACTATCCTAAAGGTTTTGGTTTTCATGCAACGAGTTGTTTATCATGCAAGAAAAGTAAAGTACAGTGCATGTAAGTAAATCACAATAAAGTAAATTGCAATAAAATAAAAGCGTACCTGGAGGGTCTTCCCGTCATCCCAAGCTGCACTTAAAACACATGTTAAGACATTTAAATGTTCCAACAAGTACCTAGGTAAAGCTAAGGGAAAGGTTTTGGTTGTCTACCAAAGTCCTAATCCTATAGCTAGTCATCTCCTATGACGGCTAGGTTCTTGTGTTTTGGTTTAAGAATGATTTTCTTCACAAAAGAACAATTAAGTTCAATTGTTCCTATAAACATCCCATCATATTGAGGAAGTGCTTAAGACGAGTCTTAAACATCTTTTCAATACTTCTAAGATTGTTTTAAGTCCAAGAGAATTTAATTATACAAATGAATTAATCATCCAAGGGTTTAAGTTTTGTTCTCTTGCACAGTGAACTAGGACATTTGAATATCCTATAAGTGAAGTAACACATCACTTGATACCTCATTTAAGAGTTATAATAATAAGAGCTTTAAAAGGGCAAATCAACTTATTAAGTATTTTAATGATTTAAACTTAATGATTTAATTTTGATTTTGACTTGATTATAAAAAATCAGTTTAAGTTTGGAATAGTGTTCAAATTATTTTAGATTTAATTCTTAATGATTTAATTTAGGTTTGTTGATAAATGATTTTGATTTAATTTAATTCAATTTAATTTAATTTTAATTTAATTTAGTTTTAATTTAATTTAAATTTTTTTAATTTAGTTTAATTTAATTTAAATTAAATTTTAATTTAATTTAATTTAAATTTAAATTTAATTTAATTTAATTTAATTTTAATTTAATTTAATTTTAGTTTAATTTTAATTTGGATTATTATTTTAATTAATTTTTTTTTAAGTAAGAATTAAGTATTATTGAAGTGATTTATTTAGTGATTTTTAAATTAAAGAATAAATATGCTCTTAATAATATCCCTACTTTAATAATTCCAATTTCTATTATTCTTCCAAAATTTCTATTAATTAATTAATTAAAGTTTTATTTTAATTATATTTGAAATGGTTAGTAGGTTTCTACCCTCAATCATTTAAGTTTCAATCATCCAAAATTAGTTTAAAATCAAATATTTTACCCTCCCCTTTTTGATTAATCCTAAAATTTTAATTAAGGGTTGAAATTTTTAATTACCCTTTTGCCCTTCAAGCTTAATAATTCTATAACTCACTAAATTAAGCTCAAATGAACTTGAAATTTTTATGTAACCTCACTCACATGTCAATTAAGACATTAGAGGAGAAAATGTGATTTTTCTGTATTTAATTTATTTATGTAATTATTTTTGATGGAAAATAGGGGTTTTCAAGGAAAATTCAACAACATGACCAAGGAAATGCTTCTATCCTTGAGAAAATTATGGGATGTACCTAATGAGCAGAGGACCATTTGGTCAATTTTGGTGATTTTTTTAATTATATTTTATTTATTAGAATTATTTTGAGTTTTGGAGTATTAATTAATTTTAAAATAAAATTAAATTTAAAAAAAGGATTTTATATTTTTTTTAAATCTCTTTGACCTCATGGAGTCCAGAGAAACAAATTTTATATTTTTCTGATTTTTCTTTGATTTATTAGAATTATTTTAATGAAAAGGTTGGAAAATACATTTTTTAATATTAAAAATTACATCAAGCCTTTAAAATTCAATATCTTATCCTAGGGACTTAAGAAAAATATTTGGTTTATTCCTAAGTAATTAGAATTCAAAATGTGACATTTTGGTGCTTTTTAATATTTTTATGATTTTTATTATTTTTTAATTATTAAAAATATTAAAATAATGATAAAAATCAACTTTTTTAGAAAATTAAAATTTTAATTTTCCTAAGTTCCTCTGATATCAAAGAAGCTCCAAAACCTTTTTTGTGAATGTTTGAAAAGTATTTTGTGAGTTATGAATTTTTAAAGTTTAATTTCACCCATTTTGCTTAAGAGGCTTAATCAACCAATTTGGTGAGGTTAATCAAGTCCAATTGATTTCAAATTTTTATGAGATGTTCCTCTAATCCCAAAGATCAGTGGAGAATTGTTTTCAAGTCAATTTGATGTATAGTTAACCCTAATTAATTAAAATTCAATTTTGGGTATTTAGACCAATTAGGGTTATTCCAAGTGAATTAACTCAAAACTTATTTTTGCTAGGTTCCTCTAGTCATAAGAAATATCACCAAATTTTTCTAGAATTTATTTCTCAACATGCTAATTATTGGAATTAAAATACTAAAAACAGTAACATGCAATTGAAAAATCAATAACTTCTCATAAGGATGGCCTCTGACCTTGGAAAATTCAGGGAATGTTCCCAAGTTCAGAGACTTTAAAAGCCCTATGGTCTCATGCCATGGTGAATTGTCTATGTGCATGGAGAATTGAAATAGTGCAGAGAGTAATTAAATCATTAAAAATAAAATACTAAATGAAATTAATTGATTTCTTTTCCACATTATTCTCCTCTGTTCACTGAGCAAGAGGGTATTTTTATTTTATTTTTAGGAATTTTATACACAAAGTTATTGATTTTCTAAGTTCTCGATATTTTATAAATAAGAAAATACCCTAATTTCCTACTTAACCACGCGGCGCCGCGTCAACCTTAGCAGATCCGAAAGGCCACGTGGCGTCTTCTGGTTCGGCGCCGCCATCTGAGTCAGCTGCCACGGGGCCCTCAGTTCACTTACCGTCTCCTGGTCCGACACCATCTGTGTCGTCCGCTCGATACACGCGCGATCCAACTGCTCCCAGTCATCGTCTACGACTGGTGTGCACCCGTGACCGTCCACGCTAAAACCTTAAGAACTCACTCGATTCTTAACGGATTTTTGTGTTCTTATGCTCTATGGATTCATCTTGAAGGGACGAACACATCCGTAAGGTAAACATGCATTGAAATTAAGGAATTTAAAATGGAGAATCTCCAGAAGCTCGAGAAGAAGAGAGAGTTCATACCTTTGCTCAGAGAAGTGAAGCTTCTATCTAAGAGTTGTGTCTCGTTCGATTGGGTCCAAGCAAGCTCCAGATGAAGTCCCTTGGCCTGGTGAATTGCCTAGGTACAAAAGTGACTACAACCGATCAGAAAGCTTGGAGGCTGGAGCAACTGGGTGGCCTGGAGAGGGGGCTTTCACTGGCAAACTTCTCCTCTTGGTCTGGTGAAGGTGTAGGACCAATCTATTTGGAGATCGCTCACTGTGGTGAAGTTTCCTGGTTTTGGGCTTGAATTTCAACTTTGAAATTGAGCTCACATAGAGGAAATGGCAAGGGGATTTCAGTGGGGATCAAGTTCTCCAGGTGTGGGGAAGAGTCTAGAATTATTTTGGCAGAGTTTCTGTGTGGTTTGTTTCAGCACCTCCTCCATGGCCGAGAGAGGTGGTGTTTAAGTAGGAGTGGCTGCAGGGCCTCCCAGGGCGGTTTAATGGTTTAGATCAGCTGTTTAGCTCAAGGGAAGAATAACCATGACAGCCATTGGGCATGGGGCAGCTCAGCAAGGGAGAATTTCAATGTTGGGCACCTCCCAAGGTCTCGGCCATGGGGTTTTTCGGCGGCTGTGGTGGCTGGCCGGCCAGGGTCAGGTCAACCTCAGGCTCAGGGAAGTCAGGGCTTGATTCCTGTGGGTTCAATTGAGTTTTGCCAAGTGTAAAGGGGTTGGATCAAAGTGGCATGGAGGAGTGCCCGTTTTGGCTTGATTTGGTCCAAGCCATGGTTTTGGGTTTGGTTCATCTCCCTATGGCCTGATTTTGGGCTGAGGAGGTCAGGTTGGTCAGGCTCACATGTGTGGTGAAGTCCACATCCAAACATATTTGGATTAATTTTGGGTTAAGGGTAATCATGGTTAAGGCTAATGAGCTTAAGGGGATCTAGAGAGGGCTTCCTCCATTTGCCCAATTTTGTATGGTCACATGTCAAAGCTTTCATTGCTCCACATGGGGCTAAAGGATGACTTTATGGCTCTCATATGGCTTGGGAAAAGTAAAGTCAACTTTCATGGAAAAGGGTTTATGGAATTTTGGTATTTTGGTGTGAAATTTGGATGGTTTTTCATATGGCTTAATTTAGAAAAGTTTGATTGTTGATTTAGAATTTAAGGATGATTTTAATTAATGAAATGATGAATAGAGTGTCATGTGGGTTTTAGCATGAAGTTTTGGGCTTTTAAAATTTGGTAAAGGTGGGCTTTAAAAATGGCTTAAAGGGATGGGGCTTTTAAGTTTAAAAACAAATTGGTAAGTGGAAATTTTGTAAAGGATTGGGCTAAAGAAATGTTGGGTTTAGTCTAGGGATGTTTCATGGGTGATTTGGTTCAAGCTTGAGGTGGTTTGGAATTGAATTGGATCTAAATTGGGTCTCTTTAGTGATAGGGTCAAAATAGGTCAAAATGGACTAACTTGGGCTAACATTGGGCTAATGTTGGATTTGATGTAAAATTATTGTTGAGAAATGTTTATGTGAGTGTTTCAATGAGTTTTCAACTTTGGTTGGGTTTTGATTTTGGTATTTGGGCCTATTTGGGTTAGGTTAGGGTGTAGGCCCATTTAAGGGATTTTGGGTTTGGGTTGAAATTGAGAAGGGTTTGGATCCAAATCTTGGGCAAATTATGTCAGTGTTTTGTTTGTGGGGATGTTAGGGAAGTTTTAGAAAAGGTTTGGTGGTAATTGGAGTTGAATTGGGTTGGTTTGGGCTAAGTTTGTGTCATGGGTCAAAATTGGGCTTTGAGATTAAAAATGAAATTGGATTCAAATGCCAATCAAATTGGGCATGAATTTAGTCTTGATTGATATTGGGGATATTGAATTGAAGTTTAGAATTGAATTGGACCAAAATTGAGATCAATTGGGGTGATTTGGTTTGACATTGGGTTCATTTGGGTTTAAAATGGGCTAAATTGGGGGTTTTGGTAAAAGTGGGGTAAATTGACAAAATTGGCCCATGGTGTAGTTGAACAAAATAAAATTGGGAATATTTCTAATCTTTTAGAATTTTCTGGGAATTTTTGGAATTTTTGGATTTTTGGGTCAAGAGGGGCATTTTGGTAATTTGCAGGGTACTGGGGGTATTTTTAGAAATTTTGGAATTTTTGGCTGGAGATGGTCAATTTGAGTGGGGGGAAAATTTTTAGGATTGATTCTGAGGACTTTTGGGTGATTTGGATATTTTGGAGGATTTGGGCAATTTCTAGGGCTTTTGGTAGGTTTGATAGGTGTAGGATCCCCGGGGTCAAAAATTAAAATTTTGGAAGAATGAAGATTGATCAAATGTGAGTGAAATGGAATCACTTTGGTTGAGCCATGAAGCCATATTAAGCCCATATGAGCCATGAGAGGACTCATTGGAGGCATTCACTTTGTTGTTTCTAACCCTCTTAGCCAGGGGCTTAGGGGTTAAGGTCCATCCATATGAATTACCTACATGAGTCAGGGAGTCAAGTTGGGCATAGGTGTGGTTTTAGGATTTGGATTGTGTGTGTGAGAGTGTAGTGTATGAGTGTAGTGAGTGTGTAAGTCAACCCTCACCAGACCAGGCCACCCAGGGTAGTCCTAAGGCCAAAGAGTCCTATAGGGAACTCATCCTTTAAACCTCCACATTTGATTTCAACCCTCTAGGTGATTAGAGGTCTACAATCAAGCTTGTGGGGTTTGCAGGCAGACAAGAAGTGGTTTAAACTTCTAAAGGGTGGGTTCCACTTCTAGTCCTCTAAGATAGTCAAAGGAAAAGCCTAAGGCTAGATCCTAAGTACTAAAGAGAGAAGAGAAGACCTCATCAAAAATGAGGTCAACACGACATTAACCGACGTTAATCGACAATTCAAACAAAATTCAACAAACATCGACATCAACTGATTTTAATCGACATTTCAAACCATATTTAACAAACATCGACATTAAATTACATTAATTGACATTTTAAACTAAACTCAATATAACTCAACATAAATTGATATAATTCGACATAAATCTACATGATCGAACTTAACACGACATGAACCGACATAGTTATTAAGTTTGACATGTATAAAGTTTAACTTAACATACGAAATCGTAATTCTTAAGTTCGACCCACATCAAACTTAGGTCGACATAAAATTAAACTCAAATTAAGATAAAACCCAAAATCAAACTCAAATCGACATAAAACCCAAAATAAACTCCAAATCGACATAAAATCCAAAATCCAACCCAAATCAACATTTAAGACAAATAAAAAATTAAACATAAATCTAAATCAAAATTCAACACAAATTTGATATAAAATTAAATACAAATTAACATAAAATCTAAAACGACATTTCAACCACGTTCGGACATCTGACAACTCTGGATCAACATACACTTTGACTAGATGAGCTAAAAATCTTGATAGGACATTGTTTCTAACTTTGTTTTCTTTGCAGGATGAAGACATGAAGTTTCATTTAGATTTTCTTTGCATGTTATAGGGTGTGTTAACTCTGTTTTACAAGTCATCGACGACGGAACATTGACGACCAAACCAGGACTCTTAGGATAGCCACGAAACCTAATCTTTCTCTGGACAACAAAAAAAATGACATGACAACAAAGACAACTGGACTTTTAGGTTAGCCATGGAATCTGAAATAAAATGTCAAAATCATTAACATTGACATCAACATAACATCAACATTAACAAAAACATACAACGACATTTCTATACCACAATAAAATGATGACATGGCAAAATGACATGACACCACAAAACAAAAATTTAAAACAAAAGGGAATCATAAAGAAAATAACAAAAATAAATAAATAATGATATCTTCTTAACATCATAGAAGGTACCTCATGACATAATAACATCTTCTTATAGGAGAAAATATCATGACAAATCAAGATATTAATCACGACATCTAATGACATTACGACATCACATTAAGACGTGACATAAAATGACATGACATTATGATTCACATTAAGACTTGACATTAAATGACATGACTTACGACATCACATTATAACATGACACGACATACAAACTATAACATCCCAGCATAACACATCACATGATATAATACTAAATCAAAACAAACAAAAAACTGACACTTGAAATAATAAGACAAAATCATTGACATTGATATCGACATGATATCTAACATAAAACTGACACTTCCAAAACAAACAACAAATCAAATTAACAATAGCCAGACAAAATAATAATAAATCAAATGGAATAAAAATAAAACACCACGAAAACAAAATGACCTTAACAGACACAAAACAATTATGAAATTAAAACAAATAAAAAAACATAAAACCAAGGCAATATCATAATGACAATATAACAGCGTAACAAAGCGACACCACGACATCATGACATAACAAAACACAATATGACAAAATAACATTACAACAATAAAAATGACATTACGACATGACATAAAACAACACGACATACAAACTACGACATCCCGACATGACATATGACATGACATACAAAATGACAAAATGACATTACAACAAAAAAAAACACAACAAAGCAACGACATACACCCAACATAAACAAAACTTTCTGGTAGTATAGATTCTTCAGAAACGTACTGCCACAAAAACACTTACACTTTTTCGAGGATAAATGTTAACCTTAATCGGGTGTTTTCCTAGGCAATATTAATTGCTCAGGATGTAATTAGCTATAGGAGCTTGCTCCTATAGGAGATTAAAGAACTCAGGATAGGTATTTTACCTATAAAACCTCTCTGGTTACCCAAGATCTTCATATGATTTTCTCATATGAAAAATTTCAGTAATTACAAAATCTGAAGACTTTTTCTATAAGATTATCATTTGTTCTTATCTTCTCTCAATCTCTATCATGACTAAACCTTCTCAAAATTCTCCAAAGACTTCTGATAATAAGTCTAGGTAAGATAAGAATTAGGCAATGGATAAAGAAAGAGAGTGGCGACTCCTTGACATTAACATGATACGAGAATTGATAGTGACGCAAGTCGACAAAAAGATTTTTCATTGCCATCAAAGAGTGGGGACTCTACTGGGGACATCCTCTCTCCCTATCTTTGGTTAATCAATTTTTCCTCGTGACTATGATAATATGTCTTTTGAAAGGATAAATAATCCTTTCTTTAGTTCTATATCTTACTCAATCTCGAGTAAAATAGAACTAACACCTCCTCTATTCAAAAATTTGTTCACGATGAACAAATCCTAGAATCTTACATTTCCATAATCGATAGACCAAAATGACATAAAAGACAAAAAAATAACAACATGTGTTCCCTTCCTTCCCACCAAGTTTACAAGTCCTCACATACTGTTTCGAATATGTTCGGGTATGGAGTTTTCATTGATTCTGTTGTCAAACCGATCGATACTGCTGTTTGGGATAAGTTCAGGTAAATACTTTCTCAGCCAAACATGTTCAGTTTATTTGGCTTCCTGGTTATGCTTTTACAGCCTCTGAACTACTACCCTAGGTTATGCCTTTATGGCTTATGAACCTATTCTTCGTGGTTATGCTTTTGCAACCTCTGAACTACTCCTCTGGATTCCCCAAAGTTAATCTTTTTCCCTACCTTCAATGTTCTGATTTGTCAATCAACCAAATAGTCTACTATGAAAATCATTAATCAAATTTTGGAAGATGATTGGTTTTGGATGAATTCCATCAAGGATTTCCCTTTCTCACTAGGACAGATATGTGTTGAATGTTAAGTCTAGTTCTAGGACTAGTCAACTAACATGTTCTCTCTGGAGAAATAAAAATTATTCTGTGACGAGGGATGAAATTTGAAATCTTTGGATTTAATATCTTTGGAAATAAAATCAAAATCTTTGAATTTAATATCTTTGAAAATATTCTTCTCATCCACCTATTAACAGAAAGACATTCAGAAAGGAAGAATTCAAGACAAAAATTCTGACATTTTGACAAGAAAATTATGATTTCAAGGGGAAAATGAAATTAAAGCCCTAATAGCTGGGCCCTTTATTTTAAATCTTCGGACTGGGTCCTAAATAAAAAATAAAATATTGTGATCAAGATACAGGTAGTTGACTAAAGATATCATAAGCCTCTTAATCTTCTACCATGTGATTGGGTCCTGACTTCTGAATGAGTTGTAATATCCCAAAATTCATCTTAAGAAATATTTAAGAATTATTAATTAAGAGAGTTTAGACATTCAAAATAATTAAAATATGCTCCACCAGATATAGAAATTCTCTGAGAAGATGCTTGAGGTGAGTACCAAAAATTGGTGTTTGGGTTCAGGCATTCAAAATCATGAAGTGTGCCCTACCAAAGAAAAACAAAAAAAAGAAGAAAAAAAAAGAGATGTTTCTGAGAAGATGCTTATGGTGGGCACAAAATAAAAAATTGGTGTCTCAATTCAAACATTCAAAATCTTTAACATGTTCCACCAGATATAGTTATTCTTTGAGAAGAAGCTTGAGGTGAGCATAAAATAAAAAATTGGCGTCCAAATTCTCCCCTAATTGATAAATCTTGAAAAATTATCTTAAAAAAATTCTTCCGATATTATATTCAGGAAAGAATTAAGTGATCTCATCTTTTGGTTGACTATTAATTAGTTCAGACATATCTTTAGAAGATAAAAGATATTTTGATCACATAATCAAAATTTTGAAAAATTCCTAAGACCTAGAAAGAAAGAACTAAGTTAAATGGCTTTGTTATTGAAGATTAATGGAAATTATACTCTGAAGTCATAATTTTTTAAAGATCCAATCAAAATCTCAATTTGGAAATGCCAAAATGATTTTTGAAAGACAATCTGAATGTTCAAATGAACGAGCCCTAAGATGTGCTTCCACTTGAAGTGCAATGATCTTACATATAAATGACACTAGCAGATGAAATAACAAAAGAAAACATGAAATTACAACTCAGAGAACTTGGAAGCTTGGAAGACTGGGAAGCATTGTATGGGCCCATGATAAAATGGTTCACTCTAGGACACTCAGATCAGGGATTTGGATTTAGTACTTCAAATAC
Source organism: Papilionanthe hookeriana x Papilionanthe teres (assembly GCA_022702705.1). Lineage (NCBI taxonomy): Eukaryota > Viridiplantae > Streptophyta > Magnoliopsida > Asparagales > Orchidaceae > Papilionanthe > Papilionanthe hookeriana x Papilionanthe teres. The sequence continues at coordinate 154,305,992 of CM040421.1, read as the reverse complement.
CTATCCTCATGGGAGGGTCTATATGCTTGTTAAGAAGACAAATTTAGGAAAATCCTGTCAGTTGGTAGACTACCAAGAAGACCTAATAAATCTAATCAATGGTCACTATTTGAAAAAGATAACGACATTGACATTTATAAGAAGTAGTATAAGACCTCCTTAAATGGAAGATGACATCTATTCTCTTTCTCGCTATTGGATGTAAGACCATCATGACATTGACTTTCATTTAGTAACGTTTCTTTGGATAAGATATAAGTATTATACGCATTCCTATTCCAAAATCGACATTTTGACCTTGACATTTCTAAGAGATAGTATATGAACTCCTTAAATGGAAAATGGCATCTACTCTCTTTCTCGCTATTGGATGTAAGAACATCATGACATTGGTTTTCATTTGGCAATATTTCTTTGGATAGGATATAAGTCTCATACGCATTTGTTGACCTCATTTTTGATGAGGTCTTCTCTTCTTCTTTTTAGTACTTAGGATCTAGCCTTAGGCTTTTCCTTTGACCATCTTAGAGGACTAGAATTGGGACCCACCTTTTAGAAATTCAAACCACTTCTTAACTCCCCGCAAACTCCACAAACTTGACCGTAGACCCCTAATCACCTAGAGGGTTGAAATCAAATGTGGAAGTTTAAAGGATGAGTTCCTATAGGACTCTTTGGCCTTAGGACTGCCCTGGGTGGCCTGGTCTGGTGAAGGGGCTGACTTACACACACACTACATTTATACACTACACCTACACACTACACCTCCACATACCTCCTAAAACCACACCCATACCCAACTTGACCTCCTGACTCATGTAGGTGATTCACATGGATGGTCCTTAACCTTTAAGCCCTTGGCTAAGAGGGTTAGGAACAACATAGTGAATGCCTCAAATGAGTCCCTTCATGGCTCATGTGGGCTTGATATGGCTTCATGGCTCAACCAAAATGATTTCACTCCACTCAAATTCACCCAATCTTCAATTTTCCAAATTTTCAATTTTCCAAATTTTCAATTTTCCAAATTTTCAATTTTCCAAATTTTCAATTTTCCAAATTTTCAATTTTTGACCCCCGGGACCCTACACCCGCTTAGCTTTACCCAAAACCCTCGAAATTACCCAAATTTCTCAAAAATTTCCAAATTACCTAAAATTCTCCAAAATCAATCCCAAACATTTCCACATCACTTAAACTTATCATCCATACCCAAAAATACCAAAAATTCTAAGAAACCTCCCAATACCCTCCAAATACCCAAAATACCCCTCTTGACCCAAAAATCCAAAAATTCAGAAAATTCCCAGAAAATTCCAGAAAATCCCAAATATTCCCAATTTTATTTTGTCCAACTACACCATGGGCTAATTTTGTCAATTTACCCTACTTTTGTCAAAACCCCCAATTTGACCCATTTTAACCCTAAGTGAACCCAATGTCAAACCAAACCTACCCAATTGACCCCAATTTTGGTCCAATTCAATTCTAAACTTCAATTCAATATCCCAAATACCAATCTAGACCAAATCCAAGCCCAATTTGATTGACATTTGGATCCAATCTCACTTTTGGCCTTAAAGCCCAATTTGGTCCCATGACCCAAACCTAACCCAAACTCACCCAATTCAACTCCAATTAACCCCAAATCTTTTCTAAATCTTCCTTAGCATCCACACAAGCATAACACTAACATGATTTGCCCAAATTTTTGACCCAAACACCACTCAAATTCAACCCAAGGCTAAGAGGCCCAATTTTGACCTAAACCCAAACCTAGCCCAAATGGGCCTAAACCCCAAAATCAAAACCCAACCAAAGCCAAAACCTCTTTGAAACACTCCCATAAACATTTCTCAATATTGATTTTACATCAATTTCAACCCTAGCCCAACATTGGCCCAAGTTAGCCCAATTTGACCTATATTGGCCCATTTACCAAATCAACCCAAATTCAACTCAATTCAAACCCAAACCACCTCAAATTCATTTCAAATCACTCATGATACATCCATGAGCTAAACCCAACAATTATTTGGCCCAAGCCTTTACCAAAATTTCATCCCAAAATCCATTTTAAAAATTCAAAAGCCCACCTTCCTAAACCATTTTAAAAGCCCATCCTTCACCACATCCAAAAGCACAAAATCCACCCTAAAGCCCACATGACATCTCCATTTGTCATCCACTTAATTAAATCCATTACCTAAGTCCTAAATTCATCATCAAATAATTCCAAATCAAGTTTCATACAAATTTCCATCAAATTACCAAAAAATTCTTAAAACCCATTTTCATGAAATTGACCAAACCTTTTCCCAAGCCAAAGGTGAGCCATGCAAGCCATGGACAAGCCACATGAAGCCATGGAAGGCTTGACATGTGATCAAGCCATTAATGGCAAAAGGAGGGGCCCCTTTCCTAATCCTCCTTAACCCCTTTTTACCTTAAGCATGTCACACACTAAACCATGGTTAGCCACCTCATCATGGATGGAGACCACACCACTCTCCCTTGGCCGACCCAACCGATCCTCTCAGCCCAAAATCGAGGCCATGGGGAGGTGCACCCAACCCAAACCAATGGGTTGACCAAATTAAGGCCAAAATGACCCCCTCCCCATTCCATTTTAATTCAAACACTTTACACATGTCCAAGCCCGATCGACTTCACCATTGCCAAGCCCCGACCTCCCTGGTCAAGATGGTGACCCATGCTGCCCGGCCGGCCGCCCGGATCGCCGGAAAACACCACACCCGAGAGCATCATGTGAGCCCAAGCTTGGAATTCTCACCCGCCGAGTTGCCCCATGCCCAATGGCCACCATGGCTGTTCCTCTCCTCACCGGAGCAGGCTGATCCCATGCCTCGACTCCCCCGGGAGGCCCTCCACCCTCTCCTATTTAAACTCCACCCCTCTCGGCCATGGGAGGAGAGTTGCAGAAACCTTGCCGAAACTCGCCAAAATTGTTCCAAACCCTTCTCCACCCTTAGAGCAGCTTGATCCCCGGTGTCGGTTTGCCCTAATCCCCACCGATAAAATCCAATTTCCCAATCGAAATTCCACCCAAAACCAGGACAATTCTCCACAGGTGAGCCAATTCCCAAATTGATTGGTTCTACACCTTCACTGGACCAAGGGAAGGTGTCCACCGACAAAAGCCCCATCTCCAGGGCCACCCGGTTGCTCCATCCTCTAAGCTTTGTGATCGGGCTTGGTCGAAATCACATCTAGAAAATTCACTGCGACCGAGAGACTTCATCCGGAGCTTGCTGGGATCCAATCGAAGGTGCAACAACTCTCGGATCGAAGCCACACTTCTCCGAGCAAAGGAATGAGCTAATTCTTCATCCCGAGCTTCGGAGATTCTCCATTTCAAATGCCTTAATTTCAATGCATGATAACCGTATAGATGTGTTCGTCTCTTCAAGACGAATCCATAGAGCATAAGAACATGAAAATCCATTGAGTATCGAGTGAGATCTTAGGGATTTAGTGTGGACGGCTCTCGGGTGAGGATGCTCGGGGACGATGAACGGATGCCGTCCATTCAATACACGTGCGGACGGACGACTCAGATGGCGTCGGACTAGGAGACGGTACGAGAACCGTGGGGCCCGGAGCGCTGAGTCAGATGGCGGCGTCGAATGGGAGCGCGACACGCGGCGTTTCGGAGATGCCGAGGATGAGTTGGCGCCGCGTGGATAAATAGAAAATTAGGGTATTTTCTTATTTATTTAATTCCCTAAACTTCAAAAATTCATAACTCGTGTAGAAAAATCGGAAAAATAAAATAAAAATACCCTCTTGCTCGGTGAACGAGAGGAGAATAATGTGGAAAAGAAATCATTTAATTTCATCAAGTATTTTATTTTTTATAATTTATTTACTCTCTGCATACTTTTAATTCTCCATGCATGTATACAATTCACCATGGCATGAGACCATAGGGCTTTTGAAGCCTCTGAATTTGGGAACATTCCCTGAATTTTCCAAAGTCAGAGGCCATCCTTATGAAGAGTTATTGATTTTTCAAGTTCATGTTACTGTTTTGAGTATTTTAATTCCAATAAATAGCATGTTGTGAAATAAATTCTAGCAAAATTTGGTGATGTTCCTTATGACTAGAGAACCTTAGGAAAAATAGGTTTTGAGTTAGTTCATTTAAAACGACCTCTAATTGGCTTAAACACCCAAAATAGGTCTCTAATTAATTAGAGTTAACCATGCATCAAATTGACTTGAAATCAATTCTCCACTGAACTTTAGGATCAGAGGAATCCACCATAAAAGTTTGAGGTCAATTGGACTTGGTTAGCCCCACTAATTGGGTTGATTAAGCCACTTAGTCATTTTAAACTTTAAAAATTCATAACTCATAAAATACCTTTCAAAAATTCACCAAATTGGTTTTGGAGCCTCTCTGATATCAGGGGAATCTAAGAAAATTAAAATTTCAATTTTCTAAAAAAGTTGATTTCTAATAATATTTTAATATTTTTAATAATTAAAAAATAATAAAAATCAAAAAAATAATAAAATTCACCAAAATGTCACATTTTGAATTTTAATCACTTAGGAACAAACCCCATATTTTTCTTAGGTCTATTTAGTGAGATATTAAATTTTAAAGCTCTAGGGTAATTTTAAAATTAAAAAAATGTATTTTCTAGCATTTTCACTAAAATAATTATAATAAATCATAGAAAAATCAAAAAATTGTAAAATTTGATTCTCTGATTTCCTTGATATCAGAGAGATTTTTGAAAAATATAAAATTCATTTTTCAACATTTATTTTATTTTTAAATTAATTAACACTCCAAAACTTAAAATAATTATAATAAAAATAATATAATTCAAAAAATCACCAAAATTGGTCCAAGTGGTCCTCTGGTCATTAGGAATGTCCCCTAATTTTCTTAAGGACAGAGACTTTCCCTTGGTCATGTTATTAAATTTTCCTTGGAAATCTCTATTTTCTACCAAAAATAATTATATAAATAAATTAAATACAGAAAAATCACATTTTCTCCTCTCATGTCTTTATTGACATATGAGTGAAGTTACATAAAAATTTCAAGTTCATTTGAGTTCAATTTAGTGAGTTATGAAATTATTAAGCTTAAAGGGTAAAGTGGTAATTAAAATTTTTAATCCTTAAATTAAAACTTTAGGTTTAATAAAAAATTAATAAGTAAAATATTTGATCCTAATCTGATTTGGATGATTGAAATTTAAATAATTAAAGGGTAGAAACCCATTAAGCAATTTAAAATGATTAAACTTTAATTAAATGATTGATTAAATTTGGAAGAATAATAAAATTGGAATTATTAAAATAGGGATATTATTAGGAGGAGATTTATTCTTTAATTTAAAAATCCCTAAATTAATTATCTCATTAATATTCAATTCTTAATTAAAATGATAACTCAAATTTAAAATATATTAAAAGGCTTAATCATTAAACTAAAATTAAATTATTAAACTCTTTTAAAAAATTAAATTAAAATTAAAAAAAATAAAATAAAATTAAAAAATTAAATTAAATTAAGTAAATTAAATTAAATTAAATTAAATTAAATTAAATTAGAATTAAAAGTTGGATTAAATTAAATTAAACTAAATTAAATTAAATAAACAAATTAAATTAAATTAAATGAATTAAATTAAATTAAATTAAATAAATAAAACCAAATTAAATCAAATTAAGTTAAATTAAATTAAATTAAATTAAATTAAATTAAATAAAATTAAATTAAATTAAATTAAATTTAAATTAAAATAAATTAAATCAAATTAAATTAAAATTAAATCAAATCAAATTAATTTAATGTAACATCAAATCAAACTAAATTGGATTAAATTGAATTAAATAACATCACCTAAAACAGAAAGAAATAAATCTAAAATAACTTGAACACTATTCCAAATTTAAACCCATTAACTTAAATTAAATCATTTGAACACCAATTTGCCCTCAAGAGCTTTGGTTATCATAACTCCTAAATAGAACATTAAATGAAATGTTACTTCACTCATAGGATATTCAAATGTCCTAGTTCACCGAGCAAGTTAACAAAACTTGAATCCTGGACGATTAATTCATTTATATAATCAAATTCATTTGGACTTAAAACAATTCTAGCAATATTGAAAAGATGTTTAAGATTCTTCTTAAACACTTTCTCAATATGATAGGATGTTTATAAGAACAATTGGACTTAATTGTTCTTTGATGAAGAAAATCGTCCTCAAACCAAAACATAAAGAACCTAGACGTCATAGGAAATGACTAGCTATAGGATTAGGAACTTGGTAGAAAACCATAACCCTTACCTTAGCTTTACCTTGGAACTTGCTTAAATATTCTAATTGTGTTTTAAGTGCAGCTTGGGATGACGGGAAGACCCTCCAGGTACGCTTTTATTTTATTGCGATTTACTTTCTTGCAATTTACATTATTGCAATTTATTTAACTGCATTGCACTTATTTTTCTTGCATGATAAACAACTGTTGCATGAAAACTCACACCTTTAGGATAGACCCTAAAACTGAAACCAAAACTAAGTTAAAAGTCATTGCAAGATAAAATTCACCGCCACAACATTTCAAAATATAAAACAACTCAAAATTTAATCACAAACAGAACACAAAACTACAATTACAACTAAATTAAAACGTCCGGTGGATGATCGGGAATACCTCGGATGATGTAACCTACGTGTTGCTAACGGGATTTCCCACGGTCTAAATGAATGTGTGGAACTCATTCAGTTGAGTTTAGCAAATTCATCTGGACTAAGTGAATCCGATAAAAATAATGATGCCGGAAGGATGGAACCGTGGGATCTTAACTGGTGTCGTTATAATCAACTTTAAGATTTGTTTTAATTAAAACATAAAAAATACTTGGAATTTAAGATTTGCTCAAAACCAAAACACTTTTCTCATCCCCTGATTTATGATTTCTAAAACTAAACCTCTGCAACAACAAGGAGCTCGGAGCATGATGGGCAGCACAGCCATCGTCATCAGCAAAACCTGAATCTACATCAGCAAAACTTTCCTAGAATTAAATAACAAAACCATAGGACTTCGAGGTAGTTTGCCTAGTGCAACATAAATCCTCAACCTTTTGTTAGGCATTTGCACTGCAAATTAAGCCCTAACCAGTTTTAGGATTCCGAGGTAGTCGTCCGATACGACATAAACCCTCACATCTTCGAGGCTATTTGTATGATTCTGTCATATAAATATAAGCCCTAACTAATTAAAATTGGCAAGATCAAAACATTTAAATAAATATTAGGATTTTCCTAAATCCAAGCCAAACAATAGGATAGTCGGGAAATTACCAAAGTTCACTTCGAATCTGTGATTTCTCCTACCTTTCTTCCTTTGGATTCCCAAAACAAAATGTTCCAAATTTGATCCATTCCCTATTGAAATTCAAAACTTCAATCCCTTGAAAACCTTAAACTTTGAAATTCTTGAGAGCAGAATTATTGATTATTATCGAGAGTTTTCTTAGGTGATTCCCGTCACTTAAGATGTAATTAACTATAGGGGCTTGCCCTTATAGGGAATTTTAAAGAACCCGGGTAATATAAACCCCGTTTAATGTTTTCATATTAAGCGGGGGAATTTTGTCGGCTTATAAAATTGGTTCGCGGACCAAACGGATGTCACAAATCTTCTAGTTTATTTAATCGAGCCCCACCGTCAGCGGTGTGTCTATCCTTAGGGATATATACACGGTTTGTGGTGCAGTGCTCGTTTATATAAACTATTTGGGATGTGAGATCGGTTTAATCTCATATCTTAAAACCTTCAAATTTAAAATTATTTTCAAAATCAAATACTACTTTTCAAAATTATTTATTTAAATAAATTAAGAATTCGCCGACAATTTCTGTAGGCGACCCCTCTTCAAAATAAAACACACCAACCTAAAAAATATGCCGACAGCATTCCTATTCCAAAATCGACATTTTGATATTGACAATTCTAAGAGATAGTATAAGACCTCCTTATATGGAAAATGGCATATATTCTCTTTCTCGCTATTGGATGTAAGAACATCATGACATTGTGTTTCCTTTAGCAACGATTGTTTGGATAGGATATAAGTCTCATACGCATTCCTATTCCAAAATCGACATTTTGATATTGAAATTTCTAAGAGAAAGTATAAGACCTCCTTAAATGGAAAATGACATCTATTCTCTTTCTCGCTATTGGATGTAAGACCATCATGACATTGTCTTTCCTTTATCAACGTTTCTTTGGATAGGATATATGTCTCATACGCATTCCTAATCCAAAATTTACATTTTGACATTGACATTTCTAAGAAGTAGTATAGGACCTCCTTAAATGGAAAATGGCATCTACTATCTTTCTGGCTATTGGATGTAAGACCATCATGACATTGGCTTTCCTTTAGCAACATATCATTGGATAGGATATAAGTCTCTTATGCATTCCTATTCCAAAATCGACATTTTGATATTGACATTTCTAAGAGATAGTATCAGGCCTCCTTAAATGAAAAATGACATCTATTTTTTTTTTCGCTATTGGATATAAGACCATCATGACATTGGCTTTTCTTTAGCAATCTTTTTTTGCATAGGATATAAGTCTCGTATGCATTCCTATTCCAAAATCGACGTTTTGAAATTGACACTTTTTTTGAGGAAATTGAATACGACATTTGGTCTATTTCCTCAATTGTCTACAATACATCGACAATTCCAAAAATGTTAAAATAAAGATTTTGAATTAAAAATGACATAATAAAAAACTTGTGATGAACAACTTATTTTGACCTATATAGGTCAAATCCCCAGCAATTATCTTAGTGAGTCTGCCACTTTCTCTTTCTAGTTATTGGATGTAAGTCCTTTTCCTTATACAAAAATTATGGCATTCCTCTAACTTGACATCGACATTTGACATTTCTGAAAAGTGGAATCTGACATCCATTTTTTCTCTCCAGCAATGGATATAAGTCCCTTTCTGACACGGAAATATGGCATTCCATTAGCTAGGATGTAAGTCACATAACATTCCTTCTCAAGATCGACATTTGACATTTGAAGAGATAGTACGATATATACTCTCTTTTTAATTATTGGATATAAGTCATTTTCCTGACACGAAAATTATGACATTCTTCTAACTGAATATCAACATTGACATTTCGAGAAATGGAATATGACATCCATTTTCTCTCTACGGTTTTTGGATATAAGTCCCTTTCCTGACACGGAAGTCGTGGCTTTTCTCTAACAAAATATTGACATTAATATTTCGAGAAATAAAATATGACTTCCATTTTCTCTCTCCAATTATTGGATATAAGTCCCTTTCTAGTCACGAAAACGACGTTCCTTCTCAGAACCGACAAATGAGACATTTAACATTCCTTAAGAACGATATGACACCCACTCCTTTCCTAATTACTATGAGACATTTCTTCAGACTATTTCGGTCAACGCCAATATGTGCAACATACTTATGCAGTATTCCACACATCTTGGGGGCCCTTTTGTTGACCTCATTTTTACAAAAGGTCAACCTTTTGAACTAAAATGACAACTTTGGTCAAAATGGTCAATCATGACCCAATGACCAACCCTGTTGACCCCTTAGGTCAGCCTTTTTACCTGAAATGACAACTTTGGTCAAAATAGTCAATCCTGACCCAATGACCAACCCCGTTGACCCCACAGGTCAACCTTTTTACCTAAAATGATAACTTTGGTCAAAATGGTTAATCCTGACCCAATGACCAACACTGTTGACCCCACAGGTCAACATTTTGACCTGAAATGACAACTTTGGTCAAAATAGTCAATCCTGACCCAATGACCAACCCTGTTGACCCCATAGATCAATCTTTTGACCAAAAAGTTAACTTTTGTCAAAATGGTCAATCCCGACCAAATGACAATCCCAGTTGAGCCCATAGGTCAATCTTTTAACCTAAAAAGTCAACTTTGGTCAAAATGGTCAATCCTGACCCAATGACCAACCCATTTGACCCCATAGATCAAACTTTTGACCAAAATATCAACTTTGGTCAAAATGGTCAATTTTTGACCAAATAACCAAATATCGACCAAATGACATGATTAACACCCCAAAATGACAAAATTAATCAAATAATTAATTTCTTAATTATGTTGATTAGTTAAATGAATTTGACTAGTAAATTAATTTTCAAATATTTTAATTAATTGAATCACGTAATTAATTAAAATGAAAATTAAATTATAAGTAAAAAAATGACGAAATACACCAAAATGAAATAAAAATGGCAAAATTAATCAAATAGTTAATTTCAAAATTATTTTGATTAATTAATAACTAATGATTTAATTTTTTTAAAAATAAAATTTAATAAATGACATCATTAATTAAAATGAAAAATTAAATTAAAAGTCATAAAAATGATAAAAAGCACAAATTAATTAAGAATAATTGAATTAATCAAATAATTAATTCCAAAATAATTTAATTTCCACATTTTAATTAATGACATAATTAATTAAAATGAAAATTAAATTAAAAAAAAAGCCAATAAATGATACAAAATCTAATTTTAAATTAAAAATGATATGAAAATTAATCAAATAATTGATTTGGAATTATTTTTAATTAATAATTGATTAATAAAATAATTTCCAATATTTTAATTAATGACATAATTAATTAAAATTGAAATTAAATTAAGAGAATGGTATTAAATGGAAATTTGACCTATGACATTATGGTTTTCCAAAAATTCCAAATCTCCTTTATGACATCACACATGACCTCATACGGGTTAGACACAACCCATATGACCCATTCAATATAACCCAACCCATTAAGGACCCATGACATTCCATTAAACCATCGTTAGAAGTCAATATGAAAGCATTATGATAAAGGAAATGAAGTGGCATCTCCCATTTACTTCAAAGCATGAGTCACCCCCTTCCATAAAATGATGTGGTCGGCCATCTTAATGGCCCATAAACACTCCTAGACCACCCAATAAAAAGAGAACATGGCTTTAACCCTCTCTTTTACCATGGTTAATTAAGAGGAGAATTTATCATGAGACCATGATGAGTAAGCATATGTGGTGTCAATTAACCATATCTTCCTTAAAGAAGGATTTAAATGAGTCACTATACACCTCTCCCTTCACCAAATAGGAAAAGAACAAAGCCTTAACCCCTCCCTCACCATGGTTACAAACCATCATAACCAAGTTATGACATGGATAAAGAATGAAGCTAAGGTGTCATCCCTCCCTTTAACACATTAAAATACATGTGGGGAGGGCTGATCTATGACATTCTAGCCAATCTCCACACCTCCCAATTAACCAATCAAAGAAAGACAAAGCTTGAATCAAGCCTTCACCATAGTTAAACACCATGATGATCCTTTGGTGCATGAGATGAGTAAGAGGGCTAATGTGGCTCTTTCTCTTTATTGCCATTAAAAAAATGTTAAAACATGAATAGGGAAGATTAATTCACAGCCATTGAACCAATCTCCACACCTCCCAAATGAACCAATGAAAGTAAGCCATCACTTGAACTCAATCTTCACTAGTTCTCTTATCCCCTCCAGCTGAAATTCTATCTTCAGCAATCATAACATCAGATAACACCTTCCCCAAATAAACATAAGCTCATACAAAGCCCTCCCATGGCTATAAATAGGACCAAAACCTAAGCATATGGAAGAGAGAAAAAAAAATTTAGAGGTTTATAGGATGCCCAGACTCTCTTGCTCCCAAGACAAAAAATCTTCCTTAGACGATCATTTTTAAAAAAAAATTCACTCAATTTCATTGAGAAATGAGTGAGATATTGAGCTTCAAAGTTGGACGGTTTGAAAATTTTCGAATTTCTGGGGGATTTATCTCCGACGTCCGTTCCCGTGTTTTGGAACGGACGACGCTAATTTAAGCCAGACGTGTCCGCTGTTTTGCGCTGCACATCTGATCCTTCCGCCACTTCTACAGTACAAGGACACGTGGCGCGCTCTGGATTTTTCTGGGCTGGATTAATTCAGAAGAAACGTAAAAACTTCCAAAATCCATATCTTTTGATCCAGAGCTCCTAAAAATAAAATAAAAATACCTTTGGAAATCTCTTGAAGAGAAGAAAATCAGGAGGCTAAAATCATAATTTTATTCTAAGTATTTAATTTTTAAATAATTAAATACTCTCTGTAGTATTTTAGTTATTAAAAATTATTTACAAATCAGAAAAATATGAAATTTTTAGGGAAGAACCTTTAAATCCCTAGGCACATCTTCTGATTTTTCTAAATCTACGATAACTCTCTAGGATATGATTTCCTAATTTCCATGATATTTTGCAATTATTTTCAAAAATAATTATAAAATTAGGTAAATTGGAAAATTAAAATACAAAATGATTGAAAACTTTAGGATGAAAGATAAAAATCCTAAGACATCAACTCTCAAGCCATCAAATCAATCTAAAAGAAACTTTGAAACAAGGTTAAGATTTACTAACTTTAAAATTAATAATTCAAAACCTTTTCTTCACATATTTAATCCATTTCATCATGGATTAAGCAAGTGATGAATCCAAACATAAAATTTAACTCAAACAAACAATAATTAGGTTTAAAAACAACTTAAGCCTAATTAAATCATCAAACCTTAGGTTTAATACAAAATCAAACTTTTAATTAAGTTTAAAGACATATTAAACTTAATTAACCCATTAAACCTTAACTAAATTAGGTTTAATACAAGAATCAAATCATTAATTCAGTTTAATGACATATTAAACTTAATTAGCACATTAAACCTTAACTAAATTAGGATTAATACAAAATCAAACTTTTAATTAAGTTTAAGGATATATTAAACTTAATTAACTCATTAAACCTTAACTAAATTAGGTTTAATACAAAAATCAAATCTTTAATTAATTTTAAGGATATATTAAACTTAATTAATCTATTAAACCTTAAAAAAATTAGATTTAATATAAAAATCAAATCTTTAATAAAGTTTAAGGACATATTAAATTTAATGAACCGCTTAAACCTTAACTAAATTAGGTTTAATACAAAATCAAACCAATAATTAAGTTTAAGGACATATTAAACTTAATTAATTCACTAAACCTTAGGTTTAATGCAAAAATCAAAATCTTTAATTAAGTTTAAGGGCATATTAAACTTAATTAACCTACTAAACCTTAACTAAATTAGGTTTAATACCAAAGTCAAACCTTTAATTAAGTTTAAGGACATATTAAACTTTATTAATCCATTAAACCTTAATTAAATTAGGTTTAATACAAAACCAAATTTAAATTGAGTTTAAGAACTAATTAAACTTAATTAACAAATTAAACATTTGGTTTAAGACAAACCTAAAACCTAATTAGGTCTAACCCATTAGACCTAATTAAATCATTAAATCCTAACTAAATTAGATTTAATGAAACCTAAACCCTATTTAGGCCTAATCCATTAGACCTAATTAAACCATTAACTCTTAACTAAATTATGCTTAATCAAACCTAAACCCTAATTAGGTCTAACCCGTTAGTCCTAATTAAATCATAAAGTCTTAACTAAATTAGACTTAATCAAAATTAAAATCTTATTAAGTCTACCACATTAGACTTAATTAATCTATTAAACCTTAACCAATTAAAGTTTAATCAAACCCAAACCCAAAATAAACTTAACTTATGTTAAACACAACATGAACCCAACTTCAACCTTTAACTTAGGTTCAACACAACATGAACCCAAGTTTAACCTTTAACTTAGGTTCTACACAACATGAACCCAAGTTCAACTTTTAACTTAGATTCAACACAACATGAACCCAAGTTCAACCTATACTTAGGTTCAAACCCAACTTGAACTTAAGTCAAACATCAAACCTTAGGTTTAACATACATGAACCTAATCTTAACCTATACTTAGGTTCAACCCAAGTTAAACCTAAGTCAAAATCAAACCTTAGGTTCAACATACATGAACCTAACCTTAACCTATACTTAAATTTAAGTTGGTTCAATCCCAACTTGAACTTATTTTAATCATCAAACCTTAGGTTCAACATACATGAACCAAACCTTAAACTACACTAAAGTTCAACCCAAGTTAAACCTAAGTCAAACTTAAACTTAAACCTTAGGTTCAACATACATGAACCTAACTTCAACATATACTTAGGATCAACCCCAACTTGAACTTAAGTCAAACTTAAACTTTAGGTTCAACATACATGAACCTAACCTTAACCAATACTTAAGTTCAACTCAACTTGAACTTTAGTTAAACCTTATAGGTTGAACATACATGAAACTAACCTTAACCTATACTTAGATTCAACCCAACTTGAATTTTAGTCAAACTTAAATCCTGATTAAGTCTACTACACTAGACTTAATTAAACCTTTAAACCTTAACCAACTAAGGTTTAATCAAACCTAAACTCTAATTAAGTCTACCACATTAGACTTAATTAAACCATTAAACCTTGACTAATTAAGGTTTAATCAAACCTAAACTCTAATTAAGTCTACCGCATTAGACTTAATTAAACCATTAAACCTTAACTAACTAAGGCTTAATCAAACCTAAATCCTAAATATGTCTACCACATTAGACTTAATTAAACTATCAAACCTTAACAAACTAAGGTTTAATCAAACTTAAACTCTAATTATGTCTATCACATCAGACATAATTAATCTATTAAACCTTAACCAACTAAGGTTTAATCAAATGTAAGTTCTGATTAAGTCTACCACATTAGACTTAATTAAACTACTAAACCTTAACCAATTAAGGTTTAATCAAATTCAAACTTAAACCTAACTTAAGTCTAATCCATATTAGACTTACGTCAAACCATACTTAGGTTCAACCTCATACTAACCTAAGTCTAACCTAAAACCAACTTAAGTCTAATCCATATTAGATTTAAGTCAAACCATATTTTGGTTCAACCTAACATGAACCTAAGTCTAAGCCAACCTAACATAAGTCTAACCCATATTAAAATTAAGTCAAAGCATACTTATGTTCAACCCGACATGAACCTAAGTCTAAACCTATCTAACTTAAGTCTAATCCATATTAGATTTATATCTAACCATACTTAGGTTCAACCTGACATGAACCTAAGTCTAACCTAAACCTAACTTAAGTCTAACCCATATTAGACTTAAGTCAAACCATACTTAGGTTCAACCTGACATGAACCTAAGTTTAACCCAAACCTAACTTAAGTCTAACCCATATTAGACTTAAGTCAAACCATACTTAAGTTCAACCTGACATGAACCTAAGTTTAACACAAACCTAACTTATGTCTAACCCATATTAGACTTAAGTCAAATCATACTTAGGTTTAACATGACATGAACCTAAGCCTAACCTAAACCTAACTTAATTTCAACCCACATTGAACTTAAGTCCAAACCTAAACCTTAGGTTCAACCTTACTTGAATCTAAACCAAAAACTAACCTAAGTTCAACTCATATTGAACTTAAGTGAAAATCTAAACCTAA
Organism: Papilionanthe hookeriana x Papilionanthe teres; assembly: GCA_022702705.1. Classification (NCBI taxonomy): domain Eukaryota; kingdom Viridiplantae; phylum Streptophyta; class Magnoliopsida; order Asparagales; family Orchidaceae; genus Papilionanthe; species Papilionanthe hookeriana x Papilionanthe teres. The sequence continues at coordinate 154,290,400 of CM040421.1, read as the reverse complement.
GGTTCAACTGACAATAAACCTAACTCAACTCAACTCGACATAAAACTTAGGTTCAAATGACAACTAACTCAATTCAACTTGATATAAATTTTAGGTTCAACTAACAATGAAGCTAACCAAACTCAAATTGACATAAAACTCAATATTAAACTCAAATCAAGACCAAAACCTGAAACCATATTTAAACAGACAAAGTCGACATAAACCTTAGGTTCAACCTAAATTAAACCTAAATTGAAGTAAACCTTAAGTTCAACCCAAATTGAACCTATATCGACATAAATTTTAGGTTCAACCCAATTTGAACCTAAATCAACAAAATTGAACTCAAATCAACATAAACAAGATAAACTTGACATTTCAAAACAAAAATCGACATAAATGACATAAATTTGACATTTCAAAACAAAAATCGACATAAACGATATAAATTTGACATTTCAAAACAAAAATTGACATAATCAACATTTCAAACATGACTCATACATAATTTGACATTAACCGACATTTTAAATCAAATTCAACAAACACCGACATTAACCGACGTTAATCGACATTTCAAACAAAATTCAACAAACATCGACATCAACCGACTTTAACTAATATTTTAAATCAAATTCAACAAACACCGACATTAACCAATGTTAATCGACATTTCAAAAAAAATTCAATAAACACCGACATCAACCGACTTTAATAGACATTTCAAACCAAATTCAACAAATACATACATTAAATGACATTAATCAACATTTCAAACCAAACTCAATATAACTCAACATAAATTGATATAATTCGACATAAATCGACATGATCGAACTTAACACGACATGAACCGGCATAGTTCTTAAGTTCGACCTGTATCAAATTTAACTTAACATACGACATCATAATTCTTTAGTTCGACCCACAACAAACTTAACTCGACATAAAATTAAACTCAAATTAACATAAAACCCAAAATCAAACTCAAATCGACATAAAACCAAAAATCAACTCCAAATCGGCATAAAATCCAAAATTCAACCCAAATCGACATTTAAGACAAATAAAAAATTAAACATTAACCTAAATCAACATTGAATACAAATTGGATATAAAATTAAACAAAAATTAACATAAAATCTAAAACGACATCTCAACCACATTCGGACATCTGACAACTCTGGATCAACATACACTTTGATCATATGAGCTAAAAATCTTGATATGACATTTTTCTAACTTTGTTTTCCTTACAAGATGAAGACATAGAGTTTCGTTTAGATTTTCTTTGCATGTTATAGGGTGTGCTAACTCTATTTTGCAGGACGTCGATGATAAAACTACGACTTTTAGGATAGCCACAAAACCTAAACTTTCTCTAGACAACAAAACAAAAATGACATGAAAATAAAGACAACTGGACTTTTAGGTTAGCCATGAAATCTGAAATAAAACTTCAAAAACATTAACATTGACATCAACATTAACAAAAACATACAACAACATTTCTATACCACAATAAAATGATGACATGACACCACAAAAGCAAAATTTAAAACAAAAGGGAATCATTAACAAAATAACAAAAATATATAAATAATGATATCTTCTTGACCTCATAGAAGGTATCTCATGACATAATAACAACATCATCTTATAGGAGATAAACTATCTGATGACAAATCGAGGTATTAATCATGAAATCTTATGACATTACGTCATCACATTAAGACATAACATTATAATTCACATTAAAACATGACATAAAATGACATGACATTACGAAATCACATTATGACATGACACGACATACAAAAAATAACATCCCGACATAACACATGACATGATATGATACTACACCAAAGCAAACAAAAAACTGACACTTGACATAACACGAAAAAATCATTGACATTGACATCGACATGATATCTAACATAAGACCAACAAATCCAAAACAAACGATAAATCAAAATAACAATAACCAGACAAAATAATAATAAATCAAATGGAATGACAATAAAACATAACGACGACAAAATGACCTTAACAGACACAAAACAATGATGAAGATAAAACAAAGAAAACAAATATAAAACCATGGCAAAATCATCATAAAATAAAATGCAATATGTCAAAATAACATTACAGCAATAAAAATGACATTAAGACATGACATAAAACAACACGACATACAAACTATGACATCCCGACATGACATATGACATGACATACAAAATGACAAAATGACATTACAACAACAAAACACAACACAACAAAGCAACAACATACACCCAACATGAACAAAACTTTCTGGTAGTATCGATTCATCAGAAACGTACTGCCACAAAAACACATACACTTTTTTGAGGATAAATGTTAACCTTAATCTGGAGTTTTCCTAGGATATATTAATTACTCAGGACGTAATTAATTATAGGAGCTTGCTCCTGATTAAAGAACTCAGTATATGTATTTTACCTATAAAACCTCTTTGGTTACCCAAGACCTTCATATGATTTTCTCATATGAAAAATTTCAGCAATTACACAATTTGAAGACTTGTTCTATAATTTTATCATTTGATCTTATCTTCTCTCAATCTCTATCATGATTAATCCTTCTCTAAATTCTCCAAAGACTTCTAATAGTAAGTCTAGGTTGGATAAGAATTAGAACGATAGATAGAGAAAGAGAGTTGCGACTCCTTGACGTTAACATGATAGGAGAATTGATAGCGATGCAAGTCGACAAAAAGATTTTTCATCACCATCCATAATCAACATATAGATTTTCCCATGGAAATGCCGTAGAATGACACTGAAGTCGGGTAGCACAATTCACATACCAAATTTGTTCTTTGGCTACGGAGTTTGAGTCATGATTTGTGGAAATTTTATTTTCCCATACAAGTGAACGCAATGTGAATAACAATCTCATAGGCTGAGAAGTATAAATTACACTAGTGAGGGAAGTAATGTACTGAACAACTTCAGGGACTGTGAAGATATGACTTGCACTAGTTGGCATAGCAATGCACCAAGGAAGTCTAGTAACTGTGAAAGCATGACTTGCAACAGCTGGCATAGCTATGCACCAAGCATGTTCAAGGAATGTGAAGGCATGACTAGCACCCATAGGCATGACAATGTACCGAGTAATTCTAAGGAACGTGAAGGCATGACTTACACTGGAAATTACCATAACTATTGCACATTTGAGCAAGTCCATATTGTACATCTGAGCAATTCTAGAAAAATATCACAATTCTTGCTAGAGAAAATTACAATAGGCAAGCTTAATTTGCCAGCAACCTCTCACACAAGCTGTGTGAGAAATAAAGTGAGCGTACAAGGGTATGGACTCACATGCTAAAAATTGGCACACAATATATGAACATACAAATATTATGCTAGAGAAAACACACATACGCGTAATGGTACGCAATGACATGCAAGCATGTCAATAAGCAAATATGTGTGGTAATGTGCTTATATAAAAGGATGGAAGTAGCCACAACAAGCATTTGAGGGCATAAGCGTATTCATGTACGTTGGTTCTAGTGTGAGTGTAAGCATGCACATGTTAGTTATATCAATTTAAAAATAAACTTTCAATAAATAGAAATAATATTTCTTATACATTTTGGAAAAAAATTCAAAGATATTAACACACAATCAAAATGCATTTTGATGCACATTTCAAATATGTTATATTATGTGACATGAACCAAATGCCATTCATATGATCAATAATAAAGCATATGCTTTCTAACTCCCACATCAAGATCCTAAGATTGTATGGAAAGATCTACCAACCTCATATCATATTAACTTACCATGTAAGTCGATAATGCGGGCCTTCTTTAGTTAATTGGGCAAATATGAGTAATGCTTTCTTCCACGAAGAAACCCCTTCATGCGGCGAAGGATCTTTTCATGGTATAATTTTTATCGGCTTAAAGAATGAAATACCATGAAGACTTTCATTCTCTAAACCTTTAAGGGGTTCATCTGACCCATGTAGTAGATGGAGCTGCCAAACTAATATTAGGATTACTACAATCACATAATTTTGGTTAATGGATAAGTTATTCAAGGAAAAACTTCAAGGAAACACAAAGCTTTGAGGTAACAAAGGAACCCAAATCAATAGGCTAATCTCCATCAAGACAGCGTGACCTATATCTCTAACATAGAACATATATCTTCTTTAAGAAAGGAGGAGAAAATTTTTTAAAGGGCCTTCACATGAGTGACGGTTGAAGTTGTGTGCTTGTCTTATCTCCTCCCTTTTGCTAGGATTGTGCTCTCCTTATTGAGGAGAGATGGTATCTCTATCCTCCTTCTCTAAAGTAAGATGAAGCTCTCCTCTTTTTTAAATGTAACACTAAGTAAACACACACTCAGTTCATCTATTTAATATGATGTAATTAAGAGAATATTTTTGTAGGAAGAAATGAAGTGGAATAAGAAGAAGAAGAAGAAGAAGAAACCTTGCTTTTTCACCTTTCTACTTTGCTCTTCAAGCCCTCTCCACAGTTGAAATTAACATTATCTAAGTAAATGTTTGATTAATAACATAGCTTGTCATAAGGATAGGAAAAGGGAGGGAAATTTCTATACCATGTATAATATAATGCATCATTTTTTATGTAGCATTTTTTCATTTGACATTGGAGTGATGGGTAGCAATGAAAAGATTGTTCAGCCAAAGAATTTAACCAATGCCTAGTGGGATTCCTAGAAATTCATTTGGAGTGAAAATGCAAAAAATATTTAGCTTGGTGCTATTTTGGGTTGCTAGGCACGCACGTGTGTATGCGTTGGTGAACACACATGAGCAAAGAAGTGCAAGACGGGCCTGAACAAGCAAATAGGTTATTCAAAGATGTAGTCTTGTGGTCATGCGATGCGGGGCTAGGATGTGAATCCACATAAATGCACATAATTGAGTTAGCATAGGGCGCTGGCCTACTCTTGACGTCAATTTTTTAATGGTTTACCCTGAACTGACATCTATGGGTAAGTGATATAACTAAAATATATAGTTTTTTAAAATACATTTTTATACCAATTTTTGATGATATTGCACTTTAAAGGAAGATATTTTTGTGTATTTCTTGCAGGTATGATTAAAATGACTTATTATGATGAAAGGAGCACTGAAGAATCAAATTTGGAGCAAAAATTAAAGGGTGTGCAAAATTGGACTTTGGCGACTAAGTGTCAGATCCTTGGCGCATAGGTGCCACAGTTAAAGTGATGAATGTTATTTGATTTTGGCATAAATTTGATGTGGTTTTGGAAGCATCCTTTGGTTTAAACTTCTCTAACTTCCCATCAGCAACAAAATGCATTTAAAATTTTAACAGATGGATGCATTGTTGGTGAATACATTGAATTTGAACATATTTTGAAGAGACACCAAGGCACCTTTTGGAAAATTTAAAAAAAAAGGCTTGAAGGTTAGAAAAATGGTTGTTGTTGGAGGGTGATTAGTGTTAAGAGTAATGTATATGTTAGAGGGATATTGAGTTTTTATTAAGAGTAGAATAGAGATTCGGAGTCAATGGAGTTGGGCGCCAACCTCTATTGTATCTTGTGAAGGGAAAATAATGTCTAAAAGGAACTTCAAGAGTCTTGTGGAGAGGATTTTCATATAAGTGTTTAACTTTGTTTTACATTTGGGTTTAAAGCAAGACTTGTTGTGTTTTTGAACCCGAGATTTTAAATATACTTATAAATATAAGAATTTGACACAACTACTAAAAGATATAAATTCTTTGCAACAACACCAAAAAACTTGTCTGGGAGCGTAATTTTAATTTCAGTAACAATAAAATAATATAATCTTTTAATCACTGAGTTATTTTAAATGCAAGTAAACGTATCGCTCAAGTATTATAGGGCTCTAGTGAAATCCTGTTTATCGATCCCACAGGGAAATATATTAAAGCATACGAACTAAGATTATATAAACCAAGGAAGAATTACAACTAAATCGAATTTGTCTATCTGTCACTAATACGCAATCGATAACAATAAAGCCCTTATATATAAACTAGTTCTACTAATGGATTACTAATACTAATAAAGTTAAGTTCAAAGATATAATAACAAGAATCTTTCTCCTTTGTTAAGATATTTAAGTGAAGTGATAATTAGAATTAATTTTATATGTGTTGTGCCAAATAGAAGCATACATATTCTTTACCCTTTGGTCCAGGTATAAAGAACATTGACTAATCCTATGCTAGGTTACGGAATCTGTGGCTAGGCTGGGAGGATACCGGCTCTCACTTCAAAGCTCCAACTTTCCCCTCGCCTGAGGGCTAACAATCTACACCTCAGCACCAAAACGATAGCACCAATTTGAGGATTTTAGCCTATCACTCTAAAATCTCCAATTCTATGCCCGATTAATATTATTTCCCTATTTATTTTACACTTTTCCTTTCAAGTATTTACCCGTCTGCCTTTCAAAGAGAAATGTGATACATACTAGTTAAGAATATTTAGCCCACGATCAGATCTTAAGAATTCTTCACAGATTTTAACAATACAAATGGCCAATTCATATAATAAAGTAAAATTTAGGTATAGTCTCATCAAAACTTCTTTATTTTAGGTTTAATACACTAATTCATATAATCATTTCACAAAAATATCAAAACATGGAGAAAGACAAAACAACTACTCAAAATTCATGAAGAGGATGCAATAAAACTTGGATTTCATATAATAAAGTAAAGTTCTACAAACTATAATAAATAAACACAACTTATCTTAAATTCCTCCCCAAGCATACTACTTGAAGTTCCTCTAGATTTCTTCCTTTCTTACAACACACAGAATTCTCCTTCGAAACGACAATGCAAAAGAGATCTCTCACTTCCCTTCCACTCTTACAATCCCTCGAAGAATTCCTCACAAAATCTCTATTTGAACTCACTACTCACTAAATAATAACACTAATTGACACTTTGGACTCTCTAGTAAACACATAGGAGACACTTTTTTGGCTTAAAATGTTCTTTTTAAAGTTGTAGAAGAGTCTCTAAGGGTTTTGCAGGCACCCCTTCGATAATCATCCACATTCGACGTATTTCTAGAAAGAAACTTCGATCCCGGCGTCGGTGGCCTCGATCGGTGGCCTTCTAGAAACAGTGCTATAAACAGGCCCCGCCGTCGGCAGCTTTCCTTACAATTATTTCTAAACTCTCGGAAAAATCATGCCGCCGGCGCCATCGACCTCGCCGTCGTTGCCCTAGGTTAAATTTACATAATTTGGTCCTTTTTGCTCCAAATTTGCTCCTTTTTACATATTTTGGCTCCTTTACCTGCAGAAAAAAACCAAAAATACCCTTCTTTAAAGTGCAATATCATCAAAATCAGTAGAAAATAGGCATGAAATTCTTAACCTTTTTTCCTTGGGTCAAAATCCCCCAAACTTAACTATTACTTGTCCTCAAGTAATCCTTAATACTACATAAAAGTTCAGATTCATTGTGGTAAAGTTTTATTCAGAATTACTATAATTTTGATCTAAATAAATATTATAGTAAGAATCCTTAGAAATATTTTTAAATAATTAGGTTAATTTTGTAGGTGTAATGCTATTTAGTCATCAAGTTTAAGAGTTCTAGTTTTCTATTCATTTCAAGAATGACTATATGTTGCAATATAAATTCACTTAGTATATTCAGAAGATACGAACATCATGAGATTTCTATTAAGTAAGGAAACTAATCATATATATAAGTTAAGAAATGCTTTTAGTTTTCCTTTTAGGTTAATCAAAGTGAAGCAAATTTTTTATAAGACATTTCCTCAAGCTTCTCCTCACTTATTTTCTTTTCTTTTTCAGGGATTGTTTTTTTAATCCTTTCTGTTTTTTCTTTCTTTTTTTCTTCTTTTTATTCTTTTTCTTTTTGGAGTGAGGATTACTATATCTGGATAGTCTGTTAATAGTTTTGAACTTTACTTTTCTTTTCCTAAATTTGAAACTTTCAAACATTCTTTACCTTATATGTACTTCTTAGTTTTTACATCATTGAATCACAATCTTTACTTTCTCAACTAAGTTTCTAAGATTCTTAATATTTCAAAATATAGTTTTCCTTACTTTAAATAGTTAACTATAGTCTTATCCGTTTATACTAAATATCTTAATCTACAAGATTAATTTTCCTTATCAAAAATATTTCTTTGAATCTTTTACAATATTTATATAAAATCTAAATTTAGTTATCAGAATTAAATTTTATCACAAAAATCATAGTAATAATTTTAGAAAATATGTTATTTGAGAACATATAATAGTTAAGATTTTTCTTCCCTCCCCCAAACTTAGAGTATTTTCTTTAATAGAAATAATACAGGGTAGAAAGAAAAATTCTAAATATAAAATTCATACTTTTGCACTTTAGGAATTTTTGTCATTTTGAAATTTGCAGGTTCTTTTCAAAATTTCTAACTTCAAGTGACCTGTAATATTTAAAAACCTTTCTACACACATAACAGTTTATAGAATTTACTGGGGTAATGAAATTTTACAAAAATTATATAAAACTAAACATCAAACAAAAAACAATTAACTACACTACAAAGGATGTATGCATTTCACAACACAGAACAAAAAGTTTCTAATTTAAAGCTATTCAGCTCACAATTATAATTACTGTAACTAATATCACAAACATTCAGAAATAAAAATGCACACTACCAACTAAACACCTATCACAGAAAATAAAGCATAGTCCACTAAATACAATACAAATCAAAGTACATTAAACAAAACTAAAAACAAACAAATACAGCACATCCCATCTAAAATCTCAATCATCAAATTCCCACACAACGTCCTCATCACCCTGGTTAGTAGGAGGATTGGGCTGATATTGAGTATACTTGGGGCATTCTGGAAAAGTCACATCAGGCTCTCCTCTGTAGTACCTGTCCTGAGCATTATAATATGCCATCTCAAAATCAGAGTGCCTCTGAAGATACTCACTATCATGATCGTGCTTTCTCTCTAGCCCTTCAATCTGGTGATCAACTCTTTTCCAGCTTTTCATCCAACTGTTCAAAACTTTTCCTCTGCAGGGTCATGACATTCATCAGATCATATAATGTAGGGGGACTAGATGAAGGAGGGTCATAGCTAGTAGAAGGGATATCTCTACTAGTAGAAGGTCCCTTGCTCCTACTTCTTGTTCTCCATTCCCATGGGATTCGTAAGTCTTTATATTTCCTTTACTAATGGGTCTCATAAGATAAACCCATTCTTCATCATCTCTTGCTTCAACTCCAGATAGTTGACAAAGTGCATAAGTGAGGCCAAGATACCCTAAATATCCACTTGTCTCACTCATCGTAGTGGCCATAATATTCTTATAGATTATTCTCCCCACATTAATTCTTCTATTTATCTAAATACAGAAATTCAGAACCGCTCTATCGCTCAAGACTTCACTATGGTGGTAGGTAGGTAGCAGAGTCAAACAAATGAAATAATGCCATGCCTTAGCAGTGGCATTCATCATGGATAATGGAAAGTTAATCCATTCATGATTTTTAATTTTCCAAACTCCTTTCCCATCAGTGAGAAAGTCGATAACATCGTTCAACCGACCTTCCATTGTTCCAAATATTTCATACGAGCTAGAAAAATAGTTGTGAAGCTTGTAAAAAGTATTAATGCGATTAACATTAAAGTCGACAGAGAATCCTCTTACTTGAACCGGTTCATCCTCAAGTTGAGTCATATTTGAGTAGAACTCCCTCACAACTTCGATAGCAGCTCTGTTGGTTGTATAGCAAAAGTTCTCCCAACCTTGTTCATTGATAATTCGTTCCACTTCTCCTCCAGGATTTTCTAAAACTCGATCTTGGATACACTTCTTACTTTTAAAAAGTGAAGTGTACCTCAATTGTGCTTTCGCATTAACGAATCGAGTTTCATCGAATTTGAGTCTTCTCTTTTGTTGTGGATCCATAGTTTGATCTATCAAATCACAAAAATTCCAAACTAATCTCCAAAATAAATATACCATTACTTTTAAAGTGGGGTTAAAATAATCTAAATCAATTTCCATGAATTCCTTCCGAGTCTTTTCTCCACATTTTAGATTTTTCCAAAATTTCTTAATGTGAAAAAAATACATGGTGAAAATTAAAAAAATTTTACATAGGAGTAAAGCTCTTACTAAGGGAAGATGAAATCCGGTGTTAGATTTTATTGAAATCGCTCCAAATCCAAGATCTCTAAAGCCCTAGGTCGACTTTTCGGGTAAAAAAGGGAAGAAGATGATGAATAGTGGCGAGATTTTAAAAAATTGATCATTTTTCAAATTTTTGAGATTTCAATCATTTTTAAGCCTCATAGTCATCTGTTCAATCGTTTTTAACTTATATTTAAGTGATTAAGTGATGTATTAACACAAATAAACACAAATGAACATACACAACAAACTTCACATTTTTATATTGAATCCAAGTGTTTACAACACACAATACATAACACACATAAGTAGGTATTCTTTCAACCTAAATCTATCTAATCAGCGTCGCAATCCAAACCACAACACTCAAAACGCTGAAAAAAAACATTTCAAACTTAATCTCATCTATGTTGAGATTAAAAACAAAACAAAAGAAATTAAACACACAAACATTCAAACATTATTCAAATCAAACACAACATAATCAAGTCTACTACTCTTCAGAACTAGTACTGATCTCTCCTCTGATATCTCCCATTGCTTGAAAATGGACGAACAAGTTATAAAAAGGTCGGCATGGGAACTACTAAAGTTTGAACTGGAACAGAATTTTGTGATGCTTGATCCACAATCAAGCCTACATCACTCTCTCCATCATTGACTTGGAACATCTGAGTTGGGTCTAAGGGTTTCTAGGGTAGCAGTATCTTCTTCCAAATCTCGTATGAAACATGAAACAAACTGCAAATCGAGAAAATTTTGGAAGGATGCCCAAGGCCTTGGGATGATCCTTGAACGATCAGGCCAAATAAAGACTTCACAATAATCGATCCAACATGAATGAGTCATCCTATTTGAATGCAATAGTTCAAAATTGCACTTTATTTCGTGACTTTGCCAATTTTCATCGTCGGCTATAACTTCGCAGAGAAGAAAAAATGCCAATGTTTCGAAATGGGATTTAAAAGTATTGCAGAAAAACTAGCATACCCGTTCTCTCTAACTTCCCAGTCATCAGTTTCGTCCGTCAAATATTGGTATATTTCATTTAACTTTTCTCTCGTTGGCATGAAATTTGAATAATAACATACTGGAACTTTCTCAAGCATATATAACTCATTAATTCTTTCATAATTGAATGTAATCTAACTACCTCGCACATAAACGCTTCCTTGGTTGATTCCATGTAAATTAGTGTAGAATTCCTTAACCATTGGAACGACTACTGCGGCAGTAGTGTGGCAAATCACTTCCCATCTTCTCCGCACAATCATTTCTTTAATTGGTGATGAAGAATTGCTTTGTCCTCTATTGACAAATCCTCTTTCTTTAATCAATCTTCTTTTTGAGATTACCTTGTTGAAAAGACGTTGCGCGTCGCACTGACGAACTTTCTCTGGATGTACACTCAAAATCTTGGGTTATCAATCAAATTGGAGCCATTTAAGAAGGACTCAAAAAAGTATCCATTCATTTTTGGGAGTTTGGAGTGTTTAGGAACCGTGCATAGGAGCTTATAAAAGAAGAATTCTCTAAAAATAGCCAAAAACCGTCATTTTGAACACAAAAAACTGCCCACTCACCGATCCCGCTATCGACGGCCTTGAAGGCGCCGTCGGCGGGCCTTAAGAAATTAAATACCAGATGTTTCAGGAAAAACTTACCATCGGTGGCATAGAGTGCGTCATCAGCGCCCTAGGTAAAAATTTACATAAAAACGCTGTGGTCCAATACGTTCCAAGTTTTCTCTATGGATTCAAATTCTATGATAATCAAAGGGTAAATATGATTAGTAACAGTTAATATTTTTAAAAAATAACAATAAATTCAAACAAACATACAACTATTAAAGATAACTATGGGTTGCCTCCCATAAAGAGCTTGGTTTAACGTCGTCAGCACGACCTATTCAGGTGCTATTCAGGTTGACCGAGTATTAAAACCTCTTTTAAAATTAGGTCTTTTACCTTCAAAATATGGTTTTAATTTATGTTCATTTACTTTAAATCTATTCCCAGTCTTAGGATCTTCAAGTTCAATAGCTCCATAAGTATAAACTTGAGTCACTGTAAAGGGTCCTAACCAACGAGACTTCAATTTCCCAGGAAATAGTTTTAGCCTTGAAATGTAAAGCAAAACTTCTCACCCTGGTTTAAAGTTCTTTCGGTTAATCTTCCAATCATGTCTTAACTTCAGTTTTTTCTTATAAATTTTGTTATTATTGTAAGATTCTTTTCTTAATTCTTCTATTTCATTCAATTACACCATTCTCTTCTCACAAGCATTTTTCAAATTATAATTGAATTCTTTAATTTCCCAATATGCTTTATGCTTCAATTCTACTGGTAAGTGACATTTTTTTCCATATATAAGCCTGTAAGGCGTCATACCAATAGGAGTTTTATAAGCAGTCCTGTATGCCCATAATATAGTATCCAGTTTCATAGACCAATCTACTCTATTAGGATTTACTATCTTTTCTAGAATTTGTTTGATCTCACGATTATTAACTTCAGCTAAACCATTGGTTTGAGGATGATAGGCAGTAAAAAATTTATGAACAATACTAAACTTTGCTGCTAATCTTTGAATATATTTATTTCTAAAATGAGATCCTCCGTCAGTGATAATCACTATTAGCTTACCGTATCTTTTGATAATGTTTCTCTTTAAGAATTTTGAAAAACTTTTAGCATCATAACGAGGTAAAGCCTATGCTTCAATCCACTTTGATACATAATCAACCACAATCAAAATATATAATTTTCCAAATGAAGTAATAAATGGTCCCATAAAATCTAATCCCCAAACATCAAAAATCTCAACTTCTTATTTGAAATTTAGAGGCATTTCATTTCTTCTAGATATATTACCTACTCGTTCACATCTATTACATGGTTTGATATATCTGTAAACATCTCTAAAAAGAGAAGGCCAATAAAATCCAGCCTATAAAATTTTATATGCAAATTTGCCAACCCCAAAATGTCCTCCAAACTTAGAATCATGCCATTTTTGAATAATATGTTCAGTTTCTTCATAAGGCACACATCTGCCAATAATAAAGTCATTACATTGTTCATAAAAATATGGTTCATCCCAAAAATATGATTTGGAATCATGAACAAATTTTTTTTGTTGCTGCAATGTTAGCATAGGTGGCAAAATATCACTTACTAAATAATTTACTATATCAGCATACCAGTGTATTTTCCACTCAATTATATTATAAAGTTGTTCTTCAGGGAAATTTTCTATTATTTCATTGTCGGTGTCAGATAAATTCATGATAATCTAGACTCGACAAATGATCAGCAATTTGATTTTCAGTTCCATTCCTATCAATCACCACAAAATCGAATTCTTGCTTTAAAAGTACCCATCTAATTAATCTTGGTTTAGTATCCTTCTTTTGCCTCAGATATTTAATAGCAGAATGATCACTTTGCACAATACATTTAGTTCAAATTAAATATGATCTAAATTTATTAAAAGCATACACAATAGCCACTAACTCTTTTTCAGTAACCGTATAGTTAATTTGAGCATCATTAAGAGTTATAATAGCGTAGCATATAAACTTAATAAAATTATCATATCTTTGACCAAGAACAGCTCCAATAGCATAATCACTAGCATCACACAATATTTCGAATGGTTTCTCCTAGTCAGGTGAAACTATTACATGTGCTGTGATTAGTTTTTCCTTTAATAACTCAAAGGCATTTGAGCAGTCTTCAGTAAATTCAAATTTCTTATCTTTTTCTAAAAATTTGCATAGAGGTTCTGTAATTTTTAAAAAATCTATAATATAGCGCCTGTAGAAACCAGCATGTCCAAGAAAACTTCTTACTCCTCTCACTGTAGTAGGAGGTGGTAGTTTAGTTATTACTTGAATTTTTGTAGGGTCTACTTCCATGCTAATTTCTGAAATTTTATGCCCTAATACAATTCCTCCTACAACCATAAATTAACATTTCTCCCAATTTAGAACTAAGTTAGTTCTTTTGCATAGCTCAAAAAATTTTTTAAGATGATTTAAGCATGCGTCAAATGATGTTCCAAACACAGAGAAATCATCCATAAATACTTCTATTCCATTGTCTATTAATTTACTAAAAATAAACATCATACATCTTTGAAATGTTGCAGGTGCATGACATAGTCTGAAAGACATTCTTCGAAAAGCAAAGGTTCCATAAGGACTAGTAAAAATTGTTTCTCTTGATCCTCAGGATTAATAGGTATCTGATGGTAACCAATATATCCATCCAGATAACAGTAGTACTTGTGTCCAGCAAGCTATCCAACATTTGGTCTAGAAAAGGAAGAGGAAAGTGATATTTTCGGGTGGCGGCATTTAATTTTCTATAATCAATACAAATACGCCAACCATATAGTAGTCTGATAGGTATTAATTCATTATTTTCATTTGCTTCAATAGTTATTCCTCCTTTCTTGGGAACACAATGAATTGGGCTTACCCAAGTACTATCCAAAATAGGATATATAATTCCAGCATCTAACCATTTCAAAATCTATTTTTTAACTACATCGTTCATAATAGGGTTTAGTCTCCTTTGAGGGTCAACTCTTGGTTTATGTTCTTCATTTAATAAAATTTTGTGCATATAAATTGGAGGACTAATTACTTTAATATCAGCTAATGTCCAACCAAAGGCTCTTTTGTATTTTTTCACTATATCCATTAATTTTTATTCCTGAATTTTATTTATGTTTGAGGCTACAATTACAGGTAATGTTGAAACTCTCCTAAAAATGCATGCTTCAAATGAGTTGGAAGAATCATTAATTCAAGTTCAGGGGGTTTTATAACAGATGGAACTAATATTTCATTTTCTAGTGCTGTTGAATTGAGCATTTCAAATTTTTCCTGAATATAATCAGCTTCTTCACTTTCAATTTCATCATAATTATCTTTTTTGATATCTTCTTTTTCTTCATAATTTTCCTTGAAATATTCTTTTCTTAGATAATCACATATATCCATTCTAAAACATTCATCATCTATTTCTATTGATGGATATTTCATCGACTTAAAGATGTTAAAGGTTACTTCTTGATCATTTACTCTCATAGTCAATTGCCCTTTTCGAACATCTATCATTGCTCTTCCTGTAGCTAGGAATGATCTTCCTAAAATGATTATAATCTCTTTATCTTCTTCCATATCTTGAATGATAAAATCCATAGGAAAAATAAACTTATCAACCTTAACCAAAACATCTTCTACAACTCCCTTGGGATGTGTAATAGATCGATCAGCTAATTGTTCTAACCTTTTAAAAGTTGATAGAGGCATCAAATTTATGCTAGCTCCCAAATCACATAATGCTCGCCATTAAAATTTTTCACCAATAGCACAAGGGATAGTGAAACTACCAGGATCTTTAAGTTTTTCAGGAAGTTTTCTCTGAATTATAGCACTACACGCTTCACTGAGTGCAACAGTCTCGTGATATAGTAACTTCCTCTTCTTGTTGAGTATATCCTTCATAAATTTAACATAATGAGGCATTATTTCTAAAGCTTCAATAAAAGGAATATTTATTGACAATTTTTTTAAAATGTCTACGAATTTAGCAAATCTTTTTCCTTTATCTTGTTGCATTAATCTTTGAGGAAATGGTGGAGGTGGTTTTTCAACAGTAATTTTCATAGGTTTCAGAGGAAAATCAGGATATAAACTTTCATTTTCTCCTTTAGTTTCTACTTTTTCCTTTTCAACTACAGTTTCTTTTTGAACTCTTGTTTCCAACTCTTTTCCACTCCTTAATTGAATAGCTTTGATTTGTTCTTTTCCTTGATCTTTAGGATTTACTTCAACATTGCTAGGTAAAGTTCCAATGGGACTATTACTTAATGCAAATGCAATTTGCCCTAATTGGTTTTCTATGTTTTTTATAGCATTTCCTTAATTTTGTAATTGATTACCCATATTCAAAACTAATTCTTCCATAGACAACTTCTTCTCTTTAAATTGTGAATTATTATAAAAACTTGGTGGATTAGAAGGTTTATAATTGGAATTAACTTGATTATTTATATTTCCTAATGGGTTTACTCGATTGCTCCCCACTGAGGATTAACATTATTATTTTGGTTATTCCAATTAAAATTTGGATGATTCTTCCAACCTAGATTATAATAGTTTGAATAAGGAATATTTTGTCTATTATTTATTGTATTTATAGTTTCCTATAAAGATTGAGCATATACGATTTGTCCTAATGAAATTTCTTCTAACACTGGAGGTGTTTGAGAACGATTCATTCCGTATTGATCTATTATGTTTGAAAGAGCAGCAATTTGAGAAACTGTCACAGTTAAAGCATCAGAATTATGAATATTGCTTACTCTCTTAGGATTTACCTCTCAGCAGGCCATTGAAAATTATTGGTAGCCATTTATTCTATTAACGCATAAGATTCTTCAATAGGTTTAGACATTAGTGATCCAACAGCAGCAGTGTCTATTTTAGATCTAAGAGATCCTACTAATTCATTATAAAATATTTGAATAATTAACCAATCTGGTAGAGCATGATGTGGACATTTTCTAAGAAGTTCTTTAAATCTTTCCCATGATTCATATATCGATTCTCCCTCATACTGACTGAAAGATGTGATATCATTTCTATACATAGCAGTCTTAGAAGGTGGAAAATATTTCAATAAGAATCTTTGTGAAAGTTCTCCCTATGCTCTAATCGATCCAGGTGCTAACAAATTTAACCAAGTCTTAGCCTTATCCCTTAGTGAAAAAGGAAAGAGTCTAAGTCTGACAGCATCATTAGACACTCTGTCGTACTTAAAGATAGCACAATGTTCTAAGAAACTTACACGATGTAAATTAGGATCTTCATTTGAAGTTCCACCAAATTGATTGTTTTGTACCATTTGGATAATTGCAAGTTTTAAGCTCAAATGAATTAGCGGCTACATCAGTATTTTGGATAGTTACGTGAATTTCAACTAATGTAGAGTTAGCGTAATCTTTTAATGGTCTAGATTGATGCTCATTTTCTAATCTTTGGTTGTTTACATTGTTTTCCATTATTTCAGAATTTATAGTTTCTTTTCTTAGTTTTCTAATTCTCCTAACAGTGTGTTCTAATTCTGAATAGTAGGGTATAAGATTTTTAGAACCAAATTTGTGCATACAATTGAAATTAGTACATAATAAAATAATTAACTAAATAAGTTGCAATTCTATTGAGGTTTTCTAACAGTCCTAATCGTTCGTTACTCTAATTATGTGTGCCCGGCAAGGGCGCAAAAAACTTGATCCAGTGATTTTAAATATACTTATAAATATAAGAATTCGACACCATGACTAAACTTTATAAATTCTTAACAACAAAGCTAAAAAACTTCTCTTGGAGTGTAATTTTAATTTCAATAACAATAAAATATTAAAATATTTTAATCACTGAGTTACCTTTAAATGCAATTATACGTATCGCTCAAGTAATACAGCGCTCTGTGGAGTCCTAATTATCGATCCCACATGAAAATATATTAAATCCTAAGGACTAGGATTATATAAACCAAGTTAGAATTACAACTAAATTAAATTTGTCTATCTATCTCTAATACACAATCGATAATAATAAAGCTGTTATATCTAAACTAGTTCTACTAGCAGATTACTAATACTAATAAAGTTAAGTTTAAATATATAATAGTAATAATCTTTCTCCTTTGTTAAGATATTTAAGTGAATTGATAATTAGTATGTGTTGTGCAAAATAGGAGCATAGCTATTCTTTACCCTTTGGTCCAAGTATAAAGAACATTGACAAATCCTATGTTTGGTTATTAAATCTAAGGCTAGGCTGGGAGGATACCGGTGCTTACTTCAGAGCTCCCACGTTCCCCCAGCCTGAGGGCTAACAATCTACACCTCAGCACCCAAACGATAGGAGCGAATTGAGGATTTTAGCCTCTCACTCTAAAATCTCTAATTCTACATCTGATTAATATTATTTTCCTATTTATTTGCATTTATCCATTCAAGGATATACCGTCTACCTTTCAAAGAGAAATGTGATACACACTAGTTAAGAATACTTAGCCCACGGTCAGATCTTAAGAATTCTTCACAGATTTTAACAATACAAATGGCCAATTCGTATAGTAAAGTAAAATTAGGTATAGTATCATCACAACTTCATTATATTAGATTTAATACACTAATTCGTATAATCATTTAACAAAAACCTCAAAACAAGGAGAAAGACGGAACAACTACTCAAAATTCATGAAGAGGATGTAATAAATCTTGGATTTCATATAATAAAGTAAAGTTATACAAACTACAGTTCCTCTGGATTTCTTCCTTTCTTATAAAACATAGAATTATTCTTTGAAACGGCAATGTAGAGAAGATCTCTCACTTCCCTTCCACTCTTACAATCCCTCAAAGAATTCCTCACAAAAATCTCTATTTGAACTCACTACTCACTAAATAATAACACTAACTAACACTTTGGAATCTCTAGTAAACAAGCAGGAGACACTTTTTTCAGGCTGAAATAGTTCTTTTTAAAGTTGTAGAAGAGTCTCTAAGGTTTTTGCAGGCACCCCTTTGAAAATCGTCAACATTTGACGTATTTCTAGAAAGAACCATCGATCCCACAGTCGGTGGCCTTCTAGAAACAGTGCTTTAAACAGGCCCTATCGTCGGCGGCCTCGATCTCCGCCGTTGGCGGCCTTCCTTACAATTAATTCTGAACTCTCAAGAAAATCATGCCATCGGCGCCATCGACCTTGTTGTCGGCGCCCTAGGTCAAATTTGCATAATTTGGTCCTTTTTGCTCCAAATTCACTCCTTTTGCATATTTTCTCTCCTTCGTCCTTAAATCTTCATACCTGCAGAAAAACATCAAAAATACCCTTTTTGAAAGTGCAATATCATGAAAATCAATATAAAATAAGCATGAAATTCTTAACCTTTCTTCCTTGGGTCATTTTTCTCTATGACTTCTACTTTAAAATCAAGTTGTGATTGTGTTTTCTCCATGGATTCTGAGTAGTTTTCTTTATCTTTTTCCTTTTAAATGAAGAAGAAATTAAATTATGGAAGGAAGTTGTGCGATGTATATAATTTCATTGTTGGAAGAAGTTGTGATTATTCACTACCATGTACTTCATTTACCTCTTGATTTGTTCTATTAACATGTTAAAATTTGTTGTGATAACATGTAAGAGTCAATGCGGTATTGTTTTAATCAACAATTGAAAAGAATCTCATGCAATTGTATATAATGTTAGCCCCCAGGTGGAGGGAATCGAGGGAACTCTAGAGTGAGAGCTAGTATCTTCCCTACCTAACCCATCTACATGATTTCGAAACATCAAATTAACCAATGTTCTTTATAGAATCAAGCAAGGGTAAAGAATATAATTGCTTCTATTTGGCACAACATAATTTAGATACTTACACGATGAAATTCTATAATTATTACTGATTCATTGAAAGAGGAAAAATATATTTTTTTCTTATTTTCTTTCATTTTATATTATAGTCGTGTTAACTTTAGTTGTTTACTTTACTTTTTATTCAAAAACTACCAAGAATAAATTTGACAAACATGATATCTTAAACATACTTTAAAAACTCATTTTAAAAATTTAAAAGTTATTTTTCTTATTTCTTTAAAATTTTAGACATTTTCCTGAGGGTTTGATATCTTGGATCTTAATCAAAAAGTCCTATATTACTTGATAAACGATACGTACACTTTTGTAGAATCCTATATTAAACAATAATTAAAAAATATTTCTTATTTGCTTCAGAGTCAAGTTTTTGACATCCGTTGCAAAGGAAGAGATATATCATTGGAAAGAAATATAAAGTGAACAATGTGAGCATAAATATTCAGGGACATGTTTAAAGAAATGACATGAATTGAAGGCAGAAGCTTAGATGAGATAAAGTAATGGCATGCCTTTGAAGTGGAATTAATTTCGAGGCTTGAAAATTCACTCTCCTTTCATTTGTAAACATCTACAAACCTCTTCCATCAGTATGAAAGGCCATAATCTCTTCTAAACCTCCCTCAGAAGAATGCTAATTAGCATAAAAAAAAAACATCGCAAGAGGGAATCGATAAAAATTATTAATTACCGCAGGTGAAAAATCCACTTGTTGCCTCCTAACCATTACCAAATTGTCTTCTGCTACAGGCAAGTTAGCATAGAATTCTGTCACCACAGAAACAACTGCAAACGTGGAGAAGCGGCAATATCTTTCCCAATTCCTTCTAGCAATCATCTCCTCAATAACTCCTCCTAGCTTGCAAAAAATTCATTCTGGAATCAATTTTCGTGATGCAAGTGCATTGATGTAATGATTCTCTGCTCTAGAACTGATAAATTTTTCATAATCAAATTTTGCTTTTACTTTCGAGCGTTTTGACTTTGGAGCCATCTCTAAAAATTCACCAGAAATTCACCATATATTCCAAATTTAAACTAAACTTGTTAAGTCAACTTCCAAAGGCAAACTCCAATAAATCCAAACAACTTCTCATGTTTTTCTCATATTTTCACCATGAATAGTGATTTTTAGATTTTTTAATAATTTACTCAAAACACGTTTTGAAAATAAAAAATTTTTACATGGGAGTAGTGATTATACATTAAATAATTCAAATCCAACAGATTTTGACTAAATCGGCTCTAAAATGATCCAATTAGTGACACCCTAGGGTCCTATTTTGCGAAACCGAGAGGTTGAAGGTGATGGGGGTATTAAAAATGGTAAATTTTGTTTTTTTAACTACATAAAATTTATTTTCGCAAACTGGTGCCTATGCGTGAGGCATACGATGCTTAGTCGAAAAATCTGGCACCTATGCTCCGTCGGTTTGGCACTTAGGTGCCAGTGCCCAAATTTTGACAATTAAGTTTATTCCATCAAAAATCTGAGTTAATCACATTTAATCTCTTCAAATAATTATTTCTCCTCACAAACACTTCTAATACTCCAAAAGTACTCTTTATTTCCAATGATTCCACTCAATTCTCACACAAACACTAACTTATGTTACTTAAATATCAAAACACACTTAATACAAACTAAAAATTTCTATCCAAATATTTTTGATGACATTCCCTAATAAATAAGTTCAAATACATGTACTTAAATTCAAATTTACATCATTGAGATGTAACAAAGATACATAAAGTGCAACAAACAAAAATATTAAAAAAAACCACACACATAAAACACTAAACACACATAATCAAACCACAAGATCACAAATAATTTAATTTCAATCTCCATTAGGTGGATCATATCCAAAACCTCCATTAGGTCCATTTAAATAATCTGGAATACAAATCTGATAAAATGGGTGATGATTAAAAGCTCTTACATCTTCTTCTTCTATCCATTTGTTCTTCAGATACATCGCTCTATTCGCTTCTTCCGCAAGACTTGTATGACTGAATTATATTTTGAGTTGCCATCCAATGTGCGCTAAATGCGCTTTAATTTCATTTACCTTTGAATCAATAGACTCCACATTGGCCTCGATCTTTGTAATCCTTTCTGCTATTCCTTGGATACTCGCATCCAGAAATTCATTATATAACTCTTGCGCACTATCACAAATAAATTTCTTCTTGTTGGCATCCTCTTTCTTCTTAACTTCGCTCTCCCAAGAAGACATTTTTGCACTCAAAATACTCTTTGTAAGACTCAGGAATGAAAATAAGAACTGGGCAAGTATCTTATAAATTCAGTTACTTTTTATAGACTTGGGAAGGCACAAAACTGACCCTAGCATGTTAAAACTCCTTAACAACTCCAAAAACTACTCACCCACGATTTAGGCTTCTAGAACCTCATTTTTCAAGTTTTTTCTAACTGTGGCGTCTATGCGCCAACAAGCGGCGCATAGCTGCCAGTGCACACTTTTGGGCAGTTCTGCTAAACATCAAAAGCTTTTTCTGACTCCTTTAAGTCATTAAATAAGGTCAAATAAACACCACTATAACACAAATAACTTCAAAATGCTACAACACTTATCAAATCAACCAAATATAAGCACACAAAGCAAACATAAAATGGAGCACACCGATAAATATGGTTGCCTCCCACAAAATGCTTGGTTTAATGGCATCAGCCTGACATACCTAGAGCTTATTCTGAGTGACCCAACATCTGACTCTCATCAGGTTTCGATTGATCGACTGAAAATTAAGGTTTAAGTCTATTAGCGTTCACTTGAAATATTTTTCCAGTCTTAGGATCTTTAGTATCCATAGCTCCATATGAATAAACTTTCATCACAATAAATGGGCCAATCTATGAGGAATTAAGTTTTCCAGCAAAAATTCTAAATCTAACATTATACACGAAAACATTTTGTTCTAGCTTAAGAATTTTAGTAAGAATCTTCTGGTCATGCCATAACAGCATCTTTTCTTTATAAATCTTAGCATTTAATAAGATTCAGTGCTTATCTCTTCAAGCTCGTTTAATTGCAGCAATCTCTTTTCTCCAGCATCTTTCAACTGAAAATTGAACACTTTAATAACTCAATATGCTTTATACTCAAGTTTAACTGGTAAAAAGCAAGCTTTTCCAAAAATTAGCCTATATGGGGACATTCCTATATGAGTTCTATAGGCAGTACTATAGGCCTATAAAGTGTAATCCAATTTGATTGGCCTATCTTTTCTATTTGGATAAACAGTAAAGCCAGTGCACACTTTTGGGCAGTTCTGCTAAACATCAAAAGCTTTTTCTGACTCCTGTAAGTCATTAAATAAGGTCAAATAAACACCACTATAACATAAAAAACTTCAAAATGCTACAACATTTATCAAATCAAACCAAATAAAAGCATACAAAGTAAACATAAAATGGAGCACACTGATAAATATGGTTGCCTCCCACAAAGCGCTTGGTTTAATGGCATCAACCTGACATACCTAGGGCTTATTCTGAGTGACCCAACATCTGATTCTCATCAGGTTTCGATTGATCAACTGAAAATTAAGGTTTAAGCCTATGACCGTTCACTTGAAATATTTTTCCAGTCTTAGGATCTTTAATATCCACAGCTCCATATGAATAAACTTTCATCACAATAAATCGGCCAATCTATCAGGAATTAAGTTTTCCAGCAAAAATTCTAAATCTAACATTATGCACCAAAACATTTTGTTCTAGCTTAAGAATTTTAGTAAGAATCTTTTGGTCATGCCATAACAACATCTTTTCTTTATAAATCATAGCATTTAATAAGATTCAGTGCTTATCTCTTCAAGCTCATTTAATTGCAGCAATCTCTTTTCTCCAGCATCTTTCAACTGAAAATTGAACACTTTAATAACTCAATATGCTTTATGCTTAAGTTCAACTGGTAAAAAGCAAGCTTTTCCAAAAATTAGCCTATATGGGAACATTCCTATATGAGTTCTATAGGCAGTACTATAGGCCTATATTTTCATTGACTTTAAAATATTGAATGCAACAGTTTGATCATTAACTTGCATCATTAATTCCCCTTTTTGCACATCTTTCATCACTCTGCCTGTGGCCAGAAAAGGTAACCCTAAAATTATGGGTATCTCTTTATATTCTTCCATATCCAATACAATGAAATCAACAGGAAAAATAAATTGATCAATTTTCACCAAAACATCTTCTATAACTCCTTTAGGATATGTGATTGAATGATCAGCTAATTGTAAAGTTATAGTAGTAGGGGTTATTTTCCTAATCCCAGTATTTTGAATATTGATAACAGCATAAGATTAATGTTTACACCCAAATCACATAAAGCTTTTCCAAAAAATCTGTCTCCGATTACACATAAAATTGTGAAACATCCAGGATCTACAATTTATTCATGAAGCTTTTCTGAATTATTGCACTATACTCTTCACTAAGTGCAACAATCTCATTACCTTCAAACTTACTCTTTCTGTTAAGAATATCCTTCAGAAATTTCACATAGCTTAGAATTTGTTCTAAGGCTTCAGCAAATGGAATGTTGATTGTAAGCTTTTTAAATATATCAATGAATTTTGAAAAATTGCTTCTCCAATTTGTGTTGTCGAAGTCTCTAAGGAAATAGAGGTGGTAGCTTTTCTAAATCAACCTTAGGTGGAGAACTAGGTCTTTCCAAACCTTTCAGAGTGTCATCTTTTGGTTTTTTCTATTTCTTCTTTCTCTACTTCAGTCTGTTATTGAACTCTATCTTCCAACTCTCTTTCACTTCTCAACTGAATAGCTTGTACTTGTTATTTAGTCTTGTCTCTTAGATTTATTTTAGTATTACTAAGAAGCGTTCCTTGGGATCTCTTACTTAATGAATTGGCAATATGTCCCAATTGATTCTCAATATTTCTGATTATAGCTCCTTGACTTTATAGTTGATTATCCATTTGTGACACCACTTCTTCAATAGAGAACTTCTTCTCCTTAAATTAGGAAGTATTGTTAAAACCTGGAGGATAGGTTGGTCCATAATTATTATTCCCTTAGTTGTTACAGTTCCTCAATGGGTTTACATGGTTCTTCCCCCATTGTTCATTACTACCAACCTGATTATGAGTATTCCAGTTGAAGTTTGGATGGATGTTCCAACCTGGGTTATAATAATTGGAATACAGGTTATTAAGCTTACTTATGACATTCAAGGTTTCTGATGAAGTTTGAGAATCAACCATTTTACCTAATCAATTTTCTTCAATCATTGAAGTTTGCTGAGAAAAATTCATCCCAAATTGGTCTATCTTCCTTAAAATTGTAGCAACATGATTTACTAGCATCCCAAAAGCATAATTTTCATGAATATTATCTACCCTTTTAGGATTTATCCTTTTAGAAGGCCATTGAAAATTATTAGTTGTCATTTTTTCAATTAAAGCATAAGCATCAGCAAACTGTTTAGACATCAATGAACCACCAGCTGCGACATCGATAATAGATCTAAGAGATCAATCTAATGCATTATAAAAGGTCTAAATTATTAATCAATCTGCTGTTGAATGATGAGGACACTTTCTTAAGAGATCTTGAAAACGTTCCTATGCTTCATATATAGATTCCCCTTCAAACTGATAAAAGGATGAGGACACTTTCTTAAGATATCTTGAAATCTGTTATGCGAAATTAAAATTATTGTATAAATTTTGTTATATGATGTTAGCCCCAGGTGGAGAGAATCGAGGGAACTCTAGAGTAAGAGCTAGTATCTTCCCTGCCTAACTCATTTACATGATTTCAAAACATCAGATTAAGGGTAAAGAATATAATGCTTCTATTTGGCACAACAAATTTTAGATACTTCCACAATGAAATTCCATAAGAATTACTGATTCATTGAAAGTGGAAAAGATATTTTATTCTTGTTTGCTTTCTTACTATTTTATAGTTGTGTTAACTTTAGTTGTTTGCATTACTTTTTATTCAGAAAATACCAAAAACAAATTTGATAAACTTTATATCTTAAAACATACTTTACAAAATCATTTTAAAAGGTAAAAAGTTATTTTTCTTATTTCTTCAAAATTTTAGACATTTTCCTGTGGGTTCGATATCTCAGGGCTTAATAAAAAATTCTTATATTACTTGAAAAATGATACGTATACTAGCGTAGAATCTCATATTATAAAATAATTAAAATATATTTCTTATTTACTTCAGAGTCAAGTTTTTGGCATCCGTTACAATGGAAAAGATAATATCATTGGAAAGAAATATAAGGTGAAAAACGTGAGCATAAATATTCCGGGTTTAGTAAGATTTGCCCTGAGTCACCTAGACCAATTCAGGACCCCTGAAAATCTTTCTAAAAGTCCTCAAAATCATTAGAACTATCATTTTATCTTAGGGAGAGGGTTCAACAGACATTGATCCTTGGACTCATTAGTGGTCCCAAAACCCTACAAGCCAGAATAATTCCTATAGTTTTTTTTTAACCTCAAAATTTGGTGACACCCTAGAATGGTCAGATCAATGATGGCAAACCCAAATTTGGGCCAAATTAACCAAATTGACATAATGTTGACTATATTACTCTTCGGGTCAGCACAAGTTCCTATGTTCACCACATTGACCATATAATTAACCCAAAACTATATGGTCACCACATTGACCAATCTTACAACCCGAGGCTTCAAGGTCAACATTTTGATTATTTGGTCGACCTAACATCACATGGCCATATATTGACCGTATGGACAACTTAACACCTCGTGACCAATCTCATGAGCAAATGAGCCCAAATGACCAAACTTATGATCACATGGTTAAATCGTTTTCAATGAAATCATTTAGCTAATTAATAAAAAATTAACTAATTAATAAAACCATGTCATGAATGGCTTAGCCCATACCCATCCAGTAAAACCCAAGCCCATCCATGGGAAACCACGCCCAAGATTTTCTTGATCCATCTTTATTGCTTCACTCATAAACCAATAACACTCATGACATTGAAAACAACTTTAATGCTTTTTAGTCTCGTATTTTGGAATTTTTACAAGACATCATAAAGAAAAGGCATATGTGGCATCTTAGGTTGCTTCCATCCATCATCTCATTGAACCAAATTGGAGGGTCAAGCCAGCTCAATGTTGACACTTCCATTAACCTCTACTCCCCTACAATGAGCTCAAAATTCATTCAAACCACCTTCTTCTCCATGCTTGGCCTCATTATGAGCACATCATGGGGAATTCAGAGCTTGGCTATCCATAGTCAAATTTTAATCCTTTGGGATCCTCTGAGAAGCCACCCTCCTCTATCAAAAAATGTCAAGCCCATGGCCTCCAATAGATATTTAGAGCCCCAATCCGAGAGTTTTCACGCACACCCTAGTATCATAGGAGCACAAACTCTGTCTCACTAGATGGATGAATTTCTCCCAATCTCCCAGGTAATTGATATCCAATAGCTTCAGTCTCCCAAACTCACTGAAAATTTTCCACATCAAACTCAGGAAATTTTTTTGATTAAACATCAACCCCTCGAAAACCCTAATCTAACACTTTTAAATGCTTTCCCAAGCTTTAAAAATACTGATACGCCTTAAAATTACTTGTATTTTATGGCCATTTTATGCTTACATTTGTTGATATTGTGCCCTAATGAAATGTATCTTTCATGTTTTTTTTTCAAGTATAAGAAAGGGAATTTAAATTAAAAAGAGCAAAATTAGAGGCAAAATTGTGTCATTGAGTAGTGGAGCCTAAGCTCAATTTCTGGCGCCTAAGCGGTAGAGTCCAGATGGGCGAGTACCCAAGTGCAAGATCAGGCGCCCAAGCGAAAGACAATTATTTGGAGCTTCTAGAAGAGTGGCGCCAAGGCGCCATAGTTGGACGCCTAGGCACTACAATTAGTTTAAGTAATATACACTGAATTTCAATGAATTTAGAAGAGGTCCCTCAAGCAACTGATCCATGAAAAAAATACATATTTGTATGCCTTGATTTTTATTAAAATTTTAAGGATATTATGCTTTAATGAAAGGTATTTTATGTTTTTTGATGTAGGCGATGTAAAAATGTTCAAAAAGGAAAAAAAGATGAAAAAGGATGAAAAAGGAGCAAAAAGGAGCAAAAATGGAGCCAAAATGCAAAATTGCCAAAATAATGAGTCTGGCGCCTAGGCTCCAGAATCCGGCGCCTAAGCTCCAGCTCGATACCAAAGCAGTTACGATTTTGCAACTACTTTGGGCAGTTATTCTGATGGTTAGAGCGGTTATTGGACCTTCTAGAAGAGTGGAAGTTATTCATGAATTATAGGACATGTGATACATTGTATCTAGACGCTTGGAAATGGTTTGGATCGCGAAGAGGTGCGATCCAAAGTAAAGAGGTGCGAAGAACTGGACGCGGAGTCCGGCGCCTAGGCGCCAGATGCCGGCGCCAGACACAGTTTCTAGAAGATTCATTGAACTTGGACACATTTTGAAGAGATGCCTTAGGAAACCCTTGAAGCCTATAAATAGGAGGCCATTTCTTCAGAAAGAGCCACCCAAAATTAGAGAGAGCCCCTAATCAAAGAGCTCTCCAATTAGAGAGAAATTTTAGGGCCACACTTTTAGTTTACTTTCCTTCATAAATTAGTGAGTCTATTTTTTTTAGAGTTTGTATTGAGAGTTTGGAAGAGTTGGTGCTATTGAAGTCTATTTCACTTTGGAGTCAGTAGGAATCAGAGGCTCAGTTGGAGAAACACTTGAGATAAGTTTTTGTAATTTGATTCAAAGTTTTATTTATATGTTTTGTTATTTAGATTCAATGTGTTCTGAGTAGTTACTTTACTTTCTCCTTTCAATTATGAAAAGATAAATAAGACATTATGAAATTCGTTGGAGAATTAAAAACTAAAATATGTTTAAATATTTTGATGCTTTTAATACTGGATCTTAATTTACTATGTAAATTGGCCATTTAAGTTGTTAAAATTGTTGAAGAGTTTTGAGACCTAGAAGGAGATGAATTCTTAACTAGTAGATATCACATGAATCCTTGGGTAGTCGGAGGCCTTGTGTGGGTTATTCATAGTGAAGTGCAAATTAATAGAAAAATATTATTCAATGGGCGTAGAATTAATAAGTTTTTAGAGTGATAGACTAAATTCTTTTAATTTTACTTATGGAAAGGGTACGAGTCACTAGTAGGGCCGACCATAGCCACCCTTGGACATCTAGTAGTGTGAGCCTAGATTAACCCATTCTACTAACAATACATCCAGACCCGATCTATAGATTAGCTAATGTTCTTTATACTATCGAGCGAAGGTAAAGAATTGGACTGCTTCTATTTGGCACAATACCATTAATTTATATTCTCCAAGAATTTTACATTATCTAAAATGTCTTGGATTAATTGGAAGGAAGAAATTTGTTTGCTTATTATTATTTACATCACTCATTATTTTTGTACTGCTTAATTTCTGCATTTAGTAAATTAAATATTAAAACCTTGAAAGAAATACAAAAAAATAAAATTAAAATATTTAAAAATCAATGAACCTCCTCGTGTGATCAATATTGGGGTCTTCATTTAAAGCCCTATATTACTTGAAATGATAAGTATACTTGCGTAGTACCTCTAGTGTGTAAAATATTTTCCATAAAATTATATTTATATACACTAGCCGCTATTATTATTTGGGTCAAAGTATTGTCTATAACATATTTTTAGATGCATAAATTACTGTGTTATTTGCGGTCGAGTTAGCAACCCTTGGTTATTTTCAGAGCTCTTTATATAATAATGAATTTTGGATAGAGAAAAGAGATTTTAGAAAGATAAAAAAAAGTTTTGAGAGTCTAGGAGAGAGTCGAGCATGAGTCTAGTGAGTGAGATCGCCATAGTGAGAATGTGGTTAGTTCTTGAGTTTGTGTGAGTCTTGTGAGAGTATATTTTACCGAGATGGGGTAAAGAATGGTATGCTTCTATTTTTCACAATACAAAATGTATCATTAAACAATTTAATTCCACACTTATTATGATCTCTTTACAAGGGGAATGATTCTATTATAGCATTTGAAAATTCTTTTAAACGGTGTTAGTTTAGAAAATTTGGTTTTACTTTCTGGTTAGAATTAAATCTTGCATACATTTAAATTTAATCCTTTAAAAATATTTTGATTTTCTTCTCATATAAATTGAGTTTACAATTTTAATAGAAGTCTATATGTATCATTATCGAAAGTTAACGCTTCTCTGTGGGATCGATACTAGGGTTCTTAAAGAGAACTCTGTATTATTTGAAATGATATGAATACTTGCACATTACACTTAGTGTAAAAACTTATTATTTATTTTCTAAATCATTATACTCTTTAACATTAGCCGCTAAAATATAAATTCGGTCAAGTTTTTGGCCAACTTTTGAATATTTAAATTATCTGCGTAATTAATGGTCGAAAATAGTTTTTGTCGCCGTTGTCGGGGAAGTGATAAAACATTATGACTTAAAAATTTTCTTTGAATAGCAGATTTGTTTTAGGAAATCGATGTTTTAATTTAAAAATCATAAAAGATAAAAAAATTCAAAAATTTAAAGAAAAATTGCAAAAACTGAAAAATTAAATATTCTATTTTTAGAGTATTTTTATTTTATAAATTTTTACTTTTTCATATGAAGATGTAGTACCATACGATTCTAAGTTAGATCTTATGATAACAAAAATTATAAAATAAAAAGGACTTCAAGATTTTCAAGAATGTACTAATACATCCCATAATATTTTGAATATCAAACTGTTGAAAATGAATAACATCATACTATACAAAGACTTTTAAGGGACCTTGAAAACCCTACAATAGATGAAATTCATTTATGCATACAGACCCCTACTGTAGTGGCTAACTCATTTGAACATAAAACTGTAATTATGTAAATATACAAAACAATCAGTTTTTGGGAACTCCTTCTTAGGGTCCAAACTTACATTTAGCAAGTTTCCAAGAATAGTGTAGTGAATAAAATGATGTTGTCAGACTTAGACATTTTCCTTTTTCATTAAGGGATAAAGCTAAGATGTTGGTAATTTTGTTAACACATGTATCTTTCAGAACTTGGGGGAATTTAGCACAAAAAAATTTTGGCTAAGTATTTTCCACCTACAAAGACTCCATAGCTTAGAAATGATATTACTTATTTTACTCGGTATGAAGAAGAGTCAATATATGAAGCTTGAGAAAGACTTAGGGAACTCAATAGAAAGTAACCACATCATGCCTTATGAAATTGGTTAATGATTGAATCATTTTATAATGGGTTAGTAGGACCACTAAGATCTATCATTGATGACGCTGCTGGAGGCTCCTTAATGTCAAAACCATTTGATGAAGCTTATGCCATAATTTAGGAGATGGTCACTTTTTAATGGCTTTCTGAAATGGTAAATATTAAATGAGTAGCTAGTGTTGATCATCAAAATTGAAATTGTTGGTTGACGGAATGGGAATCCTTTCGTCTGCTTTAAAATAGATTTTATTTAATATATATATATATATATATATATGACAGCTCTGCTAGGTTTTGTGGCACCATGGTGACTCCTCGGTGGTGCTTCGTAGTGACCAAAGGAGGATGCTTGGTGCTTTGCCATGTGGTAAGTTTTATCCTCCTGTTGAAGGTGATCGTGTGAATTTTCCTGCACTTTTGCTCTTTATCGGGCTTTTACTTTTTCAAATTTCCAATTCCTATTAAATTGGCTTCTGCGTTATTTGAGGAAATTTATAAGGCTGTGGCTGATGCTGAGCTAGAGTTAAAGAACATAAAGGAGGTTGCTTGGAATAATTCCCAGAGGGAGAGTGCTCTTCTAGCTGTCCAAGAAAGACTGCTCCCCATTATTGATTGGCAAGATCAATTTTTCAGAAAAAAGGCTTCTGCTAACAGATTCAAGGATGTAGATAGAAACACAAACTATTATCATGCCTTCATTAAATAAAAGATAAAATGCAATGTTATACATCCCATTCATTCATTTACTAGAGTCAAACTTCATGATAACACTGCCATTGCTTGGTATGCAGTAACATTCTTCCAACAGCAGATGACTCAACCACCTTTTGAGGGAGCTCTAATTGGCATAATTGTTTTTATGGCAGACCTCCCCCATATCAATAACCTATCCCTAACTAACCCCACATCTGAAAATGAAATATGGATAATTATCCTCTCCATTTTTAGTGTCAAATCTGCTGGAAAAGATGGTTATACGACCGACTTCTAAAAACAATCCATTAGTATAATTAAAGGGGAGGTGGCTTCTGTTGTCCAGAGTTATTTCCAAGGCTCTAAACTCCCAAATTATTTGAGTGCCTCAACTTTAGTGTTGATGACTAAATCATTTAAGGAAAAAGATTGGAATTAATTCAGACCCATTAGTCATACTACTGTCTTCAGCAAAATTATTAATAAAGTATTTATGAGCTGAATTCAACACCACCTAGACAGGATCATCTGCCCCAATTAGACTACTTTTTTTTGAAGGGGAGATCATTTGTGGATAATGTTCTACTATTCTAGGAACTTTTGTTTGACCTGGACTAACCTCTTAGGGGACAAAACTTAATTTACAAATTGAATCTAAAAATGGCATATGACATGATCAGCTGGGATTTCATTCGGGATGTTCTTGCTGCTAGGGGGTTCTCACCTGAGTTTTGCTCTTTGATCTCTAGATGGCTCAAGGGCAATGTGCACTCCCTCTCATCAATGGACAGACCTAGGGCTCCTTCACTGCCTCCAAAGATCTCCAACAAGGGAATCCTCTTTCCCCGACCATTATTTATCCTTGTTGTTGATTATTTATCCACGACCCTGAACCAACACCTACTACCAAATCCTATGATAGGCATCAACATAAACCTAATTTAGCCATTTCCAACCATGCATATGCTGATTATTTTATGGTGGTACCTTAAGCTAACAAAAGTGCTATTAAAAAAGTGTTACACTGTCTCCAATTGTTCCAATCCCACTCTTGTATGCAAGTTAATCATTGAAAATGTGATCGATTATTAGCAGCAAAATCTTCCCACATTGCAAGCACTGGATCATCCAACATTCTAGTTTCAATGCTAGCCAACTCCCTTTGAAGTATTTAGGTGTATTCGTTATCAAAGGTAGAAGTAAAATTATACAATTTCATGAAGTGTTGGAAAATATCTCCTCTCAACTTGGTTGTTGGACAAATTTTTTCTTTTCCAATGGGGATAAATTCACTTTACTAAAGAGAATCCTCACAACTTTTCCGACTTATATACTGCAAATGACTTGCATGAAGAAGAGTACTCAACTACAGATGGAAAATGCTTTCAATAAATTTCTCTGTTCTGGCCAAAGGCATCAGCTTCACTGGGCAAGTTGGCAGAAACTCTCCAAGCCAACCCTAGCTGGGGGTTTGGGGTTTAAGGGATTCCATCAGCTGCAATAGGTGAACATGTGCAAGCTCAAGATTAAGTTCTGATAGCGGTCCTCATTGTGGTCCAATTTTATGCAAGATAAATACTCTAGGGGTCTTCACCTAAATCAGGCTAACAGAAGATCTGGAGATTCTAATGTGTGGGTCAGCTTGTTGAATGCTAGACAATTGGCTGAGAAGCTATTTTTTTTGGAACTTGGTAAATGAGATGTGAACATTTGCCTGGACAACTGGTGGCCTTCATAGTTGTTGCAACTTAGAACCTAAACTAAGAAACTCTTTTTAAAAGTGGCTGACTGCTGGATTGAGGATAGTTTGTCCTTACGCATGCTCAGGACACTGCTCTAGGATTCTTCTGCAGATACCATCTTCCAGAATCCTATAGATCTCTCCAGATCAAATAGAATTGTTTGGCAAGCCTGTACCACTAGTAGTCTCACCAAACATATTTACTCCAAGCTTCATAAGTGGGATCCTGTTACTTCGGTTGAAACTATTTGGAATAAATATCTTACTCCTTCCATGTCTTTCTTTTGTTGTAGATACTTTCATAAGCTACTCCCACTTATGATATCCTCAAATTGAAATGTCTAAGAGGCCCATCAATCTTTTTCCTTTTTTGGTGCTACTGAAGAATCAATCTCACGCTTGTTTTTTGAATGTTCCTTCTCCCAAGAGGTTTAGGTGGTTCTCTAAAAATCTGAAGCTGAATATTAGAAATTTCCATTAAACCCTCTTGGACTCCTATTGGAGCGGCTGGTAAGATGCAAAGGTTGGTCTTATTCGATTTTTTATGTCCTGGTTCTTATGAATGGCTAGGAACTAGGCTAACCTTGAGAACAAGTCTCTTACAGTTCTTAAGGTGGCTAGGAGCTGTACTTCCTTCCTCATCAAGCTAATCAAATACAAGAAATTTCTTAACATATTCCACCACTCAAATGAAGGTTTGGTCCCCTCCTTCACGGTTTGCCAGATCTTCTGGAAAGCCCCCCACCCCCCTTCCACAAATTCCTCCCTCTATCATGGTGAACACTAATGGAAGCTTATCATAGTAGGTACTGGTTTTGGGGGGATTTTTTAGGAATCACTTGGAACATTGTCTCCTATTCTACCTTGCTCCTATTCTTGCTGTGGATGCACTTAATGTTGAACTTATTGTTGTATTCTGTGCCATCAAGCTTGTAGTTATGACACAATGGAAATATTTACACATTGAGGTGGACTCCACTAACTTGATCAAGTTGTTGCCTATGGAGGGACTTCATCCTTGGCATCACTACTTTTAGATCCAGAAGATCAACTTCTTTAGATCTCTCATCCATTGCAAATTTTCTTTTATTTACTTGGAGGGAAATAGGCCAGCTAACTGGCTTGCTAGACTACGATCTTGTACTCATGATTTTGATGTTTCTTCCTTCCCTCCCCCCCCCTTCTAACTTTCCTTATTAGTGACTGTCGGCATATTTTTAGGTTATGTTTTATTTTGAAGAGGGGTCGCCTAACAGAAATCTGTCGGCAAATTTTTAATTTAATTAAAATAAATAGTTTGAAAAGTAGTATTTAATTTTGAAAATAATTTCAAATTTGAAGGTTTTAAGATATGCGACTAAACCGATTCTCACATCCCAAATAGTTTATATAAACGAGCACCGCACCACAAACCGTGTATCTATCCCTAAGGATAGACACACTGCTTGACGATGGGGCTCGATTAAATAAACTAGAAGATTTGTGACATCCGTTTGGTCTGCGAACCAATTTTATAAGCCGACAAAATTCCCCTGCTTAATATGAAAACATTAAACAAGGTTTATATTACTTGGGTTCTTCAAAATTCCCTATAAGGGCAAGCCCCTATAGTTAATTACATCTTAAGTGACGGGAATCACCTAAGAAAACTCTCGATAATAATCAATAATTCTGCTCTCAAAAATTTCAAAGTTTAAGTTTTCAGGGATTGAATTTTTGAATTTCAATAGGGAATGGATCAAGTTTGGAACATTTTGTTTTGTGAATCCAAAGGAAGAAAAGTAGGAGAAATCACAGATTCGAAGTGAACTTCGGTAATTTCCCGACTACCCTATTGTGTGGCTTAAATTTAGGAAAATCCTAATGTTTATTTAAATGTTTTGATTTTGTCAATTTTAATTAATTAGGACTTATATTTATATGATAGAATCATACAAATAGTCTCGAAGATGTGAGGGTTTATGTCGTATCGACGACTACCTCGGAATCCTAAGTCCGGTTAGGGCTTAATTTACATGACCCGATCATGCAAATGCCTAACAAAGGTTGAGGGTTTATGTTACACTAGGCAAACTACCTCGAAGTCCTATGGCTTTGTTGTTTAGTTCTAGGAAAGTTTTGCTGATGTAGATTCAAGTTTTGCTGACGACGATGGCCGTGCTGCCCATCATGCTCCGAGCTCCTTGTTGTCGCAGAGGTTTAGTTTTTAGAAATTATAAATCAGGGGATGAGAAAAGTGTTTTGGTTTAGAGAAAATCTTAATTTCCAAGTGTTTTTTACGTTTTAATTAAAACAAATCTTAAAGTTGATTATAACGACACCGGTTAAGATCCCACGGTTCCATCCTTCCGGCATCATTATTTTTATCGGATTCACTTAGTCGAGATGAATTTGCTAAACTCAATCGAATGAGTTCCACACTTTCATTTAGACCGTGGGAAATCCCGTTAGCAACACGTAGGTTACATCATCCGAGGTATTCCCGATCATCCAACGGGACGTTTTAATTTAGTTGTAATTGTAGTTTTGTGTTCTGTTTGTAATTAAATTTTGAGTTGTTTTATATTTTGAAATGTTGTGGCGGTGAATTTTATCTTGCAATGACTTTTAACTTAGTTCTAGTTTCAGTTTTAGGGACTATCTTAAAGGTGTGGGTTTTCATGCAACAGTTGTTTTATCATGCAAGAAAAGTAAAGTACATTTGCAAGAAAGTAAATTGCAGGAAAGTAAATTGCAAGAAAGTAAATTGCAATAAAATAAAAGCGTACTCGGAGGGTCTTCCCGTCATCCCAAGCTGCACTTAAAACACAATTAGAATATTTAAGCAAGTTCCTAGGTAGAGCTAAGGCAAGGGTTATGGTTTTCTACCAAATTCCTAATCATATAGCTAGTCATTTCCTATGACGTCTAGGTCTTTGTATTTTTGTTTGAAGACGATTTTCTTCATCAAAGAATAATTAAATTCAATTGTTCTTATAAATGTCCTATCATATTGAGGAAGTGCTTAAGAAGAATCTTAAACATCTTTTCAATATTTCTAGGATTGTTTTAAGTCCAAATGAATTCGAATATATAAATGAATTAATCGTTCGAGAATTCAAGTTTCGTTGTTATCTTACTCGAGTGAACTAGGACATTTGAATGTCCTATAAGTGAAGTAACATTTCATTTAATGTTCTATTTAGGAGTTATGATAACTAAAGCTTTTGAGGGTAAATTAGTATTCAAATGATTTGGTTTAAGTTAAAGAGTTTAAAATTGGAATAGTGTTCAAGTTATTTTAGATTTATTTTGAATTCTTTATGTCTTTGGTGATGTTATATTTAATTTAATTTAATTTAATTTAATTGAGTTTTAATTTAATTTAATTCAATTGAGTTTGATTTGATGTTAAATTAATTTAATTTGATTTGATTTAATTTTAATTTAATTTGATTTAATTTAATTTAATTTGATTTAATTTAATTTAATTTAATTTAATTATTTAATTTAATTTAATTTGATTTAATTTAATTTAATTTAATTCAATTATTTAATTTAATTTAATTTAATTTTAATTTAATTTAATTTAATTTAATTTAATTTATTCAATTTAATTTAATTTAATTTAATTTTTTAATTTAATTTAATTTATTTAATTTAATTTAATTTTAATTTAATTTAATTTAATTTAATTTAATTTAATTTAATTTATTTAATTTAATTTAATTTTAATTTAATTTTATTTTTAATTTTAATTGAAATTTTTAAAAGAGTTTAATAATTAAGTCTTTTAATATTTTAAATTTGAGTTATCATTTTAATTAAGAATTGAATATTAATGAGATAATTAATTTAGGGATTTTTTTAAATTAAAGAATAAATCTCTTCCTAATAATATCCCTATTTTAATAATTCCAATTTTATTATTCTTCCAAATTTAATCCATTATTTAATTAAAGTTTAATCATTTTAAAATTGCTTAATGGGTTTCTACCCTTTAATTATTTAAATTTCAATCATCCAAATCAGATTAGGATCAAATATTTTACTTGTTAATTTTTTATTAAACCTAAAGTTTTAATTAAGGATTAAAATTTTAATTACTTATTTTACCCTTTAAACTTAATAATTTTATAACTCACTAAATTGAACTCAAATGAACTTGAAATTTTTATGTGACTTCACTCATGTGTCAATAAAGACATGAGAGGAGAAAATGTGATTTTTCTGTATTTAATTTATTTATATAATTATTTTTGGTGGAAAATAGAGATTTCCAAGGAAAATTTAATAACATGACCAAGGGAAAGTTTCTGTCCTTAAGAAAATTAGGGGACATTCCTAATGACCAGAGAAGCACTTGGACTAATTTTGGTGATTTTTTGAATTATATTATTTATATTATAATTATTTTAAGTTTTGGAGTGTTAATTAATTTAAAAATAAAATAAATGTTGAAAAATGAATTTTATATTTTTCAAAAATCTTTCTAATATTAAGGAAACTAGAGAAGCAAATTTTGCAATTTTTTGATTTTTCTATAATTTATTATAATTATTTTAGTGAAAATGCTAGAAAATACATTTTTTTTAATTTTAAAATTACCTTAAAGCTTTAAAATTTAATATCTCACCAAATAGACCTAAGAAAAATGTGGTATTTGTTCCTATGTGATTAAAATTCAAAATGTGACATTTTGGTGAATTTTATTATTTTTGTGACTTTTATTATTTTTTAATTATTAAAAATATTAAAATATTATTAAAAATCAACTTTTTTAGAAAATTGAAATTTTAATTTTCTTAGGTTCCCCTGATATCAGAGAGGCTCCAAAACCAATTTGGTGAATTTTTGAAAGGTATTTTGAAAGTTATGAATTTTTTAAGTTTAAAATGACTAAGTGGCTTAATCAACCCAATTAGTGGGGCTAACCAAGTCCAATTGACCTCAAATTTTTATGGTGGGTTCCTCTGATCCTAAAGGTCAGTGGAGAATTGATTTCAAGTCAATTTGATGCATGGTTAACTTTAATTAATTAAAGACCTATTTTGGGTTTTTAAGCCAATTAGGGTTGTTTTAAATGAACTAAGTCAAAACCTATTTTTCCTAAGGTTCTCTGGCCATAAGAAACATCACCAAATTTTCCTAGAATTTATTTCACAACATGCTATTTATTGGAATTAAAATACTCAAAACATTAACCTGAATTTGAAAAATCAATAACTTTTCATAGGGATGGCCTCTGACTTTGGAAAATTCAGGGAATGTTCCCAAATTCAGAGGCTTCAAAAGCCCTATGGTCTCATGCCATGGTGAATTGTATGCATGCATGGAGAATTAAAATAATGCAGAGAGTAAATAAATTATAAAAAATAAAATACTTGATAAAATTAAATGATTTCTTTTCCACATTATTCTCCTCTCGTTCACTCGAGTAAGAGGGTATTTTTATTTTATTTTTCCGATTTTTCTACACGAGAGATATGAATTTTTGAAGTTTAGGGAATTAAATAAATAGAAAAATATCCTAATTTTCTATTTATCCACGCGGCGCCGCGTCAACCTCGGCAGCCTCCGAACGCACACGCGTCGCGCTCCCATTCGACGCCGCCACCCGAGTCGGCGGCCCGGGCCCCGCGGTTCTCGTACCGTCTCCTGGTCCGACGCCATCTGAGCCATTCGTCCGCGCGTGTATTGAATGGACGACATCCGTTCATCGTCCCCGAGCGTCCTCACCCGAGAGCCGTCCACACTAAATCTCTAAGATCTCACTCGATACTCAATGAATTTTTATGTTCTTATGCTCTATGGATTCGTCTTGAAGAGACGAACACATCTATACGGTTAACATGCATTGAAACTAAGGCATTTGAAATGGAGAATCTCCAGAAGCTCGGGATGAAGAATTAGCTCATACCTTTGCTCGGAGAAGTGTGGCTTCAATCCGAGAGTTGTTGCACCTTCGATTGGATCCCGACGAAGCTCCGGATGAAGTCTCCCGGTCCGGTGAATTGTCCGGATGTGATTTCGACCAAGCCCGATCACAAAGCTTGGAGGCCGGAGCAACAGGGTGGCCTCGGAGATGAGGCTTTTGTCGGTGGACACCTTCCCTTGGTCCGGTGAAGGTGTAGAACCAATCAATTTGGGAATTGGCTCACCGTGGAGAAGTGTCCCGGTTTTGGGTGGAATTTCAACTCGAAATCGAGCTCGCGGAGGAGAAATGGCAGGGGGATCTCACCGGGGATCAAGTGCTCGTGTATGGGGAGGAGTCCGGAACAATTTTGGCGCAGTTTTGGCAAGGTTTGTGCTTAGCTCTTCTCATGGCCGAGAGGGGTGGAGTTTAAATAGGAGAGGGTGGAGGGCCTCCCGGGGAGAGTTAGGGCTTGGGATCGAGCTTGCTCTTGGCAAGAGAAGAACAGCCTACAATGGCCACTGGGGATGGGGCAGCTCAGCGAGTGAGAATTTCAATGTTGGCTCACATGTGAGCTCTCGGCCATGGTGTTTTCCGGCGGCTCGGTGGCCGGCCGGCCGAGCATGGGTCACCCTCGAGGTCGGGTGGGTCAGGACCGGGCTTGGTGCAAGCAATCGGCCATTGCCATGTGTAAAGGCTTTGATTCAAAGTAGAATGGGGCATGGCTAGTTTTGAGTCTAAATGGGTCAATCCACCCATTTGGGCTTGGTGCACCCTTCAAGGTGGCTTTGGATGCTGTGGGGGATCAAAGGGATCAGCTGGTCTCCATCCAAATATATTTGGATTAAATTTAAGTTTAGGTGAAACATGATTAAGGCTAATGAGCTTTAGGGATTAAGGAAAGCCCCCCTCTTCTTACCCAATATGGCATGGTGGAGTGTCCAAAGCTCTCATGGCTCACATGTGGCTCATGCATGGCTTCATGGCTCACCTTTGGCTTGGCAAAAAGTTTGGTCAATTTCATAAAAAAGGATTTTAAGGATTTTGGATAATTTGGTGGAAATTTGGATGAAGCTTGATTTGGAATAATTTGATGGTGAATTTAGGACTTAGGTAATGGATTTAATTAAGTGGATGACAAATGGAGATGTCATGTGGGCTTTAGGGTAGATTTTGGGCCTTTGGATGTGGTGAAGTGG
Source organism: Papilionanthe hookeriana x Papilionanthe teres (assembly GCA_022702705.1). Lineage (NCBI taxonomy): Eukaryota > Viridiplantae > Streptophyta > Magnoliopsida > Asparagales > Orchidaceae > Papilionanthe > Papilionanthe hookeriana x Papilionanthe teres. Next base: position 154,249,913 of record CM040421.1, on the reverse strand, counting down.
GCTTTTAGGAAAGTTTAAGGGAAATGGGCTTTTGATTTTAGGATGGGCATTTGGATAAAAATTTTGTGAAGAACTTTGTCAAATAAATGTCATAATTGGTTTAGGGATGTTCTATGAAGGGCTTGGAATCAATTTGGTGTGATTTGGAGTTGAATTGGTTTGAATTTGGATTTATTTGGTAAGTGGGCCTATGTAGGTCCAAGTGGGCTAAGTTGGGCTAATGTTGGGCTAGGGTTGAAATTGATATAAAATCAATGTTGAGAAATGTTTATGGGAGTGTTTCAAAGAGGTTTTGACTTTGGTTGGGCTTTGATTTTGGGGTTTGGGCTCATTTGGGTTAGGTTTGGGTTTAGGTCAAAAATGGGCCTTTTAACCTTGGGTTGAGTTTGAGTAGGGTTTGGGTCTAAATTTTGGGCAAATCATGTTAGTATTTTGTTTGTGGGAATGTTAAGGAAGATTTAGAAAAGATTGGGGGTTAATTGGAATTGAGTTGGGTGAGTTTGGGTTAGGTTTAGGTCATGGGTCCAAATTGGGCTTTAAGGCCAAAAGTGAGATTGGATCCAAATGTCAATCAAATTGGGCTTGGATTTGGTCTAGATTGGTATTGGGGATGTTGAATTGAAGTTTAGAATTGAATTGGACCAAAATTGGGGTCAATTGGGTAGGTTTGGCTTGACATCGGGTGCACTTAGGGTTAAAATGGGTCAAATTGGGGGTTTTGACAAAAGTAGGGTAAATTGACAAAATTGGCCCATGGTGTAGTTGGACAAAATGAAATTGGGAATATTTGGGATTTTCTGGAATTTGCTGGGAATTTTCTGAATTTTTGGATTTTTAGGCCAAGAGGGGTATTTTGGGTATTTGGAGGGTATTGGGAGGTATTTTTGGGTATGAATGATCAATTTAAGTGATGTGGAAATGTTTGAGATTGATTTTGGAGAATTTTGGGTAATTTGGAAATTTTTGAGAAATTTGGGTAATTTTAAGGGTTTTGGGTAAGTTTAGTAGGTGTAGGGTCCCGGGGTCGAAAATCGAAAATTTGGGAAATTGAAGATTGGGTGAATTTGGGTGGAAAGAAGTCATTTTGGTTGAGCCATGAAGTCACATCAAGCCCACATGAGCCATGAAGGGACTCACTTGAGGCATTCACTATGTTGTTCCTAACCCTCTTAGCCAAGGGCTTAGGGGTTAAGGACCATCCATGTGGATCACCTACATGAGTCAGGAGGTCAAGTTAGGTATGAGTGTGGTTTTAGGAGGTATGTGGAAGTGTAGTGTGTAGGTGTAGTGTATAAGTGTGGTGTGTGTAAGTCAGCCCCTTCACCAGACCAGGCCACCCAGGGCAGTCCTAAGGCCAAAGAGTCCTATAGGAACTCATCCTTTAAACTTCCACATTTGATTTCAACCCTCTAGGTGATTAGGGGTCTATAGTCAAGTTTGTGGAGTTTGCAGGGAGTTAAGAAGTGATTTGAATTTCTAAAAGGTGGGTCCCAATTCTAGTCCTCTAAGATAGTCAAAGGAAAAGCCTAAGGCTAGATCCTAAGTACTAAAGAGAAGAAGAGAAGACCTCATCAAAAATGAGGTCAACAGTGACAAACTTTTGGATGTCCCCCATCTTAGAATTATAAGCAGATTTTTGACCAATAAATCTTCTTTTTGCAATATATATATATATATATATATATATATATATATATATATATAATTTTGGAAAGTAAAGTTTTAATTTTAAAAAATATGAGACCAAACCGATCCCATATATTTGATAGTTTAAATCAATGACCACTACATCACAAACCATGCATCTACCATGAAGAATAGACACATTGCTTGATAATGAGGCTCAATTAAATAAATTGTGGAAGTTATTACATATGTATTTGTTTGCAAAAATCTTTATGTCGACCAATAAATTCCCCTATCTGATATGATGTTGGATAGGGCTTATGTTAAGCTGGGTTCTTAATGTTTCCTATAAGGGCAAGCCTCCATAGTTACTTACATCTTATATGATAAAAGTCACCTAAGAGAACTCTTGATTTAGATTTGAGGTAACGTCTTGATGAATATCAAAGTTTAGTGCTTCCACAGTCGGACATAGAAAATTCAAATGGGAAAGCATTAAGTTTTAATAATTTTGTGGAGTCCAAATGAAGAAATTCTATGGGATGTCAGGGATCCTGAGAAGAACCTCGGTGACTTTCCAAACTTTTGTAAGGTTTGGATTCTGCTTCGAAGAGAAATTATTTAGTATTTAATTCTGCAAATTTTATTATGTAGTGCTTACATTTGTATGATACTGATCATATAAATAGCCTGGAAGATGGGAGAATTTAGGTCTTACAAAACAACAACCTCAGAATTTTATGACAAGTTAGGGCTTATATTGCATGGTATGCAAAAGTCTAAAAGATGAGTTGAGCATTGATGTCGCATTGGGAAAACAACATCAAAATCCTATAGATTGTTGTTTAATTCTAAAGAAAGGGTTTGCTGCTATAGACATTTTTTCTCTTCTGAAGATGTTCTTTTATATTCCTTCATTGTGCTGCTTATGATGTTTGCTCGAATCTCCTTGTTATAGTTGTGGTAGTTCCGCAGTTTCAAGGTTTAGAGTATATAGTTTTGAAGTAGCTGTCAAATTTTACTGTTGTTTTTGGTTTGCTTTCAGTTTTGTAATGTTGTTTTGGTTTTGATTTTTGTTCTTATCTTGGTTTTGTTTTATTCATGGTTTTGGTTTTGCATGCAGAGAATGTAAACTGCAAGTAAATACAAATGAACTGAAAAGTAAAATGCAATAAAGTAAAATTTTGTAAATAACTTATAAAAATGTATCTGGGATTCTGCTACCGCTGCATGATTAGTCCATAAGGTATAATATAACTTGCAGGAATTTAAATAAATTGCAGGAAAAATTAATGACATCAAGTAGAAGGTAAGAAACCTAGTACAAAAGTCAAAAAAAGCAAGTCATAGAAAACACGAACAAAATCACGTAGTCACATATAGAAGACTAGAATTATACATAAGTCATGGGCAAAGGTGGAGGCTCAGAGCTAGACTGTGTTCTTCCTGATCTTGGGCAAGAGCTGCTCACCCGACAACCTACAGAGGGCTGTCCTAATCTCGATCCGGGTGACTACCATGGAACTTTATAAATTTTCATCAAAATTCTTTAATTTTGTTTGAAAATTTTCACGTAGAGTTTATTTTAGGAGGAAAAAAAAATTTTATTTTTACTTTATTAACTAGTGTAGTCCACAGGTTAGTCATTGTAATCTAGCTTGGACTATTAACAACCTAAGAGAATCGAAGAGCAACAATCCTAGCATGAGTCGGTGAATAGTATAATCGGTCCTTTCCTCATTCTTATTGAAGGTCTTTGAGGTTGGAGATACAATTGTAGAATTGGTACATCTTATCATATCTCTTATTTTAGCACACATGAGCATTATCGTCATTGCCCTAGCTACCAATACCTCAGACTTATACTAGTTCGATGATCCATATGCGGCAAAAATAAATGTCCTCAGTTGCTCAAATGGACTTAAATACCATAGATAAGACTCAAGTCCTTGAACATTGGGGTGTAAATGTAGGATAAGTAGTTTATGCTATCTTTATTGATTTAGGTGAATTAACGGGTCTTAGGGCATAACATGGTGCATCCCTAAAGATTTTAAGGACAATTTCCTTCATCAAAGCATAGTAGGTTCTATTACCTGTCAAAACACCGAAAAGATGCTAAAAATTCTCACGGAACAACCCTAAATAGTTTTTAACAACCTTTGAGTCGATTTAGTTCTTCTGAACTTATTATGTTTATAAATCATTCATCCTAGTTTAGTGTTTGGGTTATGCTCAATGTTATATCTTAATTAACCCATGAGAGAGTGGACAAGAAAGTTTGAGCTTGTAGTGTTTAAGGGAGATTAATTATGGTTTGTCTTCTAACTAACCCTCAAGTATTTAGATTGAACTTAGCTCACTACATAACTTCAAAGGGCATTAGGGGTAAATTTGTAATTTTGTAAAAGTAACATTAAGAATGTTTAATTCATATTGAGAGATCAACCTACAGCTTCTCCATTGGTTAGGGACATTAGGTTGGTGAATTATTAACTTCCTAATTCATTTCCTAAACATTTAGATCATACAAATAGATTTATTCTTCCAAGACTTAACAACTGAATAATTGCAATTATACCCTTCTTTTCCAAAAGTGGAAGCTAATAAGTTTCTACCTCTTACCCTCATATTTCACTCACCCAAGAATATTTTTTAAGATCAAAATTTTTTCCCTGAGTTTCCTATCTTTATAAATCTTCCAAATTAAATCATATAGGCTTGAAATTTTTCTGAGCTATCTCTCACGGAATAACTGAAATACCAAAGAAGGAATTATGATTTTTTATTTTTATTTTAATGTATTTAATTATTTTAATCCAAAAATTGGAATTTCCAAGATTAATCCATTTTATTAAACATAGTAATTTTCTATCCTTAGAAAAAATATTGAATGTTCAACTAGGTGAAAGGACCTCTAAGAATAAATTTTTTGAATTTTTGGATTATATTTTAATTTTTATAATCATTTGCTGATTTTAGGGATTAATTACATAGAATATATAATTTAATTTCAAAAATTTCTTTTAATGTTTTTATTAAATCTCACCAATTCCAAAGAACTCAGAAAAACAAACAATTTATTTTTTTGGGATTTTTATTCCTTTTTATTATAATTATTTTAATGAAAATTTTAAGAAAATATATTTTTAGCATTTAAAAATGAATCAAAAAATTTACAAAAATTTTGGAAAAAATTTTTTTTAACGGTCCACAATGATCAGGGGATAATTTGTGACATTTTTCTATTTTTTTGTATTTTTTTAATTTTACATTATTTTTAATTATTTTAAAATTAGAAAATAGCTTAAAAATGAACTATTTATTTTAACATCAATTTTTTTTTTCCTAGGCTCCTTTGGTCTTACGGAACACACCAAACTAAATTATTTATTTTTTTATTTTTATTTTAGTTTATATAGTTATTTTAAACAAAAATTTCTATTTACATAGAAAATTAAATTTTGCATATAAAATAATTTTAATGACCTTAGGATTTTTACAAAAGTCTCATGAATCGATAAACTTCAATTTTTCCCAATTTGGTATTTATTTGAATTAATTTGTATCTTTCCAATTTGTTGTTTTTTTCTTAATTTTAAATTAGAAAAAAATGTTTTGAATCTTTGAAATTTAGTTATTTTTTTTTCTAAGTTCTTCTGACCTTAGTGAACCTACCAATACCACTTTTATAATGTTATGATTTATATTCTATTTATTATAATTAATTTAAGTGAAAAATAATGATTTTACTAGAAAATTAAGGTTTACAGTTTCAGAGATGCTTTTTTGCTTGGAAAAAATCAGAGAATTATCCCTAAACATGAGTGGAATAAGCCCCCAAAAGTTCATAATTTTTTTTATTGTTTAATATATATAATTAAAATAACATTATGAGTATTTACTTAATTAAAAAGGAACTACATAAATGAAAAATTTTAATTTTAGTCCATGATTTTTTCCTTTGTTTGCTGAGCATTCGAGTATTTTTCTTTTATGATTTTTCTACACCAAGTTATGATTATTTAAACATTGTATAATTAAATAAATAAAAAATAGTCATTTTTCTACTTATCCACGTACGCGCTAGTGCAACCTACGACGGCTCTGAAGTGCTACGCGTCGCTATTTGATTCACCACCGACATCTGACTTAGCAGCCCTGCATCCTTTTGTTTACGCTCCATCCATCCGTCCAACGCAATTTGGGTCGTTTATCTTATGCACGTGCAATCCGACGGCTACAGGTCTATGTCCCCAACTGGTGTAAACCATGAGTCACTCGTTTTCTAACCCAAATTTCTTACTCAATTCTCAACCAAATCATGTGGGGTTTGTTCCTACAACCTAATCTACTCAAAACAAAGCTATCTATATGGTTAATCAAGTATGACAAGACAGTTTACTTCAAAAAGGCCCAAACTAAGCTCGGATTTGGGTGTATTGATGCATACCTTTGTCTGATAGGTGAGGCCTCATACAGATGCTTGCAAAAGCTTTAGTGATGTCCAACAAAGCTGCATGAAGTGTCAATTTTTCTCTGGGAAAGGGTCAGAGTAGGAGTTCCTCTAACAGGTGATGCGACATTGATGGAAGTCTGCAGAGGCTTCAATTGATGGGGATTTCAGTGGGAAGCTGCCTCGCTTACTTTGGTGAAGCACAAGAGCAATTCAATTTATGGAATGGCGGATTTTTATTAGATGGTGATGCACCAAAAATGTGTTGGATTCTTAACCTATATTTTTAATCATTTTTTTGTGATATTTCACTTTAAAGAAGTTTATTTTTATGCTTTATTGCGGGTATGATAATTTTTGGCATTTAGAGCAAAAATAACACAAAAATGATGAAATATTAAGTCAGATGAGAAACTTTTTAAAAAGTTCTCAGGCACCGTTGGTGTCAGGATCCAAAATGGAGAAGATTTCCCAAACTACATTCTGGCATTGACGGCGCCATTTGAAAGAGCGTGGGCGCTTACTTACAGATTTTTGGTAGATTAAATGTATTTGGATGATTTTTGGAAGGTTGCTTTTTGAATCTCTTTTTAAATTAGTCCCTACACTATATTAGAGTTCTTGAATGCTAGAATAAGGCAGAGAATCTATGGGAGTTGTTGTGTGTGAGAAGAGTTTGTGTGTGTGGCATGTGTAAATGTAGAGGGAGAAATAAAAACAGGTTTTCTCTATAGCTGTAGGAGAGTAAGGAAAATGAGAGATTTCTTCTTCCATACATTTTTAAGAGAGAAGTGTGTGTTGTTGTAAGATAGAAAGAGATTCAAAGAAACTTCAAGGGATTTACTTTGGGGAAGAGTTTCATATAAATTGTATTTGTATGAACTTTCTTCTATATATAAAATACTTATTTTATCATGCCTTTTTCATGAATTATGAGTCGATTTCTTTGTATTTCTTTTTGCAATAAGATATGGTAAAATGAAGAGATAAATAAGATATGCAATTTAATTGTTATAAACTTTTGATGACTTTACACTTCGTACTTCATTTACTTTTCGATTTGGCTAATTGAAATGTTAAAATTTTTATTGAATCATATGATCCAAAAGGACTGTGCATTATACAATAAAGTGAGAATAACATTAAAATCCATGGATAAGAATGTAGTTCGAGGGGTTGAGTACAAATAAATAGGGAAATACATTTTTTTTAAAGTAAAATTGGAGATTTTAATGGTGACAGACTAAAATCCCCATTTTGGTTCTAGTGTGGAAACTAAAGCGATATTTATCCATCAAGCGAGGGGGTAGTGAGAGCTCTGGAGTGAGAGCTAGTATCCTCTCAGCCAAACCACTAATTTAGGGACTAAACCTAGGATTAGTCAATGTTCTTTATCTACTCGGAAGAGGGTAAAGAATAGGATTGCATCTATTTGGCACCATGTTGACCTCATTTTTGATGAAGTTCTTTCTTCTCTCTCCTTAGTGCTTAGGATCTAGCCATAGGTTTTCCCTTTGATTATCCTAGAGGCCTAGAGATGGGACCCACCATTTAGAAATTCAAACACTTCTTTACTCCCTTCAAACCTCACAATTTTGACTGTAAACCCCCAGGTCACTTGGAGGGTTGAAATCAATATGTGGAGGTTTAAAAGATGAGTTTCATATAGGATTCTTTGGCCTTATGATCATCCTGGTCTTGTTGAGGGCAAGCTTGCACACACCACACTCTCGCACACATTCTAAACACTAAAACTACACTCTTACCCAACTCAACTGCCTGACTCATGCAAGTAGCTCATATGGATGGACCTTAACCCCTAAGCCTTTGGCTAAGAGGGTTTGGAACAACATATTGAGTGCCTAAAATGAGTCCTCTCATGGCTCTTGTGAGCTTAATATGGCTTCATGGCTCAGCCAAAATGATTCCATTTTACTCACATCTAATCAATCTTCATTTTCCAAATTTTAATTTTTGACCCTCGGGGCCCTAAACCCACCAAACCTACTAAATACCATTGAAGTTGTCCAAAATTCCCAAAATTTCCTAAATTACCCAAAATTCCTCAAAATCAATCCTAAATATTCTCCACTACTCAAATTGATCAAACATGGCCAAATATACCAAAATTTCCAAAAAAACCCTCAATACCCTCCAAATACCCAAAATACCCTTTTTAACCCAAAAATCCAAAATTGCAAAAAATTCTCAAAAAATTTTTAAAAATCCCAAATATTCCGAAATTCATTTTTTGCAACTGTCACAAACCCCAATTATGTCAACTTAACCCAATTTGATCAAAAGTCCCAAATTAGCCTTTAAGGCCCAAAATGACCAACCAACCCAATCCCTTCCAAAATTCAACCCAAATGACACCCAATTTTCCTCAAATTTGTTTTGAAATCCACCAAACATCCCCACAAAAAAACTCTAACTTACGTTACCCAATATTTAAACCCAAACTTCATCCAAGCCCAACTTAAACCAAAATTCCCAAAATTGACCTAAACCAATCATAAACCCAAACAAGCCCAAAACCCAAAATCAAGACCAAAACAAAATTGAAAACTCTTTGTTACACCTCCATAAACATATTACAACACTAATTTTACATCAAAACCAACATTAGCCCAACCTTAGCCTAAGTTAGCCCAATTTGACCCACTTTGACCCTATTATTAAAGAAGCCCAAATTAAACCCAATTCAACTCCAAATCACCCCAAACTTGTTCCAAATCACTCATGACACATTCATAAATGATTTGAAACATTTATTTTACACATACTTTTACAAAATTTTTGTCCTAAAGTTTATTTTAAAATCTTAAAGCCCATCCCCTTAAAGCATTTTAAAAGCTCATTTTCACTAAATTTAAAAAGCCTAAATGTCCAATCCAAAGCCCACATGACATTTCCTTCCATCATCCATTTAATAAAAATGATCCCTAAGTTTCAAAACCATCATTAAACTATTTCAAATCAAGCTTCATAAAAATTTTCCATCAAAATGACAAAATCTCTAAAATCTATTTCCATGAAATTGACCAAGCCATTCCTAAGCCAAATGGAGCCATGGAGCCATGCATAAACCATATGCAAGCCTTGGGAGCCAATTTACACATCACCAAGCCATTAATGGTAAGAGGGGGCAGCTCTTTCCTAACCTATGATTCAACATTTTAACGTTACCCATGCTTCACCTTAGCCCAAAATTAATCTAAATAAGCTTGGATGGAGACTTCTCAACTTAAAACTAGCTGACTCACCTGACCCCCATAGCACCCAAAGTCCCCCTTGGAGGGTGAACCAAGCCAAAAACATGACTTGACCCATTTAAGCCCAAAAGAGCCACTTCCCCCATTCCATTTGAATCAAGCCCTTTACACATGGCCAACCTCCATTGAATGCATTGAACTCAATCCCTGGACTCACTGAGTCGCATGGTGACTTGACCCTAGCCGAACTACCACCCCAGTCGCCGGAAAACACCACACCTGAGAGCTCCATGTGAGCCAAAAAATTCAAAACTTCCTTGCTGAGCTGTCTCAACCCTAGAGGACAACATGGCTCTTCTTCTCCTCCCTTGAGCAGCTGATCCCAGCCTCCAATTGCACCTAAAAAGCCCTCCAGTCATGGCTATTTAAACTCCTCACCTCCACGGCCAAAAGTTATGATGCGCTAGCCCTTACCAAAACTCTACCCAATTCATTCCAAACCCTTATCCTAACATAGAGCTGTTGATCGCCACTGAAATCCAGCCCTAAAACCCCCTCTGTGAGCTCAATTTCTGAGCTCAATTTTAAGCCCAAAAACCAGGACACTTCACCACAGTGAGCCAATTTTCAAAATTGATTGACTCTACACCTTCACCAGACCAAGAGAAGAAGTTCCCCAGCAAAAGCCCCCTCACCAGGCCAGCCATTCTTCCTATCGGCCAAGCTTTGAAATTGGGCTTGTTGGAAATCAGATCTAGACATTTCACCAGGACCAGAGGCTCCATCCCTAGCTTCCTTGGACTCCAACGAATGTGTTGAGCACATCCAATCGAGGCTTCTCCTCTTGGACCAAGGTATGGAGACTTCTCTTAGCCCGAACATTCAGCGATTCATCATCTAATTTGAGTCGATTTCAATGCATGTTAGCCATATAGATGTGTAGCTCTAGGCTAGACAAACATGTAGGAGAAAACCACATGTGATTTTGTTAACTATAGCTCGAGATCTTAAGGTTTAAGTGTGGATGGTTCTCGGGTTACAACACCTGGGGACGATGAACGGATGCCGTCTATTCGCGCGTGTATCGAATGGACGTCCAGATAGCGCTGGATCGGAGCATAGAACGAGATCGCGGGGCCGCGTGGCGCTGAGGTGGAAGGCAGTGTCGAATGGAGAAACGCAGCTTGAAATTTCGGAGCTGCTGAGGAAGACGGGGCGCCGCGCTGGATAAGTAGAAAAATAAGGCTTTTTCCTATTTATTTAATTCAGCTAACTTCAAAAATCCATATCTTTGCATAGAAAAATCATAAAAATAAAAGAAAAATACCCAGTTGCTCAGTGAAGAGAGGAGAATAATGTGAAAAAAGAGTTAAGTTGTTTTGTTAAGTATTTTATTTTTTATTATTTTAATACTGTTTTAAGCATTTCAATTCTCCATTCATGCATATAATTCACCATGGCATGAGACCATAAAACTTTTGTAGCCTCTGTTCTTGGGAACATTCCCTGAATTTTTCAATGCTAGAGACCTTCTCTGTGGCAAGTTATTGATTTTCCAAGTTTATGTGTATGCTTTGATGTTTTAATTCTAGTAATGAGCATATTTCTTAGAGAATTCTAGGAAAATTAGGGGAAGTATCTTAGGACCAGTGGACCCAAGGAAAATTATGGTTTGACTTAATTCCTTAAAAATAACCATAATTAGCCTAAACACTCAAAACTGAAATTTAATTAATTTGGAGTAACCACCTTGAAAACAATTCTCCACTGTCACTTAGGATGTAGAGAATCTCACTTAAAAATTTCAAGTCAATTGGAAATAATTTAATCCATTAAATGAATTATTTCACTTGTATGATCATTTTTAAAATTTAAAAATTCATAAAACTCAAAATACACATTAAAAATTCACCAAATTGGTTTTGTGGGCTCTCTGATATCAGAGGAGTCTAACAAAATTAAAATTTGAATTTTCTAAAAATTTTTATTTTAACCATATTTTTAATAGTTTAATAATTTAAAAATGAAAAAAATCACAAAAATATTAAAAATCACAAAAATGTCATATTTGTTCCCCTAATCACTTAGGAACCAACCAAATATTTTTCCTAAGTCCCTAGGTTAAGATATTGAATTTTCAAGGCTTAAAGCAATTTTTAATATTAAAAAATGGATTTTCAAACCTTCCCACTAAAATAATTCTAATAAATCAAAGAAAAATCAGAAAAATAAAAAAATTGTTTCTCTCACTTCCTTGAGGTGAGAGGGACTTAAAAAATATATAAAAATCCATTTGTAAACTTTAATTTTATTTTATAATTAATTAATAGCCCAAAAATTAAAATAATTAAAATAAATAAAATTTAATTCAAAAAGTCACCAAAATTGATTCAAGTGGTCCTCTGGTCATTAGGGACATCCCATAATTCTCTTAAGGACAAAAACTTTACCTTGGTCATGTTGTTGAATTTTTATTGAAAATCCTTATTTTTATCAAAATAATTATAAAAATGAAATTAAAAAAAGAAAAATCATATTTTCTCCTCTAATGTCTTAATTAACATGTGAGTGAAGTGGCATAAAAATTTCAAGTTCATTTTAGCTCAATTTGGTGAGTTATGAAGTGATTGGGCTTAAATGGGGCATAAAAGTAATTAAGGATTTTAACCCTAATTAATACTTTAAGTTTAATTGAAGGGAGAGTAAATTATTTGATCTTAATTTTCTCTTGGATGATTGAAACTTATGGAAATAAAGGGGTAGAAACCCATTAGTCACTTTAAAAATATCAAAATGGAACTTTAATTAATTAAATCATGTAAATTTTGGGAAGAATAATAATTAAAATTTGGATTATTAACATTAGGGACATGATTTAAGAAGATATCAACTCTCCAATCTACAATCCCTAAATAGATCAATTCAACAATATTCAACTTTTAATTAATTCTAAATTGATGACTAAAATTAATAATGAAAAAGGGAAATAACCCTTAATTAAATTAAAGCTTAAAACAATAAATGATTTAAAATTCAAATTAAAATAAATTTTAAACATTTAAAATTAATTTGAAATCACTTAAGAACAAACTTAAAATAAATTTGAATCCTCAAGTAATCTTAAAACAATTCATAATTTAAAAAATATGAAAACTTAACTAATTAAAATCAACCTAAAGTATTATAATTAATCCAAATTAACTCATCAAAATTTAATAAAATTAAATTATTTAAACACCTCTTTCAACCTAAGCAAATTTAAAATATTAAGATCATTTAAAATATAAAGATTTAATTGAATTAAAAAAACTTGAATACTATTCCAAACATAAAATTATTAATCAAAATTTTATAACTAAACCAAATCACTTTAAATCATTAATTCCAATTTTAAATTAAGAATTGTTAAAATCTTTAACAAACTAATTTGCTTCTGAAGGCTTTCATTATTATTATAACTCTTAAATGGAGCATCAAGTGACAAGTCACTTTACTCATCGAATAATCAAATGTCCAAGTTCACTGAGAAAGAAACAGAAGTTAACTAAATTCTTGGATGATTAATTCACCTATACAATGAAGTTCATTTGGACTCAAAATATTCTCAAAAGTATTGAAAAGATATTTTGGATTCGTTCTAAGCACTTCCTCAATATGATGGGATGTTTCAGAAGAACAATTAAATTTAATTTTTCTTTCGTGAAGAAAATCATCCATGAACACACAAGAACCTAGACGTCATATGAAATGACTAGCAATAGGATTAGTAATTTGGTAGTCAACCATAACCTTTCCTTAGCTTTACCTTGGTATTTCTTTGCAATTATATAAATGCTCTAACATGTGTTTTAAGTGCAGCTTAGAATGACAGGAAGACCCTCCAGGTACGTTTTACTTCATTGCAATTTACTTACCTCTACTGCACTTTACTTTTCTTGCATGTTAAACAAGAATGTCGCCCTGCATGAAAACTGAAACTTTTAGGATAGCCACAAAACAGAAACCCAAAACTAAATTAAAATTCACAACAAGATAAAATTCATCGCCACAACATTTAAAATATAAAACAACTCAAAATTTAATCACAAACAGAACAACAAAACCATTACTACAACTAAATTAAAACATCTTGTTGGATGATCGGGAATCCCTCGGATGATGTAACCCACGTGTTACTAATGAGATTTCCCACGATCCAAATGAAAGTGTGGAACTCATTCAGTTGAGTTTAGCAGATTCATTTGGACTAAGTGAATCCGATGAAAATAGCGGTGCCGGGATGATAGAACCGTGGGTTCTTAATCGGTCCTGCTTAATCTACTTTAAGATTTATTTTAATTAAAACATTAAAACATTTGAACCTTAAGACACCTCTAAACCAAAACACTTCTCTCATCTCCTGATTTTCACTTTCTAAAACTAAACCTCTGTAATAATAAGGAGCTTGGATCATGGTGGGCAACACGACCATCTTCATTAGCAAAACTTGTGTCTACCTCAGCAAAACCATTCTTTGAATTAAATAACAAAGCCATAAGATTTTGAGGTAGTTTGCCTAATGCAACATAAATCCTCAACTTTTCGTTAGGCATTTGTATAATCATGTTATGCAATATAAGCCCTAACTGGTCTTAGGACTCCGAGGTAGTCGTTTGGAACGACATAAACCCTCACATCTTCGATGCTATTTGTATGACTATGTTATACAAGTATAAGCTCTAATTAACTGAAATTGGCAGGATTGAAACATTAAATAAATTCTCAAATTGAAGCCAAACAATAGGGTAGTTGAGAAGACACCGAAGTTCACTTCATGTCCGTGACATCCCCAACTTCTCCTCCATTGGATTCCTAAAATAACTGTTCTAAATTTGATCCATTCCCTATTGGAATTTCCAAAATCCAATTTGTTTGAAACCTTAAACTTTGAAATTCTTGAGAGCAAAACCACTGATCATTATCGAGAATTTTCTTAAATGATTCCCGTCATTTAATATATAATTAACTATAGGGGCATGCCCTTATAAGGAACTTTAAGAATCCGGGTAATAAACCCTGCTTAATTCCTTCATATTAAGCAAGTGAACTTGTCGGCTTATAAAATTGGTTAGCAGATCAAACGGATGTCACAAATCTTCTAGTTTATTTAACCGGGCCCCATCATCAAGCAGTGTGTCTATTCTTCGGGATAGACACACGGTTTGTGGTGTGGTGCTCGTTTATATAAACTATTTGGGATGTGAGATCAGTTTAATTTCATATCATAAAATTTTCAAACTTAAAATTATTTTCTAAAATCAAATACTTCTAAAATTGTATATATATTTAAATTAAATTTAAAATCTAAAATTCGCTGACAATTTATGTGGGCGACCACCTTTTTAAAACACAACTTAAAAATATGCCGACACACCATACAATTTCCAAAAATCTATATCTTTAACTAACCAAAACCTCAATGCAAGGGGAAGGATACTTTCTCCAATTTGATCCTTTCTTCACAAAATAGTAAAACTTTGTTTAGAATTAGTAAACTTACTTCTATGTTTAGAAATTAGTTTGGTAAACTTAGTTCTTTTAGCAACATTAAACATTGTCAACTTGTGCTTTTCACTTGTAGGTTTTATATAGTTTAAACGTTGTATTGCTACTATCATAAATTTACACCTTCCCTATGGGAACGATAACCAAGACTCCATTAGAGCCCTGTATTACTTGAGTGATATATATACTTGTGTTTGTATTCTGACGACTATAAGAAAATATATAAAAATACAAAACACTGCATCAAGTTTTTGGCATCGTTGTCGAGGAAGGTAACAACAAATTTAGTAGCATTTGAAAAACTTTTTTTTCTTTATAAAATTATATTTATGTTATTACTTTTTTTAAGTGTGCTGATTGTGTTTATTTATGCGTAGTATTAGATCTGAAGGTTTATTACTTTACGACCCAGACTTAGAATATACTATTAGAAAAATTTGAAAACAACAAAAATCTGAAAAATCAAAATAAAATGGCGAACAACTTCAAAGAATTGAAAACGAACATCAACAGAGACCTTTAAGAGATTATCCTAACCCTGCAGTAGATGAGATTAGATTATCTATTTAAAATCCTCCTGTTGCTGCTAAATCATTTGAGTTTGAATTTGTTATTATCCAGATGATAATAAATAATAAGTTTGGGGGACCACCTACTGAAGATCATAATTTACAACTTCCTAGTTTTTTTGAATTATGTGCTACTTTTAAATATCAAGGAGTGTTAAATGATGCTGTTAGACTTAGATTTTTTCATTTATTATTATGGTATAAAGCTAAGGCATGCCTAAATTCATCAGCACCTGGATCTATCAAAACTTGTGCAGAATTGTCTCAAAAATTTTTGGCTAAATATTTTCTACGTAAAAAATTGCTAAGCTTAGGAACGATATTACATCTTTTTGTCAGATCAAAGGGGAATCGATATACGAAGCTTGAGAAACATTTAAATATATCCTTAGAAAGTGTCCACATTATGCTTTACCAGACTAGTTAATAATTCAATCTTTTTATAACGGATTAATTGAATCTCTTAAATCTATTGCTGATGCTGCTGCCGGTGGATCAACAATGTCTGAACGGTTAAATCCAATAAGAGTAGCTACTATCTATGATTCTGAAGCAATATCTATTTTGGCTTCTAAAATTCATATTATATCAAGGTAAATTGATTAAGTTGGAATGAACTATTCTCAAATGCCTCTAGTGTTAGAGGAAAATTCATTTGGAATAATAATGAAGTATCAATCATCATATGAAACTTTGAATGCCATAAATAAATAGTCCCATTAATCATTATTGTAATTATTATAATCTTGGTTGGAATAATCACCATAATTTAAATTGGAATAATAATAAAAATTCAGTGAACCCATTTAGAAATTCAGACAACTAAAGAAATCGTAACTGTAGACCTTTTTATCCTCTAGGTTTTATCAATAACTCACAAGTTAAGGGGAAGAATTTGTATATTGAAGAAATGGTATTAAACATGTGAATTCAATTACAGAGTCAAAGTAACCAATTACAAAGTCATGAGCTACTATTAGAAATATTTAAAATCAATTGGGACGTATACGACTGCACTTAGTAATAGACCTTTGTTGACCTCACTTTTGGTTGAGGTCTAGTCTTCGTTTAGAATAACCTAGGGCCTAGCCATGGGACTCTTCTGGTGACTTCCTTAGAAGTCTAGTCATGGAACTCTCCCCATAAAAATTCAAACTTTTCTCACTTCCCTGGGTGTTTTCATATGCTTAAGGCCTAACCTCCAATTTTTGGGAGGAAGAGACCAAGCATAAGGAAGCGTAGAGAAATCCACTTATAGGTGGTCAGACCATAGAATCCACCCTGAGAGGTCTGGAGCTTACACCACACTCAAATTACACACTCACAACTCTAAACCTTTTGATCCCTAACTCTTTGGAAACTCATGTAAGTGGTTTTCCCAAGCTCTTAGCCTTAGGCAAGGGTTTGTCTAGTACCAACACATAGAGGACCAACTGAGGGTGACCCTTGGTCCATGGCTCTATTTGAGCAATTCCATACTACTCACCTTCAACCAATCTCAATTTTCTCAAACATTCCAAATTGCTAACCCTTTGTCCCAAAATACCCAAAATACCAAAAATGCCCCTAAAACCCTAAAATCCCCAAAATTTTGCAAAATCACCCAAATTACCCGTTGTTCTCCAAAAATCATTCAAAAATATCCCCTACTACTCAAACTAACCAAAGTTACCCAAAATTACCAAATTTTCCAAAAAATCCACAAAATGATCAAAATGCCACTCTTAGCCCAAAATTTAAAAAATTCCAAAAATTCCCATAAATTCCCAAAACATCTCAAATATTCCTAATTTCATTTCTGTTAACTACCACATGACCCAATTTGGCCAATTTAGCCTAATTTAACTAAAAGCCCTAATTTAACCTATTTAACCCAAAAGTGCCCAAATTATGCCCAATGTCTACCCAAATGACTCCAATTTTGCCAAATTTCAATTCCATTCAACATCTCAAATACCAATCGAAACTAAATCTAAGCTCAATTTGACCCACATTGGAGTTTAATTTCATTTAAAACCCAAAATCCTCAATTTTGCCTAAGTGACCCAAATCCTCCAAATTGACCTAATGTAAAAAAATTTCCACCAATTTCAATTCTAAAACCTTCATAACACTCCCCTAAATTGAATTGAATCATCAATTTCCTCCAATTTGAGCCTAAGTCTCATTCAAATCCACATGAACTAAGTTTATCCAATTTTAACCCAAGTTCAACACATGCCCGAAATCTACCAAATTAATTGGCCTAACTCTAAAATTTCCAACAAATTTATGTTGGGAACTCTTTACCACATTTCATTAGACCATTTGGAGCCTCAATTAGACTTGGACCCAACCCTAGCTCAATCTAAACCCAAGTCTAGCCCAACATGCCTAAATTGGCCAAAATCCCAAAATCCACCAAATTGAACCCCCAAATGAACACAAAACCACTCTAAGTCTTCATGAAAAATCTTTATTACAATCATCTACATAAAGTTGCTCAAGATACTTGGGCTTCATTAAAGATCAAACCCAAGGTTGGCCCAATTTGAACCCAAGGTGACCCAAATGAACCCACGATCCAATCTAAACAAATTGAACCAAATGTTACCAAGCCAACTTATCCACAACCACTAAGTTGACTCTATCGACTGGGCCAAACCCAACTAGCTCACCCTAGTGGAGCCATGGAGCAACAGTCCCCCAAATTAGGGGATCTCATCCCTTAAATGGTTAAATCCAAGAGATGTTTGCCATAATGCCTTAACCATTAAAACCCATTGCACTCATGGCCTGCCCACTGGTGCACCTGACGCACTGGCCACCTCCCCTAGCCTGGCTGACCGGCTTAGTGGACTGAAAATGCCAAAACCAAGAGACACCACCCTCTTGGCCAAACCCAAACTTCATCATATGGCCAGCTCAGGCCAAAATTGCTACCAGATCTTCTCTGCACTCAACCTAGGCAGCTCTTTGCACTTGAATTGGAGCTCTGACAGCCACCCAAACCATGGATATTTTAAGCCACCACCCTACACGGCCAAGGGATGGTGCTGAAAATTTCTAAACAAAACTCTACGAAAATCTCACCAGAGCTCCTCCAGACCTCCCTAAGACTATTCCAGCCATTTTCCTCCTCTGGTCCCCAATGCCTGAGATTAATTTCAGAGCTCAAATTTGGCCGGAAAGCAGAACACTTTCCAATAGACCTCTAAATAGTACCAAATCTCAATTAACTGCACCCATACCTTCCCAAAAGTGAAAGAAGAAGATCCCCCATCAAAGCCTCATCACAGAAGGCCTCTGCACCAGACATCCATCAAAGCTAGAAATGGGGTCTGGTCATTTTCATACTTAGACAATTCACCAAGGCAAGAGGCTTCATCACTGAGCTCCTGGACTCCACCGAAGGTTTAGAGCATCTCTGATTGAAGCTTCACTTTTCAGAGCCAAGGTATTACCTCCATCTTCTCCCCGAGCTTCTCTAGATTCTCTATGTAATTAGGGTTAATTTAATATGTGATTAGCCATATGAGTATGTTCGCCATGCTTAGAAGAGTTCATAGGATCAAACCTGAAGTGATTTTGTTGAGTTTAGGCTGAGATATTAGGGTTTTATTGTGGACGGCTCTCAGGATAAACTAGCTGAGGACGAAGCTCAGGCGCCGTTGGATCACCTATATATTAAACAGAGGGCTAGGATGGCACTGGATGGGAAGATGAAGCAGAACAGCGGAGACACGTAGCACTGACTCAAAAGGCGGCGCCCAACTAGAAGGAGATTCGTGTGCTTTCGACCCGTTATAGGTTTGCGTGGCGCCAGCGTGATTAACTAAAAAAATCCATATTTTCTGAATTATTTATATTGCCAGAATTTTAAAAATCCACATCTTGGTCTAGAAAAATCAGAAAATTAAAAGAAAAATACCTTGTTTCTTAGTGAACATAGAAGAACGTGGAAATATTTTGAAATATTTTGATGTATGTTTTATTTTTAATGATTTAAATATTGATTTTTAAGTCTTTTAATTCTCCACTGACCCATACATTTTACCATTGCTTGAGCTTTGGGGATCTTGTTCTATCTGTTATGAAGAATCTTCCCTAATTTTTCCAAAGTCAAGGGGGATCTCTGTGAGAATATATATATTTCTTAAGTTATTGTGTCTATTTTGGTATAAAAATTGTAATAATTAAAATAATAATCAGAAAATGCAAGGTAAATTTTGTTAGGTCCCTTATGATTAGAGGGCCCTAGGATAATTATTTCATGGGCCAAATCACTAAGATGTGCACTAATCATCAACTTAACCTAAAACAGACTTATAATTAATTAAGATAAAGTGAAAATAAAAAAAACCTAAAAATGATTCTCCATTGTGTTTCAGGGTCAGGAACTCCCCTAAAATTTTAAAGTCATTTGGAATTAATTTAATAAGTTAAATGATTTCCTTAAGCCCAATGACATTTTTCGAACTTAAATGAATATTAATAATTAAAATACCACTAAAAAATATAAAATTAATTTTGGGAGTTCTCTGTGATGAGGGAAATTTTCTAAAAATGAAATTGGAATTTTTTTAAAATTTTAACTTTTGAACCTAATTTGATATTTAACAAATTAAATAATAATAAAAAATCAAAAATAAATATTAAAAATCATTAAATTGTCACATGTGGTCTCCTAATCATTTAGGAACCATCCCCGTAATTTTCCTTAGTCCCTAAGTCAAGATATTAATTTTTAAAGGCTTAAATGAATTTTTCAAAGGCTAAAAAATGAATTTGCTTAATTTTGTACATAAATAATTCAAAAAATTAAAACAAAAATAAAAAAAAATATGAATTTTTTTTTTTTGGGTTCCTTAATCCTAGAGAGTTTTTTTAAAAATATAAAATTGAATTTTTAACTTTTAAATTATTTTATAATTAATTAAAACTCAAGAAATTAGAATAATTCTAGTAATTAAAATAAACTTTAAAAGATGCTGAAATTTGGTCTAAGTGATCCGCTGGTCTAGGTTTACCTCCAGTATAAATTTCAAAGTAAAATATTTCATTTTGATCAAGTTATTGAATTTTCACTAATAACCTCAATTTTTGCATTAAAATAAATATTTAAATTAAATTAAAATTTGAAAAATCACATTTTCTACTCTGATGTTTTAATTATCTCATTAGTAAGGTAACATAAAAATTCCAAAGTCATTTGAATTGAATTTAAGAAATTATGAAGTGATAAGGCTCCAAGGGTAAAGTTGTAATTTTAAGGGTTTTTAACCTTAATTAATATTTAGGCTTAATAAAAGGGTAAAATGGGCATTTAATAATCCTAAATGATATGTTTGGATGTTTGAGACATTAATGGGATAAATGGTTGAAACCAGCTGCAATTTTATCATATCAAAATTAAATGTTTGAATTTTCCTAATTAATTCTAATTTTAGGGATAATTAAACAAAATGATCCTTAGGGTTAGGGGTTAATCTTGGAGGTTGATAATCCACTAACTCACACTCCTCTTTGGTATATTAAATGATAGCCCAATATTTTCTTAAAGATTAATTAAACACATCTAACTTCTTCCGAAAGAATTAAAAATGTATCTATCCAAATTTTAGAGGCTTAGTAGTGAGCTAGGATTAATCAATCTTACTAAGAGATGTTTATAAAGGTAAACATAATCAAATTCTAAATACCTGGAAACACTACAAGCCCCGAATCAAAATTTCACTAAGTACCCTAATATTCTAAATTTGTCCTTTGGGATCTTCACCCACATAATTCTTAAATTAAATAATAAATGATGAATTAACGTGCTTTTAGAAAAGATTAAAACACCGGTTCACTGAGCATAAGTGTATGAAAGGGATAAATCATTTAATAACTATAATAAATCTAAAAGGACCTCAGGAAAGTTCAAAAATATTGTGAAATATTCGGGTTTCTCTTGGACCGTTTCACAAGTCTTCTGGACACCTTGTAGGACCATTGTACTATTATATTTATTAAATGAAAATATCTCATAAATGAATAGGACTCACCAGGTTATGACCTAGGACTTGATAGGCCTGTGACGAACATATCCATAAGATTTTACTTCCCTACAAATATGAAAGCTTATTGCAAAAAATACTAAAGTTTCAGGTGGAGGAACGAGAAGACTCGCCAGATACAGTTTTACAAGTTTACAACGCTTTCTTTTCCCATGTTTTCTTTACTGCACTCTACTTTTCTTCCAATTTACATGATAAACAACAACGTCACCCTACATGGAAACTGAAACATTTAGGATAGTCACAAAACCAAAACCAAAACTAAATTTAAAATCAAGACAAGATAAAATTCACCCCCACAACATTTAAAATATAAAACAACTCAAAATTTAATCACAAACAAAACAACAAAAACTATAATTGTAACTAAATTAAAATGTCTTGTTGGATGATCAGGAATTCCTTGGAGGTGTTAACCCACGTGTTGCTAACAGGGTCTCCCATGGTCTAAATTAAAGTATGGAACTCATTAAATTGAGTTTAGTAAATTGATTTGAACTAAGTGAATCCGATGAAAATAGCGGTGTCAGGATGATGGAACCGTGTGATCTTAACTGGTGTTGCTATAATCAACCTTAATGTTCTCATAATAATGTATTAAGGCACCTCCATTAAAATATTTCTAAAACATAAGACTTCTCTTTTCTCCTCAATTAACACTTCTTTAAACTAAACCTTCTACGACGAGATTAAGACACCTCCATTAAAATATCTATAAAACATACACTTCTCTTCTCTTCTTAACTAACACTTCTTTAAACTAAACCTTCTACAACAAGGAGCCTGAAGCATGCATTGTAGGTAACACGGTCGTCTTCCTTAGCTAACTTATCTACACCAGCGAAACCATTCCTTAATTTAAACAACAAGCTATAGGACTTCGAGGTAGCTTTCCTAGTGCAGCATAAATCCTCACCTTTTCTTTAGGCTTTTGGATAGCCCTATTGTGCAATATATGCCCTAATTCGCTTTAGGATTCTGAGGTTGTCGTCCGGTACGACATAAATCCTCCCCCATTCTAGGTTTTTTGCATAATCAGGTATTATGAAAATGTAATTTCTATAATTAATTGGTAGGACTGAAATTTGAAAAACTTCATTTCCAAGATTTAAAGCCAAACTACAAGATAGTATGGGAGGACATCAAGGTTTCCCTTGAATCTATGTTCTTCCCCTAGCCTTCTCTCCGTTGGATTCTGACAAAATAAAATGTTCCAATATTTGAGCCATCAGCCTGTTGAACTTCCGACTATCATAATTTCTTGGAAAACCTTACCTTTGGAAGTCATGAATACAAATATTTTTTGATCTATATCAATAGTTTTCTTAAGTGACTTCTATAATTTATGATGTAATTAACCATAGAGGCTTTCCCTTATGGGAAACTTAAAGACCCCAAACTATGCATACAGATTGAAGGGCTTATTCCTTTTATATCTGCAATAGTCCAACCAAAAGCTTTCTTATAGTTTTTCAGAACTCCTATTAATATTTCTTCTTAATCTTTGCTTAATTATGAAGATATAATTACAGGTAAAGTTAATGATTTCCAAGAAATGCATACTCTAAATGTGCAGGTAACATTTTTAATTCCAGTTCAGGGGCTTTTTCAATTGTGGGTAAAAGTATATAATTTTTAGTTGTGTCTAAAATTTCCCAATTTTCAAGAATATAATGAGTTTCTTCAGGTAAATATTATTCAGTTATTGACTCATTATATAACATAGATTCTTTATCTTGATCATCAGAAATGACCTTACATTTTTCTTGATAATGCTTTTCAATTATATAATAAAAATATCCATGCTATAACATTTTTCTTTATCAAGACACCTCATTGATTTCAAAACATTAAATGTTATCTCTTGATCATCAACTCTCATCGTTAATTATCCTTTTTGCACATCGATCATAGCTCGTCCGGTAGCTAGAAAAGCGCTCCCTAAAATGATAGGTATTTCTTTATCTTCTTCCATATCTAGAACAATGAAATCCACAAGGAAAATAAATTTATCTTCCTTAACAAGAACATCCTCTATAACTACTTTAGGATAAGTGATCGATCGATCAGCTAACTGAAGTGTTACAGTAGTAGGAGAAATCTCTCCTAAATCTAACCTTCAAAAGATTGAAAAATGGCATGAGATTAATACTAGCTCCTAAATAACATAAGGATTTTTCACATAATTTTTCTCTAATATCACATGGTATAGTAAAACTTCCAGGATCTTTAAGTTTCTGATAATTTATTCTGCATTATTGCACTACATTCTTCACTTAATGCAAAAATTTCATAAGCTTCAAATTTTCTCTTCTTGCTTAAAATATCCTTCATAAATTTTGCATAGCTTGGCATTTTCTCCAAAGCTTCAGCAAAAGGAATGTCGATGGTAAGTTTCTTAAAAATTTTAAAGAACATAGAAAATTGATGGTCAAGTTTCTGTTGTTTTAGTCTTTGAGGAAAAGGTGGTAGTGGTCTTTCAACTTCCACTTCAATAGGTACTACAGTCTTATCTTTACTTGGAGAAAGGGTATCTTTAAGTTTTTTAATCTCATCAACTTCTTTCTCTTTTTCAATCCCATTCCGTGTTTTCTCTTTTAATTCCTTTCCACTTTTAAGTTGTACAGATTTTGCTTATTCATGTTCTTTTCCACATTCTTTAGGATTAATTTCGACATTGCTAGGAAGTGTTCCTTGAGGTCTGTAGTTAATGAAATCAGCGATTTGACCCATCTGATTCTCACTATTACGAATACCAGTGTTTTGACTTTGTAGCTGATTACTTAGTTTCAAGATCAATTCTTCTACAGATAACTTTTTGTGTTGATTGTTTATAACCAGGAGGGTAAGTTGGTCTATAGTTCGAATTTCCTTGATTATTCCAATTTAGATTAACTTGATTATTATTCCACTGTGGATGTCCATTACTCCAAATAAAATTAGGATGATTTTTCCAAGTAGGATTATAATAATTAGAATAGGGGTTATTACTTTTACTAGCAATAGCTTGTAAAGTTTCTATTGTTTGAGAATCATCAGAATTTACAGAATTATCATTTCTTACATGTGTGATGTTAATAACAAAATTATCTAATTTCTTAGATGTCGCAGCTACTTATGAAGCTAAAATAGAAAAACATCATTATCTTGAATACTGGCCATTCTTTAGGATTAACCCTTTTAGAAAGCCATTGAAAATTATTATTAGTCATTTCTTCAATTAAAGTGTAGGCTTCTTCAAATGTCTTAGCCATTAAAGAACCACCAGCAGCATCATCAATAATAGATCTAAGTGATCCAATAAGTCCATTATAAAATGTTTGAATAATTAACCAATCTGGAAAAGCATGATGAGGTCATTTTTTTAATCGTTCTTTAAATCATTCCCAAGCTTCATAAATTGTTTCTCCATCAAATTTCATAAATGAAGTAATATCATTTCTCAATTTAGCAGTTTTTTAAGGAGAAAAATATGTAGCAAGAAAATTTTGTGCCATATCTGACTAAGTTTTAATAGAACAAGTTCATAATGAATTAAGCCACATTTTGGTTTATCTTTTAAGGAAAAAGGAAAGAGTCTAAGCCTAATAGCATCATCAGAAACATTATTATATTTAAAGGTAGCACAAAGTTCTAAAAAACTAGCAAGATGTAAATTTGGATCCTCATTAGGTGTGTCGGCATATTTATAGGTTGAGTGTTGTATTTTTGAAAAGAGGTCGCCTATAGAAATTGTCAGCGAATTTTTAATTTAATTTAAATAAATAATTTGAAAAGTAGTATTTGATTTTGAAAATAATTTTAAATTTGAAAATTTTAAGGTATGAAATCAAACCGATCTCACATCCCGAATAGTTTTTATAAACGAGCACCGCACCACAAACTGTATATCTATCCCGAAGAGTGGACACACTGCTTGATGATGGGGCTCGGTTAAAAAAACTAGAAGATTTGTGACATCCGTTTGGTCTACGAACCAATTTTATAAGCCGACAAGTTCCCCTGCTTAATATAAATGAATTAAGCAGGGTTTATATTACCTGGGTTCTTAATGTTCCCTATAAGGGCAAACCCCTATAGTTAATTACATCTTAAATGACGGGAATCATTTAAGAAAAATCTCGATAATGATCAGTGGTTTTGCTCTCAAGAATTTCAGAGTTTAGGGTTTTTAAAGGATTAAATTTTGGAATTTCAATAGGTGGTAGATCAAATTTGGAACAGTTAATTTCAGGAGTTCAAAGGAAGAAAAATAGGAGAAGCTGAGGATCCAAGAAGAATCTTGGCAACTTCCCACACTATCCTATGGTTTGGCTTAAATTTGGAAATTTACTTAATGTTTCCATCCTACCAATTTTAATTAATTATGACTTATATTTGCATGACGCAGTCATGCAAATAGCCTCGAAGATGTGAGGGTTTATGTCGTACCTAACAACTACCTCGGAGTCCTAAGACTGGTTAGGGCTGAATTTACATGGCATGATCATGCAAATGCCCAACAAAGAGTTGAGGATTTATGTTGCACTAGGCAAACTACCTCGAAATCCTATGGCTTTGTTGTTTAATTCTAGTAATGTTTAGCTGATGTAGACCAGAGTTTTGTTGATGACGATGGCCGTGCTGCCCACCATGCTCCGAGCTCCTTGTTGTTGCAGAGGTTTAGTTTTAGAAGTCATAAATCAGGAGATGAGAGAAGTGTTTTGGTTTAGAAATCTTAAAATCCAAGTGTTTTTAATATTTTAATTAAAACAAATCTTAAAGTTGATTATAACAAAACCGATTAAGATCCCACTGGTTCACTCATCCCTAGCATCGTTATTTTCATCGAATTCACTTAGTCCGGATGAATTTGCTAAACTCAATCGAATGAGTTCCACACTTTCATTTAGACCATGGGAAATCCCGTTAGCAACACGTGGGTTACATCATCCGAGGTATTCCCGATCATTCAACGAGACGTTTTAATTTAGTTGCAATTGTAGTTCTGTTGTTCTGTTTGTGATTAAATTTTGAGTAGTTTTATATTTTGAAATGTTGTGGCGGTGAATTTTATCTTGCAGTGATTTTTAATTTAGTTTTAGTTTCAGTTCAGGGACTATCCTAAAGGTTTTGGTTTTCATGCAACAGTTGTTTATCATGCAAGAAAAGTAGAGTGCATTTGCAATAAAGTAAATTGCAATAAAATAAAAGCGTACCTGGAGGGTCTTCCTGTCATCCCACGCTGCACTTAAAACACATGTTAAGTCATTTAAATATTTCAACAAGTACCTAGGTAAAGCTAAGGGAATGGTTTTGGTTGTCTATCAAAGTCCTAGTCCTATAGCTAGTCATCTCCTATGACGTCTAAGTTCTTATATTTTGGTTTAAGGACGATTTTCTTCATCAAAGAATAATTAAGTTCAATTGTTCTTATAAATATCCTATCATATTGAGGAAGTGCTTAAGACGAGTCTTAAACATCTTTTCAATATTGCTAGGATTGTTCTAAGTCCAAATGGATTTAATTAATCAGGTGAAGTAATCATCTGAGGTTTAATTAAGTTTTATTCTTTTGCTCAGTGAACTAGGATGTTTGAATATCCTATGAGTGAAGTGTCACTTCACCTAATGCTCCATCTGGGAGTTATGTTAATAAGAGCTTTTAAGGGCAAATGATGTTTTAGTGATTTGTGATTTAATTTAATTTTCATTAATGGGTTTAAGTTTGGAATAGTGTTCAAGTTGTTTTAGATTTCATTTTGAATTCTTTATGTCTTAAGTGATGTTATATTTAATTCTATTTAATTTAATTTAATTTAGTTTAATTTAATTTAGTTTGATTTAATTTTAATTTAATTTTATTTTTAATTTAGTTTGGATTTTTATTTTAATTTAATTTTTTGATTTAATTTAATTTAATTTAATTTAATTTAATATGTTTTAATTTAATTTAATTTAATTTAATTTAATTTACTTTAATTTTAATTTAATTTTATTTTAATTTTAATTTAATATTTTATTTTATGTTTTTTTATTTTTTTATGTTTTAAAGATGATTTAATTTAATTATTAAAGTATTAATTTAATTGAAATTTTGATTTAATTTAGTTTGAATATTTTAATTTTTAATTTAATTTAATGACTAAGTCTTTTAGTATTTTAAGTCTTAAATTTAGATTATCATTAGGAATTAAATATTATTGAAGTGATTAATTTAGAGATTTTTAAATTGAAGAATAAATATCTTCTTAAATAATATTCCTATTTTAATAATTTTAATTTTTATTAATCTTCCAAATTCAATTAATTGATTAATTAAGGTTTATTCTTAAAAACTATTGATGGGTTTCTATCCTTTAATTATTTAAATTTCAATCATCCGAATCAGATTAAGATCAACTATTTTACTCTTTCATTTTATTAAGCCTAAAATTTTAATTGGAGGTTGAAAGTTTTAATTACCATTTTGCCCTTCAAGCTTAATAATTTCATAACTCACTAAATTGATCTTAAATGAATTTGAAATTTTTATGTGGCTTCACTCACATGTCAATTAAGACATTAGAAGAGAAAATGTGATTTTTATGTATTTAATTCATTTATATAATTATTTTTTGTAGAAAATAGGTATTTCCAAGGAAAATTCAATAAGATGGCCAACGGAATTTTTCTGTCCTTTAGAAAATTATGGGGCACTCCTAATGACTAGAGGACCATTTGGACAAATTTTGGTGATTTTGGAATTTTATTTTATTTATTATAATTATTTTGAGTTTTGGAGTATTAATTAATTTAAAAATAAAATAAAGGTTGAAAAATGAATTTTATATGTTTCAAAAATCTTTCTGATATCAGAGAAACCAGAAACCAATTTTTATAATTTTCTGATTTTTCTTTGATTTATTAGAATTATTTTAGTGAAAAGGTTAAGAAAAATACATTTTTAATATTAAAAATTACATTAAACCTTCAAAATTCAATATCTTATCCTAAGGACTTAAGAAAAATATTTAGTTTGTTCCTAAGTGTTTAGAATTCAAAATATGACATTTTGGTGATTTTTAATATTTTTGTGATTTTTATTATTTTTTAATTATTGAAATTATTAAAATATTGATAAAAATCAACTTTTTTAGAAAATTATAATTTTAATTTTCCTAAGTTTCTCTGATATCAGAGAAGCTCCAAAACCAATTTTGTGAATTTTTGAAAAGTATTTTGTGAGTTATAAATTTTTAAAATTTGATTTCATTCATGGGGCTTAATTAACCCATTTAGTGGGGCTAACCAAGTCCAATTGATCTCAAATTTTTATGTGGTGTTCTACTATCCCTAGAGGACAGTAGAGAATTGTTTTTAAGTTAATTTGATGAGTGGTTAACCCTAATTAATTAAAGTTCAACTTTGGGTGTTTAGGCCAATTAGGGTTGTTCAAAGTGAATTAGCTCAAAAATTATTTTTTCTAGGTCCCTCTAGTCATAAGAAACATCACCAAATTTTCCTAGGATTTATTTCTCAACATGCTAATTATTGGAATTAAAATACTCAAAACAGTAACATGAACTTGAAAAATTAATAACTTCTCATAGAGATGGCCTCTGACCTTGGAAAATTCAGGGAATGTTCCTACGTTCAGAGGCTTCAAAAGCCCTATGGTCTCATGCCATGGTGAATTTCCTATATGCATGGAGGATTGAAATAGTGCAGAGAGTAAATAAATTATTAAAAATAAAATACTTAATGAAATTACTTGATTTCTTTTCCACATTATTCTCCTCTATTCACTGAGAAAGAGGGTATTTTTATTTTATTTTTAGGATTTTTCTACACAAAGTTATGAATTTTCAAAGTTC
This sequence comes from Papilionanthe hookeriana x Papilionanthe teres, assembly GCA_022702705.1. Lineage (NCBI taxonomy): Eukaryota > Viridiplantae > Streptophyta > Magnoliopsida > Asparagales > Orchidaceae > Papilionanthe > Papilionanthe hookeriana x Papilionanthe teres. The sequence goes on along the minus strand of CM040421.1, from coordinate 154,220,630 downwards.
TGGTAATTAAATAAATAAGAAAAATCCTAATTTCCTACTTATCCACGCGGCGCTGACTCATCCTCGGCATCTCCGAAAGGCCACGCGGCATGTTTTGATTCGATGCTGCCATCTGACTCAGTGCTCCAGGGGCCCGCGGTTCATGTCCCATTACTCTGTCCGGCGCGATCCTGGCCGTCCACTCGATACACGCGCGATCCAACGATTCCCAGTCATCGTCTACGACTGGTGTGAACCCGTGACCGTCAACCTTCTAACCCTAATTTCTAACTCGATTCTCAATGGATTTTCGAGTTCTTATGCTCTATGGATTTGTCTTGAAGAGACGAACACATCCATATGGTAAACATGTATTGAAATTGACCCAAACTAAATTGAGATTCTCTAGAAGCTCGGGAGGAAGAGTGAGCCCATACCTTTGCTCAGAGAAGTGAAGCTTCGATCGGAGAGTTGTGTCAATTTCGATTGGGTCCAAGCAAGCTCCAGATAAAGTCCCTTGGCCTGGTGAATTTCTTAGGTATGATTTCAACCAAGCCCGATCACAAAGCTTGGAGGCTGGAAGCAATGGCTGGCCTGGTGAGGGGGCTTTTAGGGGGAAACCTCTTCTCTTAGTCTGGTGAAGGTGTAGGAACAATCAATTTGGGGATTGGCTCACTGTGAAGAAGTGTCTTGGCTTTTATGCTGAAATTTGAACTCAAAATTGAGCTCAGCTGGAGGGAATTGGGGCTGGAATCCAGTGGGAATCAAATGCTCTATGTGTGGAGAGTGGTCTGGAATGATTTTGGCAGAGTTTCCTTAAGGTTTTTTTCAGAACCTCCCATGGCCGAGAGGAGGTGGTGTTTAAATAGGAGAGGGTGGAGGGTCTCCCAGGGGAGTTAGGGCTTGAGATCAGCTGCTCTATGCAAGAGAAGAACAGTCATGGTGGCCACTGGACTTGGGGCAACTCAGGAAGGGGGAATTTCAATGTTGGCTCACATGTGAGCTCTCGGGTGTGGTTTTTTTCTGTGATCCAGGTGGCTGGCCGGCAGGCATGGGTCACCCTCAGGTTCAGGTGGGTCAGGGCTTCATGTTTGTGAAGTCAATTGGTGGCTGCCATGTGTAAAGGGTTTGAATCAAAGTGGAATGAGGTAAGGGTGTATTTTGGCTCAAATTGGTCAACCCATGATTTTAGGTTTGGTTCACCTCCCCAAGGCCTCGTTTTGGGCTGGGTGAATCAGTTGGGTCAGCTGGTCTTAAGTGGAGAAGTCTCCATCCAAGAATATTTGGATTATATTTGGGTTAAGGGGAATCATAAGTAAGGTTAATGGCTTTTAGGAAGTGCTTAAAGGACCTCCTCCTTTTGCCCAATGTGGTAAGGTCACATGTAAACAACTCACATGGCTTGCATGTGGCTTAAGAATGGCTTCATGGCTTGCCTATGGCTTAGGATAAAGCTTGGTCAATTTCATGGAAGTAGAATTTAGGAATTTTGGTATTTTGGTGGAGAATTTTCATGAAGCATGATTTGGAATGGTTTAATGATGATTTTGAAACTTAGGGGTGATTTTGATTAAGTGGATGATGTGGAGGAATGTCATGTGGGCTTTAGATTGAAAACTTGGGCTTTTGAAATGGTCTTGGGTGGGCTTTCAAAGTGGTTTAAGGAAGTGGGCCTTTAGGTTTGAAAATGGGCTTTTGAATAGAAAAATTTGCAATGGGACATGCCAAATAAATGTTTAGTTTTGTCTAAGGATGTGTCATGATTGATTTGAAACAAGTTTGGAGTGATTTGGGTTTGAATTGGGTTGGATTTGGGCTTCTTTGGTAAAGGGGTTAATGTAGGTCAAATTGGGCTAATTTGGGCCAATGTTGGGATAGGGTTGAAATTGATGTAAAATTAATGTTGGGAAATTTTTATGGGAGTGTTTCAAAGAGGTTTCAACTTTAATTGGGTTTTGGTTTTGGGACTTGGGCTCATTTGGGTTAGGTTTCGGTTTAGGTCAAAATTGGGCTTTTTTGTTTTTGGTTGAATTTGAGTGGGGTTTGGGTGTAAATTTTGGGCAAATCATGTTAGTTTTTTGTTTATGTGGATGTTAGGGAAGGTTTAGAAAAGATTTGGGGTCAATTGAAGTTGAATTGGTTTGGTTTGGGCTAAGTTTGGGTCATGGGTCCAAATTGGGCCTTAAGCTCAAAAGTGAAATTGGACCCAAATGTCAATCAGATTGGACTAGGATTTGGTCTAGATTGATATTGTGGATATTAAATTGAAGTTTAGAATTGAATTGGACCAAAATTGGGGTCAATTGGGTAGGTTTGGTTTGACATTAGGTTCACTTGGGGTAAGAATGGGCTAAATTGGGGGTTTTGGTAAAAGTGGGGTAAATTGACAAAATTGGCCCATGGTGTAGTTGGACAAAATGAAATTGGGAATTGGGATTTTCTGGAATTTTCTGGGAATTTTCTGAATTTTTGGATTTTTTGGCTAAGAGGGGCATTTTGGGTATTTGGAGGGTATTGGGGGATATTTTTAGAATTTTTTGGTATTTTTCGCTATGGATGATCAATTTGAGAGGAGGGAAATATTTAAGGTTAATTTTGGGGAATTTTGGGTGATTTGGAAATTTTGGAGGATTTAGGCAATTTTAAGGGCTTTTGGTAGGTTTGCTGTGGCCGGGGCCCCGGGGTCAAAAATTGAAATTTTGGAAGAATGAAGATTGATCAAATTTGAACAAAATAGAATCACTTTAGTTGAGCCTTGAAGTCATATTAAGCCTAAATGAGCCATGAGGGGACTCATTTGAGGCATTCACTATGTTGTTCCTAACCCTCTAGCCAGGGGCTTAGGGGTTAAGGTCCATCCATATGAATTACCTACATGAGTCAAGGAGTCAAGTTGGCTATGAGTGTGGTTTTAGGATTTGGATTGTGTGTGTGAGAGTGTAGAGTGTGAGTATAGTGAGTGTGTAAGTCAACCCTCACCAGACCAAGCCACCCAGGGTGGTCCTAAGGCCAAAAAGTCCTATAGGGAACTCATCCTTTAAATCTTCACATTTGATTTCAACCCTCTAGGTGATTAGGGGTCTACAATCAAGCCTGTGCGGTTTGCAAGGAGGCAAGGAGTGGTTCAAACTTCTAAAGGGGTGGATCCCAATTCTAGTCCTCTAAGATAGTTAAAGGAAAAGCCTAAGGCTAGATCCTAAGTGCTAAAGAGAGAAGATAAGACCTCATCAAAAATGAGGTCAACAAGGTGTTCCTCGAAAGTGATTATTTTGAACCATTTGAATAATAGAAGGTTTAAGCTTAGAAGAATTAGCATCTACAGCTAGAATTTGAATACTAACTTGAAGTTCATCAGATGTAGGGTTTACATATTCTCTTAATGGTTTATAAGTATTTTGTTCATTAATTTTGATTGGATTTTAATTATTGTTATGTAAGTTAGCCATTTCTTGATGTTTTGACATTTTTTTTCTTTTTTAATTCTTTTAAATGTTCTTTCTAATTCAAAATCGAAAGGTAGTAATCCTTCAGATCCAGAACTACACATAAAATTTAAAATATTTTAGTTTTGTTTTTTTTATGTTTTTTTTATTATATTTCTTTTTACTTTTTATTCTATTATATCCCCAGTAACGTTGCCAAAAACTTGATGCGATGCAACTTTATATATGCTTTTAAATACAAGATTTTGATACCACTTTTTAGAATATTTAATTCCTGGTAAATGGCTTAAAAAAAATTGATGTGCGAGTTTTACTTTTACTTATGAATTTATGTTTAAATTTTATAATTATTGCAAAAGTCACAATTTTAAATGAAAGTATATGTATCGTTCAAGTAATACAGGGCTCTAGTGGAGTCTGTTGACCTCATTTTTGATGACTTTTCTCTTCTCTCTCTTTAGTACTTATGATCTAGCCTTAGGCTTTCCCTTTGACTATCTTAGAGGACTCAAAATGGAACCCACCACTTAGAAATTCAAGCACCTCTTAATTCCCTGCAAACCCCATAAGTTTGATTGCAAACCCCTAAGTCACTTGGAGGGTTAAGATCAAATGTGGAGGTTTAAAGGATGAGTTCCCTATAGGACTCTTTGGCCTTAGGACTACCCTAGGTGGCCTGGTCTGGTGAGGATTCACCTGCACACATTACACTTTCACACACATTCCAAATCCTAAAACCATTCATACCTAGCTTGCCTTCCTGACTCATGTAGGTAATTCTTATGGATGGACCTTAACCCCTAGGCCCTTGGCTAAGAGGGTTAGGAACAACATAGTGAATGCCTCAAATGAGTCCTCTCATGGCCCTTATGAGCTTGATATGGCTTCATGGCTCAACCAATGTTATTCCATTCTAATCAAACTTGATCAATCTTCATTTTTCCAAAATTTTAATTTTTGACCCCCGGAGCCCTACACCCACCAAACCTACTAAATGTCCTTGAAGCTACCCAAAATTTGAAAAAATTACGTAATTTTCCCAAAATTCCTCAAAACCAATCCTAAATATTTCCCACCATTCAAATTGATCATTCTTAGCCAAATATACCAAAATTTCTAAAAATACCCCCCAATACCCTCCAAATACCCAAAATGCCCTTTTAGCCCAAAAAACTCTTTAAATTCCAAAAATTCCCATAAAATTCCAGAAAATCTCAAATATTCCCAATTTAATTTTGTTCAACTAGACCATGGGCCAATTTTGACAATTTAACCCACTTTTACCAAAACCCCCAATTTTGCCCATTTTTAACCTGTGAACCCAATGTCAAATCAAATCAACCCAATTGACCTCAATGTTGATCCAATCAAATTCTAAACTTCAATTCAATATCCCCAATATCAATCTAGACCAAATAAAAGCCTAATTTCATTAACATTTGGATCCAATTTCAATTTGAAGCTTAAAGCCCAATTTTGGCCCAGGACCTAAACTTAGCCCAAAACAACCCAATTCAAGTCCAATCAGTCCCAAATCTTTTCCTAAACCTTCCTAATATCCCCACAAACAAAACAATAACAAGATTTGTCCCAAAATTGAACCCAAACTCCACCCAAACCTAACCCAAAACTAAAATCCCCATTTTTGGCCTAAACCCACCATAAACCCAAATGGGCCTAAATCTCAAAATTAAAGCCCAACAAAAGTTGAAAACTCTTTGTGACACTCCCATAAACATTTCTCAACATTACATCAAATCTAAAATTAGCCCAAGTTAGCCCAATTTGACCCACTTTGGCCCCTTTACTAAAAAGGCCTAAATTGAACGCTCTTCAACTCCAAATGACACCAAACCTTTTTCACATCACTCATGACACATTCCTAAATTAAACCCAACATTTGTTTGGCCAAATCCTTCACAAGATTTCCATCCACCAATTTGTTTTCAAACCTAAAGGCCCACCTTCTTAAACCATTCTAAAAGCCAATTTTCACCAAATCCAAAAGCCCAAAATTGGCTCTAAAGCCCACATGGCAATTTCATTGCATCATACCTTTAATTGATATCACCCCTAAGTTTCAAAATCATCATTAAACCATTACAAATCAAGCTTTGTCCAAATTTCCACCAAAATACCAAAATTCATAAAACCCTTTTCCATGAAATTGACCAAATCTTTTCCCAAGCCAAATGAAACCATGAAGCCATGCATAAGCCATATACAAGCCATGGGAGTCACTTTACACCTCACCATATCATTTATGGAAAATGGAGGGGGCCTCTTTCTTAATCCTTCATTAAGCTTTTTAAACCCATTTATGCTACACTCTAAATCAAGCTTAGCCACCACAGCATGGATGGAGACCACACCACCTCCTCTACGCTGACTCACCTGACCTCCCTCTGCCCAAAATCAGAGATTTTGATGGTGCACCAAGCCATATACCATGGCTAAACCAAAATGAGCCTAAAATGACCCTTCCCCCTAACCACTTAAATCAAACCACTTTACACTTGGCATAGGCCAATTGAACCCACAAACTTCAAGCCCTGACCCTTCTGATCAGGATGATGACCTGACTCTGGCCGGCCAGCCACTAGGCCGCCGGAAAACGCCATGGCTGAAGAGCTTGGAATGAGCCGAATTTCAAATTCTCACCTGCTGAGTTGTCCCATGCCCAATGGCCACCACAGCTCTTCATCTCATCCCCTAGGCAGCTGATCCCAGCCATCAATTGCCCCTGGGAAGCCCTGGTCATGGCTATTTAAACCAGCCACCCCCTCTCGGCCAAAAGGTTGGCCGAAATCAACCTTCTCAGAATCCCTCCAAACTCCTCCAAGTGCTTCCCCTAGCCAAGAGCAATTCATCCCCACTGTTCTACTACCCTAAACCCCATTTATTGAGCTCAATTTTGGAGCTCAATTCTCAGACCAAAACAGGACATTCCTGGAACCTCCACCAAAATCAAATTAAACTCACCCACACCTACACAGAACCAAGAGAAGGATTTCCCCAGTGGAAGCCCCCTCACCAGGCCAGCCATTCTCTCTATTAACCAAGCTTTGAAATCGTGCTTGGTGGAAGTTGTACTTAGACAATTCGACAAGGCCATAGTCTTCATCCACATGCTCCTCCAACTCCAACGAATGTGCTGAGCACATTCAGTTGAGGCCTCACCTCCTGAACAAAGGTATGGACACTCCTCCTCCTTGAGAGCTTCCAGTGATTCTCCATTTCTTTTGAGTTGATTTCAATGCACATAAACCATATGGATGTCTTCGTCTCCTTAAGACGAATCCATAGAGCATATGAACACAAAAATCCATTGAGAAATGAGAGAGATCTTAGGGTTTTAGTGTGGACTGTCACGGGTGCACACCAGTCGTAGACGATGACTAGGCGCCGTCTGATTGCGCGTGTATCGAGTGGACGGTCCAGATTGCACCGGATAGAAGGATGGAGTGAGACCGCGGGCCGCGTTGCATCCGAGTCAGATGGCAGCTTCGAATGCGAGTGCTCCACATGGGCCTTCGGAGCTGCCGAGGTTGACGCGGTGCTGACTAGGTTAAGTAGGAAAATAGGTTATATTCTATTTATTTAATTACCCAAAAATTGAAGAATCCATATCTTTGTGTAGAAAAATCACAAAAGTAAAATAAAAATATCCACTTGCTCAGTGAACAGAGGAGAATAATGTGGAACAAAAATTCAGTTAATTTGATTATTATTTTATTTTTAATTAATTATTTACTCATTTCAGTATTTTAATTCTCCATTTCCATAGGCAATTCACCATGACATGAGACAATAGGGCTTTTGAAGGCTCCGATCTTGGGAACATTCCTGAATTTTTCAAGGTCAGAGGCTATCTCTATGGCAAGTTATCTATTTTTCAAGTTTATATCACTATTTTGGTATTTTAATTTCATTAATTAGCATATTGCATAGAAAATTCTAGGAAAATTTGGCGAAGTTTCTTAGGACCAGAGGACCATAGGATAATTATATTTTAAGTTAATTAATTAAGAATAAATCTAATTGGACTAATTACTCAAAACTGAACTTTAATTAATAAGGGTTAACCACACATCAAAATAACTTGAAAACAATTCTTCACTGATCTTTAGAATCAGGGGGACCTTACAAAAAAATTTGGGATCAATTGGAAATGTTTAACCCCACTAAATGGATTAATTAAGTTACATTACCAAAGTTAAACATTGAAAATTCATAACTCCAAAAATACATTTTAAAAATTCACAAAAATGGTTTTGAGGCTTGTCTGATGTTAGGGGAGTCTAAGAAAATTAAAATTAAAATTTTCTAAAAATCTTAATTTTTCACCATATTTTAATATTTTAATAATTAAAAAATCATAAAAATCACAAAAATATTAAAAATCATAAAAATGTCATTTTTCACCTCCTAATCACTTAGGAACAAACCAAATATTTTTCCCAAGTATCAAAGTAAAGATATTGACTTTTAAATGCTTAAGACAATTTTTAATATTAAAAATGGATTTTTCAACCTTTTCACTAAATTAATTCTAATAAATCAAAGAAAAATCATAAAATTATAAAATATTTTTCTCTAAACTCTTTGAGGTCAGAGAGATTTATGAAAAATATAAAACTTAATTTTCAACCATCATTTTATTTTTATAATTAATTAACATTTTAAAACTCAAAATAATTATAATAAATACAATATAATTCAAAAAATCACCAAAATTGGTCCAATTAGTCCTCCGGTCAGTCGGAACATCCCATAATATTCCTAAGGATAGAAAGCTTACCTTGGTCAAGTTGTTGAATTTCCATTGAAAATCCCTATTTTTCACAAAAGTAATTATATAAATTAAATTAAATTCAGAAAAATCACACGTTCTCCCCTAATGTCTTAATTGACATATGAGTGAAGTGACATAAAAATTTCAAGTACATTTGAGCTCAATTTAGTGAGTTATGAAATAAATAAGCTTAAGGGGGCATAAAGGTAATTAAAAACATTTTAACCCTAATTAATGTTTAGGTCTAATCAGAGGGAGGGTAAAATATCTGATCTTAAATTTTCTCATAAATGATTGAAACCTAGAGAATTAAGTAGTAGAAAACCACTAATTATCTTAAAAATATTTGAAATGAATTTTAATTAACTAAATAATTTAAATTTAGGAGGATTAAATTAAAATTTGGATTATTAAGGTTAGGAATATAACTTTGGAAGATATTAATTCTTTAATTTAAAATTCCCTACAAAAATCACTTCAATAAGATCTAATTCTTAATTAAACTTAAAATAATAATTGGAATTAATAAATTAAAAATTAAAAGAAAATAACCCTTAATTAAATTAATACTTAAAATATTAAGTGATTTAACAATTAAATTGAATTAAATTTAAAAATTAATTCAACATCACTTAATAACAAACTTAAAGCAAATTTGAAATATTAAATAATATTGAAACAATTCATAATTAAGCATATAAAACAAGTTAAGCTAATCAAAACTAACCTAAAATATCATAATTAACCTAAATCAAACCATCAAAAATATATGAATAATTCAAAAACACTTCTAAGTAAATTTAAAACATCAAATTTAATATGAAACATTAAGATAAAAAAAAATATTTAAAGATTAAAACTAAATTTAAAACAACTTGAACACTATTCCAAACTGAAAATTATTAAAACTTCATAACTAAATTAAATCACTTTAAATCATCAATTCCAATTTTAAATCATTAAAATCTTTAATAAACTGATTTGCCCTTAGAGTCTTTCGTTATCATAACCCTTAAATGGAGCATCAAGTGAAATGTAATTTTACTTATAGGATAATCAAACATCCTAATTCATTGAGCAAGAAATAAACTAAACTAAATTTCTAGTTGATTGATTCATATCTACATTAAAAGTTCATTTAGACTCAAAATAATCTCAGAAGTATTGAAAAGATGTTTAGAACCCGTTCTAAACACTTCCTCAAAACAATGAGGTGTTCAAAGAAGAATAATTAAACTTAATTGTTCATTGATGAAGAAAATCATCTATAAAACAAAAGAACCTAGACGTCATAGGAATTGACTTGCTATAGGATTAGGACTTTGGTAGACAACCAAAACCTTTCCCTTAGCTTTACCTAGGTATTTGTAATAAATATTTAAATTCTCTTAACATGTGTTTTAAGTGTAGCTTGGAATGACGGGAAGACCCTCTAGGTACACTTTTATTTTACTGCAATTTACTTTATTGCAATTTATTTATATGAGCTGTACTTTACCCTTCTTGCATGTTAAACAAGATTGTTGCATGAAAACTGAAACCCTTAGGATAGCCACAAAACTGAGACCCAAAACTAAATTAAAAATCACAAGAAGGTAAAATCCACCGCCACAACATTTAAATAAATATAAAACCACTCAAAATTTAATCACAAACAGAACAACAAAACTACAACTACAACTAAACTAAAACGTCTCGTTGGATGATCGGGAATACCTCAGATGATGTAACCCACGTGATGCTAACGAGATTTCCCACGGTCTAAATGAAAGTGTGGAATTCATTCAGTTGAGTTTAGCAAATTCATCTGGATTAAGTGAATCCGATGAAAATAACAGTGCCGGGATGACAGAACTGTGGGATCTTAATCGATTCTGTTTAATCAACTTTAAGATTTGTTTCTATTAAGAAGTTAAAAAAATTTAGTTTTTAAGATTTCTAAACCAAAACACTTTTCTCATCTCCTGATTTTTGCCTTCTAAAACTAAACCTCTGCAACAACAAGGAGCTTGGAGCACAGATGCGCAAGCACGACCATCGTCATCGACAGAAACTCGAGTCTACTTCGAAAGAAACCATTCTTAGAATTAAATAACCAAGCCATCGGATTTCGAGGTAGTTTGCCTAGTGCAACATAAATCCTCAACTTTCAGTTAGGCATTTGCATAATCATATTGTGCAAATTAAGTCCTAACCGGTTTTAGGATTCCGAGGTAGTCGTTTGGTAGGACATAAACCCTCACATCTTCGAGCCTTTTTGTATGATCATATCATACAAATATAAATCATAATTAATTAAAACTGGCAGGATTGCAACATGAAATAAACTCTCAAATTTAAATCAAACAAAAGGATATTTTGGGAAGTTGCCAAGATTCTTCTTGGATCCTCAACTTTTCCTACTTTTTTTCCATTGGATTCGTAAAATAACTGTTCCAAATTTGATTCATTCCCAATTGAAATTTCTAAAATTGAAATGTTTTAAAACCTTAAACTTTGAAAATCTTGAGAGCAAAACAACTGATCATTATCTAGAGTTTTCTTAAATGATGCCCGTCATTTAAGATGTAATTAACTATAGGGGCTTGCCCTTATAGGGAACTTTAAGAACCGAGGTAATATAAACCCTGCTTAATTCCCTTATATTAAGCAGGGAAACTTATCGGCTTATAAAATTGGTTCGCAGACCAAACAGATGTCACAAATCTTCTAGTTTATTTAATCGAGTCCCATCAACAAACAGTATGCCTATTCCTCGGGATAGATACACGGTTTGTGGTGCGGTGCTCATTTATATTAACTATTTGGGATGTGAGATCAGTTTGATTTCATATCTTAAAAATTTTAAACTTAAAATCATTTTCAAAATCAAATGCTTCTTTCTAAATTATATATATTTAAATTAAATTTAAAACCTAAAAATTCGCCGACAATTTCTGTAGGCGACCCCTTTTTTTAAAAAATACAACACATAACCCAAAAATATCCCGACAGAGTCATGGTTATCGATCCCACAGGGATAGTGTTTTGATAAAAAGCAAGAAATTTAAGAAATATTTTGGAATTTTTCAAATTAAAAGTAATTTATATGTGTGTGTGTGTGTGTGTGTGTCTATATATATATATATATATATTTCGAATTTATTTTACTAACAATTTTTACTATAAGCAAGTAAGCAGTAAGAAGTAATAAAGTAAAGTAGGCAGAAATTAAAATTCAATGCAAGTATAAAATAACTTTCTCCTTTTCAACTAATCCAAGATTTTTAGAATAATTATCTTTTTGTCGGGAATTTAGATTATGGTATTGTGTCAAATAGAAGCATTCTTATTCTTTACCCTTTGGTCCAGGTGCAAAGAACATTGACTAATCTATAAATCCGTTCAGGTTGTTTTATTAGTAGAATGGGTTAATCTAGGCTCACACTACTAGATGTCCAAGGGTGGCAATTGTCGGCCCTACCAGTGAGCCATTCCCTTTCTATAAACCAAATATTTAGAATTTAGTCTGTCATTTTAAAAACTAATGAATTCTACATCTAATAAATCATATCTTCCTATTTATTTGCACTTTACCTTGAATAACCCGCATAAAGCCTTTGACTACACAAGGATTCATGTGATATCTACTAGTTAAGATTTTTTCTCCGGATAAGTATCAAGTTTATTCAATAGGTTTTAACAATTTAAATGACCAATTTAAAAAGTAAACTAAGATCAGGTATTAATATCATCACAATGTTTTAAATATTTTAAATTTAATTCCCCTACAAAATTTAATTAATTTATTATCTTTTCATAGTTGAAAGGAGAATGATAACTTACTACTAAGAACATATTTATAAAACTTTGAACCAAGGTACAAATACTTATCTGAATTGTTCCTTCAAGTGATCTGCTGACTCCTATTAACTCCAAAGCAACGATGAAAGACTCCAACAACACACAATAAACACTCAAAATAAACTCACTAGATACACAATAAAGTGGAACCCTAAGTGTGGAAGAGACTAAATAAAACTATAGGTGGGGAGAAGGTGCTTAGGGACTATGAAGTGCCTAAGGGGAGTGGGGGTGCTCAGGGACTATGGAGTGCCTAAGGGGAGTGGGGGTGCGATTTTTTCTGTAGAATGGGCTCCTATTTATAGAGCTCTGAATTTGACCAGGGATTGTTTAAGGAACCTCTTCAAAATTCATCCAAATTCAATGCATCTTCTAGAAGGTAACTGTAGCGCCTAGGCGCCGGGATCTGGCGCCTAGGCGCCGGGATCTGGCGCCTAGGCGCCGGGATCTGGCGCCTAGGCACCGGACTCTATGACCAGGTCTTCGTACATCTTCACTTTGAATCACACCTCTTCGCGATTTAAACCATTTCCTTGTGTCCAAATGCATTGTATCACATGTCCTATATATTAGGAGTAACTTCCAGACTTCTAGAAGCTCCAATAACAGCTTAAATCCGTTAAAATAACATTCAAAAGTCACCAAAAAATCTTAACAGCTACTGTATCGAGTTGGCTCTTAGGCGCTGGATTCTGGCACCTAAGCGCTAGGCCAATAATTCCTATATTTTGCTCCATAAGCCTTGTTGGACTCTTTTTTAATCATCTACATCCAAAAAAATGAAAATACCTAATATTAAAGCATAATATACTTAAGAATTGAATCATATATAAGGCATAAAAGTGGGAATTTTTTAGGCAGATCAGGTGACCCTTGGTTCGCGGCTCAATCCAGACAATTCCATACTACTTACGTTCAGCCAATCTCAATTTTTCCAATATTTCAATTTTTGACCCCCTGCCCCTAAACTCCACAAAATTCTCAAAATCTCCCTAAATTGTTGAAATTCCCAAAAAATCATCCCAAAATATCTCCCACCACTCAAATTGACCAAAATTACCAAAATTTACCAAAATTTCCAAAATTGCCCCAAATTGGCCAAAATTACCGAATTTACCTTGGAAAGGGGCCCAAAACCCAAAACTTCTCAGAACCACCTGTGCTCCTCAAAAATCATTCCATAGTGTTCCCCTCATCGCGCTGAGAAGTTTGAATGTAAACATACCATACTTCTGAGCAACCGGTGGTCCCCGTACTTAAGAGACGTTCTCGGTTTCGTAAAATAGTCCGCATTGGTCATAAATGCCCCCGAACCCTCCCGTTTAACTCCAAATTTTGTTTTGTACTTCTCCGAGCCTTTAGCTTAGCTTATTGACCACTTAGCCTGAAAACCCATAAATTACCAAAATACCCCAACATAGCCAAAAATTCAAAAAATTCCAAAAAGTACAAAAAATTTCCAGAATGTCCAAAAAATTATAAATTTTATTTTTTCCAACTACACCATAGCCTAATTTTATCAATTTTAACCAATTTCGTCAAAAGCCACAAATTTAATATTTTTTTACCCGTTACAACGACGAGGTTGCCCAAATGACCTCGGATTCCCAAACAGACTGTGTCGTTGTGTCTGGAACATTGAAACTACTGGGAGGCTTATATAATTTGCTACAGTTCGATGCACGAGCGAACGGTGTCAAAATCAGCGTGTTTCGGGTAAGTAATTAATTATTAAATTATTTTTTTTGTTCCTAACCTAGCCCTAGCAGCTCACGCCCGTCCCCCTCTTCATTTTTTTACGCATCATCTCCCTTGGTCAAACCCTAACTCACGCCTCCCGCTCTCTTGGTCAAATCCTCTATGGTGGCTCTTTCCCCTTGCTTCTTCTCCAAGGTTTGGCATTTTATTCATCTCTATCCTCCATCTAATCAATCGAATGCATGGGTCACTTCTCTTCATCATTCCTTTCACCTCCATCACTTCAAAAATGAGTTAATGGCTGCACTTTGCTTGCTACCAAGGGTCCTTACCCATGGGTAAGTTCAATGGCCCCCTTTTCCCTTCTTCTTCTTCTTCTTCTATTTTGCCTATTTAATGGCTTTTCTTAACCATGTTTTGGGTTGGCCGAAATTTGCATAAGAGGAGGAGAGGTTCTGCCATTTTCTTCTCTTGAACCAAACATTAGGTAAAATTATGTTTATTTTTTTTTGTTTGGGTTAAGTTATTTGCCATCCATACATTCCCCTTTGGCTTGGTCAATTTATTTTGTTCATTTAAGCACGATTTCCCCTTTCATGTCGTGTTTTTTTTTCTTTTGTTTGGCTAAGGGATTACATGCTGGGATTTATAGTTTGTACTTGAGTTTAAAAGCTCTCTTTCATGGCAAAAGATTAAAATTACTTCTTTGGTTTTAAAGTTATTTTAAAGTGGTGAAAGTTACAAATCGGTGCTTGAGTTTTGAAGCTCTCTTTCTTGACAAAGTTTAGAACTCATGCTTAGGATATAAAGTCTTTCTTTAAGTGGTGAAAGTTATAAATTTGTGCTAAAAGTTTGAAGCAATTATATGGCAAAATTTCACGCTACTAGAATGCTTCCTGGTGGGATAATTCCATATGCTATTAGAAGGTGTTCTTGCCACCTCCCTTGGCCGAAATTTTCATGATGGGAGAGTCTTAAAATTTATTTGCTTCACATTAGATTCAAATAGCTTTTCTTACACTTTTGAATGTTTGGAATGAATGCTAAAAATTTAGTGCTTTACATGACAAAAATGCTTGCAATTTCCTAGGTATAGCTTTTTCTACTTGAAAGCTTGGTGATACCTTATACATGTTGGGAAGTGCTTAAGGCTTGACACACCTTATTTAGAAGAAATCACATGCTTCTCTTTTGTTATTTGGGACATCTTGACTTTAGGACTTTGTATTTTGGAATTATGAAAATACTTGTTCATTTCATGTAATTTTCGGATTCCAATGTGACACCACATTTGACACCCAAAATATGAAGGTATATGTCTCTCTTTCTACCTATTTCACTAGGCCTTTGCATATATAACATCTAGGCTTTGTTTTCTTATACATATTTCATCTTGCCACATGCACAAAATGACATTTTTATTGGCAAGAACTTACAAGTTTGTACACTTGGTATTTGTTTCCTATGGTGTCTTTATGTTGAAAGTTTTGCATTTGGAAAGTTACATGTGACTTGAGAGTCACTTGCTCTATTGTGCCTTCTTATTGCTTGGTGATGGCTAGCTAACATGAAAATAAATTTTGTTAAATAGTTACAATTTTCGTATTGGAACATGCTCACACATGGAACATCCAAATTTGAAGTTATGTGAGCTTGTTTATCATCTATTTTGGCATGTATTCTTATGTATCACATCAAGGTTTCAATTTAGCATGTTTTCCATCTCATTCCATGCTTTTATATTGTTTGGAAATGGCTAGTTCATATGGAACTATTTTTGACAAAGTTATATGCCAATTTTTGGATTCGTAAATATGTGCTATGGAAACACTCATGATTGAGGCTATACATGCTTATTTTCCATTTATTTTAATAAGGCTTTACATGTGTAACATTATAACTTTAATTTAGGACACTTTTCACCTCATCTTATGCATAAAAAATGGTGTCTTACGTGAAGGAACTCAAATGTTTCTTTCTCATGCAAGTCACTTCATGGTTTTGAAATAGTTGTATACACTTCGTCAAAATTCAAAATAAAAGAAGATATTTGCACATCACATACATGAATCATACTTTTAGAATTTGAAAGTGGAATGCGACTTTGTTATATACATACTCATAGCATTTCATGGTGGTATTCATTGCACATAAGAAGGAATATTATTGTTCCTATGCATTCCTAGTACAAAATCTGCTCTTGTGAAAATTATTTGGATGAGTTTGTATCATGCTTATGCTCATCTAAATAAAAAATCTGCTTCTATACATAATTTTTGGATTGTCTTACATTATCCCTACACACTTCTTATGCAAAAATCTACACTTATATGTGAAGTTAAATTTGGTTTACATCATGTATACACATCTCTTACATAAAAATCTGCACCTATACATCAACTTGGGATTGATTTGCATCATGTATACACATGCCAAATGTCAAAATTTATAGTCCTATCTTCATGTTGGGTTTGTTTAAATTGATGTATACACAAGTCATATGTATGGTTAAGTTATGTATACACATGCCATATGTATGGTTGCCTAGAGGTGAAATGTGCACTTGTATGCTATCTTTTTGGGCTAATTGGAAGCAAATGCATGGATGAATGTGGTTTAAATTGCTTTTAAGTGAGAAAAAGGGAAGGAAGAAAAGTGGCATGTTTACCATTTCAAATAGAGATCTTGGTTATTTTTTATATGCTTAAATGCCCTCAACTTACATGCTTAAGTTAGGTGTCTTTACACTCTTTCACTTGCTCTTACATTTGCCTAAAATGCTTGGAATAGTGGCATACACTCATGTTACTTCACTATCATGTTGTTGTTAATGCGGGAACTCAAAATTGGCGGAAATATTGAATGTTACATATATATACATTCTTGTGTCACTTCTTTTATGGAAATTGCAGGTGTGGAAAATTGATTTTTTATGTCGTTATACTGCCCAATTTTTCTTAATCAACTTCGATTTTCCTAGGTTGTTCACTGGTTTTGATTTTAAACGTCTTCTTTTGCCTTACGTTACTACACCACTTACACATTTCAAACCCTATACACTACATTATCCTACATAACCAACATTATCATACTCATCATATCACTACGCCACATTACCCTACACCACATTACCCCTATATGATAGATTACCTCACCACATCATATGTCACATTACTTCACTTCCTAAACTACTCCACATATTACATCACACCCTAAATTACTTCACATGCTACATTGTCACACACCATACATTACTTTAACTCATTACACTTACATTACCACATTTCCTACCCCAAATTCTACATTAGATCCTACATTACCTTACATACTACATTGCCCCACTTCTCATATCATTTTACACATCACATGCTACATCATTTTACACATCACATGTTACATTACCCTATATTACCCTACATACCACATCACTTTACATGCAACGTCATCTCACATCTCTACACTATATCACCCCATATACTACATTACCCTACGTCACATCATATACTGCATTAGCTCACATCCCTACACCACATCACCCTACATGCCACATTGCCTCAAGTCTCACACTATCTCGCATCCTACATTACTTTGCACATCATATCCTTACACCACATCACTCACTACATCACCTTACTTGTGACATCGTCTTTGTTATGATCTTATACACGTGAAAGGATTTAAGACTTTTGCATACTCGTTCTTAGCCATTTGCGGGCTCGGTCTTGTTGCCTTCCATGGTCGATTCCCCCTCGCACCATGTTGGAGGAGTTCATTGTTTTTCTCACCTCACATACTACATGATAACCTCTTGCACCATCTTGGAGAGGTTTGACTCCTTTACCATATACACTCTATGGTGGCCCCTTCAACCGTGATGGAGGGGCTTAGCCTACCTGTTTCAAATGTCTCACCGTTACCATGTTGGGAGAGGTTTAGCTGCTTTGACACGTGTTTAGGTTTTCTTCGATTTTGAGAAACAACCCAACTCTTTTACGACATTGTGTTAGGTGAATTTTTTTCTCCCATTTTCTTCTCCTTGATCCCCTTGTCATTTGTTTATTCTTTTTGCTTGGCATAAGTCACGTGCTTATGCAAGACACATAAGTGCGCATGTATAGCGTTCTGCTATATGTGGAGCCATGAAACAATGTTGTAAGTAGGATGGATGGGGGAGGATTATGATGACATTTCATAGAGAGGGATACGAGAAATTTCTAGAATAGTGCCTCCTAACTCAAAGACCCTGGAGAGCATAGGGGAAGGAATTCATGACACTATTCACCCACCCTCGGGATATCTACCACCGTCACCCTTAGGTTGCTAGTAGTCTTAACTCAATTAGGGTAGTCAATTTGTGGATCACACTGTTTTACAAAATATAAGAATACAATTTAAAACACAAAACTAACCACACTAAAAGTATATCCTTTCACCCATACATTTTTACTTGCATGAAATCCAAATTAAAGTGAATAAATAATGTATAAAGGTCCGCGTTTGACTGTCTGGATCGAGTCAGGACTGCCCTCTGTAAGAAGATGGTCAGGTAGTTAGCACCTATGGTTGGGATATATAACACAGCTCTGAGTCCTCCACGCCATCAAGCATACAGTCCTTCCAGTCTTTGACTCTGTTCTTTGTACTTTCCTATGGATTTCCTATCATACATACCTGTTTAGTTTAGTTTGCTTGCTTTACTTTTCAGCACATACATACCTATTTAGTTTAGTTTGCTTGATTTACTTTTCAGCACATACACCGATTTAGTTTAGTTTGCTTTCTTTACTTTTTAGCACATACAAACCTGTTTAGTATAGTTTACTTGATTTACTTTTCAGCACATACCTACTTAGTTTAGTTTGCTTGCTTTACTTTTCAGTACATACATACATGTTTAGTTTGGTTTGCTTACTTTACTTTCGGCACATACACCTGTTTAGTTTAGTTTACTTGCTTTACTTTCCAGAGCATATTTACATGCTTAGTTTAGCTGGCTTGTTACTGTTGCTTTACCTTTTACTGTAGCATGCACCTCTTGTTTAGTTAAGCTCGCATGTTAAATAACAATGCCACCCTGCAAGAGAACCAAAACATTTAGGATAGCGACAAAATTGAAACCAAAACTAAAACTAAAATCAAAACAACAAAATAAAAATTCACCACCACAACATTGAAAATATAACATAACACAAAATTTAATCACAAACAAAAAAAGGTTCACAAGTAAAACTAAATTAAAATGTCTTATTGGATGACTGGGAGTCCTGAGAGGAGGTAACCTACGTGTTGCTAACGAGATCTCCCCATGATCTGGATGAATATATGGAATCTATTAAGTTGGATTTAGTAAATTCATCCAGACTAAGTGAATCCGATAAAAATGGTGATACCAGAATGATGAAACCTTGTGATCCTAACTGGTGTCGCCATAATCAACTTAAACATTTGTTTTAAATAAGACACTAAGTCACCTCAATTTTCAACTTTATATAACATGATACTTCTCTCATCCCCTCAGTTGTCACTTCTTTAAACTAAACCTGCTACAACGAGGAGCTCAGAGCAAGCACGGTGGGCATCACGGCCATCTTGAACAGCAAAACAAATCTTCGTCAGCTTAACTTTCCTTAGAAATAAACAACAAACCATAGAACTTCGAGGTAGCTTTCTTAGTGCAGCATAAACCCACACCTCACCTTTTAGGCATTTTCACCTAGTGCAATATAAGCCCTAACCCATTTTAGGTTTCCGAGGTTGTCATCAGATATGACATAAACCCTCCTAATTTCCTGACTATTCACTTAACCGGTGTCAAAGTGCGTGTAAGCCTAATTAATTAAAACTGGCAGGATGAAATATAAATAATTCTCCTAAATTAAAGCCAAACAATAGGATAGATCGAGAAATCACCAAGATCTCCTTATGGATCAATGATTTCTCCTTGTTCCTCCGTCTTTAGATTCCTCATAATCAAATGTTCCAGAATTTCAACCTTTCACACCTATTGGATTCCGATTATCACAATTTCGTTGAAAATCCTTGAGTCTTTTGAAGTCACAAAAAATACTTTTTCTGATTTTTATCAAAAGTTTTCTTAGGTGACTTCAGTTATCTAAGATGTAATTAACTATAGGAGCTTACCCTTATAGGAAACTTAAAGGAACCCATCATTAATATAAACCCCATTTGATTCCTTTTTGTATTAAGTCGAGGAACATGTCGGTCAACATAACAGGTTTCGCAGACCAACCGGATGTCAAATTTGATTAGTTTATTTAACTGAGTCTCTATGTTAAGCAATGTCCCGGTTCCTCGGGGTAGATGTATAGCTTGATATGAGTGCTCATTTACTTACACTATTCAAGGTATGAATTCAGTTTGATTTCATATTTTAAAATTAGAATTATATTTTAAAATTATATATATATATATATATATAAATTGGAAGTCCTTCCGAAGCAAGAGAAGAGATTTCGATTTCGGCGACCGACACCTTCTACTGGACGACCTATTTTCAAAATATAAACCATCTATGTACTGACAGGTTTAAGTTTCATTAAACCTAATTTAGATAAGGTTTAATTGGATTAATTAACCTAATTAGGGTTAGTTCTAATTAGAGTTTATGTATAACTTAAGCTAATTTGGTAAGGTTTAATTAGATAAATTAGACCTAGTTAGGATAGGTCTAATTAAAGGTTAATTTGACTTAAACGTATTGTTATTAAGGTTTAAGTATGTTAATTAGGCGTAATAAGTGATTAGACCTAATTAGGGTTTAATTTGTCCTAAATCTAATGTTATTAAGGTTTAAGAATGTTAATGAGGTATAATTAGGGAATAGACCTGATTAGGATTTTTTTACTTAAACCTAATTTTATTAAGATTTAAGTTGTTAATTAGGCCTAATAAGGGATTAGACCTAATTAGGGTTTATTTTATCTTTAACCTAATTCTATTAAGGGTTAAAGTGATTAGGCTTTAATTAGGATTTTAGAGGTTTAAGTTATATTTAAACCTAACCTAACTAAAATTTAGAGATTTGTCTTAAGTTTAAAGTGATTTTAATTTAGTAGACGGAAATAAAAGTTGAAGGAAAGCACAAAATTTATGATATGGAATTTCATCGTTGTCCCCAAATTATCCAACTTTAAGAGCACTGTAATTGACCCTAATGCTTGTTCACCTTGTTGGTTAAATCCTCGTAATATCATTTTTTCCCTCATTAGTGTGCAAGTGTCAATGTATAAATATGCAAGAGCTCTTATATTGATAATGTTAATCAAGGTACCAGGGTCAATTAGCACCCTTAAAAGTGTAGTGTCATTTATATTCATTGTGATGTATAATGAACGATTGCATTCAGTCGTACCGAGCAATAAATCATTGTTAGAGAAAGATATTTTAGTCTGTTCTTCTGGTGAATAAGCTTCATTTGAAGTAATACTGGCGAATTGAGCTAAACAAAATTTTGAATCTAAAAGAGATTTTATCAATGATTTTATTTCATTGGAAAGTATAAGGGCATGTTGATACTCAACTTTACTTGTAATTTTCTTAAATAGGCTAGTACGTTGTTGTCCACTTTGTTATGGAGATTACCTTCACTTCTTTTAGATAAATGTTGATGTACTGGAGGAATGATCTCTTCTGGTGCAATTATTTGTTTTTCTTTTTATTTTGGAGTCAGTCTTGGAGGTAAAACTCTTCCACTTCACATGTTGACTTCAATTATTTCTTCTAGTTTATTGTCCAACTCTTTTACTCTGAGTTGGAGGGCTCAAATTTTATGGAAATTTGTATTCCTTGTAGTTTAAATGTAACTGTGTCTTTGATACACCTAAAATATATAGTATTTTTATACACATTTTTACATCTATTTCTGATGATATTGCACTTTAATGGAAAGTATTTTGTAAATTTTTCTTGCAGGTATGATAAAATGGATGATTGTGATAAAAAGAGTGAAAAAAAGGTAAATGTGGAGCAAGAATGAAGAAATGTGCAAGATTGATCTGTGGCGGCTAAGCGCCTGGACCCGCGCTTACGCACCAGTGCCTCGGTGATATGCACCCAGACTTGGAGTTTACATGCTGGAAGCCTTGTGGCTAAGCGCCAACACTTACGCTTACAAGCGAAAAATCCTAAAGAGGAGTTATTTAATTTTTGATGTCATTTTGAAGAGGTGTTTGAGGTATCTCTTGGTACAAACGTGGGTAACTTCCTATTGGCACAAAAACTAAATTAATTTACTCTTGAATGGATGCATCTCTTGAAAGATTCATTGAATCTGGACACAGTTTGAAGAGATACGAAGGCACCAGTTGGAAAATTATAAAAAGAGGACTTGAAGATCATAAAATTGGTTGGGTTTGGAATGTGTGTAATTTATGTTTATTGTGTAGGAGTGTTTTCAGTAGCACACCACTCCACTTCACTATTTTCTACATACTTTAATATAGTTTGAATTTGGATTAGAAGTAAGATTTGGAATCCTTAGAGTAGGACGCCAACCTCTAAGGAGTATTGTAAGGAAAAGCAATGTTTTCAAAGGAACAACAGTTTGGTGGAGAGGATTTTCAGATAATTCCATATCTTTATTATTTCAATTTGGTTTTCATTTAAGGCTTCTTGTGTTTCCACTATGATTTCTATTTTTAATCATAGTTGTAATTGTATTTTCTTCAAGAATTCTGAGTAGTTTCTTTAACTTTTTCCTTAAATTGATGAAGTAATAATGTTATGGAAGGATGTTGTGTGAAGTATAGGAAATCAATGTTGGCAACAGTGGTGATGATTTAAAACCCTACACTTTGTTTAGTTCTTTATTTGGCCAACTAAAATTTTAACATTTATTGTGAGAACATATAAGAACCGGTATGGTATTTTCTCAGTCAACAATTGATAAGAATCACATGATATTATATGGGTGAGAATGTAGTCCATATTATTGAGTACGAATAAAAAGGAAGATATACTTTGATGGGACTAGAATTAGAGGAATTCAGAGTGTCAGGCTAAATCCCCCAATTTGATTTATTATTTTATGTTTTGATACATGATGTTAGCATCCAGGTAGAGGGAGAAGAGGAAACTCTAGAGTGAGAGCAAGTATCTTTCCTACCTAGCCCTTCTTCAAGATTAATAAAACAATAGATTAACCTGAGTTCTTTATAACATATCTATTAAGGGTAAATAATATAATTGCTCCTATTTGGCACAACACATTTTAGATTTTTTCACAACATATTTTCATATCTTGTTACTGATTCATAATAAGGAAAAAGATATTTTATTTGCATTTGCTTTCATCTAACAAAAATCTAGTTGAAGCAGTTGTTTACTTTCATTTCAAAATATAAAAATTACCAAAAAGATTTGAACTTTCTTTCGTAGAATATTATTTTTAGTTTGAGTAGGATTTTTATTAAAAAGTAAAAAAGTTATTTTTCTGATTTCTTTGTTAAGAATATTTAATATTTTGTTTAACATTCTTTTCCCTGGGGTTTTGATATCTCGAGGCTTAATTAGAAAGTCCTTTATTACTGGATAACGATACGTATACTTGAGTAGAATCTTGTTTTATAATACTATCAATTAATCATCTTATTTTCAGCGGCATCAACCTTTTGGCATCGTTGTAAAGAAAGAGATATCATTAAAAAAAAAAGTATAGATTCATATATAAAATGTAAGCATAAATATCAGAGATCATGTTTTTGGCGCCGTTGCCGCGGACTAAAATAGTTAAAATTAACATTTGAAGAAAATTTTCAAAAAAATTAATTTTTACTATTTAGAAGTCTTATTTAAAATTATTAGATTTATTTTAGGAAATTGTTTTTGTCTTTTTTTATGACTTATTTTTTTATTGAGATTTATAATATTGTATGCTTTGCTCAAGTTCTGATGGACTTATACATTACGATTAAGAATTAGAAATACCAATTAAAAAAATAAGGAAATTAAAAATATAGAAAAAGACAAAAATATTCAAGAAATGGCAAATCAAAAGGCTAAAATCCATCAAGAATTTTGACCTTTAATCGATTATGTTAACCCTACAGTTGATGAATTTTATGGTAGTATTCAAAATCCTGTTGTAGTGTCTATTTCATTTGAGCATAAAAATGTTATTATCCAAATGGTATCTAATAATTAGTTTGGGGAGCACCAACTGAGAATCCAAATTTATATATTGCCTATTTTCTAGAATTGTGTGCTACATTTAACTATGATAGTGTTTCGAATGATGCTTGTTGACCTCATTTTTGGTGATGTCTTTTCTCTCGTTAGTACCTCTTAGGATCTAGCCATAAGGTTTTCTCCTTGACTTTCCTAGAAGACTAGAATTGGGACCCACCCTTTAGCAATTCAGCTACTTCTGACTCTCTCGGACCCCACTGGATGGTCGCAAACCTCTAAATCACCTCGAAGGTTAAGACCACCATATGGGGAACCAATAATGAGCTCCTATAAGGTTTTTCAAGCCTTAGGACTACCTTGGGTGGCCTGGTCCTGGTGAGGTCTGACTTACACACACTGCACTCTCACACACACCATCCGTACCCATTTTCCCCCCTGGTTCATTGGAACACCCATGTGGCTAAGTCTAAACCCCTAGCTCTTTAGCTAAGAGGGTTGGGTACAACCCATGAGATGTTCAAAATGGACATTTCTTGGTCCATGGCTCACTTTAAGCTTCATCATGATCAAAATTCAACTTTTGCTAAAATGCTTGGTTTTGACATTAGGTCCTGCAAGCCTACCTAAAAATACCTAATTGCTCCAAATTTTCCAAAATTCCCCAAAAGTTACCCAAAATTCCTAAAATACCTAAAGATCATTTTGAAACAACCCCCACCTTTTAAATTGACCAAAATACCCCAATACCCTCCAAATAACCTCTTGATACCCTAAAATACCCTTTTGACACAAAATTTCAAAAATTCCAAAAATTCCAAAAATTCCCAGAAAATTCAAGAAAATCCCAAATATTTCCAATTTCATTTTGTTCATTTACACCATAGCCCAATTTTGCCAAAATAACCCACTTTTGTCAAAATCCTCAAATTGACTCATTTTTAACCTAAATGGACCCAATGTCACAACAAACCTAACCATTTGACGTCAATTTTGCCCAATTTAAATTCTAAACTTTAATTCAACATCATTACTATAAATCTAAACCAAATCCAAGCCCAATTTTATTCACATTTGAGTTCAATTCCATTTGAAATCCAAAATCCCCAATTTTGCCTAATTAATCCAAAACCCCCAATTAACCTAATACCAACCTTTCCCCCAAATTTCAGTCCTAAACTTTCCATAACATTCCCATGAAACCTATGAAACTTTCAATTGCCCCAATTTAAGCCTAAGCTTAAGCTAAATCTATTTGAAAACAAAAAATACCCCCATTTTAGCCTAAAGTGAACCCAAGTCCTAAACCTACCAAATTGATTAGCCAAACCCTGAAATTTCTTTCTAATTAATCTTAGGAACTCTTTAATACATTATCCTAGACCATTTGAAACTTTCAATTGGGTCTAAACTCCACCTTAACCCAACTTGGGCTCAAGTTGATTCAACCTTGCCTAAATTAACCAAAATACCAAAATCCACCAAATTGACCTTCCAATTGAACTCAAAACCTCCCCATGTCTTCATAAAACTTCCTCATGGAAATCATCTCTTCAAAATTACTCAAGAAACTTCGGCCAAAATCAAAACTAAGCTCAAGTTAGCCCAACCCAAACCCAAATGAGCCAATTTGAACCAATGACCAAACCAAACCAAATTGAACAAAATGTGGCTAAACCAACCTATCCACATCCACTAAGTAAACCCTAGGAACCACCCTAGATCCACCTAGTCCAAGCTAAGTGAGCCATGGACCAAGGGTTCCCCATTTTAAGGGATCTCTTCCCTTAAATGAACAAATCCACCTTTTGCCTCACCCCAAATCTCCCCTTGCCTGGTTTACAACCATTAAACCCTACTCTTTGGTTGACCTGACCCATGGCCAGCTCCCTTATCCTTGCCGACAGGCCTAGCTGCCAGAGGGGGTCAAAAATGAGAGCCACCACCAAGTGAAACAAACCCAAACTCACCCAATTGGCCACCTCAGCAAAATCAAACTTTGGAGCTCCACTGCCCTCCACCTAAGCAGTGGAATCCACCCACCAATTGATCCCTAGCTCAGCCCAATGGCCCTGGCCATTTAAACACCTCTTGTCAGCCATGAGAAAGGTGCTAAAAGGTGTTGAATTTTTTCTCATCAAAACCTCATCAAATCACTCCCAGAGCTTCTCTCAGCCTAGAGAAGAAGAACCTCATTGTTCTCCTGCCCTGAATCCCCCCAGCTGAGCCCAATTTCTCAGCTAAAAATCAGGCCAGAAACAGGACACCCTCTAAAACTTCACCAAATCCAATTTAACTGTTCCCACACCTTCACAAGAGGTAGAGAAGGAGTTCCCCAGTGAAAGCCCCCTCTCTAGGCCACCCAGTTGTTCTAGCCTCCAAGCTTTGTGATCATGCCTAGTGGAAGTCAAGGTTAGGCATTTCACCACAGCTCCAAGCTTCATCCCTAGCCTCCTTGGACTACAACGAACGTGCCGAGCATTTCTGATTGAGGCTTCACCTCTCAGAACTAAGGTATGAACTCTTCCTTCCTCCCGAGCTTCTACGCATCCTCCATTTAATTTAGCTTAATTTCATGGCATGTTATCCATATGGATGTGTTCGTCTCCTCAAGACGAATCCATAGAGTATAAGAACTTGAAAATCCGTTGAGAAATGAGAGAGTCTTAGGGTTAGAAGTTCGACGGCTCACGGGACGCACCAGTCGTAGACGATGACCAGGCGCCGTCCGATCGATTGTGTATCGATTGAACGTCGGAGATCAAATCGGAGCAGAAGACGGAGCGGGATCGTGGGACACATGGCTGCAGACTCAAGTGGTGGCATCAAATGGGAGCGCGACACGTAGGGCTTCAGAGTCGTCGAAGTTGACGCGGCGCTGACTAGTTTAAGTAGGAAATTAGGTTATTTTCTATTTAATTAAATACTAGAAACTTTAAAAATTCATATCTTTGTATAGAAAAATCATAAAAATAAAAGAAAAATCTCCTCTTGCTCAGTGAACAGAGGAGAATAATGTGAAAAAGAAATAAAGTTATTTTGATGAGTATTTTATTTTTAATTAATTATTTACTCTTTTCAGTATTTTAATTCTCCATTTGCATAGATATTTCACCATGACATGAAACTATAGTGCTTTTGAAGCCTCTGATCTTGGGAACATTCCCTGAATTTTTCAAGGTCACAGGCCATTCCTAAGATAAGTTATGAATTTTTCAAGTTTATGTCACTGTTTTTGATATTTTAATTCAAAAAATTTGCATTTTGCTTAGAAAATTCCAGGAAAATTTGGTGAATTTTGTTAGGACCAGAGGACCCTGGGAAAATTATGGTTTGATTTAAATCCTTAAGAATAATCCTAATTGTCCTAATTGCTCTAAATTGAACATTAATTAATTAGAGTTAATCACACATTAAAATGACTTGAAAATAATTCTCCATTAGGATCAGGGGATCTCACATAAAAATTTGAAGTCAATTGGAAATGTTTAACCACACAAAATGGATTAATTAAGTCACATAACCAAAATTAAACTTTAAAAATTCATAACCTCAAAAATACATTTAAAAAATTTACCAAATTGATTTAGGGACTTCTATGGTATCAGAAGAGTTTATGAAAAATAAAATTGGAATTTTCTAAAAACTTTAATTTTTAAGCATATTTTAATAATTTTAATAATTAAAAAATAATAAAAATCACAAAAATAATAAAAATCATAAATATGTCATATTTGGTCCCCTAATCACTTAGGAACCAATCAAATATTTTTCCTAAGTCTCTAGGTTAAGATATTTATTTTTAAAGCCTTAAAACATTTTTTTGAATTAAAAAAATGTACTTTCTGGTATTTCCACTAAATTAATTCTAATAAATCAAAGAAAAATCAGAAAAATATAAAATTTATTTCAGTGACTTTCTTGAGGTCAGAGGGATTTTTGAAAATATAAAATTCATTTTTCAACTATTATTTTATTTTATAATTAATTAACACTCAAAAATTTAAAATAATTATAATAAATAAACTATAATTTGATGAATCACCAAAATTGGTCCAAGTGGTCCACTGGTCATTAGGAACATCACATAATTTTCTTAAGGACAGAACCTTTACCTTGGTCATGTTGGTGAATTTTCTTTGAAAACCCCTATTTTCCATTAAAAATAATTAAATAAATAAACTAAATTCAGAAAAATCACATTTTCTCCTCTAATGTCTTAATTGACATGTGAGTGAAGTGGCATAAAGATTTCTAGATTCATTTAAGCTTAATTTAATGAGTTATAAAATAAATAAGCTTAAAGGGGCATAAAAGTAATTAAAAGATTTTAACCCCTAACTAAAACTTTAGGTTTAATCAGAATGGGGGGTAAAATGTTTGATTTAAATTTTCTCTCAGATGATTGAAACTTTGGGAAGTCAAAGGGTAGGAAACAATTAATCACTTTAATAAACCCAAAAATAAAACTTTAATTAATTGAGTGATTCAAATTTTGGAAGATTAATTGAAATTGGATTATTGAAATGGGGATATAACTTAAGAGGATATTGATTCTTTAATTAAAAAATCCCTAAATAAAAAACCTATTAATATTTAACTCTTAACTTAAGAGGATAAGTGGAATTAAAAATTAAATGATTAAAGGTAAATAATTCTTAAAACCTACATCATTAAATAATTTAATAATTTATTAAAGCCTAAAATATTAAATGATTAAAAAGTAAATTAAAATATTTGAAACTAATTTAAAATCATCAAAAAATTACAAATTTTAAATAATTTTGAGACAACTCACCTTAAAACATAATAAAAATTAAATTAATTAAATCGTCAAAATTTAATAAGTAATTTGAATACCTCTTTTAACCTAAGTTAAATCTAAAATTTAAATTAACATGAAATATCGATATCATTTATAAAAAGTTAAATGAATCAAACATTATTCCAAACTTAAAATCATTGATTAAAATTTCATAATTAAATCACATTAAAGTAAATCATCAACCTTTAACTTCAAACCATTAAAATTTTTAATAAATTAACTTGCCCCTGAAAGCTATAGATTATTATAACTATTAAATGAAGCGCTAAGTGAAATGTCACTTCACTCATAGGATAGTCGAACATCCTAGTTCACTGAGCAAGGGAATAAAACTTAACTAAACCCTTGGATGATTAATTCATCTGTTTAATTAAATTCACTTGGACTCAAAACTGTCCCAGAGGTATTGAAAAGATGTTTAGGATTTGTTCTTAGCACTTCCTCAATACGATGGGTGGTTTTAAAGCACAATTGAACTTAATTTCTCTTTGATGAAGAAAATCATCCTTAACCAAAATCAAGAACCTAGACGTCATAGGAAATGACTAGCTACAGGATTAGGATTCTGGTAGACAACCAAAACCCTTCCTTTTGTCTTTATCTAGGTATTTGTTGAAATATTTAAATGCTTTAATATGTGTTTTAAAGTGTAGCTTGGGATGACGGGAGGGCCCTCCAGGTACATTTTTATGTTATTGCAATCTACTCTATTGCATTTTCTACTTTGTACATTACTCTTCTTGCATGTTAAATAAGATTGTTGCATGAAAACCAAAACCTTTAGGATAACCACAAAATTAAAACCAAAACTAAATTAAAGGTCACCACAAGATAAAATTCACTGCGACAATATTAAAAAATATAAAAAAACTCAAAATTTAAACACAAACAGAACAACAAAACTAAAATTGCAACTAAATTAAAACGTATCGTTGAATGATCGGGAATACCTCGGATGATGTAACCCACGTGTTGCAAACGGGATTTCCCACGGTCTAAATGAAAGTGTAGAACTCATTCAGTTGAGTTTAGCAAATTCATCTGGACTAAGTGAATTCGATGAAAATAACGGTGCCGGGATGACGGAACCGTGGGAACTTAATCGGTTATGTTTAAACAACTTTAAGATTTGTTTTAATTAAAATATTTAAAATATTTGGACTTTAAGATTTCTAAACCAAAACACTTTTCTCATCTCTTGATTATCATTTTCTAAAACTAAACCTCTGCAACAACATGGAGCTTGGAGCAAAGTGGGCAACACAGCCATCTTCTTCAGCAAAACTTGTGTCTACTTCACCTATACATTTTCTAGAATTAAATAACCAAGCCATAGGATTTCGAGGTAGTTTGCCTAGTGCAACGTAAATCCTCAACCATTTCGTTAGGCATTTGCATAATCATGTTATGCAAATTAAGCCCTAACCGATCTTAGGACTCCAAGGTAGTCGTTTGATACGACATAAACCCTCATGTGTTCGAGGCCACTTGTATCATTATGTCATACAATTATAAGTCCTAATTAATTAAAATTCACATGATTGAAACATTAAATAAATTCCCAAATTGAAGCCAAACAATAGGATAGTTTGGGAAGTTGCCAAGATTCTTCTTGGATCCTCAACTTCTCCTACTTCTCTTCCTTCGGACTCCTGAAAATAACTGTTCCAAATTTGAGCTAACCCCTTTTGAAATTCCAAAATCTAATCCTTTGAAAACCTTAAACTTTAAAATTCTTGAGATCAAAACAACAGATCATTATCGAGAGTTTTCTTAAGTGATTCCCGTCATTTAAGATGTAATTAACTATAGGAGCTTGCCCTTTTAAGGTACTTTAAGAACCCAGGTAATATAAACCCTGCTTAATTCCTTTATATTAAGCAGAGGGATTTGTTATCTTATAAAATTAGTTCGCAGACCAAACGGATGTCACAAATCTTCTAGTTTATTTAATCGAGCCCCATCATCAAGCAGTGTGTCTATTCTTCGAGATAGATATACGGTTTGTGGTGTGGTGCTCTTTTGTATAAACTATTTGGGATGTGAGATCGATTTAATATCATATCTTAAATTTTCTTTTAAACTTAAAAATTATTTTTAAAATCTCATACTACTTTTCAAAATAAATATTTAAATTAAATTAAAAAAATCAGCGACAACTTCTGTTGGCGACCCCTTTTCAAAACACATGATCTAGAAATATGCCGACAACTTTCTGACAACTCCGCTGGGGACTAGTTCCTCTCTCCATTTTGATCGGATGGTTTTGCTTTCATAAATCGGTAGTAAGTCCATGCCCCTAGTGGATCAGACTACCATTCTTCCGTTGACATATCTTGTTCATTTCTGTCTTAAACAAGTATGATCAACTCTTGTCGGATTTTGGAGCCACTGTTTAGACATTCCTAAACAGAGAGGTTCCGAAATCCTCCTTTTGATACCCTCCCAAGAGGCGAGGTAGACCCCCAATAGGTGTTAGTTTAGGAGCGGTTCTTCGAGTTGGTAAATCCTACGAGATTTTTCCTTCCTTTCTTAGCTCTCGATTGGGTCCTTTATCCTCTCTAATCTCCTCTCATTTTTTAACGAATAAACTAACCGCCTAACAAACAAAATCTTTTCTAAATCATAAATGCATAAATAAAACATAAATAAATTTTATTCGGACTCTTTTCAATTTATTTCTTTTCGTCTTGATGAAGGAAGCATAACTCAGGACTGATAGTAGAAACTTGCCTTGCAAAAGATGCCTGCCCCGAAGCTGATCTTCTCTTTCAACAATGGGTTAGTCTTAGCTATCTATCAGGACGAACTGCCTAGTGCTGCAATCATCCACTTTGGACAAGGGTTTGACAACACGGACGTTAAGTTTGACGGTGTTACTCTTTTCAGACTGATGAACAAAGTGCCTGAGACTGAAGAGTCTATGATTGAGTTTAACCTAAAGTCGACTCTAGAATTCCCTCCCCTGCAGAGGGCCCCAGTTGAAAGGAACACTGCTGTTCACGAGAAGTTGACTGCTACCCCCAGAACTTCCATCTCTACCCCCACCAGTCTGGTCATTACTGCACCTACCCCGGTTCCTGCCAAACTAAAAGGAAAGGAAGTACAAGTCAGTTAAGAGCCTGTCACCATGGAGGGTTCAGACTTCGTTGCGATACTGTCTGTTTTGAGATAGGGTCCGGTTCAAAGTATAGGCCCTTAACCCAGACACAGAAGAGGAATAAAACAGGAAGTTTGCTAAGACCAAGAAGGTCAGAGAAGATGAAGCTGCCTGTCTTGAAGAAATCCCCGAAGAGAAAGAGGAAGAACCGCCAAAATACTTACCACTGTTGGAAAGAAATAATTTCCACCCTCTCTCTGCTACATCTGATGAAATAGATGCCAGAAAGATCGTCGTTGCGTTTCCCCGTCCTGCATATTACAATGACAGTAAGAAGAAAAAGAGCAAGGCTACACCGCTCACTCGATTGCGAGCAGTAGTGGAGAAATTAGCCAGAAAAGAAGAATGTCATGTATCAGAGATTCTGATAACAATGGGATGAGTGCCAGTTAAGTCTCGCCTCGGTCTGTGAGTAGAGCCTGCTATTGTCCCTGAAAGACCAAAGAAAAAGGTGCGAGCTAGTGAGGAAGGATCGCGTGTTGTAGTATTGGGTCTCCATATTAGGGAGGACACCACCTACTTATGCACTGCCAACAGACCAGCCGGTCCTAGGCCTTCTGCTACAAGAAGGATGGTGTGGCGACCTGTTATTGCCGAACCAATACCAACAGAACGTTCTAGAAAGAGAAGTCTCGCTGAAGATTCCAGATCTGAAGAGTGTGCCGCAGTAAAACAAACTCCTGAAAGAGAGGTTCAACAGTCATCTCCTGACAACCATGAGATTGCTCAGAATAGGCCACTTGAGGATGCCATAGGGCAACTAAGAATGGACATCCGACGTCTAGTAAGAGAAAGAGGAGAAGAATTAAGGGACGAAGTGGATTCATCAGAATTCATAGATGAAGAGTATGCTGAGGTCAACAAGGTTGAGACACGAGCATCGTCAGCTTCGCAGGGAGTTCCACCAGCTTTAGAAAGAGATGAGCCAGAGTTAATGAGAGCACAACTTCGGGAAAGAGATGATACGATTTCTCACATGGTGAAAAGGATGGAAGAGATTGCTACCGCCTTAGCCACTCTCCAGAGACAGGCCTAGCCTCAGAATGAGACACCCCTGGAGATCATCCATATTGTAGATGGAGGAAAGGAGATTACATCTATTAATAGAGATGATCAGCTGAAGAAAGATTCTACACAAAACATGATTCTCGAAAAGGATATTAAGAGCATGGTAGAACAGCAGGTGCGAGAAGCCTTAGCTCAGTCTAAGAATGGAACATCTATTTAGACGGGTAGACCTTACCCGAAGAATTTGATGCAGTCCAATACCCGAAGGCTTTGTACCACCTCTGTTTAAGACTTTCGATGGAATGGGAAACCACCGGCAACATGTCACACATTTTCGTGCCAGTTGCTGCAATGGAAGCAGGAGAGACGGTTTGCTTTTTCGACAGTTCGTCAGCAATTTGTTAGGGATCACCTTCTACTGGTATGTAGAATTGCCGAATGGATCAGTCAAAACTTTTGGAGAGTTGGAAAATCTCTTCGTTAAGCTGTTTGCTGGAGCTCAGCACCACATCACTATAGGTGATCTAGTGGTGGAGCAACAGAAACCGAACAAAACTTTGGTGGATTACATACTTCGATGGAGGAACCTGAGCTTGAAGTGTGAACCACAGCTTCAGGAACAACATGCGGTCGGTCTCTTGCTTAAGAGTATCCACGGTCCGATAGCACTTCTCCTTAAAGGATTCACCATTAGTAAGGCTGGGAGCTTGCAAGAGGAAGCGAAACAGCTAAGTTTCGTTGACATGACTGGTAAGCAGAAGCCCGTAAAAGCATTCGAGAAGAAATCTAGGACCGTCGTAGCGGTAGATAAGGGTAAGCAGCCAATGCAAATACAAATAGAATGACCTCAACATATTTATCAACATCCTCGGCCAAGTTATCAACCGCCTCAACATAATTATCAGCAGACACAACAATATGGCTAACAGTCGTCTCAGCAATATAACCAGCAGCCGGTTCAGCAGAAGCGCAGCCTGATAGAACTTTTGAATAAAGAATACCCCTTCAAGACTGAGGCAGTGGCTAAGATGTTTTGCAGCTTGATGAAAATGCCCGATTTTCAACTACCAGAACCCAGAAGGCCAGAGGAAGTTGATAAGAAGGATCATCCAAACTACTGTCCCTACCACAGGATGCTCAGACATAAAATTGAAAACTGCTTCACTTTCAAGAATTGGCTCGAGAACAACCTTTGACAAGGGAACATAACAATCCCGAAGAAATACATGAAGGAACCCCGAAAAGGAGGTTCCCTCAATGTTATCTCGACAAAGCCTATTGTTCCGATCAACCTGTACACGACCAACAATGGATGGAGTACTGTCTGGACGAAGTCAACAAAGAAAATTTTGGATCACATCGAGACTGCTTCGGTGTGCGCTTCAACTCAAAGTTTGAAACCTGCCAAGCCGACACTATCACTTGTGATTGAAGAACCGCCCCTGAAGGAGGAGAAGATCGCGGAAGAAGAGAAGACTGAGGTTCTGAGAGGTAGACTAGGGGCTACTTATCCTAGGATGGTTATTTCTGATTTGGGGGAGAAATCCCTAGAACCTCTAACTTTGTATGATTATTTGCTCGCCCCGACAGGATCTTATAATGATAAGTGTTTTGGTGTTGGCTACGTTTTGACTATTTCTAACGATTACGTAACTAACGACAACCAACCTAATCTGAATCTCGATTTCGATACGAATAACGATTCTCAAATCATACAAAACCTACATAACCACGACGAAGAGGAGGACATTCACAAGAATGGCTATGAAATTTCAGTAAGTGACGAATCTATTTGTGAAATCTGAGGAGCTCCGATCACGATAGAGTTAGAATTGTCAGACGCCGAGGCCACTTTAGAAGGGCCAATCGTTCCGATTCAAGAAGAGACACCGGTAGATTCAGAAGAAATTATTAAATTCAACCTAAGATGTGGAAAGGTCCTACCTCTGAGATTGGGTCCAAAGGACAAGGGAAAGCAGGTGGTTGCTCAGGAAGAGCCAACCCCAGCAAAAGAATTGCCCGTTCATGAAGAAACTGAAGAGCGTGGTAACAAAGTGGATTATAATGTGCTAGCCCATCTTAGAAAGCTACCGACCAAACTGAGCATCTACGATGCTCTGATCCTGCTAAAGGAGATGAGAGAATCTCTGGTCAAGGCCTTGCTTGATCCAGAAATTTGCTTAGCTCAAATGACTGGTAATTCCTTCAACGAGGTTTGCTTATTGAATGGACAGCGCGGTGTTACCTTCACGGACGATGATTTACTACTTGGAACAGCAAATCACAACCGACCGTTATACATTTCAGTCAGTATTAGAAAGTTCACACTCTCCAGGGTGCTAGTCTATCCAGGAATGTCAATTAATATAATGAACCTCCGAATGCTAGCCTATTTAGAGATTGACGCTCGTGATCTCGAGGCAGACAAGATGATGCTAAGAGGCTTCAACCAAAAAGGAAAAAGAGCTCTCGGATCGATAACACTGTTAATGAAGATCGGTGAGTTACCTAAGACAACCACAAAGTTCCACATAATTGATTTTGAGACATCATTCAACGCTCTACTGAGCCGGCCAAGGATCCATGAGAACCGGATGGTACCGTCGTCTCTACACCAGTGTATAAAGTACTATGAAGGAGGACAAGAACAATGTATGAACGGTGATTTGCTACCATTCTCCGTGCATGAAATCGGAATCCACGAAGATGCAGCTTACTATGCACCCTTGAAGAAAACAATCTTCTCCAGAAATGATATACCAAATCAAAGAAAAGAAGCACGAGACGATGAAGAACCTGAAATCCTAGTTCAACAGTTACTCACCTCTCCCTTACGACGAGATGGTGAAGGTTTCTCCAGAACTCTCACCCGAGGTCGAGGCCGGGGACGAGATGGAGAAAGAAACTGTGGAACAGTTGAATAGAAGAAACCGTTCATCGATGTTAATTGGGAGAATAGCTCTGAAGAAGAAGAATAAATCAAGAAAGAAGTAGCAACAACAAATCAGAAGAAACCACACTTCAAGATCTCCCTCGAAGATGAAAAGAATGAAGAATACAAATTGATGTACGAGAAGATAAACCACTATGTACATACTATGACTCTGACCCCGATTTATCCTAATAAGATCGAGGGTATAGTGGTCAAGGAAGTGCATGGTGGCGGTGCTAAGCCGATCAAGTTCTACCGTGGTGCTTCTTCTTCCAAAACTGAAAATGATGTACAATTTGAATATGTTGCTTCATCTGATTTGAAGGAATTTCCTTTTGAGTGGTATTCTCCCTGTGTTCAAAATTTAGTTCAACGTGGTGTCTTACCTAAACAGTGGTCAAAAGGTTAATCACAACGCTTCAAAAAATTGCGGAACAATGCCAGTCGGCCTCCCAATTCAAAACATGGTCTTGGATTCGGCACAGTAGGATCAGTTGATGACATAGGATTTTGCTTGGTTATCACTTGCGAGTCTAATGAAGACTGCTTGGAAACCTCAAATGATCTCGAAGATCTGCCAATCAGAGATGCTCCGCCAGAATTTTAAGAAATTAAATCTACAATAGATGAGTTAATGGAAGTTAACTTAGGTACTAGCGAAGAGCCTAGGCCGACCTTTGTTAGCTCCTTACTCAATAAAGAAGACTCTGAAGAAATAATCAAACTATTAATGGAATTCAAGGATTGCTTTGCTTGGAGTTATGACGAAATGCCGGGATTAGCTCCAGAGGTCGCAGTTCACAAGTTAGGAATGGATCACACTGCCGTTCCAGTCAGACAAGCTCCCAGAAGAATGCGTCTAAAGATTGAACAACAAGTAATAGCTGAAGTTAGGAAGGTAATAGATACTAAATTTGTCCGTGAAGAGTAGTACCCAACTTTGTTAGCCAACGTGGTACTGGTCAGAAAGAAGAGTGGTCAGATCTGAGTCTGTCTAGATTTCAGAGACTTGAATAAAGCATGTCTAAAAGATGAATTTCTGCTACCAATTCCAGAATTGATGATCGACATTGCTTCAACACATCAAGTCTTCTCTTTCATTGATGGATCTTCAGGATATAATCAGATAAAGATGGCACCAGAAGATGAGAAACTCACAGCCTTCAGAACGCTAATCAGAGTTTACTACTACACAATAATGCCTTTCGGATTGAAGAACCCAGGAGCAACTTACCAAAGAGCAATGACGAGGACTTTTGATGATTTCATTCACAACCAAGTCGAGTGTTATGTGGATGATGTAGTCATCAAAAGCAAACTGAAAGAAGATCACTTGTATGATTTGAGATTTGTTTTCGAGCAATTAAGATAAAATAACCTTAAGATGAACCCCTTAAAATGCGCCTTCGGCATCACCTCCTGGAAATTCTTAGGATTTATTGTCTGACATCGCGGAATTGAAATCGATCCGAAAAAGATTAAAGCTATCTTAGAAATGCCGCCTCCCAAAACTTTGAAACAACTAAGGTCTTTTCAAGGGAAATTGACATATCTTCAACACTTTATCTCGAACTTGTCAGGTAGGTGTCAGCCCTTCTCGGCATTAATTAAAAAGGACACCAAATTCGTTTGGGAAGAGAAATGCCAGCGGGCCTTCGAGGACATTAAGCAATATCTAATGACACCTCCTGTTTTAGCAGCCCCAGTCTCAGGTAGACCGTTGATACTTTATACCGCAGCTTTAGACGACTCCCTTGGAGCCATGTTAGCCCAGGTCAACGACGAGGGAAAGAAAATTCTTTCTACTACATAAGTCGTAGTCTGATTCCGACGGAAGTAAAATACTCTCCAATTGAGAAGCATTGTTTGGCCCTGATCTTCCCCGCTCAAAAGCTCAGGCATTACATGTTTTCTCATAAGGTTAACCTTATTTCGAAAGTTAATCCATTGCAATAATTTATGACTCGCCCGACGTTTTTCAGCAGACTTGTCAGGTGGTTGATGATACTATTGCAATTCGATATAACTTTCATTCCTCTTCGTGCCGTAAAGGGACAAGTCCTAGCAGACTTCCTCGCTGCACATCCTTTGCCGGCAGAATCGCCTCTCAATGATGACTTGCCAGACGAGCAGATAATGAGTTTACAAGATCCCGATGATCAACGTTGGGAATTGTACTTCGATGGAGCATCTTCAGCACAGAAAGACAGAGAATCGGAAACGATAGTGCCCGGTAAGGCAGGAATCAGACTAATATTTATAACACTGGAGCGAGGGATGTTAAGATGCTCCTACCACCTAACAGAACTGTGTACAAATAACGAAGCAGAATACGAAGCCCTCATACCAGGATTGGAATTAACCATTCAGATGGGTATAACAGATATCAACATCTACGGAGATTCGCAGTTGATCATTCAGCAGATCGCCGGATAGTATAGAATTCTGAAACCGAGGCTCGAGCAGTACTTTCAACATGCCATGAAACTATTGGAGCAAATCCCGAATGTAACAATCTACAAGATTCCCAGAAAAGAAAATGCTCTTGCAGATGCGTTAGCCCGCCTTACAAAAGAGTTTGCCTGCTTACAAGATGAATCAGTTGAAATGTTATTTCAGGGACGACAGGTTCTCTCACAGCTCGACATGAATACAATACACAAATCAGAAGAAGAAGAAGAAGAAAAAATTTTAGCAGAAACAGAAAATGCAGAAGACTAACATTGACCATTAGTAGACTACCTACAAACACGAGATCTACTGGATGATAAGTCATTAGCCAATCAAATCAAGAAAAGAACTCTGTCTTACGCATTAATAAACAATATGTTATACAGAAGGTCTTTTGACCAGATGTGGCTAAGGTGCCTGCGCGGGTCCGAGGCTCGTGAAATTGTTAAAGAAGTGCACTCAGGACTTTGTGGCGCTCATCAGTCAGGTCCGAAGATGAAAATGAAGATTAAGAGACTAGGGTACTACTTGTCCTCAATGATGAAAGACTGCATCAAGGTCGCCAAGAGTTGTCACTAGTGCCAAGGGCATGGAGTGGTTCTACATCAACCTGCAAATGTGCTACATCCGACAATCGCGTCGTGGCCATTTGAATGTTGGGGCATATTGACCTCATTTTTTATGAGGTCTTTTTCTCCTCTCTTTAGTACTTAGGATTTATCCTTAGGCTTTTCCTTTGACTAATCTTAGAGGACTAGAAGTGGATCCCACCCTTTAGAAGTTCAAACACCTCTTGACTCCCTGCAAACCCCACAAGCTTGATTGTAAACCCCTAATCACCTAGAGGGTTGAAATCAAATGTGGAGGTTTAAAGGATGAGTTCCTTATAGGACTTCTTGGCCTTAGGACTACCTTTGGTGGACTGGTCTGGTGAGGGTTAACTTGTACACACATTACACTTTCACATACATTCCAATCCTAAAACCATTCACACCTAATTTGACTTCATGACTCTTGTAGGTAATTCATCCCCTGGCTAAGAGGGTTAGGAACAACATAGTGAATGCCTCAAATGAGTTCTCTCATGGATCATATGGGCTTAATATGGCTTCATGGCTCAACTAAAGTGATTCCATTTTGCTCAAATTTGATCAATCTCCATTTTTCCAAAATTTCAATTTTTGACCCCCGGGGCCCTACACCTACTAAACCTACCAAAAGCCCTTGAAACTACCCAAAATTTACAAAATCATCTAAATTACCCAAAATTCTTCAAAATCAATCCTAAACATTTCCCCCCACTCAAATTGATCATCCATAGCCTAAAATACCAAAAATTCCAAAAGTACCCCCCAATACCCTCCAAATACCCAAAAATGCCCTTCTTAGCCCAAAAATCCAAAAATTCAGAAAATTTAAAAAAAAATTCCATAAAATCCCAAATATTCCTAATTTCATTTTGTTCAACTACACCATGGGCTAATTTTTCCAATTTACCCCACTTTTACCAAAACCCCCAATTTGGCTCATTTTAAACCCAAGTGAACTCAATGTTAAACCAAACCACCCCAATTGACCTCAATTTTGTTCCAATTCAATTCTAAACTTCAAATTAACATCCTAATATCAATTTAGACCAAATAAAAGTCCAATTTGATTGACATTTGAGCCAAATTTCAATTTGAAGCCTAAGGCCCAATTTTGGCCCATGACCTAAACCTAGCTCAAACCCATCCAATTCAACTCCAATTGGCCCCAAATCTTTTCCAAAGCCTTCCTAAGATCCCCATAAACAAAACACTAACTTGATTTGCCCAAAATTTGAACCTAAACTCCACCCAAACCTAACCCAAAACCAAAATCCCTTAAATTGACCTAAGCCCAAACCTAACCCAAATGGGCCCAAATCCCAAAATTCGAGCCCAACCAAAGTTGGAAACTCTTTGTGACACTCCCATGAACATTTCTAAACATTAATTTTACATCAAATCCAAATTTATCCCAACCTTAACCCAAGTTATCCCAATTGGATCCATTTTGACCATAACCAATAAAGACCCAAATTCAACCCAATTCAACTACAAATCACTTCAAATTGATTCCAAATCATTCATGAAACATTCCTAAATTAAATTCAACACTTATTAGATCCAATCCTTTACAAATTTTTCATCCTAAAATTTTTTTTGAAATCTAAAAGCCCACTCTCTAAACCATCTTGAAAGCCCATCCAAAGTGAAATCCAAAAGCCCAAACCCATTCCAAAGCCTACATGACAATTCTTTCTCATCATCCCTTTAATTGGAATCAATTCCTAAGTCCCAAATCAATCATCAAATCAACCTAAATCAAGCACCATCTAAATTTTTCACTAAATTGCCAAAATCTCCAAATTCCTTTTTCATATAAATGAATCCACTTTTCCTAAGCCAAGGATGAGCCAAATGGAGCCACTTGTAAGCCATGGACAAGCCACATGAAGCCGTGGGGGGTTTGACTTGTCACCAAGCCATTAATGGCAAGAAGAGGGAGTCCTTTCCTAAGCCTTCCTTAAGTCATTTTAACCTCTTTAATGCAACACCATAACCCAAAATTAACTTAAACTATTTTGATGGGAACTTCACCACTCCATGGCAGCTGCCCCAACTGACCCCCTCGGCCCAAAATCAGACCATGGGGAGGTGAACCAAGCCCAAGTACATGGGTTGACACATGTGAACCCAAAATCACTCTTCTCCCTTTACCACTTAAATCCAACCCTTTACACTTGGCATTAGACAATTGCTTGCACAAACCTCCAGCACTGGTCCTCCTGACCTTGAGGGTGACCTGACCCTGGCCGGCCAGCCACCACAGCTGCTGGAAACCACCAGGCCGAGAGCACCCATGTGAGCCAATTTTTAAATTTCTCCTTGCTTAGTTGTCCCAGCCCAATTGCACACCATGGCTGTTCTTCCCTTGCCCTAAGTAGTTGATCAAAGCCATCAAACCCCCTGGTGAGCCCTCCAGCCATGCCTATTTAAACACCACCTCCTCTCGGCCAAAAGAAGAGTTGAACAAAAACCTTGCCAAAATCATTCCAGACCCCTCTCTAGACATAGAGCAGTTGATCCCCAGTGTTCCTTTGCCCTAATCCCTATTAATAGAGCTCAATTTCTGAGTTAAAAATCCACCCAAAAAACAGGACACTTCACCACTCTGAGCCAATCTCCAAATTGATTGGTCCTACACCTTCACCAGACCAAGAGGAGAAGTTCCCCACCAAAAGCCCCCTCACCAGGCCAGCCATTGCTTCCAGCCTCCAAGCTTTGTGATCGGCCTTGGTCACTTTCATACCTAGACAATTCCCTAGAGCCAGAGATTTCATCTGGAGCTTGCCTGGACTCAATCGAAGGTGACACAACTCTTAGATCGAAGCTTCACTTCTCTGAGTAAAGGTATGAACTCACTCTTCCTCCCGAGCTTCCAATGATTCTCCATTTTTTTAGGGTTAATTTCATAGCCTATAAACTGTATGGATGTGTTCGTCTCTTCAAGATGA
Organism: Papilionanthe hookeriana x Papilionanthe teres; assembly: GCA_022702705.1. Classification (NCBI taxonomy): domain Eukaryota; kingdom Viridiplantae; phylum Streptophyta; class Magnoliopsida; order Asparagales; family Orchidaceae; genus Papilionanthe; species Papilionanthe hookeriana x Papilionanthe teres. The sequence continues at coordinate 154,178,812 of CM040421.1, read as the reverse complement.
ATCCATAGAGCATATGAACACGAAAATCCATTGAGAATGGAGTGAGATCTTAGGGTTTTAGTGTGGACGGTCACGGGTGCACACCAGTCGTAGACGATGACCGGGAGCCGTTGGATTGCGCGTGTATCGAGCGGGCGGTTCAGATTGCGCCATACCAGGGAATGTTATGTGAATCGCGGGCCCCCGGAGCGCTGAGTCGGATGGCGGCTTCAAATGGAAATGTGCCGCGTGGGCTTTCGGAGTTGCCGATGTTGTGCTGGTGCCGCGTGGATAAGTAGATAAATAGGGTATTTTTGAATTATTTAAATGCCCAGAACTTCAAAAATTCATATCTTTGCATAGAAAGATCACAAAAATAAAATAAAAATACCCTCTTGCTCAGTGAACAGAGGAGAATAATGTGGAAAAGAAATCAAGCTAATCGGATGAGTATTTTATTTTTATAATTTATTTACCATTTTCATTATTTTGATTCTTCATTTGTATAGACAATTCACCATGGCATGAGACCATAGGGCTTTTGAAGCCTCTGATCTTGGGAATATTCCTTGAATTTTTCAAGGTCAGAGGCCATCTCTGTGAAATGTTATTGAATTTTCAATTTCATGTTACTGTTTTAGGTATTTTAATTTCAATAATTAACATGTTGTGAAATAAATTCTAGGAAAATTTGGTGATGTTACTTAGGACCAGGGGACCCTATGAAAAATATATTTTGAGTTAATTCATTCATAATAACCTTAATTAGCCTAAACCCCTAAAATTGAATTTGAATTAATTAGGGTTAACCACATATCAAATTGACTTGAAAATAATTCTCCACTGAGCTTTAAGATCAGAGGAACCTCGCATAAAAATTTGAAATCAATCGGACTTGATTAACCCTACCAACTGGGTTGATTATTCCTCGTAAGCAAAATGAAACTTTAAAAATTCATAACTCCAAAAATATTTTTCAAAAATTCGCAAAAATGGTTTTGAGGCTTCTCTAATATCAGAGGAGTTCAGGAAAATTAAAATTGAAATTTTCTAAAAAGGTTGATTTTTCAAAATATTTTAATAATTAAAAAATAATAAAAATCATAGAAATATTAAAAAAACATAAAAATGTCGCATTTTGATTCCTACTCACTTAGGAACCAACCAAATATTTTTTTTAAGTCCCTAGGGTAAGATATTGAATTTTAAAGGCTTAATGTAATTTTTAATATTAAAAAACGAGTTTTTAACCTTTTTCACTAAAATAATTCTAATAAATCAAAGAAAAATCAGAAAATTATAAAATTTGTTCCTCTGAACTCCTTGAGGTTAGAGAGATTTATGAAAAACATAAAATCTATTTTTCAACTTAACTTTATTTTATAATTAATTAATACTCTAAAACTCAAAATAATTATAATAAATAAAATATAATTCAAAAAATCACCAAAAGTTAGTCCAAGTGGTCCTTTGGTCATTAGGAACATCCCATAATTTTCTTAAGGACAGTAACCTTTCCTTGGTCATGTTGTTGAATTTTCTTTGGAAACCCTTATTTTCTACTAAAAATAATTATATAAATAAATTAAAGTTAGAAAAATCATTTTTTCTCCTCTAATATCTTGATTGACATGTGAGTGAGGTGACATAAAAATTTCAAATTCATTTGAGCTCAATTTAGTGAGTTATGAAATAAATAAGCTTAAAAGGGCATAAAGGTAATTAAAAATTTTAACCCTTAATTAAAACTTTAGGTTTAATTTAAATGGAGAGGTAAAACATTTGATCTTAATTTTCTCTTTGATGATTGAAACTTTGGAAAATTAAAGGGTAGAAACCCATTGAACATTTTGAAAATATCAAAAATGAAACTTTAATTAATTAAATAAATTAAATTTTGGAAAGAATATATTGAAATTTGGATCATTAAAATAGGGATAATATTAAGAGAATATTTATTCTTTAATTTAAAAATCCCTAAATAAGTGACTTCAACAATACTTAATTCTTAATTAAAAATTAAAATAATAATCCAAATTAATAAGAAAAATTAACAATTAAAACTAAAATTAAAACTAAAATTAAAATTAAATTAAATTAAAATTAAATTAAAGTAAATTAAAACTACAATTAAATTAAGTTAAATTAAAATTAAATTAAATTAAAATTGAATTAAATTAAAATTAAATTAAAATTAAATTAAAATTAAAGTAGAATTAAATTAAATTAAAATTAAATTAAAATCAAATTGAATTAAATTAAATCAAAATCATTTAACAACAAACCTAAATGAAATCATTAGGAATTAAATCTAAAATAATCTGGACACTATTCCAAACTTAAACTTATTAATTAAAACCTCATTATTAAATTAAAACACTTTAAACCATTAATTCAAATTTTTAATTAAAAATAATTAAAATTCTCAATAAACCAACTTGCCTCTAAAGGCTTTAATTTTTATAACTCTTAAATAGTGTATTAAGTGAGATGTCACTTCATTTATCTGAGTTCACTGAGCAAGAAACAAAGTTTAACTAAACTCCTGGATGATTAATTCACCTGTGGAAATAAATTTACTTGGACTCAAAACAATCCCAGAAATATTGAAAAGATGTTTAGGACTCGTCCTAAGCACTTCCTCAATATGACGGGATGTTTTAGAAGAACAACCGAATTTAATTGTTCTTTAATGAAGAAAATCATCCTTAAACCAAACCAAGAACCTAGACGTCATAGGAAATGACTAGTTATAGGATTAGAAATTTGGTAGACAACCAAAACCCTTCCCTTAGCTTTACCTAGGTATCTGTTGAAAAATTTAAATGCCTTAACATATGTTTTAAGTGCAGCTTGGGATGACGGGAAGACCCTCCAGGTACGCTTTTATTTTATTTTATTGCAATTTACTTTATTGCAATTTATTTACATGCACTGTACCTTACTTTTCCTGCATAATAAACAAGACTGTTGCATGAAAAACAAAACCTTTAGGGTAGTCCCTGAACTGAAACCAAAACTAAATTAAAAGTCATTGCAAGATAAAATTCATCGCCACAACATTTCAAAATATAAAACAACTCAAAATTTAATCACAAACAAAACAACAAAACTACAATCACAACTAAATTAAAACGTCTCATTGAATGATCAGGAATACCTCGGATGATGTAACTCACGTGTTGCTAACGGGATTTCCCAAGGTCTAAATGAAAGTGTGGAACTCATTCGATTGAGTTTAGCAAATTCATCTGGACTAAGTGAATTCGATGAAAATAATGGTGCCGGGATGACGGAACCGTGGGATCTTAATCGGTTCTGTTTAAATAACTTTAAGATTTGTTTTAATTAAAATATTAAAAACATGTGGATTTTAAGATTTTCTCTAAACCAAAACACTTCTCTCATCTCCTGATTTATGACTTCTAAAATTAAACCTCTGCAACAATAAGGAGCTCGCAGCACAGTGGGCAGCACGACCCTCGTCATCAGCAAAGCTCGGGTCTACTTCAGCAGAACCTTTCCTTAGAATTAAATAACCAAGCCATAGGATTTCAAGGTAGTTTTCCTAGTGCAACATAAATCCTCAACCCTTTTGTTAGGCGTTTATTTAATTGAGCCCCATCATCAAGCAATGTGACTATCCCTCGGGATAGATACACAGTTTGCGGTGCGGTGCTCGTTTATATAAACTATTTGGGATGTGAGATCAGTTTGATTTCATATCTTAAAATTTTCAAACTTAAAATTATTTTCAAAAATCAAATACTACTTTTCAAATTATTTATTTAAATTAAATAAAAAAAAATTCGCCGATAATTTCTGTAGGCGACCCTTTTTTGAAATTCAACACACAACCTAAAAATAAGCCGACAACTTCTAGCGACTCTGCTGGGGAATAGTTCCTCTCTCCATTTTGATTAAATGGTTTTGCTTTCATAAATCGGTAGTGGGTCCATATCCCTAGTGGACTAAAACTACCATTCTTCCATTGGAATATCCCGTTCATTTCTGTCTTGAACGAGTATAGCCAACTCCTCTTGGATTTAGGAGCCACTGTTTAGACACCCCTAAACGGAGAGGTTCCGAGATCCTTTTACCTCTTTTCTGAGGTGGGGTGGGCTCCCAATAGGAGTTAGTTTAGGAGTGGTCCTTCGAGCCGAGAAGTCTTGCATAAGACTTTCTCTTCCTTTCCGATTCGGAATCGGGCCCTTTACCTATTCTATAACCCTTTTTCTCTTTAATCGTTTTGTTTCTAATAAACGAACCTCCTAATAAACAATCTCTTTTAAAAGATATCACAAATACACTAATATAAATGAAAATGTGTTCGGACTCTTTCTTTTTCGTCTTAAACTTTATGATGGAAAGAAGCATAATTCAGGACTGACATTCGGAATCTACCCTACAGAAAATGACTGCCCCAAAGCTAATCTTCTTCTTCACCAATGGAATGAACTTCGCCGTTTACAAGGATGAGCTGCCTGACAATGGAATTATCCATTTTGGACAAGGATTCGGCAACACAGATATCAAGTTTGCTGATGTCACTCTCTTCACATTAATGGACAAAGTGTTAGAAACTGAAGAGCCCATGATTGAGTTCAACTTGAAATCGACTCAAGAATTCCCTCCCCTACAAAGGGTTCCAGCTGAGAAGATTACTATTGTTCGTAGGAGGACTGTTGTCTCTACCCCCACAGGTTTAGTCATCTCTGCACCTACCCCGACTTCTGCCAAACTGAAGGGGAAGGAAATCCAAGTTTGTGATGAGCCTGTCACCGTGGAGGGTACAGATTTTGCTACAATACCAACTGTTTTTGAGATTGGGTCCAGTTCAAGAGTTGCACCCCTAACTCGGACTCAAAGGAGAAATAGAAGCAGAAAGATTGCTAAGAAAGCCAGAGCTGCTGAAGTTGCTTTTCTAGAAGAAATTCCTGAGGAAAGAGAAGAACTGCCTGAGTATATACCTCTGTTAGAAGGGAGCAGGTTTCACCCTCTCTCTGTCGCATTAGATGAAGAGAATGCCCGTAGGATCGCCGCTGCGTTACCCCGACCTGCATACTACAACAATTACAAAAGGAAAAGGGATAAGGCTACACCATTGACTCGGCTGCAAGATGTGATACAAAGATTGGCAAAGAACGAAAGATGCTCTGTGTTAGAAATCTTAAGAAGGATAGGATGGGTGCCAGCTAAATCTCACCTCAGACCACGAATAGAGCCTGTTGCTGCCACAGAGAAACCAAAGAAGAAGATAAAAGCCAGTCCGCCCATTGTTGTATCGGGTCTACAAATTAGGGAGGACACCACCTTCAAGCATATAACTAACAACCATCCGGTCCTAGGCTTCCGACAGCAAGAAGGATGGTATGGCAACTACTACTGGCGAGTTAAGACCAAAACAATGCCCTGAGAAGAAAAGTCTCATCAAGAGACTTGAATCAGAAGAAAGTGCTAATGCAATAAAGGGGACTCTCGGGAAGGAAGTTCAACAACCGTCACGAGACAACTGCGAGACCGTGCGAAAAGGGCCACTAGAGGATTCCATGGACAAGTTAAGGACCAATATCCGACGGTTAGCAAAAGAAAGAGAAGAATAATTAGGAGATGAGGTTGACTCATCAGAGTTCATGGATGAGGAGTATGCCGAGATCAACATGGATGAGACACGAGCATCGTCAGCTTCACAAGGTGCTCCGAAAGCTGCGGAAAGAGATGAACCAGAGGTGTTGAGAGCACAGATTCAGGATAGAGATGACACAATTTCCCAAATGGCAAAGAGGATGGAAGAGATGGCTGCTGCCTTAGCTACTCTCCAGAGTCAGGTACAACCTCAGAAAGAGACACCCCCAGAAATTATCCATATTGCAGATGGAGGAAAAGAGATCACATCCGTCAACAGAGACAAACAACAAAAAAAAAGATCCTGCACAAAGCAAGATTCCAGAAAAAGACATTAAGAGCGTGGTAGAACAGCAGGTGCGAGAAGCACTAGCACAATCTAAGAGCGGAGCATCTATTCAGACGAGTAGACCTTACCCCGAAGAGTTCGATGCAGTCCAATACCCGAAAGGCTTCGTACAACCTCTGTTTAAGACTTTTGATGGAACAGGAAACCCCGACAACATGTTGCACATTTTCATGCTAGTTGCTGCAATGCCGGTGGGAGCGACGCTTCACTCTTTCAACAGTTCGTCAGCAGTTTATTAGGGATTGCCTTCGACTGGTACGCAGAATTGCCGAACGGTTCAGTAAAGACCTTTTCAGAACTAGAGAATCTCTTCGTTAAACGATTTGCCTGGGCTCAACACCACATCACTATCGGTGATCTAGTGGTGGATTACATACTTCGATGGAGAAACTTAAGCATGAAGTGTGAACCACAGCTTCAAGTGCAACATGCAGTTGTCATCCTACTTAAAAGTATCCATGGCCCAATAGCACTTCTCCTTAAAGGATTTACAATCAAGACTTTCGAGAAGTTGCTTAGCAAGGCCGGGAGCTTGCAAGAAGAGGCAAAGCAGTTAAGTTTCGTGGACAAGAATGATAAGCAGATGCCTGTGAAAACATTCGAAAAGAAATCCAAAATTGTCGCGGCAGTAGATAAGGGCAAGTATCCTGTTCAGATACAGTCGGAGCGGCTACAACCTAGTTATCAACCACCACAACGGACTTATCAGCAACCTCAGCAAGGCTATCAGCAACCTCGTCTGAGCTATCAGTCACCTCAGCATTATGAACAACCCCTCGTTCATCGAGTACCTTAAGAGAACTCCTAAAGAAATAATATCCATTCAAAACTGAAGTAGTAGCGAAGATGTTCCGCAGCTTAATGAAGACACCAGATTTTCAGCTGCCAGAGCCCAAGAAGCCGGAAGAAGTCAATAAGAAAGATCATCCGAACTATTGCCCTTACCACCAGATGCTTGGACATAAGATAGAGGATTGCATCACTTTCAAGAGTTGTCTTGATGACAATCTCCAGAAAGGGAACATAACGATCCCAAAGGAATACATGAAGGAACCCCAGAAAAGAGGTTTCTTCAATGTTATTTCAACGGATCCTATTGTTCCGATTGACCCTTACGCGACTGATGATGGATGGAGTACCGTCTGGACAAAGTCTTCAAAGAAAGTTTTGGATCACATCCACACAGCTTCGGTACACTCTTCAACTCAAAGTTTGAAACCTGTCGAGCCGGCACTATCACTTGCGATTAAAGAACCTCCCAAGAAGGAGGAGAAGATCGTGGAAGAAAAGAAGACCGAGGCTCCGAAGGGTACACTCGTGGCTGCTTATCCTAGGATGGTTATTTCCAATTCGGGGAGAAATCCCTCGAACTCCTGACTTTATATGATTATCTGCTCGCCCCGGCGGGATCTTATAATGATAAGGGTTATGGCGTTGGCTACGTTTTGACTGTTTCTAATGATTACGTAACTAGCGACAACCGAATTAATCTGGATCTCGATTCCAATACAAATGACGATTCTCAAATCTTACATAACCTTGACAACTACGACGAAGAAGATGTTCACAAAGGAGGCTACGAAAGCTCGAAAAGCAATGAGTCCACTTGTGAATTCCGAGGAGCTCCGACCACAATAGAATTAGAACCACCAGACACTGAAACAACTTCAGGAGAGCCAGTTTTTCCGATTCAAGAGGAGACACTGGTAAATTTAGAAGAGACAACAGAGGTTAATCTAAGAAGTGGAAAATTTCTACCACCGAGAATGGGTCCAAAGGATAAAGGGAAGCAGGTGGTTGCTCAGGAAGAGCCAACCCCAGCAGAGGAATTGCCCTTTCGGGAAGAAACTGAGGAACATGGTAATAAAGTGGACTACAACGTGCTAGCCCATCTTCGAAAGCTACCAGCAAAACTAAGCATATACGACGCTCTGATCCTGTCAAAGGAGATGAGAGAGGCTCTGATCAAGGCTTTACTTGATCCAGAGATTTGTTTAGCCCAAATGGCCGGTAATTCCTTCGACGAGGTTTGCTCGTTAAGAGAACAGCGAGGTGTTACCTTCACTGACAACGATCTATTACTGGGAACAGCAGATCACAAAAGACCGTTATACATTTCAGTCACTATTGAAAAGTTTACGCTCTCCAGAGTGTTGGTTGATCCGGGAGCATCAATCAACATAATGAATCTTCAATTGATGCTCGCGAGCTTGAAGCAGACAAGATGCTATTAAGAGGCTTCAATTAAAAAGGAGAAAGAGCTCTTGGATCGATAACACTACTAATGAAGACCGGTGACTTAGCAAAGACAATCGCAAAATTCCACATAATTGATTCTGAGACATCGTTCAACGCTCTACTTGGTCGACCGTGGATCCTTGAAAATCGGATGGTACCGTCATTTCTACACCAGTGCATAAAGTATTACGAATGAGGAGAATAGTGCATCAAATGTGACTTGCAACCATTCTCCGTACATGAGATTGGAATTCATGAAGATGCGGCCTACTACACGCCCCCGAAGAAAACAATATTTTCCAGAAATACCATACCAAATGAAGCAAATGAGATTCAAGACGATGAAGAACCTGAAGTTCTAGTCCAACGGTTACTCACCACTCCCTTACGGCGAGATGTTGAAGATTTCTCCAGATCTCGCACCCGAGGTCGAGGTCGGGGATGAGGATGTGGAAGAAATGTTGGAACAGTTGGACAGAAGAAACCGATCATCAATGTTGATTGGGAGAACAGTTCTGAAAAAGAAGAAGAAATTAAGAAAGAAGCAGCAACAATAAATCAGAAGAAATCACAGTTCAAGATCTCTCTCGAAGATGAAAGGAATGAAGAATAAAAATCAATGTACGAGAGGATTAACCATTATGTACATACTATGACCCTGACCCCGATCCATTCTAATAAGATCGAGGGTATGGTGGTCAAGGAAGTACATGGTGGTGGTACTAAACCAATCAAGTTTTACCGTGGTGCTTCTTCTTCCAATACTGAAAAAGATGTACAATTTGAAGATGTTACTTCATCTGAATTAATGGAATTACCTTTTGAGTGCTACTCTCCCTGTGTTCAAAATTTAATCCAATGTGGTGTCTTACCTCGACAATGGACAAAAGGCCGATAACAACCCTTTGAAAAATTATGGAATAATGCCGGTCGGCCTCCCAATTCAAAACATGGTCTCGGATTCGGCATAGTAGGATCAAATGACGATACGGGATTTTGCTTGGTTGTCACTTGCGAACCTAATAAAGACTGCTTGGAAGCCTCAGAAGATCTTGAAGATCTACCAATCAGCAACGCTCCATAAGAATTCAAAGAAGAAATCAAATCTACTATAGACGAGTTAACGGAAGTTAACTTAGGTACTAGCGAGGAGCCTAGGCCTACCTTTGTTAGCTCCTTACTCAATAAAGAAGACTCTAAAAACATAATAAAGCTATTTATGGAATTCAAGGACTATTTTGCTTGGAGTTACCACAAAATGTCAGGATTAGCTCCAGAGGTCGCAGTTCATAAATTAGGAGAGGATCCTACTTCCGTTCCAGTCAGACAAGCCCCTCGAAGAATGCGTCTAGAAATTGAGCAACAAGTAATAGCCGAAGTTAAGAAGCTAATAGACGCTAAATTTGTCTGTGAAGAATAATACCCTACTTGGTTAGCCAACGTGGTACCAGTCAGAAAGAAGAATGGACAAATCAGAATCTGCGTATATTTCAGAGATTTAAATAAAGCATGTCCAAAGGATGAATTTCCACTACCCAATCCCGGAACTGATGATCGACATTGCTTCAACAAATGAAATCTTCTCTTTCATGGATGGATCATCAGGATACAACAAGATAAAGATGGCACCAGAAGACGAAAAGCTCACGACATTCAGAACGCCGATCGGAGTGTATTGCTACACAGTAATGCCATTCGGACTAAAGAACGCAGGAGCAACATACCAAAGAGCGATGACAAAGATTTTTGATGATCTCATTCACAACCAAGTTGAGTGCTACGTGGATGATGTGGTCATCAAAAGCAAACTGAAGGAAGATCACCTATATGATTTGAGAATTTTTTTCGAGCGACTAAGACAATTTAACCTTAAGATGAATCCCTTAAAATGCGCCTTCGGCGTCACCTCCGGTAAATTCTTAGGATTTGTTGTCCGACATCGCGGGATTGAAATCGATCCTGAAAAGATTAAAGCTATTTTAGAAATGCCTCCTCCAAAACTTTGAAACAACTACGATCTTTTCAAGGGAAGTTGGCATATCTTCGACGCTTTATCTCGAACTTGTCAAGTAGGTGTCAGCCCTTCTCAGCTTTAGTTAAAAAGGACGCCAAATTTGTTTGGGTTGAGAAATGCCAGTGGGCTTTCAAGGACGTTAGACAATATTTAATGACACCTCCTGTCTTAGCAGCCCCAGCCTCAGGTAGACCACTGATACTCTATACCGCGGCTCTAGACGACTCACTTGGAGCCCTGCTTGCCCAGGTCAATGTTGAGGGAAAAGAAAATGCTCTCTACTACTTAAGCCATCGTCTAATCCCGACGGATGTAAAGTATCCTCTGATTGAGAAACATTATTTGGCCCTGATCTTCGCCGCTCAGAAGCTCAGACATTACATGATTTCTCATAAGGTCAACCTTATTTCGAGAGTTAATCCATTGCAATACTTGATGACCCGACCGACGCTTTCTGGCAGACTTGCCAGGTGGTCGATGATACAATTGCAATTTGACATAACTTTCATTCCTCTTCGTGTCGTAAAGGGACAAGTCCTAGCAGACATTCTCGCAGCACACCCTTTTCCGGCAGATTCGCCTCTCGACGACGCTTTGCTTGATGAGCAGATATTGAGCCTAGAAGATCCCGATGATCGACGTTGGGAACTGTACTTCGACGGAGCATCCTCAGCACAGAAGAACAAAGAATTGCAAATGATAGTTCTCTGTAAGGCAGGAATCAGACTAATCTCTATAACACCAGAGCGGGAGATGTTAATATACTCCTACCACTTAACAGAACCATGTACAAATAACGAGGCAGAATATGAAGCCCTTGTAACCGGATTAGAATTAACCATTCAGATGGGAATAACGGACATCAACATCTACGGAGATTCTCAGTTGATTATTCAACAGGTCGCCGGACAGTACAGAATTTTAAAGCCAAGACTTGAGCAGTACTTCCACTATGCCACACAACTGTTGGAGCAAATTCAAAACGTAATAATCTACAAGATTCCTAGAAAAGAAAATTCTCTTGCAGATGCATTAGCCCACCTTGAAAGGAATTTGCCTGCTTGCAGGATGAGTCAGTTGAAGTGTCAGTTTAAGGACGACAGGTCCTATCACAGCTCGACATGGATACAATACACAAATCAGCAGAAAAAGCAGAAGAAACAATTGCAGCAGTGATAGAAAATAGAGAAGATTGGCGGCAGCCATTAATAGACTACTTGCAGACAGGAAACTTCTCAGACGATAAGTCATTAGCCCATCAAATCAAGAAAAGAACTCTATCTTACGCATTAATAAACAATACATTATATAGAAGGTCTTTTGATCAGATGTGGCTAAGATGCCTGAGCGGATCCGAGGCTCGTGAAATTGTTAAAGAAGTACATTCAGGACTTTGTGGCGCTCATCAGTGGGGTCCGAAAATGAAAATGAAGATTAAAAGACTAGGGTACTACTGGCCCTCAATGATGACCGACTGTATGAAAGTTGCCAAAAAGTTGTCACCAGTGCCAAGTGCACGGAGTGGTTCTACACCAACCTCCAAATGTGCTACATCCGACAATCGCGTCGTGGCCATTTGAGTGTTGGGGCACAAATATTGTGGGTCCGATAGAACCGCCTTCTTCAAGAGAACATCGCTTCATTCTTGCAGCTACAAACTACTTTTCTAAATGGGCAGAAGCTATACCACTCAGAGAAGTGAAGGCACATCATGTGCTACAGTTTTTCAAGAACCAAGTCATCTACCGTTTTGGGGTACCGCGCAGGATCCTTTCAGATGATGGGTCTGCATTCAAAAGTACAAAGATCAACAATTTTGTCAGAAGACACGGATCGATTAGCGATAATCAACGATCTACTACCCAAGAACAAACGGCTTGGCCGAGAAGTTGTTAGAAGCCTTATGACACTACAGGACAACTTTTAGGACTCCTACTCAATCTATGCTTTACGCTTTAGTTTACGGGTCCGAGGCCATCTTGCCCTTGGAAGTTCAGCTTCTGTCACTCCGAATTGTAGTGTAGAAAAGATCACTACAGAAGAAAATGTCAGACTACGACTGGAAGAATTGGAAAGCTTGGAAGGAAAAAGACTTTCAGCACAACAGAATTTAGAACTGTATCAGGCCAAGATGATCCAGGCCCATGATAAATTAGTCCGTCCCAGGACATTCAAAGTCGGTGACTTGGTTCTAGTTCTCAGAAGACCTATTCTTGCACATCGCAAGATAGGTGGTAAATTTGAACCAACATGGGAAGGGCCGTTCATGGTCGAGACAGTCTACTCAGGAGGTTCCTACCAACTGGTGAATTGCTGTGGAGAACGACCCATGCTTCCAATCAATGGACGGTATTTAAAGAAGTATCACGCAACTTGATGTTTCAAGGGGTGGCCTCTAAAGTAGAATCTTATCCCTAGAAACATGGGTAAAGTAATCACTATGTGACTGGGTCCAAACCCAAAACAAAATAAAATGGATGATACAAAAAAAAAATCTCATCAATGAAAATGTTAAAAGAAAACATGGGAAATCGTAATAATAAAATGTCAATCTTTCCTTTTAAATCCATTCATTCTTGATATTTTCTCATCTCTTCCTACTTCCTTTAAATTTAAAAGAAGTGAATAAGAATTTTTAAGTGTTTTTCTTTTTATTCTTGTTCTTAGTAGAACCCCTGATCCTTTCCTTGTTTTTTCGCAGGGAAATGTCGAACGGGCGGTTAGTTCTAAACTTTAGAAATGGCGTGAGTCTAGCACTTGATGAAAAGAGGGTGAGGGATGGAGCATTGATAGAGATTGACTCGGACTTCACACCAGCCGGCTTACAATAAGAAGAAAATGATTGGATCCCAGTTGATCGAGAAGAACTTCACAGCCAGACAGTGATGAAAATGGGTGGCCCGAGCCACCAATCCAGCAACAAGAAAAGAAAAGCAAACGCCGTGCATGCAATCGGAGAAGATAAGAAAGTTAAGTCCATGGTTGCCACAACAGAGAGTAGGCTTGTCAGCGCCGCGCCGCGCGAAATTCAAGGGGTAAGGAGAGCTACTCTCACTCGCTACCCGGACGAAGAAATAAGAATCGTCGCATTTGCAAAATGTTGACCAAGTTAGCAGAAGATCAACATGAACAGACAGTGGATACTGTTAGTGCAAATGCTCCAAGGAGACCGGTTCGTCAGAAACCTAAAAGAAGAAAGTCAATTCCAAGAAAGTCGGAACAAATAAGAGAAATATCAAGAAAAGTAGAAATAGATTCAGTACCTCGATGCCGAGCATACGTACCGGATCTGAAGAGTCTTGTTGCGAAAGCAACCCCGGAGGATGTCCCTACGGAGACTATCCCCGTGGAGCCGAGACATGTAGAAGAACGTGCTGGGGTTGAGCCATACATCCAACAGTATGTTACTAAACACCGAGGACTTCAGATAACACTGGAATACGAGCTAGAGAAAATGCAATTAGTTGAGAAGAAAACCTTTGAATACTTTGAATGAATTGGAAACAAGAGGGTCAACATCTTGGATGGCCTCGAGCTACATACAGATGTTTTCTCAGATTATGAACAACAACAAATTGTAGACTGCATCCTCGAATTACAGAAAATGGGCCGAGTTGGCCTCCTGAGAGAAAAGACCTATTTAGAACCCCGAAGATTGATGCCAGGGAAGGGAAGAGTTACAATCCAATGCGGATGTTGTACAATTTTGCCATAGACAAAAGGGAATCCACCAGGGATACTCTGTAGCAGTGAGGTGGATCCAATGCCAAGAGTCATCAAGAGAATGGTAAAAAGGATGATAACATGGAGGGTACTGCCTGCAGATTGCATACCCAACAGTTACATTGTCAACATCTACAAGGAAGACGACTGCATACCTCCACATATTGTTTTGGTCCCTTCTACACGGAGTCATTCCTCAGCCAGTGCAACATCATGTTCGGATCTGACCTCCGGATTGCAGGCCCTGGTGAGTTCCGAGGGCCGGTGGAGATACCACTACCGTAGGTTCCGTCCTGGTGTTAAAAGTAAACTGAGCAGACATTGCGAAGCATTGCATTCCAGGAGTTCCTGTGGAGCGGATCTTAGTTACTTTTAGAAGAATGGACGACAGAAAAATGCCTTACCACTTTCAACCAGATCCAGAATTGGAGAGTCTCCGGCCCTACGAGCTATGAGTTACACGGAAAATAGCACACCTCCAATGCACATCCATGCGGCAATCCTACCAAGGGTGGCTTGAAAGGTGATGTTTTTACCCATGTTTCTTACTATTCAGACATGGATATTTGATAAACACTTTTGGATGGATCAACAAGAATCCTACATAATCCGTTTTGGATTTACCTAGATTGTATGAGACATAAAATTTCTGAGGAAAATGTCATCATGACTAGATCAAGTTGTATGATGTACTTTCAGCAAATTAGAATGAAAATGACTACTTCATAAAATTGACTGGGAAACGCCATTAGAGTTAAATGAACTTTGAACGAAGAACAGAAAAGAAAAGAAAATAAATGAGAAATTTTCTTTAAAAAAATCTGAATATTAAAATGAACTTCAAATTCACATGAACACTAAATAAACAACAAAAATAAAATGGGGTCGTTAAAGGACAAACAAAATGAATCTAAATCTCAAATTTAATTCTGATTTGAATCCTCTGATTCGAACCTTTCAATTCTTCTCCCCATCAAAATATGCTTAAAACTCTTTTGAAATTTAAATATTTTCCTCGACTTATTGCTAAGTCAAGTCTTTTCAACTTGGTACACTTACCAGCTCCTTTCAGTTCTATTTCTTCTGTGTCTTAGAGGATCGACTAGTTCCATTGACACGGAGCCACGAACTTTGTTCGATTTGGTTTTGATGGCATGAGACTGGGTCCCTCTTCATACAGATAAATCTTTTAGACTAGAGCCTAACTTCCAGTTCTCTTCGAGGCTAGAGCCTAACTTCTAGTCCTCTTTCAAACTTTCGATACTGGTACCTAAATTCCAGTTCTCATTTCGAGGTCGGTACCTAAATTCTGACTCTCATTCGAGATCGAAACCTAAATTTCGATTCTCTTTTGAATTGATACCTAAATTTCAATTCTAAATTCCGAGACTGGTACCTAAATTTCAATTCTCTTCCTTCGAGGTCGGTACCTAAATTTCGACTCTCATTCGAGATCGATACCTAAATTTCGATTCTCCTTCGAATTGATACCTAAATTTCAATTCTAAATTCCGAGACTGGTACCTAAATTCCAGTTCTCTTCCTTCAAGATTGATGCCTAAATTTCGATTCTCTTTCGAATTGATACCTAAATTTCAATTCCAAATTCTGAGACTGGTACCTAAATTACAGTTCTCTTCCTTCGAGATCGATACCTAAATTTTAATTCTCTTTCGAATTGATACCTAAATTTCAATTCTAAAATTCCAAGACTGGTACCTAAATTCCAGTTCTCTTTCTTCGAGATCGATACCTAAATTTTGATTCTCTTTCGAATTGATACCAAAACTTCAATTCTAAATTTTCGAGACTGGTACCTAAATTCCAGTTATCTTCTTTCGAGATTGGTACCTAAATTCCGACTCTCTTTTCGAGATCGATACTTAAATTTCGATTCTCTTTCGAATTGATACCTAAATTTGAATTCTAAATTTCCGAGACTGGTACCTAAATTCCAGTTCTCTTCCTTTGAGGTCGGTACCTAAATTCCGACTCTCATTCGAGATCGATATCTAAATTTCGATTCTCTTTCAGGTTTGATACTTAAATTCCAAATCTCACTCTCTCGAGATCAGTACCTAAATTCTGATTCTCACCCTTTTTCCGTCGATACTTAAACTCTGATTCTCACTCCGAGGCTGGTACCTAAATTCCAGTTCTCTTCGCAATCCCGAGGTTGAAACATCGGTTTCAATTCTCATTTCAAATCCAAATTTCAAATTCAAAATTTCCTTAAAACGATTTTAAATTAAACTTCAATCGAAATCTAAACTCACACATTGAAACTTGAAATTTAAAAGTAAAATAAAATCTAAATTGAATTCCCCAGATCATCTGATTTGGAGTTCACCTCCTTTTTCGTTCCCCAACGAGAGTTCAGGAATCTCCGGTCTTGGAAATATACCTGATACTCCCTAGCGAAAATTCTTCTACTTCGTCCTAAGTTTTTCACTTGGACATCTGTGTTGGTTTTGTTGATCTCTTCGGTCAACGTCAATAAGCGCGGTGTGCTTGGTTAGCACACCACACCTATTGGGGGTCCATTTGTTGACCTCATTTTTGATGAGGTCTTTTCTCCTCTCTTTAGTACTTAGGATCTAGCCTTAGGCTTTTCCTTTGACTAATCTTAGAGGACTAGAAGTGGAACCCACCCTTTAGAAGTTCAAACACCTCTTGACTCCCTGCAAACCCCACAAGCTTGATTGTAGACCCCTAATCACCTAGAGGGTTGAAATCAAATGTGGAGGTTTAAAAGATGAGTTCCCTATAGAACTTCTTGGTCTTAGGACTACCTTGGGTGGACTGGTTTGATGAGGGTTGACTTACACACACATTACACTTTCACATACATTCCAATCCTAAAGCCATTCACACCCAATTTGGCTTCCTGACTCATGTAAGTAGTTCATATGGATGGTCCTTAACCCCTAAGCCCCTGGCTAAGAGGGTTAGGAACAACATAGTGAATGCCTCAAATGAGTCCTCTCATGGCTCATATGGGCTTAATATGGCTTCATGACTCAACCAAAGTGATTCCATTTTGCTCAAATTTGATCAATCTCCATTTTTCCAAAATTTCAATTTTTGACCCCCGGAGCCCAACACCTACTAAACCTACCAAAAGCCCTTAAAACTACCCAAAATTTACAAAATCACTAAATTACCCAAAATTCCTCAAAATCAATCCTAAACATTTCCCCCCACTCAAATTAATCATCCATAGCCAAAAATACCAAAAATTCCAAAAGTACCCCCCAATACCCTACAAATACCCAAAATGCCCTTCTTAGCCCAAAAATCCAAATATTCAGAAAAATCCCAAAAATTCTAGAAAATCCCAAATATTTCCAATTTCATTTTGTTCAACTACACCATGGGCCAGTTTTTCCAATTTATCCCACTTTTTCTAAAACCCTCAATTTGGCCCATTTTAAACCCAAGTGAACCCAATGTCAAACCAAACCACCCCAATTGACCTCAAGTTTGGTATAATTCAATTCTAAACTTCAAATCAACATCCCTAATATCAATTTAGACCAAATCAAAGTCCAATGTGATTGACATTTAAGCCCAATTTCAATTTGAAGCCTAATTTTGGCCCATGACCTAAACCTAGCTCAAACCCATCCAATTCAACTCGAATTGGCCCCAAATCTTTTCCAAAGCCTTCCTAACATCCCCATAAACAAAATAGTAACTTGATTAACCCAAAATTTGAATCTAAACTCCACCCAAACCTAACACAAAACCAAAATCCCTTAAATTGACCTAAGCCAAAACCTAACCCAAATGGGCCCAAATCCCAAAATTAGAGCACAACCAAAGTTGGAAACTCTTTGTGACTCTCCCATGAACATTTCTCAACATTAATTTTACATGAAATCCAACTTTAGCCTAACCTTAACCCAAGTTAGCCCAATTGGATCCATTTTGACCATAACCAAAAAGACCCAAATTCAACCCAATTCAACTCTAAATCACTTCAAATTGATTTGAAATCATTCATGAAACATTCATAAATTAAATTCAACACTTATTGGATCCAATCCTTTGCAAAATTTCCATCCTAAAATTTGTTTTGAAATCTAAAAGCCCACTCCCTAAACCATCTTGAAAGCCCATCCAAAGTGAAATCCCAAAGCCCAAACCCATTCCAAAGCCCACATGACAATTCCTTCTCATCATCCCTTTAATTGGAATCAATTCCTAAGTCCCAAATCAATCATCAAATCAACCTAAATCAAGCACCATCTAAATTTTTCACTAAATTGCCAAAATCTCCAAATCCCCTTTTCATATAAATGAATCCACTTTTCCTAAGCCAAGGATGAGCCAAATGGAGCCACATGCAAGCCATGGATAAGCCACATGAAGCCATGGGGGTTTGACTTGTCACCAAGCCATTAATGGCAAGAAGAGGGAGTCCTTTCCTAAGCCTTACTTAAGCCATTTTAACCTCTTTAATGCAACCCCATAAACTAAAATTAACTTAAACTATTTGATGGGGACTTCACCACTCCATGGCAGCTGACCCAACTGATCCCCTCGGCCTAAAATCAGACCATGGGGAGGTGAACCAAGCCCAAATACATGGGTTGACACATGTGAACCCAAAATCACTCTTCTTCCTTTACCTCATAAATCCAACCCTTTACACTTAGCATTGGACAATTGCTTGCACAAACCTCTAGCACTAGTCCTCCTGACCTTGAGGGTGACCTGACCCTGGCCGGCCAGCCACCACAGCCGCCGAAAACCACCATGCCGAGAGCACCCATGTGAGCCAATTTTTGAATTTCTCCTTGCTGAGCTGTCCCAGCCCAATTGAACACCATGGTCGTTCTTCCCTTGCCCTAAGCAGGTTGATCCAAGCCATCAAACCCCACAGTGAGCCCTCCAGCCATGCCTATTTAAACACCACCTCCTCTCGGCCAAAAGAAGAGTTGAACAAAAACCTTGCCAAAACTCTGCCAAAATCATTCCAGACCCCGAGCAGTTGGTCCCCAGTGTTCCTTTGCCCTAATCCCCATTAACAGAGCTCAATTTCTGAGTTGAAAATCCCCCAAAAAATAGGACACTTCACCACAGTGAGCCAATCTCCAAATTGATTGGTTCTACAGGTTCACCAGAACAAGAAGAGAAGTTCCCCACCAAAAGCCCCCTCACCAGGCCAGCCATTGCTTCTAGCCTCCAAGCTTTGTAATCGGCATTGGTCACTTTCATACCTAGACAATTTCCTAGAGCCAGAGACTTCATCTGGATCTTGCCTGGACACAATCGAAGGTGACACAACTCTCAAATCGAAGCTTCTCTTCTCTGAGCAAAGGTATGAACTCACTCTTCCTCCCGAGCTTCCAATGATTCTCCATTTTGTTTGGGTTAATTTCATAGCCTATAAACCGTATGGATGTGTTCATCTCTTCAAGACGAATCCATAGAGCATATGAACACGAAAATCCATTGAGAATCGAGTGAGATCTTAGGGTTTTAGTATGGACGGTCACGGGTGCACACCAGTCGTAGACGATGACCGGGAGCCGTTGGATTGCGTGTGTATCGAGCGGGCGGTTCAGATTGCGCCATACCAGGGAATGTTACGTGAACCGCGGGCCCCCGGAGGGCTGAGTCGGATGGCGACGTCAAATGGAAATGTGCCGCGTGGGCTTTCGGAGCTGCCGATGTTGCGCTGGCGCCACGTGGATTAGTAGATAAATATGGTATTTTTGAATTATGTAAATGCCCAGAAATTCAAAAATTCATATCTTTGCATAGAAAAATCACAAAACTAAAATAAAAATACCCTCTTGCTCAGTGAACAGAGGAGAATAATTTGGAAAAGAAATCAAGCTAATTGGATGAGTATTTTATTTTTTAATAATTTATTTACTATTTTCAGTATTTTGATTCTTCATTTGCATAGACAATTCACCATGGCTTGAGACCATAGGGCTTTTGAAGCCTCTGATCTTGGGAATATTCCCTGAATTTTTCAAGATTAGAGGCCATCTCTGTGAAAAGTTATTGAATTTTCAATTTCATGTTACTGTTTTAGGTATTTTAATTTCAATAATTAGCATGTTGTGAAATAAATTCTAGGAAAATTTTGTGATGTTCCATAGGACTAGAGGATCCTATGACAAATAAATTTTGAGTTAATTCATTCATAATAACCTTAATTGGCCTAAACCCCTAAATTTAAATTTGAATTAATTAGGGTTAACCACATATCAAATTGACTTGAAAACAATTCTCCACTGAGCTTTAAGATTAGAGGAACGTTACATAAAAATTTGAATTCAATTGAACTTGATTAACCCTACCAAATGGGTTGATTAAGCCTCATAAGAAAAATGGAACTTTAAAAATTCATAACTCCAAAAATACTTTTCAAAAATTCACAAAAATGGTTTTGGGGCTTCTCTGATATTAGGGGAGTTCAGGAAAATTAAAATTGAAATTTTCTAAAAAGGTTGATTTTTCATAATATTTTAATATTTTAATAATTAAAAAATAATAAAAATCATAAAAATATTAAAAATCATAAAAATGTCACATTTTGATTCCTACTCACTTAGGAGCAAACCAAATATTTTTTTTTAAGTCCCTAAGGTAAGATATTGAATCTTAAAGGCTTAATGTAATTTTTAATATTAAAAAATGAGTTTTTAACCTTTTTCACTAAAATAATTCTAATAAATTAAAGAAAAATCAAAAAATTATAAAATTTGTTCCTCTGAACTCCTTGAGATCAGAGAGATTTAAGAAAAATATAAAATCTATTTTTCAACTTTAATTTTATTTTATAATTAATTAATACTCTAAAACTCAAAATAATTATAATAAATAAAATATAATTCAAAAAATCACCAAAATTAGTTCAAGTGGTCCTCTGGTCATTAGGAATATCCCATAATATTCTTAAGGACAGGAACCTTTTCTTAGTCATGTTGTTGAATTTTCTTTGGAAACCCTTATTTTCTTCTAAAAATAATTATATAAATAAATTAAATTCAGAAAAATCACATTTTCTCCTCTAATGTCTTAATTGACATGTGAGTGAGGTGACATAAAAATTTCAAATTCATTTGAGCTCGATTTAGTGAGTTATGAAATAAATAAGCTTAAAAGGGCATAAAGGTTATTAAAAATTCTAACCCTTAATTAAAACTTTAGGTTTAATCAAAATGGGGAGGTAAAACATTTGATTTTAATTTTCTCTTGGATGATTGAAACTTAGGAAAATTAAAGGGTAGAAACCCATTGAACATTTTGAAAATATTAAAAATGAAACTTTAATTAATTAAATAATTTAAATTTTGGAAAGAATATATTTAAATTTAGATCATTAAAATAGGGATATTATTAAGAGGATATTTATTCTTTAATTTAAAAATCCCTAAATAAGACACTTTAACAATACTTAATTCTTAATTAAAAATTAAAATAATAATCCAAATTAATAATTAAAATTAACAATTAAAACTAAAATTAAAACTAAAATTAAAAGAAAATTAAATTTTAATAAATTAAAATTAAATTAAAATTAAATTAAATTAAAAATACAATTAAATTAAGTTAAATTAAAATTAAATTAAATTAAATTGAATTAAATTAAAATTATATTAAAATTAAATTAAATTAAAATTAAATTAAAATTAAATTAGAATTAAATTAAATTAAAATTAAATTAAAATCAAATTGAATTAAATTAAATCAAAATCATTTAACCATAAACCTAAATGAAATCATTAAGAATTAAATCTAAAATAATTTTGACACTATTCCAAACTTAAACTTATTAATTAAAACCTCAATATTAAATTATAACACTTTAAACCATTAATTCAAACTTTTAATTAAAAATGATTAAAATTCTCAATAAACAACATGCCTCTAAAGGCTTTAATTTTCATAACTCTTAAATAGAGTATTAAGTGAGATGTCACTTCATTCATCTGAGTTCACTGAGCAAGAAACAAAGTTTAACTAAACTCCTGGATGAGTAATTCACTTGTGCAACTAAATTTACTTGGACTCAAAACAATCCCAAAAATATTGAAACGATGTTTAGGACTCGTCATAAGCACTTCCTCAATATGACAAAATGTTATAGAAGAACAACCGAATTTAATTATTCTTTGATGAAGAAATCATCCTTAAACCAAACCAAGAACCTAGATGTCATAGGAAATGACTAGTTATAGGATTAGGAATTTGGTAGACAACCAAAACCCTTCCCTTAGCTTTACCTAGGTATTTGTTGAAATATTTAAATGCCTTAACATGTGTTTTAAGTGCAGCTTGGGATGACGGGAAGACCCTCCAAGTACGCTTTTATTTTATTTTATTGCAATTTACTTTATTGCAATTTACTTACATGCACTGTACTTTACTTTTCTTGCATAATAAAAAAGACTGTTGCATGAAAACCAAAACCGTTAGGGTAGTCCCTGAACTGAAACCAAAACTAAATTAAAAGTCATTGCAAGATAAAATTCACCGCCACAACATTTCAAAATATAAAATAACTCAAAATTTAATCACAAACAGAACAACAAAACTACAATCACAACTAAATTAAAACTTCTCATTGAATGATCTCGAATACCTCGGATGATGTAACCCACGTGTTGCTAACGGGATTTCCCAAGGTCTAAATGAAAGTGTGGAACTCATTCAGTTGAGTTTAGCAAATTCATCTGGACTAAGTGAATTCGATGAAAATAACGATGCCGGGATGACGGAATCGTGTGATCTTAATCTGTTATGTTTAAATAACTTTAAAGTTTGTTTTAATTAAAATATCAAAAACACTTGGATTTAAAGATTTTCTCTAAACCAAAACACTTCTCTCATCTCCTGATTTTTGACTTCTAAAACCAAACCTCTACAACAACAAGGAGCTCGAAGCACAATGGGCAGTACGACCATCGTCATCAGCAAAACTCGGGTCTACTTCAGCAAAACCTTTCCTTAGAATTAAATAACCAAGCCATAGGATTTCAAGGTAGTTTTCCTAGTGCAACATAAATCCTCAACCCTTTTGTTAGGCGTTTGCATAATCATGTCATGTAAAGTAAGCCCTAACAGGTCTTAGGACTCCGAGGTAGTCGTTTGATACGATATGAATCCTCACATCTTCGAGGCTATTTGTGTGATTATGTCATACAAACATAAGTCCTAATAAATTAAAATTGGCAGGATCGAAACATTAAATAAACTCCCAAACTGAAGCCAAACAATAGGATAGTTTGGGAAGTTGCCAAGATTTCATCTTGGATCCTCAGCTTCTCCTACTTCTCTTCCTTTGGACTCCTGAAAATAACTGTTCCAAATTTGATCCACCCCCTTTTGAAATTCCAAAATACAATCCTTTGAAAACCTTAAACATTGAAATTCTTGAGAGCAAAACCACTGATCATTATCGAGAGTTTTCTTAAGTGTCTTCGGACATTTAAGATGTAATTAACTATAGGGGCTTGCCCTTATAGGGAACTTTAAGAACCTGAGTAAAATAAACCTCGCTTAATTCATTTATATTAAGCGGGAAACTTGTCGGCTTATAAAATTGGTTTGCAGGCCAAACGGATGTCACAAATCTTTTAGTTTATTTAATTGAGCCCCATCGTCAAGCAGTGTGACTATTCCTCGGGACAGATACACAGTTTGCGGTGCGGTGCTTGTTTATATAAACTATTTGGGATGTGAGATCAGTTTGATTTCATATCTTAAAATTTTCAAACTTAAAATTATTTTAAAAAATTAAATACTACTTTTCAAATTATTTATTTAAATTAAATAAAAAAATTCGCCGGCAATTTTTGTAGGCGAACCCTTTTCGAAATACAACACACAACCTAAAAATATGCCGATAGGGCACAGATATTGTGGCTCCGATAGAACTGTCTTCTTTAAGATGACATCGCTTCATTCTCGCAGTTATAGACTACTTTTCCAAGTGGGTAGGAGCCGTACCACTCAGGGAAGTGAAAGCACATCATGTGTTACAGTTCTTCAGGAATCAAGTCGTTTACCGCTTCGGAGTACCGCGCAGAATTATCTTAGATAATGAGTCCCCGTTCAGAAGCACGAAGATCAATAGTTTTGTCAGCAGACATGGGATTGATTGGCGCTATTCAATGATCTACTACCCAAGAGCAAACGACTTGATCGAGGCTTTTAATAAAACTCTCATCAAAATTTTAAAGAAAACCTTGGACAACAACAAAAGAAATTGGCACAAGAAGTTGTTAGAAACCTTATGGGCCTACAAAACGAATTTCAGGGCTCCTACTCAGTCTACGCCCTACGCTTTAGTGTACGGGTCAGAGGAAGTTCTACCCTTAGAAGTTCAGCTCCCATCACTCAGAATTGCAGTTGCTAACAAGATCACTACAGAAGAAAATGCTAAACTACGACTGGAAGAATTGGAAAACTTAGAAGGAAAGCGACTTGCGGCGCAACAAAATCTGGAACTGTATCATGCTAAGATGATCCAGGACCACGAAAAATTGGTCCGCCTAAGGACATTCAAAGTCGGTGACTTGGTCCTAGTTCTCAGAAGGCCTATTCTTGGACATCACAAGAAAGGAGGTAAATTTGAGCTGACTTGGGAGGGGCCGTTCGTGGTCAAGACAGTCTACTCAGGAGGTTCTTACAAGCTTGTGAATTGTCGTGGAGAGCGATTTATGCTTCCAATCAATTAGACGATGTTTAAAGAAGTATTACGCGACCTGATGTTTTGAAGAATGAAATTTCATTCCTAGAAGCACAGGTAGAGTAATCACTTATAACTGGATCTGAACCCGAAAGAAAATGAATGATAAAGAAAAAAATCATAAATAAAAATGTGTGTTAAAGAAAAACATATGCAATTGAAGTAATAATGGAATTTTGACACCTCCTTTCGAGCCCAGCTCACTCTTGATCTTTTCTTATCTTCTGTTACGGTTATAAAATTTGAAATAATTAAATAAGAATTCTTTCACTAATAAGTAAATTTTCTTATTGTTCTCATCTTGAGTACTGCCCCTGATCATTTCCTTGTTTTATTTTCAGGGAAATTTTGAACCGGCGGCTGTTCCTAAACTTTAAGGATGGCGTAAGTCTTGCACTTAACAAAGAAGAGCTGAAAGCTGACGCTGTGATAGAGGTTGGCTCAGAGCTTTCGCAGCTGGAGTTGGAATATGAGAAAACTGCTTGGACTGCTATGGATCCCGAGCAGTCCCATGGGAAGACAGTGATGAGGCTCAACAAGAAGGCTCCCCAAGATGCAAACTAGAAGAGGAAGATCAATATGATCGAGGAAAACAAGATGAAATCAGTGATAACATCCGCAGGAGGAAAGCTTGTCAGCACTGCTCCTACCGAGATTCAGGGAGGAAAGCCACCCTGACCCCAACTCTGAGAAGAAACATGAATCGTCGTATCACCAAGATGCTGAAGAAATTAACATAAGAGCATAACAAAGAAGAAACCCTGACGGTCGCGGCAGTTACCCCAAGGAGGCCAGTCCTCAGGAGCACCATAGCAGAGGTTATCCCGGAGAAGGTTACTACAGAGCCTACATCTGAGATAGTGACGATCCCAGGAGAGCATGATGGTGTGGAGCCATATATCCCACAGTATGTCACTAGACCCCGACAACTGTAGATAATTTCAGAGCACGAATTGGAGATGATCCAGAGGGTGCGAAAGTAGAATTTTGAATACTTTCAGAGAATCAAAGGCAGATATGTCAACATCCTAGAAGGACTAGAGCTACATATAGATGTTTTCTCTCACTATAAGCAGAGTGAAATTGTAGACTACGTCAATGAACTGAAGAAACAAGGTCGTGCAGGATGATTACGTGGCAGGACCTACTCCGAGCCAAAGAAATGGAAAAGATGTAAGGGGAGGATTACTATCCAATTTTGATTTTGTTACAACTTTGTCGATATCAAGAAAGGAAATCCGCCAGGGATACTCTGCTACGATGAAGTGGATCCAATGCTAGTTTTAATTAAGAAAATGATAAAAAGGATGGTGGCTTGGTGAGTCCTACCTGCTAATTCCATACCAAACAGTTGTATTATCAACATCTTTGCAGAAGAAGATTGCATCCCACCTCACACAGATCATCATGATTTTGTAAGGCCCTTTAGTACCGTTTCCTTCATCAACCAATGAAACATCATGTTTGGGACAAAACTCAAGATAATTGGCCCCGGAGAATTCCGAGGGCCGGTGGAGATACCTCTATCGGTAGGCTCTGTTCTCGTACTACAAGGAAATGGTGCAGATGTAGCGAAGCACTGCATACCGAGAGTTCCCTACGAGCGAATCTCCATCACCCTCAGAAGGATGGATGATAGTAAAATTCCGGTCTACTTTCAGCCAGATCCAGAACTAAAGAATTTGCAGCCCTAAGAGCTCTAGGCTACATAGTAGTAGCACACCTCTAAAGTACACTTACGTGGGATTCTCCTACGGAAAGTGGCTTAGAAGGTGATGTTATTACCTATGTAGTTTACTTTTCAGACATGGATGAATCGAACAAACAATTTTGTCAGAATACACAGAGATATCGATGCAGTCTGTGCTCAGATATATATATGAACTTTTGTAAAAGTTTGTTTTCAGAAGGATGTCATCAGAAATGTTTTGATGAAATCAATTGATGTATCTTCGACATTTTAATGGAAATGAACTTTGTGTTTTGCCTTTAGTTTTGTGCAATTGACTGCAAACGCCACCAGACCTGAGTTTAACTCAGTTTTAAAGAAAAAAAAAGTTGGACGAAGAATGATTTAAATGAAATAATAACAACAAAATAAAATTTGAATTCAAAGTCTGAATAAAATACAAACCAAAATTCAAAACAGATCAATTTAAAACTTCAAGATGTGAACTAAGTAAATCAATGAAAATCCTGATCGAAGTGAAATTTCAATCGAAAACAAAACTTAAACAAAATCAAATCACTAAAAGCAGTTAATAATGAAAGCGAGACTCCGAATCCGGTTTCCCCAGCCTCTGGCTGTTCTCGAAATCTTTTTGACTCTCTGCGATTTCTCACCCTTTTTTAGAAGGCCGACTGAGTCTACTGACACAGAACCATGAAATTTTCGATTTGGTTCTGATGGCATGGATTCATATCCTTCGCCAAACAATCAATCAACCTTCTTGGGATGTGAAACACTTTCATGTCTCATTCTAATCTTCCACTAAACTAAAATTTCTACAGAATCATCAAAACCAAATCAATACCAACTTTTGGGATTGGTACCTAAATTCCAGATCCCATCCTTTTGAGATTGGTACCTAACTTCCAGTCTCTTTTCGAGATCGATACTTAAATTTCAATTCTCTCTTCTGAATTCCCGCCAATCCACACTCCTTCCGAGAAACATTTCCACATTCTAATCCTCCGACTTGGGTATAAGACCGCTAAGGCATCCTGATCTCGGTGTCCGCTAAATTTCCCATCCTATCTGAGAAACTTTTCTACATTCTAATCCTCCAACTTGGGTATAAGACCGCTAAGGCATCCTGATCTTGGTGTCCCTAATCTCGCATCCTATCCGAGAAACTTTTCTGCACCCTAATCCTCTGACTTGGGTATAAGACTGCTAAGGCATCCTGATCTCGGTGTCTCTAATCTCGCATCCTATCCAAGAAACTCTTCGGCACTCTAATCCTCTGACTCGGGTATAAGACCTCTAAGGCATCCTGATCTCGGTGTCCACTAATCCCGCACTCTTCCGAGTAACTTTTTCTCACTCCTGAAATTTTGAGGTCGGTACCTAAATTCTAACTCTCTTTTTGAGATTGATACTTAAATTTCTATTCTCTCCTTTCGAGATCGATACCTAAATTTTGATTCTCTTTTGAGACTGGTACCTAAATTCCAGTTCTCATCCTTTACGAGGTCGGTACCTGAATTCCAACTCTCTTTTTGAGAGTGATACTTAAATTTCAATTCTCTCCTTTCGAGATCAAAACCTAAATTTCGATTCTCTTTTGAGACTGGTACCTAAATTCCAGTTCTCATCCTTTGCGAGGTCAGTACCTAAATTCTGACTCTCTTTTTGAGATTGATACTTGAATTTCAATTCTCTCATTTCGAGATCAATACCTAAATTTTGATTCTCTTTCGAGACTGGTACCTAAATTTTAGTGCTCATCCTTTGCGAGGTCGGTACCTAAATTCTGACTCTCTTTTCGAGATCGATAACTAAATTTTGATTCTACTTCGAGATTGGTACCTAAATTCCAGTTCTATCCTTTGTGAGGTCGGTACCTAAATTCCGACTCTGTTTTTGATATTGATACCTAAATTTCAATTCTCATCTCTTTCGAGATCAGTACCTAAATTCTGATTCTCATCCTTTGTGAGGTCGGTACCTAAATTCTGATTCTCTTTTCGAGGCTGGTACTTTAATTCCGGTCCTCATTCCTTTCGATTAGTACTTAAATTCTGATCTTCTTTCCGAGGTTAGAACCTAGGTTCCGATTCTCATTCCAAATTTTGAATCTTAATGAAATCCACCTTAAAATCAATCTTTAACCGAACTTTAAATAAAATTGAAACTCAAATCAATTTGAAACTCAAAATTGAAACTTTAAATAAAAAATGAAACTGATCTAAAATCGAATCTCTCCAAGTCTTATGATTTAGAATTCACCTCCTTCTTCCCCAGTGAGTTCAGGAATCTTCAGTCTTGGAGATTTACCCGACACACCCCAACGGAATTGTTCTAGACTTTGTTCTAAGTGCGTCACTCATACGTCTGTGTTGGTTTTGTTGATCTCTTTGGTCAACGCCAATACGCGCGGTGTGCTTGGTTAGCACACCACACCTATTGGGGGTCCCTTCGTTGACCTCATTTTTGGTGAGGACTTTTCTCTCCTTAGTACCTCTTAGGATCTAGCCATAAGGTTTTCTCCTTGACTTTCCTAGAAGACTGGAATTGGGACCCACCCTTTAGCAATTCAGCTACTTCTTGACTCCTCTTGGGATCCCACTTGGATGGTTGCAAACCTCTAAATCACTTTAGAAGGTTAAGACCACCATATGGGGAACCAATAGTGAGCTCCTATAAGGTTGTTCAAGCCTTAGGACTACCTTGGGTGGCCTGGTCGTGGTGAGGTCTGACTTACACACACTGCACTCTCACACACACCATCCGTACCCATTTCTCCCCCCTGGTTCGTTGGAACACTCATGTGGCTAAGTCCAAACCCCTATCTCTTTAGCTAAGAGGGTTGGGTACAACCCATGAGATGTTCAAAATGGATATTTCTTGGTCCATGGCTCACTTTAAGCTTCATTATGATCAAAATTCAACTTTTGCTAAAATGCCTAGTTTTGACATTGGGTCCTGAAAACCTACCTAAAATTACGTAATTGCCCCAAATTTTCCAAAATTCCCTAAAAGTTACCTAAAATTCCTAAAATACCTAAAGATAATTTTGAAATAACCCCCACCTTTTAAATTCACCAAAATACCCCAATACCGTCTAAATAACATCTTGATACCCTAAAATACCCTTTTGACACAAAATTCCAAAAATTCCAAAAATTCTCAAAAAATTTTTTAAAATTCCAAATATTCCCAATTGCATTTTGTTCAACTACACCATAGCCCAATTTTGCCGAAATAACCCACTTTTGTCAAAATCCCTAAATTGACTCATTTTTAACATAAATGGACCCAATGTCACACCAAACCAACCCATTTGACCTCAATTTTGCCCAATTTCAATTCTAAACTTTAATTCAACATCATTACTATCAATCTAAACCAAATCCAAGCCCAATTTAATTCACATTTGAGTTCAATTCCATTTGAAATCCAAAATCCCCAATTTTGCCTAATTAATCCAAAACCCTCAATTAACCTAATACCAACTTTGTTTCCCAAAATTTCTGTCCCAAACTATACATAACATTCCCATGAAACCTATGCAACTTTCAATTGCCCCAATTTAAGGCTAATCTTAGCCTAAACCAATTTGAAAACCAAAAATACCCTCATTTTAGCCTAAAGTGAAACCATGCCCTAAACCTACCAAATTGATTAGCCAAACCCTGAAATTTCTTCCTAATTGATGTTGGAAACTCTTGAATACATTCCCCTAGAACATTTGAAACTTTCAATGGGGTCTAAAATCCATCTTAACCTAACTTGGGCCCAAGTTGATTCAACCTTGCCTAAATTAACCAAAACACCAAAATCCACCAAATTGACCTTCCAATTGAACTCAAAACCTCTCCATGTCTTCATGAAACTTCTTCATGGCAATCATCTCTTAAAAATTGCTCAAGACACTTGGGCCTAAATTAAGAACAAACTCAAGTTAGCCCAACCTAAACCCAAATGAGCCAATTTGAACCCATGACCAAACCATACCAAATTAAACCAAATGTGGCTAAACCAACCTATCCACAACCACTAAGTAAACCCTAGGAACCACCCTAGATCCACCTAGCCCAAGCTAAATGGGCCATGGTCCAAGGGTTCCCCATTTTAAGGGATCTCTTCCCTTAAATGAACAAATACACCTTTTGCCTCACCCCAAATCCCCCCTTGCCTGGTTTATCACCATTAAACCCTACTCCTTGGTTGACCTGACCCATGGCCAGCTCCCTTGTCCTTGCCGGCCAGTCTAGCTGCTGGAGGGGGTCAAAACTGAGAGCCACTACCAAGTGAAACAAACCCAAACTCACCCAATTGGTCACCTCAGCTAAATCAAACTTTGGAGCTACACTGCCCTCCACCTAAGCAGTGGAATCCACCCACCAATTGAGCCCTAACTCAGCCCAATGGCCCTGGCCATTTAAACACCTCTTCTCGGCCATGAGAAAGGTGCTGAAAGGTGTTGAATTTTTTCTCATCAAAACCTCACCAAATCACTCCCAGAGCTTCTCCCAGCCTAGAGAAGAAGAACCCCACTGTTCTCCTGCCCTGAACCGCCCATCTGAGCCCAATTTCTCTTCTGAAAATCAGGCCAGAAACAGGACACCCTTTGGAACTTCACCAAATCCAAATTAACTCTTCCCACACCTTCACCAGAGGTAGAGAAGGAGTTCCCCAGTGAAAGCCCCCTCTCCAGGCCACCCAGTTGTTCCAGCCTGCAAGCTTTGTGATCGGGCCTGGTGGAAGTCAAGGCTAGGCATTTCACCATAGCTCCAGGCTTCATCCCTAGCCACCTTGGACTATAACAAACGTGCCGAGTATTTCTGATTAAGGCTTCAACTCTCAGAACTAAGGTATGAACTCTGCCTTCTTCCCGAGCTTCTGCGCATCCTCCATTTAATTTATCTTAATTTCATGGCATGTTAACTGTATGGATGTTTTTGTCTCCTCAAGACGAATCCATAGAGTATAAGAACTCGAAAATCTGTTGAGAAACGAGAGAGATCTTAGGGTTAGAAGGTCAACGGCTCACGAGATGCACCAGTCGTAGACGATGACCAGGCACCGTCTGATCGATTGTGTATTAGTTGAATGACGGAGATCAAGTCGGACTAGAAGACAGAGCGGGACTGCGGGACGCATGGCTGCTGACTTAGGTGGCGGCGTCGAATGGGAGCGCGACACGTACGGCTTCGGAGCTGCCGAGGTTGACGTGGCGCTGACTTGTTTAAGCAGGAAATTAGGTTATTTTCTATTTAATTAAATACCATAAATTTTAAAAATTCATATCTTTGCATAGAAAAATCATAAAAATAAAAGAAAAATAACCTCTTGCTCAGTGAACAGAGGAGAATAATGTGGAAAAGAAATCAAGTTATTTCAATGAGTATTTTATTTTGAATTAATTATTAACTCATTTCAGTATTTTAATTCTCCATTTGGATAGACATTTCACCATGGCATGAGACCATAGGGCTTTTGAAGCCTCTGATCTTGGGAACATTTCCTAAATTTTTCAAGGTCAGAAGCCATCCCTATGACAAGTTATGTATTTTTCAAGTTTATCTCACTGTTTTTAATATTTTAATTCAAAAAATTAGCATGTTGCCTAGAAAATTCCAAGAAAATTTGGTAAAGTTTCTTAGGACCAGAGGACTCCAGGGAAATTATGGTTTGATTTAATTCCTTAAAAAAAATAATCCTAATTGGCCTAATTACTCAAAAATAAACTTTAATTTATTAGAGTTAATCACACATTAAAATGACTTAAAAATAATTATCTACTGATCTTTAGGATCAGGGGACCCTCACATAAAAATTTGAAGTCAATTGGAAATGTTTAACCTCACTAAATGGATTAATTAAGTCACATAACCAAAATTAAACTTTTAAAAATCATAACCGCAAAAATACATTTCAAAAATTCACCAAATTGTTTTTGGAACTTCTCCAGTATTAGAAGAGTCTAAGAAAAATAAAATTGGAATTTTCTAAAAACTTTTATTTTTAAGCATATTATAATATTTTTAATAATTAAAAAATAATAAAAATCACAAAAAATAATAAAAGTCATAAAAATGTCATATTTGGTCTCCTAATCACTTAGGAACCAATCAAATATTTTTCCTAAGTCTCTAGGTTAAGATATTTAATTTCAAAGCCTTAAAACATTTTTTTGAATTAAAAAAAATGTATTTTCTAGCATTTCCACTAAATTAATTCTAATAAATCAACGAAAAATTAGAAAAATATAAAATTTATTTCTCTAACTTTCTTAAGGTTAGAGGGATTTTTAAAAAATATAAAATTCATTTTTCAACTTTTATTTTATTTTATAATTAATTAAAACTTCAAAACTTAAAATAATTATAATAAATAAAATATAATTGGATAAATCACCAAAATTGGTCCAAGTGGTCCTCTGGTCATTAGAAACATCCCATAATTTTCTTGAGGACAAAAACTTTACCTTGGTCATGTTGGTGAATTTTCTTTGAAAACCCCTATTTTCCATTAAAAATAATTATATAAATAAAATAAATTCAGAAAAATCACATTTTCTGCCCTAATGTCTTAATTTACATGTGAGTGAAGTGACATAAAGATTTCTAGGTTCATTTAAGCTTAATTTAATGAGTTATAAAATAAATAAGCTTAAAGGGGCATAAAGGTAATTAAAAGATTTTAACCCCTAACTAAAACTTTAGGTTTAATCAAAATGGGGGGTAAAATGTCTGATTTTAATTTCTCTCAGACGATTGAAACTTTGGGAAGTCAAAGGGTAGGACTCCATTAATCAC
The DNA here is from genome assembly GCA_022702705.1 of Papilionanthe hookeriana x Papilionanthe teres. Taxonomy (NCBI): domain Eukaryota; kingdom Viridiplantae; phylum Streptophyta; class Magnoliopsida; order Asparagales; family Orchidaceae; genus Papilionanthe; species Papilionanthe hookeriana x Papilionanthe teres. The sequence goes on along the minus strand of CM040421.1, from coordinate 154,145,680 downwards.
TTTAATAAACCCAAAAATGAAACTTTAATTAATTGAGTGATTCAAATTTTGGAAGATTAATTGAAATTGGATTATTGAAATGGGGATATAACTTAAGAGGATATTGATTATTTAATTTAAAAATCCCTAAATAAATCACCTAATAATATTTAACTCTTAACTTAAGAGGATAAGTGGAATTAATAATTAAATGATTAAAGGTAAATTATTCTTAAAACCTACATTATTAAATAATTTAATAATTGATTAAAGCCAAAAATGTAAATGATTAAAAAGTAAATTAAAATATTTGAAACTAATTTAAAATCATTAAAAAATTACAAATTTTAAATAATTTTAAGATAACTCACCTTAAAACATAATAAAAATTAAATTAATTAAATCGTCAAAATTTAATAAGTAATTTGAATACCTCTTTTAACCTAAGTTAAATCTAAAATTTAAATTAACATGCAATATCGATATCATTTATAAAAAGTTTAACTTAAATGAATCAAACATTATTCCAAACTTAAAATCATTAATTAAAATTTCATAATTAAATCACATTAAAGTAAATCATCAACCTTTAACTTCAAACCATTAAAATCTTTAACAAATTAACTTGCCCCTGAAAGCTTTAGATTATTATAACTATTAAATGAAGCGCTAAGTGAAATGTCACTTCACTCATAGGATAGTCAAACATCTTAGTTCACTGAGCAAGGGAACAAAACTTAACTAAACCCTTGGATGATTAATTCACCTGTGTAATTAAATTCACTTGGACTCAAAACTGTCCTAGAGGCATTGAAAAGATGTTTAAGATTTATTCTAAGAACTTTCTTAATACAATGGGTGGTTTTAAAGAACAATTGAACTTAATTACCCTTTGATGGAGAAAATCATACTTAACCAAAATCAAGAACCTAGACGTCATAGGAAATGACTAGCTACATGTTTAATATTCCGGTAGACGACCAAAACCCTTCCTTTAGTCTTTATCTAGGGATTTGTTGAAATATTTAAATGCTTTAGTATATGTTTTAAAGTGTAGCTTGGGATGACAGGAGGACCCTCCAGGTACGCTTTTATGTTATTACAATCTACTCTATTGCATTTTCTACTCTGTACTTTACTCTTCTTGCATGTTAAACAAGATTTTTGCATGAAAACCAAAACCTTTAGGATAGCCACAAAATTGAAACCAAAACTAAATTAAAAGTCACCACAAGATAAAATTCACCACCACAACATTCCAAAATATAAAACAAGTCAAAATTTAATCACAAAAAGAACAACAAAACTACAATTTCAACTAAATTAAAACGTCTCGTTGAATGATCGGTAATACCTCGGATGATGTAACCCATGTGTTGCTAACGGGATTTCCCACAGTCTAAATGAAAGTGTGGAACTCATTCAGTTGAGTTTAGCAAATTCATCTGGACTAAGTGAATTCGATGAAAATAAAAGTGCTGGGATGACGGAACCGTGGGATCTTAATCGGTTCTATTTAAACAACTTTAAGATTTGTTTTAATTAAAATATTAAAAATATTTGGACTTTATGATTTCTAAACCAAAACGCTTTTCTCATCTCCTGATTGTCATTTTCTAAAACTAAACCTCTGCAACAAGAAGGAGCTTGGAGCATAGTGGGCAGCACGACCATCTTCTTCAACAAAATCTATGTCTACATCAGCTAAACATTTCCTAGAATTAAATAACCAAGCTATAGGATTTTGAGGTAGTTTGCCTAGTGCAACATAAATCCTCAACCTTTTTGTTAGGCATTTGCATAATCATGTTATGTAAATTAAGCCTTAACCGATCTTAGGACTCCGAGGTAGTCGTTCTGTACGACATAAACTCTCTTATCTTCGAAGCCACTTGTATGATTATGTCATACAAATATAAGTTCTAATTAATTAAAATTGGCAGGATTGAAATATTAAATAAATTCCCAAATTGAAGCCAAACAATAGGATAGTTTGGGAAGTTGCCAAGATTCTTCTTGGATCCTCAACTTCTCCTACTTCTCTTCCTTCGGACTCCTGAAAATAACTGTTTCAAATTTGAGCTAACCCCTTTTGAAATTCCAAAATCCAATCCTTTGAAAACCTTAAACTTTTAAATTCTTTAGAGAAAAACCACTGATCATTATCGAGAGTTTTCTTAAGTGATTCCCGTCATTTAAGATGTAATTAACTATATGGGCTTGCCCTTATAGGGAACTTTAAGAACCCATGTAATATAAACTCTGCTTAATTCCTTTATATTAAGCAGGGGAATTTGTCAGCTTATAAAATTGGTTCGCAGACCAAACAGATGTCACAAATCTTCTAGTTTATTTAATCAAGCCCCATCATCAAGCAGTGTGTCTATTCTTCAGGATAGATATATAGTTTGTGATGCGGTGCTCTTTTATATAAACTATTTTGGATGAGAGATCGGTTTAATTTCATTTCTTAAATTTTTTTTTAAACTTAAAAAATATTTTTAAAATCAAATACTACTTTTCAAATTATATATTTAAATTAAATTAAACAATTCACCGACAACTTCTGTAGGCGACCCCTTTTCAAAACAAATGATCTAAAAATATGCCGACAATGCTATTAGAATTAGAATTTTTCCTTTCTCATTTACGGATAAAGCTAAGATGTGGTCAAATTTGTTAGCACATGGATCTATCAGAACTTGGGGTGTTTTACTAAATATTTTGCACCATCAAAGACTGCAAAACTTATAAATGATATTACATCTTTTTGTCAGTTTGAAGGGGAATCTATTTATGAAGCAAGGGAACATTTTAAAGATCTCCTAAGAAAGTGTCCACATCATTCAGTACCAGATTGGTTAATAATTCATACTTTTTATAATGGATTAGTAGGATCTCTTAGATCTATTATCGATGTTGCTGGTGGTGGTTAATTTTTGTCTAAACAATTTAATGATGCTTATGCATTAACTGATGAAATGGCTACAAATAATTTTTGATTGCGTATTGAGAGGTTAAATCCTAAGAAGGTGGCCAATTTTCATGAATATGATGCTTTTACAATGTTAACAAATGAGGTTGCTGCAATTTCAAGGAAGATAGACCAACTTGGAATGAATTTTTCTCAACCAATTTCAATTATTGAAGAGAATTCATTTGGCAAAATGGTAAATTCCCAGACATCATTAGAAACATCAAATACAATAAACAAGCCTAATAACCCATATTCTAATTATTATAACCAAGTTTGGAAGAACAATCCAAACTTTAACTGGAATAACAAAAATTAGGGTGGTAATAATCAATAATGAGGGAACAATCAAGTAAACCCATTGGGGAATTGGAACAACCAAGGTAATAATCATTATAGTCCTACTTATCCTCAAGGTTTTAATAATACTTCACACTTTAAGAAGAAGAAGTTGTCTATAGAATAATTGGTGCTGCAAATGGGAAATCAATTGCAAAGTCAAGGAGTTACAATTTGAAATATTGAGAATCAATTGGGACAAATATCCAATTCATTAAGTAATAAATCCTAAGGAACACTTCCAAGTAATACAGAGATAAATCCACGATATAAAAATAAAGAGCAAGTAATAGATGTTCAACTAAAAAATGGTAGAGAGTTGGAAGGTAGAGTTCAAAGAGAGATTGAAGTAAAGAAAAAATAAATTGAAGAACCAAAAGCGGACCCTAAGAAAGGTTTGAGAAGACGTATTTCTCCACAAAAAAATTGATTAAGTTAAGCCACCACTACCTTTTTCTCAGAGACTTTGACTACAAAAGCTGGATAAGCAATTTTCAAAATTCTTGGAAAATTTTAAGAAAGTTACAATTAATATCCCATTTACTGAAGCCGTAGAACAAATGCCAAGCTATGTGATGTTTATGAAGGATATTCTCAACAAAAAAAGGAAGTTTGAAGATAATGAGATTATTGCACTTAGTGAAGAGTGCAGTCCAATAATTTAGAAGAAGCTTTCTGAAAGCTTAAAGATCCTAGAAGCTTCACAATTCCATGTGCAATCGAAGACAGATTTATGGGAAAGCTTTATGTGATTTAGGTGCAAGCATTAACCTTATGTCATTATCTATATTTAAAAGACTGTGATTAGGAGAACTAATCCCAACTATCGTAACTCTGGATTTAGCAGATCAGTCAATAACATATCCTAAAATAGTTATAGAAGATGTCTTAGTAAAAGTAGATCAATTTATCTTTCTTATTGATTTCATTGTGCTAGATATGTTGGAAGATAAAGAGATGCCTATTATTTTGGGGAGACCTTTCCTAGCTACAAGAGGAGCAATATTAGATATGCAGCTAAGGGAAATAACTATTCAGGTCAATAATCAAACTTTTACATTTAAAATTTCAAAATCAATGAAATATCCTGCAAAAGGTAAATATGATGAATGTTTCAAGATGGATGTAATGAAAATATGAGTGAATGCCATTTTAAAGAAACATATGTAGAGAAATTTGAAAGTAAAAAGTTGGAACACGAGAAACAAAAAGTACAATATTCTGATGATTTTAATGAGGAAGATTTAAATTATATTCAAGAAAGTATTAAAGTTTTGGACATGACAAAGAAATATGAATCTTTTAGTCCATCAATTAAAAAACCACCTGAACATGAATTAGTTACTTCCTGAATATTTAAAATATGCCTTTTTAGGTGATTCCTCAACTTTTCCAGTTATAATTTTTTAAAATTAACTACAGAAGAAGAAGAAGAGAGTTTTCATAAGAATTTAACGATATATAAGAAAGCCTATGGATGGAAAATAGCTGATGTTAAAATAATCATTCATTCAATTTGTATGCAGAGAATACTTATGGAAAAAACTGCAAACCCAATGCTGATTCTCAAAGGAGATTAAATCATATTATGAAAGAAGCTGTTAAGATAGAAATTTTAAAGTGGTTGGATGTTAGAATTATCTACACTATTTCAAATAGTGCATGGGTTAGTCCTATTCACTACGTTCCTAAGAAAGGAGGAGTAACTGTGACTATTAATGAAAATAATGAATTAATACCAACAAGACATGTTACATGATGACGAATATGCATTGATTATAAAAAATTAAATCTTACCACCAAGAAAGATCATTTCCACTACCCTTTCTTGATCAAATGTTGGATAGACTAGCTGGGCATAAATACTTTTGTTTTCTGAATAGATATACTGGTTATCACCAAATACAAATTGCTCCTAAATATTAAGAGAAAACAAATTTTACCAGTCCTTATGGTACATTTTCTTGTAGAAGAATTCTCTTTGGTTTATGTAATGCTCCTGCTACTTTTCAAAGATATATGATGACAACTTTCTGTGATTTAATTGAAAAAGGAATTAATGTGATTATAGATTATTTTTTATTGTTTGGAATTTTATTTGATTCATGTTTAGACCATTTATCGAGAGTTCTTAAACGCCGTGAAGAAACAAAGTTAATCCTTAATTGGGAAAAATGTCAATTTATGGTAGTAGGATGAATTTGTTTAGGACATCATATTTCAAAAAAAAATATGGAAGTAGACCCTACAAAAATTGAAGTGAACGCTAATTTACCCTGCCCAACTAATGTAAGGGAGATTAGGAGATTTTTAGGACAAACTGGATTCTACAGGAGATGTATTAAAGACTTTTCAGAAATTGCTAAACCTCTGTCATAGTTATTAAGAAAAAAAATGCAATATCTAATTTTGATGCAAAATACCTAAAAGCTTTTGAGCTGTTAAAAGAAAAATTTATTTTTTCACTAGATTAGAAAAAGCCTTTTTAATTAATGTGTGTTACAAGTGATTATACTATTAGAGCTGTTTTAGGACAAAAACATGATAAAATTTTCAAACTAATCTACTATGCTAGTAGAACTCTTAATGAAGCTTAAATTAATTATACCGCAACTGAAAAAGAGTTTTTAGCTATAATATTTGCTTTTGATAAATTTATATCAAATTTAATAGGAACAAAATGTGTAGGGCGTACTGACCATTCTACTCTTAAATATTTAATGAAAAGAAGGATGCAAAACCAAGACTGATAAGATGGATTCTTCTTTTATAAGAACTTGACTTTGTGATAGTAGATAGGAAGGGTGTTGATAATTAATTTGTTGATTATCTGTCCAGGCTTGAAAATGAAAAATCTATCTGTTATGATGGAAGAAATTAATGAGCATTTTTCTGATAAAAAGTTATTCACTATTAATGAGTGGAGTGTTCCATGGCATGCCGACATTGTAAACTTTATTGTTAGTAACATATTACCCTATGGATTGGCATACAAACCGAGGAAGAAATTTTTATCTGATGCTAAGACTTACTTTTTGGATGACCCATTTTTATATAAACATGGAAATGATCTAATTATTCGAAGATGTGTGCCATTAGAAGAAACTTATGAAATTATTCAAAATTTTCATGATTCTAATTTTTGGAGACATTTTGGAGTTGATAAAACTACATATACTTTATGGAATCTGGATATTATTGGCCTACAATTTATGGATTTTAATGCTTATATTAAAAATTGTGATCGATATCAGCACGTAGGCAATAGTTCTAGAGAAAATGAGATATGCCTTGATCACCGAATATTTATGCTTATGATTTAGATATGAAATTATACTTCAATTTTTTATAAAATGGAATACTACACAAGTATACATATCATTTATCAAGTAATATGACTTTTTGATTAAGCCCTGAGATATCGAACCCACAGGGAAATCTCTAAAATTTTAAAGAAATAAGAAAATGAACTTTTTACTTCTTAAAATGATTTTGTAAAGTATGCTTTAAGATTTAAAGCTTTTCAAATTTTTTTTCGATATTTTCAGAATAAAAAGTAAAGCAAACAACTAAAGTTAATACACTATAAAATAGTATGAAAGCAAATGAGAATAAAGTATATTTTTCCTCTTTCAATGAATTAGTACTAATTTTGGAATTTCATTGTGGAAGTATCTAAGTGTGTTGTGCTAAATAGAAGCAATTATATTCTTTACCCTTACTTGGTTCTATAAAATAACATTAATTAGTTTGATGTTTTGAAATCATGTAGATGGGTTAGGTAGGGAAAATACTAGCTTTCACTCTAGTGTTCCCTTTATTCCCTCCACCTGGGAACTAAAATCACATAAAAAAATTTAAAAAATCAAACCGAACTAGGGGGCTTTAGCCTCTCATTCTAAAGTCATCTAATTTTACTCCCCATTAAAAACATATCTTCATATTTATTTTCACCCAACCATATGGACTACAGTTCTCACCCATACAATTACATGTGATTGTTTCCAATTGTTGATTGAGACAATACCGCATTGGTTCTTACATGTTCTCACAAAAAAATTTAACAACTTAATTAGCTAAATTAAGAGGTAAATGAAGTGCAAGGTAGTGAATCATCACAACATCTTCCAACATTGATATCTTATACTTCACACAACTTCCTTCCATAATTTAATTAAAACATCATTTAAAGAGAAAAATACTCGCAACCCATGGAGAAAACACAATCACAACTTGATTTGAAAGTAGAACACATAGTGAAAACACAACAAGTCATGCTTTAAAACTAAAAGTAAAGCAAGATAAACACTTAACTGAAAATCTTATCCACAAGGCACTTGAAGTTCCTTTGAAACTTTACTTTCCCTTCACAAGATACAATAGAGGTTGGTGCCCAACTCCGTTGACTTCTAATTCTATTCTACTCTTAAGAAAAACTAGATACAATTGATAATTAAAGTGGTGAAGTGGAAAGGTGTTCTCTCAATAACTCTCTAACGTAAACCTTACTCTTAACACTACTCACACCCTCCAACAACAACCATTTTTCTGATCTTCAAGTTTTCTTTTTAAAATTTTCCAAAAGATGCCTTGGTATCTCTTCAAATCATGTCCAGTTTCAATGTATCCACCAAAGAGTGCATCTCTTCATTCAAATCTGCAGCCCAAAAGAAGGTAAGGAGGATACCAACAAAAGTTGCTTCAAATACCACTTGAAAATGGCGCCAAATTTGATTTAATTTGTATTTTTTAACTGTTGGACATATGTGCCAAGGGTCTGGCGCTTAGCCGCCACAGGACAAATTATTCATTCTTCAAATTTTTGCTCCAAATATGATCATCTTTTGCTCCATTCATCATATTCAGTCATTATAATCATACCTACAAGAAAAACACAAATACATTATGTTAAAGTGCAATATCATCAAAAATAGGTATAAAAATGTATTTAAAAGAACTATATATTTTAGGTGTATCAAAATCCCCCAAACTTAAAATGTTACTTGTCCTCAAGTGACACTTAATCACATAAAAAATCTTAATATCCAAATTCTGTAAATGAGTTTCTTTAGGAAGGTTTCAAAATTTTATTGTAGAAATGAAATAGTCCAAGTTAGAAAAAATTTTAGTAAATGAGACCAACTTAAAGTTTAGAAGGTTCTTAAGTAAAGGATAATGAAAAATATTAGCTCCTATCTAATTCAGAAATACTTGTAGATTCTTCAAATTATAGGATTCAAACATTTCATCTTCCTCACTTAAAAATTTTCATTTGGAAATAATTTTACTTACTATATTATAACCTTAAGCTTTAGATTTTCTCAAAAATTATATTTTAAACTTTAGGTATGGAACCAATTTTTCATTAGGCCCTTAAATACTCAGGCTTCTCCTTTCTTTTTACATTCTTTTTTTCTCTCTTTTACTTTTTCTTTTTCTTTTTATGTTTTTTTTCTTTTATCTTTTTATAGGGCAAGGATTACTGTATCTTGATAAGCCTTTAATGATTTTGAATTCTACCCTTTCATTTACAATAAAGGTCTAATATATATCATTCACTTAAAAGTCATAATAATAGAGTTGAAAATTATTCTCAATAAAAGGAATTTAAGCATTGAAAAATAAAAGTCAAATCTTCTATTTATCCAAGAATATAACACTTCTTAATAAATATAGTTTTACTATATTTAACATTTCTTTACTAAAACAATTTTAACTTAAAAGTTTTCATCATTACAATAAGTTTTATGTAAATTCACTTACTCATTTCCATAATATAACTTTATATACATAATTATATTCAATCAAAAATCAAATTTTATTTATGTATTCTTGAGAACAAATAACAGTTTAGTTTTTGAAAACTTGTTTTTAAATTCCCCCAAACTTTAAATTTTAATTAGGATAAAACATTTAAGCATACAAAGGATACATGCGCAATAATAAAAAAAAAACTAGAATAACATGCTTGCAGGAATCTTAATATTTTAAATATACAAGTATAACAATTTAAAAATAGAAGTAAACAGTATATCAAATTCAGTTTTTCAGTTTTTCATAAAATAGAAATTTCAAATTTTCAAAGGACTTCTACAATAGTGTAGGTTTCAAAGCAAATACATGCCAACTTAACATAACACAAATCACAACATACTGGAAAATAAATGGTAGCAAAATTTTGAAAAGTTCAAACATGCTATATTAATAGTGGTTACTAATAGTGTTCTAAATTTTTATAATATTTATAGGAATTAAATTAGACACTACCAAAAACTCAAACAATTGAAACACATAAAAACATTTACTACCGCAAACACACCACATATTACAACACAAAACATCGATCCAACACACAAACAGCTGAAGGTGCATAATAGAAATAGTCCAACTATAATCTACACAACATCATCATTCATAATAAAACACAACAACAAATAAAAATTTATACATCATACAACACAAATACAAACATAACAAACTCAACAACACATAAATAAAATCAAGTCCTACTCGTCATTTTCATCATCATCATTTCCGTCATTCCAATCTCTGGATGTCACATAAGGTATAAAATGAGGATGACGAGGCCATTCAACACTATGATCACCTCTAATTAGTCTATCCATGTACTGATGATAGTTCTCCTCATAATCATCATGTTTCTAAATATACCTCACATTGTTTTCTACCTTTCCATCAATATCTCTAACATGCTCTTTGGTAAGACTCACTTTCTTCAAAATCTTCTGTAATAATCCAGTTTGTAAATAATTGGAGGTGATGCATGTGCAGTAGAAGCACGAGAAATGGAAGCACTAGAAGCTCTAACAGATCTTCCTTTCCAGCCGAATACAGAATGTACAGTGTAAGTGTTCACATTTATATTGGTAATATGTCTAAGTAGCTAAAGAACCTTTTCCAATGTTTCCAACTTAACACCAAACTGCTCACAAATTGAGTGAATCAGTGAAGGATATCCCATACCTGCAGCAGTAGGAGCTTTGGCACAGTTCAAAACATAATAAAAAATAATATCCCCAATCTCTATAGGCTTTCCTTGTTGAATATAATGGTTCAGAACAACTCTTTCTCTTGTAACTTCACTAACATGTATTGAAAGCAGAAGATTAAATGAGATGAAGTAATGACAAGCCTTTGAAGTGGCATTCAACTTGGAAGCTTGAAAATTCACACTTCTTTCATTTGTAATCTTCCACAAACATCTTCCATCAGTATGAAAGGCCATAATCACATCTAACTCTCTCTTAAATGGATGATAATTCGCATAAAAACAAAACATTTCATTAGGTAATCAGTAAAAAATATTAATTACCCCAGGTGAAAAATCCACTTGTTGCCCCATACCCATCACCAAATTTTCCTCAGCTGCTAGCAAGTTAGCATAGAACTCTCTCACCACAGAAACAACTGCCACAGCGAAGAAGCAATAGTATCTTTCCCAATTCCTTCTAGGAATCATCTCCTCAACGTCGCCTCCTAGCTTCCTAAAAATTCATTCAGGAATCAATTTCCACGATGTGAGTGCATCGTTGTAACGATTCTCTGCTTGAGTACTGACAAATTTGTTGGAATCAAATCTTACTTTTTCTTTCGAGCATTTTGACTTTGGAGCCATCTCTAAAAAATCACAAAAAAATTATTATTAATTCCAAATTTAAACTAAACTTGTTAACTCAACTTCCAAAGGCAAACTCCATAAAATCCAAGCAATTTCTCATGCTTTTCCTCAAATTTTCATCATAAATAGTGATTTTTGGATTTTTCAATAATGTACTCAAAATACATGTTGAAAATAAAAAATGTTTACATAGGAGTAGTGATCATACCTTAAGAAATTTAAATGCAACAAATTTCGATAAAATCGGCTCAAAAACGATCCAAATTAATGAAGTCCTAGGCTCCTATTTCGCGAAATCGAGAGGTTGAAGGTGATGGGGGTGTTAAAAATGGAAAATTTTAGGTTTTTAACAGCAAAAAATCGATTTTTGTTAACCGACTCCTATACGCGAGGAATACGGCACTTAACCGTGAAATTTGGCACTTATGCGTCGTTAGTTTGGCGCTTAGTCGCTAGTGCCCAGATTTAGGCAATTAATTTAATTCCTTCACAAATCTAAGTTAATCACCTTTAATCACTTCAAATAATTAATTCTCACGATAAACTCTTCTAATACCCTAAATGTACACTTTAATCTCTAATGATTCCACACAAATCTCGCACAAACAAAAACTTATATTACTTAAATATCAAAACACACTTAATATAAGCTACAAATTTTTATCCAAACACTTTGGATGAAATTCCCCAATACATAACTTCAAAACTCATGTAATTAAACACAAATTTACATCATTGAGATGTAGCAAACTCATGTAAACTGCAACAAACAAAAACATTAAAAAAAAATAACCACACACCTAAAACACTAAACACACATAATTAAACCACAAGACCAAACATAAGTTAATTCCAATCTTCATTAGGTGGATTATATCAAAAACCACCATTAGTTCCATTTGAACCATCGAGAAAGTAAATCTGATAAAACGGTTGATGATTGAAAACACTTACATCTTTTTCTTCTATTCATTTGTTCTTCAGAAACATTGCTTTATCTTCTTCTTCTACGTGACTTGTATAATTGAATTGCATTTTGAGTTGCCATCCAATGTGCGCTAAATTTGCATTAATTTAAATTACCTTTGCATCAATTGACTCCACATCGGCCTCGATCTTTATGATCCTTTATGCTATTCCTTGGATACTCACAGCCAGAAATCCGTTATATAACTCTTGCGCAATATCATAAATAAACTTCTTCTTATTGGCATCTTTTTTCTTCTTAACTTCACTCTTCCAAGAAGACAATTTTGGACTAAAAATACTCTTTTTATAAATTAGAAATGAAAATAAGAACTGGGGCAAGTATCTCATAAATTCAGTGCCTCTTTATAGACTTAGGAAGCTTTAAAACTGACACTAGACATTTTAAAACTCCTTAATAACTCCAAAAACTACTCACACACAATTTAGGCTTCTATAACATAATTTTTCAGGTTTTTTACAACTGTGGCGCCTATAAGCCAACCAACGGCGATTAGCCGGCAGTGCACATTTTTGTACTGTTCTGCCAAATGTCAAAATCTTCATTCTAACTCCTCTAAGTCATCAAATAAGGTCAAATAAACACCACTATAACATAAAAAACTCCAAAATGCTACCACATTTCTCAAATCAAACCAATTAAAAGCACACTATGAAAACATAAAGCAAAATACATCGATAAATATGGGTTACCTCCCACAAAGCACTTGGTTTAACGCCATCAGCCTGACATACCCAAAGATTTATTTGAGTGACCCAGCAATAGATTCTCATCAGGTTTAGATTAATCGACTGAAAATTAAGTTTTAATTCTATGACCGTTCACTCTAAATATTTTTCTAGTCATATGATCTTTAATATCCACAACTCCATATGAATAAAATTTCGTCACAATAAATGGGCCCATCGACTTGGACTTATGTTTTCCAGCAAAAATTCTCAATTTAGCATTATATAGTAAAACTTTTTGTCCTGGCTCATGATTTTAGTAAGAATCTTGCAATCATACCACAACTTCTTTTCTTCATAATCCTTAATATTTTCATAAGATTAATTCCTTATCTCTTTGAGCTCATTTAAATGCAAAAATCTCTTTTCTCCAGCATGTTTCAAATTAAAATTGAACTCTTTAATAGCCCAATATGTTTTATGCTCAAGTTCGACAGGTAAATGACAAGCTTTTCCAAAAATTAACTTATTTGTGGACATTCCTGTAGGAGTTCTGTCGGAAATCCTATAGACCCACAAAGCATAATCCAATTTGACAAACCAGTCCTTTATATTTGAATTAACAGTCTTTTCAAGTATTTTTTTAATTTCACGATTTGATAACTTAACCAGACCACTTGTCTGCGGATGATAAGTAGTAGCAATGTGATGGTTAATGTGATATTTTCTTACTAACTCTCCATATTGGCAATTCTAAAATGACTTCCCCCATAAGTTAGGATTACTCTTAATATTCTGAATCTGTAAAATATATTCTTATTTAAAAACTTTGCAACACTTCGAGCATCACATTGAGGTGAAGTAACAACTTTTATCCATTTAGATACATAGTCTACTGCTATCAAAATTTATGTATTTTCGAAAGATGGTATAAATGGTCCCATGAAATCTAATCCCCACACGTCAAATATTTCAACTTCCAACATATAATTGAGGGCTTATTTCTTCTAGAATACTGCCTACACGTTGACATCAATCACATTTTTTAATATAAACAATAACATCCTTAAAAAATGTTGGCCAATAAAATCTACATTTTAATCTTTTATATGCAATTTTATTAACTCCAAAATGTCCCTCATAATCAAAATTATGACATTTTTGAATAATTTCATAAGTTTCTTCCGAAGACACACATCTTCAAATAATCAAATCCTTTCCTTGTTTATATAAAAATGGGTCCTCCAAAAAATAAGTCTTAGCTTCAGATAAAAAATTCTTTTTCTCATAGTATGTCAAACCATAGGGTAAAATATCACTGACAAAAAAGTTTACCATGTCAGGATACCACGAAACACACTACTCATTAACAACGAACAATTTTTCATCAGGAAAATGTTCATTAACTTCTTTAGTATCATAGAGAGAATTTTCAGTTTCAATTCTGGACAGATGATCAGCAATTTGATTATCAGCATCATTCTTATTTACTATCTCAAAATAAAATTCTTGCAAAAAAAGAGCCATCTAATTAATCTTGGTTTTGCATCATTCTTCTTCATTAAATGCTTAATAGCAGAATGAAAAGTATGCATCGAACATTTAGTTCCAATTAAATATGATATGAATTTATCAAAGGCAAATACTAAAACTAATTACTCTTTCTCAGTAGTGGTATAATTAATTTGAGCTTCATTAAGAGTTTTACTAGCATACAAAATCACTTTGAAAATCTTATCATATTTCTGACCTAAAACAGCTCCAATAGCATAATCACTAGCATCACACATTAATTCAAAAGGTTTTTCCTAGTTCGGTGAAACTATAACATGTTAAGAGATTAATTTTTCTTTTAAAGTTTCAAAAGCTTTTATGAAATCATCATCAAAATTAAAAATCACATCTTTTTCCAGTAAACGACATAAAGGCTTCGAAATTTGTGAAAAGTCTTTAATATAACGCATGTAAAATACAGCATGTCCCAGAAAACTTCTAATTCCCCTTACATTAGTTGGGCATGTTATATTAGAGATCACTTGAATTTTTGCAGGATCTACTCCCATACCATTTTTTGATATACGATGTCCCAAAATAATCCCTCCTACTACCATAAACTGGCATTTCTCCCAGTTAAGGACCATATGAGTTTCTTTACATCGTTTCAGAACTTTAGATAGATGTTCTAAATATGATTCAAATGAAATTCCAAACACTAAAAAGTCATCCATAAAAACTTTAATTCCTTTTTATATTAAATCACAGAAAATTTCCATCACACATCTCTGAAATGTAGCAGGGGCATCACATAAAGTAAAGGGCATTCTTCTAAAAGCAAATGTACCATAAGGAATGGTAAACATTGTTTTCTCTTGATCCTTATGAGCAATTTGAATTTAGTGGTAACCAGTACATCCATCAAGGAAATAATAGTATTTATGCCCAGCCAGTCTATCCAACATCTGATCTAGAAAAGAAAGTGGAAAATGTTCCTTCCTGATGGCAAGGTTTAATTTTCTATAATCAATGCATATTTGCCATCCTGTAGCTTGTCTTACTGGTATTATTTAATTCTTTTCATTCACAGTTATAGTAACTCCTCCTTTCTTAGGTACACAGTGAATAGGACTAACTCATGCAATATCTGAACTAATTCCAGCATCCAACTATTTTAAAATTTCTTTCTTAACAACTTATTTCATGATAGAATTTAATCTCCTTTGAGGATCAGCCTGAGGTTTGCAGTTATCCTCCATAAGGATTCTATGCATAAAAGTTGAAGGACTGGTTCCTTTAATATTAGTTATTGTCCTTCTAAAGTCTTTCTTATATTTCTTCAAAATTTCAAGCAAACTCTCTTGTTCTCTTTCAATTAATTGAGAGGAAATTATAACTAACAAGGTTGAGGAATCACCTAAAAAGGCAAACTTTAAATGATTGGGAAGCATCTTTAAATCAAGTTCAGGAGGTTTTTCAATTGACGGACCAGAAGATTCATCCTTTTCAACCATGTCCAACATTTCAAAATTTTTAAGAACATAATTTAAATCTTCCTCATGAAAATCTTCAGAATCGTGTAATTCCTCTTCTTTCTTGTGTTCAAATTCTTTACTTTCATTTTTCTCTTCATAAATTGACTTGAAATAACATTCACTCAAATATTTTATAACATCCATCCTATAACATTCATCATCTTTATCTCTTGCATGATATTTCATTGACATTAAAATATTGAATGTAATTGTTTGATCATTAACTCACATTGTCAATTCCCCTTTTTGCACATCTTTCATTGTTCTACCTGTGGCTAGGAAAGGTCTCCCTAAAATTATAGGTATCTCTTTATCGTCCTCCATATCCAATACAATGAAATCAACAGGAAAGATAAATTGATCCACTTTCACCCAAAACATCTTCCATAACTTCCTTAGGATATGTGATTAAACGATCAGCTAATTGTAGAGTTATAGTAGTAGGGGCTATTTCTCATAATCCCAGTCTTTTGAATATTGATAACGACATAAGGTTAATGCTTGCACCCAAATACCAAAGAGCTTTTCCAAAATATTTATCTCTGACTTCACATGGAATTGTGAAACTTCCAATTTCATTACGCTTTTTAGGAAGATTTTTTTGAATTATAACGCTACACTCTTCACTAAGTGAAACAGTCTCATTATCTTCAAAATTCATCTTTCTGTTGAGAATATCCTTCATAAATTTCACATAGCTTGGCATTTTTTCTAAGGCTTCAGCAAATAGAATATTGATTGTAAGCTTCTAAAAAATCTCTAATAATTTTGAAAATTTCTTATCCAATTTCTGTTATCAAACTCTCTGAGTTATGGAGATGGTGGATTTTCTAAATCAACCTTATGTGGAGAAATAGGTCTTTCCAAACCCTTCAGAGCGTCCTCTTTTGGTTTTTCGATTACTTCTTTCTCTACTTTTGTCTCTTTTTGAACTCTACCTTCCAACTCTCTTTCACTTCTGTCTCTTGGAATTACTTCAATATTACTAGGAAGCATTCCTTGGGATCTATTACGCTGTCCCAATTGATTCTCAATATTTCTGATTGTAGCTCCTTGACTTTGTAATGTATTTTCCATTTGAAACACCACTTCTTTGATAGACAACTTATTTTCCATAAATGGTGAAGTATTGTTAAAACCTGGAGGATAGGTTGGTCTATAATTATTATTCCCTTGGTTGTTCTACTTTCTCAATGGGTTTGCTTAGTTGCTACCTCATTGTTGATTAATATCACCCTAATTATTAGTATTCCAGTTAAAGTTTGGATGATTCTTCAAACCTAGGTTATAATAATTAGAATAAGGGTTATTAGGCATACTTATAGCATTCAAAGTTTCTCGTGCAGTATGAGAATCAACCATTTAACTTAATGAATTTTCTTCAATCATGGTAATTGGTTGAGAAAAATTCATCCCAAATTGGTCTTTCTTGAAAGTGCAGCAACATGATTTGCTAGCATCACAAAAGCTTCATTTTCATGAATGTTGGCTACCTTTTTGGAATTTGACCTTTCAAAAGGCCATTGAAAATTATTAGTAGTAATTTCTTCGATTAAAGCATAAGTATCAGCAAACTATTTAGACATCAATGAACCACCAACAGCGGCATCGATAATAGATAAGAGATCCAACTAATCCATTATAAAAGGTCTAAATTATTAAACAATCAGGTATCAAGTGATATGGACACTTTCTTAGAAGATCTTTAAAACATTCACAAGCTTGATATATAGATTCCCCTTTAAACTGCAAAAAAGATGTATTATCATTTCTAAGCTTCGTAGTCTTCGATGGTGGAAAATATTTAGCAAGGAATTTTTGTGCTAAATCACTCCAAGTTCTGGTAGATCCATGTGCTAACAAATTTAACCAAATCTTAGCTTTATCCCTTATAAAATAAAAAGTCTAAGTCTAATAGCATCGTTTGAAACACCATTGTATTTAAAAGAAGTGCATAATTCTAGAAAATTGGGAAGATGTAAATTAGGATCTTAATTTGGTTCTCCCCAAAACTATTTATTAGATACCATCTGGATAATAAGAGGTTTAAGTTCAAATGAATTAGCAGTTACAGCAGGGTGTTGAATACTACCATGAAGTTCATCCACTGTAGGTTTAGCATAACTTCTTAAAGGTCTAAATTCTTGATGGATTTCAATATTTTGATTATCTTGATTTGCCATTTCTTGAACATTTCTATCTTTTTATATATTTTAATTTTTTTTAATTTTTGTACTAGTTCTCTCTAATTCATAATTGTATGGCACAAGTCCCTCAAAACCTGAATTAGCACACACAATTAACAAAATAAAATAAAACACACTAACAAAAACAATGAAATGTAAAAAAACATAATTTTTCTTAAATTTTCTTTAAATGATATTTTAATTAATTTTCCCGACAACGATGCAAAAAACTTGATCCCCAAATATTTATGCTTACGAATTAGATATGAAATTATACTTTTATTATTTATAATATGGGATACTACACAAGTATACATATCGTTTATCCAGTAATATAGGACTTTTTAATTAAGCCCCGAGATATCGAAATCACAGGGACATGTCTAAATTTTTATAGAAATAAGAAGAACTTTTTACTTTTTAAAATGATTTTGTAAGGTATGTTTTAAGATATAAAGATTTTCAATTTTTTTTCAATATTTTCTGAATAAAAAGTAAAGCAAACAACTAAAGTTAGCACAACTATAAAATAGTATGAAAGCAAATGAGAATAAAATATATTTTTCCTTTTTCAATAAGTCAGTAATAATTATGAAATTTTGTTGTGGAAGTATATAAGTGTGTTGTGCCAAATAGGAGCAATTATATTCTTTACCCTTACTTGGTTCTATAAAGAACATTGGTTAATTTGAAGTTTTGAAATCTTGTAGATGGGTTAGATAGGGAACATACTAGCTCTCACTCTAGAGTTCCCTCTATTCCCTCCACCTAGGGGCTAACATCACATAACAAAATTTAAAACATTAAACTAAATTAGTGGCTTTAGTCTTTCACTCTAATATCCTCTAATTTTACTCCCCATTAAAAACATAACTTCCTATTTATTTCCACCCAACAATATGGACCACAATTCTCACCCATAAAATTGCATGGGATTCTTTCCATTTGTTGATTGAAACAATACTGCATTGGTTCTTACATGTTATCACAACAAATTTTAACATCTTAATTTTCCAAATCAAGAGATAAATGAAGTGCAAGGTAGTGAATCATCACAACTTCTTCCAACATTGAAATCTTATATTTCACGCAACTTCCTTCCATAATTTAATTACATCATCATTTAATAGGAAAAAGATAAAGAATACTACTCAGAACTCAAGGAGAAGACACAATTACAAGTTGATTTGAAAGTAGAAATCATGGTGGAAACACAACAAGTCGTACTTTAAAACCAAATGTTAAACAAAATAAACACTTGTCTGAAAATCATCTCCGCAGGACTCTTGAAGTTCCATTGAAACTTTGTTATCCCTTCACAAGATATAATAGAGGTTGGTGCCCAACTTCGTTGACTCTAAATCTCTATTCTACTCTTAATAAAAATTGGATACAATTGATAGTAAACGTGGTTAAGTGGAAATGTGTGCTCTCAATAACTCTTTAATATAAACATTACTCTTAACACCAATCACACCCTCCAACAACAATCATTTTTCTAATCTTCAAGACATCTTTTTAAAATTTTCCAAAAAGTGCATTGGTGTCTCTTCAAATCATGTCCAGATTCAATGTATCCACCAAAAAGTGCATCTTTTCATTCAAATCTACCGCCCAAAAGAAGTTAAGGAAGTTACCATCAAAAGTTTCTTCAAACACCCCTTGAAAATGGTGTCAAATTTGATTTAATTTGTATTTTTTAAGTGTCACGCCTATGCGCCAAGGGTCCGGTGTTTAACTGCCACATGTCAAATTTTTCATTCGTCAAATTTTTTACTCTAAATTTGATCCTCTTTTCCTTCATTCATAATATTCAGTCATTTTAATCATACCTACAAGAAAAACACAAATATACCTTCCATTAAAGTGCAATATCATCAAAATAGGTATAAAAAAGTTTTTAAAAATATTATATATTTTAGGTGTATCACCCCTCAACAATATGTTGGAAGTTGAAATATTTGACGTTTGGGGATTATATTTTATGGGACCATTTATACCATCTTTTAAAAATTTATACATATTGTTAGTAGTAGACGTTGTATCTAAATGGATAGAAGCTATTGCTTTACCTCGATGTGATGCTTGAAGTGTTGCAAATTTTTTAAGAAAGAACATATTTTGTATATTTTGAATGCCAAGAGTAATCATAACTGATGGGGAAAATCATTTTAGAAATGCAATTATGGAGAAATTAATAAGGAAGTATCATATTAATCATAAAAATGTTACTGCTTATCATCCTCAAACAAGTGGTTTGGTTGAATTATCCAATTATGAAATCAAAATAATTTTGGAAAAGTTTGCTAATCCAAAAAAAAAGGATTGGTCAATCAAACTAGATTTTGTTTTGTGGGCTTATAGGACAGCATATAGAACTCTTATATGAATGTCACCATATAGTCTAATTTTTGGGAAAGCTTGCATTTACCATTGGAACTTGAGCATAAAGTATATTGGCTTATTAAAGAGTTCAATTATAATTTGAAGGATGTTGGTGGGAGAATATTTTTGAAATTAAATAAGCTTGAAGAGATAAGGTATGAATCATGTGAAAGTGCTAAGATATATAAAGAAAAGATGGAAAGTGGCATGATCGTAGGATTCTGAATAAAAATATTTAGCTAGGACAACAAGTTTTGCTAAATAATGCCAGATTAAGATTATTTGTTGTAAAACTTAATTTTAGATGGATATGTCCATTTATTAAAATAAAAGTTTATCATTATGGAGCTAAGGATATTAAAGATCCTAAAACTAAAAAAATATTCAAAGTGATAGGTCATATGCTAAAACCTTATTTCTCAGTAAATCAACTTAAACTTAATGAGAATATGATGTTAGGTCACAAAGAATAAGTATCGAGTAAGTCGAGCTGATGACATAAAACCAAACGCTCTGTGGGAGGCAAACTATAGTTATTGTTGTGGTTCTTTAATAATTTGGATTGTGTGTTTTGTTTGGTTTAAAGTAAGAATTATATGGTAGTATTTCGATTATAATATGTTAGCGAAGTTTAATGTGACCTTAATTGAAAATTTGAATGAATTAAAATGATCATTTGGAATTTTAGCAGACCTGTGCTAAATTGAGCACTGTCGGTCAAGCGTCAAAAGTTGGCGCTTAGGCGCCAGAGTTATGAAAAGGTGAAAAATAGGTTTCTAGAAGTCCTAATCTTTGGAAAGTGTTTTGGGACGTGATTTCATGGTTTGTGAATGTGGGAAGACGGTTTTAAAGCATTTAAAGTCTACAAATAGAAATTGAATTAAGAGTTATTCACCTCATTCCATATTTTCATCCTAAGATCCCTAAAAAAGAGTTTAAGTTAGAAAAATGTTCTCTTGGGAGAGTGAAATTAAGACGAAAGAGGAAGCAAACAAGGAGAAATTCATTTGTTAAAGTGTGCATTACACAACGGTTTCTAGCTATTAGTATTCAAGGAATAACAGAGAAGATTTCAAAAATTGAGGTTGATGTGGCGTCAATCGAAGCAAAGGTAAATGAAGCTAACGCACAATTAGCACATATTGGATGACAATTAAAGATGCAAATTAATCATACTAGTCATACTGAAGAAGCAGATAAAGCGGTGTTTTTGAAGAATAAGTGGATATAAGATTCGGTAGGAGTTTTCAACTATCGCCCTTTCTAACAATTTATATACCAATTAGTTCAGAAGGAACTAATGGAGGTTCTGGATATGTTCCACCTATGGAAGAATTAAATTAATTTCTTGAGTCGTATTGAGGTTTATGTGTTGTTTATATTGTAATGTTTGTAGTGTTTTAAGTGTTTGTTTTGTGTTTTTTTTATTGTGTTTAAGAGTGAGTTAAGATGAGATCTTATCTAAGAACCTTAGATTAAAAATTTGTAGTTTTTACTTTTTTTTTGTTTAGTAAAAAAGTTTTATGTTTGTGTTAAACTTGTATTGAATTTATTTTAATATTAATGCATAATTCTAGGGAAAAGAATAATACAAGGAGAAGATATAACTGTTAAGACCATCTAGGATTGATAATTGATAAAAAAAGCTTAAATGTTTATTTAACAAATAAATGAAATAG